>OY720303.1:21178902-22644298 GCA_963082785.1 Philonthus spinipes
TGGAGTGCAACCCAGACCTGAAGACAAGAAAAAAGATGATAACCAAAAAGTTGGTTATGTGGTGGAAGGGAGAAACTACAGGAAGTACCGCGTTGAGGAAAGGACGTCGGATGGTTTTATAGTTGGGGAATACGGCGTCGTCAGCCACGACGACGGCTCTTTACGCGGCGTGAGATACACAGCGGACGGTACGATAAACCCACGATTAATCTACGACGCGCTTATGAAGTTTCTATCATTGTGATCCGTAATTTTATTAATAAATGTTATTATTATTATCCGGTGCTATATTGTTACGTTCGTACTGAGTATTTCTAGTTCCTCACTAAAGAACACTCTTGTCTTGTTTTAATTCGCGTTAAAGTAGATTAGAGTGAACACAGGACGCGCCAATCCTTCACTGCCGAACTAAAGACGTTTTCCCCCTTACTACTTCCCAACAAATAAAAAATACAAAAAAAGCGCACACACCATGGACGAAAGTTGGTTTTTGTATGTTTTTAGCTTCTCTTTTAATTGTAATAATCGACGATTTGCTCATGAGGTTCTTTTAATTTAATTTAATTTTTATGTTATTAATGCAATATTGATTTTGCAATATTATTTGTGTAGCTAATTTAGCATTTTTTGTAATTTTAATAATAAAATAATATATCGAAATTTTATTTTATTTAATCCTTATGTCCATTTACCATCCGACACCTGAAAGAGTCTAAAGATTCAAGAAGAAGATAACCATTTATTATTATTTTAAACGTAAGGAATTTCGAAAGGAAATTTTAAACAATAAATAAATAAAATTGAGTGGGCAGAAGGACCTTCGGTCTGTAGCCCATGACAGACTACTAACCCATCAATATGTATTGTAAATATAAATATTTGTAAAGAATTGTAATTCTGCTGCCTGAATAAAGATGTTTGTATATAAAATTCAATTTAATTTATTTTTATTTCATTTAAGTTTTTTATTCGTTTCATGATTTAATAATAAAGCAAGCTGAAAGACCACTGGCCGATAGCCAGTTTCAGAGTTGGAATAATATTGTGAAAGTTAGTGTATTGTTAAATATTGTATTGTAATTGTATATTCCAATCTCAGAAATAAAGATGTTTATGTATGTAATAAAGCTACACTCTAAACCTCACATATAAATTTTTAAATTCTTTTTTTTTCCTCTCACTCTTTTGGAGGCTTCTACTTCGTTATACATGTTTAAATATGATAATGAAAAAAACACTTCTAAACTTCGTTTCGTATAATTTTTACTTGTGTAAGTGTTATACAAAATAAAGTTTAGAAGTGTTTTTTCATTATCATTTTTAAATTCAATTATTTATTAATAATAATTTTTAATTAATTACCATTTTCATATTTTTGTTGTTGGCTGGTTCAACTGACAAATTATACATACTATATGATTTAATTTAGATCAATGCATTGCTAAAATAAAAATTGCACAACATTTATATAATTAATTATAGTGATAAACCCAAATTAAGTAGGTATAAACTAGATATTGATAATTATATCAAATTATTACAAAAATATTTCAACACACTTCTGATGTAAATGCATGGTTTATTCTATCATCTCCACTATAATGTATATATATATATATGTTTAATTATGTCCCTTTTATTTCATGAGCTATATTTTTTTACTTTGTATTTTTTCTTAGCAATTGTGTATTTATGAACTATGTGAAGTTGAGTAACTTAGATAATTCGACGCAGTTTTATTCCTTACTTCACTGTACATTTTTAAAAAATGTTAATTTTCAATAGATTTCTCATATAAAATAACGGAATGAAGAATATAACTGTGTTCAATTATCCAAACTAATTCTAGAATTAGGATCTATAATGTATCATTAGTAACTGTTATTAATATAATAAAGAATAAAAATGTATTCATATAAATAAATATATACAAGCAATTACAAAATTATATCGAAATATCAATCGGCTATCAACCGGAGGTCTTTCAGCCAATTACTAAAAAAATATTTGTTAGGTTATTCGATTCAGGGCGAGTTCAATGAGAGGCAGACACAAAACTTTCAATCTGGGTTTTATTATCACTATATAAGTGCAAAACAATAGCTAAATTTAATCCGGCGTAAATAGCCCTTACAATTTCATATTCCAGAAAAAATGCACTCAATTTCTTCTCAATCTCTAGAGATGATTTTTTTCAACTAAATATATTTATAATATTATTTCCAGTTCATAAAGCTATATTGATCCTTGAGATCCCTTTGAGGTAAGTATATTTCTCAAGCATCTAAATAATTAATAAGTGGGATTCTAAGGCAGTGAAGTAAGTTAATAATTATGCATAATGTATTATGTTTCTATTTGATAGTTTTACTTACAACTTTCTGGTTTTAAATTTCACAGACTAATGTAGAAAACACTGCTACAATGTACAGTCATCATCATCATCGGACAGTTGATATAATTTGTGAAATTTATATCAAGAAAATTGGTGCTATTCCGTACGGGAAATGTTAAGTTTAACGTTAATTTCACATTCTATGAATATATATATATATATATATATATATATATCTATTATAAAAGCTGCTTAGACTGTGATGATAAAAAATAACGTACACGTTAAAATTAAAATTAAATAGCGCCGAATATTTTACTTATCAAATAGTTGTGATGGAGTTTCTTCAAATAACAGCCTCAGCCATTGAATATTTGTGTTTCTATTGGAAACAAAGTTACCTTCAACAGGTGGCGTATGTGTAGTTTCATTTTTGTTATTATAGTGCGTGTTTAATTTTTATAAGTTAGATTTATCGTAGCAGTTTTGTCGTTAATCATGTTTTCCGTTTGCATAAAAAGCACAACGTTCAATATTTTGGCTTTGGTGACTTGCTCAAGTTTTAAATAAGTCAAAGCCTACTAAATATTCAGGTCGGAATGTCGGAGTGGAGAGAACTCCAAGATGCATACGTATACCTGGACTTGGAGCGCTTACTCGACTTACTCGTTACTTGTTGTAATGATAACAAGTTAAATTTTCTATGAAAATGCAATTCCAAAGTCATTAATTAAAATTATTTTATTTAGATGAAAATAAAATTCCAAATTATATAAAGAAGTTATTTTGAAAGGGAATGTTTCCGTCACTATGATTCTCCCTTGTGGACTCTGAGTGGACTCCGAAATTTCCCACTCCAATATTTCAACCTGTATATTTAGTAGGTTCTGTATAAGCTTAAATTTTATTTGTAGCAATGGATCATCCTCCATATATTCCTAATCTTGTACCTTTAGGACAGCCACTTGTTTGACCCACTGAAAGAGGAATGTCGATTAAAATAAGCAGTGCATTCGTGTCTGGTTTCTCAGCCCTAAAGCCCTAAAGTTTAGAGTCGTTTTAAGCATTAATTCAACATAATGCTTAAAACGACTCTAAACTTTAAACTAAAGGTAAGAATGCCATGAAATACGTACTCTTTTAAGGTTAATACTACCTAGATATCACATGGATCTATCAACAATATTGCCATATATGTGTCAGACCGGAGACTTATTGAGTGACCTGTTATAAGGAGGGTAAAGCTTGTGCAATAATGGCATTGAAAAACAAGAAGACTATGTTGAAAAATTATGTTAATTCAAGTTTCTTATATATATATATTTGCAATTTTAACTAATTTGGTACAACTTCGTAAATTATCTTTCATTACTTTTAAGTTTTTGAATCCTTTTTTTATTATGGAAAGAAAAATTCATGTACCGCTAAAAAACTCTCTCGTTCGATCGACATCACCAATATAGCCCATTGACCGGTGTTCTTATGTATAAGTGTTCTAGTATAACAGATATTTATAAACCTAATATTACATATAAATTTAAGATACATGAATATCATACCTAAACTTAAAAATTATTTTCCAATACTTATTTCGGTCATTTGGACAGCAGGGTTAAGTTAAAAAATATATTATTAATTAAATCAAATGCTGATGTAAAGTAAATCGCCTGACATTCAAAGGACAAATACAAACATAATTCATAGATTATACGTTGTCCTTAGAAAACAGCTATCGACCTTAGGCCTTTCTGTTCGTCTTTGTCTAGTTCGTGTCTTTTCATTTAAAGTTCATGATTGTTAACTTCTTTGTCTATGTCTGCAAATTTAATGATATGAATTAATGAATTATTATTGAATGGGGGGAGAATTTGGGAATGATGTTAAGGTTAAGGTATCCCATGATATAAAGGTGTCGAATGATAGGAATGTGTGGGATAGTGGCGAATGTTAATGATAGGGATTCTAGTCTGTACTTTATTGGGAAGATTTTGAAGAGGAATTCATTTGAAGAATTGTGAAGTGTTGTCTAATTTTGGATTTTTTATTACGTTTGGAAGAGGATTGTGGAATAGGATAGCGGCATATTCGAGCAGTGTACGACAAATCATTTTATAAATATGTACCGCTGTTTTGGTATAAATTCACTTATTTTTGTAGATCATAGAAAAAACTAAAAAAATAAATTAGCTCTATAAAATATTTCATTATGTAATGGAATTTTTAAGACGGACATACGAATTATGTATTTTAGTACAAAAGCAAACTTCATCTCCCCTTACGATCTGTTATTCGGGGCTATTCTGTACGAAACATATTAAGTTTAAAGTGTACGTTAATTAATAATATCCTTATAACAAATGTCAAATTGATGACTTAGCATCATTAAACAATTGACAATATTTCATAAACAGTTGAAAATAGATATAGCACGAAAAGTATCTAGAATTCTCTGAGAAATCCAAATATCTAATAATATAAGGGTGTTCCATTTGAAAAAAATAAAACTTTATATTAACATTTGTTTATAGGACACTCTGTATATACATTATTTAGTGAAAAAATGCGCAAATAAAAATACTAATTGACCTGTCCGGGCGTTTTTCTCAAAAATAATCACGAGCAATTTAAATGAATTTGTTCCTATCATTGTAAACGAACTGTATATTTATAGATTGTATGTGGTACACTTTAAACTTAACATTTCCCGTACGGAATAGACCCGATTAGCAAAAATGGTAATGAAATTCAAAAGCAATATTTGAAATGTATTACAAATTAAATGTATAATAAATGTAGCGAACACACTTTTTGAGCAAGAAAACCACACTACGTTACAATTCAAAAACAAATCGCTTATTAAATATTAACCAAATTATCCTTCATAAATCATACAACGAACTGAATTATACTTGCAAATAGTCTAACGGTAGTACACCAAATTATATACAAACAACAATTAAGCGAAATCAGAATTTAATGTATGTAAAACGAATTCAACCAAAAAAAAATCCCAAGAAACAACAAACGAACACTGTACACACTCTCCAAATTGTATTTCAGGGCAATTATATAACACCACCGTTTCGGCCTTGACCCATTTCAGGTGGATTTACTCCACATATGTACAAAGGACTTTTTACTTCAAATTTCCAAATTTGTACGCATATCAATCTTGAAATAATGGAATTTGCTGTATGTAAATCGATTTGGAATGCACGCGGTGTTTTTATTAAATAACAACCGTTAGAAATGCAATCCGCTATTTTATTGAGTAATAATTGTATAATCTGGATGGAATAAGTGCGTTTTGTAAACTCGTTGCGGTATTTACGATATACGCTAAAAGAAACTACTCATCAGGTGTATTTATATGGTGTGCGTATTTCGCAGAAATCAATTGGTTAAACAAACGGATAATACATTTTTTGATACTTATATTTTATTGAATATAGCTCTATGTTCAATATAATTAAATGAGCTACAAAGAATTGCAAGAATAATTAATTATTAATTAAATTAATTAACGTATTCAGTGATTTTTAATTATCATAAAAATATCATAAACTGTCAGAAATTGTTCTTTGTTAGACGTTATTTGCTATATGGGTACAAAAGAGACAGTAAATAATTTTCAATTAAATAATCTATATACAAATATTAAGTGTAGTAAAAAGAAATCCATTATTTTTCCAATACATGACTTTAGTTGTCTGTATCTCGCGTTGTATATGTCCGATCGGGTTCTACTAAATGACGTTAGAAAAATGAGATTTTTTACTAAAAAAATATTTTTAATAATAATTTAATTAATATTTTATTATCTAACAGTTTTGTTGTTGTTAGTTGGCTCACTTTTGTTTGAGCGCACATCAAAGAAGGATACTAGCAAATAGAGAAAAACGCTATATTTCACAGTTTTTCTTCTATAACGGCGAAAATGCAAATCAAGTGGCTAAAAATGTAAATATTGTTTATAGTCTTGTCACTGCAACAGCCAATCGCGTGAAATTTTGGTTTAGTCGATTCCGTTCCGGAAATTTCGATGTCTAAGATTCACCACACACTGGAAGGCCAGTTGTCGAAAATATCGTAAAATCATGGGCATTCTCGAGACCGACCGTCATGTAAGCAGTGTTTCTATTGCCCAAAATCTTAAGATTGCACAAGAAAATTTTTGGAAACATCTAAATAAGGCTAGATACAAAAAGAAGTTCGACATGAGTTCCACATGAGTTAACTTATGTTTGATGGGATTAGCAGGAAATTATCTACTATGAGCTGCTTTCCTACGACGAAACAATTAACTCGGAACCATGTGTTTCATGGCAAACAATTTTGCTGGTGAAAAATTCGCTTTAAGAGTGGCTTGTGATAATTGACTGTCTCATTTTTTTGCCAATTGAGACGAGGGCTTCCATAAGAAAAGTATAATAAAATTACTATCAAAATAGCAACAAGTTATCAAACAAAACTGGGCATATATGATCTAAATCGGATCATTCTAACTATGGTAATCAAAGCCGTCAATTTCATGCAAACATAATGGATTTCTTTTTACTACACCTAGTATTAGGTGCGCAACTAAGTTCCCGATGTTTTTTTCAAGAGTTGGCTCCAGTAGTAAGTGCTGGTCAATTTTGGTATAACCAAAATGTCATGAACCAAGCTTATACATAACTCCAAAAAGTTTACGGCGATGCTCTAAATAAAACAACGTGCCATGATTGGTTCCGTCGCTTCAAAAACAGTGATTTCGATCTTGCTTCAGCATAGGAGTTACCCGCTAAGCGATTTCCAAGCATACGAAAAAGTGATTCAACAACATGACAATGCTCGACCTGACTTTGCCAAACACATTAAAACCTATTTATAAACGATCAAATGGGTCCACTACATCCCCTAGATACTACACCGTCTGATTATTACTTATTCCGTTCGATGGCACATGGTCTTATTTAACAGCATTTCCACTCATATGAAGACACCTCAAAATGGCTTGATTCGTGAATAGCTTTTAAAGATGAACACTTCTACCGTGACGGTATTTGAGGTATATCAGAAAGATGAGAAAAAGTTGTCGCTATGGGCAATATTTTGAATGATTTGTAACCATATTTTCACAATAAGGTTGCAGTTTCATCGTAAAAAAACAGCGAGAACTTACGCACCTAATATATAAGTGTTACATTATACGTTTTGTTCTTTAAAGTAAATATATGATGGACTGTTATATTGTAAGGAGGGGTTAAATAAGAAAAATGGATATAGAGGAAGTATTGGAGTAAGATGACCTGTCGCCAATGGTAGAAGATGGGCAAAGAGAAAAGGAATGAACGCGAACAGGAAGGATATAATTTGGTGAATAGAATGAGGGAGATTAAAAAATAATAATAATAAGCAATTGCTTGGAGAAGATCAACTATAATGAAATAAGAACTATGGAAGAGTTTGAAGACGTCATCGTTGGTTGTGGAAGTAAAGTGAGAAGGAAGGAAAGGATGGGTTAAATGTGGTTTAATGAGGAGTGTCGTATTGCGAAGAGAGAAATTGGGAAAGGGGAAGAAGATATTATGGTATCATAGGCAAGGGCAAGTTGTTCCACGATATGTGAAAAGATTAAATTGGAGAAATTGGAACGACTATGCAAAGATGAGTAGATATAAAATTGTAACGGAAATGAGAGATATCTTAAAGAAATGAGATTCGAAGGAGCTGACAGGTGTGACTTTAGAAGAATGGACAAATAAATGTAAAGAAAGGAGTGGAGAACCTTCTGGTGTGGAAGAACGAAAAAGTGTAAAGGAGGTTAAAGACTTCACAGAGTGAAAGAAGGAAAAGCGGCTGGAACGGATTGGTTAAAAGCTGCAATCTGGAAGGTGATAGGAAAAGAAGGAAAGAAGAGATTTAGAGAGCTACTCAATAGGATGTGGCTCGGATATCCCGAGCAGGTGGAAAGTGGAAATGATGTTCTCGGTACACAAAGGTGGAAATAAAAAATACTTGGAAAACTACTGAGGAATATCGATTATGTGTACTGTTTTAGTTTATTTTATCAGGTCGACAAATGTCTAGCCTGTCTCTCGAGCGCCTTCTTCGCGCTCTCTCTTGCCATAGTTGGCGATCAGTTACCAGCTCATCTACGGCGTTCATCCACGATTGTCCTCACATGCGTCGCAAAGTTGTGACTGAACCCTTGCAAGGTCAGCTGATCCGCTTTTTTAAGGATGTATATGAGTACTTTTTTTGCAGAGACGCAAGGGGTATTTAGCAGGGAAGGAAATAAGGGAGGAGATATTTAAGTCAGCTAGACTAGTTGAGAGAATGTTAGGTGAGAATAGTTGTATGTATGCGCGGTTTCTTGACTTGACGATATGGACCTAGTGGCGAGTGAGATGAGGGTGGAATGAAAGAGATGTTGCTGATAGTAAGAGATATAGATAAGAAAGGATTGTGTGTGAATGCAAAGAAGCTAAAGTAGATGAAATTTCGAAAGAGATAAAAGGAAGGGAGAGTGTGTGAATTTAGATGGACAGAGAGAGTGAAAGTGTTCATATATTTGGGTAGTTAAGGAGAACACGCCAAATGAGTTCAAGGCAAGGCAAGGAAAACATGAGGAATTGTGAAAAATATATGTAGTAAATGGTACAGAGGGAATTTCCATATCGCAAGTAAAATATGGGATGTATGTGTGATGCCCATTCCGATGGTGTGGAAGTATAGCGAATAAAAATAATCGATAGCGCGAGAAAGAGCAAAGTAGGGTTCTGAAGCAATTATTGGTTTTGGAACGCTCAACCCTGAGCTACATCTTACTTCAGGAAACAAATAGAAGGAATATATATGAATAGGCTGTGGAAACAGTGAGAGATTAGTTATGGATCGGAAAAAGATGTATGAAATAGATGAACTGTTTGAAGGATTGGCAAATGAGCGGTTGGAGAAGGAAGTAAAAGTAACTGCGAAAATGAGGGGAAAACAGAAAGAGATGGAAGAGCATGGATTATATGGGAGGTTACCAAAGTATTTATGTAAAAGTAATCGTTCGGCAGAGGGCAAGGTAACCTTGGATAGAGCTAGGTGTGAATCCCGATAAGGAAGATGGAAGGTACGAATGGGGCAAAGTCATAGTAGGTGTAAATTTTGTGGCTGTGGGAGTGATACATGAAGGCATAAATGAGTTGTTAAGAGCAGGCGTAGAAATTTTGAAGAGACCGAGAGGGAAGAGAGAATTAAGAAGAATGGAAAATTAAATATTGATTAATTATTTATTTGTGCCTTTATTGGTTTTTATACCGATGAGTCTTTAGTTAATAGAATTATTTATTATATAAGGTTTAATGTTTTCAAAACTAATAAACTATATATATATATATATATATATATGTGTGTGTGTGTGTGTGTGGGGCAAAGTCATAGTAGGTGTAAATTTTGTGGCTGTGGGAGTGATACATGAAGGCATAAATGAGTTGTTAAGAGTAGGCGTAGAAATTTTGAAGAGACCGAGAGGGAAGAGAGAATTAAGAAGAATGGAAAATTAAATATTGATTAATTATTTATTTGTGCCTTTATTGGTTTTTATACCGATGAGTCTTTAGTTAATAGAATTATTTATTATATAAGGTTTAATGTTTTCAAAACTAATAAACTATATATATATATATATATATATATATATATATGTGTGTGTGTGTGTGTGTGAGTTTAACGTGTACGTTATTTTTTATCATCTGAGGTCATAATCACTGATAAATTAATTTAACTATTAATGTCTTTCTTCTTCTTTCTTTAATCTTAATGCCTTTCTACACTTTCAGGTGTAAGGCTCACTATTAATTTAATTTTTCAATTAGTTTCGGTACAACTACGTTGAAAAATGAACTAAAAAATATATGAATTTAGCATAACTGAATATTTCGGAAGGCGATTCCACATTAAGACATTTCCGCGAAGATCTTCACAATTGTGAAAGCGAAATTTATTTCAGATTACAAAAGCACGTTTTAGCAGAATGCTACTTATCAGTCTTAAATAAGAACAAGCTTTTTCTTGGTAGTAATAATCTCAAAAATACCAAAAACCATGAAACCGCATTCATTATTAAATCACACACAAAAATATATCGTGGTTTCTTAAATTTATTCGTTATCTGGCGACTTTGTAATGGAATTCGTACAGAGATTAATGGGCTTTTAAGGGAGGCATTATTTTAGTTATCTTGAGTGATCTATATTTCTTAAATCCTTATAAAACCAAATAAAACTGATTTTTTTAACTGAATATTTTAATTACTGACTAAAAACTATAATTTAATAATAACTATTGTAAATTGTTAAAACTATAGATTCAATAATATAATTACTTTAAACATAGTGTGTATAATGTTACTATTTGAAAAATTCACTTGGTTTGTTTCACCAAAAATGCGATTATTTCTTCCGAATAATTTCAACATTTGTTATACTTAAGGAGTGAACAAGGTGATTAAATATTTTAGTGTATAATCTTTAGTTACTCTAATTAAGTTTGTGTTATATTATTGCATTTTCAATGTGTGTTTTCTTTTAATAATTTAAACATACCATACAAATACCAAGCTTCCATTTTAAACTAATAAAAATAACAGAATTTACACAAGCCGCACTGTCACACAACCAAATTTACTACCCCCTTAACAACACGACCAATGTTCAAACCTGAATAAACAAACAATAAACAATTAAATATACAACCGCATTATCAAGCGGTGCATGCAATACGCAAACAACGGGCAATAAAAACTTCACGCGGATGCGTAATCGCCTCGGCAATATTAAAAATTTAAGCGCAGGATAAAAAACAGGACCAATAATTCTATGTTAACAAAACGTTGTTGCTGGCGCTTTTGTGCAGACAGGGTAAGTTTCAGCAACCGGTTAGCAAACTGCAGGACAATCGTTCGTCCTTGACATTAAGACGTTGTGCATTGCTCAAAAAAAAGCACCGCCTTAATATCGACTATTTTATTTTGCCAGTTCGTCACTTAAAAATGAACATCCAAGGTTGTTACACTATACTGGAACTCGCAGATGATTCGTGGGATATTGATAATTAATAAATAATAGTTAATTTAAATAACAGGAATAAGCTCGATAATAATACATAAATCAAATGTATATTTTTTACATTTATTAACATACTAGAAATGAAGTTGTTTTAATCATATCGATTGTATTTCATTTAAAACTGTAATAAACAAAACGTTTAAATTTGATTTATTTATAACTAAATAAAATATATTTATAACTAAATATAAAAGTTCTGATTATTTCGCCAACAAAGTGGCATAATCAAGCAGACGATTAATTGTAATTGTAAAAGTGTTTCTATAAGAAAAACTGCGAAACTAAAAAAAATAACGTTTTTTTTAATTGTGAAAATGCAGTTTCATCAAATCGTTGTTAGTGTATTTTATTTTTCACATTTATTCGTTTATTTAATTATATATCACAAAGTAATAGCTTCCACAATAAATCAGATAGTTAATTCTACGAAATATTACAATACTAGATTATATATATTTTAAATCCAATTTGATCTGAATTGAATATTTAATGATTACATTATCCACTTGCGCTCTATTTAATACAAGCAAAATTGATATTTAATCCACGATACGATTAACCAATATTGATTTATTGTCATTCCATGCAAATCCTTTCAAATAATTCTCTTAAATATTTTCATCGGCATAACAGCACAATACCCTGGCGCCATTTGATCGGCATTAATTTAAACACGTCCTACGCTAACCGAATGATTTAGAAGCATATCTTGATATATGGTATTGCATTAAACATAAGCCTCACTGACAAACAAAACACAACGAACACAATCGGATGCCTCGATAATTATCCTTAATAAAGCAATAAAAAAAGGAAACAATTCGAAATTTTGAGCCGGGTCGTTATTAGCATTTCGATATAAATAGGCAATTACTGGTTTAAAGAATATAACGGAGCACCGGCGTTTATGGTCAGATGCCGAATGCAACTCGGATGCCGCTCATTTTTTTCTCAGTGTGTCGAAAGGTTGGCGAACTCTGAAATGTGCATTTCTTCTTCCTGGTGTGTCTCGGGTCGGACCATTGTCCGGGTTTTAAGTGTTGTTAGATGCATCTGAAGGTTTTTATCAGATTTGCTACGTTAACTCGGCTTGTTGGCTTGTTAGATTTCGTGTGGGATTTTATCTGAGTTGAAATACGAGTGTGTTCTAGAAGCTAATTTGAAATAATGGCATAAAATTGAGCACTTTAGTGAAAAATAAAGTTTACAGCAAAATAAGTTATAATAACATCTTTATTAAACAAAAAACTCCTTTATAGATTTTTCTATTAAACTTAACTACATTAATTACTGAAATTTATTCTTTGCTTTAGCTTCTTCATAATCTTGAAGTCATATTTGTTCGGGTTTAGCATATAATTTTACAAAAATTACTGCCTACGTGCCGATTCCTCGTTTGGGGAAATTTTAACGGTTGGTTCGCAGCCCATCGGAACGACCTTCGTGGAAATGCGGCCGGACAACGAGACCGAGGATGCTTGCGCCCTCTAACACGTTTTGCATATTGGGTTGCCTACATTTGTATTTTCCACGTGGTTTATCATAACCTTAAAATTGTGATGACTTGTACAGCCATGGAAAAATAAAGAAGCTCTAACCAAAAAACTGTCCATCTTGTTATTTTCCAAAGTCGTAACAACTAAGTGCTCTTACAAAGCACAAAATACAACAACTTAAACACAAATATATTCAATATTAATTTTATATTATTGAACTTAATGAAGCATGACTACGTAAGAATGTAAACAGTTTTGAAAATTGTATTGTGTAATGGACGTAATTGAAATTCAACTGGTCTATCTACAGAACTAGTTATCTTATCAGCAGTTAAACATAATATTATGGTAGAAAATTTTGATATCATACAAGTTTAGGCATAATATTTATTAAATTCATTATTGTTAACAAATCTAACACTTGGTGAAACATATTTTAGTAATATTTAGGTAATTATGGGATAATATTACCTAAATATTACAATATTTATTTATTAACATTCTTCGAAGAGTATGTGGTACTAATAAACAATTGACATTTATTAGATATTAGAATCTATATAAATAACGTATATAGATTCTAATATTCTAAACTATGCTTTACAATCAATTCATTATTTATTTTAACGAATATTTTATAAAATCCATATACTATTGTCATGGGTAACTGCAATATTTCATTCAATGAAATTAAACAATGAAAATTCCTGGCAATGATCAATAAACTTCGATCAATCCCTTTTTCCAGCTGCAAAACTTACTTACACTGTAATTATTTCTCATCAACTTTTCTATTTCACTAAATAAGTTTGTTCAATGGAACACACTAGTCTGATGAAGTCCGATTGCCATCATTAGTTATACAAAACAGGTGAGGTGGTTAAATTCATTTTGTACATAAACATGACAAGTTCGACTTTCTCTAGTAGGCGAAACAACGTTTATTGGTTATCTATCTTGTAGAGTTCATATTAAATTCGTTGAAGATGCGACGTAGTGATTAGGCAACATATTGTTACAATTTGAACTTTTCTATTATTATTAAACATTTTTATTGCTGTTTGATACAATCTTTATACAATAATATATAACATTTCAAATTAATGGATTTTGAAATCAAATAAAACTGCAATCGGTTAACGGTCAGAAGCCTTTCTGCCTGAACTTTTCTATTTACTATCAAAGATGGTTCTAATAGTTAAATTCAATGTATGCACAGTTTTCTTCTAATAACGAGAGGTTATTGGATTCAATTATTACAAACACTAATGTCAAGTTACTTACGAATGGAACGTTTTTCTATTGAGTATAAATAAATCAGTTTGAGGTATAACTAATATGAAATATATTGTGTGAAAAGATGTAATCAGAATCCATAATAACAGTCATTTAAAATAAGATTTATAATTTTGAGATTATATTTTTTTCCCTTTTCGTTTGAAACTACTTGACATAGACGATATCAGTGGCAGGCAATATCGATTACAGCAACAGTAAGATTTTGGTCGAGATTAATGTTAGAGGTTGCGAAGAGGACTATTTCACCCCAGTATCCAAGAACGGTCGATTCTAAACACACCTAGCAGTTGCACAGCCGAGAAATTCAAGAGACTGATGAAATGCGTTTTTCATGCAAAATCTTGAAGTCCTCGATAACCAAAAGTATGACAGAAAAAGTGATTAAGTCAAACGCCTAGACGATATCCACTAATAATAAAGAACTGATAGTTTCATGAGAAAGACAGAAAACACGATAGCGGCTAATGATAAAGGACTCCTAGTCATTACCACATTTAGGTTTGTGGTCATGTTTTCTATCTTTCTCGTGATGATTATTATTCCTATGATCTGGGCGATTGACAAGAAGCATGACCATATTTACGTTAGTTAGTGGTCATGTTTTTATCTTTCTCGTGATGATCATCAGTCCTTTACCATTAATCGCTATCGTCTGGGTGATTGACTTAATCCCTCGTTCGATAGTACTTTCGGTTATAGAGGACTACAAGGTTTTTAATAAAACGCAAACTACAAGAAGCGGAAGTCAAGGCTAGCATCAACACTTATATTCATATTAAGAATATCGATGCTGACTCTGACAAGAAAGAAGTGCTAGTAGTAGTAAGGACCTTAAGAATCAACAAGGAGGTGGAAATTGGCGAATTGTAGCCTACCTACCAGGAACATAAAACATACCATAAAACTAAGCGAGGAAGCAGAGGATAGGCTGATTCTAAAAGCTCGTCTATAGATCGTGCTGGAAATATTCTATTTTCCGGAATATTGTCAGCCGAGAGTGCATCTTGTAAAGTGCTACAGATACCGCCCCCTCGGGCACTTAAAAGGGGATTGAAAAGACTTAGCGCAAAATGAAGAAGTACAAAAAAGACGATGAAATATATCCAATGTCTGACTCACTACATTGGATATATTTCATCGTCTTTTTTGTACTTCTTCATTTTGCGCTAAGTCTTTTCAATCCCCTTTTAAGTGCTGGAAGGAGCAGGGTTATGAATGAGGACGAAGCAAACCCTCGTTACAAGAAAAAAAATACCTGATGGAAATTAAGGCTTCTATGGTTCTGCAAATAAACGAAAACCGATTCAGGAAATCTCATAATTTGATAGTTATTGACCTAGGGACAGACATCATAATGGGGTGATCCTAACATAATCAAAAATGAGACCTTCATTTGTAATGAAAACATGAACGTTTAGGAGGGAAATAGTGCGGTCCCTTATAAAAGAAACTTATGCTACCACATAACTAACAATTTTAGTAGAAAAAACTTTATTGGCATTTCCCATACAGCTATGGAACTAGATTCTTCCCCTTTATTTTTTCGTTCCCACCCGAATCTCTACAACAAGTATATCCAATAAAGTGATGAAGGTCGCAACAAACAACTGCTAATTAGAAAAAATAAAATATTAAGTCCTTGTGGTGGTAGATCTACAGAATGCTTTCAACATAATTTGATGATATTTTATGGTATAAATGCCGTGGTACGGAGGAGGATAAGACGGGGGACGAAACAAAAATTAGGACCCTAAGTTGCCACAAAGTTTGGAATAATCGTAATTAAAAGCGACGCGGAAAATCTTACATTTTAATGTGCATCCATAATGTATGTCGCATTTGGGAAATTCATGCGAAGGATGAAGAATGCTAGCACGGATAAGACGCCTCTCAACAAGACGGACTGAAAAGGAAGCCAAGGAATCTCTATAATTCCCGGAGGTACTCATATCGGAAATAGGGAAAGAATTTAAACAACAAGGCATGACAAATATCGTAAATTCCAGCTATAGCGCTCAGGTCATCAAAACAGCTTCAAAAATTGAGAAGGCAGTATGCCAATCACCGGTGAGCTAGGAGAAGGACTAAGAAGAATGATTTAAATCGCGTTTAGAGCAAAGCTACTAGATGCACCACTGACGTGGATAGCCTCTACAAAAACAGTCAAAAATAGGGCCTTGCTCAAAAGAACGAAGAAGGATAATTTCAATCGATTTTAGAGCAAAGCTACTCGGCACAGCACCGACGTAGACAGTCTTTACAAAAGCAGTCAGAAACATGACATTGCTCAAAAGGGCGACTAGAAGGCAAATATTGTGCGAAAGGCATG
This sequence comes from Philonthus spinipes, assembly GCA_963082785.1. Lineage (NCBI taxonomy): Eukaryota > Metazoa > Arthropoda > Insecta > Coleoptera > Staphylinidae > Philonthus > Philonthus spinipes. The sequence continues at coordinate 21,195,463 of OY720303.1, forward strand.
GGACGAAGAAGAATGATTTCAATTATAGAGCAAAACTGCGTCGAGTAGCAGTAGCGGCGTGGACTGCCTCTACAAAAGCAGTCAGAAACAGGGCATTGCTCAAAAGAGCCACTAGAAGCAGCGTTCTGAGAACATCTTCGGTATTCACCGAGGCAATGAAGGTGCTGACATACTTTTTTTCTGCTGCTTGCTTTGCTTGAACAAAGAGAGAAATAGAGAAAGCAATGATCGAAAAACGGCACATAGAGCGATGGTAAAACAAGCAGGGATAGATATGTAGTTGGACTAGCTTTCTCGAATCGCAGTTAAAGAATTGGCTATTCCTCTCTAATCAATTCTTTAACTGTAATTCCTATCTAGCCAATTTTTTTAATTGAGATTTGAGAATTGACAATTGAGCCATTTCCTTACCCAGCTGCTATTGGGTTATTGTTGCTTTGAATAATACTTACAGTGGCGGCACAAAAAGCTTTGGTCGAAGTTCCACTACATCCCCACAAATCAATACTTACAGTTTAAGGTGAGGCTGTCTCGTTTGCTTGCTTGTGGAAGAGGTTGATGATGCCCATCATACTATAATCAAATGTCCCAGATGGAGCGATAGTAACTAGAACAAAAAAAAAATAGCCGTCTCGTTACGGTTCATAACAAAAATTATGGTTATATGGGAAATCTTGTACAAGATACAAGGTGGTCTGACTGTGAAGAATGCCATAAAAGATGTGCAGTATCATACCTATGTATTTTTGTACCTTACCGCAGCCTTCCTGTTCTGAGGTTAAGTCGCAAATAATTCGGTAGCAAAAGATTGGGTTAGGTTGGAACTAATCAACCCCACATTACCATGCTAATGATTGGTCAGTAAAATAAATGTGATCTTTAACGAGGTCATGAACAAATGCATCTCAGATATGTGCTCTGAGTAGAGGGTAGTAAGTTCGCAAGCACCAGATTAAAGAATAGAGGGTAGTAAGTTCGCAAGCACCAGATTAAAGAAATATGCCACGCAACCATACAGCAAATTAAATATGCCTCGAAGCAAGAAGGTTTTTAGTGGGTTGAAACTAATCAACCCCACGTTACCATGCTAATCTGACAACATGGTGTCTGGTGATTGAATAAGCTTGAAAATTTTCCTCTTTAATAAAAAAAAGTAAACATCAACCACCTCCTGGTTTCAACATGAACTTTATAATTTTAAGATATTAAAAGAATATTGGCAGAAAGACCTCCGGTCGATAGCCTATGACAGACTACTAACCCATTAATATGTATTGTAAATATAAATATTTGTAAAGAATTGTAATTCTGCTGTCTGAATAAAGATGTTTGTATATAAAAAAATACTAAGTAAATTGTTGAATTATTCAGCTAAGGCTCGTCAATGACATGTATTGGTCTGAAACTCTCCTGTGGCATCTCAAAGTCAGAATTCCCAAAATGCATTAGAAGCTGAACAAAGACAAAGGGCGAAAATATTAGGATCGGAACAGGCGAAATAGTTCATCAAAACAAAAACATCGCCAAAACTTACCAAGAGCCTTCCAACACAAGACAGGAAAACGGTCAGGAAAATATCTAATCCCCCAGGTTCACTTTGGTATATATTTGTTTTTTGTTTAAATTGAATGAACCTCGAAATTGTGTAAATATTTGAATTAAAATTTAAATTAGAATTAATCTCTAATTTTATTCAATTTCCAACCTCATGGCCTCTTTAATGAAGATTAAATATAATTCAGCTAAATAAATATTTTTTCAACTCCAACTTCAGTAATTTCAATTAATTAAAACAATAATCATGATTAACGCCACACGTTTGAGCGTACACATCTTTTTCAGCAGTGCCAACTTAATTTTAATTAAGATATCCTAAAACCATTAATCATTCACACCGCGCGGTCGTCCGGCTTCCCATTAGGATTGGCTTAATTGAAAATAATAAGAGGGTCAGATTTATGGCCGCACTGTAAATCCTGTCGGCTTTTATGCATATTAAGTGCATTATTTTATGTAAATCGCCGCCGAGGATCGTTTAAAGAAGAGTTGTGTGATACGAAATGAGCGATAAATCAATTTAATTTATATCAGAATACGGAATTTCAATGTTACGTTAGAATTTTAATATAATCTGTATCAGTGGTTTAATAAATGCAACGAGAATTTATGTTAATAATGTGTTAATCCTTTTTTGCAATTTATATTAAGTGCAAATGTAACGACTCAATTATTTTTATTTATATTAAAAAATAATAAATGACTTTACTTTCATTTATATTTTGCAATAACAAAGTTTTTGAAAGAATAGACGAAGCATTCGGGGCTATTTCGGATGGGAAATGTTAAGTTTAACGTGTACGATATTAATTAACTTCACATTTTATGTACATAAACATCTATTAAAAAGTCACCAGAAATTACTTTTGTTTTAAGAGTGCTGTGTGTATTGGATTGAAATAAATTGTGAGAGGTTCATAACATATTCATCAGTCATGTAGCGAAAAAGCGAAGATCTGACGTGTTTAATGATATATCTTCGTCTATCCTGAAATAATATTTGACTCTTGCACTTCAGAAATAAGTGGTATAAAATATATTTTTAAGCATTCTAAAAGAGCTAAATAATGACGAACAGAAAAGAAAATTTAACCCTTGACGTATGCGGTGTATTAAATATGTTTTTGACAGTACATTTATTTACAATGTTATCGATATGAAATTATAACAGTGACATTTACGTAGACATTTTTAGTTTTTTTGGTCAGATTTTTTGTTTTATTTATATCAAAATTAAATAAAATAGTACAAGTCATAGTCAGTAATAAAAAAAAAACAATTTTGTGAAAGCAAAAAGTAAATACTTTGCTTTGTTATTTTTTTAGAGTGCTTAACATTTTATATTATTTCTCCATATATCGATAGATACACACCTAACCTCTTAAATTCTTTAAAAATATCATAGCAAAAAATTTTTAAATAATTTACGTACTAAGTAATTTATAATGGAAATGATTTCATAAACGTATTTAAATTATAAAAATAATTAAACCGCTTTAATCGCTACATAAAAATAAACACCAATTCTAAGAATTATTTTACATCTTTTTATTAGAAATTCTGAAACAATTAGGTCTAATTAATTCAAAATAATTTGAATCCAACACCGGAAATAATCCATAAAACATTCCTAAATTAAAGCCACAAAAAAGCTATCCGAAAATTGCAGATAATACACACTAATTTATACGTCCGAAAAGAAATTATTTGCCGGTTCAAATAAGCTATTAACTAAACGAGATTTATTAGCATAACAAGAGCTGAAAAGTTCGAGACAAAAAAAAAAGAATACGAGGACTAATTTGTTTGGGCTGACATTTGGTTTTAGGAGCAGCAAAAAATATACTAGAATAGGCGAATGAATATTTATTGTCAACGTTTTTCTTTTGCGTAAAGAAAGCATTGTCTGTTGTTCAAGTAATTGTATAAATATTTATGGGATATTGTTAATTAGTATAGATTTGAATTTCCTAGTGCATAATGAAATTAACATTCAATGAATAAATTTGTTTTATACAGATTCAATATGATTTCTTTTTAATGTTGTTTTTTTTATTGTTGTGTTTGCATTCATTTCAAATTATTTAGTTATGTAAGTGTTAACTGCCGAATTAGTGATGTATTTTCATTTTCTTTTATAATAAACATGTTTTGATTGTTATTTTTGTATTTTTTTTGCCCGGTTTTTAATTGTGACATTAACTTAAGTTTTCCTTAAATAAATCAGTGTCACTAAATAAATAAAAAAATATTAACAAAGCAAAATTTTATTTTGGGTCTATTTTAATGATAAGAAACAATTCATTTGAAAATAAACAGTGAAATGGAATTATTAACATGCAATATATTTAAAATTTAATAGAAACAGCGTATCTTCTACACAGCAGAAGCAAGGTTTCCATCAATACTTAAAACAAATAGTTTACAGCCAGTTCAAACAGATTTATCAAGGCTAATGTTAATATAAAAGAAGATTCCACAAAATGGACGATTTGTGTTAGATGAATTACGTGATTCCTAAGATAGTATATTTTGAACACATGATATATCTCGGGAATATCGCAATAACTTTTGTACGATTTAACAGAAGTTTGTGAAACCCGGCATTAGAGTAATATTATTTTTTTAACATATTATTTTTATATATTATTATATATATAACATCTTTATTTCTGCAGACAATTTTATATATAATAAATTAACAACAAAATTCTTATACTATATTATGTGTAGTCCCTAGAAAACGGTTAGGTCTTTCTGCCTTTATATTATTATTTATTGATGAGTTCATATGGGAGTGAATTTAAAATATTCTGGGGTTGTCTGATCTTTGTTAACACTCTAAGGGCTGATCTATCTGCGGCTTGCATGTTTTTCAAGGTGACTGGGTGAGGATGGATTGCTGCGTAATCTAGTAAAGGGCGACACACTACTTTGTAAATGAAGCTTTATTTATCCAAGCTTCAGTGACAATTGGAAAAGAAGGGTTGTATGTTAATTTATAACGTTTATAACGAAACAACGTTTATCTGAATTGCCAACAACCTATAATTAAATCAATGTCAATGTCGAAGCAATTAAAACGAAAGAACGTACCTACATTTTCCTGCAAATTAAAAAAAAATAATTACAGGTAGCGTTTAATTAATAAATTACATTTACCTCCGAATTATAACTAATTTGCCAGTTACCATTAATCTCTCTTATCTAACCAAACACAATTGACCATTAATTGAAAAGTGCTTAAACGGCCAATAAAAATGATAAATGTCGGCGCGTTAATTGGACCTGTCGCTCTTTATTGAAGTCGGCGTACACATTTTTTTTTTCCTGCTTTATAGACCGGTATGGGATTTTTCGAATATAGATTTTTTTGTCTATAATGACGCTAAAAATCAAATCCAGTGGTCTTCACGTGCGGCCTGCATGATAACTTTAAGAATGTGGATATAATGTGAGTCATTTCCAAGTTACACCTCTGCGAGAAACCTGATTTATATTATTATATGTTCGATTTGTGGTTTGAATTGGAGATAATGGTTGATAGAGATTAAATCGTTTGTTAGAAAAAATGTAAATACTGTTATGTGGGATGATATGAATGTAAAAGAAAGGACAAAATAATTTACCGTGTTTTTGTGTTTTAAATAATGATAAACATATGTTTACAAATAACATTATTCAGACAATTACGTACATTTTTACAAATATTACGTATATAAGATAAAATTAAATTATTATATATTTAAGTTTCATTATTCGTAGGTTAAGTGGAAGATCAGTAACAGTTTAAGCTGACTGAACTTCGCCTTCTTTTTTTTTTGTATTTTTCACTGTGATAAATAAAGGCATTATTTTTTTTCTGTTCTGAGCTATCGACCAGAGTACCTTTCTGTCCTGTCCTGAATTTATAGTGGTGTGAAATAAAAATGTCTGTGCAAGCTAGCTGAACTCTTGAATTAAATGATCATTCTTGATAATGGCATTAAGCCGAAACTAGTTGAAGTTAAAATAAACATAAGTAAAATAAAACCAAGTGAATTTAACTTACAAGTTCAATTCAATATTAACAATGTTTTACCAATTTAATTTAATGAGAGAAAAGTGTCTGATATAGCTGAACTCCCTTGAAGCGTATTAATTCATGAATAGAGAGAATAGGATGTACGTATTTTGGATAGATTTTTGATTTTGATTATAGAGGTATTTGCATTTTTAAGTATTATTCATTTTTGTAAATCTATATAAGAAAACACTATGAGTTGTGTTGGTTTAAGTTGAGATTGACACGGAATGAAAACAGCAGCACGAACGAAGGACTGTAGCTTTTAATAAAACTGAACTTCTATTATGTTACAAAAACAGTTAACATGTTAACGGCTAAAATAATTGAAATAAATATAAGAATACATGATATTTTTGTAGTTTATATTTTAACATACGTTTTTAATCTGATATAAATTATTATTAAAACTATTTTTCAATTATTGGTACAAATAAAATAAAGGGTGTCAAATTATGAAAGACCCCATTTGAATTTCTAAGTACTAACATTTTAAACATCTTGTTATAATGATTATAAAATGTACTGCCATATCTCAAGTTGTATTAGATATGAAGCACTGGTCAAATGCTCAAAGAATACTCTGTACAAAGAAGATTTTAAAATTGACTAAATTATTCAAACACAGCAACAGTTTCGGCAATATTTTTAATAATCATAAAACAATTAGAAGATAGGTCACAAACTATCACCATAGGAGATCAGTTGTGGATTTGAATCCACTTAAAGAGGTAAAGCGAACAAGAACATAAAATAATATCTTACAAGTTAGAAATTCAATTGATGAACATTCGAATGAATCCTTACATTGCTCATCCCAACAAGTAAGAATTTCACACGAATCCGTAAGAACAATATTAAAGTAAGATTTGCACTTTCATTCCTAAGTAGCAACAACTTCAAACACTTTTTCTGAATGACCAACATACTCATTTACAATTCATTGGCCGGATTTTAGTTAGAGAGCAAGATTTCCTGACTTTCATCCCTAAGTGGCAACAAGTTCAAACACTGTTATGAATGACCAAAATACTCATTTACAGATTTTAGATAGAGGGCAAGATTTCCTTAACAACATTATTATAATCGACAAGTTTGCGATATTGGTCTGCTGAAAATCCACACGTTTTATTCGAAAAGGACTGAATTCTGTAAAGCTACTATTTGCTGTGGCATCTGCTCAGCTGGAATCTTAGGCGCATATTTTTAGAAGATGAATTGAGAAATGCAGCAGTGTTAAAAGTGTATGACATGTGGACATGATGTAAATGTTTTTACTGGATACCATCTGTAAAATCTAGTTACCATTAGATATTACGTGCGTTCAACAAGACGGTGCAAAGCTTCATGTCTCAAATTTATCTATAGAAGTCCTGCGAGCACCCTCCTGAATTTTAAATATGTTTTAGTATAAATTCCAATATTTAAAAATAAGTTTGGAGATTTTTAGTTCTCTCTTTATTTCAAATAAATAAAATAGAAGCAATTTGAAAATAATTAATTATTAACCAATCATTTTCCCTTTAGGATAAATGTTTTTATTTTTATTATAACTTCATTTATTTTGTTGAAAATATACAATTTGCACAAAAAGTACATTTTGTTTTATAATTACAAGTATAAATTGTTTAAACTTTAGTCACTATACATGAAATTATTTTTAGCAAAGTTTAAAAAAGTATCAATTCACAAAGATGAAACACTTTTACTTTATTTTTAAAACTGATTTTTTAAAATCTATAATTGCATGGATTTTATTGGCAGTTTGAATTGTTACATTCGATTTTCAGCTAAATAGCTTTTAATAGTGACTGATTTTGAAAATTCAATTTCGAAATACATGAACGACAGTCTTTTTTTAAATCTATAATTGCATTGATTTTAGTTTTTATAACTGAAAAAAGTAAACATGTTTTATTATTTTGAATTACGATGTATAACAAAGTAGAAGCCTGAACAATTAACAAAGTGTTAATTAAACACATAGAGATAAATAACTAGTAGAATTTTACTGTATGCAATGAATTGTGTGAGTATGTATAAACGGTCGCATATATTATGACACAATGGATTGGAAACAATAATAACAAACTTTTATTTTCTTCATATAACTGAAAATAAAATAAAAGTGTCTTATTATTGGCCTCAACACTCAAGAATTAGTTAATTGATCGAATGGAATTTTACTGTATGCAACTGATTGTGTGAAAAGGTATGAACAGTTGCATATATTACAACATTATGGATTGAAATAAATTGTTTATTGCGAATTATTTGTTTGCTTTTTTAATTTGCAATTCCTTTATAGATATTATAACGAATCTTAATTAATGTTAACATTTCATATTTATTTGCTTACATTAAATTGCTATAAATTGCTCATAATGATGAATTTATTAAAATACTCAATATCTATTAGTGTAAAAATCAAATAAACAATTATATAATTCATGAATGTGCAAATTTCTTTTTCTTAGCACATACAAAAACACTCAAGCATTCAATCGAACAATATTTGTATGTATGGTAATGATTTATTTGTATCCCCTTTAATAAAGGGTGGGCTTCAGAAGGGTTCGCGCCCTATGAACGATTAAATCGGTGTTGTATATAGACATACAAAACCAATTGATAGGAACCGATCGGAGAGCACAGGCAACCAATAAAATAAATAAAATCAATGTATTGGCTCGAAGGTTTTCCGATTGGAAATTGAATAGGAGAACATAAGGCGTAGGATGTGGGACGAAGCCGTGTGCAACGGACTCCGATCAGTTATTGATTTCTGTTGAACGTTAAACGGTGCCTAAATTTGGCCGGAACTGTGAACGCAGTGTACATTTTTTTGAAATTTTAGTCAATTTGTCAATAGATGGTTTGGATTATGAATTGCTTACGAATTTTATTTCGAGTATAATTAATTAATATTTTAGTTAGTTTGAGCTATTAAAATGTGGATATAATTTAAATAAATGTATAGTTGTTATAATTTTATTTATTATTTCATTTATTTATTTATATTTTATACACAAAAATCGATTCAACGAAATAAAACCCCCTTGCATAAAACTGAGTTTGTAGTAACAGTTCTGAATTAATAACGATTTTTGTAGTCTTTTAAATGCATATATATATTTAAAATTGACTTTTTATCCATATTTTTGCATTATTTTTTGTATTTAACATTTTTTAATACTTACCCTCACTTCACAAAATCTTGCAAATATAAGAACGATTCGATTGCAAAGCTGAATTGTGAAATTGAATCTAATAATCTTCAAATGTTTATTATTTAGGCATTTAAAATTGTTTATTCATTAAAATTTTATATTAACAGTTGTTAATTTTATATATATATACAGAATGATAAAAAATGATCAAACAAGTTAAATACACCGCTGAAAAATCTGCGGAGTTTTATCGCTCCAAGTTCATGACAGGGAAAAATGAATAATGAGTAACTATATTCGAAACCAGCAGCGTGGTGCGTCATATTTTGTCAATGCGTTTTTGCGTATACATTCAATTTTTAAAAACAAACTCAAATTGGCAATTGAACTTTTTCAATTGCCAATAAAGAATATAAACCCGTAGCAACTTCAACGTGTATTTGAAGATAAAAAGTCTATGCTAGAGTTAACATTAGCCTAGAAAATAAATACCTGCATTTTCAATATTACTTATAAAATTAGGGATGCTTACTCTACGTTTATTATTTTCAAACACCAAAAACATTAATTTACTTAAATTTACATTGAATATTTAATAAAAATTGTTTAAATGAAGTATATTGTGATGATTAAATATTTAATATATTTTGGAGAAAAAAAAAAATGCTACGCCAGTGGCAATCTTGAGGATTTTCTTTTCAAATGATCAGTTATAAGATTCTCAGTCGAAACATAACATGATATAATCGTTTCAGAGAAATTATTAGTAATTATTGCCAAAGAATTACATTTTTTCTGGATTTAAATAAATAAATTTAATAAATAATTAACGATTTATTTATTCATTGTATGCTTCTGCGTTATAAATGGAGTGTTTTGTATCCTAATAAAAGGAAGACGACGCAAGGGCCATCTTTCGCCTATGTGGCATTGTCAACGATTGCCTAGATGAATGGTGATTGAATATTTTATTGAAAGAGTGCTTAAAATATCTGCGCTATATTGTTGCCATTATTTTTACAATATATTTAATGGACTAATAAAAGTCGAAACACAACATATTACCTCAATTCCAGTCTGGATTTAGATCAGGTTATAGTTGTAATTCTGCACTTGCTCACATAATAGATGACATCATACGTACAACTGATGCAGGCAAAAGTACAGCTCTAGTGTTAGTCGACTACAGCACAGCTTTTAACAGATTAAATCATCGAATTATAGAATCCATTTTTGACTATGTAGGATTTGCTGAAGAAGCAAATAAATTATTATGGAACTTCTTTATTAACAGAAAGCAAATATTAAGTGTAGAAAACATCAGATCGACGTTTCTTAACACAAACAGTGGTGTTGGTCAAGGTACCATATTAGGTCCTCTGATATACACTGTGTCGCCTACCTAAAATTTGAGAAATTTAATTTATTTTCAGATATTCAGTTGCTGAAATTGTAACATCTAATATTTTTTTAATGTTACACCGTTAGGTGTAAAGAGCATAAAACATGCAAAGGGATTACCATTTTAAACAACCAGCAATAGTTAATACTATTATAATATACTAATCGCAGATTTCTTCGATAATTAAATTAATTAACCGACACTCCATTTTTATGTATATATTAAGACTCTTTCGTATTTCAACCTTTGAAAATGATTTGTCAAGCTTGAAACATAATCCAGGAAACTGAAAAAATACTAAACATGGAACATATTAAGAGTGATTGTTTTTTATCCAATATTAGGATTAAATTCCATCAAGAATGTAAGCATTACATGCAATTCATAAAAAAACTCGCGCTCATTAATATAATCCGCGCAAACATCGATTGATAAAAGTAAATCCGAGCAGGCGCTTTACATCCGAAACATCCTTACAAACACCAAATCATGTTTACACTGAAACCAACAGTGCCCTCTCGACAGCAGAATGGATCACTGCACGTCTTTCGGCAAACAGCCGCGGGACGATATTTTGTTAATTCTACTTTTCCACACCAGGAAAACATAAAGCCGAAAAAGCCTCACCATATTAAATGTAATCTTATAAACAAATATAATAAAAAAACTCCCCCTAATCCCTGCCATCCTCGCGAATTATTCATTATATACATAAATTTCCAACAGGACGACAGAAGTTTAAAGAGATCGCAAAACCGTAAACTCTTATGCTGGACAGTTTGTTATAAACAAATTCCAGCGCATACTTTCTGGAATAATGTTAAATTGTAGCAGGAGATTATGAGGTGGAAGAGAACGTTTGTGTAGTTAACAACATTTTCGATATTGCTTATCGTACGGTCTTATCTGGTCAAACAGGACCAGGATATGACCTCTCCGGCCGACCACTTTCACACCGCTAACTGTACATAACGTGAGGCAATTATGCAATACCGTTCGGAATTACGGTAACACTTGGAGATTTTACAGCTCCTAACTTAAAAATTCTTTAAAAAAACTGTTTTTAAATATTAAATATTGAAATAAATCCACTAAATAAAAATTAAATAATATTAAAAAATAAACTTAGTTGATCTAATTAACAATAAGGTACTCTTAATTATTAATCAACCCCATTTCTTTTTTTATTCTTACAAAAAATAAAGTTAGCTTCCTCTCAATAAAACCTTTTTATTGAGTAAATTACATTCAATTAATTTTAAATCCACTCGCACAGCCAGGTAGGCGTGCTTTCCCCTTTACAGATGTAATATAATCAAGTGTTCATCTGTGTGAGTTAAGGGGGGTGGGTATACACATATTAGATCTAACCACTAAATCTAGTACATATATATAACAGAAGATTATGAAGGCGAGGAGGCTTTTCGGATGCGTATGTGGAAGCATATGTGTTGTATACCACATCTCATGTATTATTTTGTTTTCTTGTGGACGTTCTGGCTTTTCGATGTGGGAGTGTACTCGGGTATGCGAGAGTATATACATTTTCAATTGCATTCGAGGTTTATATGAGCATGTTTATTTATTTAAATTTAAATAGCCCGGCTGGAACTTTCGTTTTCGGAATATTAGGAAAGCATGATGTTTCAAGAGATTTTAGGGAATACGATAACGTATGGCAACTGTTTATTCATTCACATACATTCGGGACTATTCAGTACGAGAAATATTAAATTTAACGTGCACGTTATTATTTATCATCACAATCTAAGCAAGTTTTATAATTGATTTGTATTCTTAGATTGTTAGGTTCAAAATAATGTGTACGTTAAATTTAGCATTTTGTTGTACGGAATAGCCCCGAATATGAAAAACAAAAAGTTGTCTTTCAATTAAATACACTTTATTATTTTTTTTTATTTAAATCATACCTACTTAGAAATAAAATTACCACAGGTCAAATGATGAGTTGATTAAAGATCAGTAAAAAAAAACTAAAATATTTGTCTTCACTCTTAATCCGAAATAATACTGAAACTGATTTAGATTACAATAAAGACAAATTGTGATAAATATATTTTAAATAATTGATTGATGAGGCTGATAATTGTTGAAAGTTCATAATTACTTATATTAAATAACACTATTTAGTCTTTCAAAGTCTATTGTAATATCGCTACAATAGACTGAAAGACTAAATAATGTTATTTAATATAAGTAAATATATTTTAATTAGAATATTCAATGTAATTGAAACGATTCATAACGAATTTGAAATCTCAAATGTATGAAAGGTTTGTTGGATTCATATAATGGATAAATACGACAGATTTTTGTTTAATTATCTAATTTCATTTAATATTATAAAAACTACAGAATATAAATAGCTCAATTTTTAATTGATTAGTACCTTTTTTATCTTATTACCTTCTAAGAATAAATATATATAATTAGCAAACAGTTTACATCTATATAGAACAGATTTATTTTTAATTGTCTTGTATCGTTTAAAATTATAAAAACTGGAGATTATAAATAGATCAACTGTTAATTGATTAGTACATTTTTTATCTTCTCAACTTTGCATTGATTGTATTCTGCAAATGCTTACATCTAATTCTAAATGAAAAATTATTGCCTTCTAAGAATAAAATATTTAAGTGATTTGAATTGCAAAAGACGAAAAAAAAAATATATATATATATGTGTGACATAATACGTTATTGCTAGTTCACAAAAAAAAATCATTGAATTGAGAAAATAACGTTAAAACTGTATTCAAACGTATAATGACAGGGTTTATTTATGGACAATTGATCCATGCATTGCGCGCATCAATTAATTCCATAAATCAAATAGTTGAGAAAAATTATAAATTAATGTAAATTGTTTTTTTAATGGACTGAGAAACAAATTACTTATTATTCACTGGCTAAAAAGGTCGTTTTACGGTTTAGATAAAGTTAAATACTAACATGTGTAGTATAATCAAAATTATTTTGATTATTATTGCCGTTTAATGCTATTAAACTTTATTATTCAAGAAAGTTATTATAAATATTAAAGGTTACAACTACTTCGGTGCGTCGATAATTCAAAAAGTAATCTTAATAGATTTGTGAAGTCAGCAACTTAATTATTACTCTTTTACTATTGGTTTTGTATTAAAATGTGTATATTAAGTTGCATATAATATTTACTCGATTCATAGATACAATCTAATATATTAAATAAAAAATGATTTGAAAATAATCAATAAATGATTTCCACATTTAGCTTTGTGACTATTGACTTACTTACGTAAGTACGTTAAACAAATGCACATTAAAACAACTACTTCCCGGGCAAATACCCACGCCGGACATTGAATTACATAATGTACACCTGTTGCTGCATATCAATAAAATATTGCATAATGCAACAATTTTTTTTTTGATCCGAGAAAAAATTTTATGTAAAAACAACAAAATTAACGTTACTTAATATAAGGCCATCTGCAGACACGTGTTTCGGGATCTATCCCTCGTCAGTACAGCTATGCCTTACATAATTTAAAGATGTTAAAAAAATCAATTACATTAATTCAAATACAATCAGCAAAATTAATCTAATAACTAAGGCTGCGATTTTACGCCTAATAAACGGTGCGATTAGCGCCAGAGCGTTCAGTGTTTTTTTTTCCAAAATGTGTGTTTATTTTATTTCAACTTTGATTTTTCAACCTAGCGGCAAACATCTGAACTACTAGATACTGTTCCACAATTAAATTGATATGGCTTCGAACTAAATTTGTTCTCATGGATATTTAAGAGGAAGACTTTCCACATGTAGTTGAATGTGTTTAATATAGATGAGATGTACTTTTGTAAATTAAATTTATTTATGAAAAAAATATTTTTTTTTTTCACTTCTTTGTGTTTAAAAAAAATAAAATTATCTGATGTCGTTCATCAGTAAAAAAAGCTATCAGTCTGTATTTAATGTTTAATTTTTTATGACTGTATAACATTGTTAATCTTTTAAAACGGAAAGTTATTGAGAGTTATTAATGTATTAATAATATTTTTTCGACACTTTGATCTTGTTCTGTTCCTATGGTCCATGTAAGAAAGCACTTTAAATGCTTAAAATATAGCTATAAAATATATCTTGGGCTGTTTCAAAAAAAAAAAAATAGAATAAGCTGCTTTACCGCTCCAGTCAAAGATTTTGATCTAAAATCTTGTTTGATGATAAAATCTTTCGACCAAATCGTGCTTCTGATAATTTATTTGAGCGAATTTTATTTGTATTTTTAAAATAATCACGTGTAGTTTACATGATTTTTTCCAAGCCTATTTTTGTGTCAAATTCATTGTTTTCAATATGATATATCAAATTTTATATTAGAAATTCCTGTAATATATAATAGAGATGGGCAAAGTCGATTTTTTTTTGTCACTGCAAAATAAAGTATATGACAATTTTCTTAAAGTTATTTATAATATTAATATTAGTAAGTTTAACAAAAACAAGAATAGAGTCCTAAATATAAAGAATAAAAGAAACGAAGTATTAACAGAGAAAGGAGAAATTATGAATCGGCGGAGAGAATATTTTATGGAATTACTGATGACTGAAAATAGAAATGAAGATGACCCGAAGAGAGTAAAGAACCGGAAATTACAGCAGATGAACTAAAAGTAATAATATTAACACTGAAAAATGGGAAAGCACCAGGACGAGACAAGCTAACAGCAGAAATGTTTAAAAAAATGGACGAGGAAGGTTTCATTATTTTACTGCAGATAATAAATAAAGTTTGGAAGGAAGAAAAAATACCATCGGAGTGGACAGAAACATTACTAGTACCAATATACAAGAACGGAGAAAAACATAATTGCAATAACTACAAAGGCATAAATCTACTGAATATAATGATGAAAATATTTGAACAAGTAATCGAAAGAAGAATTAGAGATAAAGTAGAGAATACATTACACTACACGACTCACAAAGCGGATTTAGAAGAGGAAGAAGCATACAAGATCAAATCTTCACAATAAAACAGACATCTGAAAAAATGCAACAACAAGAAAGAAATATATACTTAGCATTTATCGACATCCAGAAGTAATTTGATACGGTTCGCAGAAAGAAAATATAGCATATATTGGACAAAAATAAAATCGACCAGAAACTGATACGACTCACCAAAACAATCTATGACAATAACACAACGTTCATTATACAATATAATAAGACATGGGAACCGTTTAAATTAATGATGGATTAAGATTAAGTGGGCTAAGCCCCCTGCTCTTCATAATATTCATGGACGAAATAATAAAAATATGCAGTACAAAGACGAGGCAAGTGGATATTGGGCGCTATAAACTATACGCAGTAGGCATATCAGAAGGAGTATTTGCAGATGATGTAGTGATTTATGGTAACAGTAGTAAAGAGCTAGAACATAATCTACTAGTTTGGAAGAACACAATCAACGATTTCGACATGAGGATAAATACAAACAAGACTAAAGTTATGGTAATTGGGGAAGAAGAGGAAATATATTATAGATGATGAACAAATAGAACAAGTTGACAATTACAAGTATCTTGGAATAAACATAGCAAAAATGGAAAGAATGATCTAGAAATAAATATGAGAATAGAAAATACTCTAAAACTATCCCACGCCATGGGAGCAAAATTTATATACAACAAAGAAATATCAAAGAAGACAAAATTAAAAGTATTTAAATCAATCTACAGACCAATATTAACTTTTGGATGTAAGATATGACTGCTGAACAAAGAACAAAAGAGCAAGATACAAGCGATAGAAATGAAAGACTTAATGTGCAAAAATGGACAGAATATAAAGTACAATAATTAGAAAAGAACTATAAATGGAAGAAATGATGAAGTTCATAAAATAGAAGACAACTGAGTTAGTGGGGACATTTACAGAGGATGGAGAACAAAATAAGTACTAAGAGGGTATGGAATGCGCGAACAGCAAAATAGAGGAGACGAGGGAGACTTAGGAAAACATGGGAACAAGGACTGGAAAAGATAATAAAAGAGAAGGGGATAACAGTAAACTATGCTAGAGCACTAATGAGGAACAAGAAGGAGTGGGCAAAATTTGTACATGGACCCGGAAGCAGAAGTGTGAAATGACAAAAAAAGTAATAGACTTATTACGCCCAACACCCATAAGGGTACAAGGGTTTTTGATAATATATATATATATATATATAAGTTTAACATTTAATAAAATGCAATTTATTATTATTATTATATATATATATAAATATATAACATCTTCATTCCTGTTAATTTACAAAACTAAATATTAATTACAATATATATGTTTTAATTTTACGAAGTAGCTATCCACCAGAGAAATTCCCGCCTGTCTTTGTCTTGTTCTTGTCGTTGTCTACTTACTCGTCATGATCGCTAACGTTCTTGTGCAAGTCCACATTATATGATGAAATGATGTGAAAAATCGTAACCGCAGGGAATTTATATTTTAGGGTGATATTGGAGTATTTATTATTATTTATTGACTTTAGCTACTTAAAATTGATAATTCCGAAATACTCGATTACTAAATTAACTCGATTTTGCTCAACACTAGTATTAATCCTGTGGTGTGATGTTAGGTGTGTTTAATATTCTGTGAGATTTTAAAATGATGAAATGGAGAATAGAAAAAAAGACGCATTGGTTTGGTTTCATTGACAATGAATATGTGTTGTGAAAACTCATACCCAGCAATGATTGTTAACAATTGCAGGGACGTAGCTAGAGGGAAGGAACAATATTTGTTATATAAAAAAATAAAAGAAGGTTTTTGCTCAACTTGATTGACTGGTATTTCACTTTAATTTTGGCAACGGCTCCACCATGTTGCCTTATATTAGACAGATAAAATAGCAATATATACGTTAATTTAATTTCCATATACAATCATGATGATGATTGGATTTTTCTATTCTTTAACGTTTTCTCCTGTTGTCTATTCAAATTATATTGATCAATATATGTGATTGACTATTGTAATTGGCCACTCAATCTATAATTGAAACTCATAACAGAGAAGCAGAGTATTTGAAGAACAGAGTAGTTTTTTTTACTTTGAACTTGAGAAGATGACAGATTATTACTGTTTTTTTAATCTGTTGCAATGAGATACTGAAGATTTCCAGCGAGAAGAAGTAAGTCTTCTAAATAATGTACAACCATAAGTTGTAGAAATTTTCTCGAATAATTAATTTACTATATTTATTTCTAAAATTATAATTAGTTTTAATGAAGTCATTAATTATAATTTATGTAGGACTTATTCCTAAACCATTTATATTAAAAAATATACGTAAATAAACTCTGAAAATTACTTACTTACTGCGATTTGGTTTTACCTCAAATAAAAATATTTTTCTATATTTTTTTATTATATAATCCATTTATTTTATGACATTTGATGCAGTTATATTTTTTTTATCTAATCCTTCCAATAAATTTCTTTATGAATCCACCCAGTTACATCAATATCCCAACGTATAATAAACCTGAGCGAATAATTTGCAAGTAATCCCTCACCTCAAAATGTTGTACCTCATAAAACCTAACTATTTCTACAAAATATAAATATCTTCCTGTTTAAGTCTACAATTCATGACGGCAAACAATTAAAACAGTTCGGCTAGCAAGCACATTTATTTTAGTTGTATATCAAAATATTTGTACATGTAGAATTAAGTGTATTACCATATTGATTGTTGAAGTCATTACTTTGTTATAGATGTTTATTATTAATATGATTATTAACTTATAAATTTGATTTTTTATTCCGTAACTAGTTTCGATTTGTATAGTCATTATCAATCGGTCAATTAATCAATAGACCGTTTAATAATGACGGTACTAAATCGAAACTAATTACAGAATAAGAAATGGTGATGTGTCCATCATGGTACTTTCCCCGGCAAATCCGATCAAATAAGTTTTTGAATGAACATTTAATAGTAAATGAAAAATTATTGATTGAAAAAATGAATTGTGTTTGTTATTTCTTACCTTACAATGGCTTGATAAACATTTCCATACACTGTATATAATTTCTTTTCCACTTTTATTCGTTGGCGATATATATATATATATATATATACAGTGTTGTTGAAATATGCAATCATTTTGACGTTTTATTTGTCATTAAAATAATTATTTCAATAATTAAAGGCTCCACAGCCAACACAAAAAAGATTATAAAAATAATTGTATATTTCTAAGAGAATTTATCAGGTAGGCTTACGCTTATAAAATGAAAAGTGAAGGCCTTCAATAACAGTTTTATAACAAAAATTATTATTATTATTTTCAAGATCTACAACATTTATTCGAAAGATTTTTCTATCCCAATGAATAATCTCTAAGAGTAAAGTTACACTTAATGAGTTTTGATTGTAACAAAAGGTTTTCAGATCTTTCCATTGTTATAAAAAGCTTAGATATAAAGTTTGGGTTTATACACACACAGGCAGACAGAGAGACACACACACAGACATTTTTCAATACTCGATGGAATGGACTCAGGGACCTCAAAACGTGCATATTTGTTGAAACTGGCGATTCGAAAATTTTTACGATCACAATTCTTTCCCTTGGACAGGGGTCTGGGGAAAGTAAAAAAAATCAAAAAATAGTTGGCTGCGACATAAATCATGCATTGAAAATAGCAGTTACTTATATTACTTTCATCTCGATTTGGTGTTTTATTAATTTGTTTTACCTTTATATTAAATTTACCATAATATCTATTTTTTTATTATTAGTCATTATTCCAATAATGTGAATGATTTCAACTGATTTTGCTGAGCAAAAAGAGATTACGACCATTTCATAAATAAATTAACACTTTCTAGGGACACACCAAGGATTTTAGTTAAATTCACGTATGCTGCAAATGATATCAAAACGTGACTTTCAGTTAACAGAAAATGTCTATTATTAGACATATGTTATAGTACTTATGTAACGTAAGTCAAAATTTCACAGTAGCTAAAGAGGAAATAATTTATTAATTATTTTCAATTTTTTTTAATTAATTTATTTAAATAACTGTGACCAAGTGAATAAATCGCGTTTTTCTATTATTAATAATAAATTTTAGTAAAAACAAGTTCTTTCTAAAAAAAAATACCAACGTTTGAGTTTAACAAATTACCAACTTAACGTCTTTTAACGACTTCTTGAAGACGGTGTCTGAGCTACCTGACATGAATGATTCCACCAAGAGGTATCGTATGACCTCAATGGAGTTCACATGAATTCGGCCCATTGTGCCTCGCAAAAAAGTGGATGAAAAGGAGGAATACGCCGTTGATCAAAGATCGGATCAGGTGTAGAACGCCCATGACCGCGTAGCGCAACCGTCCGACAATTGTCTCACAGTTCTCCTTTGCGCGAATGCACGAGGTAGATGAGACTTTACAGGTATGGGTGGGGCACCTACATCCGGGGCGGTTCGACCATCGTCATTTCGGGATACTAAATCATATCCTGTCTTTTATGACAAATAGAAAGAACATCTTTAGCGTAAAGCTTTTTTGAAAGATCGGGTAACGTTCGCGATTTGCATTTATTTATGCAAGGATCTGGTTTGGGACAACGGGTATGTGTATTATTTTTAAATAAAATCATTTTAATGTTAACTGAAAATATAACGTATTTATTATATTGATATATAAATGGTTTTACTACAAAAAATTACACCTGATATGTCTATATTTATTCTTTGCCATTTTTTTTCTTCTCAATTCGATTGAATATTGTGGTTTAGAAATTCATTCAATGAGTATTCTTTATTTTTATATAATTCTAGAAGTTAATCATCTTTTCAATAAAAAAAGAGATTTACTTCTTCAACTATACAAAAAAAAAACAGGAAAATAATCATCTCCAAACAATTTACTGCGTTTAGTCAAAATGTTAGTTTATCAATATTCATTCGTTTTGTTTTATTATTTTTTATTTTATTTCCAAGTCTTTCGGCGAATTTGATACTATCAAGAAATTTTGCTTCTCAATAAATACCAATTTTCAAGGCCACTATTTAAATTTTGATAAATATAATTAGAATTCATTTGTAAATATTAATTTCTGTTTGAGATAAATTTTCAAAAAATAGTTGGCTACGACATAAATCATGCATTGAAAATAGCAGTTACTTATATTACTTTCATCTCGATTTGGTTATGACTACGCATTAGTCATAACCAGGAGTGGGGAGTTTAAAACCCCTCAGCATTTCCGACATTTTATGATGCTCTATTTATGATTTTATGATCTATAACAAAATTATTTATACATACAATCAAGATTTTATTTCCCTGAACAAAAATAATCCATGTCAGGGTAGTGCAGGAATAAATTGAAGATATTCAAGCAATTGTTGAAATGGTATTAATATCAAAAATTGCTAGAAATAATACTAATTGAATGAATTGCTAATTGGGAAGCACTCTCTCAGACAGTTTATGCCATTAATGAAATTTCATTTATTACAATATTAGGCTATTTTCAAACTACTTGAAACGTTGATTTTATTTGTAAATCTAGTATAATAAATTCTTCATAAGTTTATGTCATAATATTTCTAACAAAACGAATAAATAAATTCAAACCACACTCTACAAACACGCGCAAGTTCACGGGAAATGCTAGCGCTTCTAACGTCATACCTTCTGCGCCGTTCTAACACCCTGTTAGATTCCAGTAAAAACATCACTCCAACTCGAATGACATGATTGATGGCTGACATAAAATCAATGTTCCATTCCCCAGCAGTTTTCCACCTAAGCACACTTCTAATACCAAGACACCCTCGTCCTTCTGCTTCCCTATCAACAAACTATCGGACACAAACGTTCAATTTTCTATTTGACTATCTTTCTATTCACCTGATTTGTCAACTCGAATACCAACAGAATATTTCCACTGCGTGAGCGGCGAATTATAGCGTTTATTAAGTTGTAATTGGGCTACAAAAATGCTGAGAATCCTTGGAACGGTTCGAAATGCTTTCTTTGGGGTATGTTTTCCTGGTGGTGTCGAAGTCAGGTTTGTACGGAGGGTCTCCATTGCTGGATAGGTATGGTTTTTGTTTGTTTTGCTGGTGAGGTGTATGTAAATGGTATGCTGTTTTCGTTCGGGCCCAAACTTCTTCGGCGTTATGTTTTCCTGGTCGTTTAGACGCAATGAAATGCTTTGTTCGTGTCTGGCTGAATTCCAGAAATAGCTCGTCCGCATTCCTGCTGCGGCGTGTTTCATTCGGAAGGAAGGATAGAGTAGTTTTTAGTTGAATTTTTTTTATAGACTTAATTAATTTTATTACTAAAAATATTTATTTTTGCCAAATGTACATTTCGAATACTTTTATAGTAAACAAAATGAAGAAATTTTATTTAAAGAAAAAGAACAAATTTAATTGACCATTCTATATTTGATAGTCAATTGAATTTTGTAGTTGTAACAAACATGAATATTTCAAATTAAGACTTAAAAATATTTTTTTGATGAAATCTTTATTGTCTAATAACCAAAAAACGTAATATGATATGTTTTTTTGAATATTTAGTAAAAATTAGAATTATTAAAAATAAAAAGAAATTTAACGATTTAAAACACATACTATAATAAATACCAGAGCCCGTAAGGGATTGTACAAAATCTGTCATTAGTATAGCGATATACATGTGATTTTGACAGTTGTGTACAAACAAAACATGCGATGAATTTCATGAATAAGGGCCCAGGTATGTAATTATGAAACCGGAATAGGTGGCCCCAGCTGTGAATATTATTGGTATCATCAAATCATGTCATTGAAGCTATCTGATATTGTTGACAACTGTCAAAAGTTGTTAACACACAAATTGGAAGTCTCATTAAATAGCATAGCTGAACATGTCGAATTGTATGCCTTCAAACTACAATATGAGGACATCAATTGAAGAAAATTGCAAGAGAATCCCATCGAATGCTTATTTATTTATTTATTTAATGGAAAATTTTGATTTTATTAAAATGATTTCTTAACCAAAATATAATAACCCATTCACCCACATCAATTATCCACATCTACCCTTTCAATTGAAATATCCTGAAGAAACCCAACACGCCCCGTCTAGCCTACCTCATTCAACTCCTAAAACGTAATTCAACCATTTTTATGGAACAATTTGTCCGAGAACTCGGACAGCAAACAAACAAGAGCGCAGGGACGAATGTCAACTCGATTATTCTGTTGGGAGCCGCGCAACAGCCAAGTGTCAACATACACCATTGAATGGACGTAAAGGGCGCGTAAATAGTTTCATTCATGGCCGATGCATTGTCGTGCCCTACTTGTACCTGGCCGAGGTTCCTTTTCATAGGTGACCGCCCCCGCCGTGCACTAGATGAATGGGATTTCGTCTAGAATGGACTCCGGTTCCGGAAGCGGCCTTTGTGCGCCGTTCGTGCAGCCCGGCACAAGTGTGCACAATTAGGAAATAATTGGGGACTATTTTGTGCCGGCTCAAGTGCATCTCAGGTATTTAATGGGGGAGGTGTACGATAAAATCGATGGGTGCAGTTTAAGATATTAAGTAAAGATTTTATTATTTCTGAATATTATAATAAAACGCTTTTTAACTTTGTAAACAGAACTTTATATTTAGTGGAACTATAGTCACTAAATATAATATATATCTTATACGGAATATAACGAAATGGAAACCTCAGTTATCAAAAAGTGTGATTTTTCATACATCTGAACATAGCATAGGAAATCACATTTTGGGAAATTCCTGCTTACCAAATTTACTAACAAGCGTAAAATGCATACCATTTTACGCTTGTTCGTAAATTTCGTAAAATTCTATTAATGGGATTTTGTTCATACCAAATACTTGCACATTTATTTATTTTTAAGGATATAATAGTATTTTAATTAATAAAATTCAACTCGTAGAAATAAATGTAGGCTGTGAAGCATCAATGTTAATAGCTGCAATTACTGCCGAAATTTGAACGCTTTTTAAGCCGCTCCCGAGCCACTTCCCATCCCGCGAGCCATCATTCTCATCTAATTTGGGGCCGATATTTACATTGCACTCGGTCTCAGATCTCTAAACGGTCTCTTTTTCGTATTTTTTGCCACTACATGAACCTCATTTTTTACACATCACTGTACATTTGGCGACGAAATTTGCCTTCATATAACGGCGAGATGAATGTTTAAAATTTTCTGAAAGTGTGTGTGTGTTGGCGAGCTTGCAAAAATTGGCAAAATTCAAATATGGTTGGCGAAATCGCATTTAGAGTGCCCACAGCGACCATTTTATATCATTTTTTCATTATTATTATTGATTTCCAAAAACGAGATTTTCTATTCTATTTCCCTATATTCAGATGTATGACCAACCACACCGTACAAACAAAACAACACTTGTTTTAATGAAATTTAAGAAATAAAAATTCTTAATAAAGTAGTTTCCTTTCAATTTAAATATTCAAAATATGTTATTCATACAATTACATATATTTTTACAAACATTAAGTACATACACTAAAATTAAAGTCCCTCCTGTCTTTCTGTCCATAATTATTTATATTTATTAGTGTTTGGCCAAATCTAATAACTTTAGTAATGGAAGAATTTTAAGTAATCAATTTTAAGTAGTAAAATAAAGTATATCGACTAAGAACAGCTCCCTCCCCCAGAAATTTATGAAAATAGTTACAAGTTGTGGTAATTGCTCCTGAATCTATATTAAAAATTTCACAACTCATTGAACTTATGGTGTTCTTCACATTTCCCTGACCCGTAGGACAAAAGGACAAATTAAAGTTCAAACTGATAAAAGAGTCAAGTTTTATGAAACCCTTGGGAATTTCCTTACAAGTATTAGTTTTATACACTGAATCTAGTATATATGTACAGGATGGTGCATTTTGGTGGTGCCACATATGGGAAACTTTTATTTTTATTTTAAGAGATACCGACAAACTTTCGAGACCCAATTTTTAATGATTAAAATAATAGCGAAGATAAAAATGATTTATCGAGTCTATTCGAGGATGTCTATAACTTCGTTGTTATTAAAAATATAAAAATATAATATACACTTTATCAAAGCAACATTTTATGCTGACTTCAAAGATGTTATCACATTTTATTTATCATTTTTTAGTTTTTGAGTTATAACCTCAAACTTCGATTTTTTTATAGTCGAAAATGGAAGACGGTTTTTCGATATCTCTTAAATTACATTTTTTTTCATATTTGGCACCACCAAAATGCACCACCCTGTACACATCCGTATTTCTGAAGGTATACGTAGAAATTTAATTTAGTTTTTACAATCATGGTTCATAAGTGCATCAGAAAAGGGCTATTGACCGTCTGTCTTTCTGCTTGTCTTTATCCTGACAATTGAATAAAACATGACAACTAAATAAAACGACATTATTTTATTGTCATGATTGACATCGTCTTTGTCTAAGTTGTCAGTTAAATTTGATTAAATGAATTGATTAATTTTTCATGACGAGTGTGTGATTTTTGGTTAAACGTTGGGATTGCGAAGGATACAAAGGTGGTTCAGAATGGATGTTATATGGCGATTAATGGCGAATTTTAGTTAGAGAAAAGTTTTCAAGTCTCTCTTTTATGGAGGGTATATAGCTGTTTTCATAAATTAGTGTATTAGAAGGATTAGGATATGTAATTTTAATAAGTATTCGTAGGGATGATCGTTCACCGACTTCAATATTTCTTAGAAAATTAGGACGAGGATTACGGTATAAGACAGCAGCGTATTTAAGCATGGGTCGAAATATAATCTAATAAACATAAACTGCTTGAAGTTGAGAAACCTTGTTTTTGTAGGTGAGTGCTCTAAAGTATCGTGCCCTGATTTTAAATTTAATTCTTAGATTCTAGGAGTAATTAATATATATGAATTTTGGGTGAATGATTACTCCTAGGCACTTGCAGGTGGGAGATGAAAGTATGGAGTGTTTGTTAGTAAATATTTGGTAGGGAGAAGTGGAATACCGATGAAAAGGTATAATGAGTTGAGTTTTATTGGGGATAATTGAAATTCTTCTTCTTTGGCTTTTTTAACATTTTTTTATCTACACAAAAAAATGATTTTTTTTGTTTGTGATTTTTTAATTTTATATTTCGCTACATCTCACTCCTTAAAAATGTGGAATATTAAGAAATACTACTGTAAAATGTTTTATTTTATGTTGGGTGAAAATTAGTGTTGGACAAAATCGAGTAAATTTAGTAATCGAATATTTCTGAATTACCCGTTTTAGGTAGCTAAAGTTAATAAAGATAATAAATAATTTTAAAAAATATGTTGCTTGCTTTGGAGTTTATTAATAAATAGGTGACATAACTCATTATTAATATTATAAATAATATTAAGAAAATTGTCATATACTTTATTTTGCAGTGACAATAAAGATCGAAAAGATCGACTTTACCCATCTCTATTCAAAATTATAACGTGTAAAGTTGTATTTATTATTGAATATTTTTTAACTAGAATTCTTATATTATCTCGCTTTATTTAAAAGTAATTAGAAAAATATGTCAATGTTGGTAATTTTGTTTATTATTTTATTGTTGATTATGGGACCAAAGTCAAAGAAAGTAAGTTTAGAAATACAAGATCCTGAAATTAAAACGTTCCTAAATAATCGTGATATAAAAATTAAAAACAACAACTTTTTTTTTCAAATTTCAAGAATAATTATTTTTTGCCATTTAACCCATTTTTTATTATTTCAGTAAGATAATTCCAGTTTGTCTTTAAAGTTTTTATATTGGATTGGATACACAATATATTTTGAAAGGGATAAAAAACTGTATCAAATTCGCAATTTTATTGCAATCAATGAAGTTTTTAAGCACACTACATTATCAAATTAAACAAAATGGGATAGTTTCTGTCACTTTCTTCTCATTAATACCAAGTGATTAATGACATTATGAATAATTAGTTTAAAATTCGAAATAATATATATAAATTGGAATGGAAAATAAGTTAAAAAAACAAACAAGTAATTCAATGAAAATAATTACTATGTTTTTTACAACTTTTTATTAATTATATATATACAGAGAGGTTTTTTAATCAGTATACATTAGGCGAACTGTATACCTGTAAAAAAACCAAGTCAAACGCATTGAGCCGAATAATGTGTGTTGCCTATAACACACAACTAAACGTCAAACGCTAAACTTCAAAATGTGTGAAATATTTGATCGAAAATGTATACAAATGAAGAAAAAGTCGAATTTCAAGCGTGTATTACAATTCCAACAGTATTAGAGGAGGATAAGGCATGTTTTAAATGAATCAAAAGTGGCCGAATACCTCAGTTAGGATAATTCTAAAAATAATTAAACTAAAACATTTTCTTTGGAAAACGCAACGAAATAAATCAAGACTAACACTGCATGCGTTACCGTCACAAGCAATTTCTTTTTTATCAAAAAATACGTCACGTATTAAGACAATTTGAATGAAAAATAACAGTGAAGAACAATAAACTTGAAATAAATAATTAGAATAAATGCTATAAATGACCACCAAAAACTGCAAGATATTAACTCAAACGATCGTGAAAATTCTTCCACATAGTGCATTTCGATATTGTCATAAACAAAGTAGAAAATTGTTAATTGAAGGCATCGATCGTTCGGGTTGCGTATTATAGGCAACTAAACACATACATCAATGCGTTTGACTTGGGTATTTTACATGTATACATAGGGGATATGTATACTGTTAAAAAACCTCTCTGTATACAAATTTTAACATAAATATATAAATACTTTTTATGACTTAAATTTCGACAGTGTAAGTGTATATATATTTATGTTAAAATTTGTATATATATATATATATATATATATAATTAATAAAAAGTGGTAAAAAACATAGTAATTATTTTCATTGAATTAGATATGGATTACCATGTAGTAACGGTCGAAACCATCGTGATGTTAAAAAATTTACTTGTTTTTTAACATCAAAATAGATTATCGTCCCCTAGACGTGAATTTCTTAAAAATGTTTATTATTTATTTAATTTTTCATTGACTGTTTATCAATATTTAAATTGGTTAGATTGAAAGAGGAGGCCACGTAGCTTCGTCACCTAGATCCTTGGATTTAATCCCAATGGAATTCTTTCTGTCAAATTAAATATACAGCACGCCTCCCACAATAATTGAAGACATGAAAGGCAGGATTAAGAATTCATTCAGATCAATTACACCTAATAAACTGATAAATGTTTAAATATCATTTAAAATAAAATTGAATTATGCATTCGATGGTAATATTTTTGAATTTATTTATGAATTAATTGTAATACTATTTTGTCAATTTATTTGTTTGTTTTTTTTTTTTCGTTATATTTGTTTTACAATTTCAACAAGTTTTTACCAAATAATTTACATATGTGTAAATAAATAATGCAATTAGTGTACTCACAATCAAAAAGCTAAACACTTGCCTATTCGAATAATTAGCAATAATGAATATTAAATTGAACAATAGATGGCGTTTTGTATAACCTTTCCATATTATGATAATAAATATTATGTCAAAATTTAACGAAAATGGATATATCTTGAAAACTATTAGGTTTTGTTGTAAAATACCTTTATAGTTTTTGATAGACAATGAAATTTTTTATAAGATAGGGTTATTAGATGTAGGCTGTGCCATTTAAAATAAGCACAAAATTCGACCATGAATGTGTTTCTAGAGTTATGTTAAATTATCAAAACATCTTTATATTTAAAATTTCTCTAAATAGCCTAAAATATTCACCCATTGAATATACTGATACAAAATTTCATTTGTTTTCATTCATCCATTTGAAAGTTATGATTTTTATTCTAAATGTCAATTTTTCCAAAAAAAAAAAATATTATAAAAATTAAGTTTATTTTTGATATAGAATCTGAAAAAAAAAAAAAATAAAATATGGTGTATTCTATTAGAAAAAATATAACTATGATACGCCATGCTTTTATGAGAAACCCTCTATATTTGAAACTAATTTTAAAGTATGGTCCTAATAGACCTGCGAAAGCCAATTTTGAAAAAAAAAAAAAACATTTTTCTAAAGTTACAAAGCTACTCGGCATGCACGCTGAGACACCCAGTATATATATATATATATATATAGATATATCAATACTTCCCAATATTAATATTATAAATAAAATTAAGAAAATTCTCAAAAAAAAATCATTTTGCATTGACAAAAAAGATTGAAAAGTTCGACGTTGCTAATCTCTAATTTATATATATATATATATATATATATATATATATCTTTTTTGTCAATGCAAAATGATTTTTTTGAGAATTTTCTTAATGTTATTTATAATATTAATATTGGGAAGTATTAATAAACTCCAATTTATTATTATTTAAAATTCTAGCTAGTTAAAATTAGTTATTCTGAAATACTCGACTACTAAAATTACTCTATGTTGGCCAATACTAATATAACTTATCTTTATTGCCAATACATATTACATATGCTACAGACATAAAAATAATATTATGATATAATATAATATAATATAATATAATATAATATAATATAATATAATATAATATAATATAATATAATATAATATAATATAATATAATATAATATAATATAATATAATATAATATAATATAATATAATATAATATAATATAATATAATATAATATAATATAATATAATATAATATAATATAATATAATATAATTGCACCTAAAATCGACTAGCGGCCAACAGCCTTTATGTCAAAAATTATTAATTGTAGAGTAATATTTTTATTACTCTACAATCAATAATTGTTGGACAGAGGACAAAAATTAAGAATATTACTAGGAAAAAGAAAAATCAAACTGTTATTTAGTATGTGAATTGCGAGAATAAATATGGAAAATAAAATTAATTAACAAAATATGTTGCTTGCTTTCCCATATTACGAAAAAGGTCAAGTTTGAGAAAAATCTCGGAAGTTATAAAGAAAGATCTTATTTTTAACAAATCAACCTTGTAAAATTTGATATATTTATGGAAACTACCAAAAATGCTTTTATTTTTCTTTTAAAATAATATTAAGTTCACCTGCGTGGGCGGTGTTTAGATGCTAAAAATATTTGCTAGGTCCCACCGAGATTTGAACTCGGATCGCTGGATTCAGAGTCCAGAGTGCTAACCATTACACCATGGAACCTTGTTGTAAGGTTTTTCACAGCCACCCTTACTTGAGGGGTGATTTCAGGTCAAATATTGATTTTGTTAATAGTGCATTAATATTTATTCATTCAAAAAAATAATTTAAACATTTACCTTGATTAACACTTACAATAATAAATACTTTGATTATTTCTCAGTATTTCCACGAATAATAAAAAGTAGTTAATTTTATAGCTGATGTAGGCTTAAGTTTATTTTATTAAAATTATTGTTGTATACATGGTGTTTCTAAATTTTTGCGAAATTCAGCACGATTATATACAAAATGCATGTCTGTCATTTCTGCATTTATGTAGTTTGCCATTTTATTAACTTAAGTAATAAATTGTTTATAGTTCGTCGGAGATTATAAAATAATACCGACAAAATCAGAACAATAAAAATATTTGTTATTATGTCATCAACCTACTTGATTTTTCTTAACAATAATAACTAATTTCCGAATTATGACAAATGAGCCCATGTATATATTTTGTGGTCAAACTGACAATTTAGCAGAAAATATCGATAGACAACTTTTCTGTCTCTCGATATTTTTCTGTTAAATTGCAGATTGAATAGCTTCATTTAAATCAATTTTTTAAACAGAAAAATGTAGAGGCATTAAAAATTTCTCATGCAAACTATTATAGGGGTTGATTTTTTTCAGCCCCGTGTAATAATATTTTAGGGTTATAAAAATCGCCAGAAAATGCTATTTTATGAGGAATAGTTCTTGCTAAAATTCATTCTTCTAATTTGTTCGTTCCAAAGTCAATTCAATTCAAATCATTATATTCAATATTCAAAATGTTTAGATAAATAGCAAGACTGTAATTCACATATAATCAGAATAATACAATTTTACATATATAACATATTTTAATATCAGTAGCAAAACTGCAAAATAAAAATTAACCCAAGTTCATATAAAAAGATTTTTTTTCTTTTCATTAAATTTAGAGGGCTGTAACTTGAAGAGGAAGGGGTTTCTATCAAAATTTATTAATCCTTCATATATCATATTTTCATAAATCACTTCCACAACATATCCTAATCAAAATATGCCAGCTGACCAATCATCACTTCCTGCTTCCTTTCTCGCAAACATCTCGAATTTCTGCGAAACTCTTCTTCTACTCCAAGCAGGTACGTCCTGAAATGTCAGCGCTCTCGATAACATCTCTTGACTACCGGCAAGCAGTGCGTTCAATGCTCGAGATGATTCCGTAACGTGTCTTTGCTGAAACACGACCGATCCCACGGACTCCGCCACTTGACAGACATGACGGAGCCGTCGGTATTCATTCAGGATATATCGGACCGATCGGTGTTGGGAGTTGAATCGATGTTTGGTGACACATTTCCAAGATAAAACGTGTTGATTTTGCTGATGAAAAGATGTACACGCATAGCCACAATGCGTTATGAAAGCGGAATTTTCGGAAATGTAAAAAGACAGATGTGTTTTCCTCAATGTGTGTATGAAATAATAACAAAATTCGAGATTCAGATAGGGATGTAAATGTATTGAATGCATGATTTGGAATAATGTTTATTGTCACTTCAGAGCGAATATAAACTATATTTTCACTAAAGTGATAAGAAAACATATGTTACACGGACTATTCTGATTGAAGTGATTGTTAATTAGAATAGTTTACTTTTATTCTTATAATTGGTCTTACTGATGTATCTTCACTATAAAAACAGAAAAAAAAAGAAGAAGACAAGGACAGAAAGACGATAATAAGCATTTTTTAGAAAAATATTTATATATGGCAGAAAGACCTATGGTCGATAGCCCATGACAGACTACTAACACAATTGTACATATTGTTACAATAAATTTTGTAAATTTTTTTTGTCATGTTGTCTGAACAAAAATGTTTGTATTTATTTAGCTCAGCAATGGCTAATGCCGGTAAGTGAGTGTCGATGAATGAATGTATATATTTATTTATTATATCATGTAAGGTTATATGAAATGCATTATATATATAACAATCTTTATTAACAATTATGTTTACATACATTGATTATGTATATCACACAAAAATTAATTAATTGTTAAATGGCTATCGACCAGAGGTCTTTCTGTCTGAGTTTTAAATAAACTGTCTTTGTCTTAATATGTGAAAAAACGGGTCATGATTGATAATGTTGTCCTATAAGTCCGTATGAATGAAATGCATTATTTTCTCAGAAAATAAAGATTCTGTAGTAATATTAATTACGAAAAAAATGTAAACTTTTTTTCGTTGTTATTTTTTATTAATTCAGATACACATTTAAAAATCTTTATAAATGGCAAATTCAGTGTTTCTGAATTAAAATTGAATGTATGTGATTATTATTTAAAGTTTATTACAGAAATAAATTCTGAGTATTATTAATCGTTGATGTAATCCTATTGTATATAATTTGATACTTTAAATCGTTGCATTTATAATTCAAACACAATACAATTAAGTGTAGTACAATAATTAACCCCAGA
Organism: Philonthus spinipes; assembly: GCA_963082785.1. Classification (NCBI taxonomy): domain Eukaryota; kingdom Metazoa; phylum Arthropoda; class Insecta; order Coleoptera; family Staphylinidae; genus Philonthus; species Philonthus spinipes. Next base: position 21,227,469 of record OY720303.1, read on the forward strand.
ACAATGAGTAATCTTATCTGAAGATACGTACACATTATTCGACCCTTATGTTGTGCAAGGCGCATAATTCTATACAACCCCTGACTTATTCTCTTAGCTTTTCCCGATCGCATCCTATAGTCATGTCAAAAGCGCTCACATCCTGTGAGGGGATGGGGAGGACGATGGCCGTTCTCCTCGTATGTATGTACATTAACGGGAGGAGAGAAAAACGCAGAAACGCACCCCTCACCATTGAAGACGCAACACGATACGCGCGTATAAACTTACACGGGTCCAACTTTTAATTCACGGCCCCCATTGTGATGCCACCATTTTCGTCCCATTGACAGATCGTGCCTTTTGTCAGTGGATGTTCCTTTTGTGTGGATGGAAACGCCATCACATGGGAACTAGACGTGTTGACGCTTTACGGATTTAGATGATTCCGATTAAGATAATTCAATTTGTTCTATACATCACGTAATTATTATTTTGGAATATTTAGTTAGATATAAATCTTATTCGAAAATACAAGCAAAATTGTTTTTACTATTTTTTTATTATAAAGTGTTTAACTAACTAATCTGTGTTATCTCCGAAATAATAAAATGTTAGATCTTAATTGGAGCCTTGTATTACAGCTGTGAAACTTATTAAATTAGGTTATCTGTTATTTTTGTATTTTGCACAATGTTATTTGGAACTCAATTAATTAATGTAAAATGATTAGACAAAATAGCATAATACTTTACGTATATAAATATAAAGTCAATTATTTATGCAAATTACTTTTGTGATAGATAGAATTTTATTGATCATTGCCAGAAATGGTCCTTGTTAAATTTCATTGCAAAGCAAATTACTTTTAGTTTGATAATGCTCTATGCTTCGAAACTAAAGTTGCTAAAATAAAATTACAAGTTATACAAACAAAGTTAAAAAGTATTTTATTTAATAAACTGAAAATGTATAACCAAGTGAAAGCCTTAACAATCAACAAAATATTTAATATAATGTATAGGTAAAGTGTTAATTATTAAAGATTCCACTTTGTTATACATGCTCTATGATGAATTAATAAAACATTTTAACTTTGTATAATTAATATTTTATTTAGTGTCTATAAATTCGCTAACATTAGTGTATCATTATCAAACTAAAAGTTTGTATTTTGGCTTGATAATGACAGGCTAATGTTGTAATACTCAACTCAACTCAACTCAACTAAAAAAAGTTTGATTCAATGATGTCATCAGACCAAAATCTGTGTCAAAAAATAATTCAACATGGACTCGTTTTTCAACAATCATATTTTGTTCTTTAAACCTTAAATTAAGGCGAAATGTGCGACGAATCATAATAAATAAAATATTGAAAAAAAAAATAGAAATGTAATTAAGTATATTTGTTGGTTTTAAGTAACAAACGTAAATGTATTTATTTGCAACAAAAAAGGTGCTTATTTCAATTCCCCATTTATCCACTGTAATGAAAACCATCGACTTAGAAAACGATTATTCGAATTGTCCGAAAGAACGCTAATATGGATTACACACAACAGCAGCAAAACAGCAAACCCCTTGATACAAAAGAGATAACGAGATGTCATCAATGCGAGGAGACTCTGGCGTGGATTTTTTTGTGGGATGGGAGTGAGTGCATCATCTATCCGCAGGGAGTGAGTTTTGCTTTTGGATTTGAAGCCGGCTGCAAGAGCACACAATGCGGTTTGCTGATCCGCGGACAATGCTCGTCAGATTAAAAGATAGCTCCGGGGCTCGTCGTTTTGTTCTTCATGTCAGTGGCCGTCCCTCCGCAAACAAGCCATTAGATAATTGATACGTACTAGCTGACTATATCAGGGACACTCATCTACATGCTGCCCTGTTTTTCGTAAACAATTTTCGGTTGGCGATCGTCGCTGATAGTGATAATAATGGGGGACTACAACACTTGATTCTAGTTTTTTTTATTGTTGGTGAATTTGAATACGGGGTGATTTGTTTTCCACGCGGTTAGTAAAGGTATTAGATTACTTGACTTTTGTTCAAGTATTTGGAAATATATTACAAATCACTCAGGCTTCTACTTCGTTATAATTTATAATTTAACAAAAAATATTTTTAATTTTCTAGTTATACAAACAGTGTTAAAAATTGATTCAAACTAACCTAATATTAATAAACAAATGAGGAAAGCTACTACAGGAATAAATTTACTACTTTTACTTCCTCATTTGCAAACTTATTAGGAGCACAATTATTTTCTAAATTTCAAACTTGCATTTCAAAACAAACATGAATGTAGCAATTATGTGAAAAATAAAACACTTTCAAGTTTTTTTTAACTTTCACAGATTTACTATAGCAGATTTTTCTAAAATAAATCTACGAATTACATAAAATATATTTAGGTTCGGTTGTGTAAAATCTCATAAAATTCATTGTCATGTAACAATGTATCAAATCTAACAGCACGTGAAATCGATTTAATATAAAGAATTAGAAAATAATTACTAATCAATTATTTTCCCTTCAGCTACTGTGACATCTTTTAAACGACCAACTAGACGTCACGAATTCACCACTACTCAATTTGAATTTTTCTAAAAATCCCGCCCCCTCGTAAACTAATAAAACTTTTTTTGTGTATATATACCCAGACAGAATAGTGTAGTGTATCATTTCTTCGCCTGAAGAAGCCACAGTATGGTGAAACAATTGTAGCGATATTACAATAAACTTTGAAAGACTAAATGGTGTTATTTAATATAAGTACATATTATATTGTTGATTCGAGAGCAAGTGAATGATTACTCTTTTTATTGACATTAAATCAATGTCAAATTTGATTGAGTTGAATAAAGCGAAATCAACTCCTTGTTAGATAACAATGAATGGATTTCTAGCAACATTTAATAAAATCCAAACTTATGTTAGCAACTCTATCGTGAGTTTAGACCAATCTGTTTTCGGCTGTAGACCCAAATTGTTAACGATGCCACTTGAAATTACGCAATAGATGGCGCTTGTGTTATCTTTCCAAATTAATATAAAAGAGAATAATTAATTACTTTTAAATCATTTTCTTTTAATTTAACTGCAATGTAAATATTTGCACCATCATAATTAGGCATATCCTTTTTTTAATATATACGTTTTTTTAGATAAAATTGTAAGGAAGGTAAGGATTAAGTTACACGTTCTGTTAATATCACAAAAATATTTCGTTATACCCCACAATTATATCTATGCGATCCTAAAAGTGTCACCAGAGTTTTGTGTTGAAAATATTTAATACATTTTGTTCAAGTTTGACGAAGATGTCTTGATCCTAAGTGAAAGAGACCACTATTCAAGAAAGATAAACTTTATATAGACATTTTCTATAATTTAGTCAATCGATTATTATGCAATGCATTTTTTTAATTCTTCTTACTTATAATTTAAATTATGTAAATATATTTTGAAAATATTACTTAAAACTTCACTTTATTACTCAGATTAGTAATTGGTAATAGAGGGGCAATCAAATTAACAATGATTTGATTGATTTTCAAGTTTCTTGTAACACAAAAATGGAGTTTAAGAGCATTTGACTGCTCTGCATTTCTCGCCATTGCAGTTTCCTATGACTTGACAAGAGATTGACGCGGTGAAGCCTTCGTTAAATTAATTTTGCGTCTAACTGTTGTCAAATATTTTTATACAACAGAAAATTTATTTGACTTAAGCTTGACAAGCGTTAAGCTATTGTCAAATTTAACAAATATTTGACGTAACTTTATAAAATATGATGGAGAACGTATCTCTTTTAGAGTGCTTTATTTTCTGTACATTATATTTAATTGGCACCAGTGAATAAATACAAATAAAACGTCATAATTGTCAATATTTATTATGTATAATATTTAAAATTGGGAAATATGGCAATAGATGTCCACTTAATCATTAAGTCGATGTACATTATTTTTAAATGCTAGATGATAAGTTTTTAGTCTATATGTCTTACTAAATTAATTAAGATATTTTGTTTAATAACCATTGCAACCAAATGACTCACCCATGAATGTTCTGTACTTATTCTTCTTGGAAATAAATAAATAAGCACTGGAGGTGCTGTAGTAAAGTAAAATATTTTAACTTTCAATTTTTACTAAAATTTACTAATAATGCGTGCATTTTGTAGGATTCTGAGGTGTATATCTTAAAGAATTATATCTTTAATTAAACATTATCGATATTCTAAATAAGGATGAATTTGCCATATTTTAATTTAATGTACATCACATGGATTATTATTTTCAGTTTTACTACCACTATAAGGCCACAACTGGTAAGTTATGCTTAACAACTTTGCTTGCTTTCGCTTTAATCTCAAAAATTGTTTTAGGAGGACACTCTCTTATTTTTTTTCTATATAACTTACATCATTTTCTGACAACCAAATAAAAATTATTTTCAGAATTTGTACTTAATATGGATTTGAATTGTTAAAATTTTGTATGATCTGACTATTTTTCTATAAAAATATACAGGGTGTCCCATAAAAGCATGGCTTATCATAGTTATATTTTTTCTAATGGAATACCCATTTCATATATTTTTCAAATTCTACATCAAAAATAAAGTTAACTTTCATATTATGTTATTATGCCTAAACCTAATATTTTTTTTTTAAATATTTATATATATTTCGAAAAATTGACGTTTCGAAAAAATCATAACTTTCAAATGGGGAAAACAAATGGAATTTTATGCTGAGACACCCTGTATATATACTAAAATTTCAATTACTATTTTAAATAATTTTTAATAACTAATTTCATAAAAAAAATAATTAGAAATAATAAATGTAAAAATATACAAAAGTCCCGCCGTTAGTTAGTTTATAGTTTGTACAGGGTGGTCCATTTTGGTGGTGCCACATATGGAAAACTTTTTTATTTTAAGAGATATCGAAAAACAGTTTTTTTTTCAATTTTTAATGATAAAAACAATGGCGAAGAATAAACTGATCTGTCTTTAACCGTTTCCGAGTTATAACCAGCAATATTTTATGCTGACTTCGAATATTGAATTATTCTGATTATATGTGATTTACAGTCATGATATTTATCTAAACATTTTGAATATTGTTATTATTCTGTATAAAGTTGATTTACCGTACATAAATGAAATGAATTGAAATGAAATATTTTATGCTGACTTCGAATATGTTACATTTTATAGTTTTAGAGTTATAACCGCAAATTTCGATTTTTTGAATTGTAGCTATAGACAAAAATAACATTGGGTAAAGTTTTTTTCGTAGATTCTAAATATATATAGTTTGTTTATGTTTTCTTGCGTTTTGGATAAGTTATAAACAATTTAATAAAACTATCATAGATTGCCACGGAAACAAATGAAGAAAAAAAGTTACGATATTGTTTACTTTAAATATAGGCATGACAAATTAAATTTACCAGCAATTTTTTTTGAACGACAACGAATAACATTTTGCATATGGTTTTTCACTATTTGAAAAGGCCATACTTAAAAATATAACACAAAATAGCGAAATATTACATTCTTAAATAATAAAATAATAAGTAAACAGTATCATATGATTTTATACTGTTTTTCTTCATTTTTTACCATGTCACTCTAAGATATTTTTATAAAATTGTTTATAGCTGTGTAAAATGTAAAGAACCTAAACAAACTATATACATATTTGGAATATATAAAAAAAAAAACTGGATACAATAATGTCATTTTCGACTATAGTTACAATTATAAAAAAATAAGTTTGAGGTTATAACTCAACTAAAAATTATAAATAAAATGTGATATCATATTCGATGTCAGCATAAAATGTTGCTTTTTAAGTCAAGAAACTCACTTTTGACTTTATTTTATTATAAATATACTTAAAAAGTTATTATTATACTTTTAATAATACTGGAGTTACAGGCAGCCTCGAAAAATGACTCTTCGTCAACTTCCGGTTATAACCCGGAAACAGTTAAAGATAGATAATTTTTTTCTTCGGTACTGTTTTTATCATTGGGCCGCGAAAACGGTTTTTAAATATCTATTAAAATAAAAAAGTTTTCCCAATGTGGCACCACCAAAATGGACCACCCTATACATGAAGCTAACCTCAAAAAAACGTGTAAAGGTTTGGAACTTGGGAAGTAGTTGTCCACTTGAGCACAGGATGGCGCTGCGCGTGTTTCCCGTATTATACATGGATCTGGCACTCTTATTTATTTGTTACTGCCGAATATAAAGTTTTCCTTGCCGAAAGCTACTTCTAAAAATGGACAAAGAGAGAAAATCAAGAATGGGCGTATTCCCTCTAACCGTGTGTTGAAGAATTCTGGTCTGCATTTCTCGCCATTGCAATTTCCTATGACGATTTGCTGCATACTATTCAAGAATGTGTTCGTGAAACAAGAGCTGTAAATAGAAGTCCTGGCAGTGGTAGATCAAATAAATTGAAAATGTCGCAAATGTAGAAAAACGAATAAATCATTCACCCAAAAAATCCATCCGGAAGCTTTCACAGCAAGTAGACTTTTCATATGAAACTTAATGATCTTAACATTTCCGTACAAATTTTGTTGTGTACAAGAACTCCGGCATCTCGATCAACTCCTTGTTAGCTGACAATGGATTTCTAATAACATTTATTAAAATCTAAACTTAGCATTTCTTTCTTCAATTTTCTGTAAATATGAGTCTGTACATTTCAAAAATTTCTTACAACTTGACAAATCAACAATAATGAATCGTGATGAAATTAATAAATAGTGATAAAACCATAGCGAGGCCCAGTTGTACCATATGATCGAGAACTATTCTCAACACAAAACAAAAGAGTTGCTAACATACTCTTTCGTTTTTTGTTGAGAAAAGTAAGTAATGATCACGGTGAAGACTGGGGGCTTATAGGGCAGAGCTGTACTGATGAGGGATGAATCCCGAACATGTGTCTACAAATGCCTTGTAATTGTGATTAATGCGTGCCTTTCATTAAATATTTTTGAATCAAGCAATGCACAGTAGTAATGGTATGCAACAAACAAATATCTATATGATTACAGAATGCCTGGCGGTGTATATGCTCGGGAAGTAGTTGTTTTCAATCAATGTTTGTCAAAAACTTACAATTTTTGCAGTTGGAAAAAGGGAATGATCGAATTGTATTGATCATACCTAGTAATTTTTCCTTGTTTAATTTTATTGTAATTAAAAAAATATTTATTTGTGTGATCATAAAAAGTACATTATTTTCATGAAACATACAAAAATTTATAATTATTTGAGTATTCAATCTGTAATTAAAAATTGACCTTATTGCTTTTTTTTTGTATTGATTACATGAATTACACAGTTTCAGTTTGTTGTTTTTATTCGAGCATATCGTAATTACATGCATGCCCGTTGGCCGCTTTTGCCGACAAAGAAAATAATTCCTGAAAGTAACGAGAGCTAGCAGGCTGGCAGAAGGGAAAGAAGGTCGAACATGTCTCGGTTTCAAGTACACACACGACATGCACTGTTACTGTTATCTGAACCATGTGGGTAATACATGCCGTGGCGGCCTTTACACTCTTTCCGAGCCTTTACTGCCGTCCCTCATTCCGTGCACACGGACGAGAAATTTCAATGCCCTCGGCCCTCTTACTTCCTCACGTTCGGCTTCTTCTAGGTCTTTCCAGAGAATTTATTTATAGTTGAAAAAAATAAATAAACTTTAAACAAAATATTGGCTATGAACTATAATAAACTCTACCAAAGATTTTATTAAATAGTTCTAAGTTTTGGTATAAAATAAGTTAAATCTTAGATACGTATTTTCTAATATGTTCATTTTACTCTTCCTTTTATTTTATAAGTTACGTTTAACAGATTTGTTTTTTTTAATTAGTTTACTTTTGTCAAACTTACATACTTTTATAATTAATTTCTTTACTTTTTGTATTTATACTGACCATTGTAATTTGTCCTGTTTTAGTTTTTCCGTTGGACAATAAAGAATTATTATTATTATTATAAATATTTTTAAATTATTTTTTCTGCATATAATTAATAATTGTTATTTGTATATAAAATGTGTAAATAAAAAAATAAAAAAGAAATTATATTTACAAAATAAAATAGAAAATCAATTAATTGAATATCCAAAACAATCCAAAGTCGAATTTCCTCCAAAAAAATCCTTTTAAAATTCCTTCTAAAATGACTTTCAAAGGTGAAGTTTTGGACTCTCCCGGAGATATAGCATAAAAAATTGGGTTTCTATTTAAAAAAATATCGCTTAAAAACAAAAGACGATCCTTAAGTGTCAATTACAGTAAAATATATTTCATTTACGATAAAAATTGACCTGTTCTAGGATTTCTGTTTAAAAGACGTTTACTAAAAGAAATAGTTACACACTTCACATTGTAAATAATAAAAAATGTTCCAATCGTGAAAGCAAAACTCTAAATCTAGTTTTAATATAGTTTCATAACTATATTTAAGGGTTGATTAATGAAAACCATATTCAATACGTTTGGCAGTTAATAAAACACCCATCAATGAGTCAACATTTGCCATATTAATCGAGAAACATCCAACCCCGTTATCCGAAAAATGCACTCCCAACAAAAGAAACCCCTCGGAGTATTAAAAAATCAAGCCCACAGAAGGTACGATGCGTGATGCCCGTGCATCGCTCACGCTGGAATTAATTTTAATGTGAGATTTCGGGGCACACCTGGATGTGAAGATCGGCGATTTGCTCTCTGGTGAATTCTAAAGAATTGACCTAACTCTAGTTATCCTCATTAGGCGCCCGGATGGTTCCGAATAATGAGAGGATTTTGCCTCTTGTATATTACGGGGTCGCTTTTCAATGGCTAAATGCCATTCAATTATGTGATGTGTGTGTGTCTGTGATGTTTGGGGTACGGGATGTCGAACGTTTTAAACGAAATTCGTGTAATGCAGACTTTCTAAATAATCAAATTTTATTAAATAAAATTAAATGAAACAAAGATGATTAATTTTTTATCTTAATTTTGCAGTTGGAAAAAGGGATTGATCAAATTTTATTGATCATTGTCAAAAAAATTTCCTTGTTTAATTTCATTGTAATCAAATTTTATTCTTACATATTTTCTGTTCGTAATCGAACAGATGTTATGTATCGCTAAATTATTTTACAAAATAGCTAATTACATAAATAGAAAGAGATACTTATTATGCATCTAAAGAGATGAATATTCCGATTGAAAAAATAGATTTTGTTGTAAAATTGATAATTAATTACAATTTTACAACAAGATATATTTTTTGGTGATTATACTTACATCAAAATTTATTTTCATAAAATACAAATAAAAAAAAATTGTAACAAAAAAGTGTGTTTCTCATAAAAACCTACTATAATGGTGATAGTTTATGAAAAAATCAACATTTATTTATTGCCCAACAGACACATGCGATTTTTAAAAGACGACAGTGCAATTCATTTTGGTTTAGATGTTGAAATTTTTTTATATAATTAATTTCCACTCAAATTATTACTGCTTTCAATTTTCAGACTAGACACCTGGCCTGGTATAATATGTTGATATAATAAATATATAAAAGTGATAATTATCGATATTATTTTAAAATTAGCAAATACACAATGATAGAATGACTCATTGGATTGTTAGAATCGATTGAGTCTGTGAAGTTTTAAATTTACATACTCAATTTATAACAGAAACAATAATAATGTATGTATAATGGAAATTAAACTTTAATAAAATGTCAATTCTAATCAATGTTTTAACAAATCTGTAATCGACCAGCAATTTATAAGTAAATATCGACTAAATAGCCAAAGAATGATTCAGATTGATATTTAAATTTTTTGGAGAAATAGGCTCATTTCTAGTTGAAACATCAATCTGAATCATTTTACAGTATTAGCTGCTTTTAAGGCTCTTCGTAATATATGATTGGACCGAAAGATGTTTTGAATAAACGAGCCAGTCGCCAATTTTACGTTTTTACTTATTTTAAACAAAATATGTATTTTTAAGGTCATTATGAAATATCTTTATGCAGATAAATAATTTTCAAGAAGTATATATATACAAAATAATTGATGTTAGCTTTTCTGGGCTATCGATCAAAGGTTTTTCTGTCTTATCTTGAATTTGTGTAGAAGCAAAATAAAAAATCTATACTAGCGAGTTGAACTGTCCTGTATGTTCAGACAAATGGATTGCTGAAGGGCGAGAGAAGGAATAAGCTTCGAGGAATACAATATTTTTGTGATAGGGATTATTCGGTTAATTTTTATTGTATAATTAATTTAAAATAGCCAATATCATATACCAGTTGTTATAGGATTGTTTTGATTTTGATTGTTTAAGTTTCCGTAAAAAGTTTTAAATCAATATAATTATTTATTCAATGTAATAAATATTTATTATATTGATTTAAAACATTTTATCAAAAGTAGTTTTTTGAGGATTTATTACATACATTATGATTTTTTAATTATTTTATATTATACTTTCTTCTGTATCCTTTCTATGTATTAAAATCCTCATAAAATTGCTTTTGATGGTTTGAGTGTGCGTGAAATGTTTTTAAATTATTATAATAAATATTTTAAATCAATATAATAAATAATTATTGTATTGATTTAAAATATTCCACGTAAAATCAAAACATCAAAAGCAATTTTATGAGGATTTTAATTATATTTTGTAACTACTTTATATTATACTTTCTTTTAAAGGAATGCTCATTTATTCCGTGATTGTATAAACAAATAAATAAAATAAAAGTGGGGAATTAACTCAGTTTTATCCTCATAAATTAATTCGAATCCTTACTTTAACGAATTATTTTTTTTTGTAATTCGAATACGAATCATTCTAAATTTTCTACATAACGTTCGCAAAATATTTAATAAAATTCTTAAATTTCTTAAACATCTCACATTGATTAGATTTAAATGAGAGATATAGAACATGTTCTCTAATATTCTAATGTCTAATTTTAACAGATGCTTAATATTGTTGTATAAATTGTAATTCTAAAAGAATCATTTGTATTTTATGACACGAATCCTGATTGCAAATCCTTCCTTACGAAAGTATTGGACTATATTCAAAAATTTTAATATTAGGAATATAGTGGAGAATACTGTATTCCTAATATTAAAAAAATATAGTAGAGAATACTGTATTCCTAATATTAAAATTTTTTAATATAGTCCAATACTTTCGTAAGGAAAGATTTGCAATCAGGATTCGTGTCACAAAATACAAAAGATTCTTTTCGAATACTATATTCCTAATATTAAAATTTTTGAATCCTATCCAGCTATATATCAATTTATTTAAGAACTATTTGAAGAGAAAATTTTAAAGCAAATCTTCATCTTCAAATGAAAAGGTTTATTTTTTTAATAGGCATAATTCTAAAATATAAACAAATGCAAGTATTAAAAAAAATCATGAATAAAAAATAAGTGTAATTAATAAAGTACTTACGAAACGTAACTCAAAATATTGCAGAGCTAAATGTGGAAAATTTATTAGTTATTTTCGAATCATTTTTATTTAATTTATGTAAATGTAATTTCTGCGAGCAAAGATATTTTCATATTATTAAAATTTATCGAGCGTTTTATACATTCCAGATCTTACGGTATGTTTGCTATGATTTTTTTGCCTTTTACACTTTTAGCAACCATTTTGTGAGATAAGCCTATTGAAAATTCACCGTTGACAAATGTTAACATCTTCATTGGTGTAGAAATAATATCTGGTTTTAAGATCTTATACAGGGGGTACATAAATGGGGATTAACTGGGGACATTATTTCGCTAAAAAAATAGAAAACGTTGAGTGACATAACATTTCATTTTACAAAAACTTATAATTACTTTTTTTAATCATATCTTTAACGTATATATTTGTTGATACATTTATGTTAATTTAATTTTCATAAACATATTTCTTTGTAAATTAAATTCACTTGGTTTTGTTTCACTTATGTGTATGTTATTAAATAAAATGAAACAAAGATGATTCACACGTTTGCAGTTATTTAAATTACAATGAAATCAAACAAAAAATTTCTGGCAATGATCAATAAAATTCGATCAATCCGTTTTTCCAACTGCAAAAAAATTACTTACACTGTAAGTTTTACAAACTTCTATTGAAACAACTACTTCCCGAGCATTTACCCCGGCGGGTAAATGTAAGTGTATGTTATTTTCAACTAGCCATTTTCAAGAACGATGTATATATGGATTTGTTTAGAAACACATTCAGTTTTGGATCTCAAATAAGTATTAATAAACACATCAATATACTTTACAATACAATTTCAAAAACAATGAACAAGCCACGTTAATATGAAATATCTATTGATTCAACAACGAAAAGGATTTATATTTTAATTAGATTTACTGATACTTGAAAAAAAAATTGGAGAATGCATCTTTCATGGCTTGCACCTAAAATGTTACTACATTTTAATTGTTTTTTTTTGACGAGGTCAAATTCAAAAATTATACTAAAACTTTGACTTAAAAAATGTGCATAATTTTAGCAATTTTTATTAAATTCACTCTAGTAGGTATAAGGTTTTGATAATTTCATAAATTTTTAACAAATCAAATTAGGGTTTTCAGTGGCAAAATGTCAATCATTTGATATGTTTGTATGGCTGTGATGTTACAGCTGTACCGCTAAAGTTCTCGATTATATTCTAGGTGTTAATAACAAAACATAATAGAAAAAAGGATTTATTCGCTTGATTAGTTATTTAAATAAACTAAATGAAAAGAATTAGAAAATAATTAATAAATTATTCCCCTTTAAGCTGCTATGATATTTTGACTTATATTACATAAGTACTTTATTGTCAGCAAAAGTAAATGTTCATTATTGAGCATTTGTTTTAAAGTGCGGACAGAAAATAAGTTAAAATATCACAGTAGCTAAAGAGGGAACAATTTATTAATTAGAAGAAAGTTGTAATTGATGTTCAGATTTCAAATCTTATTAACGTTAAATCAGGGGTGCCGCAAGGCTCTATATTAGGTCCACTACTGTTTTCTATAAATACATCTTCCTTAACTAACATTTCGCAGTATTATTCTTCTATTATACGTGCGGTTAATACACAATTAATATGTTCATTGAAATCAAAAAATGTCACGACTATATGTAAAGAGATCTTGCTGTCCTTCCTAATGAATCGCTTGAATAGATTGTATTCAAGGGATTCATTAGGCGCTTAATCCCTTAAAAACGATAGGTTTATTATTTGGCTTATTTAGTTTAGTACAACGTTTTAAAAAGGAGTAAGTAATCAAACTGAACGATGTTTGTATACTTTACAAGAAACGTGGTATTAAAATATTCCACGTAAAATCAAAACTGCAAAAGCAATTTTATGAGGATTTTAATTATATTTTGTAATTACTTTATATTATATTTTCTTTAAATGAGCATTCCTCTAGCTCATTTATTCCGTGATTGTATAAACAAATAAATAAAATAAAAGTGGAGAATTAAAAAAAAGTGGAGAAAATGTAGCTCCTTATAAAATAATTCGAATTCTTACTTAACGAATCATTTTTTTTGTAATTCGAATACGAATCATTTTAAATTTTCTATATAAGGTTCACCTACTATTTCAAAATCACATTAATAAATATAATACTAAATCTTTTTATAACTAAAAAATATGGTGATAAGGGTATTCATTTTATTTTGAGTAACTTGTCCAACATAAAAATCAATATATGTTCCCGGAAGTCAATTATAGTGCTAATGTCCTGTACCTATAAAAATGCGTCTATCTTCAATTGTTTCCGAGATATCCCTCCCCAGTTCGAATACTGTTATTCAGTCTGCTTTCCATACTCATAAATCGAAAAGATGCAATCATAAGATAATAATCATGCAGATTTGGTATACTGTGGTCTTATTCATAATTTCGTTCATATTTTGAAATTAATACTCTTGAGAAAAGTAATAAATAAAGTCTAAAATGTCAGTATTAGAGTTCCGCGCAGGTTACTGCGAACAGTAAATACTTTTCACATCGCATATTGATATGCCAGATTTTCTGCATCAATTTATGTTTTACTAAGCATGACGTAAAATTAAATATTTGCTTTTTCCTAAATCGTCTTTTTAAAATTTTAAAATCGAATGTTAATTTAACGTAAATACAGTTTTTGTGTTGTCTTGGTTTTAAGTTTAGTTTATTGCTACTAAAATCATTATTATTTGAGAAAATAATAAGGGGGGCGGTGGTTGATTATTTTTGATTAATTGTACTCGATTAAAAAAATATTTTAAATGGGATATTGCAATTATTATGAAAGAAATAAACTTTCACAATAATTACAATATTCCAAATTTTCTGCATCAATTTATGTTTTACTAAGCATGACGTAAAATTAAATATTTACTTTTTCCTAAATCGTCTTCTTAAAATTCTAAAATCGAATGTTAATCTTGCGTAAATACAGTTTTTGTGTTGTCTTAGTTTTAAGTTTTAGTTCATTGCTACTAAAATCATTATTATTTGAAAAAATAATAAGGGGGTGGTGGTTGATTATTTTTGATTAATTGTACTCGATTAAAAAAATGTTTTGAATGGGATATTGCATTTTTTAGGAAAGAAATAAACTTTCTCAATAATTACAATATTCCATTTAAAACATCTTTTTTTTTTAATCGAGAACAATTAATCAACAATAATCACCCCCTAACTATTCCCATAGTCGAATAGGCAACATGTTGCACCAGATTACTTTCAGTAATAATTGACAGTGTCAACGAGGACCCCAAAATGGAAAATGAACATTGATAACTCCCACGACAATCATCGCGCATATGTCGCTATTTGTACCTGTGCTTCGTGTATAGAAATGCAATCAGAGGCGTGTGATAATGAAGGGATGTACCGATGGGGATGGGGATGTTGATGGTGATAGCGTCAGATGTCCATGTGAACTCCGCTGTCATCGTCGATGCGTGGGAATGTTTGAATGTAATTATTGGCAAATTAATGAATGTAACTCCTGTGCTTTTAGTAAACTCATCTGTTATTGTCAATTATACATTCATATTAAAAACACGAACGAATGTAATTTTTATATAGTAAATTTTAGAACAATAGACTTCAATGATGAGATAAATATATAAATAGAAGAAAAAAATGTATTCCGTAAAATTGATTTTAGTTAATAAAATATTAGAAATAAATTGTGAAATAATTTTCAACGAATTTAAAGACTTGATAATAATAAATTTAATCGATTTACACTGTATGCAAATCGAGTTGTTGCATATTTTCGATGAAATTTATTGCCATCGAGAGTTTTAATTCGTTGAAAATTATTTCATAAATTAATTCTAATATTTTTATAAGTTTTTACAATTATATTTTTTGTGGATATTGTTTCATTTACTTTCCTTCAAAACTATTATCAAAGTTATAGAAAAAAAAAAAACAATTTTTGAAAGAGAAAATTCATTATTGTTATAAAATAATCGCTAAATTTTACAAGGGAAAATCACATCGTGTGTGATTGCTAATTTATTTAATTTTTTGACATTTTTTCGTTTCATCATTATCTAAATTTAATTTAGAATTATGTTTAATTTGTGTGTTGTTTGTGGTCGCGGAGACACTGAAATAAGCAAATAATTCTCTTTCCCAAAAAGTCTGAATAATTTTCGTTTATGTGAAGAATCACTTGGCGTTTCTCACGTACGGTTCTTAAGAAGGTTACGAATTTGCAATTTTCAAATGAAGCATTTGTTGAGCTAAGAAGCGATATGTTAAAGAAATAAGCCGTCCCCAATTTGTGGATAAATATCATTCCTGTTTCTGCCAGTTTTTTAGTGACAAATGAGGCTTCAAATATTACAAAACCATCATCGGAATACAACTAAATCATAATAAATTAAAGACGATGCAAGCGCCATCTTTTGCCTAATTTCAAGTGGCATCGTCAACGATGAGGTTCGAAAAACCGAAATGGCCATCACTAGTTAATCATATGCTAGATGAATGGTGGCTGAACGTTTCATTAAATACAATTAAATGTTGAACTATATAATATTAATCTGATCATTTGGTTTATAGTGAGTACACAGATAGACAGCCATTAAAACAAAAACACTTTTTCGTAATTGTGGGGCTCGAAAACGAATATTTCCGTTCTCAACTCAATTTAAAAATTGTTTATTTCCTTTACTACACAAATGAAAGTAAAGTTAATATTTTTTAAATTAATTCCTCACTCATTAATTGGTAAAACATTTTTATGTAATAATTACAATGTATTTTAATTAAAACACTTAGATTACTCATTTAATTAAATAATCAAGTGTCTTAATTAAAATGCAATCTAATTATTATAAATAATTTATTTACATGCATTGTCGAATATTTTAGCTAAAAACAAGTTTTACTAATTAATCATTTAATTTTCATCAATCACACAAACTTTTCTTATTACACGTGAATTGCGATCGGCTTTATTAACACTCAAAAACAACCTGTCGCAATTTATTACTGTCTGGCAGACAGTTATCAAACAGGATTAAGTATTTATTATTGGCAATTTGTCGATGTTTACGAGCCCTCGTGTTTTCGGGGTGGGTATTTCCAGCAATAACTCGGGCTGAGGGTACAGGTACATCAGGTGAGATGGACCACATGGCGTCGCGTTTCAACCCCTGTTATATGTGTCATCCACCCCTCGCGATTTCCATAGTGCACCTGGGTTAATTGAACCCCAATTTATCTGACGGTATTATATCAGCAGCACGTACGCCTAATTTTTGGTGAGAAAATTAAGAGTTACCATTTTTGTCAGATCCAGGGGGTGTTCCTGTTACTTTTAGTATACATTTCGATTAAATTTAAAAAAATCATGATTTTCTAAATTTAACAAAATAGCAATTACTGTGTTTGAATGTATGAAATTCGTCTTTTTGCAGCATTACTTCTTGCTCCATTCAATTTATTGAATTATTAATAAAACATTTTATCATCTTATCCATTACTCAGAAATTAAAAATTGATATATTGTGTTGTAACAATCTATGTTAAATTGTCTTGTATTATCTGTATAGTTTAAGGGGAGTATAGCACGTATATAAAATGTGATGATCACTTCATTTGAAAACTATGAGTTAGGACTCATAGCTTCAAAATATTATTAAGTGAACAGAAAACTAAAATTGTTAGTTTTAAGGAGGTCATCCCATGAATGAAATCGCAAATAATTTCTTTTTTTTTTTTTTGACATACAATGTTACAGTAAACACCAGTTCGGTCATCCATTGTTTGAGGAGACACGTTCTGTAAATCCACCATGTAAGTGCTCAAAGGAACGGAGGCATCAAACTTAAGTAGCTGAAATGGGGGAAATTATAGTTTATAAAATGATAACAGAAAATAACAAGTTATCAATAAGAGCTCCTTCAGAAATTAATGCTGAAAAATTACAAGACTACTGGAATGGTTTTCAGGTTTTCAAATATAAAACAACACAAGAGGTTTTCCGAGATGGTTTTACGTCGAATGGAATTTTGTGAAGATGATCTGGATAGAGTAAACAATAATTACGATTTTCTTCGAAAAGTCCTGTTCAGTGACGGATCGACTTATCCGTTACATGGTCGTCATAAACCTTCGGTTGTGAAATACTGGTCCCAAGAAACATTCACCGAAGAATAAATTTAAAAACTCAGTTCTACCAAAAACTAGACGTTTGGACCGGCATTCTTGGGGACACAATTATAGGACATTTGTTTATTGTGGGGAATCTAAATGGCTGGCCAAAATATTTGGAACTGCTTGAGAAAATATTTTGGACTGCCATTCTTGGGAACACAATTATAAGACATTTGTTTATTGAGGGGAATCTAAATGGCTGGCCAAAAGTATTTGGAACTGCTTGAGAACCAAGTGATACCGACAGTACAAGGCTTAAAGAATATTGATATGTCCCGCATCTGGTATCAGCACGATGGATGTTCTACTCATAAAGCAGCTAGCGAATATGTATATAAAATATTTTTAAATATTTTTCTCAGCTTCAAATGAGAAATAAAATGGCCACCAAGATCTCTGGATTTGTCCCCAAATGATATTTTTCTTTGATGTATATAGCATCAAAGAAAAATTGCAAATAATATATACACATAAGCAAAAATATTCTATTTAAAATATTACTGTTCAATAAAAAAAAAATAGGTGACAATATACATATATCTTTCTAACATAATTTTCTAAAGTACCACAAAATGACATGTAAAGGCCGAATAAATTAAAACCTAACCTTAAAGGTTATCATAATGTCAGGATGGCCGAGCGGTCTAAGGCGCCAGACTCAAGGTATTCCTTGTCTGTACTACAGATTGTTGAGCGTTCTGGTCCTCTCTGAGGGCGTGGGTTCGAATCCCACTTCTGACATACTGTTTTAATTGAAACTAATTATGGTTATTAAGTTTAACCAGTAACTATATTTATATATTGTGCACTATATTTATATATTGTAGAGCAATATTTTGAAATAATTACACTGGCATATAGACAAAAACTAAGCTATCGAAAGGGCTTTGAAAACCCATTAAACTCATTAAAATAAAGTCAAGTTGACTTGTATCTTAAAACGTTTTACAAGCTTCAAAAGTACAATGAATAGGTTTTAATTAGTCAAAAAAATGAACAAAACTAGTCAGTTTATACAATAAACAAACAGTGAAACAAAAACCAAGTGTTATATTTAATATTTTAAATCGGTGAAAAAATAAACGATTAATTTAATAGGCTTAATACTTTTTAAAGATCCTATATATTATAAAAATAATTATTTGTAAAGAGCGAACGTCCTTAGTTGTCTAAGCTTTATAAATAAAACATGCTGTAATCACTTTTTTGCACTTTTATTAAAAATATATATATTATACAATGGATCTGAAATTAATTCATAGTAATTTCTAAATAAAGAGTGAAAAAATGATCACAATGTATTTTAGTTGTGATTAACATCTACATCTTTACATAACACGAATAAGTATAAAAAGTTTTATATTGACAATTAAAAGAGCATTATTAAATTAACTGAAGGCTAAAAGACTTCAGGTCTTGATAGATAATTTTCACATAAAAATTTTCTAATATATTTATTAGTATATTACTAATTTGGTAAACCAGTCAAAAAAAGATGTTAAATTATTTCAATCATAGGTTTAAATAAATTATATAATATTACCAATCAAAATCAAGTGTGATTCTGCTTTACATATTCGCAATAAGTAATGTAAGGATAGCAGTAATTCGTTTATTATTTTAGTGTTTTTATGTTATTTTTTTTGTTGTTTAATATTGTTTCGTAATTTTCCTCGCATCAAGCGCCTGAAGTAAAATTTATTTGAAATAGAAATATATAAATACATGTTCTATATTTGGAGCGGAATGTTATTGAGTATTTTTAGTTCAAGTATAAAACTAGTAAAAATAACTAAACTTTTAACTTACCACAATGTCAGGATGGCCGAGCGGTCTAAGGCGCCAGACTCAAGGTATCCCCTTGTCTGTACTACAGATTGTTGAGCGTTCTGGTCCTCTCTGAGGGCGTGGGTTCGAATCCCACTTCTGACATACTGTTTTAATTAAATTCAATCTGTATTTTGTATATTTATTTACATTTTTGATTATAAATTTGAAGAATATACAATTTCGATTAATTCAATTTACTGTTTATTGATGAATGAAATAAAAATGAATAATTAGTGAATTGAATTAATCAAAATTGTATTGAAGAATACACAATTTTGATTAATTCAATTTACTGTTTATTAATGAATGAAATAAAAATGAATAATTAGTGAATTGAATTAATCAAAATTATATTGAAGAATACACAATTTTGATTAATTCAATTCACTATTTATTGATGAATGAAATATAAATGAATAATTAGTGAATTGAATTGTATATTCTTCAAATATATAATCAAATTTATTCACTTAATACCAATAAATGAAATAAGGAGAATTTTTTCTTAAATTTTGTTAATATTGATTATTTAGTATTATAATAATGTTTAGTTAATCATTATTACTAAATGACGTACATTAAAATGAAGAAAATGAAAATATTTACTTTCATCTTTAATTCTTGGATATTTTCAGAATGTTTCACGATGTGTTAAATGAGAAACTTATTCAAGAAATGAAATGATTAAAATATTAAATAATTTGAATTTTAATGAAGAAATATAAATCGTCGTTATTACTGTGATAAAATGATACATGTATTTTGCTTATTCCGCTTTTGAAATAATTGCGCGAAAGTAGTCAAACAATATTTTAAATACTCTAGTGACATATTAATCCTTTCAGTTGTCTGTTCGTATAAAAAGAAGCTTCTGACGTTAACTGTGTATATTTGTTTGAAAGGGCGAATTATCAGGAAAAAATATATTTTGTGACATTTGACCCATTACAATAACGACGATGTTTGCAGATGATATGGCGATAGTGGCAGAGACAGAGAAAAACCTACAACATAACATAGAAATACTCGACAAGGCATTAACAAAAATAAATATGAAGATAAATATAGATAAGCCCAAAACAATGATAATAGCTAGAGAAAACAAATCACATACAATAAAATTGCACGGAAAGCAGATCGAACAGGTAGAAAATTACAAGTATTTAGAAACAATAATAGAAAATAACGGGAAGATAGACAAAGAGATAAATAATAGACTGGGAAGAGCGGGAAAAATATTTAATATGATGAAGACAACGTTCTTTGGAAGGAAAGAAATAACTAAAAACATAAAAGCGGAAATAGTAAAAAAGGTTATAAGACCTACAATAATATATAGCAGTGAAACATGGACAATGACGGAAAAACACAAAACGAAAATTAATGCAATAGACATGAAATTCTTAAGGAAAATTGAAAATAAGACCAGACGAGATAGAATAAGGAATGAGACATAGAGACAAAACTTACAGCTGAGATGTTTCGGACATGTGTGCCGCATGAAAGAAGATAGAACAGCAAGAAGAATATATGAAACGAGAGCGAAAGGAAGAAATTACCGGGGAAGACCGAGAAAAACATGGAATGACATAATTAGAGAAGAAGCAGAAAAAAAGGACATAGACTGGAAGGACATTAAACAATTAACCAAGGACAGAAAGACATGAAGAGAAAAATATAGAAACAGACAGTAAACAAAAACTCCTTACACCTAACGGTAGAAAGGAAAAAGATTAAAAAAAACAATAACGACGATGTTATACTATTTCTATATTTCGTTTTTTAACTTTAATAAGTAAAAATATAGTTATGTTCATTGCTAATATTAGTCAAAATAGCCAAAAACTTAACTTTTAACTTAACAGTGTCAGGATGGCCGAGCGGTCTAAGGCGCCAGACTCAAGGTGTTCCCTTGTCTGTATTACAGATTGTTGAGCGTTCTGGTCCTCTCTGAGGGCGTGGGTTCGAATCCCACCTCTGACATAACTTTTACGACAAGAAATAGGTGGTTTTATTGTCAATTATATTATCTTTCGAGCAAAAATAAACTATAAAATATTCAGTGGAATAATTTTCATTATTAGTCAAATTTTATAATTCATACATCAATAGATTCTCTTGGTCACAGCTATTTAAATAAATGAAATAAAAATGATTTGAAAATAATTAATAAATTATTTCCACATTAAGCTCAAGTAACAGCTAAAAGTGGAAATAATTTATTAATTATTTTCAAATCATTTTTATTTAATTTATATACAACATATTTATTTCTGCAGACAATAATAATAATATTTTTATTTTTCCATAACAAAACAAAAATACAGAAACGAAAATATTTATGACAATTATAAGCGATTCCTAAAAATAATATTTTATATACAATTTATTAACAATATAATTCTTATACTATATTATACGTTGTCCTTAGAAAACGGCTATCGACCATCTATCTATTTATTCAATCTATACAATTCATTATTAGGTGCAACATTTAGTAATTGAATTAAAGTGTTTCATATTAGTCAGATTCAATCATTTTTCTCTTCGCTACTGTGACATTTTGACTTGCGTTACGTAAGTACTTTAAAACAAATAAACATTAAACAACTACTTCTCGGGCCTATACCCCTTCAGAAGTAGTCGTATAATGTACATTTTTTTAAAGGACTTACGTAACGTAAGTCAAAATGTCACAGTGGCTTAAGGGAATATAATTAAAGCTAACTACAATTAAGACATTTTAATTAAGGCAAAATGTCAAAGTAGCTAAAGGGAAAATGATTGATTAATTATTTCCAAATTCTTTTTATTTGATTTACTTAAATAACTATGACAAAGTGAATGAATAATCTTTTCTATTGTAGTCATTTTCGTTGATTACTAAATAAAATTACAAAAATGTCTGTTCAATGCCCCGCTAAATAATAACTAAATATTTAATCAATAGTTAAAAGGGTATTATGAACAAAACTATACGCAAATATCCAGGCTATTTCATAAGAAAAAAAAAACTAAGTATAGTCAATAACTCAAACAAATGTCTATGTTTGTGAGTTATGTAAAGATTATTATAATGGTAATAAATCGTAGTTGCATTTCTTTCATCACTGTATTTATTTCAGCAGTATATACATATCAATAGTTAACTGAACTTCTACCAACAATTTTAAAATAGTAGCTTGGATACTAAGCCAGAATAACAATTTGAAACCAACAATTGTTTCTTGAAAAGTAGTCAAGGTTCGTGAAAACAGTAACCCTCTATTTTTAATATGTTTATATCGTGTTTGAAAAACTTTAGAAAAACATCAAATACGCTTATTTTAAAAATAATGTTTATGTCTTCTTCTCCTCGATTTTCATAGAACATTTAATTTTCAAAACGTTGTAATTATCAATACTGTAATTTATAAAGCATTTATGCTTAAACAATTACATTTAGAACCACGTTCTTTTAAATTTTCACTAATAAAATTATCGTCAATTTCTTATCAAATATGTCAGGATGGCCGAGCGGTCTAAGGCGCCAGACTCAAGGTAATATCCCTTGTCTGTATGAACAGATGTGTATTTGAGCGTTCTGGTCCTCTCTGAGGGCGTGGGTTCGAATCCCACTTCTGACATTGTTTTTTACATCTATATTTTGTATTTTGTATTAAAAATAGTTTGTCAGAAGTGGGATTCGAACCCACGCCCTCAGAGAGGACCAGAACGCTCAACAATCTGTAATACAGACAAGGGAACACCTTGAGTCTGGCGCCTTAGACCGCTCGGCCATCCTGACATTGCGATAAGTTAAAAGTTTAATTTTTAGTGATTTTCAGAGGTATTAGCACTGAATATAAACTATACAAAGTATGTTCTCAGATTTCAGTTATTCTATGATTTTTTCATAGATTTCCTATATTATTCTTTTTTTTTAATTTCGTCTCCCTACATACTTCTGGATCCATCCTTGGCTACGCTTCAAATATGTAAACATTCCCTCATTACATACAATAACTAACTAACTAACTAACCATCTTTATTCAAATGTGTATATGTGTGTACAATAATATATAAAAACACAACTGAAGTAATAAATAACGAATGGTTCTTTTAGTGAATAAAAATGTAATATGGTCCAGTCCAGCAGCATGAACATTAAAGAGATATTTTCTTTATTTAATCTATTCCGCTAACCACGTTTAATTTTTAGAAAGCCTGACTTCTTGGTTGTTACTTAAAAACGTATGTCAGAAGTGGGATTCGCACCCACGCCCTCAGAGAGGACCAGAACGCTCAACAATCTGCAGTACAGACAAGGGGATACCTTGAGTCTGGCGCCTTAGACCGCTCGGCCATCCTGACATTGTGATAAGTTATAATTATAGTTTTAAATTTTTCTGATTAGTGTGATTTTTTTTTTCATAAATTTCTTAGCACATTCAATATTTTTCAATCTTGCCTCTCCAAATACTTTTTGTCCACTCTTCAACTATTCAAACATTTCCTCAAAGCATACCAAATAATTTCAATAAAAACTATTTCTTATAATTTTATTCATATTATACCTGGAGGCTTAAAGTCGTTATACAACAAAGAGAAAAATAATAATTATATAGGTACACAATGTAAATCAATAGATAAAATACAAACAAAACAGATATTTAAATTATAAAATATTAAATTAAACATTTTTTCAAATGTTTTTGTGGAGGTTGACAAACATATAGAATTTAATGTGTTTAATGAAAAGTAAAATAAGTATTTATTACTATAGTTGTGTAGTAATAAATAATTTTAACGAATGGTTCTTTTTGTGTAAAATTTAATTATGTCCAGCCCAGCAGCATGAATTCTGATTGGAAATATTTTCTTTATTTAACCGATTGGCTAACCACGTTTAATTTTTAGAAACCCTGACTTCATAGTGGATATTTAAAAACATATGTCAGAAGTGGGATTCGAACCCACGCCCTCAGAGAGGACCAGAACGCTCAACAATCTGCAGTACAGACAAGGGGATACCTTGAGTCTGGCGCCTTAGACCGCTCGGCCATCCTGACATTATAATAAGTTATATCTATAGTTTTCAGTTATACTTATTAGAATTTTTTCATAGATTTGTTATATAATTTTTTTTTAAACTCGCCTCCCCAAACACATTAAATTCTTGAAATGTCAAATATATTGTAACCAATTAACACATTATTGAAGTAATAAATAATTTCAACGTATAGTTCTTTTTGTATAAAATGTAATGTTGCCCAATCCAGCAACATGAACAATGACATTAGATATATTTTCTTTATTTAATGTTTAATTTTTAGAAATCATGAGTGGATATCTAAAAACGTATGTCAGAAGTGGGATTCGAACCCACGCCCTCAGAGAGGACCAGAACGCTCAACAATCTGCAGTACAGACAAGGGGACACCTTGAGTCTGGCGCCTTAGACCGCTCGGCCATCCTGAAATAGTATAAGTTAAAAATTTAGTTTTTAGTTATTTTGATTGGTATTAGCATTGAAAATAAACTATACGAACTATATTCTCACTTCTTATATTTAACAAAATAATTATATGAATAATATTTATAATTACTTTTTACATTTCGAATAATGTGTCTACCTCTTGATGTAAGGCACTTAGTATTAATTGTTGTTAGTATTTAGTAACCCGCTGTTATAAAAATTAAGTAATTAATTTTAACACATAAACCTAAAATAAATTACTCCTTGCTTTATTTATTCGAAATAAGTCGAAACTATTTATTTTGTATTTGGATTACAAAATAAGAACCAAAGAAATAGTAAATTAATCAACATTGTTTAATCTCCATCTTTAGAATCCAATTTATTTATTGTTTTTGAAACAATTATGAAATAAATTACATTTTTTTTGGTATATAGTAACAATTATAGCGATGTATCTGCAATTAATATTATAATACATACATATAAAAAACAAATTTTATTTCATAAGTGTTTAAAAAATTGCGTTTCATTAAGTAACAATTTCTTTAATTGAAAAAAAATATTTTTTTTTAAATGGAAAAACCTTAACGGTCGATAGCCGATTCCAACAAAGTGAATTTTGTTTTTGTAATATATTGTTATTTTTATCTTTTTTATGACATGTGCAATGATTGTATCTTGGAAGTAATAAAGATGTTAATATGTATATTTATTTCATAGATGTTTTAAAAGGTTTCACCAAGGAACAGCCTTCTCAATTGAAGATTGATCTTTTTTAATTCTGAATATACTTTTAGATTATGCTTAGTTATAACGATAGCCAAAATAGGTCGATCGTAAATAATGTTTTGCATTTAATGTTGTGTTGGTGGAACTTGCCGCAGTGGAAAACTCGTTATGCATGCACAAAATACAGATAGACTAATAAAAAAAAAACAGTATGTCAGAAGTGGGATTCGAACCCACGCCCTCAGAGAGGACCAGAACGCTCAACAATCTGTACTACAGACAAGGGGATACCTTGAGTCTGGCGCCTTAGACCGCTCGGCCATCCTGACATTATGCTAACCTATAAGTTTAGAATGCAATTAACTCAGAATTTTTTCATTTTGTTGTAATTTTAGTTTGGGGGAGTGTTCTACTTTCAGTTAGGTGAAGTATCTAGATGGAGAAACGCTGTATTGATTTTTTTGGGGGGAATTATGAGAATTAGAAAATACATTATAGAGGGATGCTATTATGTATTTTTTAATTCCCATAATCCCACTGATGTTACTTGGAAGAATTATGATAAGGTATGTCAGACTCTTACTGACTAAAAAAACCCTT
Organism: Philonthus spinipes; assembly: GCA_963082785.1. Lineage (NCBI taxonomy): Eukaryota > Metazoa > Arthropoda > Insecta > Coleoptera > Staphylinidae > Philonthus > Philonthus spinipes. Next base: position 21,253,839 of record OY720303.1, read on the forward strand.
ACAAGTTTAGGTTACATTGTGAACCTTTACAGATAATTGACGATAAGGGAGGGCTAACGGTGGTGTGAGTTTGGCTATGCCGTGCTTGATTACCTAGAGTTATTTATAAAACAATTTAAATATTTTAATTTAGGGGTTCGGGGGTGATTTTTATTGTAAAAAATCATTCAAAGTCCTTCTCGAGGGGACGTTTGGTGCCTCTTTTAGTAAAGAGGTCGATATGGTCTGTGAGAATTGGGACATCGAAATTGAAGTAATTACTTCTGGCCAGCTGACGGACTGTATTGAATTATAAAACCAGCGCGAATATATACGCAAATCGTTATAATTCATTCAGTTCATGCTGAACAACAAGCAAACCAAGTTTTCATTTCTTATCAAAAATATTTTTAACCGCATCAAATTTGTTTTTATAATTGAATATTACTGTAACAAATGCTTATCGAAAAAGTAGGTAATACACAATGAAAAAGATACAAATTAAGGAATTACCATTAATAAATTTGGCATTAAATTTAATCTAACAATTGTAAAAACCATAATTTAATTACATAACTAATTCTCAAGCTGCTTTATTAAAACATTTGAATTGTACAACAAAATGCTTAACGTTTAATTTTTAAAACAGTTTTAATTTAACTCGTTATGTTATAAACAAACGCCCCTTATTTTATTTACATTGATGAAATGTAGAGCGGAAGTGTTTCGGGTAGGAGAGAATGTAATCATTTTGAATATGACAAGAAATCTATGAAAAACATATAATGAGAATAACTGAAAACTGTAGTTTTAGTTTATCACAATGTCAGGATGGCCGAGCGGTCTAAGGCGCCAGACTCAAGGTATCCCCTTGTCTGTACTACAGATTGTTGAGCGTTCTGGTCCTCTCTGAGGGCGTGGGTTCGAATCCCACTTCTGACATACGTTTTTAGATATCCACTCATGATTTCTAAAAATTAATAATTAAATAAAGAAAATATATCTAATGTCATTGTTCATGTTGCTGGACTGGAAAACATTACATTTTATACAAAAAAGAACTATTCGTTGAAATTATTTATTACTTCAATAGTGTGTTAATTGGTTACGATATATTTGATATTTTAAGAATTTAATGTGTTTGGGGAGGCGAGTTGAAAAAAAAAATATAACAAATCTATGAAAAAATTCTAATAAGTATAACTGAAAACTATAGATATAGCTTGTTATAATGTCAGGATGGCCGAGCGGTCTAAGGCGCCAGACTCAAGGTATCCCCTTGTCTGTACTACAGATTGTTGAGCGTTCTGGTCCTCTCTGAGGGCGTGGGTTCGAATCCCACTTCTGACATACTGTTTTAATCGAAATCATTAATGTTTATAAATTAGAAGTGTATTTATTCAGATTCTGAATTTTATAATTGAGAAATGAATAAAATAATTAAATAGGCCGTAACTAATGTAAACGCTTTAAACTATATTAAGAGCAATAATAAATTATTTCGATTATAAATATGAAAAAATAAATAATGCAAAAATTAGTAAGTTTATGTTCCTTAAGTTACTTATTCGTAATTAATAATTCGGAGATTCGGAATTATTTTTGGTTTAATTGTTTTTATGTTTATTAATCACTTGTTTAAGAGTTTTGATTTATTCGTAATTTATCTCACATCAAGGGCCCGAACTAAAAATAGCAACAAGTAATGTGGATTTAAAATAGAAGTATATAAATACATGCTCCATATTTAGAGTTGAAGGATAATACTCAGATTATATTCAGTTATAACAATAGTCAAAATAACTAAAAACTAAACTTAAAACTTGTCACAATGTCAGGATGGCCGAGCGGTCTAAGGCGCCAGACTCAAGGTATTCCCTTGTCTGTACTACAGATTGTTGAGCGTTCTGGTCCTCTCTGAGGGCGTGGGTTCGAATCCCACTTCTGACATACCTTTTTAAACATCCACAATAAAATCAGGCATTCTAAAAATTATACTTGGTTGTCACCGATATAAAAATGAAAATAACTCCAAAATCAACATTAAATTTTACACAAAAGTAATCATTTTGAATTATTAATTCAAATTATTTATTACTTCAATGGTTTGTTATATTTTCTTATTATCTATTTGTCTTTTAAAGAATTTAAAACATATAATTTTAAAGGAATTTTAATTTTAAAATTACAGAAACTCAAAATAATTATTCTACCTTTTTGAAACAGATAATAGTGTAGTGATTATTAGCACTTCAATGTATTTTGTAATTATTTATATTTTAACCTTAAAAACATCAGCAAATCGTTTATTCATTCCACAGTAAAGATTTTCAAGCCAAAAAGTAACAATTACATAATATTATGCATTTGTCAGATCGAGATTGGAATATGTATGTTGTGTGCGGAATCCACAAACCATATTATGATAAATATAGCCAACTAATAGATACGGTTCAGTAATGTTTTATACAATATTTTTACTTTAAAAAAGTATATTAGCTATTAGGTTTAGTTATTTTATTTAGTGAGTATTGTCTGAATAAATATTATAAAGGCGTCTAATGATTAAGAAATATATATTTTCTGTATTGCATAATTATTATTTTTTTCATAATATATATTAAATATAACTTTTCTAATGTTTATAATATTAACACAACAGAAAAGTATAATTATGCAATATAGTATTTTTATTTTCTAAATCACAAGGCGCCTTCATTACCTAATGTCAGGGGGCGTAGCTCAGATGGTAGAGCGCTCGCTTAGCATGCGAGAGGTACCGGGATCGATACCCGGCGCCTCCAAATGTTTTTTGTCCTACACGATACCAAATTTGATTTTTTTTTAATTAAAGATATAACCCATTGATGATAATTAACAGGTCGCTATTAACAATTTTTCTTATGCTATGATAACACATTTATTTAATTTTCAGTTAACATACTATACATATAACTAAAAATTAAAAACAAACTTTACATTTAAATTATATACGACATTTATCATTTACTTATACTATTATAAACTAAATATATGCAGTGTTGGAAAATATCTACAATTTTAATCTTAAATACAACTTTATTTCATATGTTTTGGATTATCCTATTTGGGTAAGAAATGCGTCGTTTTGTTCTATAATTTGTTGTAATTTTAATGACGGCTTCATAATGTCTGTCTTAAAGAAATATTAATTCCCATTGATGAGAAACTTTAGTAATTGCTTTTCGCAATCGACTCTTGATTCCAGTTTTGTATCACTACGAAAGTTTTTGAAATGCAAGAAAAATATGGCCAGGTGCCAATGGTGCCAGGTCCGGACTATATGGTTATTGTACAAAAACTTCTCAACCAAGCTCCCAGAATTTCTGGTAAGTTGACCTAGCGTTGTCCTGATGGAATACGACACTTCTTCAGTTGGTACCGTTCTCAGTCAATTGACAGCTTCAAACGGTCCAGCAGTTGACAGTGGTGATCCGAATTTAGTGTTTGACTATATGGAAGTAACTCATAATAAATTATTCCTTCCGAGTCGTACCAAATGCACAGTAGAACCTTCCTGGTTATTAGTACCGTTTGAGCTACTTCACTGCTCTGTGATCACAATATTTTTTGCACCATGTTGCCATATATGATCCATTTCTCGTTCCCAGTCATCATCCGTTTAAGAAGTGGATCAATTTCATTCCGTTTGGCCAAGGCTTCGCAGAAATTCGATCCATGTTTTCTTGGTGTTAATTGGTGATACACCAAAACATCAAGCTTTTTATCCATCTTTGTTCAAATGGTTTATAACTGTTTTTGTGGCCGATCTTTAGCTCCTGCATGTCGCGACCACTAACATGCCGATCAACATCGATTATCGTTGTGATATTATCAAGTCTACATGCGGGTGTATCTTTAACATCAAAAATACCTGAATGGAATCGATGAAACCAAAATTACATGTATTAACTGATTCAGTCTATAAATACCATTCACAATTTCAACGAAAATACAAACTAGGCTTGTATTTTCGCTTTTATCAAAGAAAAATTGTAAAATGTACCGAATTAGCTCTATGTTGATTTCCATTTCTTTAACTCCCTATAACTCACAACTGAATCAACCAAAAAACAGTAATAGATTTGGTTAGTGCGAAATGTCATGTTTAACAAATTCTTTTAACGATACTTTAGGAAATATCGATCACTGCAGCCATTTGCTCAAAAAAAATAATGGATTTTTCCCCAACCTACCTAATTTACCAAATGAATGTTTTAGGATTAGAGTAGACTATTAACATTTTATGCATGTAGTAAACTTAAATTTTTGGCCAACATTATGAACCATAGAGAGTGAAAATTGAAAAATTGGCAAAAAAAATAAAAAAATAAAAGTAATCATGCTGATGGCAGAATCATAGGATTTATTTTTTTCCCGAAAATTATTCTGGAGATCTGATACGATAATGATAACCATTTTATTTCCTGAATTGGATCGCACAGTCCACGCAACAATGTTTTTAATTAAACATTTCCAGGTCCCATCAACTCTTAAAACAACGAAGTTAATTGACCATCAATATCGTGTGATTTGACGCTTTTGACCAGCCAACAAAAATTCAACATCTCAAGGATGATAATAGAAAAAATATATATATATATTTGGTCAAAATTATATTTGGTACTAAATATGAAATATTAAGGAATGTTAACAATTATGCTGATATACACAATTTGTTCTTGAAACCAGGACCTTCAGGATGTGGCTCCTTTGAATAAACAATACTCGTTCATTTAAATGTATGGCTTGGATTTCTTGTCTTATTATCGAAAAGAAAATTTGAATCATTATTATTTTTTTCTTTAGCAAATGTATGCTGCAATATATTAACATAAAATTTATTATTGCAATGTTCAGTAAAATAAAACTCGCACTGTATAAAAAATATATTTCTTCGAACATCATATATTCATAGCTGTTCACATGTTTTTAAACAAGAGAAATGGAAAAATCATAAATGGAAATCAAAATAAAACTAAATGTATATTGTCATTAATAACGAACATTTGTTCTTACACTTTATCAACCATTAAATTTAATTTATTTATTTATTTAACGGAATATACCATTTTTACAAATATAAGATATACATGTAAAATGCAATAAATTTATATGTATTTATAGAGAAAGTATGATTATTAAAGTGCAATTATAGAGAAAGTATAGAATCATTTTTCATAATTTCAAGATTGCTAATACTAACCGACATTTTTAATATAAGCTGACGTAATTGTTAATAAATGAAAGACAACGCACGCGTCATATTTGGCCTAATTTCATGTGGCATCGTCTACGATTTTATAAAATCATGTTGAAATAAAAGCGATATAAAAATGCCCCTTGTTTATGCATTTGGAGGAAGAACCAATTTCTATAGGTTCCACCGAAACGTTGACGATATTATGTTTTATACATAATTTCCCATTAATTAAGGCTACGATTTTACGCCTAATAGACGGTGCGATTAGTGCCAGAACGAAGTTTTTACAAAATGTGTATTTATTTTATTCCAACCTATCGGCAACTACTAGGAGCTGCTCCAAATAAAAATGACGACGTCGAAATAAATTTGTTCTCATTGATAATTTTATAGGATTAAGGAGCTTAAAAATAAAAATATTATGAATGTATTAAATATGGATATTAAGAGGAAGACTTTTCACGTATACTCAGATATATTTAATATATATTAAATGTACTAATGTACATTTCAAAATTAAATTAATTTTTGATTTTTTTTTTCACTTTTTTTTGTTTTTATAAACTAAAAATGATCTGATGTCGTTCATCAGTAAATAAGTTATATGCCTGTATTTAATGTTTATTTTTGTAATGAAGGTATAATATTTTTAATCCCTTAAAACGGAAACGTATTGGGGATCGCAGCCTTAACATGATTTTTTTAAGAAATATTTATTTTTTCCAAAAATAATAATATTTTCTTATTTATTGTTAACATCCATCTATTTGAATTGAAACGCCTTTTATAATTATAAATCTTTATATATATAGATTATGGAAGGTGTTCTTAATTATTAATTCGTAAGTTTTATTAAGGATTAAGAACACTAAGAATTATTCACATTCTCAAAGAATGTTTTAATTAATTAATAAAATTTAATAATTAAGAACATTCTCCAGAATCCACACATAGAAAGTTTATAACTATTTAAAGCGATTCGTTTCAATTAGACGAATATTTACATTCCTTTATGCTACTTTTTTTAATTGTATTAAAGATATTTTCGATAGACGTTTACATGTTTAATACTTATCAAAATTATTACTTTCGATTACGTCTCATATAGAAAATGAATGAATAATCATGATTTTTTAATGAATTTAGATGCCAATTAATTAAAATATACAATAGTAAAAAATATGTATTTTTATATGAACAATATTTAAATATAAGTAGGAGAAAGGACATATATTTTTATTTAAATAATTAAAGTCTCCACAACCAACAACCAACATAAAGAAGAATATTTAAATACTTTTTTTAATTCCTTATAAACATTTTATAATAATTATTCATTGAAATTATTTATTATTTCAATTGTGATATATTCCTTTACAATATATTTGACATTTTAAGAATTTAATATGTTTGGGGAGAGGAAATTGACTAAATATTTTTTTACATATTCAATATTTTGTAATTTCAAAATTTATTACTTTCAATTACGACTATTTTAGATAATGATTTTTATAATAGTTTTACATATTAATTTATCGAAGCATTTGATCGTAAAAAATAAGTATTTTTTAGTTTTAGGCAAAATCGAGTGAATTTAGTAATCGAGTATTTCTCAATCAATTTTAAGTAGCTAAAGTTAATAAATAAAAATAAATCGGAGTTTATTAATAAATAGGAGATACTTCTCAATATTAATATTAAAAATAACATTAAGAAAATTGTCATATACTTCATTTTGCAATGATAAAAAAGATCAACATTGCCCATCTTTAGTATTTTTTATGAACAATAATTAAATCTTAGAAACAATATTAATAATTATTCGTTGAAATTATTTATTACTTGAATGGTGATATTTTTTTACGATATATTTGATATTTTAAGAATTTAATGTGTTTGGGTAAGGAAATTGGCAAAATTACTTTTTCATTTGCACTAAATATCGAGCGTATAACAAAAATCGACGACGAAGTTGGCGTTGGAAGTCTCGAGTCATGTCTGTACTAAGATCACACGCTTGAAATTCTGGTTGCGATTAAACAGTGACATGCAGACTTGTCAACATGACAACCAGTACTTTGCGCGTGATTTTAGTTCAGTAATGACTTTAAATTTGCAATGCCAACTTTGTCGTCGATTTTTGTTATACGCTCGATATATTTTGGAAACTAAGTAATGAAGTTTGTCAAAATTATTGCTTTCGAATACGTCTCATCTAGAAAATGAGTGAATATTCTGTTTCAGTGTTACTTTATTCAAGTATTTATTATTATAAAAAGAGAAGTATTTGTTTATGAAAAATAATTAAATACTTTTTTTTTAATTCATTTAAATCGTTTTAAAAAGAATATTAATAATATAGATATTAAAAAAGCGATCTGGTTGGTCGATTTTTTTATATATGACTGGCTGAGAGCAAGAGTCGTGGGAAGATTTGTTGGCTTCTCGCGTCCGCTTCCTTTCAATTGAAAAACGTCCCTTTCAAGGTACGAAGAAGGAGGCGGTGTCGTGAAGAACAAGAAGCCCTCCTTTGTTACTCCTCCTTTTTTATGATTTTATGATTTCAAGACGGCGGTGTCGAGTAGGAAATCCTAATGAATTCCACCTTTTGTAGCGGCGACATGCAAAAAAATAATAAGACTGGCCCGGCATAATGGGGCGTTTTTCTTCAGATTGTATTACACGGTGCTTCAATATTGTTAGAAAAGAACGATTATCATTCGTGATTACACGTGTGGTATGGAAATGTCGGCGAGGAGTGCTTTTGGGAATCAAAATATTTCTCAGCGCTAATTTAAAAGTGAAAACACACGAAGTGGTTTAACTAACAATGTTACAAAGAAAATTATTTAAATATTCTAAGTAGTAATAATTTTATATAACCTCGACACTCAATACGTGTAAAAGAGGATACGATTAAGAAAGAAAGAATAATTTTATTTTTTATTAAACGATTTTCTTCTGATGTATCCAATATTAGATCCATTACAATTTTATTTAATTCACTACTTTAATATTGCCGATTACCATTTTGCGAAGTTCACATCAAAATATTTGAATCATTGCAGAGGAATTTTGGCTATTAAATAAATATGATTAAAAAAATAAATTATTTTTTTTTAAATATTGCATACATTCTTTACATAATTGTCAAATATCATCATTATAAATCATTTTGTCAAATAGCTAAAGAGTGTTAAATGAAAATGATTTCTATAACTGAAGTAAATTATAGCCCAATCAGAACTCTTAAAAAATTAATTAATTACATTAACATTACTCGTTATAACAAACAAGCAATTAACATCATACCGATGATTTTTTTGTACAGTCCTTCTAGTAATGACCTTCGGTGTTATTTTTTTGTGGCGCGCCTGTACCGGTGTTTTCAAAAGTAATTTCAATGATTACCTCCGAACTCATTAGGCCCTCCTAATCCGGTAATCCGTTAATTTTCTAACGCTAAGACCCTTTTAAGTTTTGCCGAACCCTCTGTCGGCCGAATTCGGGGCACCTTGGCTTTTTAATCCGCTTACGCGAATTCCTTGCCGACCGGACTGTACCTTGATGACGTCCGAGGATTAAGCAATTAGGCGAATTCGGTACCCGGGTAATCGGGGGTAGTACAGCATCGTCAAAATTTTTCAGTTACCTTTCGGGACCGGCGCGGGACACCTGTACAGTTGTTTCATAAATTAAGGTCGTCGCTGCCTTATTTTGTGGTGGTTGAGAGTTTTCGGTAGGATCTGTGTTTCTGGTAAGGGAGGATTATAGCTGCATGAGTTCGACTTAGTGTTTTAAAATTGAGTGATTTATTTCTTGAACCAACAACTGACAACTATATTTTCGAATAAAAAGTTACTCTTTAGAAATATAAATTTAAAAACAAATACAGGAATTTTTAATAAAAATAATATTAGAAGTCATTTAATGTGATATTTAAAATTATTTACAAAATATTCACCATAGGTTAATTAATGTAGTAATTAATAATATCTTTAAAATTATTATTTTAGAATATTAAATTATACTTTGGTGGAAAGAAAAGCATGATTTTTCCTCAAGTATATTAATTTAGAAAAGAGTATTCATTCACTTTGTCACAGTTATTTAAATAAAATATGTAATTCAATGTCTGGCGGAGTATTTGCCCGAGAAGTAGTTGTTTTAATGTGTATTTGTTTAAAGTACTTATGTAACGTAAGTCAAAATGTCACAGAGCTAAATGTGGAAATAATTTATATATATATACATATCTTTATTCAGACTATATAGATAATTTTAACAATATAACAAAATAAATAATAACAATACATATAGGTGTTAGTCTGTCTGGGCTATCGAAAAATCTATGCTAGCTAGCTGAACTGTCCTGATTAGCGCAAATGAATTGATGAATGGTGATTGTAGGATGTTTGTATTTAGAAAGGATATTAGGGTTGAAATAATTTATTAATTATTTTCAAATCATTTTTATTTAATTTAATTTTCAAAATTCTATTCCTAATTAATCATTTAAATAACTCTAACAAAGTGAATAAACTATTTTCTTTTATTAAATTCTTAATTGTTTATGCTCAAATGGATTTTGTCACAGTACTATTGTTAATTCTCGACTCCCAGTACGGGTAAAATAGGATAAGATTAAGGAAGAAAGAATATTGTTAATGAAATTGCTGTTTTGTTAAATGTGTGTGCTTTTACATCTAGAGCAAAAAATACGTACTCTCACCCCTAAAAACAAATATTATAATTCTATCCCAATTTTGATGTGCGAGAATTTGATATCAACTCTCGCTTGTAGGAAAAAACATCTTTATTTCTAAATATAGAGATTTAAATTAATTAAAATGAAACAAAGATGATTCACACATTTGCAGTTATTTAAATTGCAATGAAATTAAAAGAGGAACAGGCAGAAAGACCGATGGTCGATAGCCATTTTCTGACTTAACTAGAGGTTTATGATTGTTATGTAATTTAATGTATTTCTCAGAAATAAAGATTTTCTATATATATAAAAAAGGAACATTTTTAATAAAATTCAATCAATCCCTTTTTTCAACTGCAAAAAATTACTTACACTGTAAGTTTTACTAATTAATCATTGCCAGAAATTTTCCTTGGGTGATTTCATTGTAATATAGAGATTTAGTTCTTTATTTTAATTTATAAAAAAAACATTTTTCGTATTCCGTTTTACTACTAAATTATCTTTATTCAAAGACAAAAAAATGGATTTTATTATTAGTGATAAAATTCATTTTTTGTTTTGTTTTTGAAGATAATTAATTAGTAGTAAAACGGAATACTATCTTTATTTGTTCATTTTAAATAGTTATTTTTTAATATAATTTATTATAAAAGAAACATGTCGTTTTAAGTAATTTATACTAAAATGTAATTTTATTTAAGAAGGATAAAAATATTTTTTATAAGCATTAAATATGTGAAACGTACGCTCCCTCATATTAATAACCCAGAAAATATTCATCGTATATACATAACAATGAGGATCCACTCAAACCCCCCGAGTTAAAAAGCATCCCCTTCCCCATATTCCGAGGCGAGCGTCTCTCTCATTTATTTATTTTTTTATTAATAAACTAACCGAAAATGCCAATCATACTCCTCGGGTATATTACGTTCCCGATCTCCCGACTCCGACCCCGAAAGGTGAGCAATGTTAATATCATAACATTTTTAATAAAGGGAGCCATAATGACGAACGTCGTCTACCCCGTACGTGGCGGAGGCTGGGGTGGCGGTTTTTCGTATGTGTACACCGTCCTAAAAATATTAATATAGAAATTCCGGCCCCTTGAAAATCCCGTATCGAGTGTTTGAAGAATTTCATAAACCTTTTCCAACGCGAGCGGCGATTTTTTTGTTTGGGGATATTTGCGATTGGTAATTATGAAATTGTCACCGGAGATTCTTTGCATTGTTTTTTATGATGGATTCTTCTTGGTAATCAATAAGTTTTAACAGAGATGGTTTTTCTTACAACATGATTTATTTAATGACGATATATTCACTAAATTCAGTTTAATATTATAAAACGTTTAAATTTAAATAAAGTTTTACAAACATACTTAATAAAATTGTAAAGCAGAAAGACCTATGCTTAACTTATAATATGGTATAATAATAATATTACTTTATTGTTTGTAAATAATATTGTCTACAAAAATTAAGATGTTATTATATATATAATATTGTATTTGATAAACAAATGTATCTAACAAAAATAAATATTATTGGGCAGAGAACACCTCTGGTTCATAGCCCAGACTGACTAACATCAAAATGTATTGTGCTATAATATTGTAAATATATTATATATTTCAATGAAATAAAACACTTTAAGGTTGCGGTTTAGTAGAAAGAGATAGCTATATAATAAAATGGAAATAATCGTTTGAAAAAAGGGCAATTATTTTTTATTTCATAATATGAATATGTGTTTACATTTTTTATCTATCAAGTATAAAGTATCAGTCTAAATAAAAAATAAATCGTTAATTTTCCTGTATTACGTCAATTTACTAGTTTAAGTTAGAAAAGAAAATTGTAAGATATAATGAAATTAATAGGTATCAGCTAAGTTATTTGAATACTGAATTTAACGAAATTCTTTAAGTTTTCAGTTCACAAGTTTTTTTTAGAAAAAATATAATTTAAAATTTGCTGTAAATTTCATCAAATTTTGTTGTTTCTTCATAATTGTTTTTTTACACAAACTAAACATTAAAATAATTTTTAATTCACCTCATGAAATTCCTGCTTATTTTAAGATTACTTTAATGTATAATACAATATTGTTCATTGATCACAACAGCAATCTAACTCGAATTAGTGATTGCCAATATTTATATAGCTATCTCTTTCGTCTAAACCGCACCCTTAAACTTTATTCGTACGGCATTAAATTAATTTATTGAAATTATAGCTTCAAATTACATTTCTGAACTCTCAGTTATTATGATATTTATTTAAATAAATAAAAGATATCTCTGTAAAAATTAATAATGAAAATTCATGTATTTAAATAAAAATGGTTGTCCTTTCGCCCACCATTTTTTTATTGATCTAAATATATTTCGGAAACCATATTGCTGTCTTCTATAGTTGAAAGGACAACCATTTTTATTTAAATAATTAAAACCTTCACAACCAACATAAAGAAGATTACAAAATTTTAATTTTTAATACTCACATTATTTTAGTATTTCAGTTGATATCAAAAAAAAGTAGTTGTCTAATTTTTTTAAACAAGCTTCTACAATCTGTAATTTATATGAAGCATTTAGTGTAAAACATTAGCTAGTTCAGTTCTAGAAACTTCTTTAATTTTTCTATCAAAAATTTCTAAAATTGATCTTCATTATCTAACAGCATCAGCTATGGAACAATTTCATGTTTTTATATACTTTTCAGTTTCAATTTTTGTGTTCCCATTTGGGTTTTACTAAGCCAACTAAACAACTATTGATATATGGTAAACGTCATTATTAGTTTGTGATGTATGTTTAATTATTTTACCCTTATTATCAACTTTCAGTTTTCTCAGTCAAAATAGGAAGATCAAGATGCACATGGAACGGGCAAGTGGAAATAACAGAAATATTGAAATTAAAAAGAATAGATTCACAGAGACCAAGATTACAGAAAACTGCATATTTAAAGAGCTCATAAAATATATATACTGCGAGGATTTCATCTCATTGAAAATATGTTCTATTTAATAAAATCAACTATGGTGAAATTTCATTAATATAAAAAAACTGTACGAGAAAAATGCGTGATTTAATTGAAGTACATTTTTTTAATGACCGGCCAACCATTTATTAAAACTCCATTCGGACGGTTTTATGATAAATTCCATAAAAAAATAAAATAAACAAACGGAATTAACAGAATAATATATTAACTTAATATGCAAGTAAATACACGGTAGCTAAACAGAAAATAATTAGTTGTATATTTGGTTTGAGTATAACGTGAAGTGATGTAACTTGAATAAAAACACTTGGTTAATTCCTTACTAAAAATTGTGAAGTAAGGAGTTAACCAAGTGTTTTTATTCAAGAAAATAATTAATTAATTAATTATTTTCAAATTCTATTTATTTAATTTAAAATACAGGCTTTTAAGATTCACAGATTTATTGTAGAAAACACTGTTACAATTGTTTCAATACACAGTATCATCATCAGGAAGTTGATGTAATACATTACGTCTGTGAAACTTAAAAAAAACCCTTTGTTTTACTTATATAATCAGTTATAATGAGTTTCATGAAGTAACAGTCTTAACCATAGTATTTTAAGAATATATTATAAATAGTGTTTAACAAAAATAGGATACAAATTTTCAAAAAGTAGTGGATATTTTTTTTCTAATTATCAATAACTTCTCCTAATTGACAAAAATAAAATAATACGCAGTTAGCCTTATTTTACGTATTTTTTATATTAAATATTCTCGAATTAAAAATTGTTGTTGTATACAAAATGTCAAGCAATAACATTTTGTATAGTGCAACAATTTATTTTTGTCAATTAGGAGAAGTTATTGATAATTAAGCAACAGTGAGTGTCCGAGAAATAGTTGTATTAATGTACATTTGTTTTAAAGTACTTACGTAACGTAAGTCAAAATATCACAGTATCACAGTATCGAAGCTATTCTATATGGGAAGTGTTAAGTTTAATGTGTACATTATTTTCCATCGTCACATATTTCTTAGATTATTTGAATATGTGAATTATGTGTATAATGAATTAACATAGTCCTTTTTAAGTTGTACTTAAGACTATGTATGCTGAATGAAATAAAATTATTACTATATTTATCAACTAAAAAATATATAAATAGAAAAGAGTATTCATTCTCTTGGTCACAGTTATTTAAATAAATTAAATAAAAATGATTTGGAAATGTGGAAATAATTTATTAATTATTTCCAAATCATTTTTATTTAATTTAAAAAATATATATTAATATCTATAATAAATCGATTTCTTTGTAATTAAATCAGGACGGTCTCATTAATATTTTATTTCCCATCTCATTCATATTACATAATTTTTTTATCTATATTAATTTATCATCACTTGAAGATAGGAATAAGCCGGTTGTATTTTGTTTTCACAATGAACTGTTTGGGATTGATAAATAAATATTTTGATGCGTATTATTTTTATTTTGTATTTTGTCGTAATTTGTGATTGGTAATTTGCCTTTTTTTATACATATGTTTTGTAATCTTTTTAGAGCGTCACACTATTCTTATAAATTTTTTAATATGTAATTATAATTGTAATTTGGAAATGGAGATTCCGTTAATAAAGTAAATTGAAATTGAAATTGGATAATTTACCAAAATGTGGCAAGCTTTAGGATTATTTTGGTGTATGATTTGATAATATAGATTAAATCCTGACGATTTAATTCTAGCGTAATTTTACCCCTACTAAACCACAGCCTTACATCATGCGCTTGATAACACACATAATGTTTAATAATAACTTTCGCATTACTCATTACATTACTTCGAAATTGGTTATTCCGTTAGGGCTATAAAATATACAGGGTTAGTTAAAAGTACCAGAACACCTAAATAATTCTTCAATCGTGAGCATTTTCAAAAAAACGTTTCAAATATTTTGAATATATTTTCGTTTTTTTTTTAATCGAACACCCATTTTTATATTTTTGAATTCTCATTTTAATTCTAAGAACTTTTTGTAGGAATTAGTTTTTTTTATAAAATGCATTGTTTTTAAGTTATAAGCAATTCGTAAATGCATAATATTACATTTGTTTTATCATTTACGTTAATTCTGTTTAATTATTTTTGATTTTGTTCCTTTTTTAGCCATTTAGTTGAAATTAATCTATCTGTATGTAAGTGGGACAATATTCTAGTTGAAGAACCTATATAACTTATAATTTTAATAAGATATATAAAAGAAACTTTTATTTGAGGACAGAAATTAAATATGATTAATTTACATATAATTGTATAATTGTAATTGTACGAAATAAACTTTATTATAAAAAAAAACAAAGGTTTTTTTTGTAATCGTTACTGTTTGAGAATTATTAAAATTATTAATTAGCAAAACACCTAGTTTCGGTAATTTTAAATTAAATAAAAATAATACATCATTTTTATCATCAAAGCATATTATCATACATTGTTATACTTTTTATTGAAATTACACGTTAGTTTTTTTTACATACAAAATGAGAATTCTCAATAAAATTTAACGTACTAAATAAAAAGTGAAGTAAAGAATTAAGTACAATAATAACACAAGAGTGTTTTACTTTCTTCATTCTTTATAAAGAACGAACGTAACTTCTCTATATGATATGAACATATTATGTTAATTCATTAATAAAAAATCACGTAAAAAGACAAAACAAAACTATTTTTGCACATGACCAAATTTAGGGAGTGTTTACTTTGAACAGTTGCAGTTCTGTTAATATCCCCTGATATTATTTACCGAAATGATTAGATGTGGGTAATTAATTCATGGGGGAAAATATATATTTTTTAAATTTAAATATGCACCTTTGAGAATAGTTCTTTAAGTATATAAGTACTTATTTTTTAATATAAAGAAAACATTTAACTTTTTTTACCACTAAAGTAAAATAAAAGTGGTATAAAAAAGTTAAGTGTTTTCTTTATATCAAAATTGAAAATGTACCACGAAGTGAACGCCTCCAAGATCCAAGACTTATTTTTTAATTAGTGACTATTGTGCAAATAAAATATTTTTTAAGTTTTTCATCTTTACATAATGACTATACATTGAGTGATTTAATATCTTTTTATTTTAATTAACTTATTTTTTAATCCAAAATATTTAAACAAAATGTTTAAGTACAGTTTTTTATCGTATTAAAAAAATCAAATCGTAATATTTTTTTCCACGTAAAGCCATAAATAATTTGCATTTTTATTACCATCGGGTGACACTTGATACTCTTTGATTAGCTGTAGTTAAAACTTAAGCGGAGATTATCGGCAGAACGTACCTTTCCAGAAAATCGTTTTATTGGGGTAGGGGGCGGGAGACGGTAGAGGATTACCGCAAAACAATCGCGCCGGAGATTTCTTCAAAAAGGCCGCATTAAGGTTAATCCGGACCGATTATCCCTTTCGGCCCGTACAGCCCCGACATGAGTTTCGTTTCGTGATGCCGAAAATGGGCCCTGGATTAAGAAGTCAAACTCAGGGTCGGCGGCGGCACGATTGAGAGTATTTTCGAAATTAATTGTAAACGGGTGTTGACTTTCTAATAAGACTAATCTCGTAAAACGCATGGAAATTAATTTATGATTAGAAAATTATACATGAAAATTTGCAAGTAATTTTAATTATTAATTTCAATAAATTTAAATTGCTATTATAAAACGTTTATATGGTTTCAAAACTTTAGCGAGTTATTGTTAAATTGTTGAAACCATATAAAGTCATACACACAGATTAAATAAGATTACGTTTCATTTTCATACATTGCAGTTTACGACAAATAAATTATGATTTGGATTGATTACGATTGTTTATAGAAATGTACGGTTTTAAATTATAGTGCGATTTCAATTTGTATTATGAAGTTAGATTAAAAATTCGAATCACGTTTTTAATAATATGCAATATAAAATCATGAAATGTAAAAAATCGTGAAATTTACAATTGACAAAATATAGTTTTAAATATTACACCAAAATGAATTACCGTTATATATGTTATATATACATTCTTTATTCAGAGTATTAGATAATAGAAAAGAATACAACATAAATAATTACAATTTCAGGCTGTCTGGACTCTCGAGGTCTTTCTGCCTTGTACCTTTTTTTATTATTGTTGATGGTAAATATTGTTCTTATTACATAATATCGCTTACTTTTTTTGTATTCTTTTATTACTGTATGAACAATAAATCAAATATTTAAAATTCATTCACGACAGGTTGAAACAAGTACCTGCGTTTATTGGGCTTGTATATAATTTTTGATTAGTCTGTACAATCGTAATGTTGTGTAAATTGTAAATTTCTAGAAGGTGAGTCTTAATCCGGACGCCTTCACACCATGCCTTAATTACCCTCCCGCTTAATCCCCTTGTCGTGCCGTACCTCTAAAAAAATGTACAGGCTTTGCAAAAAACGATCGATCGCGGCTGTACTTTTTAGAAAGGCAGGTGCTTTATTAACGACTCCTGGAAGTGCGTACAGTTCTACAACTGAGTATTAAAAAATGGGAAGATTAGTTTTTATGAGCCTCTTAGGAAAAGTTTTATGTTTTATGGTGTTGCAAAGAACAATACTTTTCATAATAAAAATTGAAAAACTTTCCAAAATTAATAAAAATAATAATTTTGTCAATATTCGCAATCATTATTTCGTTAGCAAAAAAAATATTTTTGAAATTATGTTTCAATTTTAGAAACTGCAAAACAATATGAACTTTTACAAAGTGACAACCTCAAAAATAAATTAATTCGATTGTTAATGTTTCCAATTTTTAAAAGTTCACATTTTGAGTTAAAGGTTTCATAAATTAAAACATACTTTCAAAAATAATTTTATTTTGATAGTTGTTGGTAACAAAAACTAATATTGTCCAAACCTCATAAACAAAAAAATATTGAAAAAAATCAAAATATTTTAGTTTTTTTAATCTTATATGTAATTTATATTACGATTAAATTCATAATTTCATTAAAACTCCGAAAATGTATAGAGGTTTAAATAAATTTTATTGTATATAAATATATTTTGTGTTAATTATATTAATTAATTATTATCCATTATGCACTGCAATAACTGAAAGAAGGAGTATATAGATAGTTTACTCTTCATTAAAATGAGAGAGGCAAAATTAGAACATACTTCAATTTTTAATCAGTGTTATTAATTCTCACACTTCACCAAAGTAACCATAATAAAGTATATCATTATAATAATAATAATAATAATTTATTTCTCAACAAGCAGAGCCTAATTACAGTGATAGATGCGTAATTAATTTAATGCGAAGGTACACAAATGAAGCAATTTTTAATTTCCCCATACCCCTGTCTAAGGGAATGTATTGTGATCGTAAACATTTTCGAATCGCCAATTTCAACGAATATGCACGTTTTGAAACCCATTTGAAGTCCATTCCATCGAGTTTTGAAAAATGTCTTTGTGTATGTCTGTGTATTTCCACGATAGCGCATAAACGGCTAAACGGAATTAACCCAAATGTTAAACCTAAGTTTTTTATAGGAGTGGAATGATTTGTAAAGCTTTTTTTAATGCAAGATTACTCTTTGCAATTATTCATTTTTTTTTAAATTCAGATTGAAAGATATTTCAAATAAAGCAGTACATCTTGAAAAAATAAATCATTTTCATTTTAACGTTTTTTATTGTAGCTCTTTAAATAAACAATTATTTTTATAATTTTCTTTACGTGCTGTGGAGATTTTAATTATTCAAATAATTATTTTCATGTCAAATTAAACGTCAAAATACATACATCTTTCGCAAACGCCTCCAGAATATTCAAGAAATGAGAATGTATTCAACAATTTTGTGAAGTGAAAATACTCGGCTTTAACTTTAAAAGTCAATTATCCATACATCATCATCTTTATTCCTTACAAGTGTGGTTTAACATTTTTTTTATATTTTTAACAATTTATTTAAACTTTAAACAATGTTTTTGTAGGAATTGGCTATCGGCTGGAAGCCTTTCAGTCATAAATTAGCCATTTTCCCAATTAATAATTTTTCCTTTACTATTAAATGTTCATTGAAAAACGTATTTAACCGAATTCGTCGGGGAAAATACAATGATGAACACTTCACCATTTTTTTTATTTCACTGTCAGTTGTGTGACTTGAGATAATAACAAATAATACATGCTGTTTAAATTTTATTAACTAGTTTATAAACTGAGGAATGTGAATGCTTTTTAGTTATAATGATTATTAATAAAGAATGTTGCTTTAAATCACTTTTTTAATTAGTGCAGTAAAAGATTAATAAATGATAATCAAATCAATCAAATTTGAAAAGCATTTCACTTTTAAGGAAATTGGACGAAATATATTTTTTATCTTATTTAATATAAAAAACATCAAATTTATATTAAATATAAATTAAAATTATTTATATATATTTGCATTTATGAACAACTTGGCAGTTTACTTCAATTAATTCGAACAATTAATTAACTGTCAGAACAATTTGCAAATCAGATGTTACCATATTATGTATTTATTTATTTATTTACCGAAATCTCCAATTTACAAAGGTACAATATGTTTACAAATATTTGTCTTCTTAGTGTTTAAATTTGTGTTGAAATTCTTCATTAAATTTTTTGCAAGACTTGTGGCAAAAAATTCAATAGTTGTGTAATAAATCAGTCAGAATAAAAGTAAAATAATTAGGCAGCAAGTAATAAAGAAAGAACCTCAAATTATTTTTGCTACTACTGCAGTATTACAACTATAAAAATGAATCATTGGCTAAAACATGGGAAGACAGAAATTGAACAAATTTAAAAAAAATGTTCATATATAAGTTTTATTTTATTATAAGTATTTTTTCATTAAATTTCATATCGATTACCACGTAAGTGTTGGGGATATTTTTTTTAATAATCAAGGATTAATAAATTTGCTTATCACAAACAAAATATTATGAAATAAATGTAAGAATTCAACATAATAAAATGTTGGTCGATAGCCCAGGCAGACTAACACCTACGTGTATTGTAAATATTTATGTTATAGTGTTTTGTACTATTTGTATAGCCTGAATAAAGATGTGTGTATATATAAAACGCTAACGTTTGTTGTTAATTTTGAAGTGAATCGTTTTTTTTTTTAATCCATTATCACATTTAAATTTAAAGAATTATTTTAAACCACTTGAAAACCTCTTAATTACTCCTAAATTATTAACAATTACAAATTCTTGTGTACTGTTAATAAGAAAAATTTGCCCTATTTTATATACCTAATAGATATATTTTCTTATTAATAGTGAATAAACAATTTTAGGAGAAATAATATTAAAATTATTCAATTCAAATAATATGTGAAGGTTAAATTAATTAAAGAAGATAATTCAAAAATAATAAATAAAATTAATTATTGAAATAAATACGACTATAAAAATCTATTGAAATAACTAAATTTCCGAGTTTGTTTGCTTTTTATTAAACAATATGTACCTAAATTTAAGTATTAAACAAATTATAAAACTGAAACATTAAAAACTTGTTTGGTTAATCACAAATTGATTTTATTAAATTTACACTATTTAAAATTCGTTTTTAGAAGATATTAAAAAAATGTCCTATTTGATTATTGCTTAATCGAAAGAATAATTGTCGATTAAATTTAGTTCAAACCAGTAATGGGCAAAATCGACTATTCATAGAATCGATTTATTTCAATAATAACATACCATAAAAAGATTAATTTCAAAATACTTCAATTTGCTCTAAAAATAATAATTTTAACTAATTTTAACTTTTGAATCTTTTGTGTTATTGAAATTTTTTAATTGACATTTTATATTGATCATTATTGTTCAAACTATTGATAAGATCTGTGTTAGGAAACTGAAACTAAACAACATAAAAAATATTTCTTCGCAAAAATTAATATATATATATATATATATATATAAATTTTTACTTTAAATAGTAAATCAAACCTTATTAAAATAATAAATGGAAAATGACGCAAGTGTCAAGGCATTCATTACACATGGAACACACTAGTCTGAAGAGGTTCGAAAAAATGAAATGGCAATCACTAGTTATTCATATGTTGTGTGGTTGAACATTTTAATTAATTATAAAAACAAACATCATTCAAACAGCATGTATTATTTTCGAATGTTCTTATCTTCAAGTAACTCAACTAACACAACTGACAGTGAAATAAAGAAAATGGCGAAGTGTTCATCACGGCATTTCCCCGATGAATTCGGTTAAATACGTTTTTCAATGAACATTTAATAGTAAAGGAAAAATCATTATTTGGGAAAATGGATATTTGATGGCTGAAAGGCTTCCGGCCAATTCCTACAAGAACATTGTTTAAAGTTTAAATAAATTGTTAAAACACAGCAGAATTACAATTCTTTACAAATATTTATATTTACAATACATATTGATGGGTTAGTAGTCTGTTATGGGCTATCGTCCGAAGGTCTTTCTGTCTTTTTTTAATTATTAAAATAGTTTTAACTTGCATTAACTTCAAGATATTAGATTGAGTATTTATTTGTATTTTTAGCAAAGTAGGTTTATACATTCAGGGAAGTTCGTTTCAATTATTATTGTCTTAATACATATCTAGTCATTATTAATTAGCTTTATGTTCTTCTTTTTTTTCTCTCTTTTTTTTTTTCATTTCAATTCCTAGGTAATTCTATTTGTATTTTCAACGAAGTACACTTTTATTTTAACCGAATTGCGCTCCCTCTTTCCCTTTATTGGAATTGAGCTAAATTCATTAATATTTTAATTCCTATTGATATCATTTTAATTCCAAGCCAACATTCCTATATTTTTTACGTTTTTCTGGATCTAGATTTATAAATATCAATTATCAAGGAATGTTAATCAATTGATGTATTTAACCACAATAAGTCTGACTATTCGATCAAAGTGTAGGAGCCGACTTTACACACTCATATAAAATAATTATGTCAAGTTTATTCAATTTTTTTCTCCTTTTGTGGTTGTCGTTTTTTTATTCTACTAATAATCAGGACTACTCTATAATATTTTAATGTTTGCGTTATTTTTATGATTTCCGTACGGAATAGAATGGTTGCGTCTGAAATATAAAACTAAATTATTTAATTTATTTCAAAAGATGACTCGAAATTACAACGACATTAACATTAAATAGAAATATTAAACTTAGTCTGTGTAAATTAAGGCAAAATAAACGATTTTTACGAAAAATAAATACATGCTTTTACTGGAAACGCCACTAATTAATGATTGATCAAATTTTATACTCAACAATATAACTAAATATTATTATTATACGTAACTTTTTTGTAGTTCTTTGCATTGAATATTCTCGAATTCCACTCCAAGAAAAATTCAAAATTAAACATTATAACCAAATATACTTTTGTTAATATACGATAAAAAAATATAAACATATCCTACGGAATATACAACTTCAATTGCCGTTAAGAGGAATTTCAAATAAAAATATCAATTAGTTATTCATAGTTATCACTGAATATTCTAGAATGTATCTAGAAAATAATGGAAAGCGAGGAATAAAAAATAATATCTTTTGTAATTACGCTGTACATTTTACACAAACGCATACTTGCATAGTAAATATTTTGATGAATGAATAGAGTTAATTATTAATTATTAAACGTATTTTTTATTAATGTCAACTAGCTAATAATCGTACATACGGCCTTGCTACACCTGCGCTAAATTCTAAGACATAAAAGTTTTAGAGTTGCAAAGAGCGAAGAAATTAAAAAAATATAGGTAGAAAGGGTCATATGTATAAAATTATTTTTTAACTATTACCAATAAAAAATATATTAAATTATTTTTATTAGTAATAGTTAAAAAATATTTTTATTTTCCTGGTCATAAAACTCATAGAGTTTTGTATTAAATATTAGGCGCAATTACAAAAAATAAAAAATGAATTTTGTGAGTGTCGAATTAATCTTTATTCAAATGTGTATATGTATGTACAATAATATACAAAAATTATAATTATATTCTGTAGATGAATCGGCTATCGAACGGAGGTCTTTCAGCCTGAATATATATTTTTAATAAATACTTAGTTTTACAGTTTATATTTATAAAATTTTTCAATTGTGAAATTAATCAAGTATCTTTTAAACCTTTTAATATACAAATATCTTTATTCCGAAAAGTTAAAGTGTTTTTTTACCTGAGCTATCGACCAGAGGTCTTTCTGCCTTAGTTTTAATATATTTTCTTAGTGTTTCATTAACCTCTTATTCATAATATTATTAATAGATGGTTGAGGCTTTTAATTCATGAAACTTTGTAATACACTTTTTGTAAATAAAACATTTTTTTAAAGTTTAAAAAATTTCACAACAATAAATTTTGTGAAATTTAAAAAATTGTTGTTTTATTAACAAATAGTATTTCATAATATTATTAGTTTAATTTTTCTTTTTAATTTCCAAAATTGTATGAATGAGCGTCAGTTGCGTCACCATGAGGTGTAAGCCCTCCCTTCCACAAACCGCAGCAAAGGGCACGCACCCTTTGTGCCGACCGTGGGGTAGGTCCCAGCGCGGTGGTGGGGGAAGCCGGCGGGCCAATCAGCGGGCCGTATTCCGTTTCGGCACGTCAAAAGGGCCATCCATTCACCACCGAAAAATAAAGTACTAATCACCTGGGGTATCCTCTTTAAAAGTGTAGCCCTTTCGGCATTGGCATCAGATGAACCTCGGTAGCCATCAAGTACGGATATCAGAGAATTTTGCGAGCGATTTTTTACTTCTGCGTTTTATTTTGTTTTAACTTTTTGTGCGTTTTGTGATTTTGTGTGCTTTTTGTTGTTGTGAAAAACTTTTAATATGAGTTCGATCGGAGCAACGGATACTATGCTGCACATGGATATGCAAATGAGACAGAACCAATCACCGCCATCTTCGTCAAGTAAGTTTCAAAATAAATTTTTCCATTAAAAATTTATGTGAAAACTTTTGTTATTTAAAATATAAAATTAACAAATCTTTTCACACAAAATTATTGAAGAAAATAAACACACTTTACAGTTATATACAAAATATATCATTATTTTAATAAAATAAAAGTTACAAATATGATTTTTGTATTAAAAACTAAAATTACCAGCTTTGTTTTTTTATTAAATCATAACTATAAATATCAATTTTTCAAAATTGTACTAAAACGCAAAATTTCTAGCTTAATAAAATTTTTTTAATCACTTATTCACGCCAAAATTATTATATATATCTTGTAATTAATTAGTTTTTGTTTGCAACTTTAATAACATTCTGTTTCAATTTCAAAACTAAAATAAACGAAATATAATTTTTGTGTTTAAATATTCTACCACTTCTTGAAATAATTTACTTCTTAAAGCACTCATAACCTCAAAATATTTCAATGCTCATAAACACTAAAGGCAAAAAATGAATTAAGAGAATAACATCAAAAGAAAATTCTAAAGATAGATTCAATTTCATTGAATGCTCGCCAATATAATAGGTAAAAAATAGTTATATCAAAATTAAGTGAATAATATCAAAAGGAAATTCTAAATACACAAAAAAAAACAAATAAATTCACCACGCTTATTACAGCTCACATCCATAAAAACAAACACCATTGCTCATTTTTCTGTATACATTGCACAATACAAACTAAAACCCCTCAAATCAATCCCGTCCCCTTCGATAATTACGCACTTCCGGTAAGGAAAACCACACCGGAAACCCCGCCTACCGCTGCTCTTTTCTTATCAGTTCTTTTTTTGTTCTTTTCCAGGTCGGATACTCGACATCCCTTGCAAGGTGTGCGGAGATTTCTCATCCGGCAAACATTACAACATCTTCGCCTGTGATGGATGTGCCGGATTCTTCAAGAGGTCGATCAGACGCAACCGCGAGTACGTCTGCAAGGCCAAGGAGGAAGGAAGCTGCATCGTCGACAAGACGCACCGCAACCAGTGCAGGGCTTGCAGGCTTTCTAAATGCCACGAAGCGGGAATGAATAAAGATGGTAAGTTGAAATTTTCTAATTGAAATCAGTTGTTGTTCAGTGGTTCATTCTTCAAAATTGTCATCAATAATTTTATTTAAGTAGGAAATTT
The DNA here is from genome assembly GCA_963082785.1 of Philonthus spinipes. Classification (NCBI taxonomy): domain Eukaryota; kingdom Metazoa; phylum Arthropoda; class Insecta; order Coleoptera; family Staphylinidae; genus Philonthus; species Philonthus spinipes. Next base: position 21,278,973 of record OY720303.1, read on the forward strand.
TGCAAAGATAATACTGATCCATCAGTGATAGTAAATATGTTTTTAAAAAATAACAAGACAACGTAATTTGCAGTATAAGTTCAATTAATATAGGTATTTATAGTTCAATTAATAAATTTGTTTGACGATACAAATTTGTTAAATAAAAGTACAAAAAAGTTTATTTATTAAATTTGTTTCATTTCTTAAATTGATTTAAGAAAAGAAAAGTCGTTAAATTTAAATCGTTAATGAAGTGTTTTTGTTTATTATTTCCTCTCTAATAACCCTTTAAAGAATTCACAATCTCCCCTAATGCTTTCAAGAAATTGCAACAACTTGATGGCTATTTGAAGTTTGAAGTGGTTCTTTTATGCGGACGCCAGGTGTGCGTTCTTGTGCTTTTAAATTACCCTTAAATTGTTATTCTAATATCGTCTTATTTTTTCAGCGGTTCAACACGAACGCGGTCCCAGGAACTCGACTCTCAGGAGGCAACAAATGGCCCACTTTCTGGACCCCCGCGAAAGGCTCATGAACCCCACCGGATCGGCTTTAGATTTGGCCATGCCGAAAACCGGAGCGACCCCGCCGATGATGGAACCTTCGATGCCCATCAGCCCAGCCGCTGCGTTTATGTATAATCCTGCTGCGGCTATGGTCAGTCCTGTTCCTCCTGTTATCCCACCGGCGCCGATGCTTCATCCGATGTTGCAACCAGCAGCTATTTGTGAATCCGCCGCAAGGCTGCTTTTCATGAATGTTCAATGGATGAGGAATGTGCCTTCCTTCACGGCACTTCCAACACAAGATCAGTTCCTGCTCTTAGCCGAAAGCTGGAGGGAGCTGTTCATCCTAGGCGCATCGCAATTCCTGCTTCTGGATTTAACCTCACTGGTACAAGCTTCAGGATTCATCGAGCGATTCCCAGAGCGCGCCATGAGCTTCCTCCAGGAAGTCCGCGCTTTCCAGGAAACCCTCGCCAAAATCGCCGAATTCCGCCTGGACCCCCACGAATACGCCTGCCTGCGAGCGATCGTCCTCTTCAAAACGAACTTCGAAAAATCAATCAGCAGCTCCTCTTCAGTCTCATCCACATCCTCGAACGACGGACGAGTCCTCTCCGATTCCAGAATGGTGGCCGCGATCCAGGAACACACTCAACTCACACTCAACAAATACATCGCGACCATCCACCCGGGACAACCCCTGCGTTTCGGCAAGCTCCTCATGCTCCTCCCGACCCTCAGGAACGTCTCCAGCGAAGTCATCGAGGAACTCTTCTTCCGCCAAAGCATCGGCGACATCCCCATAGTCCGCATTATCTGCGACATGTACAAATCCCCGAAACCCGACACGGTTTAACCTTAATTTATTGACTCACATTTTACTTTGTTTAACCAAAACCCGTTGTTGCAATAATTTATATATTATATAAATAAAATAATAATTGTACTGTGATGTATATAAAAAATAGTTACAATAATAGCATTTATAACGTTATGCACATTTATATTATATCTAAAGATATTGTGTACATACAAATATATATATTATTTTTTATTTAAAATTATAAACCGTGTTTTACTCAACCCCATAATGGTTGTTTTGTGGTGGTGCACCGAGCCGTGTAATTGGCTTTTACCTGGTGGAGATTAAGGGCGTATTTACGCAGAATGGTCCTGTGGATTTCTGTGGGTCTATTCAACTGGGATAAAGATGTCTTTCGGTACGAGATGAATGGTCAACGGTTGGACAGACTATTTGCGATTTAAAATGTCTCCTTTGAAAGGAGAAAAAGAAAAAAGTTGTTATCGAAAAAAACATTAAATAATGGGCTATTAATATTTGCAAATGTGTAATTTTAATTGCCTTTTAAAGAATTATAAAATTTTTTGAGTATTTTCTGAATAAAAAAAATACAGAAAAAGAGCATATTATTTAAATAAAATACTTGATTTTTTATTTAAAGTATAAAGAAAATAACAAAAACGAAACAATAATCCAGTGTTTAATTTAAACAACAAAAAGAATTTAAAAATAATTAATAAATTATTTTCTCTATAGCTACTGCGATTTTTTTGACCGACTTTAAGTAAGTACTTTAAAACATATATCCAATAATACAACTAATTCTCAGGCTTATACCTTGAATTAAACAATGGATATTCGTTGTTTCATAGCAAGGATATATTGTAAAATGCAACATTTTTTGATTCGAGAATATATACATAACAATGTTTATTAACAATTAAGTTTACAATAAAGTAACAAACATTGATTATGTATATCGCACAAAAATTAATTAATTGTTAAATGGCTATCAACCAGAGGTTATTCTCGAGAATATTTAACCCAAAGAATAAAAAAACAAAAAAAAGGTTACGTAATATTATTCTTTATATAAGCATTAATATTTTGTTAGTTCGTGTTTTATGTGAGATGTGACAAAAGTGAACTGTTTAATATGTTAATGTTCTTAATTATTGTGCCTTCGGTTTTTGATTTAACTTTACGTAATGTTTTGTATAATATTTTTTCGAAATTATCCACTTAAACATATTTATACCTAATTCAAAAGTGAAATATTTCACATTTAATGAAATATTTTCCTTCTTTTCATAAACAGGACAAGTTCGCCTTCCTTTAGTGGACGAAACAATGATTCTCGGTCGTCTACCTTGTAGACTCAAATCGTTGACGATGCCACTTGAAATTAGGCAAAAGATGGTACTTGCGTTGTCTTTAATTTAATATGAAATATTTCAAGTTAAAAAACATATCATTACAAAGTGAATGCCTAAAAAGTAAAATATACATTATGAAAGAAATTAATTACAATTCATCGGAAATAAGTTATAAAAATATTTAAAACTATTTAGAGCACTGTAGAAATACCACTGTAGAAATTAATTACAATTCATCGGAAATAAGTTATACAAATATTTAAAACTATTTAGAGCACTGTAGAAATACCATGTATATATGTATACATAGTTTTAAATATTGTTATATTTTTTTACGATGAATTATAATCGATGGTTGAAGCTTTTACTTCATGAAACTTCATAATTTTAAAAAACTGTTGTTTTATTTACAAATAGTGTACGATGAATACTGTTCAAATACGTTTTATGTACTTATTAAAATGTTATAACAATATAAAAGTTTTCTATTTACAGCTCTGTAACACTTTTAAATGTCATCCTTTTTGGCACTTTCTTTGATAAAAGTAAAATTTTAATTTTGTTTTACTTAGCTTGCAATCAAATTCTTTGAACTATAATTGAATATAAAATTTTATTTTCCACGTCATAAATTTTGACTAAATGTCATTATCTAAGTAAGACAAAATTAAATTTGTATTATGGATGCTTCTACTTCTTTATGAATTAAAGAATTTTTAGTAAAAATATAAAATAATATTATATTTATTTTACTTCTATAACGTATGCCCTGAAAGTGTTGGAAGAAACAACTTTGTTTCATGTATGTAACAAAACGTTAATAAATGAAGCAAGTCATGGAAATGAAATATTACCTGTCATATCATTTAATTAAAAAATGTAAACTATTTTGATTTATGTTTTATAAAATTGATTTTCGACGAGATGTTTATAATCAGGGGGGTTTATTTGAAAATATTCGCATACCTAAACTTATCGTCGAAGATCAATTTTATAAAACATTTTGTGAAACATAAACCGAAATAGTTTACGTTATTTATTTAAATGATATGACAAGTAATATTTCATTTCCATGACTTGCTTCATTTACCTAATACCACTCACAAAGTCTGACGTAACTAATATACATTTATTTTGAGCACGAATTACTGAAATCGAAAGTGGTTACCCAGTAGAATTAGATGAAATTCAAAAACGGTAATTAAAACGATGAATAAAGTCACGTCTATTATAAATGGGTTTCAAGAAAAATAAAAATAACCATTGACATAATAATTTTCACATGACTTCAAATAAAACAACCATCACAACTTTCTGACTGAAAAGTGAATTTTTGTGAGTGATTTTAAATAAACTTCACTTAGTGGTTTGGGAGAATATAATAACGAGACATTGCAAATCAACGACACAATAAAAGAATATAAAGAAAATTACCATATGTCAATTTATCTATAAATGTGCATTCATAGAGAGTAGACGTGTTCCCTGCAGCTCCGGTAAAATAGTTCATGTTCACGGTGATTAAGAATTGTTTAACACTGTTAAAGTGTAATCAGTATCAGCCTACTTGTGTTCATTGATATCCTATCTATAAACGGTCCAAAACCATCAAACAACTGTGAAATTCCAATCCAAAATAATATAATAACATGGGCATATTCACGGAAAGACAAACAACGGAGCTGAAGAGCGTAACCTTCGAGGCGATAAGAGAGAGTTTAAAAGATAAAACATTACTCGACGCACTCGCGGAAAAATTATCTGTCATTGTCGCGGAAAAAATGTCCGCAGAAATCAATAAATTGGAATCGAAAATAATAACACTAGAAAAAAGAATGGCAGAAACGTTAAAGGATAATGAACAACTTCGTTTGAAGATGGATGAAATGGAGCAGAGTAGCAAATTATGTAATTTACGAATCTGCGGCCTACCGGAACAGAAAAACGAAAACCTAGCGCAAGTAATTAATTCATTGGTGATTGACAAAATTGATGTTGGAAAAATAGAGATCAGCCACTGTTTTCGCTTTGGACAATTCAACAAAGACGCAAAAAATCCTCGACCAGTTCTTGTAAAATTCTATAATGAGAATAATCGAAACAAAGTTTACATGAATAAAAGAAAACTAAAAGGCAGTAATTTAATTATAAACGAGGAACTTACTAAATCAAGATATACTCTTCTTAAATCAGCGCAAGATGTATTTGGAAAGAAGAGTGTATGGACCAACGATGGAATAATCTACGCAAACTTCAATGATCAGAAGCATCGTATTAAATCTACCGAAGATCTTCTAAATCTACAATGAATACCCGGCTTCTGCAGGAGTACTCTATAATTGTGTTATTTTGCATTGCTATATATTTTAAATATACGTGTAAAACTAGAATATCTGTTCTGTTCATTATTTTAATTGTTACTTGTAAATGGAACAAGATATTGAGACCGTTGTTTCAGAAATTCCAATGATAAATGACATTTTTCTTGAAGATCTTCACAAATGTCACTCTCACATAGAGAGTTTTACCAGGGAATGTAATGGGTTTACTATTCTGCAAACTAATATCCGCAGTGTAAGTAAAAACTTTGATAATTTATTGATTTACCTTAGCATAATTAATACATCTTTTGATATTATCATTCTGACCGAAACGTGGGTGTGTGAGGAAATTAATTACTTTAATATAGATGGCTATACATTATATTATAATAATAGTGGTATAAACAAATGCGACGGAGTTTTTGTATATGCTAAAAATAGTATGCCCCAAAGCAATGAAATTATATGTATTAACAACTTTATTTTCATGAGAACATGTGTAAAACGTTATGATATAGAGATTGCTATTACGTCGGTGTACCGAACACATTCCTACAGACCTGATGAGTTCATTCATTCCTTGAAAATATATGGGTCAAAATATATTACTAGTCGTTTTGAAATTTTAGCGGGTGATACCAATATTAATACTAAACTCGTCGACTCACATATTTCTAATGAGTACATAAACGTATGTTTTCAGTTAGGCTTACAACATTGCATCACTAAAAATACCAGAATAGATCAAAATTCCGAATCATGTATTGATCATATTTGTGTAAAAAGTAATGTAGATTTTAACAACATTCAACCAATAATATCCGGTAGCAAAATAAGTGATCATTTTCCAGTTATACTTTCATTAAATTTAGGTTATAAAAAAATTAAAAATAAAAGTAATGAAATTAAGGATTTAACATTAATCAATATGAATCAATTGAGAGAAAGTATAAGTGTAGTCAGCTGGGACTTTGTCTCAGATGCGGATATCAATAAAGCATTTTCAATGTTTATAGATTGTATAAAGGGTTGTATGAATAATGCGTCTTACAAGAAACGAATAAAACCTATATCTAGAAAACGAAAACCATGGATGACTAACAGAATAATTATTGAAATTAAGAAACGTGATGCAATCCACAAACTTTATTTAAAAAATAAAAATGACAATGACTTACACCTGCAGTATAAAATGATAAGAAATGTTGTAAACACTCTTATTAGAAAGGAAAAAAATATATTCTTTCAAAAGAAAATTCATAATACGAAAAGCATTAAAGGATTATGTAAAATAACAAAACAGTCTGTAAACATTGAGAAAGCAAAAACTAAAATAAACAGAATTATTACTTGCGATAATTTAACTGTAGTGAAAGACCTAGAAATAGCAAATGAATTCAATAAATATTTTGTTAACGTATCTACTGATATTATGAATAGTATAAATCCTGATCCGCTGTACGAATCCAATGTGAGTAATTTTGAAAAGTCGTTCTTTTTTATTCCTGTATTAGAAACCGAGATTACATCTACAATTAGAAACTTAAATTCTAATAAAAGTCCCGGGATAGATGGTATCACGGTAAGAATATTGAAGCAGGTTTCTGAATTTATATGTGGGCCGCTTAGTGATTTAATAAACAGATGTCTATCAGAGGGGTGCTTCCCAGACTGTTTGAAAACTACTTTAATTATACCTTTATACAAAACCGGTAAGGTCGATATCATGTCCAATTACAGGCCCATTGCGCTTACATCATGCATTTCAAAAATTTTTGAAAAAATTATAAAATTGCAAATGCAAAAATATCTGACTACACATAACCTACTATCCCCGAACCAGTTTGGATTCAGGGAAGGCTTAGGAACGGCAGATGCTTTGGCTACGTTAACATCGAATATATACAGAAATTTAGACTTGTCAACACCATCAATAGGTATTTTCTTGGACTTGGCCAAGGCATTCGATACTGTTAACCATTCTAAGCTGTATGAAAAACTGGATTTACTTGGGTTTAGGGGCCTAGCACTGCAGTTGCTTCAAAGTTATCTGACTAATAGATTCCAAATAGTTAGCATAAATGATGTAAAGAGCACCAAACGACAAGTCACATGCGGGGTACCACAAGGCTCAGTACTTGGCCCGGTACTCTTTATAATATATATAAATGAACTGTTAGGAATAAATACAGACTTCAAATGCATATCGTATGCCGATGATACAGTAATGTATATTAAAGGTAGGACATGGGAAGAGGTTTTTCAAATAGCCTCATTGCATTTGTCAAGGATCAAATATTGGTTAGATAATAATTATCTATGCTTAAATCTGAAAAAAACGGTCTTTCTCCCATTTGGTTCGTATATTAATTGCCTTCCTGCAACTAACAGTATTACATTGCATGAACCAAATTGTAATAGTCAAAATTGTAATTGTAGCATTAAAATAACTTCTGTAACGTCAACCAAATACTTGGGTGTAATCTTGGACTCACATATGAATTGGAATGATCATATTAATAGTGTTGTTTTTAAAATCAGAAAATTTGTTTATATGTTCAAAAAAATAAGATGTGTACTGAACAAAAAATCGTTATTGACGATTTATTACGGTTTTATCCAATCTGTCTTAAATTATGGTATACTGTTTTGGGGCTCCGCAAGTGAAGTGTATATGAAAAAAATAAATGCGGTTCAGAATATGATATTAAAAATTATGTTATCAAAAGAGATTCTGTATCCAACCACACAACTATATATAGATGCTAAGGTATTTAATATAAATCAGTTGTACTTTTTGAGTCTTTGTAAATACTTGCATACTCATAGATATGAACCTACAATTCTTCACCTACCAGAACACCATTACTCAACTCGAAACAAAGTGAATAATTTCTCAAATACCCTACTAACCAGAAAGGCTATTGGGCAACGAACATTTTTATACAATATACCACGCGTGTATAATTATTTGCTGGAGAGTAACCTATTACATTCTCACACTACTATCTCGATAAAGAATTTTATAAAAAATATTAAACGATTTCTGGCAAATTCAAACCAAGATAATGTGTCATTTATCATTGGAAGATAGAATGTATGTCCTGATGGATATGACACATGAAGTGCAAATAAGTATAACGTTTAAAAATGTTTCATTTACGTATAATTGAATATAGTGTTTTTTTTATTTATCAATTCTCTTTTTTTGTAATATTAAATTACTGCGAATTTGTCTACAAGCTATTAAGCTTCGACAAATTTGCAGATAATTATTGGGGATATATATTTTTATTTTTAAGTTGTACTTTATTTAATTCTCTATGTTTTTTCAAATACCTTATATATTATGTATTGTACTGATTTGTTACATTTTAATTGAGCAATTAAATAAAATAATAAATAAATAAATAAAAATAATCTAATTACGTTTGGTAACGGGTTTGGTCCAATTAGGAGATGAGAAACCGATTTAAGCACCTAAAGATAAAATTGAAAACTCACAGCAAAAACTGCCATGAGATTTCTTATTAAGTAGACACATTCTATGAAGTAAGAATATTATTTTCCGGAAAACAATGAAATTTCCTCCTCTAAACCAACCCCCCCCCCCCCCCCAAAAAAAAAAAAAACGCGGAGGCTCAGCTAGAGACAGTTATGAAATAACAATAGAAAAAGGATTTATTTAATTCGTCACAGCTAATTAAAATAAATTAAATAAAAATAAATTGTAAATAATTAATTCTTAAATTACTAATCACTGAAATTGAGTAAACTCTGTGAAATCATTCGCCCTACAAAAAGAAAAATTTTATCGTTTGAAATTACTTTTGGTTTAATTATGGCAAATTGTTGAAACTATAGTTACTAAATATAAAAATTGTGTTATACAAACAAAGTTAAAAAGTGTTTTATTATAATTAATTATTAATCAATCATTTTCTCTTTTACCACTGTGACTTTTGACTTTTTTAAGTACAAATGTATTTTTAAACAAATGTACATTAGAAGTAGATGTTTTAATGTACGTTTATTTTAATGTACTTACCTAACATAAATCAAAAAGTCTGGGTGTTGTTACTGCTTATTACTTACTTGTTGATTAATAATTAATTATTTTCACTTTTTAATTTAATTCTAAGATAGCGCATTAAATAGTGTGAATTTTGTTAACTATTTGTTCCTGCTGGACTATGAAAAATAGTTGACCATATCCAACTTTAAGATAAAGGATACGGTGGTTTTTACACGGATAATTACAAGAATATACATGATGATGTAAGATTAAGAAGTAACAAAATATGTTAAAAACATTATTAATACAAACATACCACAAAAAAAACATTTTTACCGAGTAATAAATAAGGAAATAGTGTTAAATGTTAATAAAAAATGGAAAAAAATGTTGGAATAGTATCCAATTTCTGAGATAGTTTTCATTTCTCAGCTCTACATGATCATTATTCAGGGCGAAACATCAAATACAATATATTATATCAGACGCATGCCTATAAAACAATTTAGTTTTTAAATCATGCGGATGATGAAATAATGCCTTTATCAGATTTTGCTTCATACCATTATGCGATCATCATGCAATTGGTTTGAAGCCCATAACATCAACATTCAAATAAAACATTATTTCACAATTTATAGCATTTCATTGTAATTGTTTCTTTACTTACTAAATGGCTTAATTTTATAACAAAATGTAACTAAAAAATACGGGCATAAATTATTAGAATTTTAGCAAAATTGGCGAATTAATTTTCGACCAGTAGGTTGTGCCTGCTGGTCCTTTGTAAATTGAGTCAAAATTTCACTTTATTGTGCGATTTTTTTTTCTCGCACTCTCAATTGGGAAGAATATTAATTAAATTACTATTTATTTATTTATTTACGGAAATCAAATTTGAACTGTACAATACAGATTCGTCTTATGACTAGTTAATCTAAATATAAACTAAAAGTAAATTAAAAATAACGAACAAAAAAATGAATGGATTCCACACAAGAAATCAAGTCAGAGCATAGTTTTAAACATGACCGGCTAATGGCTAATTATTTACTACCTTGATGTGGGATTAAGATTTTCCAACCGACGGAGTGAGAAGTTCGAAAATTCGAACTGTTCGTTTAATAAATGAAAAGTCGTTAAATTTAAATCGCTTATTGAATGTTGTTCATTTATTTCTAACAAGATGAATTTTCTTCCTTTCTTCCTGATGTAAATTTTTAAAAATGAAGTGGAGGAGTAATCAACATCAACTTGATATCGAAAATAGACATACCTCAAGCTCGCCCATTTCTAGAATTCTGGACAGAAAGACCTCCGGTCGCTAGTCCTGGATAGACATACCTTCATTTTAGTGTATATACTCAATATTTGTAAAAATGTAATTGTCTGAACAAAGATGTTGGTATATAAAAACGCACATTAGAATATATTTTAAAATATAAAATGTATCTGACTTTGATATACAGTTTTAATTTCATTTTTTAATATGCGTATAAATAATTTCTACAAGAATACCATTCAGTTGAATTTACAAACAAAATCATGGTGAAGTACTAATTATTTTGATATTTGATTATGAGATTCCTAATTAGTGAATATCCATTTTACTCCAGATGGTGAAACATATTTGATTTAATTCAGGATACTAGTAGGAGCATATCACAATCAACAGTTTAGGGTTAACTAAGGCATGCATTACTACACCCTTTTCAGGTGCAAGCTCTACTTCAATGGGATCTTCCTTTTCGAATAAGGTTTATCGAGTGACTTATATACACGGATTAGGTGCATCCGAACTTTATATTTTATTGATGAGGCAATTTTACACGTAGCAATATGCACAAATTTCACAAAACGTATTTGTTGCAATCGAAAACCTACACGCCATTCGAAGAGCCAACGATTTTTAGTCAGTGAATGCTTGGACTGAAATTGTAAATGGATTACTACTTAGACCCTTTATTGTGCCAAATCATACTTATTTAGAATTTTTTCAAGAAAATGTATTAAAATTGCTGGAGGAAGTTAGTCTTGACATTCGACTACGAATGTGGTTCCTACAGGATGAGCTTCTATACAATACCAACACTTTTTTTATTAATATAAATATTATTTAAAAATGTTACTTTAATTCGGCATTTGTTTATGGCAAATCCTGTATATAAAATGTTTAGTGCAAAAATGAGCAGTTAAAAGTACTAATCGATTTGACGTAGCGTATTTTTTTTAGAAATTATTCATAAACAATTCACATTAATTTGTTCATTTCGTTTTGATTCTCTCGATTTTAATCCAATGCTTATTTAAATAAATAACTATAAGAGTAAACTAAGAATATAGTGTCTTTTTTTATTGAAGAGTCACTTCACTTTATAATATAGTTACGAGCTCAAATATGCAATTTAAAGTTTATCGATTAAAGCGTTTGGTCACCATGGAGTACAAAGGCAGACAGCCATTAAAAAAAAAAAAAAAACATGTTTCTGGCTTAGGGAGGTACAAAAATAAGTTTTGGAATTCCATTCCCATCTCGATTTTGAAACTTTCCTAGATTTTAATTGATGGAAGTAAAATATGTCATAAGCCATTACAAAAACATTTTTTCTGGCTTAGGGAAGTACAAAATATCTGTTCTCATCTCGATTTTGAAAATGTTCACAATTTTCATTGATGGAAGTAAAAAGAGTGATAAGTCGAATGGATCCTGAATATTGAAGTAATTTACATAATAACAAAAGCTTCCCGGTCGAAGCAATTATATTAAAAGGCCCAACAATTTGCCACTATCCGACAACAGAAGCAGAGAATAGCAGATATGAAAAATAATCCGTCTCAATTGTTTGTCACATAATTATGACCTCAACGCTTCCCCATATTAAACACACAATGCACGCGTCTTCACATTTCAACCCCATGCATTAAACCAGCAATTTGTCTGTCACACGAAAATTTGATCCTGGGATGGCAAAAAAAGTTGTGAACGCGCTCCGTCCGTCTTTTATTTTCGTAATCCACGGCACCTCGTGCAGCCATTATGAAAATAAATCCGGAATCAATGCGGCGAGGGCCGTCATAATCGACCATTTAAATGATTACGCCGTTTTAACTGTCAGTTTAATCCCCCTTTTGCGGATTACGATTTTCCGTCGAGGGCGCAGCGCACGGAGTGAGAGCGTTGATTGCGGGGACGCGACCTCTTCACAGGACAGTTCAGGATGGTGACACAATCAGGGTGACAATGGTGCTTCAGATAATGTATTAGTGAGGAGTGCGGATCGCTAGGAGTTTGATGGTTAAGTAAATATGGTTTGTTGGGTTTGGGTATTAATTCGGTTGATGTGACGGCTGGTGGACTATTTATTTTTCTCATAGCGTTTTTTTTGCTAGGGTCGCACTTTATATATAAATTATATCTGATTGTAATTTACATTACAATATGATGGTGAAATAAATATGTCTATCGTTACAAAATTGTATGATACCCTAAACAAGGTATTAATTTTATACATTCCATATTATGATACATATTCATTTCAAAATAATTTTTAATGTTGATCATGCCATGTTGAAATATTAAAAAAGTACAATGAAATTAAACAAGGAAAATTTCTGGCAATGATCAATAAAATTCGATCGATCCCTTTTTCCAACTGCAAAAAAATACTTACACTGTAAGTTTTACAAACATCCATTGAAACAACTACTTTTAATTTCATTGTAATTTAAATAACTGCAAATATGTAAATCATCTTTGTTTCATTTTATTTAATATTAAAAAAGTATTTTTTTGCTCACATATGAGTATCGGTATTAAAACTCATTTTTGTATAAAATATGACTCTCAGGCCGTTCGAAGAAACTCCCGGTTCTCAATAATTTTGTTCTGAATCGTTGATTTGCATGATAGAATTAGTTGATTTAAATAATGGATTTGTTCTTTAAATGTAAATTTGATGTGAAGATCATGTGAAAGTCCAAATCGCATTGACTTTCTAAATTCTGTAAATTGTTATTTATTTATGATTTTTCCAAGTTTATGAGTATACTTTTTTTAGATATGCACACATGATTTTACGCCAATGGGTGAAAAAAACGAAATAGAGTCAAGAATAAGATTGTGTTAGACAAAGATATATATTTATACAAGATAATGCTTTGTTTCGCGACTTAACTGAAAAATATGTGATGAACCCCCCATAAATCATTTTCATCTGATATACACGGGACTCTTATGGATCATAAAAATACAAATGGTATATGTGAAGATCATTGCATTATTATTTATTGTTCCTTCTTTTAAACAAAACCAATTGTACTAATTTTATAGTTGTAAATGGACTTATATTTTTTGCGTGTAGCAATTCTCTCCCACGGGAACGCGAGCGCGATCGCCCTGCCCCCGGGAGATAATGCGGGCCCTCTTCCGTTTCCGCAAAACGCCATTCGAGTGGTTTCCGAGTGTGAAGGGCCTAAGGGCTAATACAGTAACGATGGTACTGTTATTTCGCTTCGCCCACCAAACAACAACCGCTGGGTTTCCCGACTGGGCGCATCCTCGATGGGCTTTCGAGTGGTTTCCTCGAGTGGCGCACCACCGCTGAGACCTGTGTGAAACTCGCCCATTACACGTTTCTTTCCAGTTTGGTAAACTGCAAGAATAACTTCTTCGAGTGTCCGATTGATTCGGCGGTTTTGTGTTTCGAGAGTTTGGCGGCTCATCAAAGAATTTTGTCGGCTGCGATCATGTGGAAGGTGGATTTTTTTAGTGGTTGTATTCCAGTTTTTGTGGTTTTCATACTAATCGAGGATCACTCATGTGAAATATGATGAATCCGAAAAAAATTCATATGAAAAATAATAAACAACAATTTATTTTTTACTTCATAAAAGTAAAAAAAAATAAAGTTTTAAGTTAAAAGTAATAAAATCTGTTGTCACAATAAATAAATAATAAGATGCACCAATAAGATTTTGGATTTTATTTATTAGTTTCTTCTAAATGAAATGTATATTCATCTAATAAAATGTTCAACCACCATTCATCCAGCGCACGGTTTCTTAACCATTTTGTAGTCACAGACCAGTTTAAAAATTTTAACAATCTGATGGACCCGACCCTAACGTAATTGTAGGAAAAGATAACAAGGCATTTTGAAAAAAAAAAATGTATTAATTATAAAGACAGAGTAAAGATTATGGAGTGACGCATATTAAATTGAGGAATTGTCTTGGACAACGCAAGACGCATATTAGCTTTGACGTATGGTGGGTTACGATTTTTAGTTTTAATTAACACTAATCCTGCGAATCTCGCTCATAAAAGTACGTAATAACAAACGGAATTTATATGAACATATCTCGTTTAACAAGGAGAGAGTAAATGTGCGTATAATATTTTTTTCTCCAGATGTTTGTTAATAATATTTATAGTTATAAAAAGGAAATTGTTTATAAAGGTGTCTATATTTTCACGTTTTTTATTAATTATACAAATATAAAAATTACCACCCATATCCCAGCGTATATAGCCTTAAGTAAAAAATTTGCCAATAATTCTGATAATCTACCCCTTCTTACAAAATTCTGTATTCCCCGTAACCCTAATATCCTTCCTAAATACAAACATCCTACAATCGCCATTCATCAATTCATTTGCGCAAATCATCAGGACAGTTCATCATAAATTCACGACAGGGCAGAAAGACCTGATAGCCCAGACAGACTAACACCTATATGTATTGTTATTATTTATTTTGTTATATTGTTAAAATTATCTATATAGTCTGAAGAAAGATATATATATATATATATATATATATAAAAAAATTAATATGGAATACAAATTCATTCAATTTTCAGAAATTTGAATACAAAAAAGCTAATGCAATTGCAACAATGACGGTTTACATAATTCATATTTCGTGAATGTTATAAATGACAATGAAGAATCATGTGCGATAAATAATTGATTGAAATAAATAATGGCAAAGTATTTTTCTGTTAACTTCATTTAATATTCTCAATTATTGATATTACATTATCATATTTATTTATTTAGTCTTATATAATATCGTTACATGTGCCTCTCCACTTCTCAGTGTGAGAACATTATCATATAATGTCACATAATTAACAATATTTTGATCCTTCCTTGTTTTTGTTTAAATTTCATTACCAAAATAAACGACTTATTTAACAGAGATCATTAAAAAAACATACAATCACCATATAAAAACTCCTGTAATGTAATAGCTCAGTTTTTTTGGCATTGAATTAATCAAATCCAAAAGTGTCGTGTGAATACCAGAGATAAACAAAGATCATCACTAACGAAATGACCACATGATTCATACGAAAATTCCCCGTGTTTTTTTTTTTTTTTTTTTTTTCATTTTTTCTCAATTCGGAGTAATAATCAAAATAATATACAACGCGTATATATAAATGGAAAATTAAAAAGCAGTTGCCATTACTACTTCAACAGTGAATCTATAAACAAGTTTTACTACTAATTTGTGAATTTTAAAATGTTTAATTTCACTCACTTTTGTTTTACTTGCAATTTTCGGCTCAGTTGTTGCGTTTCCATTGGAATTAGGAAATGTATTTGAAGATGAAAATGGTGAAGCGTTTATTGTAATGCCAGTTAATGAAATAAACGCATACCGTCTAAAAAGGTAAATTAAGAGCATTGCATACTGTTTTTTTTTAATTCATAATTCGCTTATTAATGTATATTATTCATTTCCGTTTTCGTTGCTACATTCTGGGTTTAAATACGGAGGGCTAGGAAATTTTATATTTTTTTAACAAAAATGAAAATATTTGAATAATATTTCAGGAATATATCGATTCGTTGAATTACTGGTAGATTTTAAATATATTATAATAATATTTTTAATAGTATCATGTGATACTAGCGTTAAGGATACTAGGGCAATGCCTGACAAGACAATAAATGTAAGAGAAATGAAATAAGTCAGAGCATCCAATTCTAATTGCGACCGGCTAATGATTTTAGCTGTCGAAGCCGGTAAAGTGGGAGGGGTTTTAGTGGATAGGCTTCTAGTCAACATCAGACTGAAAGAAGTCCCACACTCCGTCCGTAACTGGATTTCCCCTTCCACAGCCCGAAAAAAAAATAGTCATTTTATTGTGAAAATTTGGTATATTTTATTTTCAGTTTGAGTCTCATTAATCACTTGGTAAAACATTTTAGTAATATTAGGAATTGTTGAGTAAGTTGCGTGTAAAACAAACCAAGTGAAACTTACTCAACAATTCCTGATGTTATATTTTAAATAGCTCGATTAGTAAAAAACCTTTATTTGTCATTACACCCCTTCTTTTAACAAAAGTATACAAACATAATCAAAATAATATTCCTCTTGTACAAAATTCTCTTGATCAATACTTTTATATAAATTGAGAAATAAATAGACAAAATTAAATTTTGGTGAATTTCCTTTAATTATTTTTTTAAAACATCTACATTTTACATTACATTACTCCACTAGAGATTGAAAAATTTAATATATGTATATATAAGATCAAAGAGGATGAAATACTAATTACTCTATGATAAGACTCTCATAGTTTAGGATCTAAACGAAGCACGTTTTAACCCCTAACAGTAACCAGGGGATTACATATTTTGTAGAAATTAACAATTTTAATAAGTTGATAAAATGCTTAAAATACAATCTAATTTCTGTTTATCTATATTAAGGTAATTGTATTTCTAAAAAAAATATTCATTTTATGTTTCAGAGAAACCAAAAGCAAGGGTTCTGGTTCTTTAGACTTCACGTATAATCCATCAGGTATGTTATTATATTTTGTACAATAAAGAAATAAATGTCAACTGTTTTGTGTTTTAGCCGTTTACTTTCATGTACATATTAAATAAACTTATAAATGAATTACTTTTACTCAAAGAGAATTGCAATGACCACTAGATTGTCGAAACGAATAAAATTTTAATTAGCAACTTTCGTAAATATAGCATACTTCCTCTTAATCTAATCGCTATATTTACAAATATATATATAGCGATTAAATAAAGTTGAAATATTTAATATGTACAAAAGATAAAAAAATACTGATTAATATATTTAATTATAAAAAATAATCAACTATCCATTGTCATAAATGATACATTTATGTAAGTAGGTATCAACGGAATTAATGTTTTTGTTATGACCAATTTAAAATATTAGTATTATTCACTGTCGGTTTATAATTATATTTCAGTTTACATACATTTATATATTTAGTTGTAATATTGATTTTTGTTGCATATGTTTTATAAAAAGGAGATACCGTAAATAAATATATTACTAAAAAAATATGATCGTTGTTTGTTCTATTAATTTTATGAAATATATAATCTAAATTAGTCGTGGATAAAATCAAATTATTTCAATAATTTTCGTATTCAATTATTGAAATAATTTGATTTTATCCACGACTAATTTAGATTATATATTTCATAAAATTAATAGAACAAACAACGAACAGATATTAATCAGTTTTTTTTTTTCTTTTGTACATATTAAATATTTCAACTTTATTTAATAATGGATTATTTTAGGTAATCAAATGTTAATTGTATCAATTTTATAAAATGTGTGATTTAAAACTTGCTATTTCTATAAAAACAAGGCACATTTTCAAATAAAATTTTCTTTATTCTTTCTGATAAGTACCGTTTCCAGGACGTAATGGGGAAAGCATTCTGACACACATATCAGTCTTCTGCAACAATCCTTTTAGTCAGACCCTAATCAACTTAACATTTTTGTTTTAGTTTCGATTACACGGTAATCATTATCAAACTAAGTACTTACAACTAGAATACATTTGTTTATATATACAGATACAAATCCTTAAAAACTACTTAGTTTGATAATGATTACCATGTAATCGAAATTAGTCACTAAATAAATAAAGTGTAAGTGATATAAAAAAGTTTACTATTCTTCCTTGTCCAAAATCAAGAAAATGTACCACCAAGTTAACGCCGTCAAAATACAAGATTCAATAACTTTGTATTCCCCACTAGTTTCGGGTTTTTAAAATGGGCTGATAACCAAAAACTGATCGAGAATTTGAAATCATTTAGTTTAATCTGTGTTTCTATTAATTTTTTTTAATATATTTATTCATATTTATTATAATATCAATTATAAATATTTAAATATTAAAAATATTAATCATATAAAAGCTAAAGATGTTTGTACTTAATTTTTATCAAGTATGAAATGAGAAATTAATTAATAACTATTTACTTCCAGATAGCTCACTTTCCAGTGGTTTAACGAATGCCGACTTGTCGTCCGGACAATATACCATCTATGAGTCTTCAGATGGTAGGGCTCAAATTGGTGCGTATGGTGGAATCAGCGAATCAACCGGAACGCAGGAATCACAATTTGAAGCAGGAATTCGAGGATCTATTAAATTTTAAAAAATAAATTTTGGTTTTCATATTAATTTGGTATTTCATTTTTATTCGTTATCATTTGAGTTTTACAAATGATGCACTATTTATAATTTGTTTGTATAATTATGAATTTTATTTGATAACTACACTTTTGTTAAAAAATCACTTTGGTATTTAATTTTGTATTTATTATCATTTAAGTTTAAAAGTAATGGATTGATTATCCAATAAAATGGATAATTATGAATTGTATTTCATGACTTTTTCGATAAAAAATATCAATTCGTTATCATTTGAGGTTTACAAATGATGCACTATTTATAATTTGTTTGTATAATTATGAATTTCATATGATAACTATAATTTCCTTAAAAAAAATCACTTTGGTATTTACTTTTGTATTCATTATCATTTGAGTTTTACAAGTAATGGATTGTTTATCCAACAACTGGATAATTAAGAATTTTATTAGATGACTTTTTCCATAAAAAAAGATATCACAGTACCGTTTAAACGATTCACTGAAATTATGTCATTCCCGGGTAGTATTAATCTTCAAATAGTACCTGAATTGCCATTTAGACGGTTATTTTAAAGGATACAGTCGTTTTAGTGATCCCAGTTTTGTAATTTTCAAGACAATAATTACAGCAAAACTGTGAATGGAACCCCAGATATTATAAATACAATAAACAATTTAAGTCTCCATTTTAAATTGCTAAATAAAATATCAGTTTCTAAGAAAACAAAATTAAAAATCTTAAATTCCAACTTTACGTTAGTACTCTCTTTAAATTGGTTCTCATTGATCACTTGATGAATCATTTTAACTAATATTGAATTTGAAATTAAAGGCACTTGGTTTGTTTCACATATTTTTGTATTTTCCAACTAGTTTAGACTTATCGTAATTATTTCACATTATTTCGTTGATAATGACGATAAGTCGAAACTAGTTGGAAAATAAAAAAGTAAGTGAAACAAACCAAGTCCTTTTAATTTCAGATTCAATGAGAGTATTCTCTTTGATACTGTTTCATGAAATGCTGGATAATAATATAATTTAAATACAAATTTTCACAGATTTTTTTTTTTGCAAACGCTTGGAGAGTATTAATTAAAGTACTTCCTAATTATTACATAAAAAAATCGCCACGAGCTAAGTGAGAATTTAATTTAAAAAAAAAATTCATTTCTTGTTCTTATTTATAAAAAAATATTAAATATTATGTTGTGAAACCTATAATTTCATTTAATTTGCAATACATTTCAATAATGATTGAAAATTTGTGAAGCTAACCTAAGAAACTTTTTCTCTTCAAATTGGGGAGTATTAATTAAAATACTTCCTAATTATTACATAAAAAAATCACCACAGGCTAAGTGAGAATTTAATTTTAAAAAAATAAATTCACTTCTTGTTCTTTTTTATAAAAAAATATTAAAAATTATATTGTGAAACCTATAATTTCATTTAATTTGCAATACATTTTAATAATGATTTATGTCAAATTTGTGAAGCTAACCTTAGAAAATGTTCCTGTTCAAATTGTATAATATATATATATAAAACAAAATTACAATTTTAGTACATAAATAAAATATTTAACCATTGTTATTATAAATGTAAATAATAACAGGTTCAAGCTGACGAATTTATGATGTTCTATATTTTCACTTCAGATTTGCAATAACTTCGTTACGTTCCAAAATGCAAAAAAATGTTGTTTCTTAAGATTCATAGAAAAAAATCTTTGACATTTAGTTTTTTTACATAGCAGTAGTAGAAATTTGGCAATTAATACAATGAATTCAATTTTACTCGAAAATCGCATTAAAATAATAAATATTTACCATGAGAATGGTGAATCTATGAAATTTATATTTCTTAAAATTCGGTCAACATTATCATCCTTCTAAAAAAATCACTATTAATAATTTGGTCGATAAATTTGAGTCCACAGGATCGATACATAACGTGTCAACACCAACGCGTGTTTTCCGAGTCGTTCAAGTAACATAAAAAACATCGCAGCCATAAGTCGCAGAATTTCAAAGATTCAAATTTATTAATTCCTCGACGTTCTTAAAAATCAGACCAATTTTACGCAAGGATTTAGCTTTGAAGTCTTACAAGATGCAATGGGGACAAAAATTGAAGCCGATCGTCAATTCAAATCGCCATAGATTCTTTGAATTAATCCAAGAATTTGTTTTTGTTTTCTTTCTAAGCAGTTTTCAGGCAAATCCCAGCGAATATTAAGAAACCTTTCCATACTTAAGTGTACGTTATGTTAATTGTATGCGTAGTTTTTTTTTAATTTAGCTAAAAAAAACAATTTGGCTTAATATTGATGATATGGATATCACTGTCATGCAATTTCTAAAGACGGTGCCAAAAGTTACACTGTCTCCGAAACAATGAATTTATTGCAAGGCAAATTTCCCGATCAAATAGTTCCATTGTGCTATCTTTCCAATTATATGATTTATATCAGGTTATTTAATCTTAACACAACATCCTTTTAACTACTTTCGTCAAGGCATTGTACATGTAACATACTGGGCTGACGGAGTCCGAAAGACCGAAATGGCCATTACCAATTTCTTCATATAAAAGGTACACACACAAAGGAGGTCATAGAAGTTAATGAAAAATTAATAAACTGTAAATTATTAAAATAATATCCATTTAATTCTACACAAAGTTTAAATTTGAATGCGTAATAATTTAACTTACTTAAAACAAGAGACTGAAAAAATGTGACTGATGTATCAAAATTCCTATAATCTTTACAATTTCTTATAATGAATCTAAGAGTTTTATATGACTCTTTGCATTCTTCTAAATATGGTTGTTAAATATGAGGTGTGTGACAAATTCCTCATCTAAATTTATAACACTATCTGCCACTATATGCCAGATGAATGGCATGAATGGTTTAACAATTTATTTTATTAAATGAATTTCGTTTGCCTATCATAAACAAATTGTTGACGATGCCATTTGTAATTGGGCAAAAGATGGCGCTTTGTTCCATCTTTCCAATTAAATAATTCCTCGAAATGTTAAGTGGGTACTCCGATCAGTAGATTATTTTTTGTAGGGTTATGATAGAGACAAAGTCTTTGTGAAGCCAATCGAATCGATTGCAGCCTCAAAACTCATAATCCGTGACGTGATGAACGAAATAGTCCAGCTATTTTACCAAAAGGTAATTTAAATATTGATGAAAGAATCGATATCTGTAAGTATGGTTTTGGTGACATTTGTCCGATATTATTTTTAATTTATAAATGCAAAATCTAACTCTTTCCGATATAATAAAAAATTGAATTATTTTCATTTAAAATCTGTTTTTACTTTGTTTTAAAAATACAGTTCTCATTGCAAAAAAAAGAATGTTAAAATAGAGCTTACTTTAGTTTTTCTGATTTTTTATTTTTATTTTTTAGAATCTATACTGTTTTTTCAGTGTTTATTTACTCAACAAATCAGTCACATCACTACAAACAACCACAGCATTTGTCTCCAAAACCTCGCAAAACATCCCACACAAAAAGCAAACATTCCAACACAAACATTACACCATATAAATCGCAACATGTAGGCACAACAACAACAATAAAAAACGAATGCTTTTCTTCGCACACAATTACACTCAATCTTCATTGTGCGGAACACATTAACCTTCAAAGACATCTTTGCTGGCGTCGACAAGCGAATCCAATTGACAATGCGGCCACCACGCACACACAGGCGCAAACAGGAACGTTCAAAGGATACCAGAACGTTCTGTTTATTTACGCCCGTGGCATTTTCATTTCGCATATGTAGAGCCGGATTAAGGGCAGAGAAATTTATTTGGGGTAAACGGAGAAAAAAAAAACGTAAATAGAAATAACTTGTTCACGCCAGGGGAAAATCCGTATTTCTTTTGACTTTAAGTAAACATCTTTTGATACGTGGAATTCTGGTCTGTTCAATTGGCTTGTATTTGGGGATGTATTGTTGTTCTTAGCTTTTTTAAGAAATGGATTTAATTCAATTTTGTTAGAGGAAAAAATAGAAGATTTGTTATTTAATTCAGTTTTTGTTTTTATTTCGCATTCACAAGATTTATCATATATATAATCATATTTGTTGTAGAATTTATATTAGGAATAATACAACATATTTTATATAATATTCTTACTAAATGGCTATCGACCATCGGTCTTTCAGTCACAAGAATAATTATTAAATAAAAAATAAATGATGAATTTAACAAATTTGTATATAATTAAACCATTCCCTTTTGCAACAATAACAAACAGCTGCTGCGTAATCAATGAAGTACCACTAAACGCTCGTCAAACAATTGACTATCGAGTAGCCTGGGCATTGAATATATTTTCTGCTTTGTTGCCTTCGAACAGGCGGTGGCATGGGCCGCGACAATGACAACTTCGGTTAAGTGCCCGTCGGGAAAAACAATATCGCCAGCCCAAACTTTTTAATGTTGCCATTACTCGATGGTCCTCGAGCGAGCCTCTACAACTTGTTACTTCGATAGGGCCGCGCTATTGTCGAGTCCCGAATAGAAATCAGAAAGGCTATTAACGATCGCCGATTGTTTCCCATGCGTTGAAGTTGGTTAGTTAATTGTTAGCTAAACTACAATCACGTCTGGTATTGAAACTAGAAAGGGATTTAGTTTCGAGAAAATTTCCTACGTGTGTACTGAAATTAGCATTTTTTTCTTGATCCTATTTCATGGTATATGCATGTTATTAATTATAAATAAATAAAATTTATTTTCTTAACCACAACCATATCGACAGCAGTGATATATTAAGCCAGATCAACGTTCATGCTCCAGTATTCAACGGGTGACATAAACCAACATTCTATGTTCACTTCAATCGAAATATGTCTGGTTTGCGTTCTAATATTAGCACAATGTGTCGAATTTTTAACGAACGGTTTTATGATTATGATATATTCTGTGATACGCTTTTATCAATATTATAATGCTACTAATTCTTTTTACAATTTGTAATCTTCATTTGTATATTTTATTGTTTTCGTATCTATATTTGTACTGGTATTTATTTATATTAATATTGATATTCTTGTTTGTCTTGCTATTATTATAATGTAAAATTATTTTGTATTATCCTGTAATTGGGCTACTGTTTCCTGTTGGGTAAGAAATTTATTATTATTATTAACGGAAATTTAAAAAATTGAACAATATAAATTATAAAAGGTGCGGCTGAAAGACCTCTGGCCGAAAACTGACTCTTCTAAAGACTATAATTCTAATTTTATATATTATTGTACATACATATACACATTTGAATAAAAAATATTAAGTTAGTTATGAAAGGTACACACACAATGTCATAGAAGTTAATGAAAAATTAATAATCTGTAAATTATTAAAATAATATCCATTTAATTCTACACAAAGTTTAAATTCAGGCGACCAAACGAATGCGTAATAATTTAATTTACTTAAAACAAGAGACTGAAAAAATGTGATTGATATATCAAAATTCCTATAATCCTTACAATTTCTTATAATAAATCTAAGAGTTTTATATGACTCTTCGCATTCTTCTAAATATGTTTGTTAAATATGAGGTGTGTGACAAATTTATCATCTAGATCTATAACACTATCTGCTTTGAGAATTGGAGCGTTATTCATAAGGTATACACATTGGATAAATGGTTTATACTAAAGCATTTGAAAATGCTAAGATTATTGTTCAAACACAGATAGTAATATTACAATCGAAGTAGCTAATAAGGAAATAATTAATTAATTATTCAATTGAGTAAATTAATTATTTCATTTTATTTATTTTAAAGAATATTTTATAATGTTGTCAGCTTTGTTTGAGGTTTTTAAACTTTGAAAAACATTATTATAATCAAATACTACATTTATCTCATTAAAGAAAATCTGAAATAATTTTTGCCCCCAATGTGATCCTTGTGGTACAGCGCTATTTATTGAAAAGAAAATTAAACTGTTTTTCATATAGATGATATACTAAAAAATTATTCAAAGGCTTACATGGAACTATATTTTACAATTTTTACACTTAATTACTGGGCAGCGAGGACCAATGTTAAAATCACACACGCGATGAATTCAGACCATATTATCAGGATAATGACAAGAAGAACAATACCCATTGATCAATAAGGTTGATTAACCAAAAAAGACTTATATGCCACGGAAGATACACAAAAGAATATAAAGTTAAAAAACGGCCACAAGCGAATAAATAAATGTATATTTGCATAGAAACAATTTCTATTTGAGAACAATTTGTTTAAACGAAATTTAGATGTTCACACATTAATTTGCAGAGAATCCTTTATTAACAGGCATAACAAAAACATAACCTAAATGGCTCGAATGTGGATCAAACTGATACTGAATGGTCTTCAGATAAAAAAAAAGATTAATTTGGTACATATAGATTCTTTTATTGAACTTTTAGATTATTATATATTGAATCAATATTTTCATTAAAAAATATAGGGTTCTATTTATAGTAAGGAAGATACTCTATAAGTCTTTTCACTACTTTGAGGCTTTGAAAAATTCAATAAATATATTTTTTTAATAGGACATAAAGACGTTTGGTCGATAGCTCTTATTTGGGAATATCTTAGGTCGAGTCATAAATAACTTCAGAGGCGGCTATGTGGAATCTATTATTCAAATTTACCCACTATGAGTTACCAAGACAACGAGTTTTTGTTTTTATTAGTTACACGAGGTTTCCGTTAGTCTTTTATCACCAACTTTGTATGATACAGGTTACAATAAAGTGCTTCTTTGTCCTCTGAAATGGATAGCCAAAAAGTACATATTCGTTATGTTATGTTTTGGGGATTTAAACAAGGCAATAGTGCTAAGGCGGCAGCCGAAAAAATATGCAGAATGTATGGTCAGTACTGGTTGGGTAGTTAGAAATTAGTTCGTAAAATTCCGTTCAAGAGATATGACTTTAAGAGACAAACCAAGGAAGAGTCGTCCTTTCGACTCCAACGACAGCTTTTTACAGGCAGTACTGGAGAAAAATCCACCTCAATCGATAAGATGATAGCAGAAAGGTTGAATACATCGCAATTAACCGTTATCCACCACCTGGAGAAATTATAAAAAATCAGCAAGTTAGAAGTATGGGTACCTCACAATCTCAGCGAACGGAATAAAGAAAATCGCATGTCAATCGCCACAAGTCTGCTCCTACGGGTAAAAATTAAGTCCTTTTAAACAGGATTCTAAAAAAAAAAAATGGGTCACCTTCGAGAATATAGTCCGCAAAACACAGTGACTTGATAAGAATGAAGGGGTGGTTCCAGGTCTAGATCCGAAAGCAAACATCTATGAAAAAAAAAATGTGGACAAACTAAACAAATTGTTCGATCTTAAAAAATATCGATCTTTACCATCTGCAGTTTTTTATAATTTATCCGATTCTCAAATAAAATACAACTACATTGCGGACAATCTTTACCATCTGCAGTTTTCTTATTATTTATCCGATTCTCAATTAAAATACAACTACATTGCGGACAAGCTAAACAAATTAAATAAAGTTTTTAAATCTTTAAAAATAACGTTGTTCCAGTCATAGCTTTACTAATACTTATTAAAATTCTAAAGCAATTTTTATCAATCGATTACAAATAGCGCCAACTTTATAACAAAGAGTCTGTGCAGAGAGCACGGTCCTTTAATAAATAATGTTTTTCAAAGTCTAAAAACCTTAAAACCTTAAACAAAGCTGACAATATTATAAAATATTCTTCAAAATAAATAAAATAAAATAAAATAAAATAAAATAAAATAAAATAAAATAAAATAAAATAAAATAAAATAAAATAAAATAAAATAAAATAAAATAAAATAAAATAAAATAAAATAAAATAAAATAAAATAAAATAAAATAAAATAAAATAAAATAAAATAAAATAAAATAAAATAAAATAAAATAAAATAAAATAAAATAAAATAAAATAAAATAAAATAAAATAAAATAAAATAAAATAAAATAAAATAAAATAAAATAAAATAAAATAAAATAAAATAAAATAAAATAAAATAAAATAAAATAAAATAATTAATTTACTCAATTAAATAATAAATTAATGATTTTCTCATTAGCTACTTCAAATTTTTAAGTTATAAAAGTATTTTAAAAATAACAAACATTACTTGAAATTAATATTTCCCGGGCAAATACGACGCCAGAAATATAACTAGACAATCAATATGCAATAGAAAATTGCATAAAAAAATATAAAATGCAACAATTTTTGATTCGAGAATATTTATTTCTCGGGATTTATACATCGTCCTTATACATTGTTAAAGTTGTTAAATTAAATTAATTAAACGTACCGTCGACAACAAAAAATGTTCCTTATTCAGATTGAATAAGATACTTTGGTGATTAATATTAATAATGGATAATATGAACAAGTAATTTAATAAATACTCTTTTTTGTTATTAATTGAATATTCTTTTTTATTATTGATTAAATCCTGGTTATACTAATTCAAGTACAAAAATTTTAAACATCTAATTGTAATGATTATAAATTACAAATGTACTGTCATATCTCAAGTTTTGTTGGATATGTAACGCTGGACGATTGCTCAAAGAATATTCTGTGTAGAAAGGGGTTTTAAGAATTGATAAATTGGGAAATACAGTAGATGTTAACAGTGCACAATATGTGGACATGTTGAAAATGTTTTTAGTGGATACCATCGGTTAACTCCAGTTACCATTAGATGTTACGTGGTTTCAACACGACAGTGCAAGGCATCAAGTTTATCTATGGAAGTCTTGCGAAGGATGTTTCAGGATCGTCTGCTATCTTAGCCGTGTTCTGTGCGCTCTTCTGATTTCTCGCCTTCAGATTACTTTCTGTAGGGCTATGTAAAATCAAAAGTTTACTAGAAGCGACCTCAAACTCGGGAAGGCTTAAAAAATAACATAAGCAAACTATTACTGAGATTCTGATTGAAATGTGTCAGCGTATAATAAGATCAGTATTGCACCGAGCGCAGATTTGTATCAACCACTTAGTCGATGTAATTTTTAAGTATTGAAGTTCAGAATAATTATGAATAAAATTTGGAGTATACACCTTTGATTTCCATCTTTAATTGAAAAAGAAAAAAACAAGTTGCATATTTGCAGTGCCTGTAAATGGATCACTTGTAACTTGACACCCTTTTTTTATTGATTATGTACTAATTAGAAGAAATATATATATATATATACGATGTTATTTACTCTGTCATTTTTCATTTCTTTAAAATTATTTCCAGATAAAAAAATCTATTATTTAAACAATAATATATCACAGATGAAATCACACACCAGGTAAAAGTAAACAAAAGTAAACAAATGTTGAATGAAAACATTTGTTTACTTTTGTTTACTTTTACCTGGTGTGTGATTTCATCTGTGATATATTATTGTTTAAATCATTATATATACTTGTTTACTAATTTTATTTTATCAATATTTATTTATAATTTATCTATTTAGTTCAATTTTTATGGCATAATTTATTTGTTTAATGTCACTGAGATTACCGTTTTTGATATTTCAATTATTTTTTTCATCGCTAGAGTCGACCACTTGGGTTAATTTTTATTTTGCAGTTTCCACTACTGATATTAAAATATGTTATATATGTAAAATTGTATTATTCTGTTTATCTGTGATTTACAGTCATGATATTTATCTAAACATTTTGAATATTGTTATTATTCTGTATAAAGGTGAAATGAATTGAATTGAACATTGTAAGCTTTTAATTGTAGACTCATCCAACACTTGGTGAAACATTATTTAAAACACTGAATTTAAACATCGTTTAAAAAATAAAAATAAAACAGTTGGTTATTGTTTCACTGTTTGTTTCTATATTTAAAAACTGACTAGTTTTGGTAATTATTACAAAAAAAATTAATAACTTTGAAAATGGTCATCTGACCGAAAATAGTCAGTTTTTAAAAATAAAAGCAATTACCAAGTGTTTTATTTATATTTTTTAAACCAAGTTTAAATTCAGTGCTACATTGTGATGTATGAATTACTCCTAAACGTAAATATGAATGAGTTAGGCGAAAACATAAGAGGAAGGTTTGTTTACATCTTAATTTCTTCGTCGCTATCCAAGACATTTTGATATTAGCAGTGATTGAAAAAAAAACACATATTTTGTTAATCTTTTAGTAGATATCTAGAGTACAATTAATTTATTTGTAAAAATATTTTCATTTTAATATCGAAATATCAAATATTGAACAAAACCATTAATGAATATATAAATATAGATAACATAATGTATAAATAGTTTATATAAAATATAAAATAACTGAGAAATACCAAAAATTAGACTGGATACAAAACTAATTTTAACAAATGGAAGATTCTAGCCTTTTTATTATTTCCTTAAAAATACCAACGCATGTCAATTTTTTTTATTAATAATTACATTATGTTAAATGTTTCAGTTAATTTATTTAATGAAACCTATATACACAAAACATAAAATAATAATTTCTTTATAATAAATTAAAGACGACGCTAGATGAATGGTGACTGAACGTTCCATTAAATAATTTCTTTATTGACGCAGTTTCAATTTTCTAGAATGTGTTAATTACACAAGATAACAAAATATAATAAATATGTTATTTCATGCACTGAAATATAAATAAGGTAAACTCCTTTCGATTACAAAGAAAGTTTACCTATTTAATTATACGAATTTACATTTGTATATACAACAATGAATATTTATATAATATATCCGACAAATTACTTCCCTGGTAGGACGTGGTATTTTTTCAGCCTTACCTGACGTCCGGACCTAAAAGCTTTGACACCCGTTCTTCGTTTCTGGAAAAAGGGGTGTTTTGTTAATATCACAGTATATTACGCACAAAGGTAATTTCAGTTAATCCCTCCTTTGCCGAGCGCCGACAGCAAGAGCGGTGGATCGCTGTTTTTTGAGAAATAAAAGGGTACCAAAGTAATTCGGAAGACAATCCGGGGATTTGGAATGGCTTTGTAGCGCTACTTAGTATAATCCATGGTGGAAACGAGAAATATTTTTAAAAGTGTATTGTTGGATTTTTATCTGAAATTGCTAAGATATTTTTGGGATTTTTCTCTGTGTCGCAAAAATTTAATAATAAATATTTAATCTTGGTTCGCAAACCGTAAATAAATTAATAACACGCAATCGGATCCATTCTCTAACGGAAATGTAAAGTTTTACGTGTATGTTATTTTTTATCAACACAGTACGTCGCTATTTTAATAGATATGTATACATATACTGTGAATTTAATTAATAACGTAAACGTTAAACTTAACTTTTTCCGTGCAAAATAGCCCCAAATGACATCCTACTTTTATTTAAAACTTAAAATATAAACTAATACTAACATAACATTTATAGCAAATTCAGATTTTCATAAACATAAAACAAGAAGGAAACCCTATATAACACTGGAAGCTAAGTATTCTGTTTATATGAAATAAATATTGCGAACGGGTTCTTTTATAGGGAATACGAATAGATAATTCTTCCAATCAATAAGGTCAGTTAATATATCTATTATTAATAGTATGTAACAAACTTAGGTCAGCAATAATCCTTCTATCCTGTAATGATTTTAAATTAAATCCATTTATTATAGCAATTTAGTTATTAAGAACGTGATGTAGATCAGATTTAAATTCCATATATCTTAGAAATTCCCTTTCTTGAGGTCAGGTCAGAAAGAAGCCACATTCACGTATTACACATATGTAATATATACATAAATATAGAAATAGTGATAAGGTAAAGCGTATTTTATTTTGCAAATTTATTTATTTTAAATAATGCCTATTTTATTTTTTTGTGTAGTGCTAGGTGTAAACAACTTGATGTTTCCAAGTTAAAATCGTGTATTGAAAATTAATCAAAATGCTCGCTCATCCGAGCGCAGTATTTAAATACGCGCATATGGCGATTATCTCTGGGGAACCCTCCAGATATTTTTCATGGGTAACTAGCACCCCAGCATAAGCGGAGGGTTGTGCTTATTAAATGAATAATTTAATTTCAATACGCGAATTATTTCATATCTAATATAGCCCTTTGTTATTGACTACATGCGCCTTCGTAATTGATTTCATAAATGTAATTATAACATGAATTCAAATTTAATAAACTCACTATTAATTTATTTGAAATTTTAATTGAAATAATAATACAAGTTTTTTAAATAAATTAAATATTTAAAAAAGGAGATTCCGTTAATAAATAAATAAATAAATAAATAACTGTGACTAAGTGAATAAATCCTTTTTTCTATTATCAATATATAGGTTTTTTTTTCACAAGATATAACGAGATATATAGACTACTAGATAAGTCGAAGATAGAAGCAAATTTTCTTTTTTAGCGTCAATGGAAGCAATTCCTTTGGTTTTATCCAAACCCTCCTTCAAAGCTATCCTCACATGTTTAACAGCACAAACTTCAGAAAAACGCCTTCAAGTCCGCAAGGTAAGTTCCCGATAAATAAAATGTGTTTTTCGCCGATTTTTATTTTTATAATTTATTTTATCCCAAACAGCACTTTTACTCTGATCAAATTTATTTTTTGTATTTTTCTCAACAGTTTTGCTTTTTTCTGCATTATTTTTTACGGCTTTCTTGCTTTCACTAATATTTTCACTTATCCATTCTTCTCTCCTAATTTCCAACTTCATGAAAACAAAACAACTCTTTGGCGCAGTCTACAGAAATTAATAATTCCGTGGACGTTTTTTTACCAGGGATTTTCCGTATGGCAAATGTTAAGTTTAGCGTGTACGTTATTAATAACTTTACATACAGGGTGAGTTTTTTTCGATGTTCTCTATGGGGATCTCGGAAACTATAAGAGATAGAAAGACGGTTAAATGGGGAAAGAAGTGTAGTTTTATAAGACAAATAAAAACACACTTTCAAAATATTTGAAAAAGTCAAGGGTAACTAGATATTTTGAAAAAAGTAAAATGTGTCAATTTTTTGAAATCAATATATCTCTATTATTATCATAGATGGAAAAAAACTGTAAAGGACAAAGTTGTAGAAAATTTTACACAGATTAATAACAAAAAATCAAAAAATAAATTTCGCCCTTATTTTGGGAGATATGACACAAACTTACCTTTTTTTAAATGGAAACAGTAGTTGGCTATGACTTTATTAAAAGGGTTATTTTTTTCCCTTTAATCCGATATAACATATGCCATAGTTATTTTTAAAATAAAATAAGTTACAGTCGTTTTTAATTTTACCATCCACCAAAAAATAGTTAGCCATGAGAAAGACAAAAGTAAAACAATTGCAGTTATTTATTCTAAACACACATTAATTCATTTCCATATTTGGTTTGTTTCGATAAGTTTGTTTTGTATATTTTTCGTGTTGTAAGTTTTTTAAAGTGATAATGAATTTTTCCAACGAAGATAAGCGTGATATGCTTGTTTGTTACATTCAGTGTAATAAAAACGCTGCGGATGCTGCAGAACAATATTATAATCAATATATCGATCGTCGGTAGCCATCTTTACTAACATTCAGAAGTATCACCGTTTTAGACTTTTTTCTGTGGGGTTATGTGAAGAACAAAGTGTATGAACAATCATATCAATCTGTGGAGGATCTTAGACCAGCTATACTTGAAACATTTTATTCTATTGACAGAAGAAAAGTAAAAAAACACAAATTCGATTTTAAAAAGATGTACTTTATGCCATAATAATAATGGTGGACTTTTTGAGCATCTTATGTAATATTTAAAATTTTCTTCTATTATTATTTTGATAATTTCGGAATTATTTTACTTTATGTTGCTTTTGACAAATCTAAAGAAAGATAATACATTAAATATTGATTTCGTTGCTATAAACAACCGCAATTGTTTTACTTTTGTCTTTTTCATGGCTAACTAATTTTTGGTGTATGGTAAAATTAAAAACGACTGTAACTTATTTTATTTTAAAAATAACTATGGCATATGTTATATCGGATTAAAGGGAAAAAAATAACCCTTTTAATAAAGTCATAGCCAACTACTGTTTCCATTTAAAAAAAGGTAAGTTTGTGTCATATCTCCCAAAATAAGGGCGAAAAATTTTTTTTGATTTTTTGTTATTAATCTGTGTAAAATTTTGTACAACTTTGTCCTTTACAGTTTTTTTCTATCTATGATAATAATAGAGATATATTGATTTAAAAAAATTGACACATTTTACTTTTTTCAAAATATCTAGTTACCCTTGACTTTTTCAAATATTTTGAAAGTGTCATTTTATTCGTCTTATAAAACTACACTTCTTTCCCCATTTAACCGTTTTTCTATCTCTTATAGTTTCCGAGATCCCCATAGAGAACATCGAAAAAAACTCACCCTGTATATAGATCTATTACAAAACCTGCTTAAAATGTGCTGATAAAAAATACATTACATGTTAAATTTAACATTCTCTTACAAAGTAGACCCGAATAGATTTTAATTCGGTTGCGATCTCATTCGTTTCCTCACCCCTCTCTGAGAGTTTGCTCTTCATCTCGTTTACACACTGCTTGTGCCGCTTTAATTGCCTTTTCTGTCTCTTTGACTTCACTTTAGTGACTTTAACTTGAATATTGTTTTATATTTTCAGACTGTCTTTTTTAGTGGTCATTTATTTTCTGCTTTGGCTTAATTGTTAAGATCCTTTTCTCCTTGCTTAATATCGGTTATTTCTTTTTTTTTTTTTTTTTTCTAGAATTTCTTCCTTTACTGCTTTATTATAATCTTTACAATTTTGATTTTTGCTTTCACTGAATCGTTAACATCTTTTACTTCTTCCTCAGAATCGTTTTTTTTTAATTACCATTTCATCCTTTATTGCTTTCTTATAATTCTGTTTTGCTTTAACTGAATCGTTAATATCCTTTAATTCTTCCTAAGAATTGTTTGCTTCATATTTCATTATAATGTATAAGGAACATTTTTTTGGTAAGTATCGGGGCTAGTCCGTATGGACAATTTTAAATTTAACGTGTACTTTAGTTTTATCAGCACAGTCTAGGCAGCTTTTTAATAGATATGTAACATAGAATGTGATTTTAATTTATAACATATACGTTACACTTAACATTTCCCGTACGGAATAGCCCCGTATAACTTTAAATTGCAATGTAATTACTTGTACATTTTTAAATGAACCGTAGCGAATTTTATTTACGAATAATAATTGTAATTAATAACATATAATGTAGTAATATTTTATTCGTTTCTTCACTTTTTAAAAAATTGATTTCTTTTTCACTGAAATTTTCTGTCGTT
This sequence comes from Philonthus spinipes, assembly GCA_963082785.1. Lineage (NCBI taxonomy): Eukaryota > Metazoa > Arthropoda > Insecta > Coleoptera > Staphylinidae > Philonthus > Philonthus spinipes. The sequence goes on from OY720303.1 coordinate 21,312,841, forward strand.
TTGTTATAAATTAAGTTTTCTTCAAAATTTGGATAATATCTACGATTGTCCGTTTCCTTTAAATGTTTTTCTTCTTCTAATTTTTTTTAATTTTCGTTGTATTTTTATTGATTTTTTGTTGAAGAAAGGAATAAAATATTACTACATTATATCAAGAAACTTCACGTAGTCACCAACAAATATCTTAGTAATTAATAACAGGTGAAATATTTTATTCATATATTAATCAAGTTATGAAATCAGTTGTACAAAATTTCCTATGACTCATTTAACAAAATCGTTTATATAAAATATAAATAACAGAGGACTCAGATTAGAGCCTTGAGGAACCCCACTCGATGCACAATGGGCTAATAATTACATCAGTCTAAAGTTATGGCCCACGTAAAACAATATTCCCTGTATGTTTGTATGTTATTTTTTAAAAAAGGAATTTACTAATATCCCTTCATTTACAATTCAAATGTTTTATTGAATCGCACCCATATATCCAAAACGCAAATAACGTGACATTTATAGTTCAAACACACACATTTTTGACGTTTTACGTTTCTATTTACCGAGCCTCATCTCCAAAATGAAAGGGAATCGCAACAAATCTTCGAACAATAGCGCCGAAAGCGTTGCGTCCCGTCCGCAAAACCGGGCTGACATATGCACACACACACACACACGAATCATACTCTCAATACCAAGCTTAGGGATCACAGCTGTGCCAAAGAGATCACCCCTATCCCCCGTACCACCCTTAAAACTCCCAGAACCGCCCTTTGGCGCACACCAGAAAGCGCGGAAATTTCATCCTGGTACGATACGGGACATAATGAAGTTTGGTACAAAGTGACCTGCCTTTTCAACACTGTATTATTAAGCCATACATTATCCCCGATGTCACTGGAACCCGACATTAGAATGGTCGTTTCGGGGAGTGATTGGGTGTGGGTTTGGTATGTTCTAAGGTGCGGGGCTGCGCCATCGTTTTTCTCCTGACCGCATTGACAAATGCACAAATTGACAGGGAGGGCATCAAATTAAGTCAAATTGGGAAGGATTAAGGATCATTAAAAATAACGAATGGGTTGGAGGAAGGCTGAATAATAATTATTTCGAATATTCAAATTAAAATAAAATACAGTTTTTAAAAAGTTCTTGTTTAGAAAAATATTTTTTTGTAATTATAATTGAATTGATTTGGCAGAAATATATATTAATACAATTTTCGGTAATTTCAAATTAAAACACTTGTTTAGTTTCATGTTATATTCAGTTTCCTGACACGTGTAAAATAATACTAATTGTATTATTAAAAATTATTGAGTTTCACTTGGTTTATTTTACACGCTAAAATTAAAATTGTTGACTAAGTTTCACTTGTTTTACACGCAAAAATTTAATTTTCGACTAGTTTCGGCACTTTGCCATTATCAAGAATGTAAGAAAGTTATTTTGTAATTCCCTTGAGAATTTACCGAAACACGTGCAAAATTCATTAAAAGAATATCATTTTTCTGAAAGCTGCCATGGAAAATCTAATTTTCCTGAATGCTCTTTCCTGGAAATTTCTAGTCTGTAAAGTTACACCATCTAAACGTAATAGTTCTGTCAGGCCAGGTTTAATTCAACAATATTTAGAAGTTCGATGGTGTCGTATGAATTATTGGGAATAGAAAGAATAGAGATTTTTTATTATAAAAACTAAATGCTGCAAGCGTTATCACATTACGATTTGTACAGACACTGGATGTTTGGTTTTTCCATTTAAAATATAAATCCTCTAACATCATAGTCTATAATCTTCATTATGTGCGATCCTTTTTCGCAATTTAATTTTACCAGATTTAGTGTTTCTACTAGTCAATTAATCATAATTTTTCTTTCCCGTTTTTTGAAGTTTTCTGTAAGTTAGGATACGTTTAGGGGTTGGATTAAAATAATGTTTTTTTTATAGAAACTATGTCGAAAAATTAAGAATTAGTAGTGTTGGAACACTGATATATATCATTTTTAATAATGTATTTTTTTAATAAATTATGAGTGGAAAATATAACGAATTTTTCTCACGAAAAATGGTTTTCTTCCCTGTTTAAAAAAATATAACACTTGACATACCTTAATAACAAAATAACTAAAAATCCCTTCCTGGTGAATCAAAATCGCCGAAGACATACATAAATTAAGACACTTCCACTAACTACTAATTATCACTTTTTACAAAGGAAAATTAATCGCGTGCTTGATTATTAATTATTTCTAACGTTAAAAATTAAACCGGAGTAGTAAACCTACCGCACGTTTTGAACCAACTGATATCAAATCTGCGCGCACAATTATCGCAAAAAATCGAAGAAAAAAAAAACGGCAAAAAAAAACAACCGATAGCTCACTCTGCGAATGCATTGTTTAGATAAGGTTAGTTGTCCTCATCCGGGCTGAGGCAAGTACATTCGTATTAAATTGTTTTGATATGCCATTAAGTTTTGTTTTGAAAAACGGTAATTAGTTTCATTACAGATTTTATAACAAGAATGACTTTCATTATACAACGCAAATAAATGGTGAGTATTTTTTAACTTAAATTCTGGATTTTTTTATGTTTGTTTTCACAAATATGTTAAAGCCATATTTTTAGAAAATACATGTCATACTTCTCCCCTTTATGCAAAAGCAATATTATTTTATTATATACAAGGTGTACATAAAATGAGTGAAAACCTTCAGGTTTTCATTAATTCATTAATTAATTTTTAATAGAAAATCCAAATAAAAAAATGTTGTATTGTTCTTCATTGAGGCTCACGAGGTCTTCGGAATTTTAAATATGTTACTATAAATTAGTATTGTTTTTTAAATATTTTGTAAAAAATTAATAACATTAACAATCAATTAGACACGTGTATAATTCCATTGATGTAAATGATTAATAAATCGGATAATTTTACAATTTTATAACTTCATCAGAAGCATTATTTTAATGAAAATAGATCTAGCAACGACGTACGCTCGTTTGCAAAAGAAAAGGTGTATGCAACACCTCCAGCGGATGATGTAGCAGTTATAAACAGGATAAATGCACACTTGTTTGATCCAGCGTTGCCAAATGTATAGTTCTTTTAAGTGGCCCGTGAGGCTTAAGGAAGGACCGTGTGACTTATTTTCGTTAATATTTGTATCTAAAAATTAGTCAAAGAGTCACGCAACCTAAAGCTTTCCACTCATTTTGTGTACACCTTGTATATACATAATCTTTATTGACAAGCGAAATACAACATTTATATATAACATAAAATATTACATTGCATGCTGTAAAACTCTGCCAATTGGCTATCGACCAGTGATCTTTCCTCCTATATATATATACTTGTTATTTATTGCCATCAACAACACTTCAAATGATAAAATTTCTGTTCATTATTAATTTTACTGATATTACTAAAACGTATTTCTAAAATAATAATATTATTATTAGTAAAAATAATTAACTAGGACTATTCTGTATGGGAAATTTTAAGTTAACGTTTACGTTATTAATTAATTGCACATTCAATGTATAACTGCTTACACTGTGATGATAAAAAATAACAAACACGTTAAACTTAATATTTCCCTTACATAAACGCCTCGTACAACATGTAATTACTTTACTTTAACTTTATTTACGGAATTCTCCATTATAATTGTTTACATTATTTAATTTACATATTTTTATATATTCAGGTAGGTACTATTAATAATTAATAAGTAAGAAAACTGCATTCCCAAACGGTTCAATAAATTTATTCATAAATTAACATCTACGGGTATATAATTACATCATAGAAACAATAATTTAAATAAAAAAAATAAATAAAATGAATTAATAAATAGATTTTCAACTTGAGTCTCATTAATCACTTCGTAAAATATTTTAGTAATAATAGGAATTGTTAAGTAAGTTCTTGATCAAGAATGATATCATTCTTGATAATGGCAATATGCCGAAACTAGTCGAAAAATAAAAAAAATGCGTGTAAAACAAACCAAGTGAAACTTACTTAACAATTCCTAATATTAATAAATAGATGTTAAATAAATGATCACAGTTTTATCACAGTTATGTTCATATTGAGTATAGGTACAAGCACTGTAAGATCACAGATCAATTATCACATCATTTAAAAAAATGTATATAACAGAGACGCAGAGACAATATTGCTAACAAACTTGACAAACATCAATTTAACATGTACATAAAATAAATAAAATAATAAAATTGAGATAAAAATTGAACAAATAAATAAAATTAAATAGAAAAATATATAAAATAGAAAATAAGTAAATAGATAGATAAATAAATAAATAATAAAAAATATATATATCCTACTGTTTTTAAAATTACATGACATCTGAGAAATTAATATGTTTTAGTTTATTCTTAAAATGTGAAAAAGATTGCACAATAATAAGAAAATCAAGGCAGAAAGACCGACGGTCGATAGCCATTTTCTGAGGTCTAACAATGTGTAAATGATTGTATCTATATGTATTATAAAATTACATTATGTAATACTCAGAAATAAAGATTTTCAATAATAATAAGAAAATCATCACTGCTTGCTAATGCATTAGTTCGATGTAAGGAACTGAACATTCTGTAGTTTGATTTGTGAAATGGTACTCTGATTAACTGCTTTTGCCTTGACTGAGTGTCTTGGAATATTGAAACTCAATACACCTACGAGCTCACTACAGTCAATAAAGCCATTGCTGCTCCAGAAAAGAAGGAAGAGAAGAAGGAGGAATCCGAGTCTGAGGATGATGATATGGGATTCGGTCTCTTTGACTAAGTTTGAAAATGATGACATGCTGATTTGTACTTCTTGAACCTGACCGTCAATACAGTAAACATTTTGACACGTCTTAATTAATTTGTATAAGAACACCATATCCAGAAACTTTCTCCGTAATGTCAACAATTTAATATTCCGCCTAGTCAACATTTGCTGTAGCTAAACTCTGTGCCTGGCTCATCTAATCTATAATGCATGATTCTTAGGAATTTGCTTTGCACTATTTCAATTTGCTTTATTGCGGTAGAAGTGTATGTAGCCCACAATGAAGAACCACACACTCATCTAAGTAAAGGCCGCACAAGTGCCAAGTATAAGGTTTTTAGTGTATTGGGGCTAAAGTCCAATAAATTACAAACTTCAGTAATAAATTTAGAAATTAATTCTCAGAACAATATATGGGTGGAATATTCAATTATATTAATTGAAGAATTTGTAAAAAATAAACATACAAAATTTGATCCTAATAAAAACCAGATACAAAAACCTTTTAGCGCTGTAAGTCAACACTTGAATAGAACAGATGTTCAGATGTTGGAGTAATTTTCGACTTTAAAACGAAAAGTTACAAAGTTCCCCGACTGGATTCGTTGCCGAGTTGAAAAGGTAGCCTCCACCTTGTCCGCATTGTGCAGATTGTGTGCGCGCCATATTGGCACTCTCCCGTATAATCCCATCGTTCCCTAAACGCTCGCATTTAATGGTGCCCCCTCATGCATTATTAGAATACACCCTTGAGCTGTTAGGGGCAGTATCGTCGTTGATACGCTGATACGTTGATACCGTGCCGGGCATGGGGTGCTGATTCCTAATGTCAATATCTCTTGGCGTTTCGATGGAATAAAGATAACACGCCGAGGTTTGCGAATTAAAAAGCCGACTGAGAGAATGCATGCATGTGTGCATTTTTGTTATGCTTATTTTTGTATTACCTTAGATATATCTGTGGTATTGTGATACCGTTAATAATTAAAATTAAAAAAATATATATAGATTGAAAAATATTGTAATAATTAAAAAGAAACTGAATGTAGATATTTTCGATATTTTAACATAACTATATGTTTGTTTCACTAATTAAAGAAAGACGCTCTTCGAGAAAGACTTATTTATGAAAAAAATGTTGAATACAACAGAATGACATTTTTTTATTATAAAACTTTAAATTCAATCACTTGAATTTTAGACAGTATTAATTTTCAAGGCAGAGTGAGTGTAACATCCCGAACACTATATATTAACAAAAATGTACTTATTATACTAAATAAAAATGATTTGAAAATAATTAATAAATTATTTTCACATTTAATTATTTTCAAATCATTTTTATTTAATATATTTAAATAACTGTGACCAAGTGAATGAATAATACTCTTTTCTATGTACTTATTAAATATACAGACTAAAATTTAAATAAAAAACCTACTGAATACATTCTTTGACATCACATATACAATTCATGTGTGACGTACAAGATTTAATTCAGTATTTTTTAATATTCTAGTATTTATATTTAAAAAGTGCCTTATATTTAAAATAAGAAATGTACTGGTAGAACCCGCTTGTATAACTTAACACTAGATTCATTTTTGCGTTGTATTTTTGTTTCTTTTTTATTTTATTTTGTATTATTTTTAATAGTATTATTAGTTTTTTACTTATAATGTAATTAATTTGAATTTAATTTATTGTTTTTACCTGTAACTGGAATTTGTATTCTGTTGGACAAATAAAGGAAATTATTATATATACGGGGTTATTCTGTAAGGAAAATGTTAAATGTAACTTATACGTTATTTTGTTATCCTCACAGTCTAAAAAACTTTTGTAAGGGCCGTTTTACACGCACAAGAATTCTCGCAGAAAGTTGTGCGAGAATTATATATAAAAGTTTTGATATAATTATATATATAAAAATATTTTTCCTGTTTTACACAGCAAATAATTATTGTGTAAATAAGCAGAGCAGATTGTTTTTACAGTCGTCCAATACAAGCAGACGCCCCATTATGTAGTATGCTATTGCTTAACATTATTGGGAGACTGTTTTATATAATTCTTTTCTAGATTATATTGAACATGTTCAATATATTTCTCGCGAGAATTCTCGCAAGAAATATATTATAAAAATCGCTGTAATGCACATGCATAAACTTATAATATTTTTCTATATATAATTATATTATGAATTTATGCGAGAATTCTTGTATGTGTAAAACGGCCCTAATAGATATTTATTCATAGAATGTGAATTAATTAATTAACGTACAAGTTAAACGTAACATTTTCTATAGAGAATAGCCCCCATAATATATCAATTTCTGTATATTATGATAATGGCGAATCATCCTCTGCAATGACGAGATCGTATATTATATTCTGTTATCCTTATATATATATAATTATAAATAGAATTATGCATTATGCAATATTTTATTGATGTGCAACAGCAAGTGTACATTATGTAATTCAATGTCCGGCGTTGGTATTTGCCCGGGAAGTAGTTGTTTTAATGTGCATTTGTTTAACGTACTTACGTAGTATAAGTCAAAAGTCACAGAGCTAAATGTGAAAATAATTTATTAATTATTTTCAAATCATTTTTATTTAATATATATAATTATAACTTGCATAAAAATTCAAGTAGGCTAGAAAAATCTATCTGTTTTTATAGACATTCGTGGGTGGTATCTTTTTTCATTTTTCTTACCGCCAGAATAAAGTACTTTTTGAAGACGTGTCGCATTCTGGTCGCGATTTGATGACGAAAAGTATTTTTTTAATCGAAATTAGTGAATATATATTGCAAAGTAAGTCAAAATTTTCTGAATAATTTTGTTTTTTTGAGTCCCGCAAAAGTTGAGGCGCTGGTCTTAATTGTTGGCTCACTGAGGAAGTGCGGATTCCAGTTCTGCCCGAAGCGATGCTTTTCAAATGAAGAGTTCTCATCCCGGAGTTCATGGGTGTTAGTGATTGTCCTCATCTTCGACTTGGAATTAGTTAAAAATATATATAAATTTGTGATGCCGGCATAATGGCCGAGTATCTGAGGTCTGTGTTCATCCTGATTTCATTATATATACCTAAATATCCTATACATCACCAATCTTTACAAAAAAAGTCCCACAAAAATGATCTATAATATAGAGGTCTCATTTATTCAAAACAGATTTTTTGGTTGCCGATAAAAGCAAAGTTGAAAAAGTAACATATTATAAGGCAGAAAGACCTTTATTCGACAGCCCAGGACTGACAAATTTTCTTGTGTATACTTAACATTTGTAAAAATGTATGTAATTTTCTGAATAAAGATATTTGTACATACATTATCAATATTAACACCAGACTCTATATTTTTATTTATTACAAGAATTATCTTTCTTTCTTAATCTTTTACTCTTTTACCCGTATTGGGTGTCGAGTACAAGAATTATACATATGTGAAATTCAGTGAAGTATTAATTAAAAAGTAGCAAAAAACTGAAATCAACACAGCATATACCTGTAAAAAAAACAATGTTTCTACAACGTAACCTCACGATCAGATATGCCCGTCGCAAAAGATCAACCTGAAGCCGTAATACGCGTAAAATTTACTACCTGTCCATAATCCAGCACTGCTGAGCTGAATCCCGAGACCAATTTGTCAGTTGTCCGTTGAAAACTATCGAACTATTAGTGGAAGTTAATGCTGGGATGAAGTGTTTTGTGTGGACACATCAGAGGGCCCCGCCTCTTGTTTGCCAACAGAACAATGATCATTAGCAATGGCTTTCCGTTTACCTGACGTGCAACTCGGAAAAACGGACGGCCAGTCTATTATCTGGCCTTTTTATTCTTTGCCGAACTTCAGCCGTGCGGCTACCGGACGGTGATGGTGTTTGGTTTCTAACAATGCTAGAGGAGACGAGTGCTCCCGGGTCAATAGGAGGAGCAATTGTTGGATTTAACTTCAATTTCGTTTTATTGAATCTTGTTCTTTTTTTGTACCAAGAAATCTGTATGTTAATATGATCAATTTTTACTATAGAAAAAGCGACCGTATTTTTTTACAAATGTTTTTGTTTTTGAAGACCCAAAACTTGTATTCAGAGAAGGAAGTGTGTTACATTCACTAATATAAGTAAAGTTGAAGTAGTATTACTATTTACATTTTCCATATTTGTATAATTTACTTAGATCAGTTATAAAAATGTTTATAGCCAAGGAATTTTAGTAGATTCATATTCATATAATGATAATTTTGTAACTTATCAAATAAAATTACAACGGTTCCAATACAATTATAAACATTTTTGTTACTTATCTACGATAACCATAAACTTCTTTAATTATAGAGGAAATATGGTGTTATAAAATGCATAATGTTCTAGTCTTAATAAAGACTTCGTAATATATTAAAAATATTGTAACATTTTGTTAAAATGCCAAAAATTTGGTAACTTGTAAAGGTATATTCGAGGATAGCTTAACTTCGCATCAGCAGGAACTACATGTAAGGACATACCGACCTACAATACATCTATCTAAAAGAGCTCTTATTAGGCATTAAAATGTAAGTAACAAATACAAAAAAACAATAAAACAATAATATTTATTTACGAAAATTTTCAATATACAAAGGTACAATGTAAATATATTATATAAATACAACAAAAGCAAAAATCGTAATGTAACTAAATATAAACAAATAGTAATGTAGAAATATCACAAAAACTATACTGAAATCAAGTCATCTATCTCATATGCTTCATGAATATAAAATATGTTGAAAAATCTAAGTAACAAATTTACAGTTAAAATACGATCTAACCCCAAATAAATTATAATTATGCAGATAAATAATAGGTGAAAAAAATCTGTATATATATAAATTCAACGTATATAAAATTAAAACAACAAGTGATTATGTAAAAATGAATAAGTAATAAATATTAGAAATAAAAACAATTAAAAACTATACAAAATAACTTAAGGCTGCGATCCCGATAATACGATTCCGTTTTATAGGAATAACAGAGTTGTAGGCACATAAAAATATAAACAAACCATAGAGGCAGATAACTTATTTACTGACGATTGGCATTAGATATTTTTTATTATTAAAAAAATTGTTTTTTTTTTTCAAAAATTAATATAATTTAGTTCTCAATATAAATAAAAAATAATATTGTAAAATAAATGAAAATAATAATAATAATAATAAAAACACCTCAAGAAACGACTTAATTGTTTTAAAATTCATAGAAATTGAATAAATCGATAAAAATGAATAATAAAAATTAAATGGTATTGCAAACTGAGACGAGATTAAATGACATTGGATGAATAAGTTGATGCATTTAAATGATGATTGAAAATTAGAGGAATGAAACAAAATCAAATTATAATGATTACTTAAAGCGCTAACATATTGCATCAGACGCCTTAACGGATTGAAAACTCCGTACTGAATTGGATGAAAACCCAAACTATAGTGTAACATATTTATAATAATATAATAAAGAGAATTTATTTAGCACTTTCGTTGTATGTAAAAAAAACCTTTAAAAACTAATAACAAATACATATTAAATGAAAATGATTTGAAAATAATTAACAATATATTTCACATTTATCTCTGTGATATTTTGGTATATACAAGGTGTCCCATTTTACATTATTTTCTTGAATATCTTGAAAATAAAACACCAAAAAAACCATGACAATTATGATACGGCATACTTTTCGGTGAAATGCTTTATTTTCAAGATATTCAAGAAAATAATGAAAAATGGGACACCATGTATAATGTCTCTAAAATATTGTACATAGTAAACCTAGAAAATTAAACAAAAATATACTACTGATTTAAAAAAATTATATAGAAAAGACATATTCAACATTCTCCTTAATTCTTCGAAAGAACATTTCTTAAGCAAATTTAATATTCCGCTATGGGTGAAAGTATTCCTAGTGACGTTCATTCTAAAATGAAATATTTACCCTGGACTGTCTCAATTTCAGTTTTAGTGCAATTTATGTAATGTGACCACACAGAAGAAGCATATTCTAAGTGCGGTCGAACTGGGAAGATATACAAATATCTAATTGTACTAACTAAAAATAGTGGAAAATCTATCAACACCCAAATCTTTTATCATCGATTATCTCGGTAAACTTTCTAATTCTCCCCCTATAAAAACAAATGGTTCCACATTTCCTCAGAAACATCATAGTGCAATTCAGTTCAAATCTTTCTAAGGCTCAACCTGATCAGAGAGATTGTTAGTAGTTTTAAAGATCTTGACATCAACGGCAAAGATAAGAAAACTTCTATCATGGATACAAAGACCGATGTTATTTATGAAAAGTAAAAAAAGAGATCTACAAAGAGGCCCCTGTGCGGCCGTAAAAATACATTAATTTTATCAGACAAGAAAATACCAAGTCAATTTATATTATTAATTCCAAAACACATCAGTTCAGTCATAATATGATACACTCAGAAAAATATTACATTGTAAAATTAAAGAGAAATTATTTTAAAATAACAAGAACCGTCTTTAATTCGTAATGCATTTCGTGTCATTTCATATACGTTCATTTTTAAAATGAAGTGACTTTTAAACAATTCTAAAGGATAATCAGTTTAAAATAAAGTGAATTCATTACATTTTAACATTCGTCTTTTTAAGATAGAGATGAACATTATTGATTTGAAATGAAATCATGACATTTTATTGAGATGTCCTAATGTTTTACATATCGTATGATTTCAGTGACCAGCTAGAGAATTTCATTTCGTCTCATTCGCATTTGAAATCAACTGACAAATCTTTTTGTAATAAAAGGATACAGTGTTAATTTCAAAATTGCTGTCCTGATAATTTATTAATACCGTTTTTAATTTAGTAAGAAAATATACTTGAAACAAAGACATAATCTTTTTGAAAATGCTTTGTAAGAATAAAATGCCGTAATTATTATTATATATTTATTTACGGAATTTACCATTCTACAATTAATTTTTACAACTAAAACAATATAAATTGCATGTAATCACTATGAATTATAAACGAGGTATCAAATGAATTACAAGAAAATAATAATTACGATAACATTGGTGAATTAATTATGTGCATATCCATAGATATTTAAATATATTTTGGATTCTCTTGATAATCTGCTGATTACCAGAAACTAGTCGATAACTTAAAATTATACGTTTTAATTTCTGTTTTATTTATTTCATTGGTAGAATTTTAATAATTTATTCATATTTACTATATTTAATATCTCTGAATTTAAAAATAAATAACAAAAAATTACACATATAATCTAAATTATAATTAAAAACGACTCTATTGAGTCTATCAATTTCGATCTATTAATAGTCGAAACATAAATGCACAAAAAATATATAAATAAATATTATAAATATTCAATGTGTTAATAATTGAAGAAAGATTGCAAGAATTTTATGAACAAACTGTACGGAATGCGATATTGAATCAAAATTCTAATTTCGCCTAAAGTGAAATCCACTTTTTCTTCCTTGGTGCAGGTAAATGCAGAAAAAAAAAAATAATTTAGCCATTCGATCTCAATTTTAGTAGTCAGTGAATCGTTGAGGAGTGAGTGTTTTTATAAATATTCAATAAGTGAGTATAAATTGTTACAACAGAAATTTAAGCATTTGACAAAACACGAAATGGAAAAAGATAGAAAAATCTTTATTTTGTAATTATACAAATAATTATTCTTAAAATATATGTAATTAATAATTTTTATATTTAAAAATTAGTGGTTCTTATTGTAATAATAAATATGAGTAGTTTATTAAAAATGTACCAATAAAATAATAATAATAATAATAATAATAATAATAATAATAATAATAATAATAATAATAATAATAATAATAATAATAATAATAATAATAATAATAATAATAATAATAATAATAATAATAATAATAATAATAATAAATTTATTACCCAACAGGAAACAGTAGCCCAATTACAGGATAATACAAAATAATTTTACATTATAATAATAGCAAGACAAACATGAATATAAAATAAAATAAATAAAACACAGATCGATTTGAATAACTTTAAATTCTTGTCAAGCTTCGGGTTATCAAGAGAAGTCAAAATTGAGTTTATATAAATTTCTATGGATATATACATAATATATATACAACATCTTTATTTCTGCAGACAATTTTATATACAATAAATTAACACTATAATTCTTATGTTATACGTTGTCCTTAGAAAACGGCTATCGACCATCGGTCTTTCTGCCTGTCCTTGTCCAGTTCTTGTCTTGTTATCTAAAGGTCATGATTGTTAACGTCTTTGTCTATGTCTGCAAATTTAATGATATGAATTGATGAATGGTTAATGCAGGTTGGGAGAATTTAGAAGTAATGTTAAGGTTATACATAATATTTTTATAGAAATAGATATATTAATTTTTAATTTGTGAGGCAAACAAAATAATTTCGGTCCCAGCATTCGCTAACAAGGTGAAAAAAAAACCATAAAAACATCCTCAGGATCATGGAATTATTTTTTTTATAATAAAATAAATGAATTAACTATAAATAAATTGAATTGATAAAATGAAGTGAAAATTTATGAAAATATAAAAATTAAAATATATGTACCACATACATATATTTTAATTATATATATATATATATATATATATATAAATTTTGGTTTAATAATAGAATATTCCACTTTATTCTATTATTAAACCATACACATATATATTAACTTTTATATTGTACTATATTTATAGAGTGAAGAATATAATAGATCTTTTTGTTCATTCAGAAGTGATGAATTTGAGTTTTTATTGTGCAAGTAAATTTCTATTGATTCTAGTATATTTCATTTTTTACCTTTTCCGCAACGATGCAAGATTTTTGTATTATTTAAATTTGGAAAAGTATGAGTATTTGTAAGTATATGATTTGAAAATGTACTACAATCTTTATTCAACCTAAATGAGAACTAAATATGGCCCAATAAGGGACTATATATAATTTATTTTCTAACAAACCAAACATTCAGGAAATAAATAAATAAAAAAATATTTCTAATAATTCACTTACATAAATTAATCAACAAATTATCTATAGATGAATGGCTATTTATTTTTCTAACAGATTATTCAAATATTTCCAAAAAAACAATAGTAACTGAAATTATAAAAGAGTTGGCTCGACATCATTTAAGAAGTTGCATACAAAAAGAAAATCACAACAATGAAAATGTTTTGCAAGTCTATCATTTAGCCAATGCAATTACATAATTGTTATGTTAATGGATTGTGTCATTTTCTTATTTTTTTATATCAAATAAATCCATATTTAACAATAAACGCGTAACTTTACGTAACAATGTAATATATTTTTTTATAGTTCATATAATAATATTGTGTAACTATAATTATTAATTATTTAGAAAAAAACAAATTAATTTTTTATCAAACACCAGCTTTTTTTTATTTTATCCTAACGGTTTAAATCATTTATGAATACATAGATACATAGGTTTTCTTAAAAAATCGAACTTTCTTATCATAATATAAAAACATATAACAAATCCGCTATTACATTATTAATTTATTGAAAACTGCTTACTTTTACCCTAAACACTAATCCACGTATTAAAACTCAACCCCGGATATCTCGCATCTCTTTAAAATCGAAACGGGAAACAACAATACCCACTATTTCACGAGCCCATCTAAAATGACCAATCGACACTGAATATTTAAAATCCGCACAAAGGACACCACCACAATGGGCTACCTGTGTAATGAAGACAGCTATTGTGGCGATGAATCGCGTGAAATACCCCCCGCGAAAAGTAGGAGTTCTGTTAGGATGACGGACACAATGCGTAATTATTAGCTCTTTTGTGTTCCTGTTTTGAGTAAGATGGGACAAGTCAATCTACTTAGCGCCGTGTTGGCCCAAAACGGATGATCGTTTTGATAAATACGGAACAAGCAGGAACGACTACTGAATGGCTGCTTCTTGGGATTTTGGACGTGTGTTAGCGTGTTTGGCTAATCTGGGGAGATTAGATGGTAACGAAAGGGAGTTTCTCAGAATTTTTTTTATAGAAACGGAAAATTTGAGGAAATAAGAGAAAGTGCATGGAATTTTAATACTGAGTATATTGTGTGATAAGTATTAAATATTGGATATAAAAAAAACACAATAAATTTACTTAAAAATAATGTTACAATCAATATCATAATCGACAAAAAAAGCACTAATAACCTTTCTTCACACTTTTATTAATATTAATGGATTAATATTAATCCATTGATAATGGTCACTTTGTGTCCGAAATGTGCATATGGAATTAAAAATAAAAGTGTGAAGAAAGGTTATTAGTGCTTTTTTATCAATTACATTTGATCTTCACGTAACTCAGCCAATCAATTTAATATCATAATCAATGTCATAACTGCAAATAGTTATTTAAAGAATTAAATAAAAAATAAAAATTTTGGAATTTATTTAATAAAAATTAAATAATTGGCTTCTAGCCACTGCAACAAAACAGCAAAAACTTACTTTCTATTTAATTTTACCTATAAACACACCTTTTTCGGACTTTATAAATAATTTAATACAATATAAGAAATATATACAATATATACGTTATTTTGTCTGGGCTATCGACAAAAAAATGCACAATACGTTTTTCAGCCTTTACTAATTTATATGGTTATTATATATTTTTAATGCTATAAAATGCTTCTTTTAAAATAAAATTTTTAAATTATTATTTTACTGGCAGAAGACCTCCGACCAATACGCAGGACAGACAAACCTTTATTTTAGTGTATATACTCAATGTTTGTAAAAATATAATTGTCCGAATTAAGATATTTATATATATTATTTTACTACAAATTTAAAATTTCTTGGGTATTTTATTACTGTATTTTATTTCTGAGAGTGTCATAATATTTGGATCATCACAATTATTTACAAATGGTTCAAATTGTTAAGCCATCGGTCGTTCTACCTTTCTTACCAATACATTTGTATTTCAAGATAATAAGATTTTTGCATGAAATTTTTCTCGGATCAAAATTTGTTGCATTATGCAATATTTTATTGATATGCAACAGCAGGTGTACATTATGTAATTCAATGTCCCGCGTGGGTATTTGCCCGGGAAGTAGTTGTTTTAATGTGCATTTGTTTAACATACTTACGTAACGTAACTCAAAAGTCACTGAGCTAAATGTGGAAATAATTTATTAATTATTTTCAAATCAGTTTTATTTAATATATTTAAATAACTGTGACCAAGTGAATGAATACTGTTTTCTATTTATAATAATACAATGGTTTTCGACGTATCTTTTTCTATGAATCTGTAACCAAACAAATGTTTTTTTTATATATAAAAAGATGTTTGAAGTTTAGAATAGAATTTGTCTAAATAAGATTTTTTAGACAAATTCCATTCTAAATATCAAACATTCTTTTCCATGAATTTTGAACATATCAAATATTTTTTAAGTACTTTTTAACTCTTTATATCTTATTTAGACAATTTTCACTCTATACATCAAACAGGAAGTAAGATTATTATTTCCAAATCTATACATCTCTCGTTTCATCCAGCGTTGGTGGAGAATTTGCGGCACGGCGGGCGGTTTCTTCCCTTTTCTTCTCGGCGCATTCGTGTGGGCAAAAATTATTCAATTCCTCTAAGCTCCGCAAAAGGAACCGAATACTCTTTCAAAGGGCGCCGACAACTTTATAAGCACATTATGTCGGTCAGCGCAATTACTTAAAGACTCTAATGCTTTAACACAATTGATTCGGTTTCTTTTATTTCTTGTCGGCACCATCCTGAGCCTGATTTCCAAGTAATTACATGCGTTTTCGTGAATGTAAAATGAAATGTTCATATTTCGAGTAGGGAATAGTTTTGATTTAGATGATTCTTTAGAGATAAGTATGTGAAATGGATGTTATGTAAAGTAGTGTAATGCATCCTGTTTATTTCTATCTAAGAATGCATCTTACGACTGGATGAGTGAGTTGATTACATCCTTTTTTATTTGAATAATGGGAGATACAAGGTGTACAGAAAATGAGTGAAAACCTTCAGGTAACTCAATTCATTAATTAATTTTTAATAGAAAATCCAAATAAAAAAATGTTGTATGGTTCTTCATTGAGGCTCACGAGGTCTTGGGAATTTTAAATATGTGACTATAAATTAGTATTGTTTTTTAAATATTTTGTAAAAAAATCAATAGCATTAACAATCAATTAGACACGTGTATAATTCCATTGATGTAAATGATTAATAAATCGGATATTTTTAAAATTTTATAACTTCATCAGAAGCATTCTTTTAATGAAAATAGATCTGGCAACGACGCACGCTCGTTTGTAAAAGAAAAGGTGTATGCAACACCTCCAGCGGATGATGTAGCAGTTATAAACAGGATAAATGCACACTTGTTTGATCCAGCGTTGCCAAATGTATAGTTCTTTTAAGTGACCCGTGAGGCTTAAGGAAGGACCCTGTGACTTATTTTCGTTAATATTTTTATCTAAAAATTAGTCAAAGAGTCACGCTACCTAAAGCTTTTCACTCATTTTTCTGTACACCTTGTATAATAGGAAATATGAAATAAGTATCAACTTGAATAAAGATTTAATTATTAATATCTATTTGTTACAAAGTAAACTAGTTTTTAATGTGTTTCATATTTAGGAATAATTCTAATTATCTTTATGTAATTGGCTTTCAGGTTGATTCAATATATCCAGATTTTTCTAAAGCATTTGACTACATTCAAGGTAAAATTTTGTTTCACAAGTTAGAACTGATAGGTTTTGAAATTAATATTATAATTTTGGTCTTAATTGAGAATATATTTTAAAAATATTTATTTTTTATATTATGTTAATTTATATACAATGTTTTAATATTATTTGATGGGGAATATACATTTATATTACGAGAAGACTCTAATGCTTTTGATCAGCAATTCTTATTATTTTTATCCATATTTTTTTATGTAACAGCTGGAAATTAATTTAAATATAAACGATTACGAGTTAGAATTTAATAACTATATGATATACGTAATGGTTCGTTCGCCCAGAACAAGTAACAAACATAATGGAGGAGGAATGCTTGCAGCCCTCAAAAATAATATTAAATCCAAAATTGATATTCAAGAAGAAAACATCGAGCATAAATTTGTATGCCTAAAATTAACACATGGGTTGGTGGACTATGAGGGCTGTGTCGTCGGCGAATTGTAGAATGTAAGAAGAGGAATTGAAGTAAGTGGGGTTGGGGTTATAGAGGTCGCTGCAGAATATGTTGTACAGTAGCGGTGATAATGATGAACCTTGAGGTATATCTTGTTCTGGATGAAATGTACAGGAAAGGGTATTTTGAATTTTTACGATTAGTGATCTATTTGTTAGGAAGTTATTTAGGATGTGTAGGAGATCTTTTAGGAGGTTTAGGGTGTAATATTTATATAGCAGACATTTGTGCCACACAAAATCAACACTGCAATTTTTATATAAATATGTAAGTAATTATAAAAACTAAGGTGTATGATAAAATAAAATAAAATCAAATATGTGTAGTAAAAAAATGTTTATTGGTAATACTATATTAGAGATAATTGGTAACTAATGTTCAGGCATTGGAAATAAAAAAGTTTGTACTGTAAATATACAATATTACATTAAATATTCGCAAACTGCATACAAATCCACGTAACAGAAATCATTATCATTATAACCAATTCCCAATAAAAATCAAATATTGCTTCATACCACATAACTAAATTATAAATAATTTATTTGCGTTAATACTAAAACATTGCAAATTCAGTCGATGATATTTCCCTAATTTAAAAACAACATAAAAATGTGCATTTAATAATAGCGTTGGTTATCATTCGCGTTTACATTATTAGCATTCTCATATTGATCGTAGTAATCGTAATTTCTGGCAGCTGGAGGCTTGGTCCTTGACTGCTGCACGGGTTGTTGCTGCTGTTGTTGTTGTTGCTGAGGTTGTTGGTAATTTGGCACCGGTTGTGCGTCGTAGTTGTATTTCGGCGTAACACCGGAACCAGCGTTGTAATTGTAGTTTACTTTCAAACCAGTTGGATCGGTGTAGGTGAACCTTCCATGGACGATACCGCCTGGATCTGCTTTGGCTGCATGGGCGATGCCATCTTCAGTTCGGTAAAGGAAGCCGAATGTTCCGTCGCCTTTCGGTAGGTCGCGGGAGTCTTGGAGGATTGTTGGGTTGAATTGGGCAAGAGCTTGGCTTCCCAAACATAAGAGCTTAAATGAAAAAAAAAAATCATAAGATTACTTCTACTTTGTTATATATGTTTAAATATAATTAATGGTTTTAATATTTAGACATTTGTAGTTCATATTGTATGAAATAAATATGAATTAATTATTAAAAATCAACCAATTACATAGATTATATTGAATAACTTTAAATTCTCGACTAGTTTCGGGTTATTAGCCTATTTCAAGAGAATTTAAAGAGAATTTTAATAAAACAAATTTTAAATTCTCTTGAAAATGGGATAAGAACCCGAAACTAGTTGAGAATTTAAAGTCATTAAATCTAATCTGTGTTTTATTAATTGATTTTTAATAATTTATTCATATTTATTTCATATAATCTTTAAGTTGGTTTTAAGTTCATTATTTAAATAAAACTTATTGTACTTTCTCCTACTTTTTCGGCGATAGTGGAGGCTGCGAAATCTGGTGTAAATAATTGAGATCGACGACGGACGCGAAAGAGAAAATGATTTAATTAATAATTATTTTCAGATTCTTTGTACTACTACTTTAATATATTTATTAAAAAAAGTATACCATAAATAAACTTAATATATTCTTTGATAAAACCAATAATAATGTTCCTTTTCACAAGGGATATCGATCACAAGTTTTTCTTCCCCGTTTATATGTGGAACTGCGATTATTTCGATATCAATTCTTTTTATTTAATTTATTTTAATTTTTTTTATACATTGCTTGAAAATAATGGCAATAAAAAGTTAATATTTAAAAAAAGTTAAATGTATACAAAAATGTTTAATTTGTAGTAAATTAAATTTGAATTTAGTATAATTGAATTTCTTATCTGGTTTATTAAAATAGTAAGTATTTACTCTTTTCAACTATTTTCATAAGAAATGTATAAAAATAAACGTTTTTCTATTTTATTTTTAATTAAATTGTTAAATATTTACTCTGTGGCTTTTTTTTACAAGCAATGTATGAAAATAATCGTTCATTCTATTTTCTTTTTTTGTTGACCAACTTGTTGAGAAGTTAATATAAATATAAAAGAGTATTTATTCACTTTGTCGCAGTTATTTGATAAATTAAATAAAAAATATTTGAAAATAATTAATTGTTGAGAACTTATTAAGATAAAATATGCGTATTATTTACGTAATATATAAATGAAAAAAATTGGTATTATGGTGTTTCATATGGTGTTTCATAATGTATTTCAGATTTAGATGTAAATAAAAACTGTAAATTAATTACCGCCGCGTGGCTTTCAATAAAATTAACAATTCAAACGTAATTATATCCTTTTAACGATCGGCAGTAACTGCGACGCATTTCAATTTAAAAAATCGAGCGTTTTATATTCCCATAATTAGATGCAATTAAACGTTTCTTTTTTACGCGTTTCAAGGAATGTCGAATGTATATCGGAGCTGTTTCTTCCGCGCTCCGGTTTTCCCCCGAGGCACAAGATCAGGCCTTCAAGTGACGAAAACTCACTCGGTGATTAATGCGAATCTCATTTTTACAACACTTGATCCGCATACATAATGAAAAGATATTTAAAATTCGGTGAATTTTTTTTTTGGTTGTTTCCGAGAGATAATTAATTATGCTAGAATAAAAAATATATACTCATTCTGAAAAAACAAGTATGGAAACTTTGGATTTTATTTATTTTAATTAAATTGTATTATTAATAAGGATCCCCTATCCTCATTATTATCTAATATTTATTGAACCTTGTGGATTCTGGAAAAGGTATTTTGGACTTGAGTTCTGTTTTAAAGGATATTGTTCCGAGTATTTAATAGATTTTGTGGAAGCTTAAGAGAGTGACATCTGTGCCACACAAAAACAAAGGCTTTCTGTATGTCCAAAAGTAGTGCTGCAGATGATTTTCCTTCTAGGTAGGATGTTTGTATATTGGATGTAAAAATGGTTAATGAAAGGGAGGTGGAGCTGTTCAGAAGAAAACCAAATTTATTGTTTGGAATAACATTGTAGATTTTACCTTCTATTATAGTTTTAAATATTTTAACGAAGTTTTCAATATTGTAATTCAATGTCCGGCGTGAGTGTTTGCCCGGGAAGTAGTTGTTTTAATGTGCATTTGTTTAACGTACTTACGTAACGTAAGTCATAAGTCACAGAGCAAAATGTAAAAATATTTTATTAATTATTTTCAAATCATTTTTATTTAATATATTGAAAATTTTATCGCTCAATTTGCATTTTATCAATATTTGAAATGTTATGGTACAATTTTCAATGTATCAATATTGGAAATTTTATGATACAATTTTTAATTTATAAATATTAAAAAATGTATCGTTCAATTTTTAATTTATCATTACTGACAATTTTATCGTTCAACTGTCAATTTATCAATATTGGATATTGTATGGTTCAATCTTCATTTTATCAATATTGAAATTTCCAATATTATCGTCCAATTTATCAATATTGGAAATTTGATCGTCCTATTTCCAATATTGATAAGTTTATTTGAAATATTGAAAACTGTAATAGATGGTAAAATCTACAACCTAGTTCCAAATTACTAACGTTTTTATTCAATATTGAAATTTCCAATAATTTCGTCCAATTTAACAATATTTTAAATTTCGTTGTCTAATTTCCAATTTATCAATATTGAAAATATTATCGTTTAATTTACAATTTATTAATATTAGAAATTTTATGGTCCAATTTTTAATTTATCAATAATGAAAATTATGTCGTTGAATTTTCAAATTTATCAATATTGGAAGTTTTATGATCCAATTTTTAATTTATCAACATTAAAAATTTTATCGTTCAACTTTCAATTTATCAATATTGAAAATTGTGTGATTCAATATTCATTTTGTAAATATTGAAATTTCCAATATTATCGTCCAATTTTCAATTTATCGGTAATGGAAATTGTATCGTCCAATTTCTCCATTAGAAATATTTGAAACTGTAATAGATGGTAAAATCTACAACCTAGTTCCAAATTACCAACTTTTGTTTATTCCCAGAATTATATATTGGAGCAACCCTTCCAATACTTTCCTTTACTAAACATGCAAAATGTCCACTATTAAACAGACTTGAAATCCTTTCCTTAAAATTCACCCCCAGTCTTCACATAATATCAAAAACATATATCCTTCGTAAACAAAGGATATGGCCATCCTTCACTAACAATTAATCTCAACTAATTTCAAGAACTTAGAAATTATGACAATTAAATAAAAATACAAGAACTCAATAGAGACAAGCAGAAGATGATGATCAATAGCCATTTTCTGAGGCTTAACTTAGTTGTTGTAATTTAATGCAACTCTCAGAAATAAAGATTTTATATATTGGAGTAACGTTATGTAATTATTTAAGTGTCTATCGTAAGGAATTGTATTAATGGATAATATTATGCGAATTGAATCAATTTCTCATTAATATTCACGATTACGCATCGAGTATGATAGTGGACACGTAGTAATTTCCGTATGTGTAATATTATACTAATTTATATTCACAATCCGCGAACAATTGTTTTTATTCTTGTGCGGATTCGCTACTGGTATTTTCTCTATTGATTTAACACTATGAATAATAAATATCTTTTAATTCTAAACACTTTCTAGTTTTGTGAATTTGTACAAGTGAATTTAAAAATATACCACAATGTGAACGTCCACAACACACAACTTTCTATTTTCTATGTGTTTTTTTTTTTTAATTTAATTTCAATTGTAGTTTCAAATTTATATTTTATACAAAAGTCTTTAAATTAAAAAAAAACAATTACACTAATTTTGTATTTTGAACAGTTTGTTATGTTTTTCAAACTAGTTTATAGAAATGTAATAAAGTAATTAAAAAATACTTTGTCTGGTCAAAATCAATCTTTTTATTGTTAATATTTCTAATATTTAAACATGGGTAGTTTCCCATTCAATGAAATCTATGTTTTTATTAATTTATTAGTAAATTTTTAATTATTTACTCATATTTATTTTATAGGGTTATTATAAATGATGGATCCATTTAAAAAAATCGTATTTAATAAAGTACAAACCCAAAATTAACAATCTTTGTGGCTATGAGAAGAGATGGTTTCAAATATTTTTTTTAATACATTATAAATATTCAATGTGTCCACCGTTTGATGCACGACAAACATCTATAATTTTTAGCAACGAAGAAAATCTTCACCTTAGTGGAAAAGTCTACAGATACAATGTTCCATATGGAGTTGCAAAATCCATATTCAACATTGCAACATGGGAGAGACTCTCCGAAGATTAACGTGTTTTGTCTCTTATTCCATTCAACTGTTTATGGACATATTTCCTTTGCGGAAACAACTGTAACTGGAAGAGCGTGGGTATGTTGGAAAAATGTACCAAGAGGATGGAGCTTTGCCCAATTGGAACGTTGCTGTACGAAGCTTTTTGGATGAATTCGTTCAACTCTAAACTATCTGCGAAACCTTGTTATTGTTCTCGTGCACTCAGTAACAGCAGATACGCTTTCTTGTGTGGAAAAAGTTTGGTTATCAAGTGGATGTTTTTTGGTTACCACACATTGAACATTTAAAATGTATTAAACAAAACTTTGAAACTTCTTCTTTTCATGTCTGCAAAGATTGTTAATTTTTTATTTATACTTTAATTAATACGAATTTTTAAAAATGGGTCGTTTCACAAAGTGCCACATGAGAAAATCTTTTTTGATAATAAATATCAATTCAGTAAATATTTAATAAATCTGTATATTTTCGCTGGTAATATTGGCATATCTAAACACAGATTAAGTTAGTCTTAAACTTTACATTTCTAACGAATACCACTTCTTAGGAATAATTTCATGATTACATTTTAAACCTAAATAAAAACTAAAATTAGATATATTATACAGAGAGGTTTTTTTTATGAGTAAACTTTGAATAAAAAAAAATTGAGATTCCTCTGAAAATTAAGTGTTTTCTTTATCAAAAAAACGGCAAATTTCAACTAACACCCCTGGTACATTAAGGAAAGTGTATACCTGCAAAAAACGGGGGTCAAACGCATTGAACATAATTTGAAGTCTAACACGATTGATTTATTTGGCATATGTAAGTTTAGTTGCGTGTTATAGGCAACTAAACACATACATTAATATGTTGACTCGCGCATTTTGCAGGTATACATAGGGGAAATGTATACTGATAAAAAAGCTATCTGTATATATTTACAATAATGGGCTAACCCCGTTATTTTAGATGATATTGATATATTAACGATTATCATATGTATATGCCTAGAATAATAACATTACATTATGATTAACAAAAGAAAAAAGACAACAAATTACCCTCACGTATTTCCTTATAAAAAAATAGATTCAGTTTCAGAATAAATTGGAGGGACAGAAAGAACTCTAATCGAAAGCCAGTTCCAGAAAAAGATAATAATATTTCATGTATAAAAACAAATAATATAATGTAAATAATTATGTTACTTGTATAGAATAGAGACTTATTATTATTATTATTAAAATGCTGGTGTTGGGTTATTTTTTTAAATAATTTAATTAAACCATGTTTAAATTTAATTCATGGATAATTTTAATATTTTTTTAATTTGTATTTAATTCATTGATTTTTCTAATTAAGTAGTCTGATTAAATAAATATTTTTATTTTTTGTTTCTTTATTATTTGTTTTAATTATCAGAATCAAAAAATGTTGGTACATTTATTGTTCGAATAATTACACTATTAGAAATTAAAAAAATGTGTTTTAAATTACAAAAAGATCTTGAATGTATATAATTAATAGTATGAGTTGATTTTCAATAAATATTAATTGGAACAGATGTTTAAGTAAAATTTGTGTTTATTTACACGTATAAAGAAGCTTAGTAATTAATTAAATTATATTAATCAGGATATTTTTAATATTAGTATCTTAATTTAATCTAGTCATTTGTTTTATTTCTTTTTGAGGATTTTTTTAAATAAATACATTTATTTAAAAGAATTAATTGAAAAAAAATATTATTATGGCTGAATATTAAGGTTGATAGCCATTTATAAGTTTAGATCAAATATATTGTATAATATATGTATATGTAAATACCACAATAAAGATGATTGTATATATTATTATTATTCGTCATAATGATGACAGTCAAAAGGTTTTTACTGGAAATTAGAAAACATATACTGCATAAAATATTTGTGTTTACTTTTCGAACTTTATCATCATTGATTAATATTTTTCATATTTAGATAATATAATAAATACGAATATATTATAATAAATCTGCAAAAACATATACATAAACATAGTTTAAATTGAATAACTTTAAAAGCTTGACTAGTTTCCAGTTATAAGCCTATTTTCTCTTAAAAATGGTAGATTTTTTTTCAATATGAAATAATATTCAATTTAATATAATTGCTTTGTTTATGGAAATTCACTTTCTTTTTACAATTAATATTTATTATTTCAATAATACTTAATAATATTTAAACGCAGGTCATTCATATTGTAACTATAAAAATGAACATAAAACATTGAATATCTATCATTAAAATAAATTAAAAACACAGATTAAATCGAATAACTTTAAATGCTCGACCAGTTTCGGGTTATTAGCCTCCGCAAAGAAATTAAAAATTAAATTCAATATAATGTACGTTTATAATTTGATTGGTAGGTTTTTATATGTTAGTTATATTTATTGTTAATAATCAAAGTATTTAAACACTGTTTAATTGGTGATTTTTCACTGAACAAAATGTTTACAAAAAACGATCAATCAATATTAAAATCTACATTATATGTTAATATAACATTAAATAATTGATAAAAACGTAATACAATGAATAAATTAAAATAATAACAACAAAAATAACTTTAATACTGGACAAGTTTTGTGTTATTTTGTTACTTAACAAAATAAATTCAATTTAATGTATATTTTTATTTTTTATTGGTAGATTTTTAATATCTTATTTGTATTTGTTGTTAATTGTATTAGTAATAAAATAAATAGTGTTTCCTTAATGATTTCCACTCAAGAAAATATTAACAAATATCTTTGCATCAGTATTAAAAACAATGTTATACGTTAATTAATCTGTAATTTAATTCTAATTGCGTGGCCTGATTACTTAAATATTTTTTTTTGTTTGTTAAGTTTTCTTTAAATATTGAAATTGCACCACTAAAAAAACGTAACGTGTAATGTTAATAATAATAACATGGTTGCAAAGTGTCAATTTTATTTAGTGGATGCCATGTGTAAATTAATTGAAACCTCCAATGATGATCTATTTAAATACAAATAAATAAATAATAAAATAAATACTTACAATAGCAGTGCAAACAAATCGTGGCATTTCGTCCTTAAAAACAAAACCTTCAACAACAAAAAAATTAAATTGCGAACCGACGAAATCCAGCCGGAAAAATAATAATAATCACTTGTTCAGTACACTCGTCTCATAAGTTTCGTCCGTTCGTTTATCCTTATATAGGACAGCCGAGCGCCTGGCCGCTCCTTCCTCAATGTTGACCACTTCTTAACAAATGCATTCCTGCATCTTTAACATCGACATAAACGCCCGCGAAATACACAGACAGCACCAGCCACAATTATAACAGCAAACGCAGACCAATAAGTCCGTTATTGACTTAATTAACCATTAATTAGTGCACCGAGCACGTAGTCGTAATAATAAAAAAAATATTATTTAAGAAAAAAAAAACTGCGAAGTTATTGTTCGGCTCGAGTGAGCATGATCGTTTTTCTGTAAATGGCAGGTTTTACCAAGTTGCGCAAGCCTTTGTTGTTATTCCGAAACAAATAAATTTTCATTTGGTATTTACTATTCGTGTAATGAGATTACACAGTAATTTTAATCTGGATTGCGGTTGGAAAGATTCATTGCCTTTTTCCACTCGTGGAACTATGCTGAGCATTGTGGAAGGTAACATTTAATTGAATGATTGGTTTATAAGCATTATTGTATGTAATTATTGATGATGGAGGAATAATAACTTGAAGGTGATTTATTGCGGGATAAATTCCGTTTTGTAAAGCAAAAACTATTACAAGTGTTATAATGATTTTTTTATCGAATTTACGATAATTGATTGCAAATAACATCACGTACACATAAGTACAGTTTAATTTATAAGTTAAATGCCAATTAATAAATAGATTATTATAAATCTTCTATGATCTGTTTGTAGAGAATTTTCTTAATTTTAATAAAAATGCTTTCATTTCTCTTATTTTTACTTTTTACAAAATATGTTTAAGAAACAAAGTTTCTATCATTATTAGTACCATAAATGGTGGAAATATTTCTATTACAATCCAGACGTTTTTTTAATTTCTTTAAAGGGTATACATTTGGATATTTTCAATAGATATTTATTTTCCTTTAGTACTTGGTTTACAAGTACATAATTGCAGAGTAATTGAAAGAGAATAATTGATTCCTGAATTTTTATCGGTTGTTTTCTTTTAAGTAATATTAAAGATTAATAATCAAATAGATTTATTATTTATTATGATAATGAAAAAAAAAAGTTTAAAAAAGCAATATAACGTGTTTTAATCATTTTTTTAAAAGAGGAATGAATTATTACAAGAAAATGCTAAAAGATCACATAAATAAATATCATCTTAAATTTTAAATTAATTCTAAAATAGTTAATTAAGGGCCCTTATTTCTTTGAATTTATTATTTTATTAACGAAATGTCATTATAATTATTTAGAGCGTTCAAAACATATTTTATGTCTAATTTCTAAAAAATTCTCGATTTTGACGTGTTCGAGAATTGCATTTTTGTATTTTTAACTGCACACATTTCTGCTGAATATTTTAAATACAGTAGGTCCCATAAAAAAATCTGATGCTTAGTTTTTTTAATATATTATGGCATATTTGGATTTGCCAGATAATACAAGATATGTAACATGTAGAATATTGTAATAATTATTTAAGCCATTTTAATTCGAAACATAATAAATAAATACTGAACTACAATTAGAGATTTTCAAGCGTAATCTCTAATTGTAGTTGAAGTATGTCACCAAATGTAAGTTAAGTTGCCTACATTTAATAAAGTAAAAGCTCCAATATGTCTAGAAACATGACCGTAGCTAGAATAAGAGCTTTCTAACAAGCTGAAACTTTTTCTCATCATGAAATAAATCATTGCTTTTTTTATTGTTTGATATAGGAATGAATTATCGGCCATTTTAATGATATACTACATACGCCTGTAACCCATAATCAAAGATTTTTTTCAAATTTTGCTATTTAGTTTTAATTTTATATAATTGTAAATGTACGAATAAATGATTTTTTCTATTCTACGATACAACTCTTGCATTTTCGAACAACCCTCGTATGTACTGATTACTCAAGTTTTCAATTACTATCGAATTATTACTTACTGTAATTGGGTTTTAAAAAGTTCTTTAATAATTTATTTGTCTTTCAAGTAATATCAGTTACCATACTTGCTGATCAGTCTAATCAATTATTATATCATTTTTCACTTTCACTAAAAGCGCCGCAATTAACGTCCATATTTAATTTACACAAATGCAAACGATACTCTACTGGTTAATGTTTTAATTATACCGACTATTAATACATACACACCTTGAATACTTTACATAATATTTTTTTTATTGTTCGAATCTATTACTTATGCATACTGTACTCATTTAATATATAAAAATAGTATGTTAAATAAAATGATGTTAAATGTTTCGCTTCAAATAAATATTATTAATTTATTTGAAGCGAAACAAATAAAATAAAAAAATTGATTTGTATACAAAGTAGTCGGTAAAGTTGTGGTAATCTTCAGGTAGGGTGTTTTATTTTAATTAATTTTGCATAAATAATCTAAATAAAAATATTGAATTCTACATAGCGTCTCAAGATGCCGTTGAAATATTAAACCTGTGTCTGGAAATTTGTATTAACCTTTAGACATTTAGGAAAAACTCACTAGAACAATAAAATGCACATTTGTAAAATTTCTTTCAATGACATAAGTTAACTTTTATAAAAACAACACTTTTTCTATAAAACATAATAATAATCATAGATACAATAAAAGGGATAAGAGTCTCCAGGTGGGTATACATAAATGAAAGCGGGGCATCCCTTTATATCAAGGAAGGGAAATATCCCTTCAACCAAAAAAGGAAATGACACGTAGGACTACAAGAAAAGTGATCCAGGCCTAGTGGAGTAGAAATCCTCCAAAAAGACGTTAATGTCTTCAACGAGGATCTACAGAAATAGACGAGCAACTTACTTAGAAAGAAAGCACTTCAAACGAGCAAAATATACCAGTGGCTGGAAGCCGTACAAGGATAGCCTCAGACGCTTTAAGGAAGCTGTTAAACAAACAAAAAGTTCTTCATGGAAGAAATTCTACAATGAGATAGAAAATCCTCGGAGGCGAACAGAATCAGGAAGGAACTAACGTAAAACGAGCAATTCCGGACTTCCTCATGGTACAGGACAAAAGTTAATCATGTAATAAAACTATAGGACACCCCCATCACTTAATTGGTTTACTTACCAACTAATGATGGTGAAACTCCTTTCATCAGCTTAAATCAAAATAACTAATAGGCAGGAAGTTTTGGATATATTATGTAACAATAGGGGTTTCAACCCATTCAAATAGACAGAACCAGACGGCTCAACCCTGCTAAATTACGAATACCAAATTACAGATTGCAGAAAACATTGTTGCTCCCTATATGGAAATCACTTTGATAACCTGCTGTCTAGATATTTTCTATACATGTGGTATTCATCATAAAAGTAGGGAAAAACAAAGGCCTATGGACGAATAAGCCATTCTCCTCTTTATTTAAAGCTCTAATACCAAACATGAGCGGAATTAGAGTAGAATCGCAAACAAAGTTGGATCTTTATGGATAGCTCAAAAATAGCCAAATAGAAGGCGTATTTTCCAAAGAACACTCCCTAGAACGGTTCTTCCGATTAGTAGACGCATGCAATATACCACATGATTCTGTATGTGTAAAGGTTAACCGAGAAACAGAAAATATGTTCATCAACACAGAAATACTGGTGATCAGGATAAAAACCCTCACGGGTAGCCAGGTTGCTTCAAAAATACTGAATACTCAAAGTTGCAACTTTAAAGGAAGTATCAACTGCAGGAGAAAGCTTAAGAAGCTTGCTAGATAAAATGACGTATGTTTCATTAAGGTATCAATCCACAGCAACCTAAAAGGCAACCTAACAGCTCATGAGTTAGCACAGGAAGAAGCCAAAAACTTCGGGCAATCACACATTGTATAGAACTATCTTATAGCAATTTGAAGATGGTGTTAGATGAATTCATCACAACCTTAGAAAATAAGAGGTAGAGATAGGGCAGAAAGGCCGCCAATCGATGGTCTATGACAGACTAACAAACAATATGATTGTAACTACGATTATGTATAATTAATGCATGTAAAATGATTATCTGTTAATAAAGATTTCTATATATATAAGAGATGGAAGAATGAAGATTCGTAATATATTGCGAGGCAACTATGACTGGAGCTTGATACAGCCAACAGTGAAAGAATAGTTACATTAAAAAGAATCGATATTAGGATAACAGTAGGTATTATTTCTGGCCACGTGTACCTAGGAAAACATAAAAATGAACTTCTATGGTTGCAGCAATGATGAAGAGAAATAAAAGATAGTTTTTTCTTCATTAGTTCCGCCTTGGAGGGAAACAGGATTAATTTTCTGGGACGGCCATATTAATAAGTTAACAGGCCGTAGACCACTCAAGATGGCATAATCAACTACATTAAGGGCTCCAATTGGTTTTAGAGTTTTGTAAGAGAGGTAATCCATATTGCCTATTATCGTAACACAACGTAAGTTATAAATAAATTTAAATATTTACCAATTAGATTCCAGATATAAATCATTTTATTTATTAATTAAACAAAATTTTAATTAATAACTAAAATTATTTAATTTTTTTTAATTGGGCAATAGATGGCGCTTGAGCTATATTTCCAATTATTATAACTAAAATTATATTTCATTCATTTTATGTTATGTATATTTTAGAAATAATAATATAATGAAACAATCTAATGCAAGCAAAGGGGAAGTATTATTTTATGATCTGATGGCCCATTCCAGGAATCGATGATAAAATTAGTAGCAAACATCATAAAAAACTGCATGATATTTGCACTTATCCCATTCTTGAAATATTTAATTTTCACACCGATAACATATCGTATTAAAAACCATCATATATCACACATCACGATCTCTCACTAAAGTGAAAAATCAAATGTCTATCATTTGTCAGTCAAATGATAAAAAAAGTTAGTTTTTCAGTTGAATAATATGCGACAGCTGTCCGTTATTGGTCTGGCTATTAGCCCAGGAATTAGTTTTATCAATAAACATTATGTAGGTCCTTTTTTATTGAGATTGTTTTGAGTTTTTTTTTTCAAACTATATGAAACATTTTGTTCCTTAATTGCGCCATTATTTAGTAACATATAATGAATACTAATGTAGCAACATACCAAAGAGAAAATAGTTTTCATAATTTTATTAATTATTTTGAAATATTTTTATTATTTTTTTTAATAAATAAAAGGAAAAAGAATGAAAAAATATATTTTAATAAATGAAACACTTTTTTACTTTGTTTGTATAACTCGAGTTATACAAACAAAGTAAAAAAAGTGTTTCATTTATTAAAATTGAATTACAATGTATAACAAAGTAGAAGCATCAACAATTAACAAGAAAAAATATATTCTTGGATGATCAATTAGCAGCTTACTCTAGGTGCTAATTAATCATATGGAAACACTTCATGTTCACTAAATCCTAAGAAATATACTGTCTATTCAATAACCGATTTGCATTATTTAATACTAAATTTCATAAGTGCAAATTTAAGGATATATTAACTTAAAGTAATAATTTACTTACTAAATTACATTAAAATGTGTTTTTATTAATTTTATAAAACGCATAATTAACATTAACTTTATAAACACAACTCAAATTTCACGTGAATTAAATAACCTTGATTTTAAATCTAAAACGTTCACACAACAGAATATGATTAAAAAAAAAAACGCATAACATTTCATAATATTGCTGTATCATTAATGATAAAAAGGACTTATATAACAATGTATCTCGCGTGACGAAATAAGAAACTTCTAGAAAAGTTGTATAAAATTCTTTAACGTAAAAACAATCGTTCAAAATAGTTACATCTTCAGTGGAAATAAGAATAATAGATATATCATTTAATTTTTAAATTAAGTTTGAAATATAACATTAAGTTTTTAATATATATTTTTTAGCTTAATGCTTCCTTCTTTTCATTTTGTGGTAAACGTTTATCATGATGTATATTTCTTAATCAAATTGAAATTTATTTTTTAATGTCTATATTTTGTAATATGAATATTTCATTCTAATCCTTTGTTCATTGTATTGTTTTGTATTATTTTATGTTAAAAGGCGATAGCCGTTAATAAAGGTATTATTATTATTATTATTATTATTATTATTATTAAATTAATTCAATTATTATTTCATGAATATGATACTACTCGGAGAAATATTACTATGTAGGACGTAAAATAACGAAGGCAATAATATTAAAAGCTTTGTCAATTGAGAATGAAAAAATTATTTGAATCGGTTATTTTGAAATTTCAAAATTTTTAAGAGACACAAAATCTAGTTAATCCTTATATTTTTTAGTTATGAAAACGTACATTCTTTTACGTCTATCCAGTTTACACTGATTTAGATAGAGATAACTTATTTTGAAATGACTTGAATGAATAGCCTTGTCAAGGCACATTATTTCGAATTAAATTATTTGTAATGATGAAAAGTGCGATTTTTCATAATTTGAACAGATGACTTCTTTCCAAATTACTGATTCTGATTATATAATATTTTGCAAGTTTGGTATTAAGATGTTGAAAGTTTTTAATATTACCCTTACAATTAATTTTTTAACTAATTTATACAACATTTTGTATTACATTTTAAAAATTAACAAAAGACAATCGTATTGTATGAAATAAATATGAATAAATTATTAAAAATCAACCAATAAAACACAGATTTGATTGAATAACTTTAAATTCTCGACTTGTTTCGGGTTATTAGCCCATTTTCAAGAGAATTTAAAATTTGTTTTATTAAAATTTCTATGGATATTTACATTAATGGATATATTGATTTTTTAATTTTTATTTTAATTTAATTGTGGGGCAGGCAATCTAATCTGTGTTTTATTGGTTGATTTTTAATAATTCATTCATATTTATTTCATACAATATGAACTACCAATGTCTAATATTAAAACCATTGACAATCGTATTGTTTTAAAATAATTAACATATTTAATAAACAATTTTATCAACTGAAAACATTTCAAAATTTCTACAACTTAAAAAAATATTTATTCTTATTAATTAATTCGCAAGTTCTAAGTTTCCGCATAAAATGTAAAACTCGTTCGCACGAAAAATACGCAGCAATGACGATGAATTTCACATTGAACTTGACATTTTCATTTGGTAAACAAAGCACGAAGGTTTTGTTTATAACGTGTATCAACCTGTTCATAATTTGTTCCGCTATAATAAATTACAATCTCATAACCACAGGTTTCCATGCTACAACATATGCAATATTCTTGTTGATATGCTATACGTGTTGCATAGCGCTCATTTATCATTCCAAATAAATTCGAATTGAATTTTATATTGCGTTTTTAAGCTAGGCAATAGAAATAACGTATCAGCAAGGAGAATTGAATAAATATGAACGATTGAACTTTATAATTTCTAATATTTAAATATTGATAGAGCATATTATTATCATAAATATATTTTAAATAAAATGAAACAAAGATGATTCACACATTTGCAGTTATTTAAATTACAATGAAATTAAACAAGGAAAATTTCTGGCAATGATCAATAAATTTCGATCGATTCCTTTTTCCAACTGCAAAAATTACTTACACTGTAAGTTTTAAAAACATCTATTCTAAAACTTAGAGTATACGTAATTTTTTGCAGTTGGAAAAAGGGATTCATCGAATTTTATTGATCATTGCCAGAAATTTTCTTTGTTCAATTTCTTTGTAATAAATATATTTATTCATATATTTTATTATAATATA
This sequence comes from Philonthus spinipes, assembly GCA_963082785.1. Lineage (NCBI taxonomy): Eukaryota > Metazoa > Arthropoda > Insecta > Coleoptera > Staphylinidae > Philonthus > Philonthus spinipes. The sequence continues at coordinate 21,347,269 of OY720303.1, forward strand.
AACTACTAATATTTAAATATTAAAATATGAAAAATTTACGTATAAAGTAATGTATATATATATAACAATATTTATTAACAATTAAGTTTACAATAACATAACGATAATTGGTTAGGTATATCAGACAATAATTAATTAATTGTTAAATAGCTATCGATCGTGGGTCTTTCTGCCAAAACAAAGTATTTAATTTAAAATTATCTTGAGAATTGGCCAACAATCTAAAACTAGTCGAAACTTTTAGTTATTCAATTTCATTTGTGTTTTTACTTTGTTTTATTGGTGTATTAATTCGCCAAATTATCAAGTTTTTAGATTTCACTTAATTATAAAATTCAATGAGCAATTGCCAAATAAATAATATCATGTGTATTTATTAATTATTATTTCGACCAAAAGTTGGTATTTCCAAAATATTTTAGTAAATAGTAGATTTTCGTGGTTGGCTAATCTATTAAAACAAATTTGTAATTATATATTTTGTAATTTTTAATTAAATTATTTATTTTTCAGGTATAACTCAATTAAAAACAGTTATTATTGCAATGGGTTTTGATCACCATTCTTTGAGATTTGATTTAGATTATCAGTATGACGTATAAATCATAATTTATCAAATATATTTATAACTTTTTCAAAATGTAATGTTATGGATGAACAGATCGTCAGGATTTTCAAAAGATTATAAGAGTTTATTGAAATCAGAGTTATTCAAAGTAAAAATGTCCTTCTTTAATTTGCCGTTTTTTACTAAAATACAATTCTCGAAGGTAGATAAATGGTTAGTTCATTTAATTTGCACTAAGATGAAGCAAGTGTATGTTTGTGACTGTCTTTGGATTTGTTCGTTATATGGACATGTTTTGCACTTTCTATACTAAGAACAATGTAAATCACCCGTAAGATTTACATTGCTCTATACTAAGTATAATACTAATTTATGTAACGAACAAATCGAAAGATATTTTAAAATGTTCTTGATGATTGTTTTTACAATACAGAAAATATTTTTTTCTAATTTAATTTTCATATTTATTATATTTTTCAAATGTTGGTGATTTTTTTTATATGTGTAGTTTGTTTTTAAAATAATTCTCTTATTTTTCAAAATAGATTAATTATAACTACAGTGAAAACATAAATTTCGACCTTAACCATGTACGCTAACATTAACCCAATTTGTAACGCAATCAATGAACTGAACTTGTTAATCGTTCAAGAAACACGAAAGAATTTGTCGTATATAATTCGTACATGATCCGAATAGAATCATTTCCTTGGTATCTTTGGAAAGCCATTGCGAAGGTTGACATTTGCAACACAACAATTTCTATCGTCGGCGTCGTTACACTCACTGCAACGCAAATGGAGGGAGAAGTAAAAAAAAGTGTATGTGATTAGATCAAACACACACACACTAAATAAATCGATTACCTTGCCGAAAGCTGACATAACTGAACACATTCACCGAAATCTGGATTGAATAAAGTATGTTTTGTAGCGAGAAAGGAATTTCTTCGCTGTTTCTATTGCGCTTAACATTTAGAAGTTACACTGCTCGCGGTGTTTGGTAATAATAAAACGTGATTCGCATTTTGCCGGAGCAATGAAGATTATTTCGTACTTTGTTTCGAAATGGATATTGATCGTTTCTTTTTTTGTAACATTATTTGTTTTCCTGTAGATCATTTCAGATTACGCTGTTTAAAATTCATGCAAATAAATCAAAACTTTCGAGCAAATAAAAATGTTATAGTCGTGGAAAATTTGCTCCTAATATTGATTATTTGCGGCGATCGCTTTCTCTATTGGTTAATACCGAAATAATCCACCCGTGTTTACAAAGAGCTGCGCAAATTCCGGGGAAGGAATAGATTTCACGTGCCGCTGATCCTTCGGCATTCCGACTCGCGTTGGGCAATTGTTTCGTCCTTCGTCGGGATTATCTCATGCGCAAATAAGTTGATTTGGAAAAAAGTGCAGGCATGCATATGCCAGACGATGCCAACACCCGCGCGATCTAATGCAAGATCTAATGAAATATTAGTTACGTGCGAATAATCGAACGCACGTGAGTTTATTTAGAAATTTCCTTTTGAATTTATATTACGGTACTGTCTATTTTGTATTCTTATTTTGTCAGTTACATTTCCCGGAAAATCAAATGCTTTTCGTAATAAGGGAAATGAACCATTATGTATATTATATCTAAGAAAATCATTTATTATGCACACTCAAATATAATCACAAGGAAATAAAATTCACAAATATGCGTCGAAAATAAATAAAATGTTATTTGAATAATTTGATATGTCACTATATCAAACTATTCAAATAACATTTTATTTATTTTCGACGTTTTTCGATTGCAATTTTCTAATCATCAAATGGGATTTATTATGCTTAAATTAATTAAGCATAATTAAAATAATAATTAATAATTAAAAATAATCAAAAAACAGTTAAATGAATGATAAATAAGTAAATTGTACACATGTTTTTTTTTTTTTAATTAATCTCATTTAACGTGGTAAAACATTTTTGAATTAATTAAGGAAAATTTAATTAAAATTAAAACACTTGGCTTGTTTCACTTATTTATATTTCTCTAACTAGTTTCGACCATTGGTCATCTTCAGGGAGGAATGTAATTGAGATTTATTATATCTCAAATACATTTTACATTATCAAACATATATAATACGATTTATCCAATGAATTTCACTCAAATATTGTTCCATTCAAATATAAAACATTTTATCAGTAACAATCGCCTTATTTTTGGAAATATTTCATTTTTTTCTGAATTTGTAACTAATTATACCTAAAACAATGAAAATATGAAATGAGTGATTATGCTATTTATGAATCTTTTCATAGAAAAAAAATCAAGGGAAAAGGAAAATATTCTGTTCAAATTTTTGGATCGCTTATTTCAACGAATATATTTGTATTAAGGTCTGCCCAGTATATTCCATCGATTTTTATTCTACTACATTTTTTATATAACTATTTTATTGCCATTATAGCACAGAACTTTATGATTTGGTTATTGTTTGTAAGTATGATGTAATTGGTTAGTTCGTTTAGTTTTCAAGAAAAAAAAAACGGAAATAGTTCATTTGCTTGATTATATCCTTTAGAAATTAACAGATTTTATGTTTCATTAATTCAGTAAATATTTCAGGAACAACTTGAAATATATATATGAGTATTATGGTCCTTGCGGGTCCTTGATTTTATAGGTATTTCTTCCTGTCCTCGGTTTTATCATCCTAGCTGCGCACTTAGAGTTCTTCAAGATTCTTGATAACTTCTTCTTTCCATTGGGTTTTCAATCTTCCTCTTCTTCTCTTTCTCCCCTGGTCTGAAGCCCATAGCCTGCTTGGTATCCTTCCTTCGTCCATTCTTGCTAAATCCTTATCCTTTGTGATTTTACTGCTCCAACTATTTTAGCGTATTCATATAGCTTCCTTATTTCCAGGTTAGTTCTCCTTGTCAACTTATCATCTATTTTTTCTTATACTTTGTGATTTTACTGCTCTAGCTATTTCAGCGTATTCTCCTTGTCAACTGATCATCTATTTTTTTATCCTCAAATATCTTCCTTAGCATTCTTCTTTCTCATACTAAATGTATAGCACTTGGCCCTGCTTTCTCGTAGTTCACACTTCACTCGCATAAGTTACTACAGATCATATAACTGCTCTGTTACTCAACAGAACATATTACCGGATATTATGGCGCCCATTGAGTGCTTTTTGTTCCCGCTGCTATCCTTGTGTTTATTTCTTAAATTTATATTATCTTTGTTGTCAAATACAAATAAAAAATAATTCACTTAATGAGCGGCGACTGGAGCAGCAGCTTTCCCTTTCTTCCCCTTATCATCCTTCTTCTTCCCTTTCACTTCTTTGACTCCGGCCTCCTTCTCCACCAAAAACAACTCAATATGACAAGGCGAGGACATGTAAGGGTTAATCCTTCCGTGAGCACGGTACGTCCTACGCCTCAAACACGTAGCCCTGTTAACATGAATATGCTCAACTACCAACCTATCGACATCCAAACCACTGTAGTCAGCATTGCTCTCGGCATTGCACAAAAGCTGGAGCAAGAATTCAGCGGACTTCTTGGGCCAACGTCCCTGTGTCGTGTTGAATTGTTTGGCCTGTGCGCACCTGCCGACAACTCCGTTGAAGCGCCTAAACGGGATGCACTCTTTCTTATCCACATTACCTAGGGTTTTGTAATTACTACTCCCTGGTATCAGGATACTGTCACTTCCTCAAACTTGTATTCCTTACTTCCTACCTTATTCTTTTGGCATATGTTATGCTTATATGTCTCCTCCAGGTCAAGTATTTACTTTTATTTATTTATATAACGGAGGCCATTAATTGGTTATTTTTAGTCCCATTGTCTTTGCTTTTCCGGTAATTTTCTTGGTAATCTCTTGCATCTTTTTTTGTATCTTTTTAAACCTATCAAATCAGCTAAAGTCACTGGTACGTAATGCTATATATTGTGCCTTCTCTTTTTATACCACTATTTCTTAAGACTTTTTTAAGTATTAGGTTGAATAGCGTCGGTGATAGGGGATTACCTTGCCTGGATTCACTTTGAACTTTTTGGTCATTCTTCCATTCACCCTAACAGTGCTTGTTGTTTCTTATAGCGTCATTTCTACTAACCTAATCAGTTCATTTGGTATTATCAGTTCTTATTTTACAAAAGGTTTAAGAAATTAAAAATTGTTTTGAAAAATTGTGTAAACCGTTTGTAACGAAATAAATTATAACTCCCTTCTAAAAACCTTACAAACGATTTTTTTATTTAATTATTGTTAATTTACTATTAAATGTTAATTCAAAAACGTATTTGACCGAACTCATTAGAGAAAGTGCCATGATGGATATCATCATTTTTTTAAATTTTAAAATGACCAGAGGAGGTAAAATTCTTTGAGGTTTGTGTATGTTTAATCCTTATTAATCGCGATGGCCCTTGCGCAGATTTGTCCTTATCCTCCTTGTGTAATTTTCATATGCATATTATTCATAATTAGGCTGAGAATTTATGCTCATACTCAGCCTATTTATGAATAATATGCATATGAAAAATTCATGGACCTATGAATATCATGCGTGCAAAGTGTGGCGGAAGGAACCGCCATTTTTTATGCGAACTAGTTAGCACCATATTTAAAATTAAGCACTGTCAATTTACGCGAAGTGTTCCGCGAGATGCTGAGTTACCCCTCTGAAATTATATATCATTTAATACAAATATGTACATTATTGTTAAGTTATTTTGATTTTATTCATTCGCGCAACGTAATGAAAAAAAAATAGTTATTTAAATTTTCTATTTTAAATTAATAATTTAGCGCTCTACCTGAAGATTATTACACTTTTTCTGGCCAGCTCGTATATATTTAAATTTGCAGATAAAAAAGTACTAAAAAATATAACAATTCTTGTTGTTAATACTTTTTTATCTAAATTAATTTATTATACACGAGCTGATCAGAAAAAGGTCTAATTCTCCAGGTAGGGAGCTAAATGATAAATGTATAATAGAAAATTCCGGAAAATCGTATTATTCTTTATTTTGAATAAAACCAAAATAACTTGACAGCAAAATTCACATTATAAAATTTCAATAATATAAGTTATAATTTTTTATAATTTTATAAAAAATATAAAATGTTATAAAATCTTATGAAAAGTTAATATTTTAATGTAAAACTAAGCTTGTATCTAAATTAAACCGAATTTTCCTATAAAGAAATCTTGAGTACACATTATTGGTTTCTCGATAAAAAAAAACATACAATATTTTAGTGCTATGAGTAATTTTGATATATCGTACAAACATACTTTCAATACACTTCACTTACATTTATCAAACAAATCAAACCACCTCGCCCACTTTTATTAAATTTTTTTCTTATCTGTATCCGTTTCTAAGCGAGATCGTTTTTTTTCCTCATAATTCCCTATCACTTCGTCTGTTTCTATTTTGCCCATTCCTCGCACACAATAGGCGAACACTATTTATATACGTTTGAGTTAATTATCAAGGACACACTCGATTAGCTACGCCCAAAACATGTCATGAATGTGACACATTATTTACATGAGGAAAGGAATCGATGGATATTACCGGCGATTCGATTTAATTTCACATAATGCTCCCCGGCGCCGATTAAGGCATAATTTCACGATTTGTATTAGAGAGATATTCGTTTCTATTGAGTGTTTATCGGTTTCTGGGTGATAAAATTCAAGGAACGCATTTTTTAATAGGTCAAGAAATTAATTTTTTGCGGAAGTTTTATATATATATATATATAATATATATATATATAATCGATGTCCCCTTTTACCAATTGGTGTCGTGGTGGAAGTTTTATTTAAAACCATAAAGAAATGTCGTTTTTAGTTTTTTTAGATTTTAAAACCATAACTTGACTCAACAAATATTTAAGGCAAGCAAAGTTGAGTTTATGAGTCGATGCTATTCAATAATTTATAAATAAAAGAAGCTTCACTTGAGATTTATAATTATATAAATTATGTGTCTATTGTTGCGTCCCGAAATTTTGGGCCCTAAGAAGTAGGAATTACTTCTTAGGGCACGAAATGACAATCATGAAAGGTTGCAACTTTTTTTCCGACGCAGTGTTTTGCCAAATGCCGCACTCGTGGACATGAGTATGTTCGAAGGGGGATTGTGGTATTTTTCAGCTTTCAATATTAACTAAACAAAGTACACCATCAAGTTTTCAATAATTCATAACCCAGAAATATAAAATCTCAATATAATTACTTCAATAGTTATTAAGTAATTAATTTATAAACATAGTCAAATTTTAGAATTTAAAAATTTGTCTTTGTAACTACTGCAAAATATGTTTGCATTTTTTCTATTTAGATTAAAAATAAAAAAAAAACACTTTAGTATGTTGAATAGTTTATGAATTAAAAATTATCTAATTTTAAAACATGAATTTAAATTTAGCGAATCTTGCAAAAGCACAGTTCAAATAGATCCGATATCTGGTTCACAACATAACATAGCCACAAGTTTCCTCTTTTTCGGAAAGAAAGAATTTGTCAACCGATCTTTTTGATATAAGGTTGCGCGAAGTAAATCCCAACTGGATGGAATATCTACCCTTATTCGGAACTCGCATTTATTCGAACGTAATTTTGAGATATTTTTGCGTGTGTGTGAGTCGCCGAAAAATTACGTTTAAAGAAATGTGAGTTCCGAATAAGCGTAGATATTCCGAACAGCTGGGATTTACTTCGCCTTTATGTTTATGGGATAGAACTAATAAACTATATACTATATATTCCTGTAAATAAAACTATAATTTCCAAACGTAAATTGGGACAAAGGCTAATATTTCACTAAGTGATTAATGAGAATCAAACAGGAAAAAAAGTAAATTGACGAAATTTGTTATTTCGTTATTTTTTCTTAAATAGAAAAAGAAGGCATCAAAATTGTGGTTTAATTAAGTAAGATGTTGTAGTTTACTAAGCGTGAATATTTGTGAAATCCCAATTTTAATACTTTATTAACAAAAATTCATTAGAATCAAAAGAAAAGAATAAGCAAATAATTAATGAATTAATTATCTTACAATTCTTTTTTTTTAAATTCAATTAAAACTGCAATATCAACTCACACTGTGAAGTAGAGAAGCTCATAGAACGATGATATATAAGACTAAATAAAACTGCAATATGAAACATTTCAACCATCTTTAAAAAAAACATTTGTTATACCAGGGTTAAATTTCTATGTATATTTAAACTTTATTTTTATTGTTTTTTAAGTAAAGTACAATTATAAGTACCATATAATAAAGTAGACTATTTTTTTTCTTTTCTCATATAATTTATTGAAACCTCTTTGATTAATTTAATATAGGTATTAATTTCAGGATGGCAGATTGAGGTTTCTTGTAATATCCTGTTGGGAAATTATTAATTAAAAAAAGAAATGTCCAGATCTAACGTATTAAATCATGTGTGAAATTGGATGAAACGAAAGTGACCAAAATGTATTATATAAAAGCACACCGGAAATATGCAAGCTGTGTTATTATAAAACAACAACAAAATTTTCTAATTGTGGAAATGCAAAACTGAATTGAAACTAATAATTTTATATTTTGGATTATACTAATTTGCAGAAAGCAAGTCCTGAGATATTCTATTAATTTAAGATATTTAATAATATGTTATATAAAGTATAAATCTAATTTATATTATTACATTCTTTAACGGTAAATATTTTGCAAGACTTACCTAGATAATTGTTGCAGTATTTATTTAGAGAATGCGAGAATTAAACTGTAACAAACGTATTTGTTGTCTCGAATTAAATAACAAGCATGACAACATTTAATAAAATTATCGCGCATGAAACGGCAACTAATATGAACGAGAAATAAAAATTCCATTATGAATGCATGCTTTGTCGCAGGAAGTCTCCATTCTAGTAAATAATGTCATTCTATTCTAAATGTCACTAGTACTCACACCTATATTCCAACCGAGAAATATCAAAATCATTACAAAATTACTTTGAAAAATTATGCGATTTGTGGAATAAATAAAAAATAGTGAACAAAAGGAATAAATTTAAAGGTTTATTTTATTGAAAAAGTATGAAATTATTTTTAATATTTTTTTTATTTTATACATACAGAGAGGGTTCTATCTCACTTGATCTATGATAAGGTTCAGAAATTAAAAATAGATATCAAATTCATTATAAAAATTAATTTGTAAAATTATACGATTTGTGGAATAAATAAAATTTAGTGAATAAAAGGAATAAATTGAAAGGTATATTTTATTAAAAAAGTTTGAAATTATTTTTAATTTTTTTTATTTTATACATACAGAGAGGGTTCAATCTCACTTGATTTATGATAAGGTTCAGAAATTAAAATGGATTTCAAAATCATTATAAAATTAATTTGTAAAATTATACGATTTGTGGAATAAATAAAAGTACGTGAACAAAAGGGATATATTGAAAGATTTATTTTATTGAAAAAAAGTGAAATTAGTTTTAATGATTATTTATTTTATACATATAAAGAGGAATTTATCTCATTGAAAATTGTCTCATGATAAGATTCAGAAAATCAAAATATATATCAGAATCATTACAAAATTATTATGAAAAATTATACGATTTGTGGAATAAATAGAAGTTAATGAATAAAAGATTTACTTTATTTAAAAAAGTAAAATTATATTTAATGCGTTGTGTATGTATAATATAAAAAAACAAGTTGAAACATAGTCTGTGGGGGATTTATGAATTTGGGATTAACAGAGTCATTTCGGAGGATGCAGAAATGGGAGAGAATTTATTTCTAAGTTGAGTTCATTTTGGGAGAATCTTTTGGATAGGTAAAGGATGCGTCCATTGGAGTAACTTTGGTTCGGTTATAGAGGAGGGTATTTGATGGATGTAAAGCGAATTAAGTGATAATTGTGACCAAATCAGTAGATAAACTTTTCTATCCTAATAATTAATATATTTTTCATTATAATTCTCTTGGTCATTTGGACACTGATCTGGGATTTAGTATTAAATCATGAAACCTTAATAAAATTGACACTTTAGTGCTATTTTAAAATTATATTCAAAAGTATACCAATAAATATTGTTACTTAGTTCATTAATCACATTTATAGATAATATAAAATTGTGTTGATCAACTAAATACATTAATTATTACCCATTTAGTGACTCTTTAAATATATTGCATTGATATTTATGCTCGATTAAAGATGATAATTAATACCTTGAATCATCCACATGCAGCGTATTTTTCGCAAGGACACAATTTTCAAGTTCAGCAATTACATGTCGAAGAATTTTCTATGACGAAACACATAACTGTAATTTAATTGCTTTCTTGATTATTCTACACTTCCACTCATATACAACTAATTGTTGAAAATTGTGATGAAAAATGGATTTCTTTAGAAATAAAAATTAGAGAGAAAAAAATCTTTATTTACAGAAAACATTAACAATCCTTACAAATCACATATAATACATTTTTACGCAAAATTATTATAAATCTGCGGTGTTTCTGCCAATAAATATTATTTAAATAAAAAAAATACAGATTGAGTTCAATTACATTTTCGGTGAATCCACCTTTAAGGAAGACCTGTTCTGATGACGGAAAAGTCGTTAATGGCATGTATAGTAAACATGTTGATAGTCTGAGGGTCACCGGAAAGGAAAAGATCGCTGAGGTGATCCGGTATGTGGATTCTGGGACAACACACACGCCTTATTGTTCCATGTGTTTCATTACATATACACGACCTCCGTTTTCCATATTTTATGTGAAACAGGAGATTATTCTGGAATTTCGTAATATATTTTTTCTGTACAAAAATGTTGTAGACGAATTTCCATAAAATAACAATGATAAAATGTTTCGTAAAAATTTACTTACTAGCTGTATTTAGATCGAAAAAAGAGGCATTCGATTTCTTAAAGTGACATTCGCAATCGATGCTGGTGCTCTCGTTTTCAATAACGATGTTACTGAGTCACAACGTAATTACTTACATAAATTGAAAAATGAATTGGAGAAAGAATACGACAGTCTCTTCACACTATCGTCTTCTTTCTCGAATTCATTTTTCAATTTATGTAAGTAATTACGTTGTGACTGAGTAACATCGTTATTGAAAACGAGAGCACCAGTATCATCATATTATATCTTATGATGATACTGGTGCTCTCGTTTTCAATTACGGAATTCCTGAAATAATTTAAACTGTTAAGAAACACTCAAAAAAACTAGTCATATACTTCCAGAATATTGGTAGACTGCGGGGAAAAATCAAAGCACTGAAACTCTGCGCCTATATCTCCGTCTATGATATTATTTTAATTGAAACATGGCTTGATAACAATATAAGCGATGCCGAGTTGAGTTTTCATGAATTCGATATCTATATAGAGTAGGGCAAGCACAAAGATTAGTCGTGGAGGTGTTTTGATCGCAGTAAAAAAGAATCTTCGTTGTCAAAATATTCCTTGCAATACAAATATTGCACATTTGTTCTTAAATGTAGATAGGAAATTCATTATTGGTGCTGCCTATTTTCCACCTAACACAGCTGATGCCATTTACCCATCACATGTAGGGGACATCGGCAGTATTTGTGAGGAATATGTAATGGTACATAATTTGCGGCAACTACAATCTTCATGATGCCTTAAGTGATACATATACAAGTAAAGAAGCATCGCTTTTATCGGACATCCTAAGTTGTCATCATCTAAGACAAATTAATTCCATTCCCAAATCTAGAAGAGATTTTCATGTGTTTTCCAATAGTTTCGATTTGTGAATATATGAACCTAAAGATATTTTGTGTATGTCTAGTTATCACCATATTCCCTCCGTCAATTTAAAATTGAAAAACACATCATTTGGCATATTAGTGAAATTCAAATTAGACAACGATATTTTTATAGAGAAGTATCGTCACCTAATTTGAATTTCACTAATGTGCCAAATGATCTTATTTTTAATTTTAAATTGGCGGATTGCAATGCTTTAAATGCATATCTATGAGGTATTAACTGGATTGCTCGTTTTTGGGTTTTATTGATGTAATTGTTCAAAAATTTAATGATTTTTTGCATGACGAATATAATAAGTTTATTTCTGTCAAATATCTGTCGCCCAATAAATATCCCGAATGGTTTAATAAGGATTTAATTAATTTAACTAAAACAAAAAAGTATGCTTATTATAGATATAAATGAAGTGGATCTCTCGCAGATTATATCAACTTTAAAAGTAAAAGAGAACAATGTAGACTGTTAAACATTACATTATATCGTGAGTATATTAATAAGACAAAAAAATCGATCAATAATAATAATCCAGAATTGTTTTGCAAATACGTGAACAACTTTCAAAAGGCAAACTGTTGCCCCTCAAGAATGCATTTTTGGTGACATTAGTTCTAATTATAGAGGAATCAGTATTCAATCGGTTCTGCCTAAGTTATTGGATAAACTAATAACAAAACAAATCATATGGTCTTCCATCGGTGCCATTATACCTCAACAACATTGCTTCCTAAAGGGTCGTTCAACTATCTATAATTTGTTTTCGTACCACTCGTTTTTGTCTAGTGCCTTGGAGAAGGGTCAACAGATGGATTCCATATATACAGATTTTTTCAAGGCGTTTGATAGAGTACAAAATGAGGTTTTATTGAGAAAATTGGTATCGATGGGTTTTGGCCAGAATTTAATTGCTTGGATTAGTAGTTATTTTGCAAAAAAATAACTCGGACAGTCTGTATTGATAAATACGTTTCTAATTTAATTAATGTATCTTCAGGTGTACCTCAGGGATCACACTGTGATCCTATTTTTTTATGGTTTTTATTAATGACAATGGTTCTGTCATTAGATCGATCAATTTTCTGCTATACGCCGATGACCTAAAAATATTTAAACTGATTCGAACGATTGAGGACCAACAAACTCTTCCGAGTGACCTGGCTAAAAAAACTGGTGTCAGTCTAATCAACTGTCTCTTAATCTAAAAAAGTGTATTTACATTTCATTTGATATGCGTTAAAATTTTAATTACTCTTAGGCAACTATGATTTGAATTATGTTACTGAAGTTGGAGATCTCGATTTTTCATATAACCTTGAAACATATTACTTTAATTTGTAATAAGCCCCTAACTGTGCTTGGGTTTATTCGTAAATTTACCAACGATTTTTCTCCTAGTATTACTAAAACACTTTATCTGGCTTCCGTGTGTCCTTACGTTAAATATGTTTCTATAATGTAAGATCCGTATAATATATCGCTTAGAAATGTTTCAAAGCAAATTTCTAAAAATGTTGCATAATAAGCTTGTTGGACCTGGATATAATTTTAGCTATAGTTCAATGTTAGATCTTAGGTCGTTGAGTGAACGCAGGAAGTTCTTAAGCATATCGTTTTTATATAAATTAATGAATGGATTTATAGATTGCAGCGAATTGGTTAGCCTTAACATTTAATATTCTTGGTGCCGTTGGTAGAAGACCAATTTCGATTTGGACGACCATTCGCATGAAGGAAGGCCCAAAACTTTCGAGGAGGATCGGTGCCAAACGCAAAAAGAGCTTGCTTCAGCATTAGGAGTTGCCCACCAAGCCAATTCCAAGCGAATGGGAATGATTCAAAAACAAGCAACTTGGATTTCTTATGATTTGAAGCCGAGAGACATTGAGTGTCGTTTTTCGTCTGTGAACAACTATTGCAGCGGTAAAATAGAAAGGGTTTTTTTCATCGCATTCCAGCAACCCGAAGAGAACAAAATCATGGGGACTATCCAGTCATGCTTCTACGCCGTCGGCTCGGCCAAATATTCACGCTGCGAAGGTTTTGCTTTGTATTTGATGGCACCAGGGCGGTATTATTTATTATGAGCTGTTGAAACCGAACGAAACCATCACTGGGGAAAGGTATCGAACTCAATTGACGCGATTGAGCCAAATATTGCGCGCAAAGTGGTCACAATACGAAAAAACGTGATTCTATAACATGACAACGTTCAGCCTCATATTGCCAAACCCGTTAAAACCTACCTAGAAACGCTCAAATGGGAAGTTCTACCACACCAGCTACATTCCCCAGATATTGCGCCGTCCGATTTTTACTTGTTCCGTTCGATGAAACATGGTCTGGTTAATGAAAACATCTCAAAATAGCTTGATTCATAGATAGCTTCAATAGTTCCGCTCATTTTAAGATATCTCAAAATAGCTTGATTCATAGATAGCCTCAATAGACGAACACTTCTACGGTGACGATATTCGAGCTCTGCCTGAAAGATGGGAAAAAGTTGTCGCTAGCGATGGGCAATTCTTTGAATGATTTATTTGTAACTTTGTTTTCACAATAATGTTGCAGTTTCATCAAAAAGTTAGTTGCGTGCCTAATAAGTTTAGTCAAGCTTTTTAAATCCACGTCCAGAGGCATATTGGAGGAACCACACGTAAATATTGTTAATCATAAATGAAAAAATATATAAGGAGGACATTTTAGTTTGTTCCTTTTTATATTTTCAGAGAAAGCGTGCCAATTCAGGGAAATCATTTTCATGTTCCAATTTTAAAAAACCTTATGAAATATTTTATCGCATAATGAAAAAAATATTAAATAATCTATAACCGTATGTAGTTCCTAATTATGAAATTGTGCATAATAAATGAGTTTTTAATTAGAACACCATCAACCATCCATGTCGAATTATTAGGAGAAATTGTATTAATTGTTTCGGTTTTAGTTGAAAAATTAACATCCGTTAATTATTACTTTAAATCACTATTGTTTTAAAAAATGTAAATTGCACTGAAATTAATTAAAGTAATATAAAAAAAATCATATAAGAATTTCTATAAAAATGAATATGTTCGAAAAATATTTCAAATTTATATAATTTGTAAACGTAATTGAAACACTTAAAATTCAGTGTGTTTAAGACCAGCCGCATATTACTTTTACAGAAGAAACCAGACGTAAATATTGTTTCTCATAAATGAAGAAATATTGAATATTAGAGAAATTTTTGTTTGTTGAGAATTCAGGAAAAACATTTTCATTATGTTTGTATTAAAGGACTGTGCTGTTTGCCTGGTTAAACCCATGTTGCACATATATAACGAAATTTTAACTGCTGGTGTCTTCCCTGATTGCTGGAAATTAACAAGAGTTTGTCCAGTCTACAAGAAGGGCGATAGAAACATGTTTCCAATTTTAAATTTATATTATATTTTATCGTATAAATGAGTAAATTGTATAAAATTAAATACTTAAATATTGCCTTTAAGTTATTTTCTCGTTCATATAAATTATTAGTAAAAATAAAAAATAAATTGAAGAAATATGAAATTTATAAAATTCAAAGTAATGAACGCGATGCGTTGTATATTGGCAAAATTGTAGATCTTTCAAAATACAAATGAACAAAAAATCACAAAAAAATACTTTTGACAACAAATCATTAACTGATTTTTCCCAAATATTACACCAACCTGAACTATATTTTTTAAACAGATAATTTGAAAATATTATATGAATATTATATGAGAAAAATACTGAATATTAAAGAGTATTCAGAAAGCAATGAAGCTATAAAACTAAAGAAAAATGATTAATGATATTAATTTATTGTACAATTCTTTAATTTTAATTTCACTAATTACCTAAATAATAAATATCACAATCCTTGAAAATAGCGCTGGAATAATAATAAAAAAAACAATAAAAGTGAAATATGCTAGTTCTACAAAACTATTACATACTTAAAATACAAAACTATTACATACTTAAAATGCAGGCCCGAGAAGTAGTTGTTTGAAAATAATTAATAAATTATTCCTTCCTCATAGTAGCTAATGTAACTTGTTTTACTTACGTTACGTAAGTACTTTAAAACAAAATGTACATTTGTTTTAATGTAAGTCTAAAAAGTCACAGTAGCTAAAGAAGGAATAATTTATTAATGCCCACACAATATTTTAGGTTTTGTTAAAAAGAAATTTACAAAGGCGTATAAAGACTATGTTTTGAAGAAAAAAATATTAAATAATTTCATATTAATAACTACAAAGAGTTGTAAACAAAATGTAAAAGGTTTGTTTTTATTTTTAGAATGTTTTTTTTTGTTTCTGTGGTTAAGTTGAAAAACAGCAAACATTTTATGTTATGCTGAACTTCACCATATTTAATGAAATAATAAATAATATTTAATAATGATGAAATTGTAAATTAAGTGTTGTACATTTTAGGTGATTTATTATTGAATAAAAGACATTATAATTAATAATTATTTTCAAATTCTTTTTATTTAATTTATTTTAAATAACAACGACCATATGAATGAATCCCTTTTTCTATTATTATAAAATAATGTTTTTACTGTAATATTAATTAAAAAAAAAACGACAACTTTAAAAAAATTCTGTATATTCGTCCCTGAAGATGAACAATGGTCGAAACTAGTCGGAGAGATTAAATATAAAAGTGAAACAAACCAAGTGTTTTATTTAAATAATAATAATATATATATATATATATATATATGTGTGTGTGTTTTTACTACATTTATTTCAACTTTAATGGCAACTAAAATTATCGTTTGTAAAAAAACACTTTGAACTAGTGATATAAAATTTGAAGTGAAGTATTTATTTGATAAACAGTTTATAACAAAGTTGAAATCTCAGTTATTAACAATTTAAAATTATCAAGCTGTTTTTATAAATCCTAGCGTCCAGAAATATTCAGAAAATTTATTGCATACATTTTATTACATCTGATTAAGAGCAATTTAGTCCATTCACAAAATGGTATCACTCAGTTGGCGACAACGTTCATGCACCTAATCAAGAGGTGAATGCGACCGTACGTGATATTTCGTGGTGGCCAGTGTATTTGGAAATTGTTGTTCGGAATATTGTTAAAAGACAAAGGTCCCGCACTTCTTCATAGGGAGTGTTCTCCAGGGTCGAAGCTGACCAAGGTTGGAGAGGCCGGTATAAAACGCCAGCAGAGACTGGGGAGGGCAGTAGTCGCTGTTTGCCCGTTTTGGTAGACCGTCGCACCTCTCCGCTTGATTTTTTATATAGATTATAACAACCATGTATAAAATTGTGAGTATAAAAGAAAACGTGATTTTATAAGTGAAAGTGATTCAGTGTGGGAAAATAATGATAAAAAAAGGAAATGCACGTAAAGAAAATTACGAACGGAAGAACTAAGGATTTTGATGATGTGATAATTGGATGGTGCATCCTCCAAATTAATATACTTTTTTATTAATTAAAAAGCAATTAAAAACTTAATAGATATTATAAACCGTTACTGATCCAGGAAATAATTTACAGCAAATTGAAAATTTAGTGGCAACGATTTTATTAGGATAGATCAAATAATTAGTGTACCTAATTTCAGTACAATCTTCTTGATTGTAAAAAGTAATAATGTAATTAGGAAGTAATTAATAATTTATTACTAACACATGTAATTCCTTAAAAATCATTACAACATTTTTTTCAATATCATTTTCATTTTATTCTCAAATATATACTTACACCTTAAAATAAAATGGAAAAATAGTGTATATTTGAGACAAAAAACAATCACTTTCACTTTTTTATTTTGTTTATACTTAAAATTCTATTTATTAAATGAAAGTTCAATTATATTAAATTTTAATTGAAATGTAATTACAGATTTTCATCTTCGCTCTGTTTGGAGCTGCGGTGGCGCAATACAACAAAGGCTACGGTAGAGACCCGCAGACCGCAGCTATCTTAAACGAGCAAAGATATTTAAGCGGAGATGGTAAATTTGGAGCCCAATACAGCCAGGAAGATGGTGTAGAATTCAAAGAAGAAAGTGATGCTGATGGTACCCGTCGCGGATCTTATTCCTACGTAGATCCCAACGGACAAAGACACACCGTCTCTTACACCGCCGGAAAGAACGGTTTCCAAGCTACCGGAGATCACATCCCACAAGCCCCAGCCGCCGCTCTTCCAGTAGCTCCAACCCCAGGATACACCCCATTGCCACAATACAACCCACCCCCACAGCAAAACTACAACCCACAACCTCAACCACAATACAAACCCCAACCACAATACCAACCACAACCACAATACAAACCACAGCCACAATACCAACCTCAACCACAATACCAACCCCAACCACAACCGCAATACCAACCACAGCCACAACCACAATACCAACCACAACCCCAATACCAACCCCAACAACAATACACCACCCAAGCCCCACACAGGTTCCAACCACCAGGCAAACTCTCCCTCAACAGGTCACCAGACGGTTTCAGCTACAGCTTCCAAAAATCCTAAATCACTAGTTTAGCCTATCATTATTGTAATTTTATTATTAAATGTATAAATAATGTAATATATTTCCAATAAAAAAGATGTTATAAATAATTCCATCCGATCGCAAATACAAAGAAATGAAAGTAAAACTTCAACCTTGAGTGCACTTGCTCCCGTTATCCACATTTGCATTGTATAACATTTGCTCTCCGCGAAATGCGGACAAACAGGCATTTCTATTCCGGGTTGCTGCAAATTATCGCCCACTCCCATCGCGCCGCTTTTTCCGCACGAATTTGTCCTCTTACCCGCGTCACGCCTCGCTGGCGGTTCGACATTTTCGACATGTGCTTTTGTAAATAAACAAAAAAGAAAACATTACGAAGGTTGCTAACATAAATCATAAAATATTCGTGAGAATAGCGTGTTAAATTCCGATTCAAATTAAGTGATTTAATTCGGATTGACCTTATAAAAAAATGATTCTGAATAAATATTTCGCATTGATTTTTTTATTATTATTTCTTGTCAAAAATTCACAAAATTTTCGTACTGCTTATCCTGAATTTACCACGCCCCTCCCGCTCACAAATTTTTTATTATTATTTCTTGTCAAAAATTCACAAAATTTTCGTACTGCTTATCCTGAATTTACCACGCCCCTCCCGCTCACAAATTTTACAATAAAAAAACTTTGCATTGATTAAAAATAGTTAGCAAGAAAATGACATGCTGATTTCTTAGATTACGTGTGAGGTCACCAAACTTAAAATTTTGGCAATTACCAACTCGGATCTATTTTTTTATATTTATGTATACGCTGTTTGTAAAAAAAATGGCGCCGATCTTTTATTCAAGGTGATCTACATGTCATTCATTAGAATTACTTTTTTTTATAAAAACAACGTTCAGATCAATAAATAATTGACACAAGAAAATGATTAATCTCAGACTCATATCAAACCAATCTTTATACTTAATTACCATTTATGTTTTTTTAATATATTAAGAATGCTATGATTTATGTGAATACTTGATTTAACACCTTTTTTTTTCTTCTGCTTACCATTTTATTGAATGCAAATATATTAATTGATAGAAGTCTTAAATTTTGATAAACATAAACATTTATAGCATGAAAGTAAATTCTGTCCTTTATGATCATGGTCTAAATTATTATATATTTATTATAAACAAATTTCGCAGCGTGTTATGGTAGAGTAGAAGATTACTCTATCCCAAAATGCAGATTTTCGTGAAAACCTTAACGGGTAAGACCATCACCCTTGAAGTCGAGCCCTCCGATACTATCGAGAATGTGAAGGCGAAGATCCAAGACAAGGAGGGCATCCCCCCAGATCAGCAGAGGCTGATCTTCGCCGGTAAGCAGTTGGAGGATGGATGCACCCTCTTCGACTACAACATCCAGAAGGAGTCCACCCTCCACTTGGTGCTCCGACTCAGGGGTGGCGCTAAGAAGCGCAAGAAGAAGAATTACTCCACCCCCAAGAAGACCAAGCACAAGAAGAAGAAAGTCAAGCTCGCTGTCCTTAAATTTTACAAAGTTGACGAGAATGGTAAAATCCATAGGTTGAGGAGAGAGTACCCCTCTGAACAGTGCGGTGCCGGTGTTTTCATGGCTGCCATGGAAGAACGCCACTACTGCGGCAAGTGCGGTTACACCCTCGTCTTCTCAAAGTCCGAATATAAGTAGACAGATGCTGACAAGTTTTCTTTATACATAAAAAATTAAGAAAATAAAGGTATTCGACAAAATGGTATTTATGTCGATAATAAAAAAAATTCAAATCACATTGCCTCTGAATACTTTAAAAATATTGTAATTAGAACAAGTGAATTATAAAGCAACAGTTAATATTAACTACATTATTACTGTACGTGAGAAAAAACAGAGTTGTATATCTAATTAAATCTAAAGAAATCTAATGATATTGCTACTGATGAACGAATAAAAGATAATTTAATTGAGGCTTAAAATACTCTTCAACCACTTGGAATAGTATAGAAACCTCTAAAACTATTTTGTCTAGATAAAATAATAAAAAATGGCAACTGTCCTCCATTGAAGCTTATCATGTTTAAAGATAAGCTTCAATGGAGGATTTTTGCCAGTTCGCTCCGCTGTAATAAATAATAATAATCTTTATTGTCCAACAGATATACCATAAAAGGACAAATATCAGAAAAATAAAATAAAAACCAATTAATTAATAACTAAAAATGGTTCAATAACTACTGTAAGTATAATATAAAAATAACAACTAAAATGAATCTTGAGATAGAGAATCTAACTCGTTGAATAAACGAAACCAAATTTACACGAATTTTAGCCGTGCATTGAATACACTACATCACGAGATTTTACTCTACAATCTCTATTTTTTTTGTTATCTCATCAGGTTCACTACAACTAATTCAATTATACTTACTAAATAGATATTGCTTTGTTTATTGCAATGGTTACTGCTCTGCAGAGTATGTACTTAGCTCTTAAGTACCCCAGGGTTCCAATCTTGGACCTTTATTATTTATATTTTTTTAAAAACAATTTACACACTTCATTATCCTATCCCGCGCTTGCTTACGCCGATGATATTTAGCTTCGGGGTATCCCAGGTTTCCAATCGCAGACCTTTACTACTTATACTTTTTATAAACGATTTACTCACTTCATTATCCTATCCCGTACTTGCTTACCCCGATGATTTTAAAATCTATTGTGAAATTGAATTTACAACATTTGTAAACTTAAAATTAGTCAGTGACTGGAGTAACAAATATGGCCTTCTTAACACCGAGAAATGTTGCTCATCTACCTATTATCGTTAGAAATATCCCATTATCAGTAGTTATTTAAATAATAATTCAATTTTAAAAGTTGTTGATTTTATTAATGATCTAGGTGAGATTTTTCATTGTCAATTACTTGTCACAAATCAAATAGAAGCTGTTTTAAAGTCAGCAAGAAAATCCTTGGAATTTGTTGTGAGAATATCAAAATAATTTAAGGTCTTATACTTTGCTCACGTTATAAGTAATTTGGAATATGCCAGAATCTTATCTATACGAACCAGTACTATAGTCTTGACAGAATCCATAGAAGTTTCTGGAGTTTTTTTATCATTTAATGGAGTCAATCCAGCAGTTAGTTGCTTTCAAAAGAAGTTATTGTTGAGGCAGGGGATGATGGAGCTCCGAAAAGGAGTTAAATAACACGATCGCGATGGCCAATTAACATTCCCGCGATTTCAGATAATTCGATCGCCAAACATCTCCATCACCAAATCGAGGGTAGCATCAGCTGATGCTACCCTCGACTGTTTCATTGAAGACCAAAAAAATCTCTCAAAATTGAATGTAAATTCCTAAATAATTGCACAAAACTTACGAATATTAATCGAGATGTTTGTTTATTTCTAACAAGTTCAAGATATTTAATGGTTGAAGCTAGCATTTGACGATACTGCATATTCACAATTAAATAAAACACAATAGTATGTTAGTTTCATTATTTTTGATAAGAAACATGGCTACAGTTGTTTCGCTAACACAGTGTCATCATCAGGCAGATAATTAATCATCATTATTAGTGTTGGTGAAACAATTGTAGCACTATTTTCACAATAAAGAGATATTTTATCATGCATAGACTAACAAAATTATTTTAAATTTAAATTGATTTTTTTTCTTTAAAAAAAAAGATGAAAGAATTTTTATAAAATTTTGACAAATTAAACAAATAATGCAATTTTCATATTTATATTACATTCCTCCTTATAATTGATAAAAAATCACTTTCTTCACATTTTTATTTTTATTTTATTATATGTACATTTCGGACACAATATGACCATTATCAATCGATTATTATTCAATGATAATGGATAGTGCTTTTTTATCAATTACATTTGATCTTTACGTAAATCACTCAATCAATTTAATTCCTCCTTATGTTATGAAATAAAATAAAAAATTGATCAATGAAAACTGAACGTCCTATAATACATTCTAAAGTAAAACAAACGTATTAAATGTAACTCACACTCTGGAAAAATTGTCATAAGAAAATTATAAAACAATAATAATATAAAATTATATGCATTTCTTTTAGATATCGAATATTAATTTCTTTGGCGATTATCATTAGCGCAGCAAATTCTGCCTTACAAACAGAAATTATGCAATTCGGTGTAATAATAGAACACTTGAATGGAAGGAATTGCAATATCTTCCTTATGTAATAGTCGGGGCGGTGGCTCTACCCACAAGACCAAACCCAGCGCAGAATTCAATGGTGTGTACTAAGAAATAATAACAGTAACAGCACCATTTTATAGACCTATATTGTGTACTCCAATTTGAAATAATGTTAATAATAATAACAATAATAAAAACGGAATTCATTCACTTTGAGTATTTAAATAATTATTGAATTAAAACACCTCATATTGAGAAGTAGAGAGGCACATATAGCGATGTTATATAAGACTAAATAAAATAATTGAATTAAATTATTTTCCCTGATGCTGTCGAAATAATCTCTAGGACCAACAATAAAAAAATCCATAGAAAGGACCTCAAATGACTGTTTAATGACATTTTGGGTATTGAATTAAATTAACAATTGTTATATATTAGTTTTTTTGTAAAAGAAATGTATATTATAAAATGGAGATTCTCTGACAGAAAGACTTCTGGCCGATTGCTATTTCATTTTATTTGAAAATCCATTAATTTTAAAGTTATATATTATTATATAAATATTGTATCAAAACAGTAATTAAGATTAAATAAAAATGATTTGAAAATAATTAATAAATTATTTCCACATTTAGCTTTCTGACTTTTGACTTACGTTACGTAAGTACGTTAAACAAATACTCCTTTCTATTTATAGTAATAAAAATGTTTATCATTTATGAGATGATTCCGAAAATAAATAAATAAATAATAATAACAAAAAAGAAAAAAGTTCTATTCTTTCAATATTGTATGCCTTATTTTAAAACAAAAAGCGATGAGTTTATAACTTAACTTACAAAATTTCTTATTTCATAACATAAACTGTTTATTTATGTGTCGTTTCTCTTTAGTATTCAAAATAAAATAAAAATATGCAACAAACATTGTATAGATCGGATATAAATGGACCAAAAGCGCACGTTTATTCAATTTTTAATTTAAAAGAAAACAAGGCATGAAACTTTTAACGTTCATCAAAATCTTCAATCTGGCAATATATTGTTTTACTTTCCAAAGTCGTAAAATTAAATAGTTTTCAAAATGGACAAAACTAGCATTGGTAATATATAAATAGAAAAGAGTATTATTCATTCACTTGGTCACATTTAAATATATTAAATAAAAATGATTTGAAAAAAAAATATTAAATTATTTTCACTGGTAATATATTTGTAATCTAAGAAATTCTAAAAAAAAAACATCATTTTTTTTAATTTCTCTATTTATATTTAAGTCATTCTCATTCAATATGTAACTTAATAAACTTAATATATTGAAGTCATTGAATGGTTTAACTTAATTCGTGACTCTTTTATTATTTGATCTAGTTTATTATAGTTATATTAGTTAGTTATATGGGCCTATTCCGTACGGGAAATGTTAAATTTAAAGTTTGCTTCATTAAATAAGTGTAAATTCTATGTATAAATATCAGCAATAAAAGTTGCTTAGACTGTGATGAAAAACTAACGTACACGTTAAACCAAACATTTTACTAATAGAATAGCCCCGATAATCTAATAGCTTTTGGATATTTTCACCTTCATATTGCCATTCCTGGTACATGAAAAAAGTAAATAATTACTTCTCTACAGTTTATTCCGAAAATATACAATTTTTAATTTCAATATTTTTCATAATATTATAGCAATTTAGCATATGCAACTTTTGAGTCTCAAAACATTTTTCATGGACAATATTACCAATTAGGTGAAAATTACTTAAATGTCAATGGAAAATTAAACAACTTAATTTGTTTCGTAATAATTTTTCATTTAATGAAGATTCGGCGCTACTCTGTAAGAGTAATGTTGAGTTTAACGTGTACGTTATTTTGTAGTCTAAGCAGCTTTTGTAATAGATATATATTCATAGAATGTGAAATTAATTAATAAAGTACACGTTAAATTTAATATTTTCCATACGGAATAGCTCCGATTATTTCTTATAATATTTATTTTATAAAGAATTATTAAACTACAATCCAAGTTGTTAATTTCTGCGTTGATAGTTAAAGACCATAATAATATACAATTATTGTAACAATACAATGTTAAGCAGAGAATTATTCATCTATTATTTACGATATACATATTACTGATATTTTTATTTTAGTGTAAAAAATGTTATTTTTAAAAATAATACGATACTCTTCAAACAATTTTACGGAACTAAAGAATGAATATATTTTACTTAGTTATATGCAACCATAAAACCAGCCATGTAGTCATATTGTATACATGATAAGAAGGTTTGTCATTAAAAGAATACCTTAATTAAAACAAGTTTTGTGCTTATTTATTATAAATGTAAATTAATTGCAGTTGCGAATAAATTATGTTTTAAATACTTTCGACCATTTTATACTATCTTTTGTATTCGTATAAACCATTTTGTCTGAATAATTTCATTGAAAGTATAGAAAATATTTTTTATTATTTTTGCTTGTTTATTGTAGTGTATATATAATAACTTTTCACTTTATAAAAGGTACTTATTTAAAAGAAATAAGATTTGAATAAAAAACAGAATTTATACTAAAAACGATAAGACTAAAACTTTCGAGCAGTTCATTAATATAAAAATTGCATAAGTCAATTATTAATTAATATAAATTTAATTATTATAACGAATAAGAAAACACGTTAATATATTTTTTTTTTTTCATTATTGGAATTATTATAAATTTAATCTTCTTTATTTTGGTTGTTGGTTGTGAAGACTTTAATTATTTAAATAAAAATACTTGTCCTTTCTCCTACTTATTTTTTATTTCACTAGATATATTTCGGAAACTACTGAAGATGGAAACATAGTTTCCGAAATATATCTAGTGAAATAAAAAATAAGTAGAAGAAAGGACAAGTATTTTTATTTAAATATTATAAATTTATTCAATAAAATAGAAAAAAAAATGCATAATTAATTTATATTGAATTACAGTGAAATACAATTAATAACTTTATACAGAATATTATTATAATTAATCATCAATGGTTGGCAGAAAGACCTATGGTCGATAGCCCATGACAGACTACAAACACAATTGTACATATTGTTATAATATATTTTGTAAAATTGTTGTCATATTGTCTGAATAAAGTCATCAATGGTATTTAAAAATATTGTTTAACCGAATTTGATTAAAAACAAGTTGCATTATATAGGTAAGAGAAATTTAATTGATTTTGTTACTATCGTGCAATGCGCACACAGATTTCAATATATATATATATTGAAATCTGTGAATGCGCATGTTGGCAGTACTGCCAACTCAATTAAATCATAGCTGTATATGTAGTGCGACTTATTTTTAATTTAAAATAAATTACTAACTTGTTAATAGTTAAGGGTTTCACTTGGTTGTACATGGTATTTTATGACTTAATAAAACACTTTAACTTTGTTTGCATAATAAAGTTAAAGTGTTTTATTAAGTTATTAAATTACTAGTTTAATTAAATAATAATATTAAATAATTTGCAGTCGTGACAAGTTTCCCTTTATTATATATTTAATTATTTTTATTGTTAAACACACGAATATACATTAATATAACAATATAAATAACCCTTTTCGAATACATATCCTCCTTTTACCCTACTTTCCCACCTTGATATCGAAACAAACGCAGATCCACATCTAACCCCGGGCAGAAAGACTTATGGTCGATAGCCCTTGTGAAAAGGAAACATTTTTATTGGTTTTGTTAAAGAATGTATCAAGTTTATTTATTGTATTCCTTTTTCAATAAAGATATTATAGTAGTATAACAATATAGAAAAATTAATTTTCTATGAAAATTATTTTTTTATATTATCGTCTTTATAAATTGGTGTAAAACTTATTATTATTATTATATCTACAATTTAATGTTACTTTCCTAACCTTTATAAACAATGGGGCGTGAAAATTGCTGTAATTTAAAATTCTAACCTTTGGCCCAAATCATTAGTACAGTTGTTGTATAAACAAGAAAATAATAAAACTGTGCGAATATGAAATTAGTTTAATCACAATATTTATCTCGTTATACATTTTTTTACATTTAAGACATTAATTATTTTAAACTATGCTTTTATTTTTATATTAATGAGAAAATGCGATATTTTCGATCTTTACTAAATTAGTAATACAATATATTTTTTTAATTTTAATTATTTCTATATTTATTTTTAATTTATTATTGATAATATTTTGTATTAACAGATATATATATATATTAATAATAAAATGTATAATATTAAATGTATAATTTATATCTGTTAATGAACCACTTGCATTTCCGCCTGTTTTTTCGTTTATATCCTTGCCGTGAAAAAATATGATGATATCTAACAGGCTATGTCAGAAGTCGTTGTCAGGTATGTTTAACGTCGCCATTTGTTTTTTGACTCAATCTGGGTCATCGATATATTTTCATCAATTAGTAGGGATAAATGATACTCAATTTTGATCTCGCTTCTTAAGCTCGCTAATTCCATACACGTTGACGAGTTTAATTAGCGAGATCAAATTTGAGTTTCCTTTATAACTACCGGCCTAAGTTCTCAATAAATAAAAACACATTTTTTTTAATAAGCTTTATTTTATATATCAACAAATATTTATTACAATATAAAAAAGTTATGGAACATAAATTTTCAATTGTTTTTATATTTTTTAGAGGAATAAATTAGTTGAAACTCAGCTGGTGATGATTTTAAGTCAGAGTAAAATCCTTAGCATGTTTTTTTTAAATACTCACCTTAGTTATCAACATCGCCAGAAGAACCGGAATCTGTAACTGTTTTTTTTTTTCAGACGTCCACAATTTATTCATTAAATAAAATACTCTTTCTACTGGTACATTCGTGCATGGACATAAAATATATTCAATTAAAATACAAAAGTTTTAATGTTTAAGATTGTTCGTGTGAAAGTATTTGAACACTTACCATGAGTTGCATCCAACTAGTTTCCGTCGAAATATTTAGATTACTCCATTCGGTTACTTTTTGCCACGTAATGTAGTTAATAAAAATTACATCCAATACTTTTTGAACATCTTTCCATACAGCTCCTTTTTTTAAATCTGCACAATAAATTATCTCCAATTCTTTAGTAAAAAAACAGTCCACTGTTCCAAATATTCACGTTTTGTTTTATAAAACTCTGCGACCGTACTTTTCACAAGCTTTTCGTCAATATCTTTCAATTCGACCATTAAAATACGGATTGCATATGGCAGAAACTGATTAATCTCTTTCTGAGCCAAATTATTTTTCAATTGGTTAATTTCTTTTGCAGCTTCAATAATGTCTGTCAAAAATTCCACAGAGCTTAATGAAAACTTACTGACTGAACGTGTAAAAAATGAAGCCACAATTCTGATGTTTTGCCTTCGAAAACGTTTTTTTAATATTTAGGAACATTTTCAATTCTCAAAAGTAGTTCTTTAATGGCTGGTATATATTGAAAAAAGTAAAAGTATATATGAACTTTCAACCATTAACAGCCACTTCAACTAATTAATAAAAATGGATGGAGTGAGTTAAGTAGGTGATGGGGGTTGGATTGGATGTTTGTAATGGATCTGTGGAAGGAAATTGTCAGGAAGACTTTACGTTTAGGAGATCCAAAAGGAAACTTAGTTGTAGATTATATGTTAATTGGACATGGAATAAGAGATGAGATAGCTGATTTAAAGATACATTTGTAGAGATGGAACGAAACGAAGATTATGAAAAAAAGAAATACTGAGTAGCGCTATTTCATGAGGGCATGAAAATATTTAAAAAAATGGATAAAATAAGTATTAAAGGGGTAGATTCGTAATTGCATTGGTTAAACAGTGTTTTTTGAGGAAAAAAAGAGCAAGATCTGATGGAATTCGTGTATCAGAAAAATCGTTATTTATGGAGCAGATGCTTGGGATATGAATGAAGAGACGAAAGTGGAAAGGTTACTGCTCCAGTACCCATAGCATAGATTACATCAAAAAGAGCGTTAAAGTTTGAAAGAATTGTGAATAATTTAAAGGATGAAAGATTTTTGAAGCAGGTATGATTGGAATGTTGTACAGAGTGGAATCAGAGAAATGGGGGCATAAAGTGAGTGCAAGAGAAGGACGGAAATGTGTAAAAAAACTGTCAAGGGATTCTCAGCTGGATGTACAAGTTAGGAACTGAAGGCAATAGATCTACTTACCCGTCAAGGAAAAATATCAAATAATAGTCTTTTCTCGAACTATAAGAACCTGCAAATGCATGCAATTTCACCTCGCTATCTAGATTAACGAATAGATAAGAGTAAGATTGTTAGCAAGGTATAAGAAAATGGTCGAAAGATGTGAATGGGGTAGGAGTATCTGAAGTGTGTGCGTTTTGTGACACAGGATTGTACGTGGATGAATTAGTGTAGAAATAAACCCAAACATATAGTCTAACGGTTAAAGAATGGTTTGAGTTAATGTGGAAAGGGAATTGGTGGGTGCAGAGATCTAATAAGAATAAGCTTAAGGAGGTGTAGTTAGGGCGAAAAATAGGGCAAAAAAAATGTATTGTAACGAGAATAATACATATTATTACAGTGCATTCACAATGAAACCAGCAAATTAATTTAAATAGCTGAGTTTATTTTCTAAAAAAAAAAAACGCTATTACAGGTAAATTCGTATTTTTAATTGCAGATATTTTGTACTAAACATTTCATATACAGGATGTCCCACAAATTAATTTCGTAAAGTGCAATTTCGTGACGTCAATAACAAGGATTGCATTGCTATAAGCGCAAAAGTTTTAAAAGGGCTTAATTGGTTTATATAACCGAACTAAACTAATGTAAAACAGCGACGTGGTAGTCTAATAATAATAATATAGTCTAAATTATAGTATGGACTTATCGATAACAGAAGAAATCCATACAATTATTATTGAATGTAGTAATATGATTAACGAGAATATAATAATCAATAAATAATCCATTATTAAAATAACTATAATTATTATTAGAAATAATCTAAAATAATTTCGCCAGAATTCATTAAAAACTACTTACAGCCACAACAATGCATACAAATTGTGCGTTTTCTCAACGAAAAATCGTTTACAATCAATGAAAGTGAACGCCGAGAGGCGATGCCACTTTCAGTTTCTCCCAAACACGTTGCGTACGTTCTTGAGAGTCTACTCGTATTATATGGATAGTCAAAACTGGGGCACGTTGATATTACATAAAAAATAAAACGCATTCCTTTCCGTGGCACGCACATTTATTCAGGTGAAATTGTATGTAAACACTTGAGAACTGAATCGCGTCAAGATTTCTTTCCAGGGAAAAATATGGGATATTTGCGTGGCGTCCGATTCAATACAAGATACTTCATTTTTATCAGTACCAATAATTAAGTAAAAAAGTGTTTCATTTATTAAAATTGAATTACAATGTATAACAAAGTAGAAGCCTCAACAATTAACAATAATTAAGGATTGATCCTGAGTATAATTCTTGAATTTCCGGAAAACATATAAATTTTCGATAGCCAATTATTTATGCTTGCAGCTTCGTGTTTTCCTACTAAAATTCTATATTTATTGGCATTGTGTTGAAACTGCATTTTCACTTTTTAAAATTATCCGTAAAACAAACTCTCTTTCAAATTTGAATGGCAAATGATTACTTACGTCGTTGTTATTCTTGGCACATTCTAATCTACTTAAAATAAGATTTATTCCGATTTTTACATAAGCACGGTTGAAAGTTGAACGTGTTTAGGAAGAAACAAGTGTCTGTCGCATTTCGCAATAGCAAGGTCGAACGTTGGCATAACAGTGCCGTAATTTTTTCTACATAAGTTTCATTACAATCGTTCATTTGCGAAAATGTACTTTTAAAAGGTGAAATGCATGATAATTACACATTTTATGGCACAGTGTTGAATTATTTACATAAATAAAACAATTTAAAGTACTTTCAAAATAAATTCACATTTATTATGTAAATTATTATTGATTTGATACAAATGCTCAGATTTTCAATTGTAGATTTGACTTTCATTAAACCAAGCTAAGTATAAGAATAAATTAAGGGCATTATACTTTTCGTTAAGGATTATTTTATAATGAATCAATAACCAAGAGTTTCACAATTTAAAATAGAACAAAAATGATATCTCAATAACACAGATGTATCTAAGCAAAGATGATTTTAAGACGACAATTCAAAACTTTAATTGATAACATAAAATAATAAGTTAAAGGGAAATTGTATTCAAGAAACAGCTTTAATCATAAACTATATTTTGATAATATATATTTTTTATTTCATCTCAGTTATATTATTATTTCATTTTATTTAAAGTAATGCAGTTGAATGATATTAATATATTTCTTTTAACACATTACTTATTTTTTATTTTAAAAGAGATATACAAATATCTTTATTCAGACAGCAGAATTACAATTCTTTACAAATATTTATATTTAAAATACATATTGATGGGTTAGTAGTCTGTCATGGGCTATCAACCGGAGGTCTTTCTGCCCTTTTAAAAGAGATTTGAATTCACTTTGTCAAATAAATAATTTTTATACTTAAATTAATGTCTTCAGAGTACAATTTCTTTAAATCAAAGTTTATTACAGCCTATTGACATTTCTCTTGACTCTCAACAAATTTGTAAAAAAAATGAAGAAACAAGAGACACATTAAAAAAAGTATTTAAAAAGTAAACTCGAAAGAAACGAAGAATCATGATTTTTAATTCTTTTAAATTCATTTTCTTAATACTTTTTTTACTATACCAGCATTAATATCCTGAGGATTTAGATACATATAGTGACGAAATTAGAGTGTAATTTCTTTAGAGACAAGTTTATTACAGCCTTCTGACAGGAAACGTTTCAATTTCCATTTCTAAATATCATTCGCTAAATTTCAACACTTCTTGAAATCTGAAGTATGTGTGCACGTTAAAGTTAGGAAATTAGGCCTTGGTATAATTCTGCAGCTCGTGTCGGAGAGGATATTTGTGCAATTAATTAACACGAACCGTTAAAAAATGGCATGATTTACAACTTCTAGATATGTAAATTATGTAATTAATAAACGTTTCTAAATTAATTATCTGTTTTTAATGCTAATTATTATGAATATTTGATTTTCCCTTTGTTCTTAAAATGTGACTTTTTTATAAGGGGTTAATGGTATTCTTGTGTAATGTAGAAATTCATAAAAAAGCTTCTGGTCATGTATTTTAATTGGTTACTTTTTTCTAAGCACTCAAGAAAGTAAGAATCCTTAATAAATAAGATTTAGCTACAAGAAATAAACTTTATTGCATTAAGAAACAAATATAATAATCCTATTTTATAAAAATAAACACATTAAAGACTTGGATGATAACTTACAAATTAAAACGATTCAGATTTCAGATTATAAATTTGGTTGACATTCAAAGCTGAACACCTCATTTTGAAGTTTTCTTTTTATTTTTTGGCTTCCAGTGATTTTTTCTTTAGTATTGGCAGCATTTTCATCTTCAATACGATTATCGGTTAGAATGCAAAATTTTCCTTTTTTCTTCCTCATTTGGCGTTTTTCCTGGCAAGAGCCTTCGGAAAAGGTCTAATTTCTTCTGGAGTTAATATGGTTGCTATTGAAGAAGAAGTGGATGAACCGATGTTGAAAGGGAAACTGGGGATCGAACTGTAGAATCAACTGATTAGATTGATGCTGAATTCTAGAACTAAAAAGGTTAGTCTTTAAATATATTTTCATTTATGGGGTTAATTCTTGTAACTTGACAACCGCTACTACCAGCTTAGCCATGTCATTAATAGAAGCGGATTTACCTATGTTCCTCGATATCATCATCAATCCATTCATAACCGTGTTGTAATAATTCTTAAAAGGGCCAAAAACACCGGCCTAGTGGCGAACTTAAGATGTTTGGGGATAAAACGTCAGTACAACATTACATAGATACCAGTGTAATGTTGTACTGACGTTCTGAATTGAATTGAATTGAATTGAATTGAATTGCAGGAATAGAGATATGGCTTTGATGGTTATCCATCAAAAGAATTGAAGGATTGTCTTTGCTGGATCCAGTATACTGGAGAAAATGTTGTAATAATGTCAAAAAAGGTTTTCGTTAAACTCACCTGAAGGATTTGCTGCGTCTATTCTTCCTTTTAACATAAAATGTGTGAAGTTGACTCGTGAATAAACCCACACCCGGCAGTTATGGCATCAAATATAGTGATATTTGTCCCTCATCTGCGCTCGTCATTGATCCTACTTGTTTAAGTCCTTTTGAAGACATAATTTTCGGTGGTACGTGGACGGTTAAACTTCCACATTCGTCATAATTCCAAATATTGAATGACGATTGTTTTTATTTTCTTCTAGCATCACTTTTAGGTTTTTAAAAAAGGTTGTCACAGTTGTTCTATTAAAAGCCGTTTTATTGTTATTCCTGACGAATTGGTAAGCCAATTGATGAATTTGTATTAATGTCAACCCAAAATGAAGATGTCCTACCTTTTTTGTATAGCGGATCAGTAGCTTCTCCTCTTTGTCCGTAAAAAAATGTTTTACGTGATTATTTTTGCTGTATGAAAACATTGCTTTTTCAGACTGTAAAAATTGCATGCATTGCCTCAGTAGTGTTGTTTTTGAAATTTTAAAATATTTTGAAGTAACATAAATCGTCGTTTATTTGGTCTTGACCATTTCCACAGCTTTGGTGATACCATCTCCGTCGATCAGCTTCCGTTTAATTCCTGATGCGCTGCGAGGCATGATACCAAAACATAAATACAATATAATGTCAAAAATAAATACTATACTCTATTTTTTTCCTAAGATTACAATAACCAGAACATTGATTTACATCATTAAAATAGTTGAATCTGGTGACAAATATTGAAGTTTTTCCACAATTTCAACCAATCACTGAACATCGTCAAATTTGTGTTATCCTTTCCAGTTTGTAATCTTAAAAAAATAGACTGTAATTATAATAACTTAGGCCCAGTTGCACCAAAAATGTTCAACCTAAATTCATGCTAAACTAGTTTAAACTGACATTAGAAAAAGAGGAAGTGCCAACTTGAACTGCAGTTCAGTACCCGGAAAGTTCGACTCAAGTAGAGCTTTCCTGGTGCAACTGGACCAAAAATACGCACAGAGTGTACTTATTTCAAAAATATCATACCAAAATATAAAGTGGAAACTGTTGTATCTAGGACAAGGTACAACGAACATGTGTGTCGAAGATACAAGAGATTAATGCTCGAACAATTATTATTTAACAAAACAATGATTTTGGAGCTAATATATTTAAAAATTGTATCTGATTTGCGGATATAGTTCACTTAGTGTTGAAAGTCACGGAAAAAAAATGAACCGCACCCTTAGGTTTAGACGAAAGAGATAGCTATATAAATATTAGTAATCACTAATTCGAGTTAGTTTGCTGTTTTGATCAATGAACAATATTGAATTATACATTAAAATAATCTTAAAATAAGCAGGAATTTCATCAGATGAATTAAAAATTATTTTAATGCTTAAT
Source organism: Philonthus spinipes (assembly GCA_963082785.1). Lineage (NCBI taxonomy): Eukaryota > Metazoa > Arthropoda > Insecta > Coleoptera > Staphylinidae > Philonthus > Philonthus spinipes. Next base: position 21,381,043 of record OY720303.1, read on the forward strand.
TTGTGTGAAAATCAATTATGAAAAACAATGAAAATTAATCAAATTTATAGCAAATTTCAAATTATATTTTTGCTAATAAAAACTTGTGCAATAAAAAATTATAGGATTTCAATAAATTCTACATTCAAATAAGTTAGCAGACATGACCTATTAATATCATTATATCTTACATTTTTACACTAAATTGTACTAAATTGCAGCCTTAAAATACTACTTTCTGATTTGCAGACACATTGAGAGTGATCACAGCCGAACCGAAACTGACACCTACGCTATAGGTTATGTTTTTTTTTACTCCTATTGGTAAATGAATCGCTCCGAAAAATTAAACAAAGAACGACAGGCGTCAAATACATCATAGGACCAAGGTGCAGTCGATGCAATCCAATTATAAACGCTCTTTTGTTGCCATAGGATATATTACTGAAATGCGTTTCTGTAATTCTGGCTTCGGCTAGTGGTATTAGAAAGAGAGAGGAGAATATTGAGAGTAGAAATATATTTTTGAAAGCTGCCAAATTTAATTGATACCTACTATGATGCAAAGTGTAAATTACACCATTAAATAATGTCGTTCACATTTAAGTTGCGTCGACTGTACATATAGATATATTATAGCATATTTAGCCATACGAAAATTAACAACAAAATTATATTTCAAAATTTATAGGAAATGCACATTAACGGAAACAATGATCCCTAACTCTTCAATCAAATAAAATTTAGTACCTTTGTATATATGTATGCCGTTTGTATGACATAAGGGGTGGAAGATTTAAGATGTAAAACCAGAAATACGTGAGAAATATTTTCCCGCTCCTTCTTTATATTTTAATTAATCAAAGTCTTTTTAACTACTAAATCGCAGTCTTAATATTATTTTAAATAAGGAATGAAATAAAAACAATATTTAAATCTCATTCAGGTATAATAATAATAATAAGTAAACATACAAAATTACAAAACACTAGCACTATACATTCGCATTCGAGCCGCTTTTAGAAATAAATATATTCCAAACAAACGAGAAACGAAAGTTACGAACGCAAATCGGGTCGCCACTTTCGTTCCGCCCGGCCCTAAAATTTGAGGTAAAAGTGTAATACTGCTTAGTATATACAGACATCTTTGCTCATTGCAATTCGCTCCGGATTAATTTAGATATTGTAGTGGTATTGCAGATTGCTCGGCCCGCCGAACTTCACGTCCACGTAGCTCTTCCCGAAGTCCTCAGAGTTGAAGAGTCCCGTGGTGAAGAACTGGGATTCCGATTGGGATTTTTGGGCGTCGGCGGCTTCCTGCTGGAGGAATTTGTTGAAGTTGGACAGTTGGCCGGAGGATTCGGCTGGGAATGGGATTTGGGCGGGGGTGAAGAGGGGTTTGTTTTGGGTTGGGGGGGTTAATGGAGGTTGGGGGTAGAATGGTGGTGGGTAGGGGTAGGAGTTGAAGTTGGGCCTTGAGGGTGGTGGGTAGTATCCGTAATCTGGGTACGGTGCTGATTGGTAGTATGGGAGTTTTATGTTGTTGAGGTAATTATTTGTAGGGTTGTAATTGTTGTTCGATGTGCTGTCGATAGGTGATGGGCGGAATTTGTTGTAGTTGGGGTAGTTGTATTGGCAAGTGGCGAAGCCAAGGATTGCGAATACTAATACTGATTTCATCTGTAACAAATAATTAAATATTTCAATTTAATATATAGTATTAATAAATTACCTACTTCAACTTTTTTGACTTACGTAAGTACTTAAAAACAAATATCCATTAAAACAATTACTTCTCGGGCCTATACTCCTCCAGTCATTCAATTATATAATGGACACTTGCTGTTGTATAGCAATAATATATTGCATAATGCATCAATACCTCCTAGTATCTCTCTTCCACAATTCATGATTTCATGACACCTTTTCATAACATTAACAGTCATGTCAATTGAATACACCTTTATGTTGACTTTAAAAAGGACTTTAGCAATCATGACCCATATTTACACATAATATGACAAAGACAGTTCATTTAAAACGCAGGCAGAAAGACTTATAGTCGATAGCCATTTAATAATTATTTAATTTTTGAGTAACTAAACATTTTTTATTATGTTTAAGTTTACTTAAATGCTAATAATAATTGTTTTACAAAACAGTCCAATGAGTCTTTCTATTTTATAGTTGACAAATGTAATGCATCTGAATTATGACAAAGGAGCCTATGTATTATTTTGTGATAGAACTAACAATTTTGGGAGAAAATATAAAAGGACAAAAAAGTTGCAAATTGAATCTCTCCGTTTAATTCCGTTTTTGAAATAGAAAAATGTGGAAGCATATAAGTTCTGATGCAATCTATTATAAGGGTTAATTTTTTTACCCCCTTGTAATAATATTTCATAATCAAAATCATCAAAAAGTGCCATTAGGAGGGAGATGAATGCTAAATTGCATTCTTCCAAATTGTTCCATAGTAGATATATGAAATAAAAATTATTTATTTTTCCTTATCTTTAAAGAGATCTAACTTGGAGAAGAAAGGGTTTTTAAGAAAGAATTATATGAAAGACCCCTCTTAAATAGAGCTGAAAAAATAAAAAAAATCTTTCGCGTCAATTTAGAAACGCCTTGTACATACATTTATCAATTACAAAATATAAAGAAGCGCATGGATTAAACACTAATTGGACTGTTTTCCCAAAATAAAAAGATCTTTATAAAAATAAATATATTATATTTTTTGTGAAAACAGCACGAAATTGAATCAATCAAACCATCGAAACTTCAATACATACAAATGACCTACATCTTCTAAAGGATTAAAGCAGCACCATTTTCATTTAACCCAATAGACCAAAATTTAAAAAAAAATTAAGAATCCAAGTTTTCTGGGTGAAACGTTTAAATTAACGTGTAAAAATATAAAAATACAAAGAGTTAATATATTTTAATTGTTATTGCAAAAATATGGCCTGTTCTATAAATAGGACACTAAAACCTAATGATATCAACTGTATCAAAGAAATCATAGCAATCCATGTAATTAGAAACGATTGCAGAATCTAAATGAAACCAACATTATTTTTTGTGATAAAGAATAAAGCAATCCTTGCAGAGTGTCATATCCCATTCCGAGTAAAATGTTTTTTTTATTACACAATTTTGTCATGACACCTTTTCATAACATTAACAGTCATGTCAATTGAATACACCTTCATGTTGACTTTTAAAACGACTTTTAATTTTGTCCGTCATATCTTCGCTGTTTCTTTCTTCTTTCCATTAAATTTATTTGGTTATTGTATCTTTTATCTAAAAATAATCGTAAAAAAGTTCTTTCAGAAAATAAACAACCGGACATGCTTTAAAAGGCTTATTGAGATTATATCTAATGATTAATTAAATTATTTTAAAAATATTACTTCTGTAAGAATCAATCATATGTAATTTCTTATAAATAGGACGCTGGCCTATAATTGCTTATTAATATTATGTAAACACAAAAGTCTGTACAATTATTACTTCTTAACAAATTTCTGAAAAAAATATTAAGCTGTAATAAAATTGTATAAAATTAATATGAATGGATTATTAAAAATCAACCAATAAAACACAGATTAGATTGAATAACTTTATATTCTGGAATAGTTTCGGGTTATTAGCCCATTTTCAAGCGACAATTTTAAATTCTCTTGAAAATGGGCTAATAACACGAAGCTATTCGAGAATTTAAAGTTATTCAATCTAATCTGTGTTTTATTGGTTGATTTTTAATAATCTATTCATATTTATTTTATACAATATGAACTGCCAATGTGTAAATATTAAAACCATTAATCGTAATAAAATTAATAAACAGTTGTAAAAGGGCAGAAATACCTTCGATAGCCCAGACAGACTAACACCTACATGTATTATATTTATTTATATTGTTATATTGTTAAAATTATCTAAATAGTCTGAATAAAGATATATATATATATATTGTAAATTGTTGTAAATATGAATAAATTATTAAGAATCTACCAATAAAACAAATTTAAAACTGTGTTTTAGAGTTTAAATTGAATAACTTTATAAATTATTATCGCGTTTTTGGCCCATTTAAATTAAATAAAATAAAAAATAATTTGAATATAATTAATTTACTCAATTGGCCCATATTCAAGATAATTTAAAATGTAATTTATTTATATTTCTATAATTAAATTTAAGTCTTCACGGAATACTCTAATATTCTACAATATTTTAAAATATGAATATATTAAATACATACGTGAGAAAGGTAAATAAATATATGCACTCCTTAGTCTAAATTATGGTTGAAAATAAAAATTATATCAAGAATTAATTCAATACACTAAAAACAGCAATAGGAAGAGAAAAAATAACGCTTAAATATCTTTTATGTCTAAATAAAAACATAGATTTCTTTCGAAGATGTGGTGTTTAGAATTGAATAAGTTAAACCAATGACAATGACAAACTGAGTTAGCTCTACGCACTAATATATAGTTGTACAAATAATTTATAAAAAAAAATTGGACATAAACCATTTTATGTTTTTTAAACGCAGTTAAAATTACATTTTTTAATATTATAAAACAAACAAAATATAAAATAATTGAAAGATTCGTTTCTTACTCCCCTTGCCTTTTACAATGAAACAAAATTAAAATCTTTACTTGGCAACACTTTCCCGAAAAAGAACCGTTTAGAAGAATCGGTAATTTTTTCAATAGCTTGCAATAATTATAATAAAATATACATAGGAAAAACCCAACGGAATTTAAAGGAATTCACGTAAAAATTAGAGTAATCCACAAATCTGCCTTAACAGAGCATAATTCAAATACAGATCACATTTTCTTAGTTGATGATTTAAAACTTTTAAAAAGTTCAAACAAACTTGACACCCAATACGGGTAAAAGAGGATAAGATTAAGAAAAGAAGAAAAAAAAAATCAAACAAACCGGATTTAAACATGCTAGAGGTAATTAAAACTCACAAACATAAAAATAATCTAATCAACACAGATTTAGCCCCTCTACATGGTCATTTGTTAGGCCATCTGCCGAAATAAGATTAAAAATTCACAGAAACCCCAGCACTTTCTTGTTTGTGACAATCACTGATTACTTTTCGGATTTCCCTCAAAATATTTTTTGTAGGCTGAAAGACGACTGGTCGATAGCCAATTTGTGAAATTTATTATGTATAATATAGTAAAGTAATGGTTTTCTAACGTATTGTTTATATACTGTTTCAATTTCACAAATAAAGATGTTTGTATATATAATTTTTGTATATATACCTAGAGTAAGGGAAGTAAGGAACGATTCTTTCAATTATCTTATATAACACTTAACATAAGTCATCAACAAAACTCAGTTTAAATAAAATATAACGAAGTAGAAGTAATAAATAAAAGTTTAAGATTTTGAATTAGCATTTAATGTAAATATATTTACCAGTTTTTTTCGAGTTTACTATTATTAATAATTAATGTATAATAAATAGCATGCATGTTTAAGATAAATGTGTTGATAGGCAAACGGTTTATCATTAAGGATTTTGACAATTCAATTATGATATTAATCGCGATTTTAAGAGTTAAATAATACCGAGACGTGAAAGTTGTCCGAAGACATCGAAAACAGGTTGGGCTCAGTTATTTTTTGCAATTTTGTGCCGAATTTAGCCGACAATACTTTTACTTTAATTTAGTTTGATAATAATAAAAATAAGTGCAAAATATTAAAGATTTAAAGTTTTCCAATGTTAGATTTTTTTATGAAAAACATACTTTCAAAATCGTGCTGTTTAATATATTGTAAGTCTGTGGTTTTGTTGAAAACTATGTAATTATTTTGTTAAATAAAACATAATGTATTAATATACAGTGCATTTTTTATCCAGGCCTTATAGGGATTTACATAGGAAAATCTTTTCGTCGTGTTAATGGTTTTTCTATGGTATGGATTTTGATCAAATTAAACACACATTTAAATTAGAGTAATTTGTGCAAAGTTCAGCAGTTATATATATTTATATATATATATATATCACCATATGACCCTTATGCCCTTTCGAGTGTCGGGTGTATTAATGAAGATTATTTATTTAATATTTACTACTATACATAAAAAAATAACTACTTCTGGGGCAAATACCAATTCAGACATTGAATTACACACTTCATAACCCATCAAACACTCTAACAAAAAACGAAATTGCCCCTACTGGTTTACGTATCTTAGATTTGTCAAACTATTTGCCACCAATTATGAGAAAATCACTACTTCTCGGGCAAATACATCCCCAGAATTGAATTGAATTGAAGTTTTAGGGCGCACTTCATATTCCGTCATATTCCCTTAAACATTCTATTAAAGATAAAAAAAACGAAATCGCCCCTACTGATTTACCTATCCTACAAACCTACAAATATCAAACAATTTGCCATGGATCCTGAGAATGTCAAACTCCTCAACCTCTTATGCATCCCTCAAAACTCCAATATAAATAAAAGTATATATATAAAAAAATCAATAATTGTGAATATATTTATATTTATTTTTACATTTCACAGATTTCACATTTTTTCAGATGCGTATCTTAAAAAAATAAACCCACCAATAATTGATTAATTTCAAACATTCACTGTGACAAATCGCGACACAAACACCGCTCGCTACCTACAAACACAATGACTTTGCACTTTCATCCGCATAATAATTGTTATTATCGACAATATTAAGCGCCGAACTAATCCAGGCCTGCATTGCATCTGCACAATTGACATTGGAGGCGTAATTTAATGGCGAACTCGTGCAAGAACGCTTACGCCGATCTTATCCACTTGGAGTTTTCCTAAGGCCTCAATTAAGTGTGCGAAATGTATCTATTAAACTCATTGTTTTATTTAATAACGATGTTTTCTTCGACTGCCTGTTGTTGCAAACGTGTGGGATATTTGCAATTATCGAAATTGGAGATAAGTTTAATGATTTAATTGGTTTGTTGGAGATTTGTGATTGCTTTTGAGTGGCTGAATAGGTATTCCCATGAAGTATTTTTTTTTTTGTAAATAAAATTAAAATTCTTACTTTTATTTTTATTAAGTAAGATTCAAGACAAATTTTCTTCAGGTGGCATATTTTCCAAACAAAATTGTTTGCATTACGCAATCATTTGCCGTGCAACCAGTAAGTATGGGGGGGATTAGGGAGATATAACCCACGCCAAAAATTTTATTGACTAATTAAAAAAATACAAATAAGGTTTTAGAAACGCTGTAATAACAGTAAACGTTATTTTCATGACGATGAAGCAATACTAAAATGTGTGTTCAGTAGGTCGTTTGTTTCTTTGTTAAATTTTATTTCATTTTTATTACATTATTAACAGTAAGAAAGAAGCCCCCTCCAAAAAAAAATGTGGCTATTGTTTTCACAATATTTTATATTTTCTATGTTTTAATAATAGAAAAGAGTATTTATTTACTTGATTACAATTATTTAATTAAAATCCAATAAAAATAGTTCGAAAATATTTAATTTACTCAAATGAATAATTCATTAATAATTGAGTTAAGCAAATTAATTATTTTCAAATTATTTTTATTTGATTTTCTAAATGTTATTAGATACCAACTAAGTTCTTGCTTATTTATATCAACTTTATTGTGAAAAAATGACTACAAATGAATGATTCAAAATATATCCCATCGCTAGCGAAGATTTTTTCCTAATAGCGCCAGGGTAGAAGTGTTCGTCTTTTGAGGCTATTCACGAATCAAGCCATTTTGATTATAGTATATATATATATATATATATAATCTAAAATCCCCATCTACCATAATGGTGGTGTAGGGGTTTTGATTATAGTAATTAATATCAAAAAAAAAAATTTCATACAGTGCTAACCATGTTCACTATTGTAGTAAGTAAATTTTTATTTTGACTTACAGGGTTTTTTCAATTGTATTTCAGTACATGTCAAATATGTTTGCCTTTATTTCAATTACATTTATACATTTCACGATTCATGAATTGTATTTTACTTTTAGTTTAAATGGCTATGATTCATAAAAAGAGAGATGTTTAAAAAATATGGCCATTTTACCCCGCAACCCTAACACCCAACCCAAATTCAAATATCCCACTTCAACCATTCATCAATTCATCTCATTACATCAACCGGACCTTGACAATGACGTTAGCGATCACAATTTTTAAAAAGCAGACATAGACTGGACAAAGACAGGCTGAAAGACCACTGGTCGATAGCCAGTTTCAGAGTTGGAATTATGCTGTGAACGTTAGTGTATTGTTAAATATTGTAACTGTATATTCCAATCTCAGAAATAAAGATGTTTATGTATGTATGGCCATTTAACAATTAATTATTTTTTTTTGTGTGATATACATAATCAATGTTTGTTACGTTTTTGTAAACTTAATTGTTAATAAACATTGCTATGTATATATATTTCATACATAGAGAAATTCGTTTTATTAATAGGAAACTCAATTGACGTATATTTGACAACAACAAATATATTTGAGAAATAGTTAAATTCATTTAATGAATAATAAATGCAATTGAAAAAGTCTGTATTTCTGTGTGTTTCAAATTATTTATATCTGTACAATATTTTTTCATATTTAAACTAATTCTATTAATACAATCATCTTTTTTGAGATGTTTATACATGGTTAAACACAATACAATTTATTTTATTATTTTTTAAATGGCTACCAACCTATGGTCTTTCAGCCATTCTATTATTATTTTTGTTAAATTGGTTATTATTAGATCTGTTATATAAGGATTTAGGGATTTGCAACACTCAAATATCGCAATTTTTTATGAACAAAACTTTTTTTTTAAATTTTCAATGTAATATTGACTTGCATTTTCATTGTAATTGACCATTAATTATTGATAACTGAGGCTTCAATTTCTTTATACATAGTTTATGAATAAAACACTTTAACCTTTGTTTGTATAACACTAAATTAATTTATTGTGACTACAATTTCAACAATTTAGTGTTGTATAAACAAACTTTAAAATGCTTAATTTAATAATTGATTACGTTATTCGAGAAAGTTCTAATTAAACATGTAGTTATTTCTCAAACAAAGTTAAAAAATGATATACTCAATATTTTAATACAGCTAAAGGGAAATTAATTATTTAAGTAAAAATCTGTAAACCTATTAAAGCTAATAAATAGTTGTACAAATAATTTATCAAAAAAAATGTGGACAGGCAAAATAGTTTATGTTTTTTAAACGCAGTTAAAATTATTTTTTTGAATATTATAACACAAACAAAATATAAGATAATTGATAGATTCGTTTCTTACTCCCCTTGCCTTTTACAATGAAACAAAATTAAAATCTTACTTGTTAAATCTTTAACCGTTTAGAAGAATTGGTAATATAATATTTACTTTAAATATTTTCTTATTTTTTTTTGGAAAAACGAAATTATTTATACAATTGAATAATTAATTAATTAATTCCAAAATATATATTTAGTTCAATGAAGAAAGTAGGAGAAAGAGCAGCAATTTATTTAAATAATTAATTTCCCTTTAGCTAAAGCAACTTTTTGAATTACGCAACGCAAGTAATTTAAAAAATATCAAACATCCATTGAAACAACTACTAACAACTGGTTGTTTCCCACACCAGATGTGAACTACACAATGGACTTTTGCAAGTTGTTAAATTACATTTATTTTATTCTTTTTTATTTAATTTGATTTACAGAACTGTGAAAAATGAGTACTTATTTTTGTATGTACTCTTTCTCTTTTGTTATTATTTTTACACATTTTTAGTTCAATTAAGCTCTTTAAAAAAATGCCGAAAAGGCATAGTATTTGAGAGTATTAAATTCTGCTTTTTATTTTTAAAATTATGCTTTTACAATTATGAAATAAAAAAAATAATATTCATTTTTTTATTAAAAAAAAAAACATAAAAAAAATTAATATTCATTTTTTATTTCATTTGAGAGTATTAAATTCTGCTTTTTATTTTTAAAATTATGCTTTTACAATTATGAAATAAAAAAAAATAATATTCATTTTTTTATTAAAAAAAAAAACAAAAAAAATTTAATATTAATTTTTTATTTCATAATTGTAAAAGCAGAATTTAAAAAATAAAAAGCTGAATTTAATACTCTCAAATTCTTTGCCTTTTTTGGCATTCTTTTAAAGTGCTTAATTGAACTAAAAATGTGTAAAAATAATAATAAAAGAGAAAGAGTACATAAAAAAATAAATACTCATTTTTCAATAAAAAATAAAATTGTTCTCTAATAATAAATTATTTGCTGTTTTAAATAATACGTGGAAGAAAAATTAAAGGCAGAATTTTATATTCCATGTTAATTTATAGAATATATACTTTTTGAACTTTTAAAAAAGAAAATATGGATTTTACAATACGATATCAAATTTTATGCATCAAATAAATTTATCTTCTAAATTTTCAATCTCTTCTTCTGTTGAAAATATTATACTTTTGTATAAATGTTTTATTCACTTAAGTAAACACTTCATTTTCATTAATTTAAGTATCCAGTAGTTCGAAAACCATCAAAATTATGTATTTATACTCTTTTCATTAAATTAGCCAAATTATGTTTAAAGTTATTTGTAAAGGAAAAATCAAACGCTGAATTTAATAAAACGTTAATAATCCCGAATTGATTTTGTAGATTCAAAGCTAATTACGTAGTAACAAAGAATGAAAGTGACACCTGAAGCTACTAAATTTTAATTTTTTTACGTTTTGGGAAACTTTATTGTATTATTTATAGATGTAGGAAAAAGCATCTAGAATAAATAGCAGTTTTGTGCTTCGGCGGCGATGTGAGTCCCCTGTACCTAATTTTGACATTAAGAATATCGCTATTATTTCATAATATGTTTGCTATAGTACTTTTAAAATGAAAAAAAAAAAAATTAAAATAAAGAAATCATACGAGAAATGGCTATGGTCAAACCTATGCAAGGATTATGGTATCAAAAAACAATTGTATATGAAGTACATTTACACACCAAGTTTTTAAACTTCTCTTGCATTGAATTAATCACATTTTTTAAATAATTTGTGGAGGAAAATGAAATTATATAAATTATATAATATTCTTGATTATTTCATAATTTATTTCCTTGTGGAATTGTTAAATTTAAGAATATGAATTAATTAAAATACGATGTATAATTTTGTGAATTTATGGACAAAATTATACATCGTATTCAAATACAAGCCCCAATTAAACGTTGAGTTTCTGGTATAAATTTAACCGCTCTCAGCAAGTTTATGAAGTAAACTTCATTGCTAAATTTTAAGTTATAAGTTAAATAAGTTAAAATCACATGGCAATAATTCTGGTATAAATTCACCTTCTATGAAATAAACTGTATCGTTAAATTTTAAGTTCTTAATTGAATAACTAAAAACCCCATGGCAATAATTTAGTTTTAACTAAAATGAACATAAAATTAACTGAAATTACATACATTTTTATAATATTATTTATATAATTAAAATGCATTTAAACACTTATTTACTTTATAAGAATAACTTTTATATCAATCTTTATATATAAAGTATAAAAATATAAACTACATTTAAAGTATAAAAATTATACAAATAAAATAAATCAGTGTTTTATTTAAAGTTAAAACAATGTGTAATAATTTGTAATAATAATTACAACAATGTGTATGAATTTTATAATTTATACATTTTTTCTGTGATTTAGTATTTTTTATTACATTAATGATAAGTATTACTGAAATATCTATTACTATGTTCTTATTGTATTAATAATAAATATGAATAGATTATAAAAATTTACCAATAAAATTAATTTAAAAAACACAGATTAAAATAATTAGCTTTAAATTCTCGACTAGTTTCGGACTACAAGCCCATTTTCAAGAGAATACAAAATTTAATTTATTTAAATTTCTTAGGTCATACAATATTTTTTTAATAAAAAAATGTATGTCCTTGTTAATCACTTTGTGAAAAATTATTAAATATATTAACATATATATAAATTTATATATATATATATAAATTGCTACGTTGTATACCACTTTAATATTTTTTAATGTAACTAATTTAATTTAGTTTTCAACATTCACTTCATTAAATGTTCCTTCAAAATTCCTAGTATCAACAACTCACCGGTAAATCACTTTACAAACTCAACATACCGTGACAGAAACTCGTAACAAACCATAAAATAAAACACAAAAATAACCAAAAACGGTGTCAACACTGAACGCACTGCGATTAAAAATTAAATTTTCACACGTGGTGCCTCTGTCGGAAATGTGGTGCAATTTGAATGGGACTCACCGTGAAATGCATGGTTGCGTATTTTTTCAAAGAGCCGTGGTGGACTGAACGCGGACCGCTGTGTTCGTTATGAAAGAACTGAACTGCCACCACTCTGTCCTACCAATATATTTATACCCGGCCAAATATCATAAGAGTCTGTAATTGCGGTAAATTATCGAATTTTCAATATGGGCCCATTGTTTTGCATTATTATCTCCTTTTTGTTGCTGTTTGGCTATTGTCGTCAAGTGTGTCTTCGATGGTTTCGACCTGGTTGCTGGAGAAATTACGTGCTTCAAATTGTGATAAAATCGTTTAGAATTCCATTCTTTGATTATAAATTCGTTTATATTTATAACAAAATCAGTTACACAATTAATTTATGTATTAATTATACATAAAAAAATTAGTAGTCCATATATTTGATTAATTTCTCACTTAACACTTGTTGAAACATTTATGAAGGTTCAAAAATACAAAGTAAAACACTTTATTTATTTCATATTAATATTAATTTAAAAAAAACAAGCCTTTTTTAAAATCACTATTAACTAAAATAAACCAAGAGTTTTACTTTACATTTTTTAATGAGTAGTCCATTCAGTAAAGATTTTTTTGGTACATAGAATATGTAAGAATATTTTACTTCCAGTTCTTTTAGTTTATATTTCTGCGTGCACTGAAGAAGATAAAATTAAATTTTCTATACATATTTAAAGAATAATTTTTGAAAATTAGAAGTAAAAAAACTTTTTTACATTACTTTATTTATCAAACATTCACCTCTTATGATTTCCAGATAATAAGTTATGGAATACTAATTTTGCTTCAATGTAATATATACCTTTGTTACATTATTTTCAGCCAATTAACTGTTAAATTTCTAAAGTATACCTTCAGCTTGTATATTCTTATAACGTAATAAAACGGATTTATTAACTAAACCCTTTTGGGTAATCTATACTTTTGATATCCTTATAATAGCTCTCTAATTTGATCCAGAGAGAAAATGTACTGGACATTATTCTGTAGTAATAATTCCGTCTTCAGATTGATGCACTCATCAAATTGCTTGCGTTCTTCTCCCAATTGCGATCTTTTTGCTATTAATTTCGGAGAGCTTTGGCAGTAATTAATCTGGATAAAATGTTTAGGTTGTTGATAAACTTCAATTATTATTTTCTGTATATTCACTTGGTTTGTCATAATTACATTTTAGTTGTTAAGTACTGTTATTATTGTATTTAATATATTATGATTATGTAAATAAATAAATAAATTTGTTCTTTTTGTAGAATTAGTCCATAGACAACTCTATTAGACTCTGGAGATACGCGAACTATTTTGTAAAGTGAAATTAAATTAAAAAAGCTAGAGCATGTAAAAATGACAAACTTGTATTCATATGCAACTCCCGCTGCATTTTTAGTAAAATACAATAATCTTGAGCTTTGATTTTCTAGGATATGTATAAATCATCATACTGCAAAATTCGTCTATATCTATTATTGGGAAAAACAGAATTGTTATTTATTTAGCAAACAAAAACCAGGACCTATAAAATAAAAGCTTAATAAGGCTATTGTATATATATATTCCTAGCAACTTCTACAACGGGAATCTACAATTAAGAATCGTATATACTTATAAATCCATTCACAGTCTGGAACATATTACAAAATGTATCAAACGTCCAAAATTATACAACTAATTTATTCATTATAATATCTACAGTAGTGTCCCTGAGTTTTCATGTTATGATATTATTTATAGTGACAACACTTCAGTTTACATCACCTTTTACATCTGTAAATTTTTTAAATATTGTCTTCATTATCTTTTTATTGTTTTGATAGTATGGCGCAACAAACAAATCAAGCAACGAGTTACAGTAAAAATCATATATCAACTCAACAAATTAAAATGAAATAAGAAAAATAATTAAAATGATTGCAATACTAATGATGAACACGAAAATCAATGCATTTTAACTTGATCAGTTACTCAACGAGCTTCAAGCAATAACCTGTTTCGCCGTAATTTTTCCCACAGAATATTAAGGATATTAAAGAAAACATAGTATGCTTTCATTCAACTTCATTAAGGATTTAATTAATTTATCCTATCATGTTTCCCTACAAGTTAAGACGTTAATGGGGCCTAGGGATGATTTTAATACATAATTCTTGTTAGATTGAAGTCTTTTATTGCTTAAAAATTGTAATGAAATAGAATGTACCTGTGATAACGCAATACTTACGTAAAGCTATGTGTCCCAAATCTCCACTAACATAGCATACATTCCTAATGTACCATCAAGTAAATCTATGATTAAGAAGGTATCATAATAATGGGGATCCGAATTCGGACTCGAATACGAAGAATATGTAACTAGTTTTTAAACTGTAACAATTATATGTCGTCCCAAACAAAATCTTCAAGATCATTTTTTGGCAATGTGATAAATAATATGACAGTGGTATTTTTGGTTTAAGAACATATAATTAAAGTTTTCTGTTAAGTGCCTAATATAATGACAAGATGACATTACCAAGAAAAGCAAATAATAAAAATGATTTCTTTGGTAATTTAAAATTTTTAACAACAGATACGTCAGGAACTTTTGGGAATTTGATAAAAATGTAGATAAATAATTTATTAGTTCCACGTAATAAAATTATGAGTCCTAAACGTAAACTACCCCAGCCTAACCCTTAATTTCACAATATTAAAGATAGTTAAGTGAAGTACATATCTAACGGGAAATTTTGACATAAACTGTTAAAAGGAAACAGCGTGTATTTTTTTAAAGAAGAAGTAATAATTTTTTGACTTGTTTTGTTTTTTTCAAATGTTATTTATTCATGTTTGAGAATGTTTTCACAAAAAAAAACTATGTAGACTGAGTTTAAATTACGACTGCATCATGGAGCACGGGTCATCGGGCAAGACGCTGCAGGGCTGCACAGTAATTTGAAACCAAATTTGAAAATAGTGTCTGAAAGGTTATGAAATTATCTAGAACTTGTATAAATTTTGTGGCAAAATGTTAATAATTAACAAAACCGCAACTACATGAATATATATATATATACAGGGTGTCTCAGCGTGCGCGCCGAGTAGCTTTACGGCTAAATGGTTTATTTTTTTCAAAATCGGCTTTCGCAGGCGTATGTAGGTCTATTAGGACCACATTTTAAAATTAGTTTCAAATATACAGGGTGTCCCATAAAAGCATGGCGTATCATAGTTATATTTTTTCTAATGGAATGACCCATATTTTATATTTTTTTCAGATTCGACTTCAAAAATAAAGTTAACTTTCATAATATGTTCATATGCCTAAACCTAATAACTTTTGAAATATTTAAATATTTTTGGAAAAATTGACGTTTCGAAAAAAAATCATAACTTTGAAATGGATGAATGAAAACAAATGAAATTTTGTGTCGGTACATCTGACTAATGGGTGAATATTTCAGACTATTAAGAGGAATTTAAAATCTTAAGATGTTTTGATAATTCAACATATCTCCAGAAGCACATTCAAGGTTAAATTTCGTGCTTATTTTAAATGGCACACCCTATATCTAATAGGCCTATCTTGTAGGAAATTGTATTGTCTTTCAGAAAGTATAAAGGTATTCTACACCTAAACCTAATAGTTTTCAAGATATGTCCATTTTTGTTAATTTTCGTCATTATCATTATTATTTTAATACGACAATTTAACATAAAGCGCCATCTATTTAATAATTATTATTGCCAGTTATTCTAATAGGCTTTTGTTTATAAGCAAATTTAATTGACAGATTCGTATTATTACTAACAATTGAAAAAAAAACTACCTTGAATACAGTAACTAATAATGAGGAGACACAATTACAAGTTTAATTTCATTGAATATTCGTCAAAAAAGGTGGTTTAATAAGCAATGAATTGGAAGAATACATGGAAAGCAGAATTAATAAATTAATAATACATTTAGATCAATTATACCTAATATGCTGAGAAATGTCAAAATATCATTTAAAATAAAATTTAATTATGTATTCGATGGTAGTATTTTTGAAAATTTATTATAAATTACTTTTAATACTATTTTGTCAATTTATTTGATGTATTTCGTTATATTTGTTTTACAATTCTAACAAGTTTTTATCAAATAATTTACACATGTGTAAATAAATAATGCAATTAGTATATTCACAATTAATAAAATTAGTGTATTAATTTAGGAAATATCTCGAAAATCATTTGTTGGGTCAACTGACTTTATTTATAAACAATAACTAAACTCTTGCCATTATGGAATAATAATATTAAATATTATATTGAACAATAGATGGCGCTTTGAATCGACTTTCCATATTATGAATAATAAATATTATGTCAAAAGTTAACGAAAATGCATATATCTTGAAAACTATTAGGATTAGGTAAAAAATATCTTTATACTTTTTGAAAGACAATATAATTTCCTACAAGATAGGGCTATTAGATATAGGGTGTGCCATTTAAAATAAGCATGAAATTTGACCTTGAATGTGTTTCTAGAGTTACGTTAAATTATCAAAACATCTTAAGATTTTAAATTCCTGTAAATAGCCTAAAATATTTACCCATTAGTCTAATATACTGGTACAAAATTTCATCTGTTTTCATTCATCCATTTGAGAGTTATGATTTTTTTTCGAAACGTCAATTTTTTCAAAAATATTTAAATATTTCAAAAATTGTTAGGTTTAGGCATATGAATATATTATAAAAGTTAACTTTATTTTTGATGTAGAATCTGAAAAAAATATAAAATATAGGTTATTCCATTAGAAAAAATATAACTATGATACGCCATGTTTTTATGGGACACCCTGTATATTTGAAACTAATTTTAAAATGTGGTCCTAATAGACCTACATACGCCTGCGAAAGCCGATTTTGAAAAAAATAAACCATTTAGCCGTAAAGCTACTCGGCGCGCACGCTGAGACACCCTGTATACAGGGAGCTTTTTTTATCAGTATACATTTCCCCTATGTATACCTGCAAAATACGCGAGTCAAATGCATTAGCGTATGTATGTATGTTATAGGCAACTATATAACACGCAACTGAACATACATATGGCAAATAGTCAACTAAACATACACACGTTAATTGGTTCAATGCGTTTGACTCGCGTTTTTTTTTGCAGGTACACACTTCGCCTAATGTATACTGATAAAAAAAAACCTCTCTTTTTGCTAACTATTTATGCTATTTTACGTGCTTCAAAAAATACTATTTTTTCTGATTCTAGTACAAACTCCAGTAATATCTGTCTACTTTAAATTGCCAAAGAATGAACAAAATCGGTATGCGGTTTTCGCGCGATCTCGTCTCCCAGTTGGAAAACATGATTTCGAGTAAAACACCTTTAAAATTGTACGAAAGTATAACTTAAAAAAAATATATATGGCACTACAACAGCCTTACCTGCCCATCACAATACGATCTAAGTGGGACCTAGGCAGCCTAATGGTCTTGTCAGTAACACAAGAGCAAGATGGTCGAAAGTAGAACTGTAAAATTTTTCAAGCCCTTGTCTTTCTCAATTTAGCCTCTTCAATTTCTACGCGACAACACTGTCTCTACTCATCGACTCATCTACTGTGTTTCTTCCATATTTTCATTCCTGGCTCACTCCTTTGAACGCTTCATTCAAAGCAGGTTATAAAATAATTCGTTTTGATTTCTGTGCCATTCGAATATAAAAATTAATGATGAGATTTAACATCTATATATAATTATGGCACACAATGATCTACAAAAATAATTATGATATTCGCTTTTTAGGATACGATAAGTAACAAAACCTTAATGGATACTGTTTATTCGTTCTTTCGAAAAATATTCCTAACTGGGTTCATTAGGAATATTTTTCGAATTTGTAGTAATGCTCTAACTTTTAAAGCAGGTAGTTAAATAGATTTATAATATATTGTTTTGTTACAGACAACGGAAATCTAAAAATGAACTTATTAATTATTAATGCTTCTATCTCGGTATTCATAGTTATTCAAAATATTTAACACTTTAAAATTGGAATCATGATTGTTTCAATCCTCGCTACGTGGAATTTGAATAAAAGTAATAAAAACGTAGTTACAGTTTTCATTCATTCCCCGTGAGATAAATTATGAACTTCAGAGCTGAAAGAAACGTTTGTTATAAAAATGTAATGTATTCATTAATATAAAATTCTACAAATCCATTTTACAATTATTTAATCATGTTTCGCAAAGTGATTAATGATAACTAAATGGTAATAGTTTGGTTGTCATTAATCAAGTTGGCTTGAAAAAAGAAAATTATCTTGGCGTAATTGCCAATTCGTTTGTCGAAAACCGATAAATTATTCTTTACTACACAACGTATACTAAATACTACATAATTTGCAAATTAATGTTAGTTATTGAAATATTAAAATTAAATAACGTTCACGTTTATAAAATATACAACGGTGAACAATGGACATTTTGTAAAGTAATAAAGATTACTTCATTACGGAAATTTAAATATATATATATATATATATATATATATAGAAAGAGAGAGAAATGTCTTTATTTATGAATCTATACAAATATTTTTACATAATTGATGTACAATTGACAAATTGGCTACCAACCAAAGGTCTTTCAACCCATAGACAATAACAATATTTAAAGTCTGTCGACCGAACATGTTATCTGTAATCCATTATTGTAATTCATTCGTTAAATGAATGGAAACACTTAACAATAAAGCAATTCGATGTGAATATGAGGATTTTGAATATACATCAATTTTAGTTTTATTCCTAATTAAATAAATGATACCTTGCATTTTTCATTATTTTCCCTTAATTTTGAAAATGTGTAAAATTTATTCAACAAATTATAAATTATGCGTAGCATTGACTATCAATTATCAAAATATCAACAATTTGCTAATTATGATCCCCTAAGATTAAAACAGGAATTTTAAACGAGTAATTATTTTTAAAAATAAAAGTTTAACAAAAATAAACTATTATTATTAATTATTTTGGTTTATATATCACTTTTTTTTCTACGCTATAGTTTTATTTCTAATACTAATAATTTTTGTAGATTAAAAAATATGTAATTAATAATGAGAACTCGAAAGTACTCGGAATGTACAGGATGGTGCAATTTAGATGGTTTTAACAGAGAAAATCTATTTCCAGACTAGATAGAGAAAAACCGGCTAAAGTGTCAAGTTACCTCTCCTATCACGATCGGCTCTTCAATTCCATTGCTTTCTGAATTATATTTTCTTGGTCTTGGCTGCTTAATAGAGCCATATTGAATTAAGTTATTTTTCAATCTTTCTAAAAATTCGCCTGTCGTGTTGACGGCGTTCAGGATACCTAAAATATAAACTTATAGCATGTCAAAGTGCTCAAAATTTTCAAATCTTTTGTTTAAACGCCACAAACAGAATTAACAATAAACAAACTTAACAGAATATTTGTTCCTTTATTGTTATTTTCAACGACCAATTTAATTAAGATTTTAAGAACGCAATATCTCCTTTAATTTCAAACATAAATACTCATAATTATAAACAGTGAAGAAAGAATACCTTTTGTTTAGGCCATGGCCGACTTTGATTCCATATAAAAAAGTAAAACTTTATGATATTTCTTAAAAACCGAGATATGTAGAAAAAATCTGAGTGTACCATTGGATTAACAAATTCCCTTAAGAATTTTTTTACAGAAATAAATTATTTTGAAAAATAAATAAGTTACAGCGGTTTTTTAAAAATGACTGAAAATCGGGAAACAGGGCTAATCTCGGCAACGGTTCAAGATTTTACAATGCAGTTTTTACCGATCAAAAATTATCAAAAATCGATCTCCTGAAACCTTAGTCGGTTTTTCTATATCTAGTCTGGAAATAGGTTTTCTATCTTAAAACCAACAAATAGCAAATATGAAAAACTTTTTTTATTTTAAGAAATCTGTTTCCTTTTTCCTCGTGTTTTTCCATGGCAATCGATGATAGTTTCAAAAAAATATTTATAACTTTACCTAAACGCAAAATAACCTAAGCAAACTATATATACTTGAAATTTACGAAAAAAAAAACTGTACCTAACAATGTAATTATTATTTAAATCCAAGAATGTAAATTATTTTTAACAAAACAGTGTTTAAAATATAAAAATGGAAGAAATGAAAGTGCTGCCATGTTTTACAATATTACAAAACATGCAGTTAACGGCACGAATCGCTTAAATCCCTAGTATTTAAGTAAACGGTAGTAATTTTCGTCAGCCCCAATTTATTTAATTTCCTATATAATCACAACTTCAATTGTTCGCGTACTAATGCCCGTTTGCACCGATTTTACTTTAAGGCCTCCTTAGTTAAGGATTCCTTAAAAGTTAAGGAAAGAATAGTAGAGATTGGATTGCACCGCTCATATAAAATCTCCGCTTAGTTAAGGTCTCCTTAGTTGGGGGAAAATCTAGTGGAAAGTTAGTGCCTAACTTCATGTCGTCTATTATTCTCGCTTCCTAACCTTGAAATCATAGAAAATTATTATTAATTTTAGAAAATCACAACTATTTCGGATAATTATTACCGTTATAAACATTATAGAAATCGAAAGAAACTTTAAATAATATATTTATTTAAGAATGTATACATTTCACCATTTTTTTATAACATTATCGCTCGCTTTCTCTACTTTATTCGTTATCTATAAATTTATAGGTTAGAATCAGCTGTACGTCAACGCTAAGGAAGCCTTAGTGAAGTTAAGCCGCCAACATCGGCGGCTTAAATTTAAGGAGACCTTAGACATCGTGCGCGCGCGGTGCAAACCAAATGACATATGTTAAGGATTACTTAGCACTAAGGAGTACTTAAACAAGGCGGTGCAAACGGGTATAATACGCTTAAAATGCGTTTCGTCGGCGTGGTTAAAAATATATACACATACAAAAGGAAGTCCACTTTTCTTCCAGCTAACATAATTGTTTGTATTCCAACCGGTTTCCTATTTTAAAATTATTTAAAATTGTAGGCATTTGTATAATTTTTTTGTTGGACTATAATAAGCACCTAAATGTTTATAGCTATTAAAAATGTAGAAAATAGGAAATGAAACATATACAAATTAATAATTAAAAAATAAATAAATACCCTTTAGTATTTTTATAATTATTAAAACATTTTCAAAAGCTGGAATAAAAATATAATAATTATTTTTTTATTGGATGTTTCAATACAGAAGAAGCTTTTGGAAATTTCGTAATGATCATAAAAATACTTTGAGGATATTTTATAATGAAGCCTATAGTAACAGTCTTGATTAGTCTGTTAATCTTCTGTCGTTAAAAATTAAGTAAATAAATAAAGCGCACCCTCCCGATCGCGATCTCAGATGGAAATGACCGGGCTCAGGGAAATATTCTGAATATTCTCGGATCAAAAAAAAATGTTGCGTGATGCTATATGTCATTGATACTGCATAGCAAGTGTACATTATGTAATTCAATATATAGCGGGGTATTTGCCCGAGAAGTCGTTGTTTTAATACGCTTTTGTCTAAAATATTTGAGTAACGTAAGTCAAAATGGCATAGAGTTAAATGTGGAAATAATTTATTAATTATTTTCAAATCATTTTTATTTAATTTCTCGCTTCTAGAATGGTTGCATTTTTTGTATAATCGATATACCAATTATTTAAATTAAATTAAATAAGACGAATTTAAAAATAATCAATAAATTGTTTCCTTTTTACCTACTGCAACTTATTTTTTACTTACGTTATTTACGAGATCCAAAATATTACTTAAAGAAAAGACAATAAACAACGTATTAATATTACAGTCCCTTGTCCAGATTGATGCACTCGGCCTACAAATTGCTTCCTTCGCCGAATTTCGATTTATTTTGTCACGATATTAAATAAAAATTCATTTCATTAAAATATAGTAGTCTTTAACATTACTATAATTTAGATAAATGTTTATAATTTTGATTTCAATTTTAATTCTAAACTTTTATTTGTGGAATTTGCATAATAAAAAATGTCCAAGAAATGATATACATATGTTACAAAACAACTTGTTTATTAGAAGGTACAAATATAGCAACATATTTTCACTACATTATTCAATATTGACATTCAAATCAAGTTATTTTTTTTAACAAATATCTCCAACACATTAACTGGTTTCATTAAGAGCACTTTACAGATATAACAAGATAAATATGAAAAATCCCACATGCACGAAACGCGACGCGAAATATTTCAAATCTAAAGGTGAACCAAATATAGCCGGAGGAATCAATTATTAGCACCCAAAAAAATGCCACACAGAGGTCACATATGTAATGATATATCACCATATTTCGACGTATTAAATTATCTCCGACACCAATTCGCGATAATGCACCTGTGATAATTGGGATCATTATCTAATCAACGGTTTGAAATATTTTTTTTATTTTTTAATAAGAAATTGGATTTAACCGTTATTGTTAAATAATTGTTGTTATTCATGTTTGATACATAAATTATTTGGGTTTATTAATTATTCATCATGATGCGGGGCTGTTGCATATTTATTATGTCAGAGTTATATAAAGTTTGAAAAACTGTTGAGTGTTGTCATTAGAAGATAAGTACGTTGCAAATACGCATTATTTCTATATACAAATATTATTTATATGATTTGTTAACTTTGTTTATGTAACTTAGGTTGGTTTATTGCAACCATTGTATTAATAATATCAATTTTACTTTTTTTATAAATTAATTTTAAATAAAATTATTTGATTTCTATAATTGTGTTTATTATTACACTACAATTATTTTGCAAAATAAAGTGTTGCGAAACAATTATAATGTAAAAATAAATAGTATTTTTAAAAATACAATAATTTTATTTAAATTTAATTAATTAAAGTTGATATGGATTTTCAAGAACTAAAGGCCACATCTATCAATAAATATGAATTTTAATTTAAAATTCTTGAAACTATAAATTGTTAAAAAATAAATAGTGCGTAAAGAGTAAAATAGTTGTATTTTTACCAAAATGATGATGGTAATTTATAACCACCTACGCCATTAGTTACAAAAACGGCTGATTCGGAACCTGAGTTTGATTTAACACCTCCGAAAATAAGAGACGCCGCTTCTCTCAACTTGTTACCTCATAACCTACACCAATATTCCTATTGTTGTGAATGAAATAAGAATAAAAATATACATTCTTTATCAGAGATAGCAGTTTTCGTGTATTTTACAGAATTTTCGAAGAAATACAACACTTAACCATCGTAGCAGAAATATTTAATGTTAAACAGCACATTAAAAATCATTCAAAACATCGTCATTGGAATGTATGGCAATCTTAATTTTCTTAAAGAAAAGTAAAGGCTACATTTCTAAAAAAAAAAAACTTTTTTTTTCTCCAGAAAATGTTAACAAAAAACATACCATGAAACGGGGTTAGTTTGCATCATCGGCAGGAAATTCTTTATTTAATGGTGTCACAAAATTAATAATACGATGACAACTGTCAAGGTAGCGATAGTCAACTTTTTTTTGCAAATGACACCGGATCTATTTTTTGTTCAATTCGGATAACGGAAACTTTCCTCCACCCGAATATCCATCATAACTATACGCTTAGCTAACAAAAAAATGAATAAAATAATATAATATCCAAAAAAAAAAATTTCTTCTATCCTTAAATTCAATCTATCAGGACTTTAAATAACTCGCTTCGCGAGAGAGCTCCGCGGCCCTCGAAAGGTTAATAATATAGATTTTAATAGAGGGCAGAAAGACTTTTGATCGATAGCCCTTACTTAAGTAAAGTTTGTACATGCATATCATAAGTTGTATTTAATATAAATACATGTATCGAAAAAATAGGATTCGCATTTATTTATTTTTTTTAATTAAATAGAGAATTTCTTGCCGTTTAAATATATATTGTATATGGTTTGTTATGGTTTACTATCAAAATAAAAAAAATAGAAGAGGGTGGAACACCAAACTGAATCACCCCGTATTTTTATTATTCATTTTTTATTGGTTATCAAAAAGTCGCTGCACAAAACGAATTTGAATCACAGCAATATTTACAATTAAATTGAAACATAAACTGGAATGTATATAAACATGTCGCTAAACAGGAATTATAAAATTGAAATATCACTCCCACCATTATTTATCAGCTTCAGGAACAGCCTACTACCGACGCATTGACACTTGTTTCGGGGAATTTATTGAACCAATAACTTGATCCCATAGGTGGCATATTTTGTACCGCTTTTCAGGCCACTTCCAAAATGTTAACGATTGTTAACGATCTCATCGCGCTAACTAAGGCTCCATCTAATTATATAGATATATTAAATACAAATGATTTGAAAATAATTAATAAATTATTTTCACATTTAGCTCTGTGACTTTTGACTTACGCTACGTAAGTACGTTAAACAAATGCACATTAAAACAACTACTTCCCGGGCAAATACCCACGCCGGACATTGAATTGCATAATGTACACCTGCTGTTGCACATCCATAAAATATTGCATAATGCAACATTTTTTTAAATACACTTTTCTATTTAATTCTATAGACGTTACAACTCCTTGATATATTTCACTATCACACCAACAACCTTTTAACGTCTTTTAAACCACTAGTGCAAAGTATTCTTATGTTCTCAGAAATGTGCAACTGTACAAATAAAAACCATCTACCCTTTATTATATACAATCATTTTTATTGTGGTATTTGCATATATTATACAATACATTTAATATAAACTTCTAAATGTCGATATCCATTTATCGTATTTCAGCTTTATTTTAATATGTTTTCTAAGTAATAAATAATAGTGAACATATATTCACCAGTATTCATCTGTTTTGAAAATACCGAAAAAGATTTTACGCAATTCAAAAAAAGTCAATATTTTAAGGTTAGGATTTGAGAATTAGCTGTTCGACGCTGAAAGCTAGGAGAGGAGCGTCGACGCACTAATTTGATTCACTACAGTGTACTCTATAGTCAGAAAAATTTGAAGTCTCTTTAAGTCAACTAGAGGTCAGTGTAAAATAAAAATATATTTTTACAGCAGTGGTGCAAAGTTACCCATCACAATACAAAGTAACCCCGTTTTACAGTATTTCTTATAACAAAAGTAAGCTTTATTTAAATATTTTGTAAAAATTGCAATTTTTTCAGGTTGTTTTAATTTTGGGTGTAGTCCTTCAAAAGAGATGTACAATATAAAAATTAATGATATACAAAATTTTAATTCCTGTTATATAATCAAGGCTCCCACCACAAAAACTTAAATTAGTGGAAAATTTACAGTACCTGATAATTTTTATAACATCGTAAAAAATATATGTGCCTCCAAATAAACAAACAATGACATATTTTCCCTAATTTTTCAAAATAGGAAGGGATATTGCCAGTTTGAAATTACTAAATCATGTGCATTACATATTCCATAGTTTCAGGAGAACCATTGCCACAATTTTGGTTGATACTGGTGGAGATATCAATGCCCTAGAACGTCATGTAGGATGGAAGTCAAGTGCAATTGCAGAAGGCTATATAAACGATTTTTTGTAAAACAAAAAAAGTGAATAAATTAAATAAAAATAATTTGAAAACAAATAATTATTAATCATTTATGGCTGAAAGACTTCGTTTGTTGGCTTTTTGTAATTCTTTTAGGTTAAATAAATGCAGATGAATCGGCTATCGACCGGATATCTTTCAGTCTATACTACTATTAATCCGTTTGTTACTGTAACTTATTAACTTACGTTACGTAAGTACTTTAAAACCAAAAAAAGGGCCTGAACAATTGTTTGCTCAGTAGAATTGTCAAACACAAATATACGAACTCCATCCAAGAGCCACTTCGATATTTCAAAACCAAACATAAATCTACATGTACCTTCTTCAATGCCCTCTTTTATATTTAATAATTGGTCTTATATATATATATATATATATACGTTATAACATATATATATAAGTATATATATCTTTATTTCTGAAGTTGTACATAGAATTTTTACATTTAATATTTAATATTTCAATCATCGTTGATAAATACATCAGAAAATGGCTATCGACCATCGGTCTTTCTGTTTGTTCTAAATAATATGAATCCTTGTAAATAGTAATTAATGTATGGAAATGGTTCTAATGTTACAATTATTATAATCCTGAGGAATAGTCCTTTTTATGTTTATTTGAGTAAATAAGTCAAATGATTTAAAGAACGGTTAGTTTTTTATTGAATATTTGCAGTTAGAAAAACTTAAATATTTTTTAAATGCTGATAAAGTATGATATTTTGGTCGCTATTAATCATTCAAATGATTTACTCCACTCGTCTGCGTCTCGTTCTGAAAACCTCATTGTCATGATTAATAGCCTTCATTATATTTTTGTTGAATAATACACTATTATACATTTCACATACATATAATCGGGGATATTTGGAAGAGAAATATTAAGTTTAACGTGTACGTTATATTTTATCATCACAGTCTAAGCAACTTTTATCTTTTACAAATGTTGCTTATATACATAGATTGTGAAGTTAATTAATAAAATATATGTTAAACTTAACATTTTCTTTACGGAATAATTTCGAATATTAATTTCATTTTCTCCTATTTTAACTCAACTTATATATATATATAAATCTTTATTGGCAGATTATTTTTAAAAAAGTAATAATAATAAATAAATACAATAAATAACTAACATAAAAATAAATTCTTCTGCCAATTGGCTATCGACCGTTGGTCTTTCCGCCTCTCAACTTATATTTATTTACAGAAAAATTTTATAAGCATTTCAAATAAATGTATAAAAAATGGTTCAAATATTAAACAATAAAATTGATTCTGAAGTTAGTAAAAATACATTTTCTGTACTTCTTTATTTAGATAAAGTGAGAGAAATCAACAATATTTTTTTTATTATCATTTACTTTATTTAATATATAATGAATAATCCATATATTATCATGGGGAAATGAATGGCTCCTCACTCAATGATTATTGTATTTTTTCGATATTATTCCAAAAATAACTTATAATTCCAACATCTATATTTGGCCATTTAGTACAGTTATAATTTACACACCGAGACAGCCTTGCTTATTATTAATGATAACTTACACGCACAAGAATTCCGACATCAAATATCGATTCGTAGAGAAAAAAGTAGTTGCTTTTTTACCCAATTACATAAGTGTGTCTGGGAATTTTTAAATTGGATCGAAATGGATGGGGAAAGCTTCCTGTTCAGATGAATGAGACGAAGACACACGAGACGTAAAATTCATGAAATTGTACGAAGACACACGAGCCATAATTTTCATGAAACTGCACGAACGCACACGAGTCGTAATTTTCGTAAAATTAATTCGAGATTGCGTGATCAATTAAAATTCCATTTCCTATCTCTCAAGATCAGTTTAGAAAACACGTGGAATTATTCGTTGAATTATTCGAAATGAAGTGAAATCGTTGTTCTTCAATGAATATAAATCAATTAGCTTTAAAAATACCGCGTCATTGCGTAATTTGACGTGATAATGAAAGGAGTAGAGATAGTCATGTCCGACCTTTATAATTAAATTATGTGCAAAAAACGTAGTAAATCAGTGTTAAATCACGAGAGCATTTAGAATTTCGCAATCGATTTTCTGTAGCAAAACTATTAGGATGTATAATAAAATTTTATGGAAATCGTTATTCGCAATTGGTATAATCTCAAACTAGGTTTATGATTTTAAGTAATTAGTATTAAATAACTTTTACTTATTATAAGTGTCAATTTATTTGCAAAAAAATACAAAATATAAAATATAAAGTTGATTTTTTTTAATATGACCTTTCAAATTTGACGTTTCATGAATTTAGTGTGTGTATTATTAGATGTATGAATTAAATAAAAATAATTTGAAAATAATTAATAAATTATTCCCTCATTAGCTACTGCAACTTTTTTGAGTAGCATGTATTATATATACAGGCTACTCATATAAATTACTAAATAATTAATGGAAACTTAATGTAGATTTAACTTCAATTTGAAATAATTGAGTAATAAAATTTATTTTATTATAAATTTGCACATATATTTATCTACATATTTATTTAATTGTTATATATAAATACAGATGCATCAGAGATATTTTTATCTATTTCCTAAGTTGTACAAATTCATTTTTGTTGAATGGCTTTAATTTAATAAAACAGTTTATATATTTTTGAAAATGTTTTTTTTCGCATTTAACACTGTTCTTGAGAGATTCAAAGCTAATTGAAACACACATTCATAAAAGCAATTTCATCCATGTTACCCCAAATGAATTGCATTTATATGGAAGACAATAGATTAACATTTATTTAGTTAATTAAAACAACTCAATCACGACAACGAAAACCTATATTTTTGTATAGGTTTTCGTCAAGTCATCGAAACAGCGATGATTTGCTCATAAAACCACCTTGACCATTCTCCCAACTATTCTTTTTTTTTTTCTTCGCACCCATTTCCTGGTGGTGTGGCGGATCTGAAAATTTTCACGCGGCCAATGTCAATGTGAAATTGCTAAACTGAAAACCCCTTCACTATTGCGATCATATATCACGACTCTGTCTCATAAGCATTATTAACTCCAGCTACGAATGGTACATAAACGCAATTAGTCCGCTGCGTTGTAATTAATACACAGTCGGTGTGTGTTTAATGAGTAATTTTAGGGTAATTTAGAAACTGAGAGGCGGAGGTACATTTTTCTTTTCGGCTGTTATGTTATGCCATTAAGGTGGCAAGGACGCGGAGTTTTGTTTTGTTATTGCTAATGCAAACACTTGTGAAATAGTTCGTGTTGTTTGTTAGGAAATTGCTTTAATGTTAGGCTTGTTTGATAACGTGAAAATAGAGTTATATTTAATATGGATATATTAATTATACTTTGTACAAATCTGGAATATACAAGGTGAAGCAAAATTCGAAAAACAGCTTAATGTCACTTTGTTAACCGGTGTCTCAGAATGTTGAGAAAACAACTCCTACCCTAATTTATTAGTTTCGCGTAACATCTAAATTAATTTAAATTGAAGTCACCAAACAACTCAATGTCTTAGAATAATATAGGTGAAAATAACAATTCCTTAATTCACTTTAAATTTTATTAACATAATTTTACAACACTTAACATGATAACTAAGTTATTTAATGTCTCAGAATGTTAAGAATACAAATCCTACATTAATTTATTGGTTTCACGTCTCATCTACATCAATTTAAATGCAAGTAATTTAATTTATGTCACAAATACTTCTATTTTAAAAGAGCTGGACTGGATTCGAATACTATGGAATGCGATTCCAGGATTTCAATCATTTTATAAGAATAGAATGCTGTATTTGTACAATATCTGGATTCGTAACATAAATCAGAAATAATTAATATTCGAATCACTTTATAAGTATTCGAATTATACGAATGCATGCAGATTTGATATTGATTAGCATTATAATTTTTATATACCAGTAACCATTACGAATAGATAATAATCTGTTTTTGTTTAAAATTAGTAAAAAAAGAATATAAAAATTATTGTAATTGTATTCGAATAATATTTTTCATTTACAAATTATATGTTCGTGAATTCATGATTTAAATCTAGTAAAATGTTTTCTTTTAGATTTGACCAAGCTCTTCAGTTTCATAAAAACGCCGTTTACTTAAATTAAACATTCTTTTTACATCCCATAGTTTGCACGCAATCTGAATGTACTCATTTAGCCACTTTTTCCATTACTCTACCATATACCACATATTCTTGACTTTCAGCTGGACCCAGCCTACTCTATGTAATCCCCATACCAGCTGAACACAAAACAAAAGATTTAAAATTATTTTACCCTATCAATCGCTTTATCTTTCCATTCAAACTATTTTATTCTTCCTCTTCTTTCTATATTTCTAAATCTCATCCACATTGTTTTCAATAATTCACACTAAAATTTCGCGTATCCACATGTCTCCACTCTTTGTTTATTCATTTCTTCCCACTCAATAGCAACTTCATATCATCTGCATACGCTAACATCCAGTAGTTCATTTTTCCTACCACAATCCCACCTGCTTGCCTTTTTCTTAGTATATCTTCTAATTCATTCTTGTATAATTTAAACAATAACGGACTAAGCTGACAAACCTATCTTATACTCATCCGAACTTTAAACTTTTCGAATACCTTTCCGTCAACTTTTACTCTCCCTCATGTTTCTTTGTATACTTTATTCATTCAACTATTACCTTACTCTTTAGGCGCCCCATCATCCTTTCTCTTGACACTGAATTATAAGCCGCTTTCAATTCCAGAAAGACCACATACGCACTTTTCTTTTCTTCTAACACTCTTCAACTATTCTTGCAAGTGTTAAATTTTTATCTCTATTTACCCTCTCTTCGTTTCCGATAATGGCCTCTTTCTTCCATTTCTATTTCTTACCGGTTTCTCATTACCATAATCCCAATTTTATACTCTATCTGCATAATAATTATGCCCCGATAATTCCCTGCATTATTTTATTCTCCATTTTTGTACAGGGTGTTACAAAAATGTTGGGCTGGCTATACACAGACGGCTTCTACAACTAAAAGTAATCAAAAAAGTCTATTCAAACATATGTCTTAAAATGGTTCGACACTGAGTTAAATCATAACAAATGTTCAAACTGCTGAGCTCGTCGTATTATGGACTGCCTCACGGGCTCAAAAATTGCTGATGTATTTGGATTTTGCTAGCATCCCTCTTCCACTCTAAATTGAACATCCTCAATATTCTAAATTGAAGTAGACTATACCATAAAATTTAAATGTCCCGATAGGATTTAAATCGGGAGATCGTGCTGGCCGCGCTACACTTCCACCACGACCAATCCATCTTCCAGTATATACGGCATTTAAAAATTCGCGTGCTGTGTAACTGAAGTGAGCGGTGCATCGTTATGCGTGAACCACATGCGTTTTCTATAATTTAATGGAACATCTTCCAGCAAACATTGTAAATCGTTTTCTAAGAAATAAAGAAAGTCATCGGGGAAGTACAGAAAAACCAATCAAGAAGTCGTTGACAGTTCCTGTTCACACATTTAATAAAAACTATGCTTGATGTCTAGACTGAATATAGCATGAGGGTTTTTTTTAGGAAATAGTCTGCGTAATTTTGCTTCTGTTCTGTTACAATGTACCAAACCATACACTAAATGCATGTCAGACATCTTTGCGAAAGAATAATCTGCCATTTTGTACTATTAATTAGAAAACTAATCACAAATGACTTAATCAACTGTCACGACTGAAAACAAAAAGCCTTATTAATATTGATCTGAAAAGCTTTAAGTAATTTTCTTTAAATTCACCGCTGTAATTCAATAATGAACCATTTTAGAACATAAACTTGTTTGCTTATTTTTAGTTTTAAAAACTGTCTATGCATAGCTAGCCCAACATTTTTGTAACACTTTGTATAACTGGTATATTACTCCCACTCACCATGTTTTCTGCATACACTTTTTTCCTCTCCTCACTTGAACTTCCTCTCAACGCCAATCCTCTTCAAAATTTCCGTATTTAGTCTATACAATCCTGCCTCTTTTCCACCTTTGATCCTCTGTAAACTCTTCTACTTCTTCTTCCGAGTCTCTACCTCTCTCGCGCGGTACCTCACCGCTCTAAGCATTAATTTTTCCACTGAATTAACTCCATCTCCCCGTCCCTCTTGTTAAAATATTCCACATTTTCCTTCTATTCTGTAAGAATCTCATTTCTTCTTTTTTTTCTCTTGATAGCTTGCACCTTCTTTTTTCGCATATTTTCGTATATTTCGTTCCTGCCTCCCTCACAAAAATCTCTTCCTCCTTCAATTTCTCCATTCCTTCATTCACCTTCTAATTTCTTATTTCTTCTGTCGGCATTCTTCATTGCTGAGAGAAGGGATAATGGAGTACTTAAAGAGGACAGGTGTGAGTAATGTTACGGTGGAATAGTATATGAGGAAACATGGTGGAGGGAAAAGGTAGACGGAAGGTATTCGAAAAGTTTAAATAATGGATTGTGTAAGACAGCATTGACAGCTTAGTCATTTACCTTATTATCTTCCCGCATCCTGCTATCACTTCTTTCATTCATTCTTTAGCTCCTTGATTGTTTCTAATCGTTAGTCATTATTTCTTTGTCCTTTTATCCGTACACCAATATCCGCCACTCTACATACCTCTACTGTTCCTTCTACTTCCACCGCTATTAGTTGAAAATCTGACCCTAGTGCCTCTTCCCCTTCATTTTTCTCACTGTTCATCTCCTTCATTATAACATAGTCATCATCATGATTATGAGCGATAGATCCCTGTTGCCCAATATAATTTTTATTCTACTCTCAATCGAGCTATATAAATCCACTTAACACATTCCATCATTCCTCTAATATCCTCACTCACTTTCCTTCAACATTGATCACTTTGTAAGTTGCTCGCTTTATTAATTCTGCTCATTTATTCCTCCACCCATTTTATTAAGCGGTACTTTTTTATTACAAAGAAAATACATTTTATTACCAAATCATTATATGATGCCCCGTTTATTGACTAGAGAGAATCATTTAATAAATTAAGGCATCAACAGATAATGATGTTTAACTTATCAGGTGGTAGGTTAAACATCAGGGTTGGCTACAACACAAAAAAAAAATATAATTTGTCTAAAAACAAATAAATGAATACAAAAATATAACATACACAAAAATATAACACGCACCTATTTTATTGTTCTAACCTCTTCTTTGGTTCCGTAGAAACTAATACATTTAGTAAGCCTTTAATAGCATTGAATTATGGATTATTTTCAGAACGAAGAAAATCGAAAGTTTCAAATAATAATTTATTTATCCTGCGCATTGCCTATATATACATAATCTTTATTGATAAAAGTAATACAATATCTACATATAACATAAAATATTACAATGCATTACTAATAGACTCCTCATTTAACCCGTGGTGAAAAAAAATTGAACTAATTATGGTATACCAAGTGTTTTAATTAAAATATACCATAATTATTACAATGCATACTGTAAGAGTCTGCCAATTGGCTAGCGATCAGTGGTGTTTTGGCCTGGCTTTTGTATTTTTTTTACTTATAAAATTATACTGATAAAATGTAATGATCACAGACTATCTCAAAAAACCCTTTCAGAAATGTACATCACTTAACTGTCTTGAATATTGTGAAATTAAGTGATGAATTCATGAAGGATTATACTGGGGAATTTACGTTTGAGACTTATAGTTTTGTTACGAGGGCGCATTGACTATTTTAATGGAGTTAAACAGCGCGTCACAGTCAACATAATTTATAATTTCGTCTTCGATTACAATAACAAGTAAACAGAAAAATTATACTTTTGGGATTTTAACAGGTACTTCTTAAATAGTTATTTCACATGTAGTACCTGTTAAGTCCACCATCAAAACCACTAGTATTGTAATAATCATTAAATATCCAATTATCTTTTCATTCAATATTATTATTTTACATTTAATGAAACGTTCAGTCACCATTCATCTAGCGTATGGATAACTAGTGATGGCCATTTCGGTTTTTCGAACCTCGTCAGACTAGTGTGTTCCATGTGCAATGATGAGGTTCGAAAAAACGAAATGGCCATCACTAGTTATCCATACGCTAGATGAATGGTGACTGAACGTTTCATTAAATGTGAATTTCGTTTCCCTTGTTTGCTTAAACAGGACAAGTTCGCCTTCCTTTAGTGGACGAAACAATGATTCTCGGTCGTCTACCTTGTAGACCCAAATCGTTGACGATGCCACTTGAAATTAGGCAAAAGGTGGCGCTTGCGTCGGCTTTAATTAATTATGATTATTATTTTAATTAATATTTAGAGTATGTAAATTTCCACGCTATCTTCTAATAAACACGATGTGCAATTAACGTGCCACGATTGTTATAAATCATTCTAATAACAAGAAAACGTGAACATTCTTCGGAAAATCAATTGAGCAACTGTTGATCTAATTAAATTTCAGTTTCCGTGTCGACACATTTGAGTGGCTTAATAAATGGCCAATTAAATTCCGCTCTTATGCACATTAAGAAAATCTGTAATGTACTCGGGCTTCTATACACATGTATATAATTAAGCATGATTTGAGTTTCACAAATTTTCATTCGCTGAATATTTAAATTTTTATGTCCGCGTTCTTTGTTGCACAAAATAGTATTTATACAGAAACCAGTAATTTGAAAAAAAAAAAAAAACGTTTAAACGCGCATTAATTAATAGTCAATTCAGTATACGTGAACGTGTATGTAAATTAGAAATGTTTTAATAAATAAGATATTATTTGAAATGGTAATAATTGAATGTCAACGTGGAAGTAATGTGGGTATTTGTGTATTAAATTAACGACACGTGGTTCGTTAATTTAACATTAATTGCGAATTATCACTGAATTATTTATTATTTTAATTAATTATAAATAATATATTAAAACTGTAAATAACCAAATTATTTATCACACTTATCAAAAATCAATAATTAATTTTATAGATTATATAAAATTGGGACAATGGAATAGATTTTTTTATGTTTGATTAAGTTATACAAATAAAACCTGTTTTTAAAATCTAAAACGTAACTCTTGAAATAATTTCTCACTTAACACTAACATGGTTAAATAATTAGATAAAAATTAAATACGTGGTTTGTTTTAAAATAAATTTAAAATAAATAATATTTTATTCTGTCTAGTTTCGATTTTTACATCATTTGTTCTTTGAAAATGATCATTTATTAATTGAAAATGATGTAAAAATCGAAACTAGTCGGAATAAAATATTATTATTTTTTTTTAATTTATTGTAAAACAAACCGTCTTTAATTTTTACCGAATTGCTTACTCAAATATGTAAATATGTTTTATTAATTCTACGTAATTTTCGTTATTTTAGATCGCCCCAATTTTTAGAACACATGTTACCATTGTTTGCCTAATAATAGACAATTAACACTGTCGTAGAGTCCATTGTTCAATTAATTCCAACGTGTAGCACGTCTGAATACATAGTACTTTAACAATGTGTATGTGCTTCGGTTTTTCGAATTGGACGAACTGTAAACGAACTTTCTCTGTGGTTTTATGTAATTTTTCGGTATCGGAAATGGTACCCGCGCCAGCATGGACGTATAAGTATCGATTATCTGTACCAGACGGATCCAGCTATTTCGATTTTGAGAACTTTCTCGATTCTTCTCTAAAAAATTAAATGTATTACAGGTGTTTACGAAACAGGATTTATGTGAGAAGAGCCGGTAAAACTTTATGATTAATAAAAAAGTTATTTTTTATTAATCATTAACAAAGCTATAAATGAGAGAGACTATAATGATGAGAAGAAAATTGTCATAATATTTGTTTTATCATATAAAGTATTGTGTAATTTTTATTTTATTCTGTAATAAATTTTTCATTTTTAATTTATTTCGAAAAATATTACGTAAATTAATGTATTCTAAATGAAGGAGGATTCAATAATAAACTGCTATATTATGACATATTTTAATTATCATCTTCAGCATTTAACAGAACTTTCCCATGAAAACATTTACAAAAATCGACAGCCAATCTAATACTGTCGTAATATTTTTTTTTCAACTAACCAGAATTGACCCTTATAGTATGAAGTCCCACGGCATGAAAAGTTAGTATTTAGATGGAAATTGAATAATATTTATAAAATTGAAATATTCATTAGACCAAATAGAAATGTAACGTAAATCAAAAGTCACAGAGCTAAATGTGGAAATAATTTATTAATTATTTTCAAATCATTTTTCTTTAATTCATTAGATCAATTTTTATGCTATTAAATTTATTAAAATTAATTTTTATTTATTCATTAAAAAATATTTCAAATGATATATTTATATTTTTTATTATCTATCCTTTTCAATTAAAAAATATTGTATAACTATAGAAATTAAAATAAATTAAATTTTTAATAGTCATGAAAATGGGCTGATAAGTAGTCAAGAATTTAAAGTTATTCATTTTAATCCTTATTTTTATTAATTTTATTGGTAAATTTTTGATAATATTTATTACTATATTTATTTCAAAAATATTTGAAAATAACTTTTTCAAAATTCCCTCCATGAAATTAAAATATTTTATAGTCTATGTAACATAAATTTCATGTATATTAAATTGCCTATACTATTAAGCAATGCGCCATCTGTGATATACATTTTAAAATAAAACGTCAGTCGACTCGAATGGCAATGTCGGTTCCTTAAATCCCTGCTTAGTCACGGAAGTGATCAGTCATCTTTTTCTAGAATATCCAAATTCCCACATTATAAATAATAAAATTCGCGAGGTGCGAGAGGCTAGAAGGTAAAAAATCGGCCGTTAATTACACTAAAAACCGGACTGAGCGGGCGACGGAGTGTCCAGAAAAGTGCATCGCGAAACAGCCGACGTTCGTCGGGACCTGATTTGAGTTACGTCGTGGTTCAAGTTTTGAAGGAGGCCATCTTTGTAATCTCCTATCAAAGGTCCTTGGTTTACGAATTCATTGTCTGGTGAATAAAACAATATTTATATAAAATACACATCATCAAATGGCTTTAAAACGAATTAATAAGGTACGTTTATGTTTTTAGTGAGGGCGGTTGAGGTTGAATGTGTCAAAATGTGCGGTGAAAAATGGGTTTTGTGTCGTTCCCGACGCCCTTAGCGATTCTCTCGCTGGTTATGGGGGAAACGGGGCCGAAACCCGCGTGTTCGGGCCCGTTTCCCGGACGGCGCCCCTGAAAAAGGCAGTTTCGTTTTTGGTTACTGTGTGCGGTGCTTGGCTCTTCGCCTTTTTCAGTCTCGGGGGGAAAAATGCCGGATGTAACGTAATGTCAAATGGATCCGGTTAATGTTGAGCTTAACAGTACTTTTCAGTCCCGTTCGCCCCCACGACAAAACCCATTTTTCACGACCGCGTGCGAAACGTGAATCTGCAAAAAAAAAAAACAGCTGGTGCCCATATAAGTCCTTTGCAGAAGTACCCGCTCGTTCCATTAATTGATTCCCTTAATTTCGTCACCTTCAATTGTTTTCAACAACTTTCTATTTCATGAAAAAAATCAGACATTAAAAAAACTCAATCCCAACGATGACTAATTTTAGCACGATTCAAGCTAACCCGTTCATGCTTTATAGGTTAAAAACACATGCTCCTCATCCGCACACATGTTCTTATACTCTTACAGAAAATTCCGACAACACAACCACATCCATTTCATTCAAACAAACCACCCGTGTTACATATTCCTCTCCGGCTTTTAGTGGTTGCATTTCTCGTATGGACAAGTTTGCGGCTCGGGTTCAGTGACCTTTCAATTATGTTTGTGACGGATTATTGGAATTTTATTACTTGCTCGGAATTATTTATTTCTGAAACATCAATAACAGACTGATGAAGAGATTTTGTCGATTTTCAGGAATTACAAGACCTCGGCAGAGACCCACCCGCACAATGTTCAGCCGGACCTGTTGGAGATGATTGTAAGTTGAAAACGAGCGACGCTCTCCGATTGCATCGGATTACCCAGAGGTGTCTACATTAATTGTTTGTTTCTTTCAGTATTTCATTGGCAAGCCACAATAATGGGACCAGTAAGTATACTTTTTTTTTTAATTAATCCATCTTTTTTTTGTTCGATTTTATAGCATTTCAAGGTTTTGTTAAATGAATCAACATTTGTATTTGATAAAATGGTATTTTCGTCGTAATTATATTTTTATTAAGATTAAATCGTTATTCTAAAATAAGTGCTATTGAGTGATTAAATATTCAATGGTTGAGGTTGTTACTTTGTGAAACTTTAATTGAAATTTAGAACAATAAAACTCTTTCGATTTTTAGTTTCACAAGTATTAATATATATGATGATACTGTGTATTAAAATAATTGTAGCAGTGTTTGATCTATATGAAATCATACAATAATCTCACTGCTGATTTAAAATCATATGATTCTGGATGTCAAAATTTATATTATACGAACATATTTTTAGGTGACATTAGATCTAAATGAAGCCATTGAGATTGATTTTCTTTGTAAGAGATTAAAATTCAATGAAAATGAATACTGTGTGTGTATAAAAAGAGGGTTTCATTACAATAACTTCGATATTATTCAGAATAATTACAATATTTATAACGTGACATTTGTTAAATTTATCAATTTTCATTGAATAAAATGTTGATTTAAAATTGGATGATTCTTGTTGTCAAAGTTTACATTATAGGAATATAATTTTTGGCGACAGCAAATCAAAATGAAGCAATTGAGATCTATATTTTTTACTTGAGTAAAAAACATTCATTAGCGATATATGTTGAGTTAATTTCTCACTTAACTCGAGGTAAAACAAGTTTATGTATTAAAACTTTAAACTAAATGGTTAATTTCACAATTTTTATTAGTTGTGAAACTAAAAATCGGAAGTGTTTTATTGTTCATATTTATTCAGTGATTCATCAAACAAGTTTTAATGACACTCTTATGAAAGCATCAAACAAAAATATTTACACAAAAATTAGTGTATAACACGATTTCACTTTTTTTATATAAAATATAATTTATGGAAATGTTATAGTTTTGCAAATATTAAAACATTAATTATTTAATTGCTATGATTTATAATTATACGGTACGTATTGGCCATAACATTAAATTTTGACTAAAAATCAAATTATTCTTACAAAATA
Organism: Philonthus spinipes; assembly: GCA_963082785.1. Classification (NCBI taxonomy): domain Eukaryota; kingdom Metazoa; phylum Arthropoda; class Insecta; order Coleoptera; family Staphylinidae; genus Philonthus; species Philonthus spinipes. The sequence goes on from OY720303.1 coordinate 21,420,350, forward strand.
ATTTCAAAGAGAGAAATAATATTTATTAATAAAAATTATATAAAATGTTATAATGAATATAGTCTCTTTTATTTTTACTTCAAATTCAATTTGACATTTCAAGAATTTACTGTATGTAATACAAATTGTGTGTTTTAGGTTAAGACAAGAACATTTTTGTGTTATCTTGTAAACCAACCTTTTAATTTGATGGTTAGCTAAAGGGAAATGTGACAATAATAAAATATTTGATTTAACTCATTTTTCTTAATAATCACTAATTAAATAACAACTATTTTGCCCATAATGTCTGATGCTGTGAAATATAATTTTTTTTTTTTAATAATAATTTATTTATTTACGGAAAATTCACCATTTTACAAAAATTGTAACAATTTTTTACTATAAGTAGTAAATAGACTATTACATATAAATTAAATTTAATTATTATTGTGATTAATTTTAATAAATACTCAGTAAAATTTCCTTTCTATCAATTCATTTCATTTGAAGGAAAAAATAGATCGATAAGCAGTAATATGCAAAAATTTAATTCACAGTCGCCTGGAAAGGGAAGAATAAACATAGAATTTTCGTATACCGCTTCACAATTGCCCGGGAAGGGGGCTTATGTATGGGTTTTCTGTGTTTTTGCTTCCACTCACACATGGGTATCGGTATAGTTTCGTTTCTGGGCCTTATGATTGGCTTTGAGACAGAAAAAAATTATATTAACGGAGCAGAAACAAGAAAGAATAATCATAGGATTTACATATATCAGTTCACAATTTCCCAGGAAGGGGCCTTATGTATGGGCTATCTGTATACGATCAGTTTCTGTTCCCAGGTCAATCCCAATGTTTGGCTTTGACCTATATTTTAATTGGAATGCATTTTTTACAATTCTAAACATTGATATTTCAAGTGTAGTAATGAATTAATGTTGGATTTCAAAATAAAATGACTAATTTACAATATGTGTACACTTTTACTGTTAATACTGTGATGGTTAGGACCCTACCTGTGTGTGAATTTTATGGTTAACATAAATCCACCTTCCGTTGTGCTGATATAGTAGTAACCTCTTGACAAAATATTAGATTCGTTTCTTATGTGAGTAAATTCTATCGACATCGTCAATTTATTTAGACCAGGATGTGCATGCAAACAGAGAATAAATAAAAGTCGTGATCAATTTTGTCAGTTACGATGTGTTTATTGTTCCAAGAAATACCATTACAACAACAACCACAGCCGCTTGACATTTACATATATACTCAACAAAAAAACCACGCAGATACGCTCTGCTTCATAGCTTCAATATCGTGAAACAACTGGTTAGGAGAGTGAACTTCAGCATTTAATAACGCCGGTTCGGAGAGGAGAGTGAACTTCAGCATTTAATAACGCCGGTTCGGAGATGAGAATGAACTTCAGCATTTAATAACGCCGGTTCGGAGATGAGAATGAACTTCAGCATTTAATAACGCCGGTTCGGAGAGGAGAGTGAACTTCAGCATTTAATAACGCCGGTTCGGAGAGGAGAATGAACTTCAGCATTTAATAACGCCGGTTCGGAGATGAGAATGAACTTCAGCATCTAATAACGCCGGTTCGGAGAGGAGAGTGAACTTCAGCATTTAATAACGCCGGTTCGGAGAGGAGAGTGAACTTCAGCATTTAATAACGCCGGTTCGGAGATGAGAATGAACTTCAGCATTTAATAACGCCGGTTCGGAGAGGAGAATGAACTTCAGCATTTAATAACGCCGGTTCGGAGATGAGAATGAACTTCAGCATTTAATAACGCCGGTTCGGAGAGGAGAGTGAACTTCAGCATTTAATAACGCCGGTTCGGAGAGGAGAATGAACTTCAGCATTTAATAACGCCGGTTCGGAGATGAGAATGAACTTCAGCATCTAATAACGCCGGTTCGGAGAGGAGAGTGAACTTCAGCATTTAATAACGCCGGTTCGGAGAGGAAAGTGAACTTCAGCATTTAATAACGCCGGTTCGGAGATGAGAATGAACTTCAGCATCTAATAACGCCGGTTCGGAGAGGAGAGTGAACTTCAGCATTTAATAACGCCGGTTCGGAGAGGAAAGTGATTTCTTGGTCGTTGTTCTTCATTTCGTCGTCTCTTACCCGTTTACCCTTGGTAGATAAATCGTAGAGTTCTCCTTGGCATCGGACTTTGTCTTCGCCCCCAACTTCTGCTTTCTTCTTTCCCGGGAGGTCCACTACTTGCAACTTTTACACGACTCTCACGAATAGCTGTCACGGTCCCTTGGCTTCCTATGTCGGGTCGTCTTCGACTGCCTTCCACCTTCCCCTGTTTTCCCTTTTATTCACCTCTGAAACAAAGAAGTTAGCAATTTAGGTGGGGAGTTCGTGAGTATGTTATTTGTCTGTCCCTTTCTTCCTTTTTCTCTTTTTGCATACAAGTTTTGACACTAGCCTATTTCCCGCTGATTTCGACTTTATTTCCATCCCTGTTTTTCTCATGCATTTCTCTTTTCCTCTCTCTCTCTTTTTTTTTCTGCCTGTGCACCTGTACTCCGCGTGGATGCGCGACCGTCCCGACTCACGTGATTGCGTCATTTCTCTGTCCCTTTCTCCTTCATGTCCTTGTTATGATTTTCCGTTCCCCCAGATCACTCGCTTTCCCTCTTCTTCTCATGCGTTTCTCTCTCCCTTCTTCTTTTCGCTAGAGCGCGCGTACACCTCCGTCTCACGTGATCAACGGACGACCGTCCTAGCTCACGTGATCGCGTCATCTCTCTGTCCCTTTCTCCCTTTCGTCGCTTGCGTCCTCGTCATGATTCCACGCTTCTTTTCTGCCGGTTCCGAATGCCTCTCCATCCCCTTTCTTTGCGTGCATTTTTCTCTTCCTTCTTCTTTTCGCTAGCATGCATTTACACCCGCGTCCCGCGTGACCAGGCTGCCGTCCTGGATCACGTTATTGCGTCCTCTCACTGTTCCCCCTTCATCGCTTGCATCCTTGTCACGCTTTCACGATCCCCTTTTTTTTTTACTGGCACCGAAATTTTCTCCATCCCTCTCCTTTGCGTGTATTTTTCGTCCCTCTTCCTCTGTGTTGGAATGCAAGTGTTTTTGCGTCACGGTTCCCTGGCGTGATAACTCCCACCGTTATGTAACAAAAAATAAATCCGGACTCCTAGGGAATTCATATTTAACTTTAAAGTAATTGTTAAAAAAAAAAATGTTGATATGTTCTATACGGACCCATTACAATACAATTGTTCTCCATTTAAATTAATGCATAAAGTTGGCAATTAAGCCATTGTTTTCTGACTGTTTTTGAAGGTAATTTAATGATGAATAAAAATGGTGGGCTGACCTGCTATTCTGAATAGTGGTATCCTTGACCTAGACAAACATGCAATTCTCAAGATTACAATCAACAAGCAGTATGTAAGCATAGAGCAGATTTTATCTCACAATTTATGTGATAACTTCTCGTCATAAAATAAAACCTAACTTTTTCTAAATGCATCATTTATATTTATAACATACCCAATAGACAAAATGTACAAAAAATAAACGCTGTATCAATGTTATATTAACTTTACTTTGATATAGTTTGAAATAAAATTGTAGCAAAACACAATACTCAAATTTTTATGAAATGTACATTTTCAACAATAAATATTGTAAATTAAATGAAAAGAATTTGAAAATAAATAATTATTAATCAATCATTTTCTCTTTTACTACTGTGACAATTTGACTTATGTTAAAACAACCGTGCATTAAAACAACTACTTCTCGGGTCTATACCCCTGCTGACATTGAATTACATAATGGACATTTGCTGTTGCACAACAAAAACATTTTGTATAATACAAAAAATATTTAATGCAAAAAATTACGTAATTTAATACCATCTGCAAACACGTGTTTTGGGATTCATCCCTCATCACTACAGCTCTGCCTTAATTATGAAGTTGCTAAATAAATTAATTAAACGTACTGTCCCGGACTGAAATAATTCAATCATTTCTCGCCCGTGGGTCATTGCACCCAAACAGTGAATAGTACCCCAGATCACCTACTGAAAAATGCAAATCAAAACATAAAGTGAACAATTAAGAAGTAATGAAGATAAGTAATTGCTAATTTTTATGCATCATTAAAATTAACTTTATCTATTAAGTCATATGGTATACATCCATCTATTATTTTTTTTATTTGTTTTTTTTTTTTTTTTCGAGATATTTATAAATTTTGCATATTCTAATAATTATTATATTTAATTGATTTTAATACATTGTTTATTATTTATTCACTGATTTTAAATTGAACAGAGGATTTTTGATGATTTTTTCAAATTCTTAATACTTTGCTCAAAACTGTTTGTATATATAAAATAAGTATGTATATCTGCTTGTGCCATTACCTCGAATACCTATTATGTAGATTGTGTATTCAACTAATTTTGTGACTTGTAATTTTTCTGTAAAATGATCAGCAAAATAATAAAAGCCATATTTCTGATTTTATATGTTAAATCTATGATCGCTCATTTTAAGAGAATTTTATATTATTAAATATATACAGGGTGAGTCGCCGAAGTGCCTGTCTATAATATCTCCTTGTCTTTAGAAATTCAGCATTCATTTATTAATAAAACTTGCATAATGTAAAATTATTTTTATATATATAAAGGGTTCCATTATCCCAGAATTGATATCAATTTCTTTATATCAAATGGAACACCTTATATATTTTTTTATGGGATTCCCCTTTAAATTATCTTTACATTAATATATTATATAGTATTTTTGACTAGTCGTTACTGCAGAAAAAAATATTTTCGAAAAATTGCAGTAATTGGCACTTCGATGACACCCTGTATCCATTTTATTAACAAATATATACATAGCAATGAAAGTCAAATATATAATTAATATCGGTTAATTAGCTATCGGCCTGTGGTGAGGATTTAATAAAATGCCTCATTTTTAAATTGTAAAATAAACTATTAAATTAATTTTCCGAATTATTACTATTTGTTGCTAAAATTTTATAACAATAAATAAAATATTTCTGTATAGGATATTAAATTTAATCTGTAATATATACTTTCATTTTTTTACCTATTATGTCAGTTTTGTTGAAAGAATAATTTAATCTTGGCCGAAATATGAAATATCCCTAAAATATGGTAAATTTCATATTTCAGCGAGGATTAAATTATTCTATCAACAAAACTGATATAAATGCACAAAATTGAATGTATATTTTACACATTTAATTTGATATTCTATACATAAATAATTTATCTATTGATTGTTTTTTTTTAAAGGTGTTATAATTTTATTCACTATGCAAAAAATCATTTTCGTAAATTCCACCTGTATTGAAATGAATGAAAAGCTGTACAATTGAAATGGTGAAACAGAAATCAATCGGACTTCAATAATAAATAAGTGTTAAGCTTGAATGCTTTGTAACTGCGCACGCTAGAATAGCTCATGGTTTATTTAAAGTGACAATTTTTGAATTCACGGGCCTTTTCTATAACGTCCTTGGAAATATTCCAAGGGGTCACCGACCCTGTGGCTATTTATTTAATACACATGTTACTTATTAGAAGCAAAAAGTAATTTCCCCACTCTCATACATTTTATTCAGGAGAATGTTATCGATTTAATAATAAAATAAAGAAAGTTAAAAAAGTCCATATTTTTAAAATTATATTGTTGACAAATCAAATCTACCTTATTAGAACATACCACTTTATAAAACTTTATTCATTACTTAACTCAGTGACAATAGTATCAACAAAGTATACTTATATCTAGTGTAATTGAAATTAAAAATGATTTTTTTCAATGTTCTCTTTTAGAATTACCCTGCATATAAGTTAAACAGGTTAAGATAATTACAGATAATAACCAGTTTTAAATTATACCTCATAATTATATACTGCATGTTTAATAAATTTGTTTTGCAGAAAGCGTAGCAACGCTGTAGCTTGAAATTTCAAATCACTTATATTTTCTCAAACATATTTTAACCTATGTGTAGTAGATTTGAATTAAACTGATCGGGTGTTCCGAGGTGCGATTATTACTAATTGAAACTAGTTAAAAATGTTTATAATAATGGAAAAGAACAAAACAAACAAACACATTTAATTGAATTGACCAGTTTTGGGTTGTTGGCCTTTTCCCAAGAGAATTTAAAAATGTTTAGTTAGTCACTTAATCTGATACGGATGAAGGTGTTCAATTCAAGTGTGGAAGATGATACTTCAAATCCGGATCAATTGCGTTAATATACACCTTCCACTTATGACCATGTATGTTTATCTAGTACATCCTTTAATAGCCATTAAGAAAAATTGTGTAAATAGATGTTAAACATTTGTCCTCTGAAAATTTATAAAAATGTTTTTTTTTTACTATTAAATCATATTTAAAAATAATACGTCATATTTAATCTAATATAATACAATAAATAACTATTTTCATAATGTATTCCCAAATGAGGGATTTCGATAATCCTTTTTAAAAAAAAAAAGTGAATGGTTCAGAATCACTTTGCAAGTGATGAGGAATAAAAACACAATACCACTGGTATCCAGTAGACGGTATTTTGTTGATTGTTACACTTATTTTTAATTTCTACATTTTGGATATTGTTTTAAAATATATTCATAAAATATACTGTTATTGCCTTATTAAAGTATTTCATGAATGCATTATAAAACAATATCTATAATTATTACTTTGTGTAACAATCAACAAAATATCGTCTACTGCAAACCAGTGGTATTTTGTTTTCATTCCTCAGCACTTGTTGTTATATGAATCACAATAGTGAGTCATAATTGAATCTGCTAGGTGTTGTGGGAGTAAGTGAAATTTTAAGAGGTGCACAAAATCAGGGCCATTGGCCTATGTTAATAAAATTCCAGAGCTGCATACAACATTTAAAAAAATATGTACATGTGTAGATAAGAGGACATGAATCACATTACCTTATCTCAATATTCTATGCTAATTATGTGTGTTGTGCATGATTTAAACACAATTTTTACTACTACAATTTTTAATAACAAAAAAATAGTTTTGAGATTTTCTGTCTGATTTAAAATAATTGTTGGCATTAGATAATGATACTATTGTTTTATTTCAGTTCAAAATTAAATGATAGTGTAATCTTTTATAAGTATTATATTATTATTTTTTTATTTTGGAGAAGTGGCAGCCATAGATTCACTTAGGCCATTCACGGCCCATTGTGTTATCAAATAGGTGTTGCTTCCTCCTGTGTAAACCTCTAGAAACAGTTGGAGCTCTTAATTTAGTTGAACAGGTTGTCCGCCTTGAGTGATATGAGGTCCGTCAACCCATTAATGTGAGCTGTTCTTAGGAATTGTGCTCTAATTCCTTCTAAGGCGGGGCATTGACCAAGGAAGTGAATGAATGAATGAATGAAAATTATTATGATTACGTTATATTCATTGAAATGAATAAATGTTATATGTATAACATTTTTATTTCTGCAAATAATTTTATATATTTTAAATTAACAGAATTCTTATACTATATCATATGCTATCTTTAAAGAAATATTATCGACTGTCAGTCTTTCTGTCTAAAAAGGTTATTTATATCAACGGATAATGTTTGCCTTCAATTTTGATAAAAAAAAACATGCAATTTAGGGGAAAATATATTTTCCATCAAACGGTGTAGCTTATTATTATGACTGAGATTCTTTTGGTCTTACGTACATTAAGGCACACCACAGACTATAATTTAAAAACAAAAAATTGTATAATTTACTTTCCAATATTATAACTGTTTCTAGAAAACTTTTTTTTGCTTTATATTTTTTTAATAATTTATGTTTCTTACAGATTGAGATTTAAAAAAAAATAATTATAATGATTTAATAGTTTATCAGAGTGAATTGCAGAGATCACAGGCTACAATTGTTTTATTAAAAAGTCAATTGAAAACTTTTCTCCTCTAAAGTACTTTGAATTTTTTTGCCAAAAAAAGAAATGATATGGGCAATAAAAGTAACCACATGCTAAAGGTTATGTTATTCTAACAAATTGATGATTTTATAAATAATAACACTTGTAACATTTCATTCGGCCTTTAAAAAGTAAAATAAATAAAATCAAAGCACTCTAGAGGAGAAAAGTTCTCGATCATATTGTATCTCCATTAAGCAGATATGCAATGAATTTATTGCATACAATAAAAATTTGTAATTTTGAAAAGTAAAACTTTGTTTTGTCTTTCTCTCCTAAATATAAAATGGAGTTTTATCAAATAACAGCTTTAACTACCAAATCTTCTAATTTGAGCAATTGTTAGATGAATTTAGAAATTTTAAAATACTTTACATTTTTAAATTCAAATTAGAATATATTTTACCTACAATAATATTTAATTCAGAATTTAGATAATTCTACTTACACTTCAAGGAGTAAAAGTATTAAACATTGCCACAAACATCTTTCACTAATATTTAAGATTATTACAAGAATAATGTTAAAGTAATTTTTATTCAAGGTAAACATCGAGTGAAGTTCGAAACCATCACTTTTAATAGATAATTCTTGTATGAGTCATATTCAATACTAAAAACTATTTAATTCTTGTTTCTGAATCTAATTAAAATTATATGTAAAATATGTTAGTTACACTTTTTAATAAATTTAAATCATGTAGAAAATAAAGTGATTTTTTTGTTAATTTAATTTTTTTTTATCAAAATCATCCAATGTTTGGATAATTGATGATGACAATTTAACCAAGTGCTAAATGGTGGTTGAAAAAAATTACATCAATTAATTGGTTTCCTGTTTGTATAAACAGGATAAGTGTGCCTTCCTTGTAGTGGATAAACATCAATTTTGTTTGTTTACCTCGTTGTGTCAATAATTAAGCAATAGATGGCGCTTCACACAATTTTATTAAATATTGTTAAATTCCATAGGATCGAGAATTTTTTCCCTCTAGAGTGCTTTGACTATTTATATTAAAAAAATATGTTATCAATAAAAGCACCCACATGCTATAGATTATGTTATTCTGACAAATTGAAGAATTTGATTTGATAAATAATAACACTTGTAACGTTTTATTTATTTTTATTCACTGCTACCAATGAAACTAAACAAAAAAAAATCAAAACACTACAAGGGAAAAGTTCTCAATCATATGCTATTAGATTCATGGAATTCCATATGATTGGAAACTTTCTTCTAGATAACATTTTTTATTTGAAACGAATAATTTTGGCAGTAATAGTAGCCAGGCGTACGTTATATATTATTTTTGGTTGGTAATAGTTTTAATTGATTTTCTCAATAAATAATGACAAATTTGACATTTGATATGTTTTCAATCACATGGTATAAACTATTGAACATATTTATTTTGATTATGAATTATTTGTGATAATTTTTTATTTGGTTTTAATAAATATTTATATTTGCAGCCAGACAGTCCATACCAAGGAGGAGTGTTCTTCTTAACGATCCATTTTCCTACAGATTATCCATTCAAACCACCTAAGGTTGCGTTTACTACTAGAATCTACCATCCTAACATAAACAGTAATGGTAGTATTTGTCTCGACATATTACGTTCACAGTGGTCGCCCGCACTGACAATTTCAAAAGGTATACATTTTTTTTAATATCTCACTTTCTATAAAAAAATTTAAAAGCTGGTTCTATACATAAATTAACATAAGAGTAATATTGGAAATTAATATGCATAATTAAGTTTAATATAAGCTATTATTATTTTTTTAATCACTACACTGAAGACATAAACTGCAAGGAACTAAATTTATGTGTTTTATATTTTACTATCTACTATAATTATGTTCAGAACCAATGGATTATAGCGAAATATAAGTGCAACTATAATTGCTAAAAATAGAGACAAGCTTTCAAAAATCATCCTTGATTTCTATTTTTACCAATGTATCAGTAAAGGTCATAAAATTTTACAAATATTACTCTTGAAGTTATCCAAACTAAATGTGGTTTTATGTGAACACAATTAATGTGTTGCCTGTGTGAATTTAAGAATTTTGACATGTTTAGTGTTTTTATGGGTCAAGGTAGCAAGGAATCAATACAATGCAATTAATAATTTATATGAAACTCTACCAAAGTGTGTGACGAAAGATTGTTTTCACTAACACAAACGTTTTAGTGAAAACAATCTTTTTTAATGCAATTACAGTACAATATATCACATGAATATGTCATTAATGGGAATAAAAAAATATAATATGATTTTCTATTCTATTACAAATAAACAGTTTAATTGAAGCTTAAATTAATGACTGATCAAGATCAATCAAGGTTAATTTATTAACCTTGTAGTTTTTATATATATAACAAAAGCTTTGCATATTATTTTATATTGTGCTTTTATTTAAGTGGAAAATTTTATTTACTCACAGAGGTAATTTAGCTTACATAAAAAACTGTTGTACTATAAAATTTATGAATATTTTATGTATATAATTTGGAAATTTAAAGACTTCATAAATGTTGACTGTTTTGATTAAATTTTGTAAGTTTTTAAATTAAAGAAAATTTCGATTTTAATTAGTGTTATATTTTTGACATGTTTTGACGTCAATATCCCTATGCAGTTGTGAATGAATATAAATAGCAAGCTTTATTTTAGAGATCTGGTGTGCACCTGTTGAGAAGTAATTTCATTTCCTGCTTTATAGTTGCAAAACCTGGGTATTGATTAATTGATTTGTGCCACATGTTCCGTTCATAAGAGCACTGCCTGTATATTGAAATGATGAAGGTTGTTTCCTAAATAGAATTGTTCAATAGTTCTATTTGGTGATAATTTTTAGTGGTTGGGTTTATTTTTTATTGCACTTGATAACATTGCTGACCCTGACCATAACCACTGAATGTCAAGTTTTGTTGAAGTTTTTTTTTGGAAATTCTTAAATATATTGAATTGATTCTGATAATAATGTTCATTGAAGTACAAAATTAATTAATTCAAAACAAATGATGAATACATTACAATCGATTTTTTAAGGAGAAGTTTAGAGAAATTTTAAGTAATTAATTCTGATTGAATTGTGAATAGATTTTTAATTACATATATTTATATATTATTTTGTGTGTTTCAGTACTTTTATCAATCTGCTCACTTTTATGTGACCCAAATCCAGATGATCCCCTGGTACCTGAGATCGCTAGGATATACAAAACCGATCGGGAAAAATACAACGAGTTGGCACGCGAGTGGACTCGCAAGTATGCTATGTGATGTCCCGGCCCCCGACCCACGATACTTCTCACATTAGAAAACCAACTTATATTTAATTGAACACATTGATGGGGGGGCCGACGGAGCCGACGCCAGCGTTTCTTAGTGTCAACATTGTACATTTGCTTATATATACATACATATATATACATAATACATTATTCAAGTCCACCTTATACCACAATACGCTTGGTGGTTTTTTAAACGTTTTTTCAATTTCTATACATTGTACTTTAGGATAATTGGTCTTTTATTTATTATAATTAATGATATTGTGGTTGTAAGGATAGTGTTTGGTTCTTTCGGTTTCAAACCCGCCCCCGTCAGTAATTTTTAATCCATCAGAGTATAAATTAAAAGGAGCCCAGATGCCGCTGTGTGAGAGCGCTGTGAGTGCTCTCTACGCTCCCTGTTCAGTTATTTTAATTTCTTTGCCACCGGCCGGGTCCCGGACTTTCACGTGTGTATAACACACTCATATTGTAATTGTTAGATAAATTAATATGTAGGTCTTGTGGTTCAACTAGGTGTATTATAATAAATGATTCAAACTCCACCAACGTGTTTAATACCTTTCTGATTTGTATGTTTCAAGATTCCGATCTCAATTGTGTAGTCCACAGAGCGGCAAATTCAAATAATTATAAGCATTGAAACTACTCTCGCCCCCCACCAAAGGGTTACAAAAAAATTACAAAAAAAACACTCGCTTCATAAATGAAACAATTTTATTTCGCAATTGACCACGTGCCTATTTTCCTATCAAAACAAATGCTAGCTTTTGGTGAGTTGCGGAGTAACTTCCATGTTTAATAACAAAAAAAAAGCATTCAAAGATCTATGTAAAATAGACTTTGTTCTATATATTTTGATTAGTGCTAGGACTTTGCATAATTTATTTCACTTTTTTGAACACTTATGTTTTTTTTGTTTTGCAGAATGACTGTACTATTTAACATGTAAAACTTTTTTATACATAAATATAATGTGTAAAAAATTATGAGAAGTAGTAACTAAGGCTGTCCTTTACGTACCCTCTATTTAATAAGAATAAATTTAATATAAAAAAAAGCGGTTGATCCGGGGCCCTGTGCGTATCGGAGGGTCGAACAAACGGATGTGTACTGTTGATTTTCTCTCATTTTGTTCCCGCTTTCAGTTTCCAGAAAAAAATATATATTATAATAAAAACATTTGTAACTGTGAATTTTTCAACAATGGAGAATGAGCATCGTCGGTTTCATTAACTAAAACGCTGGCATCGTAACTTTTTTTTCTTTTCAAATATTAGAAAAGTTTATCAAATATGTAATTTATTATTTTTTTTCTGATACTTCAGTCCATTAAATATGTAATATAAATAAAAGATAAAAGAGTAAGGTTTTGTTTATTTTTTTTTTATTATTAATTTCACTTTGCTTTTAGAGCTTGCCAATTTATCGTACATTCAATTTAATTTATCCTATTGCTAAATATTCTTACGCTTCCTTTATGCTGATAATGCAAATATATTTTTTTAACACATAAACATATTTGAAATCTCTCATTTTAAAAATATTTCCGTAGTATCGGAATAATTGTTTTACTAACTATAACGGCTATTGGAGTTTAATAAGGGCTTTTCTTCAATTTTACTGAAGTGACTAAATCAATTTTTAAGGAATTATTTTAAATATAAAATAATTCAATATAACTTCCGGTTTTTATGCATGTAAATTTTTTAATTTTACATTTAAAATTTGTACAATTAAAACTGCTTTCCAGAAATGTTAATATACATTTTCAATTTTGCTTATGTAAATAATGTCTCCAAAGAAATATTTAATTTTTTAAGGCCGTTTTTTAATTATAAATCATGATCATGAAGAAAAAGTGCTCTTTCCTTAACTGAATTTATGCAGACCTCACACGTTATTTTATAAATTACATAAAGCTAAAGATTTATCCTTCCATTTTATGGAATACTCATTACGGGAGCTAGAGAGGAAATGGAGATAATGTAATTTTTTAAATATTTCATTATTGATGTATTCATAATTTAATAAAATTAACAGTTATAATTTAAGTATTTGTTTATAATAAATAATTCCAATATCAATTTGTTTTTATTGTTTGTGTAAATGGAAATTTAATACAAATCATTTTTTTTTCAGAAATATTCTTTATCCTAATAATATTGAAAATTAGTCTTAAAAGAAAATATGGCATAACAAGTGTTCTCTACATTAAAGATACAAATTTTAATTTAGGGTAAATCTTATAAAAGCAGGTCAATTGTTTATAATTATTTTCAATTCTAGATGCATTATACTTTATCGGGAAGGTAAAATGATCACTGGTCGATAGCTAACTAATGGAAATAAATTATAATAAAGATAAAGTTATATTAATAAGAGTAATATAGTGGTTAAAAGTACTTCCTAGAACAATATAATTTAAAATATTGATTAGGTTAAACATAAAAATACATTTTTTTTATATAACACGTTTGAGACATTTGTTTTGATTACTAATTTTCTATTTATAGACTAATCAAATGAACTTCAATATTTCTATTTATGGACTTCTCATTTATGACGTTAATTGTTTGAAAATCAATTTTAACAATTATTATGAAATCAGTTATGAATCTTAATTAATATTGGCGCATTTTAAAACAGCATTGCCCTGGTATGTTCAGATAATTCCATTATTAATGTTTCACTCATTCTCTTGAAATGTATTACATTGCAAGTGTTATGTTCAATGAAAAAAAAAAAGAAACGTGTCAATTAAAATGTATTTACCTATTTTTCTTTTAAACATAATTTTCTACAAAACTATATGAAACATAACAAATTACTTTCCACTTATTAAAAATTACATAATTTTATATAAATACATTTTAAATGACCCATAGATTTTTTTCTTTAATTGAATATAGCACATGCAATGTAAATCATTTCAAGATAATGAGTGAAATATCAATAAAGGAATTAACCGAACATACCATATTGAATTAAATAATAATCATAAATTAATTGTTACACCAAATTCAAAATATTTTCCTATCACTACAAATGAATTATTAAAATAAATTTATTCTGTTAAGACTACTTCGTAAATAAATATTATTTGATCAATTTACGTCTAATAGGTTCTAGAAAAGTGTTATTTAATTGTATTATGTTTACGCTTCACATACAAAAGCTCAAAATGTAAATTAATTACGGTTTATGTAATTAGATAAGTTTGCACTGTGCATCTTGGGTTGCATACATCATTTTTCTAAAGATCATAGAGACAATTTGATGTAGATTTATTCAAAGAGAGTGATATCTATATACTCTTTGATTTATTTTTGACAATAAATATTTCATTTCAAAGTTTTCATCAATTTAAAACAGTTGATTTTTATCGATTAGATGAAGTGTTTAGTTTAGAACTGTTCATCTAATTGATAAAACCTATTTACAATACTATATAACTCTTATATATATAATTGTAACTCGCGTAAAAATCCAAGTATGATGAAAAAATATTCCTGCTTTTATAGACGGACACGGGTTATTGGTTCTTTTTGAGGACTAGGAGTGCGTCGCCAATGATAAAAATGAAGTGTTTTAAGGGACCGAAATGAAATTAAATATATATTTCATTGAATCCACATTTTTGAATGAGTATTTAAATTTAATTTTCATTAATATTTTTCAATACATTTTCTTTGAACTGCGTTATAACAAACATTTATTTTACTTCAATCCATTTACATCATTTTCAAATTACATTCCTATCTATCTTTCGAAATAAATCGAAAAATAAGGCCGAATTTTTATTTTATTACCATGCCATATACGGTTAAATATTGCTTATAAATAAATTTTAGTTTTTCATTTTAAACTTAAGAACATTTTCATTTAATTGCACTAGAAAATATATGCAATATTTTAAAAAGTACATTAATTATGATTTTCAAAAGATGTATTTTGTAATAAATGTAACTTGAGTTGCATAAGTCAATAGTGACGATCATAGATGTGGATTTTTTTAAGTTAAACATTTTTCTTGAAATTTAATACCACTTTTATGTTAGTATTTTAATCAATAAAAGAACAAATTTGTTCTTTACCATCTACTTGAAAATAATTGAATTTCACCATTTAAACACCATGAACGGTTATAAATTTCGCTATAAGTTAATGTTGAAAACAATTTCTTTCAATTATTACAAATATGTATTCTACTTCAATATATTTTCATCGTATTCAAAGTACGTTCCCATTATCCCAAATAGATTAGAGAAATAAATTGAAATTTATATTTCATTATTATGCCATTTATTTTAATGCTTCACCGAAAATAATTGTTGGTTTTTCAATTCAAGCTAAAGGATATTTTAAAATTAAATGGTATTACATTTAAAACGGATATACAATACTTTAAAAAATATATTAATTTTGATTCTATAAATATTTTCAAAATGCAACTTGAGTTGCATAAGTTAATAATGACGATCATAGATATGGATCTAAAAACTAAATATTTCATCTGAAATTGTACATCTTTTTCATTTTAGTATGTTGATCAATTAAAAAATAAATTAGTTTTTATCCTCTGATCTAAAACCATTTATTTTCACCGTTTAAACACAACGAAATGTCTTTTTAAATAAGTTGAATACAATTTATTTTAATTATATTATTACAAACATGTATTTTACTTCAATATATTTGCACCTATGACTATATAAATATTTTTATATAGTCAAAGATTTGCACCATATTCAAAATACTTTCCTATCATACCAAATGAATCCATAAAATAAGTTGGAATTTTTATTTTACATAAATATTGATTTTTCATTTTAAGCTTAAGACATGTTTTTATTTAATTGCCTTTTATTTACAACTCAGATACAATAGTTTAAAGAATGTTAATTATGATTTTGTAAACAAAAGTTTTATGTATGCAACTTGAGTTGCATAAATCAATATTCACAATAATATAAATGTACTGTCTTATCATCTATTAAATTTCTAATATTGAAATCTTTGGGTACATTTTTATTAGCCAATATTTAAAATGATTAATATTTAAAGAAGCTATCATCAATACTTTTATTATAAATTTATTATTATTAACTACTAATACATTCCATGGAAACACAAATTAGGCCAGTTGAGAGGGTTTAACATCACTAGTAGTTGCTGGTTGCTGAGTAGTCTGCTGTGTCAAGTTTTTGCTAAACCAAGCCGGTCTCGACTTTTTCATCTCTACAACCCTTTTTCCTTGCCAGAATTCATCCGGCTTCTCATCTTTCTCCCCATCATATAATACAACAACTTCCTTCTCAACTGGTTCCAATTTAAGTTCCTCTTGGATTTTGTCTTGCATTGCTTTGGTTTCATCTATAACCTTCTTGTAGCAAGTTGCTGAAAATAAAGATTAAATGTGTATAAACTTAAAAAATAACATTATTTTAATTGAAAGCATATTTTAAAGTATAAACAACATTTTAACAAGTAAACAACCTCATCTGTGAAAAAAATAATATTTTCTTTAAATATTCATGGCTATAGTGTATGGGAAATGTTAAATTTAACATGTACATTATTTTTTATTATCACAGTCTAAACAGTTTGTGTAATATCTATACATAAAATGCAAATGTTTATGTTAAACTTAACACTTCCCTTACAGAATAGCCCCGATATTGTCTATATTTCATCTACAATTTTAAATATTGAAATTATGATCCGACTTGTGTTTTATTCAACAGAAAAAAATAACTGATTTATGTAAAACAAATTTATAGGTGAAAAAAATTAATATTTGATGATTTATTATGTACTCGGATTTTGTTGTTTTCCCTATTATCCATAATTGAAATGGTTTATATCTATTTCTTGTATACTTAAGTATTGATATTTGTAAATATATCTACTTACGACAAAGCACTCCCACTTCATGGTCATCTCCGCAAGTGGAGCATTTACGGAGGTTTGTTTTTGGGGTTAGAATCTTCAATACATATTCAGGACTGCCAAATTTTCTCTTTAGTCTCTTTTCAATGGATCTCCGGTGTTTGGGAACTGCCAATAAAAATCCATCACCGATAAGGTCTTTCAAAGAAAATGCAGGTGCTTTTGGTCTACTGGGCTCACAGGGAATCCCGGCCAAACAATAGCCATCTAAAACATTAAAAACAATTGCATTTATAACAGAATCAAAATAGATACATAAAACAAATATGCAAAATTTCAAATGAATCAAAATGTCTTACTGTTACATGCAAAGTCGATTAGTGAATAAATAAACCAAGTTACTATATTGTTGTATTGCAGAATCTTATACCAAGTTGCATTGCAGACCACTGTATTAAATACACAAATATTAAAATACATGTTTCTTAGAGCATTTCTTTTAAAAAATGTTATTTATAAAAATATATAGAAAATCTTTATTTCTGATACATTAAATTACATCACAAAATTTACATTTAAAACTAGTTAAGCCTCAGAAAATGGCTATTGACCATCAGTCTATCTACCTATTATTAATATTTATTCATAAATTTAAGATCTAGCCTTCTTTTTATTTAATTTAATATAAACAAACTATATCATTAATGAATGTGTGATAAATAATGATTAAACTTAAGGAATAAAATTAATAATAATAAATTATGTATAGAAGAATTTAATTCATTATTATATTTTGTTAATTACGAAGAGAGAATAAATAAGAATTGGATGCTTTAAAATTAATTAAAAAACTTTTTACTATAATTAATTAATATTAAAAATAACTAATACCATAATTTATATTACAAGCCAAATTAAATAACATAAAATAAGAAATCCATTACTAATTATTAAAATTTCTGACTAACACTTTTTTTTAAATATAATCAAATAAAATTGTCTTTTTCAATGACCATAATTTATTGTCAATTAAATTAATTAGAAATAATTAATAATCACACCCAATTTTTTTCTATTTGGGTTAATAATAATGGCAATTTCGTGTGTGCTTGTTGTTTAATAATGGTTCAGTGAAAGGAGTGGATTTTGAAATGATTTAAATAAAATTCATATAAAAGAGTGTTTCAAAACTATTACAAAAGAATGAAAATATAAATTGCCCAATCGTGATTTACATGCTTTCGTTGCAATGCAACATGATTTCAGTATTTTTGGATAATTGTCATTTATAAATCTACACTATGTAACACTTTTCATTTTGTACAATTTTGAAGGGTTAAACAAACTAAAGTTATACAGGGAATAATTAAATTACCAAACATGGAAATCTATCTTAACATAGAGTCTCTGTGCCTCAATTATAAATTTTTGAAGATAGTGTTTTATTATAAGAGGTATTTTACACACACAAGAATTCTTGCAAAAATTCATAATTTTACCACAGACGAACTATATCTGAATAAATCTAATTTAATTAAAGATTAGATGTAGTAATGTTCCGTGAAACATATCAGATTGGACAGTCTGTATGATTGTCTGTGATATTACTACTATCAAAAATATGCAAAAAATCAGTGATTTTTACAATATATTTCCTCAGGAGAATATGTTGAACATATCCAAAGGAATTATATAAATCAGTTAATAAAGTTTAGCAATACATTGTGTATGCTTGTTTTTGTTGAAGAATTTGTAAATTTTGTAAAAATATTGGATAATATATCCAGCGAAATATTCAATGATAACGCGCCAGTATTCAGGGCTAACTTATCTGGGAGACTAGGTTTTGTAAACTGTCAATTTCTATCTGTCACAATAGCTTATTTGAAAGTAAAGGGTATTTATAAGTTATATGTTTTCCTCTATTATATAGTTAAGAAGTGTAATACAGGAAAACATTTTTATATACAGGGTGAATTATTTTCTGTGTTTTATATAGGGATCTCTAAGACTATAAGAAATAGAAAAGCATTTAAATGAACTGAACAATATGACAATGCAAAAAATCCACGGCTTACTAGATATTTTGAAAACGAAAACTGTCAAAAGTGTATTTTTTTTCAAATTAATTTTTCTTGGTCCTTAAAAGAGATAGAAAAAAAAACTGAAAAGAGCAAACTTGTAAATATTTTTACAAGAAATTATAGAAAGTTAGTGATTTAATATGTGAATAAATTCAAAAAGTCTAGTGTCTGGCCACTTAACCAGGATCACGACTATGCTGCATTCACCACAATTGAAAGTTCTACTTCTATTCCACAGAAGAAAAGCTATTTTATTCTATAAAATGAAATGAGCTTACTCCAGAAGTGTCGCTATATAGTTTAGATCAAATTGTTAAGCTGTACGGAAATATTTTTATCATAGCTTTTTTACCATAAATGTAACAATAAATGTATTATGTCAGTCAAAACTTTTCTCCATCAGACACAATTGAAATACTTGTTTCTATCCTTCAGAACAATAGCTGTTGTATTCTACGAAATGAGAACAAGCTTACTACAGAAGATAAATATTATCGATGCCATACTATTCGAACTAAAAATAAAGTGTTAAAGGACAGCAAAAAAATACAAAATAACTGGTCCAAATTAAAAAAAAAACAGCAAATGATTTGTACTATAAACAAAAGATTATCCTTTCTCGCTAAACGGATAGGGCTTTTAGTAATCCCATTGGGGCTATTTAGGTACAATCAATAATGGGGAGTCCGATGGGTGCATCTCTACTGATTGCTTGTGATTCGAGTAGTTAGTAGACTAATTATAAAGGTACAATCAATAAACGTGCCTTTGGGATAAACTCATTTTTGAAAAATATTTTGTTTTTATATTTTTGTGCCCGGCAATAAAATGTTCACCAATAACAAAAGCCCAAACAACTAACATCTCCAATTCTGGTCTACACTTTTTTATTTAATAAAACAACAACATAAAATAATAACGGTTTCATTCATTTATGAGGTCTCTGGAAGAACTTTCTGGCGCAATTAATGCTCTAAATTCGAACAAAATGCTATAACCAAATTTCTAAAATCAGTACCATTTCATTATTGTCAACTTCAAGAAACCTTTAAAGAGTATAAAATATATTATATTATATATATACAATATATAATAGTTGGTATATTTACAACATTTTTATATACAATACATTTTGTTGTTAAAATATTCTCGAAATGCAATACAAACAACAGGTCATTTGCACCATGCGATGATTAAGGGTGATCCTTCAGAGGGAGATAAAACAGATCCTGTTAATTAACATTATAAATATGTTACTCTTTTATCTTTTACTTTGTATATTTACAAATTATTAATCTATTTGATGAAAGTAATGAGAGTTTTCTATATATAAAGGGAATTGCGATATTAGAATAAAGTTTATTCGTTACTTAAACTAGTTCAGCTCTTTATAACACTTCACGTCGCAATCTTGCACTTAATACCACAGGCAAACTGTGTTGGTACTGAACAAATGAACAAACCTTTGTAAAACAAATTGTATTGAAGAATGAAAATGAAATTATATCGCAATTAAGATTGTTTTTTTAAATAATTTTAATAATGAAGTGAATGTATTGTGTGATGTTTTTTAGAATTACAACATAATATTTTATGTTTAAGGACATTCTGCGGTGATTTATTGTGTAATAGACTCGCAGTATGTAGAAAATAAACACACGGTATTGAATCATAACATTGAAATTTATAGGTTATCATCCTGTCATGAGCTATTTCA
Organism: Philonthus spinipes; assembly: GCA_963082785.1. Lineage (NCBI taxonomy): Eukaryota > Metazoa > Arthropoda > Insecta > Coleoptera > Staphylinidae > Philonthus > Philonthus spinipes. The sequence continues at coordinate 21,441,350 of OY720303.1, forward strand.
TCAATACATTTTCAAAGTGAAAACTTTAATTGCGTCAAAAGGGGGTCGTGGTATTTAACACGGATCATAATTTAGGAGTAATCACAGAAAAGACAGTGCAATTTATATAAATTGATCGTCCGGTAAACAGAATCGGTAGTGAAGTGGGTTATCTTTGAGGTTATGTCAGCGGGATCGCGTGTACGCGATTATGTAACGGGGCACGCTCGTAACACCTACCTGGTGGGAATCTTCTCCATAGCGCGGTGAGGATGTGCTCCTCGAACTTGACGACGGCGTGGTGAATCCGGGCTAGGAACCCCGTGGCGGCCATACTCACCCGCGGTAGTGTTTGTGTGCGGCTGTGTGTGTGTGTGTGTATTTGACTTTTTTCGGGTTGCGAGTGTTTGCGTGTGGAACGTAGAGGGGGGCCCCGCGAAGAAGGAAAGCCCGAGCAAAGTGCGGCCTCACAACGGTTCAAACAGTTTTCGACGATGGCTTGCGTTGGGTCGAGTAGGTTCTGTGCACGTCGGGTGCAGGAGAAATTGTGTCAGTGGGGACAAGTTCGGAGGAAAGCGTCCTCCGGTGCGGCGGTCGTAGTGCGCTCGGATTTCCAGCAGAAGCCCCCTCGGGAGTCCTTCAGGAATATAGGAAAGGTTAGAAGAATTTATATATATAAAAAAAATAAATAAAATCCCTCGAAGACGATGTCATGAATGAAACCCTCCGGAGATGATGTCCAGGTGCTCTTAAAACTTAAAAATAAACTATTTTAAAAATAAAAATTTAAACCCATAAAATATTAAATGTGATAAAAAATAATAATTAACAAACCTTTTTAATCAAAACTTTTTAAAATTGAAACCCTCAGAAGTCGTAATAAAAATAAACACTTAAACAGATAAATAAAAACACTACCATAAAAATAATAAACACATTCTTAAAAAAACAACACTATCAAAGAAACAATAAATAAACAGATTCATTTAAAAAAAATAAACAATATCATAGAAACAATAGAAAACAAAAATATTGATTCCTGGTTGTGATTGTTTTCATTATTTGTTTTAAATAAGTCCGTCTTTTCTTTAATTCGATTTAAATTTAATTGAGAGAGTCTCGCGCTTTCATCGCAGAAAAATCGAAAGCGTATTTTACGCCGCGGGGTAAATTTTTTACATTTCAACAATTTCGCCGACGACGGCGACAATTTAGGACGCCGCAAGAGCGGCGAGCTTGTCCAACACGAAATAACTTTCATTTCTCTGTGCCCGTTGAAATTCCAGTTTCACTTTTAAATTGTTCATTTTCATATTTCCATATTTATCGTCTCGACGAATCAAACGTTAAAAAGAAAAATTGAAGTAGAAAACAAACAAAAAACGAAGAAAATTCCTTTGTGCAATTTTTGAAAAGAAAAAAATGTAAACATTAAAAATGTAATGGTGATAAGTACATTATTTTGTTTATGACTCAATATTGTTTTGATTTATTTGTTTTTACAAACGAAGCAATGTTTTATTTATAACTTTATAATATGTCTGAAGACTCCATCTTCAAAAATGACTATCATATTTTTTTTTTTGGAAAAATCAAAGATACTATCATAAAATTATCAAATCAATTAATAATAAAAAAGTTTTTTTTAACTTTGATAATACAAGGTGGTCAGAAAAAGTGTGATGATCTTCAGGTAAGATGATTAATTTTGCATTAATATTAAAAAAATAATTGAATTATTTTTCATAATATCTCACGAGGCCTTTAAAATATCAAATATTAAACTTTTTAAATAATAATTTGAGGAAATTTGTGTTATTCTTTATACGTTTTGATCGAGAACTTTTCTCTTGGTGATTTTTTCTTTTTTTAAAATTTTGTTTCGACAAAAACATATAAAACGTCACATGTGTCAATATTTATAAAATAAAATTCTTCAATTTATTAGAATAACTTAACCTATAGCCTGTGGTTATTTTTATTGCAAAATCATTTTTTAATTTATAAAAATCAAAGCACTTTCGAGGAGTAGAGTTCTCGATAGTATGGTATATTTCGGAAAAATAAATAGAACTTGCAACAAAATAAACATTTTTAAAATGTAAATCCATAAATTGGAAATTCAATACTTTTATAAAAATAAATATTAGGGCAGAAAGACTTCCGTTCGATAGCTCAGGACATACAAACCTTAATTTTAGTATAAATACTCAATTTTTATAAAAATGTAATTGTCTGAATTAAGATATTTGTATAAATAAATTATAAACCATTATTAAATGAGTTTTGACAATGACGAAACAGTTAAATTCAAGACGACGCAAGCGCCACCTTTTGCCTAATTTCAAGTGGCATCGTCAAAGATTTGGGTCTAAAAGGTAGACGACCGAGAATTATTGTTTCGTCCACTAAAGGAAGGCGAACTTGTCCTGTTTATTAAAACGAGACAAAACAGTTGTTTTATATCAATCAAAATTATTATAGGTTAACAGATTGACATATCGGTTATTTGAAATATTTACATTATATTTCTTTTAATTTTTGATATATTCTTCAAACTCACGGGGAGTTATAAGCAATAATAAAAAAACTTAAGCTTTCTTTTGTTTTGATAATGACACAGTAAAATTATCGAAACTATAATCAACAATAAACAATCGAATTTATATAAAGTAAAAAGTGTTTTATTTGTTAAAATTGAGCAAAGTAGAAGTTTTAACAATTAATAAGTTAAATATTCTATTAGAAATCAATCAAACACCCACTTTACTTAAAGATTATCACATTTTTTCTGGCCACCTGGTATAACAGAATTTCTATATGTCATTTAAATAAAATTAAAAAAGTGTTTTTTATTACAATTTTACACAATTTAAATCAACTATCATTATTAAAAAAAATAAGTAATAATAATAAAATAACAGGCGGTCGATAGCCAATTGACAGATATTAATAATTTATAATTAATATAATGTTAATGATACTGTAATTTTTCTTATTTATTTTGTATATTTTCGTATGAATATCTTTTAATAAAGATTATAATATAATAATAAAAATAACTAACACCTACATGTATTGTTATTATTTATATTGTTATATTGTTAAAATTATCTATATAGTCTGAATAAAGATATATATGTATGTAATAAAAATAATACAATATCTTTTTGACAAGTTTCTGTATTTACAATAATCTACCATAAAATATGTTACATATTTTTTAATGATTGCTTGTCAAATGGTTATCAATGAATGGTCTTTTCCATAAAATAAGTACGATATGATCGGGAACTTTTTTCTTGTAAAGTGCTTTGATTTTGTTCTTTATTTACATTTCGTTGGTACCAATGAAAAAAAGGAAATAATACCTCACGTGTGTCATTATTTTGACATATTGACATATTTTCGCCAAATGTGGAACAATTTATATATGAATGAAACGAAATTAGAATTTATAAATAAAAACAAAAGAATAATCTCTGGTACAAACATTCCATAAGTTTGTATCAGAGATTATTCTTTTGTTTTTATTTATAAATAAAACAAAAGAATAATTTCTGGTACAAATAAGTTTGTACCAGAGATCATTCTTTTGTTTTATTTATAAATAAAAAAAGAATAATTTCTGGTACAAACATTCCATAAGTTTTTACTAGAGATTATTGTTTTGTTTTTTTATAAATAAATATTATTATTTTGTTTTTCTTTCTAATTTCGTTTCGTTGATATGCTATTTGTTATTTCAAATACCAAAACTATATTGGTTGTAATTTAGTTTCTTAAGAATTTCTGTGTAATTAGGTTATTATACCTGTTGAAACCTAAATAAATAAATAAATTTATGAAATAAAATTCTTAAATTTGATAGAATAACATAACCTGTAATTTATTCATTTATTTACTTAACGGAGGCCATTTCATATAGTAACATACATACAGAATAAAATTAGAGTTGTTGCAATAAATAAATACATTTAAATAAAATACATAAATAAATAATACAATAAAAGTAACCATACATTATGTTGTGGTTACTTTTATTGTCAACATATTTTTTTTAATAAATAATTCAAAATGGAAAAATCGATCGTATGATATATATTGGAAATCTTTATTTCTGTGTATTATATTACATAATACATATAAATACAATCATTTACACATTGTTAGACCTTAGAAAATGGCTATCGACCGTCGGTATTTCTGCCTGTCTTTGTCCAGTGATCGTATGATATTCGCTTCGAAAAATTAATCTGACAATTATTGATTTTCAATTGTTTTGCTAGTTTGTTGTGTTAAAATAGTTAATTGTTTTAAAAATCAAACAATTTTTGTTTCAATCAATTGTTGCTAAATGAATATGAATTTTCAATAACTGGATATCACATCAATTGATAAAGTTATACAACTTTTTTTTTTTTCGCTCAACATGGATTTTATTATGTGTTAGACCAGTGGTTCTCAAACAAAGTGCTGCAAGTGCGCTATAAGGGCGCCGTGAGTTAAAACTTCAACTCTTAGCATTTTACTGCAGTTCTTTACATTGTATCTCTGCGAAATAGTATTATTTATGCTAAATATTTTAATAAAAAAAGATAGAAATACTTAATATACTTGAAGTTCAGATAAGACGATTTGTTTTTGTAGAAACAGAATATCGATATGTTACTAGAGTTTAAAGTGCGCCATAATGAATTGTTTTGGACTTTGAAATTTGATTCATTTTATGTCGAAATTCGTGGATGACAAAAATATAATAATAATAATGTTATTTAAAGTGATTTTAAGGATTTTTACTTATAGGTTAATGTAAGGTAATGGAAATTAAAATCCGTGGATGAACCACGAATTGCCCGGTGCATCTACCATGGCGGAGGCGCCGGACAAAAATAAAAACGTGACTGGAAAACCGTCAATAACTTCACATCGGTACATATAATTGGCCCTTCCCTTCAAATTTTGCATTATTCAAAAACCTTTATAAAAGTATGTTTTTTTATTATGGCTGATAGATGTAGGGGTAGAATTTTGGTCGTTGTCAGGGGTTTATACTTTTTACATTTTTTTCAAAATTTATTTCAGGAGATTATATCACTGATTTTTCGTATTTCTACCACAATAAAAAGCATCCTGTTATTTTCCGCACCAATTTACACTAATATTACACTTCACCTAATTTTTGTTTAATTAAAAAAGTTTAATTTAATTAGGAAACTATTTTTTCTTAAAAATACGTCATCTTTGAGCGATATGTGCGATACATTAGTTTTCAATACAGACCATAGATGGCCAAGAACTGTATAGTTGTATAGTGTTCTATAATAATTGAAACAATGTTGTTTATTTTTTACTTCTGTAATTTATCTTTACTGTTAAATATGTTTCGGACACAATGTGATCGTTATCAATAACAAACTGTTAAGTGAGTTCGGTAGTAAACATTTTTACTGATTTGGTAAATAATGACAGATGTGACTTTTTTTAATAATAGGAAACGGATTTATTCACTTAGTCACAGTTATTTAATTAAATGAAATAAAAAGAATTTGAAAATTATTAATTAATAATTAATTATATTACATAAGTACTTTAACAAATATCCAATAATGGACATAATCTATTAATTCATTATTTTCAAATTTGTTTCATTTAATTGTTTTTTTTTTGTTCACTGGAGCCAAAAAATGTAAAATAAATAGAAAAATGCCAAATGTTTATCAATGAATGGTCTTTTCCATAAAATAAGTACGATATGATCAAGAACTTTTTTCTTATAAAGTGTTTTCATTTTGTTCTTTATTTACATATCGTTGGCACCAATGAAAAAAGGAAATAATACTTCACGTGTGTCATTATTTTGACATATTGACATAAGTACTTTAACAAATGTCCAATAATAGACATAATTTATTAATTCGTTATTTTCAAATTTGTTTCATTTAATTGATTTTTTTGTTCACTGGTGCCAAAAAATGTAAAATAAAGAGAAAAAATCAAAGCACTCCAGAGGAGTCAGAATACATTTTTTTGACAGCAATCCTGAGAGAGAATATGGTATCACTACAAAAATAACACTCACTTACGAATAATGAATAACTTCAACAGACCGGCCATCAGATAATTTCTCAATAGTGGGCAATAAACTCCCAATATGGACTGGGTCGATTCTTTCTATTAACATTAAAAACTTAGTTGGGGCGATTCCAAACCACGACTGATAGAGAGAAAACTCCAAGTCGCAGTCGCAATACCGACCCATTAAGAATCCCCTGGCTGTTGTGTCTTTGAACGCGCTTATTCATTTTAAGCCTAAGGGATTAAAGTTTCGTGACCTTGTTATTATTATTTACATCAGTTTCGGTAGATTATTGTTCTTAATAAAACCACTTTATTAAAATAATTATTTTATTAAATGTAATTCTTCTATATTCATTCATAGTGAATGTATGTAATATTTTTTTTTTCTTTAATTTGAAACTACTTTAATTTGGAAAGGAATTGGTTTTGACTAAAAAAAATATATAATATTAATCAACAATACAGTTAATTAATAAAACGGAAATTCGTTATTTAACAAAAAATAAATATGCTCGTTAATGAATAATATACAGTTGCGGTTATTTAAAATACATTACATTCTGTTCTTTACTTGAAAAGTGTACTGCAGAAACTATTACTTAGTAAGTTTATAAATTGTATTTTGACTTGTGTAAGCTAAAGTTTCTAACACCAATACATCTTTTAAACACATTTGTTTCATCTAGCACTTGGTGAAACAATAAACAAGTGTCTATTTAAAACAATAACCAATAATAATTTTACTGAATCTTTAGTAAGTGTCATCTGTATTTTTAAACCCCTCTGTAATTTTAAACACAATTTTTAAACAATTTATATTTTCTTAAATGATGAATTGAGTTTTCCGGCTTGGGTATTAGAAAATTGAAAGAATGTCACCATGTTCGAATACGTAAGCCGAAAAACAAACAATTCATCATTTAAAAAAAATCAAAATTTTAAATTTTACGGAATCTTTAGCACGTATCATCTGTATTTTTCCGTTATAACATCTATGTTTTAGAAGATTCACCTTGAAATAATAACAAATAATTCTTCGGAGAAAAATATCACCGGCGAAAGAAAAATCCCCGTGGGAACGCGAAAAGTGCATACCGAGAAAGTTGTAACTAAATCGTTTTTGAACTATAAACCACTATGCTCACCGCTCTTTTGTATGGCGCACACAACACGGAGTCACGTTTCATTAAGTTAGTTATCAAACAACGTAACAATCAGTAGTCTTATCAATATAGTCAACGGGGATTTCTAAAATCTGAGTTTTGAGAATTACAAGAATGAGTAAATGAATATTTTTATTAAAAATGTGCTGAAGCAAACAGGAACAATCATTGTGGTAAAACCAAATAAAATATTTTTTGAAATTATTTTTTAACTAATTAATTATCAAGTTGGTCCAAATATGGTAAACATTTAAATGCATTTTTTTAAATACAGTGTTTAAAAAAGGTTAAAAAATGTAAATGTTTTAATTTTGTGTAACATACTTTTGACTGCGATTGGCCAACTTTGTTAATTAATTAGTTAAAAAATAGTTTTAAAAACCTTTTATATTTTTATTTTCTTGCACTAAAATGGTACCATTGTGTTTTAAAATTTAAATGTTTTAATTTGTTTAATCTATTTTCTTTTTTAATACAATGTTTGGGCAAACTTGCTAACAAACCAACAGGATCATATTTCTAAAAATGATAGATATATAACGGAATAAATTATAGATATACAGGGTTAGGTACAATAAAATATCCATTTTCAAATTTAATTCATTTTATGATACAAATAAACATCTTTATTCTTTACAAATATATATATTTACAATACATATCGATGGATTAGTAGTCTGTCATGAGCCGGAGGTCTTTCTGCCTATTTCATGATATATTGCGATATAAATTCAAATGAAGTCGCCATGCATTCGCGATAAATTAAAGCTTTTTAATGCTTTCATAAATTGTGAGAATGCATAGATTTATATTTTTTTCCTGGAATAAACAATTTCACTCACGTTAAAATAACAAAACAAAAAAGAACACAATATTAAAACACGTTTTTTTTTTTAATCGGCGATAGGTGCTCATTTAATTTACAACATTTCGCATTCCGGACGAAGCTTTCACCCACAAAATTACACATTTTAAATTGAAATATATAGTATTTTTGTGTGCGGTTGCCTTTTTATGGCTAATATAAACTTTATACGAGAATGAGACACCGGAGTTTATTATGAATTAATGAACAATAAAATGGAAACGTAAGGTTAACCTTCACAAATTCGTCATATAAAAAGGAACGTAAAATTGAGCTCTATAAATAACGAAATATTAATTTGAATTAGAGATTTGATTTATGGTTCCTTTCTTTTTATTGTTTAAATATTATAAAAAGAATATTTTATTTTTCTCACTTTTTTATAATATAAGCAAAATAAATTGGTTTCATTTTGTCTGATATACAATAAAGATTTTATTTCATTAAACTAACTTAAATTTATATTAAATTTTTCATAGGACTTTATGTTAAATTTAATATTAATCTAAATAAAGTTTTATTTTTATTATAAACTGCAACAAACAGATTTTCAAAAGTATAAATTCCGAATGAGTTTTCTTTGAACTTAATATTCAAGTTCAAAGAAAACTCATTCGGAATTTATACTTTTGAAAAACTCTATATAAATTTTGGGGGTGCGTAAAAAATAAGGGTTGGTAGAATAGGGATGCAATTAATATAAAGTGTTAAATTAATTGATAGTTGATCACAACTAAACATTTTTCTCGTTTAATTTCATTGTAATTGTTTCTGGTAGTTTATAAATACGGATTGTGTTATTGAAATTTTCTGTCAAACAGAATATTTATTAGAATTAAATTATGCAAAAGTGCAAAATTTATACATCCTCTATTTATTATGTTAATATATAAGACAGAAGACAAAAAGTGCATTGGTAGTAAAAACTATCGTCCATCTTAATAATTTAATAAGGGATGGACGGATGTGAAGTTTGCCAAAGATTCCGGCCATAAATTTTAAACTTTAATATTTTCCTTAATTTACGAGATAAATCGATTCTGTTTGCATAGAGATGTTACAAATACATCAATTTAACACTTTATATTAATTACACCCATATTCTACCAACCCTATTTTTTTACGCACCCCCAAAATGTATATAGAGGTATTTATAATTGTGCGCCTTTTCTGATCTAAAAGTAGTTAATATCAATGGATTCAGTATACTTTAATGCAAATTTAAACAAATAGTATTCGGAACACCGGATTTTGATGAAAAAAAAAAGAAAACTTCCACCGAACGACAAAATTATTAAAATTTGAAAAACGACAAAGTGCGCCTTGTCTGATCTGAAAGAAGTTAAGACTAATAGATTCAATATACTTCAAAGCATTGTTTAAACAAACACAATTCGGGATACAGGACTTTGATGACTTAGAAAAAAAAATTCCACCGATAGACCGAATTTTATTAAAACTTGAAAAACGACAGAGTGTGCCTTCTCTTTGGTAGGTTAGTGGTATAATTAATATAATGTATGTTTCAAATTCTAATATCACGCTCTATCTCTTACGAATGTGTGGTTAACCATAGACTCAAACCATAGGTTTCAAATTTAAATATTTTCCTTAATCTACAAGATAAATCGGTTCTGTTTGCATGGGGATGTTACAAATATATCAATTATTTTTTTTAGTTAAAATATGTTTTTTTTTTGTTGTTTAATTTAGTCATTGATTACTTTCATTTTTTGGTAATATTGGTTTCTTTTAATAAGCCAATAATTTCAAGTTTCAATTTGTTTTTGTTTTTACTTTAAAAATGAACATTAAACATTATTTCGTACGCGAATTGCATTTATGTACACGAAATACGTAAATGCAATTCGCGTAGGAAATAGCTTCAAAAATGAAGTTTAATGTTTTTTTATCATCGGAGTCTAAGCGAGTTCAGTAATAGATATGTATATTAAGATTGTGAGAATTAATAACGAATACGTTGAAGTTAAGATTTTTAGATATTATTCAATTCATCCCCTTTTTATTTCTGATACGGAATAGCTCCGATTATTGCATAGGATCAGGGTCACATTTACAATAAGTGAACGGGCTTCGCATGGTACGAGAAAAATTAATATATGGAATTTGAAGTTAATATTTCATGGTTAACATTTTTTTTTTTTCGTGCTTCTAAATCTACATTTGAGTAAGATTTATTATAAATAATAACTCTATATTTTACCGATGTTTTACATCCAATTTATTCTGCTTTTATTAATATTTATGTTATCTCGTTATCTATGTACGTTTATTTACTGCTACTCGCGATAATGATTGATAAATTTACCAACCGACAAACTACCATTCCGATAAAGTTGTTATGAAGTTTCAGAAATCATGAACTGAAGCGTACAAATTATTCTTAAATATCTTCAAATATTTACTAAATAGAAGACAGCTTTTTTTGGCATAGGATTTTCTACACTAACGAAAAATTAATAACTAAATTGGTGGAATAACATGGGGTACTCTTCACGCCAAGGGGTAGTTCGAAACACGCAGGTATACCACGGTCAAATGGTTTAATGTAATCTCATAGGGAATGAAGGTAGTTGTATTCCTTTCTTCACTCTTTTTTAAGGTAGCTCAAAATAAGTGAAGAAATGAATATATCAGTCTCTCATTTAGTGATTCATGTTTTCACATAATTCATACAAATATTTTTAAATAATGTTCAATTTATTGGATTGCAAACATTTGTCGCAGGTATTTCCTTGTAATGGCTAGTTTTGATAGAATCACATCTTTTTGTAGATTTGTGTGTATATAACCGGGCATGTTCAAAAGCTTTAAATTTATCATAAATGATTTAGGTGTAATTTCAGTTAATGATATTATACAAGGCACTATAGTAACTTTTTCGTGCTTCCAGATCCTTTTTATTTCAATAGCTATCGGTTCGTATTTCTCCATTATTATTATTATTATTATTATGAATAAATAACACAAATTGATTTTAATTAATTGATAATCGGCCTAGTTAAATGGAATTTACATGATTACGTTCAAAATTACGAACAGGATCATTATGTCCAAATTAACAAAAAAAAACATGTAATAATTTCGAAGTGGATATTCGGATTTAAAGTTGCGTGAGCGACTTCTAATATATTAATTTTGGATGCGTATAGAAAGTGAAGAATTAAAATTCGTTGGCGGTTACGGCGTTGCCCGTAACGGGGACGTAACTCAACGCACTCTAATTACGTTACCATTCTTTCTATAGAAAGTGTCGTTCTTGTTTTAATTTTTGAATCCGATTTGGTATTTATGATGGCTAATATCATTAAAATGTACACGCGCGCTTATTCCGTTTATATCCGCGCGCGGAATTGGAGGTAATTGAAATAAATATATCCGCGTGTCAATAAATTTCACGTATGAGTAAGTATAATTGGCAACGCGAAAATAAAATTATTGATAATTAAATTTTATGGATCGATCAAATATGAGTTTTATGTAAATACAATAAATGAATAGTATTAAATAAATCTAGAATGGGATCAATAAGTGCATGGATTTCATTTATTTTCGGGTTGTGAATCTTTCTGACTAAATGGTAAAAGCGTATCATTTTGTCACATGAATTTACAAACGTATATATTGTTACGGGTCAATTTTGACACTTATACCCGTAACAATATGGTATAAGCTTTCCTTGATATTCGTTTTATGTAGAACTATAAAAATTTACGTCTTAATAATAAATCTTTGTCCAACAGGAAACAAGTCCCAATTACAGAACAAATATACAATAATCAAATACAAACATAGCATAGAGAAAATATGAAGATATAAAAATGGTAGTATAACTGCTTAAGAGGAACTTTTTTTATTGAAGGAGACTATCCAGTACCATACTCCACCCTGTGGACAGCTTCTATTTACCACACAGATAATTGGTTGATTAACTGCATCAACGTTGACTGTTCTGTTGGTTAGAGCATTGCCAATCCAGACACAAATTCTAGATGGTAGCCTTCAATAAGAGCGTTTCTAATCTTATTATTAGTGGTTTTATCAAACGCAGCCTCAATTTTCACAAAAAAACGCATAGAGTGAATTCTTTTTTATCCAACGATCTTTCAATCCTGCTCACTAAATTATGTAGGGTAGAATCGGTTGGTCTTTCCTTGGCGTATGCATGCTGGACATGTATAAGTGGATTGCTTACTATAGTTGTTACTCTTATAAATTGCTCACAAAGTCTCTCCAATGTTTTTAGTAAAGACGAGGAAAGGGTGATAGGTCTGTAAGCCTTAGGGGCAGTGTAATCCGCTCTCCCAGGCTTAGGTATAAAAATAATTCTGCATTGTTTCCAAGTCTTTGGAACGTATCCCAAAGCCAAACTGGACTGGAATAGCAATACTACCTGCTCTAGTAGTACTTGTGCCCATTGTAGGGCGTTCCCTTTACTCAGCGAGATTTGGAAGTCCTTGGTTCATTGGACAGTTTCTTGGGATTTTAGAGACTCTTCTGTTGTAGGATCTATGGGTAAAGTACCTTTGACGTAGTCTTTTTCATCCAACTCATCAGCCATAGAATAGGAATGAGCATTCAGGTAGGTTTTCCTTTGACAAACTTTGTAGAGCAGATAATTTCAACCCTGCTTTCCGGCATGAATATCTCCATTCTCCACACCTTTTTTGGCAGCAATTTTAGGAGTGTTAACGGCATTGCACAGTGGACTGAATATGAGAGAAAAACTGCTATTAGTGGGAAACATAAGAATTTTCTGAAATTTATATAATTGGTATATTTCTTCACAACATTTCTGAGGTTATGGATTCAAAAAATCCAAATTTAAAAATGACCGACCAAACACGGCGGGCAAAAAATAAATTTAGAGTTTCATTCTATTTTTTTTATTAATTTAGACAATATAGTCAATGAATTTCAACAAGTTTTAATAAAAATATTCTTTCATTCTCAAGCCAAAGATAAGCATCCATTCTATAAGCCCTAGTTACAACAATGAATAAATACATAATTACCTATATTTCAAAAGTGAATATATATATATATATATATATATATATATATATATATATATAGAGAGAGGGTTTTTTTTTATCAGTATACATTAGGCGAACTGTATACCTGAAAAAAACCCAAGTCAAACGCATTGATGTATGAGTGTTTAGTTGCCTATAACACACAACTAAACGTCAAACGCTAAACTTCAAATTGTGTGAAATATTTGATCGAAAATAAATACAAATGAAGAAAAAGTCGAACTGAAGCGTGTATTACAATTCCGACAGTACTAGAGGAGGATAATACATGTTTTCAATGAATCCAAAATAGCCGATTCTAAAAATAATTAAATTAAAACATTTTCTTTGGAAACGCAACAAAATAAATCAAGACTAACACTGCATGCGTTACCGTCATAAGCAATTTCCTTTTTTTTTATCAAAAATACTTATTATTATGGAGAAATTACAGATAAAAAAAAGAGATTTTATTTAGACAATTTGAAAGAAAAGTGTCAGGGAAGAACAATAAACTTGAAATAAATAATTATAATAAGTGCTAGAAATGACTACCAGAAAACTCAAACAATCGCAAAAATTCTTCCACATTGTGCATTCCCATATTGTCATAAACAGAAATTGAAAATTGTTTAATTGTTTTTTGAATTATCTTTGTTGAAGGAATCGATCTTTCGGGTTGCGTATTATAGGCAACTAAACACATACATCAATGCGTTTGACTTGAGTATTTTACATGTATACATAGGGGATATGTATACTGTTAAAAAAACCTCTCTGTCAAAAGGGGACCCATAAAATTTCAAGATTTCAAGATGGCATACAGATATAAACCATCAAGCAAAACGCTGCCTCGAGATGCCCGCATTTAAACCACAGGTAATCAAAAAATGTAATTTTTGAGGTTAAACTTATATTTTTTGGTGTAATTAAATTATTTTTTTAATTTTTTTTCAAAGCTATTACAAAGTTTTCTAAATACATGACTTTTTTTACAAGACAGTACAAGTTCACCATCTATATAGAAAAATTAAAAAAAAAACAACATATAAAAATGTCATAAAAATATATTTTTTGTACTTCGGCTTTAAAATGAAATAATATTTTAATTAAGTATTGATATTATATTATATTATATTATATTATATTATATTATATTATATTATATTATATTATATTATATTATATTATATTATATTATATTATATTATATTATATTATATTATATTATATTATATTATATTATATTATATTATATTATATTATATTATTTTATTGTTTATATCAATAACAAACTAGAATGAAACTAAATTTAATTTTTCTATCACGCATATTTCATTGGACATTTTGAATTTTTGAATCCCTGACATCAGTAATTTTATAAGTAGTTTAAAACATGCATATATCGTAAATTTTAGAATATTCTGATGATATTTTACTAATAAATACCAGTTTTTCTTACATTCAGTCCACTCGTTTCTTGATCGGAGTGTCGACAGTGACAGCTCCTGATTATTTCTTGCCCATTCCCAGTTGGTAGGCTCTTTATTTACCCTCAACCACCCACTAGTAATTCTGTTGGAGTATTTGGCAGCTGTTTCTTCGATTGCTGGTAGATGAGATCAAATATCTTGTAACGCAGGGCTTTAAGAGTGTTCATATATTTATTACGAGCAGAGGTCATCTCCTCCACTTGAAATAGATCTGACTGTTTTGAAAGAACATACAACATAATCATTTTTCCTTGGTAGAAAGAGAAATAATAATATTCGTGGGCTAATGGCTTTTCTCGAATAAATGAATTTGAAGAGAACTGCTCGCAACATGTTCTTCCTTGTTTTCTGTATGTTGGAGTTTAATCTATTAAAGAGTACAAGAGGTCAACCTCTTCATCATAACATACTCCAGTTTCTTGCTGCTCTCCAAAGCAGATCTTACATTTACATGTTTCAGCGTTCATCCATGGTTGTCTCCACATGCGTCACAAGGGGTCGCCCCAGGGGAACGAGTTGCGAAGAAAGGAATATAAATATTACTAATGCCTACTGTGCCTAATGAACCGTGATTCTGTTTAAATTAAAAAAAAAAACTAACTAATACTTGGTGATTTTTTTTCATGTTTGGTACTTATAAGCCAATAAATCAAGAAAAATGAATATTTATATATTTATCGAGGATCGCTGAGTTGGCGTATTTTATATTTGCTAAGCTGAAAACTATTGGTATCTATATTAACTAAATCCAAAAATATCAGGACCGTGTTTTTTTTGCAATCAAAAGATTTTTGTGCCAAAGGTCACTGGCTTATAAAGTACACATAAAAATACGGTTTCAAGGCGTTTCCCGAATAGACCGCAATTCGGTGCGGTAAATGTTAAGTTTAACGTGTACGGGAAACGCCTTGAAACCTTATTTTTATGTGTACTTTATAGGCCAGTGACCGTTGACACAAAATTTGAATTTAGAAGAAAGGCCTATATTCTGTAAGGAAAATGTTAAGTTTAACGTGCACGTTATTAATTAATTTCACATTCTATATATATATATATATATAAAAGCTGCTTAGACTGTGATGATAAAAATAGCGTGCAGGGTAAACTTAACATTTTCCATACGGAATAGACTCGAATATTTGAAGAATGAGAAAAATAAATTCAATAAATTCAGACAAAGTGTGGCCCCCATTGCGGGCACACACGATCCTGACACGCGTTCACTGAATGGAAGAATCCCCGCGCCAACAACTTTCCCAAACAACACACAACGTCCACGATCCTCATCGTCACTTTCTTCTTTCCGATGTCCGAAAATATTCAAACGGAGAGAAAAAAATTGGCCTCCGATATTCGGATTACGCGATTCGGCGAGAAAGTGTTTTCTCGAGCGCGCGCGCGCGCCCATTGACATGTACGAATTACGATCTTGAGCCGAGGATGGACCGAAAGAAGAAGGAGAAGAAGAAAAAAAAAATGAAAATTTCACGATCATCGGTAGACGCACAAACATTACCAATTCCTATCAAGAGAAATCGGCGAAGAGCGGCGCTGAAGAGGAGTGTTTAGCGTTTTCTTTTAATCGCGACACGAAAGTGTAACAATAACTCGTAATTCCTTATTAATTATAATTGAAGAAATTATGGCTGTGGGTTAATTGGCCGCGAAAATTGTGCAAATACTATTTGGAGCGTTTAAAGTTAATTGCACGATAGGAATATAAAAACTGAGTCGTTCGTTCGTTCGGTTATCTATGTCATTGGACGTGTTAATTGTTAATGAGTTTACTGGAAGCCAGGTTAAACTAAATTCAAAATAATTACAGCGTTGGATATGAAATAATAAAAAATTTTTAAAAAAAAACAGAATAACTTAGTATATTGTTAAAATGAATAGAATAACATTTCATATTAGTTCTAAAATATCGAGCGTATAATAAAACTCGACGACGAAGTTGAAAAATATATATATATCAAATAAAATTATGACAACTTCAATCTCCTTGGATTTTCAGAAAATCTCTTTATGACCTCAGTTTCAATTTTGTCATGAATTTCCGAAACAGATTGTATGTATCTTTAATTAATTTCTCACTTAACCATTGGCGAAGTATTTTGAACTATAAATTACTGATTAATCAGTAATTAACATTTGTTTGTGTATACTCATGAGGCAAAGCCGTTCAATCCTCTGTCATAGTCGACCTTGTCCATGATGCAATTTAAGAAAACAGAAGCTCTGTCAGTAAACTATCATCAATGAAAATGGACTGGATGATATAAAGCTGGAGGTGATGAATTTAAACAAACAGAGGAGGATTTTTTTATTTGAAAAAAAAAAGTAGGTGTGTTAACTTCAAGGAGGTAGAAATAATCACAATTGTTAAAACAACATTTTCTACGCATTAAAAAAAATCACACGGCCACGAATTAAAATAAATTCGGTAGTTAGGACAATGTCTTTCAAGGCAATTGAGTCGTTCGGAGTTTGAAAATCACCTTTCGAATTGCAAAAAAGGGTGATCGTGGTCGATATATTACAGAATATGTATGTTATGTTTTGTTATAAAAACATTAATTTGCTTTTTACGTTTTAGATAGAAATCAAGTAGAATGATTGATTATTATGCAATCAGATGCTTTTTTTGTATATTTATGTAAATCACCTAAATTGCAACTCCTGAAATAATTATCACAATGTTTGAATCGTAGTTTATTTAAATAGATGTGAATTTGTATATACATTTTTTTTATAATTCCTGATTGTATACAAATATTTTTATTTAGAAAGAATGCGTATCGGCGCCCCCGCCATGGTGGATGCGCCGAGCAATTCGAGGTTCATACACGGATTTTATTTTCAATCTTTATTGACAATTAAGTTTACAATAAAGTAACAAACAAAACATTGATTATGTATATCACACAAAAATTAATTAATTGTTAAATGGCTATAGACCTTTTCAATTTATTTATTACTAAAAATTGCATTGATATTATTATTATTAAATAAAAATGATTTGAAAATAATTAACAAATTATTTCCACATTTAGCTCTGTGACTTTTGACTTACGTTACGTAAGTACGTTAAACATTACATTATGTGAGGCATAGCTGTACTGACGAGGGATAGATCCCGAAACACGTGTCTGCAGATGGCCTTATATTAAGTAACGTTCCTTTTGTTTGTTTTTGCATTAAATTTTTCTCGGATCAAAATTTGTTGCATTATGCAATATTTTATTAAAATGCAACAGCAGGTGTACATTATGTAATTCAATGTCCGGCGTGGGTATTTACCCTGGAAGTAGTTGTTTTAATGTGCATTTGTTTAACATTATTACATAACGTAAGAAATAAGTCACAGAGCTAAATGTGGAAATAATTTATTGATTATTTTCAAATCATTTTTATTTAATTTATTTAAATAACTGTCCCCTACACCACCATTATGGTAGATGGGGATTTTAGATATTATATATATATATATATATATATATATATAAATAACTGTGACCAAGAGAATGATTATTCTTTTCTATTTATTTTATTATTATTATTTATATTTGTAAATTAATATATATTTATAATAAATAAATGACATTAAAGAAAGAAAAAATTAAAAATAAAATGGAAGTATGTCGTTGCCGGTCGCCTGCACACATTCTGCAGTTTCTGCGGTGTTTGTATGAGCGCCCCCCTGTCACATAAAGGAGGTGATGACGATAAAAAAATATTATTACAAAGAAAATTTAAATTCTTTCTGTCATCCAAGTTTTTAAACATAAAATCGATCAAATTTCAAAGTCGACAACGGCATACTTTAAACTCGATTTATTTGTCATAGATTGTTACTAGATATCTAATAACCTAATATCCTTTCTTTCATCCATCTCTTAAAAAAAACCTTGAATAAAATAGCATTTAATTAACAAATTCGCAAAAAAAGTCCACCCAACCACGATTGTCTCAAAAATTACACCTATGACAAAACTCGTAATGACTCCGTTTTCGCGTGTACTTGACCATCCGAACGGATGAAACGATGCCATTAACTCGCACTTTTCGTGGAAAATTGGCGGCCTTGTCCCAGTGCACAGCGCGCCCGAAACAAAAGACATGCTAACTCGTGTTTTACGACCTCCTGGCGCATGTCTTCCCGCCGATTGTTTGTTGCGAGACATTTGTAACGATCATCGCTAATTGTTTTAACACGACCGCCACTCATAATTTTAATTGACATTTTTTTTTCTTTAGTTTCAGGTAAACACGGCTTACTTTTACCATACCTTCGAGTGTCACGGGATGGATTTTGATCGTCACCGCTGAAGGTTAAGTCTTTTTTAAATTTTCTTTTTGCTTATTAACAAAATAATAAGAGTATTATAACCTCTATTATTTTTTAAATATTTTTTTTTCTATATTAAATAAGTAGGTTATGATTGTAGGAATAATACTTATTTAAAATATCTCTACAATTTTATTGAGTTGGGAATACATAGGGTATATTTGTGGTTAACTTCACATGGATAATGAAGTTAACCACGCATTTCCAGCCTCTATCGCAAAGGAATTCTATACGATTTTCAAATTCTGGCCACCATGACAATGTATCTTTGGTAACTCGTAAGAAAATATTGGAGCTTGGCTTTCAGCCAGTGATGTTACATTCTGGTTGTTTTTATTGGCTTGGTTCATTCAGTTTCATTAGTCATTGGCAGTAAACATTTGGATTGATACTCTAGTTCCATGGAGCAGCTCAAAATACACATATTTGCAATCCCACTAAACTGATAGCATATTTTTTTATGCAATACATCTTTCGATATGGTTTGTAGTGATTGATTACACTTGGTTCGTGACATTTTTTCAAGTGATCTATATTGCACATGAACCATTTTGCATCATCAGTGATGATTAGTTTCAAGAAAGGATTGAGTTTATAGCGCCTCAGATGATTACCATAAATATTGATCCTTAGTGTTGAAAGAATTTCTTTTAATTTATGAGGAATTTAAAAATCGAGCTCCTTAAACAGTCCAAAATATTTTAAGAGATTTTCAATTGTTGTGTGCGGCACATTCTTCAATTATGAGGTTTATCTGGTTATCACCATTTCAGTTGGTCGACCAGAATGTTGACCATTTTTAAATGAAAAGTCTCTAGAATCGATTTTTGTAAATTAATTCTGAAACGTTTGCACTCTATTATGCCGCAGCATAAAATTCACATATCTCTTTGTTGGCCTTAATAGCTTTCTTTTTTTTACGGAAATAAAAAGGTCAAATGCTTTGGCATTCCATGTCCATTGGTTCGGTATACCGAAATGGCCATTGCCATTCATAAAAAAAAAACAAATGAATAGTGTTTGAACGATTAGTTTAATAATTTCTGTTTGTTATTGTTAATTATAACATTATGTTGATTTAATTAATGTATAATTAAACAAATGCATTTTTAATTTAATGGTTATTAGGTGTTAGATTCACTTTTATTAGGAGAAATCATCTAAGCAACGATGACCATATGGTATTCTGTTTAATACCATATGTATATTTTCTTATGTTTCTGCTCACAAGAAAGTAATTTTTGTTATTGTATTTTAGTATGTGATAAAACTTTACTATTACTATGAAAAAAACTTTAAGACTTTAATCAATTTAATCAATTATATTTAGCCCCTAGTAATTGTATGCTTCAACAGGGAGGGGTATTTAGTTGCAAAATAGTGGCGGACATGAGAGGAGCTCATATTGGAAGTAGAATAGAAGAGTTATGTAATTTGCAGAAGTCTATGGCAAATAAAGGTTTATGATAGCTTCAGCATACGATAATTAATTTTTTCATTATTATGTTTTTTATTTTTTTTAATAAATGAATGGTATTACTCATAGACATTTGTTTTGTCTTGTTATAACTGTGGTTGTTATATTGTGGTTTTATGCCAATAAAGGTTTTTTTTACTCATAAACATAGAAAATAATACACGATTAATGATGTGGTGGAGGTGAGAAATGTTTGTAGTCCCATAAATCGTGTGTGCAAATATAAACATAAACACGAGTGGAACCTCACAGCTGTTTCATTTCCAGCTTAAATTTAAATAAATGAAAATGCTAAACAATTATTTACTCATATTTATGATGGTCGGAATTGTTCAGCATCATCAAATCACGGAAATATTTAATAATGGAAAAAATGATTTAATTCAATTTATTTAAATAAATTAAATAAAAAGAATTTGAAAACAATGAATAAATTATTCCCTCTTTAGTTCCTGTGACATTTTGACTTATGTTTTTAGGTACCTATGTAACATAAGTCAAAATGTTACAGTAATAATTCAAATGATGGTAAATATAAATTTGCTTACATACTACAATATGTTAAACGAAATACGCCGTAGGTTAGGCAGAATGAAGTGTACATTTCAAATTTAGTCGTTTTTATTAATGGATATATCAATGTTTATTATTCTATTCGAATTTAGATAAAACTTAATTTTTCGATTACAAGGGCGTAAAAAGTTTTGTATAAAAACGGAGTTAATGGCGCGCAGAATCCGAATATTCAATAAAAATGCAGTACCTATTTAATACATCAAAACTAAGGAGTGGAGGTTGAGGCACGTCATTCTATAGATTTTTTAGAAACACGTATTTTTTTATGAATAATAAATTTAATAAATTGCACAACGCACCATCAATTGAATATTTTTCAAGTGAAACGCGAAATGTCGCTAAATTAATTAACTTTTTTTGTTTCTGAATTACATGCATATTTCTCGAACTATTTGACTGTCGGTTGATGAAACATAATTTAAATATTAAATGATAAATTAAACACCCTACCTTCTTTCCAACACCAATCTTTAATATCTGATTAGAATACTAACAATTTCTGTTTGTATCTCAAACGCACGAGTGAAATTAATGTCCGCTTAATTAGCTCTAACGAGGGTGTTAACGTGTCATAATTTACATGCGTGACAATTTGAATGCGTATCGTTTATCGGGCTCGTTGAGAAATATACCTCGTCCATTTTTCAATGGGGGCTCCGCGGGTTTTTCGTTTTTCTTTTTGTCGTTTTCTCTCATGAATATGCAATGCTCGGAAAAGGTTAAGAGTGGCGGTCAATCTTTTTGGGCAGTTGAATCCCACTCGGAAAGAATATGAAGAGGAAAAGAAAATAATGATTTATGTGCATATTTTCGTATTTGTCAACATTGAAATATATTTTTTAATTCCGGCAATGCAATCGTTTGAATTCATGTATAAACATAATGAAATTAATAAATCTAAAGATTAAATTCGGAAATGAAGGTATATTCTTCATATAAAAAGTAAAATGCTTTGAACGAATCAAATGATTATGTGTGTGATGTATAAATCATGATATGACAAGTCTATTTAAATTATATCAGGACCTTGCGACTCACAGCGTAGATTCCCTCAGGCAGCAACTTCATCAAAAAAAAAAAGTTTGTAAGGTTATGAATCATTTTAATATTGAATTTATCAAATTCCGTCTTAGTTTCAATAAAAAATGTTTTTTGAAATACTTTGGTTTCTAACACTATTATATTCACAATGTAATGTTAATTAAAGAAAATACCACTTGGTATTGTTTCACAAATTTAAACTTTATTCCAACTGGTTTTCCGACTAGCAAATGATCTAAATTTTCAACTGAATGTTTTATTTTGTGAAATAATATCAAGTGCCTTTTTTAATTAAATTTACATAGTGTAATATATTTTACCAAGTGTCCGATGAGAAATTAATTCAAGAAATTATTATATTCATAACTTACCATCTTATTCACTTTAATATAGAAGAAATATTTTTTTAATCTGTTTGATATTTTCATTTGAAAAATATTACTCCTAAACACGATTTTTGCGTAATCGGTAATACAATACATTCATTTTAAAATAATAATACTCAGGCCTGAAGAAAAAAAATGGCGTTGTGAGCACAACGCTACTTTCATTTACTCGAATTGTATTTAGTGTGGTAAGAGTGAAACATGTACAAATCATAGAGGTTAATATATACTAGATGGATAACTTCCTATACTTATAACCTAAAGCAAAAGTGATTTCACGCATAAACATCGACATGGCGGTGGCCCTTTGTTAAGGGGCGAGGGATCCGTAGTGTGAGACAAAAAAATCATAAAAAGTTTATTTTAAAACATCTTACTTTAATATTCTCAAAATATGTTAATAAGTTCCCTAACAACAAATTAACGTGAAAATAAAAAAAATGACAAACAGTGTTATATTTGCACATGGAACACACTAGTCTGATGAGGTTCGAAACACCGAAATGGCCATCACTAGTTATCTATACGCTAGAATGGTGATTAAACATTTAATTAAATTAAAAATACATTGACACAAATGAAATATTGCTATAAAGTATTTTTTATTTCAATAAAAAATGTAAAACTCATTGAGTGCACGTTTATGTGCTTTTAGCGTAAAATCTCGCTTTCATACGTAACTAACTCGTCACTTTCATCTTTTCTTCATCCAGGAAATACAATTGTGGCGCGTTCTAATCTTTCCAGTTGATTGTTAATTGTTTCGAGTTAATTTCTTTAACTCATTTATTACCCTCGCATAGAACAAACAACAAAGCATTTTTTACACACAAGTTTTTTATAATTAATCAATTGTCTCCAAAAATATCAGTGAATGAAATGTAAATATAATCACTGAATAAATAATGTAAATAGTTAAGTGAAATTTATGTTGTTTAATAAATCCGCTAGGTTATGATCAGGAAAGGAAGATCTTGGTGGCTAGGAATTTATAAAATATCTACTTATAATACGATCTTGAAAACATTAATTAACATCTTCTTTATATTGGTTATGGAGACTTTAGTTATTTAAATTAAAATAGTTATCTTTTCTCATACTTATTTTTTATGAAACTAGATATATTTCTGAAACTATATATATATCTATGAAATAAATATGAATAAAATATTAAAAATCAACCAATGAAACACAGATTAGATATTACAATATGAACTACCAATGTCTAAATATTAAAACCATTAATGTATATATCTAGTTAAAAAAATAAATAGGAGAAAGGACAACTTTATTTAAATAATGAATTAACACGTATACAAATCATGTTTTCAGTTCTATCTTGCTTGTTTTGCAGCTGTGGAATTGCATAATTCCTTAACATTTGCAGGTATCGTTCTCAAGTTTCGAAATTCGCTCTTTTCATTCCGTATATCCTGAAAAAGAAAAAAAAAATATGAACCAATCATGAAATTAGCTGTGAAACCGCATCATATGGTTACTTTCTTGTCATGAAGACCGGCTTGAGCGAGTGAATGTGGATTTTCTGTTGACGATATTCAACAGTTTTGAGTATTGACTCCACTATTAAGAGAAAAATTAGCCCCATCTGTCCATAAAATACGGGATAACAATTGGGGTTCAATTTCCATCTGAACCAATATTTTATAAAGAAAAATCATAGCTGATAGCAAAATCTGGCATTTTTGTTTCAAATAGTGGTTGAAGTTTATGGTGATAAAATTTTAGAACTTTGCGTAAATTTTCCAATATATTAAATAAGTATTTCCGATCGTTTTGATACCGCATTTGCACTACTGATTTCTAGCGGATTATTATTGGCAATGTTTTCATTTAACTTAAGAACTTCTGCATCTTGGATATCACTAATCCTTGGTCTTCCTGTTTTCGGTAGATCAAATACAGATCGTGTTCTTTCAAATTTCCCAATAAAATTACGGTACGCCTTCATTTGACAAGGTTTTGCTCTCTAGCCCATTTTCATTCGAAATCTTCAGTGTCTGCAAATAAGTTGACGATCCGGAGAAAAATTGTGTGACACGGATGTTTTCGATCAGGATACCTCTCCGCGTACAGGATATCCCTCCGTATTGCGTCTAGCTTTACCGCACACAAAAATTATATCGTGCCTTCGGCGATTGTAAACTGCACCATTTTAACGTAGCTTCCGTAAAATAAAATAAAAACGGATTACCAAAGTCAATTTTGGAAATCAGGCGCAAATGCGGATTTGATTACGCTTGCGTCCGATGCAACAACATTTTTTGCCATTACGGCGCCATCTACTTATGAAAAAGTAAGCTAAGTAAATTCTTTTTTTAAATAAAAAATAGGGATTTCATAAAGAAATTGTTGACTTTGATTTAGCGACAACAACGTCTTCTAGGAAAATACCAATATTGCGTTATTATGGCCATTTCTGTGTAAAATTGATTGTTTCCGAGATATTTCCTGAAAACACTTTAAATGGACCACCCTGTATATTTTTAATAATTTTGGGAATATTAATTTTTATTTCTTCCATAAAAGACATTTAGACAAGTTCGTTTTGTTGTGGTGAGAAATGAAATGTTCTCATTTCCAAAATTTTCCTAAGAAGCATAATAAAGGTACAGCTGTATCCATTATGTCTTCTTACACTCTCCGTCTAATCAATTGTACAAATGCCCCGCAGTGTGTCGTTAATTTTGATTAGCGAATTCATCTTAAAGTGTCCGATTAAAAAAGTGAAAAAAAAAATCCGTGCCTAGAGCCGGTTCCGGTGGACCGCCCGCTCTGGTGGAGTAGCCGGGAGGCGCGTAGAAAGTGAAATTTCGGAGCCACACCTGATGTAAGCAAACACAAACGGATTCCGATCCGGGGAATTAGTGTCAACGCCGGATCTCGCACAATGGATTTCGT
The DNA here is from genome assembly GCA_963082785.1 of Philonthus spinipes. Lineage (NCBI taxonomy): Eukaryota > Metazoa > Arthropoda > Insecta > Coleoptera > Staphylinidae > Philonthus > Philonthus spinipes. Next base: position 21,466,714 of record OY720303.1, read on the forward strand.
TGGGTGTTATCGATTATTAATAGATGTTAGCGTTACGCCCAATTCTCGGCCATCGCATTGTGATAATTAGGCCCGAAAACGAAATAATCGCGGATTGACCAACTTTAACGCTTCGTGGGTGACGGCAGGTGAAGGGTAATAAATAATACAAGTGTTTTTTTTGTTCTTCTTTCTAGTCGCTATTGTTTGTTGTGGGAATGGTTAATTAATGAGATTTTGCAGTGAAGTGAATATTCTTACGATTCCGGCTTCAGATCCGTGTGAATTATCGTGATTTATCTTGAGTTTAATTAAAATGTGGATAATTTTGTTACATAATAAAAAAACACATATCCTCGCATTAATTAAAGAATCATTTTAAACTTTTATCCGGGGAATATACAGATAATTATTGTATAACCACGATTTAAATAAATTCCTAATGATTGGAAATTAAAACACTTGGTTATGTTATATTTCACAGATTTCTGTGAAAAATAAAAAAATAAATTTAATAATTAAAAACGGGTTAAGTGATTTATTCAGAATAAAATAAATTACTGTTTAATGAAATAATCCTTCAAGCCCCACATTCTATGCACAAAAATCTACATCAAAAGAAGGGCCGGGCATTTTAAATCATTGACTTACATACAAAATGGCATAAGTGTTAGAACTGCTACACACATTTTTAATTCAAATTGAATTATACAAATCAAACCATCTTTTCTTTACCAAGTAGCCGAAAGATCTGCTCTAAGAATCCTTACAAAACTCAGGCACTCCAATAATCCTTTTCTCAATCTCTCTAATGCGTACCTATACGAATCTACCAAAGTTAATGGTATTTGCCATTTATAGTTTTTTTCACACATGAATAATTTTTCTGATTACCAAATTTTAAATTGCATGTTTACTGTAGGTCTTACTCTATTATCCATTTTATTATACTTCGAAATTCATAATACATTTCAAACTTCAAGGACCTAATTAGGTATTCAACCTAACAACAAAAATAGTATTATTAACTTCCTGAAATCTGCATCCATTGCGAAGTAAACCTTAAATAAATCTGTCCGCGACATGAGTTTCATTACCAATTTCCTGAAGTGCACGGTCCCGCCTACACAACTCTTTAGAATATGTATTTATTTAGATGTCTGTTACACGAATTCGTCCTCGTCCTCCGTACCAGGATGCGACAATTTGAAAGTGCAAATAAATGTCGGCTCTTTCGTTTGTTTGGTTTTACCCGAGTGCGGGTCCATCATTCATCCGTATTTCATTAATGCCGGTGTCTGCTACGATCCCGGGTGTTTACATAACAGAATATTTAAGTGCAAATGTGCAGAAATTCTTATTTGGAAAGGTCAGCTTTCTCCGAAGGAAAATAAATAAAAAAAAAACAAGAACAACGAGCACCGATTATCAATTCATTGTCTGGGATGACTGACCGATGACCTACATAATAAACAAGTGGAAAATATTGGTAGAAGTATTTTTTTTTACAAAATGTTTACAAAATGGTAAAATACAAGTGAAAGAACCGGATAAAATCATTTGCATTTTATTCATTTTAGCTTCTGGGCTTAATCAATGAATGGTAATTATATTATGGTCATGACCCATATCTTATTGATAATATAAAGTAGCGCAAATATCATCATCCGATTAAAATATGATAACATTTTTGAGAATTGCGACAAATGTCAGTTTTTTTTTATAGAGGGGAATTATTAGGTTATTTGAGGTTTATCAATAAAAAAAGGAAATAACCGAGGAGATGTTGTTTGCTAGAACTTTTATCACTAAAGTGAAGGGATCATCAATTTTGAAAGTGGTGCTAGATTATTTTGAGTAAAAGGGGATTCCTCTAACAAACGTGAGCGCTTTTGAAATAGAAGCTGCTCCTACTTCGCCATGCTGGGTTTCTAGCTAACCTTAAGAAAGTAGTGCCAGAGGTCATCACTATTCACTGTATCATTCATCGTCAACACTGCGAAAAAAAATGAGTGGTGTCCTGCATAAAGAAACTCTATAACTGATTATTGCTAGTGTCAACAAGATCAAAGCTAATTCCCTCAATGACCGTACGTTCCTACAACTTTTGCCATGAAAACGATAAGAAATTCGAACGCTTACTTCTATGTGTGGTCGTGAGGTGGAAAGGAAACTATTTGAGCCGTTTTGTAATCCATTGTACATTCGTTCTTATATTACAAACAGAGTGCAATATGTACGCATTGCTCAGAATATTTCAAGTGCTATCAAAGTTGTGTCATGGGTCCCGCAAGGGTCACACTTAAGACCTATGTTTTTTAATATATTTATTAATGACGTTCTCAGTTGCTTTGTTTCAGCCCAGTGTCCTGTTTGCGGATGACATGAAAATGTATATGAAAGTTTGTTCTTTTGAAGTAGGTCTTAATGTTGATTTAAAGGCTTTTGAATTATGGTGCCAAAATAACCGACTAAATCTCAATCTGCGAAAATGTCATATCCTATCGATTTCTAGACGACAATCGATATTAGTATATAGGCCTAATATTTGAACCTACTTAGTCCTTTAATAAACATATTGCAAAAATGTTGTCAAAGTCATATGTTAGGTTATATGAAAAGGAAAACTCAAGAGTTCAGAAATATTAATACGATCAAAATACTTTATCACATCTTATTTCGACCTCATCTTGAGTGTTGCTCTAATATTTGGTCACCTTATACAGCTTTTCATAAGGAAAAAAACGAGCAGATCCAAAAATTCATTAATTACGTTTTTTTTAAGTTTAATGTACTGGATTTATATATTGGATTTCCTCCTCATTAAATATGGACACATTAGAGATATAGAGTATAAAATCGGATATACTTTTGGTTTACAAAATATTTAACAACCTAATTGATTGTTCAAACTTGTTAAATATCTTGTTACATGAATTTGTAGTCGAATAACAAAAAAAGTCAGATTCTTGACAACTACATTCATTTTTTAATGTAGTTTGCATAGTTTGAAATGTGTAGGCTTAGTAAAAATATTATATTTCGGAATAACTTTGGATTAAAATCACCTGTACACATGATCTGTAATATATTCAACAGTTTGCCTGCAACTTGTGACATTTTTTATGACTCATTAGAGTCAATTTTGCTTTATGTTGATTGTTAATGAAATACGTAACTTTAAAATTAACATTTTAGGTTTAGGTTTATCATTTATTTTTGTTCTTATTATTGTTAAGTAATACATTACCATATTATATTATTGTACATATTGCCTTGTAATTAGGATTTTTTTTTCCTGTTGGGTAATAAACATTATTATTATTATAATATATTAATGTACCGAATATTAGTCAAGAAACCAATGCTGAAGAAGTTAAATCACAAAAAAACCTTTTCACTTGAACATTGGCTTCTGTTAATGTTCATTTTTAATGATTAAGCATTTTATTAAAGAAAGAATATTTATTCACTTTGTCACAGTTATTTAAATCGAATTAAATAAAAATAAATTCCTAACTAAATTTTTCGAGAATAACAAAAACGTTAGGCAGAAAGACCGATGGTCGATAGCCATTTTCTGAGGCTTAACTAGAGGTTTATGATTGTAATGTAAATATTGTAATGTAATTTAACGTATTTCTCAGAAATAAAGATTTTGTATATATATATTTACAAAAACGTTTAATAAGTTTCCCTATCTAAATAAAACTTTTACTATAATAAAAAATATATAAACATAACTTATACCATATTTTTTTTAAATACTTTTTTTAAATTAAATAATAATAAATAAATAAATCTTTATTAACGGATGAACCATTTTAGAAAAAATAATATTTTTTTACAAAGTAAAAATACAAAATAATAAAGAGAAACAAAAATAAACTACAAATAAAAGTTAATTCGAGGCTAATATTTATACATATATTATTAATCGATTTAAATAATAAGCATTAGTGACAGCAATGCAGACTTTATACTTGGTTTGTTTCACAAATGTGAAGATCGTTAACAATCCAAGCCAAAAGTCCCTCTCAATTAAACTGTCTTGCAGGTTTTGAAATGAATTGATGAATTCATGAAGGGTTAGACTGGGAACTTAGCATATATTTTTATTATGAGGAATTCATAGAAATTACCTCAATGTTCCATGTTTATGGAATTTGATGCAAATTTTTGAGATAAGAAGGAAAACCTTTCTTTGATAGGAGTGATGTTGGTGAGTTCATCCCCTATTAAAAACTTTGATTTTCCAAAAATAATCTATTAACAAAATGTTTTACCCTTTATTAATGAAAAAAAAAATAACCGAGCTTATATTTGTTGAAAAATAGAAGTTTTTTTTACAAAAAAATTTTTAGACTGTTGAGAACATCATTTGGAACAAATTGGTCCATCCTCCCCATTAATGAAAATATAAAACATAACAGGTTCCTCGGCGTGAGCGATCGCCGTAGACTGGTTGTCACCTAGCGGGTTTTCGGAAGGAGATCAAAGCATGGGCGTACGTTGGACCGTTGTCTCTTGCATCACAAAAATTCCGGAATCTGCCATTTGATAACCAACACATTTTTTTTGAGGGATCATTTGAATTGCTAATATCATTCATGGACAGGCAGTGACGTTGAATTGGAAAATCTTACCATCATTCATATCACATCCTCATCGTTTTGTATTAATGATTTATTCGACAATAATTTTTTTATGGATATGTATACTTGTGTTACATGAAAAATTCGACTGAATTTTAAACAAAAATAGTAATGTTAATATTATAACGCGGCAAAAAGACCGACGGTCGATAGCCGTTTTCTGTGGTTTAACTGGATCCCCTTTTATTGATTTCAGTGATTTCTTACTGTTGTTCGTGGTTTCTTGGCAGAATAACAAACGTCAAATACAGCGACGTCACGACTCTCTAACGCCATCTACTGTTCAATTGAAAAACACTAAAAAGGCAACCAACGTAATAAATATTTGTTATGAAACATGTAAGAATATATTACCATCCAAGGTGAGAATGTACTGGTCACATATAAGGAGTGATTTGCGATATTAATAGTGCATACCTTATGTATGACATATTCAATTTTTCGTGCTACCAAAAACAATTAGCAAAAATGACGGGCGATATTCAGCAGACACCTACGATGCTGCCTATCAATTAATTTTGGGCAACTTTTGTAATAATGAATATTAATCAATATTAAAAGTAAATCGTGTTAGCCACGTTACGAAAACAATTAACCTATTTTGAAGTAGTTATAGAGTACTAAATATGGTTACTAATCTTTCGATCGTATAACATAAACTGATGATCATTAATGTTTTAAAAATAATTAATAGCCGTAAACGTTTTGCAACTGCATTTCAATCTTTTATTTGATAATTTCGCGCATTATTTTTTGTTAAAAATTAGTTTTATAATTGGCTAAATTTTCAAAAATATCCAATTTGTGTACATTTTTCCCTATTTATGACCGCTTCACGCAGTAATTAATGAATAGCATTTTACACAAAGTTTATTTATTGATGTTTCGCTTTGTATGATTAATCAAAAAAGGCGAGAACGTTGGGTCAGTGGTGTGTCCGTGTGAGCATGTGTGTGGCACAGTTTGTGATTAGATTCTGGAAATACTGGTCAGGCCGTTGCATAATCTATGGCCGTTGTGTCGAAATAGGCGCACAGGTCGATTTCAGGTGCACGTTTCACGAGAAGAGAAAGAAATAACCGAGAAAACGCGCTTATTGTAATTAAATAACGATCCGTGTATACATTCGTTAGAAGTATTTAGACTGTTTTTTTTAATATTAGGTACGGCTATAAATTAACATTCTCACGATTATTGCACCAATTTTGTACGTTCGATTATACAATTTCATAAGGAGCGAACAAAAGTTATTTTTGCTGTGTAATAAATAAAAAGTTTTTAAAAAAATGTTATACATAAAATATGATTAAATCATTTATTGATTAAATATTCATTATATCTTGACAGGATTAATCAATCATCACATTCATATTATTAAAAATGTAAAGGGAACTAAAGTATTGGTATCCCACAGGGCTCTATAATGGACTATATTCAAAATATCTTAATAACCGTAACTTCATAATCTATCATATATTTCAATACTATATAATTTATTCTTAGTTAACAATGACAGCTAATACGCTAAGTGTTAGATGAAAACATTAAAAAAATTCAATTAATTAATTCTATTAATTAGATGAAAACATTGTGATGGGTCATCCCCTGGTATGAACGTATAATTTTAATTTGCGGTATTGTTTCGTTTTGTTTTTTTGTATTCGGTTGGGTGGTCCGGGCTGTAGGGACGCGCCGCCAGCGTGGCGCCGGGCCCTAAGTGGGTACGCTCGTGAAATCGAGGGGGATCGCGGATGTTTAGTCTACGGGCGATAAGAAGGAATCTCAAAAAAAATGCGTACGTGACGATCGCACTAAAATTTCGGTTTTCTTTGTTCGATTCGGGAATAAAAGGCGTGCGGGTAGTACCGGGGAGGGGAGTTCAGATCCAGACGCTGTGATGGTCGGTCGTTAGTTTCGGGGTTTCGCAAGAATAATCATCAGGTCCGGGAGTCCGCGACGACAAGGGGAAGATCGGTTTCGGGAGAAGCGCGAGTACGGCGCACAGGTGGGATTTCTTTCGCGACGATGCGGAAATTCGGTGGATGTCGACAGCGCAAGTATTGTACTTAATTATTTTTTGTAATTATTCTTTTTTTGTACCTATTTTTATCAATTTATTGTAAATTCCACCCAGGCTTGGCTTACAGACAATTTGAGTGAATTGTTGTAGGTCAAGTGTGAGTAGCAGCTCGGGATGAGTTTTTTTTTAAGGGGTTTTTTTATCATCCCAATATGTAGAAGAGCTGATTCGCGTCTTCCCCAAAATACATACAAAATACATCAAGTATTTATTGTGTAATAATAAGACAATAAATCACCACCTTGATGTCATTTTTTTTTGTGTTTTAATTATTTTACCTTTTTTTTATTTTACCTGGTTTAGGAAAGGTCACAACATAAAAAAAAGGACATTCGCGTAAGCCACGGATCTGTTTTTTTCTTTAAGGTTACTACAAAACACAACGTGAATTTCTGTCAGAGACAGGTAGGGTCTTAACCATTACAACATTAAAAAAAATGCAATTAATTAATTAATAGAATTAATTAATTGAATTTTTTTAATGTTTTCATCTAATACTTAGCGTTTCTCTAAGTTGATATAATTAAGAAGATAAGTAATGTTATTTTATAAAAATTAAATAGAAAAAATCATAACTGGGGGTAACACTATGACAATTTTCGTTTTGAGAGCAGAACGATCTCTGATGGATAGCCCAGGACAGACAAACACTTTCATTTTAGCGTGCAGGATGTAAAAAAATATTTAATTTTCTAAATAAAGTTATTTGTATATCTGCTTTGACATTTCCCGATATAAAATTGCTTGAAAGCAAAGCAAGTTAAAATTTTTTGGTACTGAAAGGTAATTAATTATGAAATTCAACAAATTAATCTAAACCACACATAATTCACTTGAAAACTAAATAATTATTAAAAAAAAAACGCTGTTATTTTTTTTAACGAATTTCTAAAGTTACACGTAGATCAATGAAAGCGGGCACCTTAAAAAAAGAAGATATGTGGAAACAATGCTCTAATGTGTTAATACACTTGTTTCGGTTCTGAAATTAATTACCACGAAATTGCGAAAGTTTTCACCTAGGAAGTGATGCACAATTTGGAAGCGGCAGAGCGCGGTGTTCGCGTATTAAATATTGCGGAGCCACTTTCATTGTCTGCTGATTAATGTGTAAGGTTAGGTAATTTAGGGTGGAATATCGCAAGATGTAATTCTATTCAATTTGAATTAGAACGTGATTTTGAGTGTGTGAAATAATGGATGTTTCAAAATATGTATATTGTATTAATACGAATGAAATATCAGCTTATTTATTTCTGAAAACAGCAAAAGCTTGGTGTGGAACTTGTAAAAAATATTCTGAGTGTGGCAGAAAATAATCGATAATAATTTTTAAGAAATTAAACGTCAAGGTTTAAACGCTTTCCTTATCTGTGAACCTATGAACACACCTTTTATCACTTTCGCAAAACTCAACTCAAAAAACGTTCTACTCAGAAAACATCTGAGCCATTGTTTAGCGCCTTTACAAAATTCCTCTTAAGCCTCAGTTTAATATGAAGAGGTAGCATGATAACTCTGTCACGCTGAACTAGCGATACGTTTTTACTTCCTGGGTGAATTATATCTCTGATCGGCTAATTCTTCTTTATGCCGTGCTGTTTAATCTTGGATTTCTTCAACAATTATGTACTCTGCAGATACTGGTGGTTTTAGACAAATGATACGATTATGTGGAATTAGCATAGAAATTGATGGAATGTCTGGATATGCGAGTTTTGTATGAGAATCTGGTGACCTTCGACAAAAAGTCTGTGGCAAGGTTGCTTGGTTCACATCATATCATAGGAACTCCAAATGCCTAATGATTGTTCTTGGCATTTTATATCCAACCGCTTACGTTGCTTGCACATGTCTAATAGATGAACTGCGGAGCCCACAACTTCCCACTATCTATCTTCGTTTCAAAATATGACTCATATGCGGTGTAAAAGTTTTTCAATGGGATTCTCAACGATGCAAAACAGATCTGGTGAATTTATACAATCTCTGCACGCCATAATATTCACCATCACAGAAAAGTTGAGTAACTGGTCACTGTAAAGAATAAACAAAAATCGTTAATACACTAATATATATTGTATATAATAGTATGAATTAAGACTTTTCAACAGACAGTGTTCCATGAAAAACATGATTGTGACAATATCTAGAAAATCTAACGTGATATAGCAAAACTGTTTTCAGATTTTAAATCAGCATGTAAAGCTGTACTGGAAATGTTAATTAGTGTAATCATTGATGGTTGAATGAAAACCCACACACACGCAATTTCCATGCGACATTTTAAATGATCAATTGTTTGATCCTTTTATATTGGATGGCCGCCTTATTGGGCAAGGTTATTTACATTTTTTGGAAGACCATTTAAAGGAAAATTTTGAATGTTCGACTGCTTATTATCCTCCAACGTGAAGGAAAGTTTCGTTTTACCCGAAGTTGCTAAATTGGACTGCTTTCAACAGTCCGTGGTGTATTTATTGGAATCAACCTCACGAAAATAAGTACATATTGATCCGGTTCGAAGGACCATAATTAATTAAACAGTATTCACAACTAGCTAACAAACTTATTGTAATTTTAGTCGAGAATTAAAAGTTATTCAGTTTAAAGTTTTTTTATTGCATTGATAGATTTTATTTTTATATATATATATCTTTATTCAGACTATATAGATAATTTTAACAACATAACAATATAAATAATTACAATACATGTAGGTATTAGTCTGTCTGGACTATCGACCAGAGGTCTTTCTGCCCTGTCGTGAATTTATGATGAAGTTAAAGAAAAATCTATGCTAGCTAGCTGAACTGTCCTAATGATTTGCGCAAATGAATTGATGAATCGTGATTGTAGGATGTTTGTATTTAGGAAGGATATTAGGGTTACGGGAAATACAGAATTTTATTAGAAGGTGTAGATTATCAGAATTATTGGCAATTTTTTTACTTAAGGCTAATATACGCTGGGATATGGGTGGGTTTATTTTTTATTTTACTCCAATCCCGAAAGATATCTCATTTTGTTTGTTGACCCAATCAAGTTTATTGTTTCCACTTTGGCTTTTTTAACCTCAACCATTTCGGACTTCCCTTAATTTTGTTAATAATTCTATAAACAAGTTTTTTCGCATCGAATATAAATAAAAGAGATAACTAAATATTTTAATGACATTAAAATTACGAGTAAGAAAAATTTCAACACATGACACAATATCGATCCATCTTTTTAATATACCAAAATAGGTTAATTAAACTGAATGATAAATTGAAAAAGAAAACTCGTTTTATTCCATCAACATTAGAAATCAATTACACACAGATTCCAATAACAATATAAACCCAATCAGTATTCTTCGCGTCGTGGAAAATTGACTGCGCCATTAGCGCTTTGACAAAGATCCCGCGAAAAGAGAAATCTCCGGTGGCCCGTTTGGATTTTTGCGAAACGAAATTCTCGGGTGAAGATGTCATCGATTAACTCATCTATAACACGTTGCGTAATGGTTTCGTTACCTAATTCGATTGTCGTTGTGTGCTTAGAAAGGAAAAATTCGGGTATTCTGTTGATATGCAATAAAGCAACGAAAAATTGCGTTCCAATTTTCCGCCTGTTGAAAATTGTGCCAGTTAACGTCAACGTTGATTTTTCACGTGCACGTTTCCCAAGTAATTTTTAATGCGCTATGGTTAATTTGGTTTTCCATGAAGAAAAAAATTATCATATGAATCCAAATTTTAGTACAAAATAATTGAATATAGTTTAAATTGATTTACGTCATGAGATATGTGGGCAATTAATGAAATTTTTACAAATAGATTTTTTTACTGTAATTTAATGCAATAATTGTACACAACAGAAGCTATTAGATTTTTGTATATTATGCCTAATAAATACCCGGCATCTGTATTTTTTAAGCTACGCAGGTAATTATTTGCGCGGAAATATATTTTTCGTAGGGCTACCAACCTAAAAAAAATTGTATAAATGTGACCCATAGCACATAGTAACATCTAATTGAAGGTACAAAACATGTAAAACATTGATTTAGAATATTCAGTATGTTCTTAGTTTAAGGCGTATTTGGTCTGAATTTCTTCACTCTAAACTTGCGTTTGTGCTGAGCAATTGGCACATTGCGCTAAAATATAGTGCTAACTATTACAGGCACCCATATCAAATATTACGTCGCAAATATAATTAAAATCTGAGTTTCTGTACATAACAAAAATTTAATTTTTCATTTTTTTTCTGTAATTATTCATCAAAAGAGTGCGATTAAGTTTTGTTTTTTGAATGGAATAACCGCTGCGGAAACGTTGAGCATGCTGCAGAACGATTTCGGGGATCAAACTCAATAAAAAACATTTGATTGGCACACAATTTTTTAAGAAGGCAGAAAATGCGTTGAAGATAAAGAACGTCCCGGACGACCATCCACATCAATTGATGAGAAGCACGTCAATCAAATCAAGGAATTAGTGCTTGCAAACCGTCGATTTACAATAAAAGACCTTGCTGATAATGTTAGCATTTCAACGGAATCAGTCAATGCAATTTTGAAGGATGTTTTGGTGTTAAATTTCGATTGGTACCGAAAATACCGATTTTTTTGGAAAAGCAGGGTCGTGTTGAGCTTACCGAAAGAATGCTCTTTGGCTGTGAATACAAGATAAAACGCTTACTTTTTTATGAGACTCTGGCGAGATTTTTTATCTTGCCTCACCTTTAGCACTACATTAGCTTTATTAATGATAGTAGTATTGATGACTCCTCCCATAAATAAAGCTAATGTGCTAAAGGTGCGGCAAGATAAAAAAATCTCGCCAAAGTCTCATAGAAATCAAGATAATGTTCACAGTTTTCTTTGATTACCCTAATTTACTATGAATTCCTTCCGCTGAGCCATACTGTCAGCGAGAAATATTATTTATGCGTCGTTTGCGTGAAGCTTTTCGTCAAAAGAGGCCCGATTTGTGACAAGGTAACTATTTATTTGCACTTTTATAATCTGCCATCTCTCACTGCATTAATTTTACGAGAGTTTTTTTTGCCAAAAAAATGCGACGAACGACGTTCCATAACCACCATATTTTTCTGATTTAGCAAATGTGATTTATGTTTACTCATTTGCTTGTTAAACTCAAAAGACCTCTCCGGGGATATCGTTTTGAGTCAATCGATGAGAAAAAAGCATAATCGAAGAAGGTGTTGAAGGCCATTCCTAAAAAAAGTCTATTTGTAATGCTTCAAGAACTAGAAAAAACTTTGGAATAAGTTTGCTGCATCGAATGGGGAGTACAATGAAGGCGATGAAAAAGATTTGGAACAATAAATAAAATTTTACATTTTATAATTAAATTTCGGGGGTTGTTTGGGCACAGCAGTATATACCGAATTAATTATATGCAAGTAACCATATTACAAAAAATATCTTTTATGTAAAAAATTATCTGCCAAATTACTTTCGTTCTGAAGTCTTTCAGCCTGATTTAGGAAAATTCTGTTATTGTCTCTGGTGTATTATTAAGTTGGATGTATCTTTATGACCCTCAACTGGGATCATGATCGCTAATATATCTAATTATCTTGTTACGGAGTTATAAGATGAAATCGAATTACGTAGGGGCAGGATTTTTATATTTTGGGTTAATGTTTGGATTTCGGGAAAGACATAAATTGTTAAGGAGATTGGAATTGTAGTGATTTTTTATGATATGGTGTTTAGCAGGACATCAGTGGGAAGGAAACCATCATGAAACAAAATATAACTTATATTTTATAATTTCTTTAAAAAACAGCTGGTTTTACTGTTGACTGTCTAATTCCAAAAAAAAGAAACATACAATTTATCAAAATTATTCGAACTGCAATTAAGATAAACTCCTTTACTCCTTTTAATGAATATTCATATCGCTCATTATTTACCAAATGCACTGGAAACAAAGTGTACATTCGTGCGTTGGGCAACATCAAGATAAGTCGTCCGCTTTTTTTCCTGTTGAGAGAGAGAGGAACTGACATCGGTGGTGTCCGAGGCAATTTAATAGATTCGGCTTCGGCTCCTAAGAAACTCGCGTGGACATCAATCATCGGCGTTAACGCGTCTTTTTCTCTTATGAGATACCGACCGGATAGATGCACGGACTCCGGCAATTACTCGGATGGCAAGTGGTATTCCATTTATCAGTGGAGATCGGAATACCACCGGGGCGTTTCCCATACATACTAAGTGGAGATTTAGAACGGTTTATTTATGGGTGGGATATTTGAGACATGATTAGAGATGATTTTTTTTTCTTAAACATTTAAGTTGGCAGTTTTCAAAATGAGTAAGTTTAGTATAGCTGAATTTATATAATATATTTTTCTTATTATATTCTGAATAAACTCACCCGTGGCGAAACATTTTTAATAATAGAAAATTAGAACACTTGGTTTTTTAATGTTTCACAGATTTTTCTTGTTATCCATATTTTAAGTTTTACTTTACAATTAAATAAAATTCCAAACAGATGCTGTTCAGTAAATAAACAAAATTCGATTTATCTTCATATAACATTTTTTTACTTCCCAAATATGATGTCAAAGTTTTGTATTCTTATTATTATAAATCACCCTGTATAGACTAACATAATATAATAAATACATATTTTCACAATATATTTCCAAATACGAGCTATCAACCTTTCTGCCCTGTTAAAAAATATTATGTTGAGGTATTATTTATAATTTATTATGAATAATAATCTTTAAAAAAATGTTCGCCTTTATAAAGTCTATTTGAATAAAAATTATACTCAATTTAAAATATTAAAATTGGTGAAGCGATTAAAGAAAAATATAGAAAAAAATGCAAAGATGTAAGTACAAATGGAAATGTAAATAAAAATGAAATGATTGAAAATTGAGAAAAATCAAGTTGATAGAAAATAGAGGCAACTAAACGCTGGTTGAGAATGAAGGGTGGAGATGAAGATTACAGACGAAAAACACGTTCTCATCGAGGACAAAATATTCATCCTAAACTCTTGGTTATTTGGGTTTCCGATGGGTTACCTATTGCAAATACAGCCTAGATATGCTGCTGATACAATGAGAAGAATAACTTGCTTAAAATTTAGCGACGTTTTTTTAATGAATCAACTTTATAAATTATATATATATATATATATATATATATCGAAAGACCCTTTTATCGATAGGTGTTGGGGTTCTTATTCAATTCTACATCTTGATCGTTTTCTTCCATTTGTTTCTATCCTTGGTTATCTTTTCTGACTCGCCTATGCTTAATCCTCTCTCTTGGATTGCCTTCGTAATATTGTTTTCCCAATGGTCTGCCTCTACTTGCAATGGTCTTTGCTTTGAATGGCAGAGGATGGACAACGTATGTTTTTACTAGTATTTTTCTGTCCATCCTCTGCCTTTCCTCCACATATTTTTGTTTCTTCTTTGTATTTAATTCTTCTCTGACCTCCACATTACTTATTCTGTTACTTCTGGTTATGCCTTTCACTTCTCGTAGAAATTTCATTTCCGCAGCTTGTATCTTACCTTTACCTTTCTTGCTTGCATCCATGTTTCATATCCATATGTCAATATTGGAACGTATGTAGTTTTAAAGACGACCATAGTTTAAATGCTTGTAATTGCGTTTATGAGGTGATTTGGTACATTTCTTTGACCAAACTCTACTTATTTTAACTTTGTTAAATGCCTTTTCTAAGTCAATAAATATACGCTTTGATGTTTTTATTTATTCCTGTTTTTTTTTAATGATTTGTTCTAAAGTAAAAATAGGGTTTTTGGCGCTTCTTCTTTCTCTAAATCCGCTTTAAACTTATTCTAACGTGTCTCCGATTCTGTTTGTCAGTCTTTGCTGTAAAATTCGTTCTTAGATTTTTAATACAGTGCTCAATAGAATTATACCTCTGTATTTCTTACAGTTACGTCTATCCCCACTCTTATATATGGGTAGAATAACTCCTGTACTCCAATCAGTTGGTGTTTTCTTTTCTTTCCAAATTCTGTTTATAATCTCCCATAGAAGTATTTTTATATTTCACCATTTCAGTTGTAATTTTGTCACGTCCGGAGGTTTTTCCATTTTTAAGTTTATTTATCCCTTCTTCCGGTTCATGGGTATTTCTGCGTGTCATACTGCATATAGATGGCTTGTTCCTATTTTCTCTTTATTGGTGTATATAGTAATTCTTCATTTTTTTTTTCATCTGTTTATTATATCCACATCATTGGTAACAAGTTTGTTTTTCTTACCTGTAATTGTTCCTGTGTTAGTCGTTTCTTCTTTTCTCATGTTTTTTTTTTTTTTTATTGTTTTAAAAATTAGTTTTTTATTATAAGATGCTCGAGAATTATGTTTATGTGATGCATTAAATCAGCTAAAAAGAGTTTGATTCATTTATTTAACTGGTAAAGGAAAATAATGATTTAAGAATGATTTTTAACATCAATAATTGAACTTTTAGCGGAAATTTATTTCAAACAATATGAAGTAAAAACAATAGTCGCAGATAACGAAACTATTTTTTATTGTAAAAACAGTGAAACTAAAATATATTGCGTTTTTATTTAATTATGAATATGCAGTTTCATCAAGTGGCAGCCTCAACTATTGTATTTTTAATCCAACTATGTTGATTTGAGAGCGAAAGTGATTCTTTTATGCAATACTATTGATAAATAATAAAAAGTAATAATAAGTAATAAAACACTTAGATTGTAAAGTTTAAAAAAAGTTACTTTACACTCCAAGTGTTTTATTTCTATTTGTAATTGAGTTTCAACAAATAAAGGCTTCAATCATATAATATGCAATATTAATTTATGTACGTTAACAAAATGGCGAATGCGCCGGGAACCGACGTAATAATAATAATAATTTATTTATTTCCCAACAGATACATATAGATCTAATAACGGAGAAAATTTATCAAACATAGAGACATTAAATAATAATAACATAAAGTAAAATAAAGTATACATAATAATAATGTAAATACGAGATGGCTACAAA
Organism: Philonthus spinipes; assembly: GCA_963082785.1. NCBI lineage: Eukaryota > Metazoa > Arthropoda > Insecta > Coleoptera > Staphylinidae > Philonthus > Philonthus spinipes. The sequence continues at coordinate 21,482,471 of OY720303.1, forward strand.
AGGTGCCATAATTTTCAGGTAGCGGTTATAAAAATCAATTAACCGATTAATTTGTTGTCAAATTAACATATTTTCGTTATCTATGATTTTTGTTTTTAATTCATAATTTTTGACATAAATTAATCAATTTATATAAATGATCGAAATAAATTGGATTATTCTTCATAACGTTTCACGAGGCCGTTGGAATATTAAATGTTGTTCCGAAAATTCTTATTATTCTCTAAACATTTTAGATGAAATAAATAAAACTAACAATGAATCAATCAATTTAAAAATTTTACACACAGGCAATAAGGGATTGTTATTAAATTGTCGTAAAGGCTTGGAGATCACAAAGGCCATAAAAAGTGAAAAAAAAAAAACGTAGTTAACGACAATGAAGACGTTTGTAGTTCCCCGATACTCAATGCCCCTATTGCCTAATAAAATATTCCATAGTTGTAAAATAATAAAAATAAGGTGTATAAATCATTTATATAATTATTGTAAAAAGTATATATTCACACAGATATCCAGTTGTACATCATTCTTGATAATAGCCGAAACTAGTTGAAGTTAAACGTATGTAAAACAAAGTCAAGTAAATTTAATTTACAAATTTAATTCAATACTAACAATCAATATTTGTTGATCCACTGTTGCCAAATGCACATTTCTTTAAATTGGCTCGCAAGGAGTCACAATACAATATTTTTATCTTACATATTCAACTAGAAATTAATCAACGAACAACACTATCTGAAGATAATCACACCTAAATTAAATAAAACTAATTAATAAATTATTCCCTCTTTAACTACTGCGATTTTTTTACTTACGCTACATAAGTACTTTAAGATAAATATCCATTAAAGCAACTACTTCTCGAGCATATGAGGACATTGAATTACATAATGGACACTCGCTGTTGCACAGCAATAAAATATTGTATAATACAACAATTTTTGATTCGATTTAATGCAAAGAACAAATCAAGTTACGTAATATAAGGCCATCTGCAGACACGTGTTTCGGAATCTATACCCCATTAGTACAGCTCTGCCTTACATATTACATAATTTTCTAAATTAAATTAAATTAATTATGCGTACCGTCCCGGCTCCCATCTATTATTAAATCAAATCAATTAATTTTAATAACTTGTTATTTAAAGGTAGTTAAATTGAAATTTAAAAGTTTACTACAATTTTTGTACATCTCAATTTCTTCTAATATATTTTAAAGTGAAGAATTTGACATTTTTAAAATTTTTAAATTATTTAAAGAAAATGTATGTTTATATGGTTGGCAATTGCGGATTTTTCTCCGATGTTTATTTTCGAATAACACATGTGTTCTTTGAATCTTGTTCCTTTTTGTTTGCCTATTGTATATTTTTCACAATTATAACATTGTGCTGAATATATGCCACTTTATTCTAAATAATTACTTTTGTTAAACGTTTTATTTATTTAATTGATAAAAAAAGCACTAATATCATTCCTTCACACTTTTATTTTTACTCCATATGTACTTTTCGGACACAATGTGTTTTATTTATTTATTTAACGGGTTTACCTTTTTTACAAATCTACAATATAATTAATAATAATTATTTATAGTGGATTGTAGAACAAAAATTAAAAAATAATAACTTTGTCTATTAATCAAAGTCTATTAGAAATAATAACAACAAGAAAAGTTAAAAATGCTTTGAGATCTATCTTTTTTTTTTTTTGGTTGATTGGATAAAATTATAATTAGCAATTATAGAATCTACTTTTCGTAAATTAATATTATATATAAAAAGCAAGTAAATTTATATAGCTTATATTAATTAGCCATGCAAAATTTGTTTAAACATAATTATCTATTAAAAGTAAATAAAAATAGAAATCTGGTTCCTGGAGAATTAGTTTGAAGAAGAGCATTTTCATAATGTGTATTGAGAGCAGAACGGCATTAAGAAATGCAATTACTGCACCTATTAGAAAACACGGGCAGCCGTCGTATTTTCAAATATTTCATGGTTGGCCAATTCCGCTGTAAGCGAGCGCGCGCTGGAAAACATGGAGGTATTTTAATGCATCACATCTGCGACATACAATTTTTACTGCAGCGAGTAATACTAAACTTATAAAAATATACATATGATACAATTTAATAGCAATTTCGATTAATAATTTAATCCACGGAAATATTTTTTTTGTAATTCAATCTCTTAATTAATTATTTTAAATTAAAAAAAATATATGCTTAAATTGTTTAAATATAAATATGTCTCAATTCACATGATTAAAAAGATGTGATGTGTCCATCATGGCACTTTCCCCGTTGATTTCGGTCAAATAAGTTTTTGATTGAAAATTTAATAGGAAAGGAAAAATTAAAATTGAAAAATGTCTTTTTCATTTTTTGAAACTGGAAGCTTTTACGATGAATAAAATAATTATTTAAATAATAAAAGTCTCCAGAGCAAACATAAAGTAGTTTATAAAAATAATTGTTTATTTCTAAGAGAATTTATTAAATAGATGAAATTATTCCGCTTATAAAATAAAACTAAAGGTCTTACAAAAAAAGTTTTATAACAAAAATTATTTATTATTTCAAGTTCTAAAACTTTTGTTTAAAAAAAAATGTCTATCAAATTTTTCTTCAACAAATACTTATTTGTTTAATAGCAGAACAGATTTTTTTACTTCCTTAAAAATTTTCGAATTATTTTGTTTTGATTTATTAAAATTTAATAATTTTTTTCTCTTTAATTACTACAGCTTTGAATTATACTTATGTAAATAATTATTTCATTTTTATTTTTTTAGTTAGAATTTAAATCTCTGAAAAAAGATACTTCCATAACTTTTAAAATAGGTTTATAATTTATAAATAATTAATAAATTTTGATCAAATTTGCAAAATATTACGTGTTTAAATTGCATTAGCCATGACTTGTAAAAAAGTCCATGTTAAATTGTAATCATAGAATTATGTCAAAAGTGACGTTAATTTTAATTGGTTCTTTTATATGAAAGTCATGGCTAATGCAATTTAATTATGCGATTATTTTAAAATTTAATTGCATTTAATTTAATATTTATTGATTTTAAAATTGAATAAAGCAACATTTTAGGCAGATTTTGAAATTCTGAACATATTTTAATTCTTTCAGTTTTTCTCTAAAATAAATGGGAAGCAGGAATTTGCAAAACGATGTTTTTACATGTAAAATCCTTATGTGTTCTTGATCGTGTGAATACTCGGTATAACAACATTTATTAACAATTAAGTTTACAAAAACATAACAATAATTGATTAAGTATATCATATTATAATTTAATCGACCAGAGATCTTTCTGCCAAATTAATTTTATTTAATCTAACATATTTTTTGACAATTTTTTTATTATTGTAAATATTAGTACTGCTAATTACACGTATTATTCAAATCGTTGGTAATTACCGAAGTGGTTATTATCCTAATGAAAGCAAGTCCGTTGGATAAGCACGGGCCGATTCGTATGCAGAATGAAAAACCCATTTCATGCACCATCAACAATTAATTAGTGTTTGGTCCTTTAATAACTGTGCTAAACGTATTGTATTAGCACACACATTAAACTGTTTACAGTGAGCGAATGCTGCGAGGTGTTTCAAGTGGATGGCACCTGTTGCTGCATGACTTGTCTGTAACCCACATTCAGCAGCCACGGTGGAATGTGAAAGTGATGTCTGAAATACACTTACTTATGTGCTTGCACCTTAAATATTGATATTGGTGGAAGTTGGTGCCTTACCACACTTGAACGGTGTACAATAAAAAAGTAATAAACAAATTTTGTTGGATTTTATGAAATTGTGATTTTACTATTTTATCATAAAATGTTATTGTTTTTTGTTTATCAGATAGCAATCTTATTTTTTGCTTTGGCTTTTGTCAAATAATTTTCAATTGAAAAATAGTAAGAAAGTAGATGTTGGTGCATTGTCACATTTAAATGGTGTACAATAAAAACAGATTAAACCGATTTTGCTGGATTTACATTTTTTCCCCATGATTTTCGCCTTTTGCCAAAAAATATCCAATTGAAAAAAAAAAACAAAGAAGAAAATTGTTTGCAATAAAAAAAATTCGCTAGTGAAACGAACAACCAAGTGTATTAATTAAAATACTTCATAACTATTACATAAAAAATGTATCATCACGGGATAAGTGAGAATTTAATTCAAAATATAATTAGAATCCATGGGCGGAGGAAAAAATCATAAAATAAATAAATACACTAGTTCTCTCAAAATTGTAATTTTTTTCTAAATTAGTAGGCTAATAGCAACATAATTATCAAAAAAGAACGAATATAAAGTGCAGGCAACTTTTTAATTTTCAACTTTGAAACATAACCTGTCTTTGTGTAGAATCCGTGAATGGAGAAAAGAAATCATTAAAAAAATAATAGAGGAGTTCCCTTTAACTGTTAATTATTTATGAATCAATAGGCTACTAGCAAAATGGCCGGAGAAAAAAATCATACAATAAATAAATAGACTAGTTTTCTCAAAATTGTTATTTTTTTTTTTCTAAATTAGTAGGCTAATAGCAACATAATTATCGAAAAAGAGCGATTCTAAAGTGCGGGCAACTTTGTTGATTTTAAACGTTGCAATTTAATGTTTATGTATTATGATTGTTAAAATGGAAAAGTTTAACTATGTCATAAATAAAATTGCTATTACGTTGCAAGTTAATTTATTTATTTATTTGCGGAATCTTCATTTTATAATATACATTTCATTTACAAAAAAACTAATGAATAAAATCCTAAGTTTAATTGATGTATTGAGTCCTAAATTGGTCCAATAAAACCGTATTAATATTAAGATAATAATGCTCAATTTTACTGTTTAATTCTTAAAATTTTTGCTGTTTATCGTAGATTATATTAAATAATTAAAATTCTCTTGGTTATGGTGGAGACGCCGGGAAAATTCGTGGCTGGAATACCAGTGGCTATTTTCACATTGGTACTAAAATAAGATGATTAACTTGAAGTCTTTTTGAGTATTCCATATGATTTTTTGTTAGAACGAATCCTCTTATTTTATTATTTTACTCTTATTAGACACAGCAAGTAACGGTGGATAAAATATAACAGTTTCATTCATGCAATTATTGCAATCCGCTTGAATTTGCACCCTGTTGATGCCACTAATTATACAACCAAGCCTTTCTATTCGTCATTTTTTGACCAGTTCGTATCTACTAAAATTGGATACTTTCTGATCGATCTCTTAGTTTCGGTTGATTTGGCTCAATAATTTCACTAATTATTAACGTTTCTACTTCATTGAACATTATAAATAGCACAATGAATTAAAATTCAGTTAATATGTGAATAATTTTTATAAATGAACCGAGACTGATTTTTTTTATAATAATAGAAAAAAAAAACTTGAGCGGTATTTGCCGAGAATATCTATTAGATATTTGTTTTAAAGTACTTACGTAACGTAAGTCAAAAAGTCACAGTAGCTAAAAAGAAACTAAATAATTTGTAATTGATTATTTTCAAATTCTTTTTATTTAATCATCATAATGTTTGCTTGCGACTGTAACTACTGCAATTATTTATTAAATTTATTTGTAAATAAATACATAAATTCACTACGTAAGTTTCGACTACTGACCGTCATTTTAAAGTGACATAAATTACAAAAAAGTTACATTAGTTTAACGTGAACAGATAAATTGTTTAAAATGTCATAAAATTTCAATTAGCGGCGTGTACACTAAATCTGATTGCCCATGCAGAATATTTTTATTTAATTTAATTTTTTATAGTTCATCTAATTTTTACCTGCAAAATCAGTGTTGTCTTCTCGGACTTTGTATTTTATAAATATGGAAACGGCGAGTTTTTCTATTTGAAATTTTGGTTGGTTACGTAAGTTTCGAAATATTTTTGATTTGTTTATGTCCATGAATTTATCGAGTTGGTTCAAATAAAATAAGGCCTTACTTACGAGGAGAGCAGTTTCTATATCCTCTCTGCCTCATGAGCAAGGCCTTTATCCCTATTCGCGAGTTAATCAGGGCTATTCCGTACAGAAAATTTTAAGTTTCTCGTATATGTTATTAATTATTTTCATTCTATATATATATTACAAAAGCTGCTTAGACTGTGGTGATAAAATATAACGTACACTTTAAACTTAACATTTTCCTTATAGAATACCATACTTCTTTGTGTTCTCATTTAAATAAAGAAACTAATATAAATAGAAAATAGTATTCATTCACTTGGTCACAGTTATTTAAATATATTAAATAAAAATGATTGATATGTAACGTTCCTTTTGTTGTTTTTACATTAAATTTTTCTCGGATCAAAAATTTGTTGCATTATGCAATATTTTATTGATGTGCAACAGCAGGTGTACATTATGTAATTCAATGTCCGGCGTAGGTATTTGCCCGGGAAGTTGTTGTTTTAATGTGCATTTGTTTAACGTACTTACGTAGCGTAAGTCAAAAGTCACAGAGCTAAATGTGAAAATAATTTATTAATTATTTTCAAATCATTTTTATTTAATATAAAGAAACTAATATAAGTCACGTATACTCGACATTAATGTCTTAATAAAGCAAACAATAGTTTATTGTACATTCTTCAATCTTTCCTACAGCAATTATCCAATCGCGTTGCACAACTACTGGATCATCAACAATATTTACCAAACGGATTAACGTGTGAACACCAAACACTCATTCACATTCACCTGCATAATTATTGCAAAACACTAATGCTTTTTTAAACGTATCTGTGTGTATTCAAAGAAAATCAAACACCACTTTCGATTGGTGCCGGCAGGAGGAAGAGCAAGGTCGCCCCACATCTCAGGCAACAGCCTGACCATAGAGAGAAATGTTAACGTGCTAAAGGTTGTCGATCTTGCCCCGGGCGATCGTAATCTCTTGTTTTCCCGTCCGCTGAATATTGGCATAATCGATATTGTCTTCTCGACCTTTGTCTTTTAGAAATGTGGAAACTGTGAGTTTCTCTATTCGAAATTTTGGTTATTTTTAACAATAATGCCTTTATTTTCTTTCGATAGAAAATATAACATAGAAAATATATCAATATCACCTATACATACATGTATTGTGTTACATTATATTATATATAATATAACACAATACATACAAGTTATTATTAAAGCGAATACGAAAAAGTTACCTTTCGAGCGATTTTTGATTTCTATGTTAAGTTCTTCACCTGAAGAAACAACGATGTAAAACAATTATCGTGAAATACACAAAACTTAATTGGAAATCATTAAGTGTTTTATTTAAAGTGATGATGGATATTCAATAGTGCCTCAATTATTATTGTTTATTAACGGTATATCACCATTTCATAATTACAAAACATAATTGTATAACATAAAAAATAAAATATAGTATAAAAAACATATACAATGAAACAATAATATGTATCGATTTATTTACGATATAATTTCAATGTGTTAAAGAATATCCCGAGTTTGTTCGAATAATCTTAATTGAACATCGATTTTTCTTCAATTATGATTATTTATATATTAAGATTTTAATTATAATTAAACTTAACTAAAGCGGAAGTTTTCAAAGTAGCAATAGTAAAGTTAATCCAGTATGAATTAATACGTAAATATAATGAATATAGTCTTAATTCATTATATTTAGATTTTTTTTTTTATTAGATATTTTTTATTTTACATTTTGCTGACGCCAGAGAATAAAAATAAATAAAACATCACATATTTTCATCATTTATTAAATCCATTTCATCAATTTATTACAATACAATATAATCTATAGCATGTGGTTACTTTTATTGACAACATATTTTTTAATAAAAAAATCAAAGCATTGTAGAGGAGAAACGTTTTATATCATATTGCACTAATATATTAAAGTTATGGTTACTTTGTAATAACCGAAATATACATTTAGTATCTAATAATAAAATAAACCAGAGAATAAAAAGTGAACCCAACCTGTTTTATTTTCGGTATGAGTTAATTTACATTCCGTATTTGCCTTTGTTAATTATGTCATAAAATAATTAATAGAGTTTAAAAGTCACAATAAGTAATTCGAAATAAATTATTGCTGTACTAAAAAAATAATTAATGTTCTCTTTTAAAACTGTGATTACTGTAATGACTATAATTAGTGTAATATTAATAAGATTCTGTCAGTGTGCTGTTGGACTAATTGGAGTAATATAAGATGGTCTAGATATTCAGCAATGCGCTATATATGGCTTTCTTTTGTATTTTCGATTAAATTAATTTTAATTTTGTAATTAATTTGCTAAAATATTTGTTATTTACAGCGAGCCAGTGTATTTGAAAACAGTTTGTAATAATTTAATGTAAAAGGACGAGAATTCAACATAATCCTAATGTAAAAAAAATTCCTATAATAAATAAAATTAAATAACATGAAATATGGTTTTAAAAATTAATAATTATTAGAATTACGCGAATGATATTTTTATGTTACGTGTGTTTTCTTTTTAATTAGCAATACTTTAAATTGTTGCTGTTATTTCATCTGGTAAACGGTACGCGTTGTAACATAGCATTCTCTTACATTCCGGTGCACATTTATGTGTTGTGGTTGGCTCGAATTCGTATTATGTAAGATGATTTCAAGCAATTAATTTATATTAGCCTCATAAACTTTTACAACAGGGTGGCATTTAAATAAAAGCTCACAATTATGGTAACGGATTTTTTTGTTGACTATTCTTTAAAATTGATGATATACAGGGTGTTCGGGAAGTAAAGACTAATATTAAACATTATCAGAAAGACCTCTGGTCGATTGCCAGTTCGGAACTAGTATGAACTGTATGATATTGTATAGTTTTGTATGGTATGTATATTGTAAGCATTAGTCCTGAATAAAGATTTATATATATATAGAGAGCTTTTTTTGTGAGTATACATTTCCGCTATATATACCTGTTAATTATTTTTAGAATCGTCCTAACCGAGCTATTCGACCGTATTTGTATATATTTTCGATCTAATTTTTGACACAATTTGAAGTTTAGCGTTTGACATATGTGTTTAATTGCGTCTTTATAGGCGCATACCTTTTTTGCAGGTATACACTTCTCCTAATGTATACTGCTAAAAAAACCTCTCTGTATATATATATATATATATATAAATAATATATATTAAACATTTTATTAAATATTCTATATGTAATAGAATGATGGACCATCATTTATATAACGTACGTATAACTGGTGATGTCCATTCCATTTTATTATGTCATCAAATCATTGGCATTTGATGAGGACGGTTGAACGGTTTTTCATCCTCCTACGCCACAAAAAAAATCATCTGAAAGGGCGTTTCAAGGGTTTTCGTTTATGGAAATAATAGTTCAGCTCGGACGGTTGAGCTGAACTATTGTCGCGCTTAACGTGGCAATGTCTCCTTCGGGGTCATCCGATGATCCCCTTATTGAACGGATCTTGTGTCGTCTTAATTTTAATTAAATTCAGCCTTCCGGCTACGTTTAATTTTCTTGGGACGGATCCCGTGGTTAAGGGTAACTTCGAATTTAGCTAATTTTCTCGGTAAGGATGGAAAGTAGCTGCGAATTCCTTGAGTCGGCTGTCTATTTTTCGCCGGAAGCGGCGAATATCTTTTTGTTCTTATTTTCGGACGACGAAGACTACCCTATTGTTTCTTAGAACCTGTAAACATAGTCAGTCCACCAGGATACAGACATCTGCCCATTCCGCTACCTCGGCTGACACGCGACCGATGCCGTTCCTGAAGGATCCACCACGTCTACTTCACTTGAAGTCGCCCTTCGAAACCCTAAGTTACACACCAGCCAGATCAGCATTCTTTGCTGAGCGTACGACTAATGCTCTCTTCAAGCTTTCAATGACGACTGTGATTAAATATCCTAATATGAACCATTATAATTGGGAGATAACGCAAGCGCCATCTATTGCCTAATTTGATGAATCATCGGCAACGATTGGGTCTTCAAGATAAAAGATTTAGAATCGCTGTTTCGTCCACTATAGGGAGACGAAATTGTCATGTTTATGACAACAGGAAACGAAATTTATTTAATAGAACTTATAAAATTTATTTAAAAGTGTTTTTTTATGATCACAATAAGTAACATTTCCCATATATGTATGAAAAATCATATCCTCTATATGACCATCATGGTCGTTCGCAAACATGTTCTCAAAAATTTGCTGGGATGCCGTTAATAACCCTTAGAATTTCATTCTTCAATTGATTTTGGTTTTTTCACGTACACTTTTGATTTTATAACTATCCACAAAAAAAGTGACCAAGCATAAGATCGTGTTATCTGGCAGGCCATCCCGGTTTGCCACGCATAGAGATATTTTTCTAAGAAAACTTTTTATTCAGCGGAACAATCGTTTCACGGAATGTGAAATGTTGCACCATCTTGTTGAAACTGTGAAAGAAAATTACGATTTTTATAATTTTCTTTCACAGTGGCGGCACCTCCATCATTATTTTTTCTAATGGTTTCTGAATGATTAATTTGGAATTGTAAAAACACATTGGGGACTATTCTGTAAGGTAAATGTTTAACGTGTACGTTATATTATTATCACAGTCTAAGCAGCTTTTATATATAGAATGTGAAGATAAATAATAACATACAAGTAAAAATTAACATTTTCTGTACGGAATACCCGAATATTTCAGCAGGAATGTTTCATGAAATAAAAATTCACAACAAGCAATCTGTTATGCCATCATAAATTTATTTCGGAAGCTTTGGGAAAAGCATCAGGTTGATGCCATTTACATAGATGTTTTTGATCGAGTTGATCATAACGGTTTATTAAAATAAAAAATATCAGCAATTGGGTTCGCTTCCTATCACCGAACTGAACCCAATTTCTGATATTTTTTGTATTAGAGTGGATATTTAGAGTGCTGAAAGTAAAAATTAGTTATATTATTTTCATCTGAAATTAAGATATTCTTGGATGTGCCCCAGGGCTCTCACTGTGAACGACCATTTTTTTTAAATTATTTATTAACGTTAAAAATTAAATTAAATAAAAAGAATTTGAAATTAATAAATTATTTCGTCCTAGCTGTAGACTAGTTACACGTGAGTAGTACTCCTAACTAGTTCGATATTTAAAAAAATCTTTTTCGATTCTAATAGCGTTATCTCTTCGATTTTTCAAGGACTGATTCAACCACCCTCTTACAATTTCTTCTAGACCATGTTCTAAATAAAAAACAATTTACTATAATTCGAGCGTCCTTAGACATTGTCTCCGAAAGAATTTCCTTAAACGAAAGTGACATTTTATTGAATTCATCAATCGATTCGTGCGAGTGGGTACGTACCTACCTCAAATGCGATTATTGACCCTTCTCGTGTGTAATTCCACGTAAAATCGGCATTTACGAGAGTGCATGTATATGATACGCCTATATAGAAAGACGAAGAAAGCAAACTCAAGCTGACCCACTTGCGAGGAGCAAGGACACTCTCACCTCAGCCGACATTCTTTTTCCTGCACCGACGACGGCAATAACAACAGAGTTCGAACAATTAAATTAATTAGCGTATTTCAGGATTACATTAAAGTTCGTGTTAGTTTCCTACAATGATTTACAACAACTATTAATTTTGTTTTTAATAATTTACATATAACATCAATTAACATGTACGATTTTTAAATGATGTATTATTTAAATTAAAATTAAAACACGGAACTATTAGGTTTGACAATATTTATTGTAGAAAAAAACCTGTTACAATTGTTAACTTAAGGAGGAAGTTTAGTAGGTAGAGATGGCTATAGAGTAAAGTAGAAATAATCGATCGGAATAGTCAGTCTCTAGCATTTAATTATAAAAATGTATACTTTCATTTATTATCTTTCAAGAAAATAATAAAATTATATCAATTCATTAGTTCGAGTAAGAGCAGAAAATTATGAGATATAATGAAATTAATAGGCAATGAATGTCAAGTTATTTTAATATACAATTTAGTGAAATACTTAAAACATAATTTTACATTTTGTTACTAATAATATGAATTAAAAGTGGCTATAGACCATAATATGATATAATTATGATTTTTATTGTCCCTTTACTGTTTTTATACCAACAGTATACCAGTTTGATTCCGCCCTACTGGGTGAGTCTACTGAACATTCCTCTTTAAGCGGGATGAATACTTTGTATTTTTCGAAATTAAATTTCGTTACCATGGCATCGCTAATCCATCGGCAAAAGCTCCGTTATTTTTTCTACAGACAGTAACTAGTTTGTATATAGCGTTTAAATAAATGTGATTTACTATTTGTAAAAAAAATATTACAAAAAAAAATATTATAGAGGTAGTGTCTCTATAATAAATTTATAATTTTACAATTGTTTCTCAATCATATGTGATTTAGTTGAATATCGGTAGATTTTTTTTTTGGAAAACACGCTTTAACGGTTTTTTAACTATTATATTAGAAATAACCCAAATATTGCTTACTGCTTTTTAGTTTCCTATATATTTCTTATTTATTTATTGCGTCGAATCGTTTTCACCACTTACGCCGTTAACACCTGTTGCCCATAAATTAAAAAGAAAACATACATAAATTTGTGTTTTGTGCTTATGCAAAAATGAGATATTACTGAAAGGTCGAAAAAGTTTGTCAATATTTTGCAACCGTGATTGCTTGTACTCCTATCTTTTTACGCTAACGCTTGGCCAATGTAAATATTTAATTTGTGTTTGGCCGAGTATTGAAAGTTGTCTTATTCGCGGGCATTTGTGAGTATGTGTGGAAATAATAGAAATTAGACCGGCTTGCCCAACGATCCATTAATTATTGCGAGAAAATACTGTGTCACTGCAATTTAAATTAATACGATTTTCCCCCAAGTGAATTACAATCCCGCCATAAATGAGTTTTAATAAACTCATAAATTAAAGCAATGATTAATAATAATCAGTGAAATATGTTTGTTGTTTTAAATATATTAAATATATAGAAAATCTTTATTTCTGAGAATTACATTAAATTACATCACAATATTTGCATCATTACAATCATTTACAAGTAGTTAAGCTTCAGAAAAATGGCTATCGACCATCGGTTGTTCTGCCTGTTTCTATCCAGCTCTAGACGTTTTATTCAATCGTCAGAATTGCTAACGTCACTTTCTAAGTTCTCCAAATTAGTTGAGATGAATCGATTAATTGTTAGCGAAGAATGGGCATATTTAAGATCAATGTTGGGATTACGAGGGATGCTTTATAACAGGAGCTATGTGAGGATTGTGGAGAATTTTAAGAAAAGGATTTCAAGTGTGCGTTTAATAGCGGTAATTTTGCATGGAGAAAAGTGTTGGAACGGTTGCGGAGAGGATTATTACGGTGTCATACGAAAAACTAAAATGTATTGTGAAGATTTTAGTAGATAAGAATTATATGCAGTGTCAATAAAATAAAACTTTCTTAAAATATTTTTTTTTATTTACAGGTTTCCCTTCAGAGTACTTTGGCTTCAGCGGTTGGAAGTACAACAGGATGCCTGCATCCTTGCAGTCGGCCAGAAGGAGCGTCCACAGCCAGAAGTCTGGCCACCATGCGGACGCAACAGCCTGGCTCTTTACCAGAATACCAAATAGATCCATACCATTTGTTAGAAGACGACTTAAAAGATGTGTATACATATATCAGACAGGTAAAATAATGACAAATTATTATTATTATTATATCTATTTACGAAAATGTCACCATTTTACAAAATTGTAACAACTTTTAATATAAGTAGTAGATAAATAAGCTATTACAAAATATTAAAAAAAAAACATTAAATTATATTCTACTTCGTAATAATTATCTTTGCTTAAGAAAACCTCACAACTGTAAGAACTGTAACAGTTATTTTTAAGAATAACATGACGAACAGTGTTAAAAGTGTTTTAATTAATTTAATTTCCTATGTTCGCGCAGTATAAATATAATATTTTCATAACATTTTTTTCTCAAATTTATTGGTTCTTTAAGTGAAGAAAGTTTACATTAAAATTTAAAAAAATCTTAGAACTATATATATAAGCACATTAATACTGTTGGCACTGTGATGGGGTGAATATTTTTAGTGGTGGGGAGATTTAAAGTTCGATTTGTTCATTGAGTTTACGTGTCATGTAAGTTTTTTTTTGTCTTATTTGGAAATCTAATAAATCAAACTCGATGTTGAGAAGTCTATAATGCAATTTTGAATTACGTACCTTGAGAAATTCGAATAGTGTGTTCCTTCTTGAGTACAATTGCTTGATTTCTTCTCGGATCACTGTTTCGCTCCCCTTCTGGATGCTCTTTTCGCGGCGGCACTTTTAATTTAGATTTTAATTTTAACGTGCACAGGTAGAAACCAAATACGTTGTTCATAGTTTTCTAATTTGATATGTAACTTTAAGTATGCTTTGTATAATTTTCTATCATCCATTTTCAGTTTGAAATTATTCACCCGGTATATAAATGCTACAATTATTATTGAACACTGTATAAATCTTTACTGAAGAGTAATGTTTATATCTTTTAAAATATTTTAAATTGATTATTTTATGTTTGAAATCTTTAATATTGTATTTTTTGTTTTTAGTAATCATGGAACATTAATTTATTATTTCAGATTTTAATAAATGAAACACTTTTTACTTTGTTTGCATAACTTGAATTGTTTATTGTTGAGTATAGCGTGTCATTATCAAAACAAGAATTGACTTTTTGTTTTTATAATGACACGTTAAGGTTGTCGAAACAATAGTCAACAATAAACAATACTAGTTATACAAACAAAGTAAAAAGTGTTTCATTTATTAAAATTGAATTACAAAGTTTAACAAAGTAGAATCTTCAACAGTATATAAATATTAATGCAGATATTTGCAATAAATTAAATAAAAATGTATATATTGCGCTAATAATTAATAATTTCCTTCTTATCACAGAAATTAATTACTTAAAAATAGGTTGTTTAAATATGTATTTGTTTTTATAAATACTTTATTTATAACATATTTTTAATTCTTGAATCTTTGGGACGCTTACTTCGTGGTACATTTTCAATATTAATATAAAGAAAACAGTAACTTTTGTTGTATCATTTAACAATATATTTCACTGTGACTTCTTTATTCTAATAATATTTTTAATTAATAAAATAAAAATTTAATTGTACTTTTAAAATTATTTACCAATTTGTTGACGTATGAAACATGTATATTTAATTAAATCGACACAATTCAACCCTATTTCAAAATTCGAAAATTGTATATAATTTTCGATGTCATCATTCGCAAGTATCCATAATTTTCAAACAGATCGCACACACGCACTCAATCGCGCCGAGATTGTACTTTTACCTTCAAGGTTACTTTTACCCAGAGGCAGGTTATTGTACCACTTAAAGAGCGAAATCAAATTCCGTTTATATTATCCTTCTTAGAATCGGAGATTATTCATCAATCGTAAATAGTAAATACAACTAATAAAATATTATTTTGTGCAACATAAAAATGGAAAAAAATACAAATAATTCCACCGAAGAATATATTTTCGTTATTCTCATTTGTTGATAAAATTTTGTGGTAAATAATATTTAATTTGGTCTTTTGTTTGAATTGTGTTATCTTCTCATTCAAAGGTTTTATTCCATTTAAATTATTATTGTGTTCAACAACAAAATATGGAAAATTTTATTTAAAAATATCATTTATTTTCGTTATACCCATTTGCTGTTTATTATATATTATATTTATACATTTTAGTTTTTCTTATTTTTAAGGAATTTCCATTTTAAAAAATATATCTAATTTACAAAAAACTAATAAATATAATCCAAAATTAAATGTATGCATTGAATCACAAAATAGTTCAATATATTAATAAGGTTATTAATATTATGATTTTAAATTGAATAAATTTTGTTTTATGCTTAAAAAAATCAAACAAATTGTTTTTATTCAAGGGTTTTATTCCGTGTGCATACTTATTGAAAAATGAAAGCATTAATTTTCTAAATATTATTTTTAATTTTAAAATAATAATTTTTTACTCAATACTTTTCTTTATCAAAGACAAACAATTATTAGATTTTTTTTATTTTATCTACAATTTCTTACAAATTCACTTTGATAAATACAAATTCAAAATTTAAATTACTGAAAATTACAAGAGATAGAAAATACATGAGAGTAACTTGTATTTTCTATTTCTTCCCAGAAAGCGCTACGCAAATACGCAAAAAACAGCATAGTTTTTTTCTCGAATACTATTAATTTTGCAGTTTTCTGTGGATTAACCAACATTAATTACCCATCAAGTTGAAAGATCCCCCTCTATGGTATTGTTTCTCTGTTTCTTTTATATAATGACAAAAGCTCCTCACTCACATCACCCAAGTTTCCAGTAAAACAACAAGATGGTTCAGGAAAAAGTGGACTTTAAGACTCATAAAACAATCAAGACTAAGATTTTTACTATAAGTCCATTGTTAGAAACTTTCACATTATCCAAAAACCTCTTTAATATATAATATCCTATTCTGTTTTTCTTATTCATTATTACTTGTAAGTTAAAATTCAATATCAATTTAAGAATATTGGGCCCAACGAAATTCGTATCTTTTAGTTTAGCTTCTGATAAATGAAGACATTTCTACACTAATATAAACTAGTACCATATTTATTCAAAACTTTTAAAAATTCTTTAATTACGTCTAACTAAAGGGAAGGTCTGGACCTGACACCTAAAAAATGGGTCCACTTTGAGATGTTTTTCTCGAGTGAATATTTCGAATTGCAGTTGTATTAGCCACACAATTGACTACAAATTTCCAAATTTCTAGTTCTTAGAAGAAGAAAAAAAAAAACACATCCAAAATGGCGTTTCTGGTCTCAAATGGGACACATTGTGGGGCCTTGCCGTTTGCTTTTTTTTAAAATTCGAAATAGAAATATTTTTTGACTTTGAAAGGAAACAAAATCTGCCAAAAAATAATCGTTATTGGTCAAATGGCTACTATTTTTTAGTTTTATTATTAATCGGGCCACAGCAAGCCCCCTCGAATTCAATTTACAATGTTAACTTTCAATTGTTTTCTATTTCTGTAACTCTGGGCTGAGGAACGCCCCGCACGGAATTAAACACGGCGCACGGTCCGATTGGAGACTAGAACTGTCTTTTTTTTCTCGAAAAAACGCATTTAAAAAAATTGACTCGACTTAGAGAAAAAAAAAATCCCTAAGTTGGTCCATTTTTCAGGCGTCATGTCCAGAACCTCCCCTTAAGGTATTGTGGTGGCAGAAGAATTAATATTTTTAAAGAAAAATCATATATGATAGCAAAATCTGATACTTTTCATAGAAATTGCGATTGAAGTTTCTAGAGATAAATTTTTAGAACATTGCGTTAAATTTTTTGAACTGTGGTGAATGGCTTTTCTAATTGTTTCGATATTGCATTGTCACTGCTGATTACTAGTAGATCATTGTTGGCATTTTTTTTCATTTTCCTTAAGAATGTCTAAAACTTAGATATTATTAATCCTTGGTCTTCCTGTTTTCGTGTTTTCAGAAGATCAATCAAATTTTCTAATAAAAGTACAGTACGCCATCAAACTCTAAATAGAGTTGATTTTGTTTGACACTTGTATCAATGACAACTAATGACAATAACAACTCTTGTTTTCCACATATACAGTGAAATCCCATTATTGAAGCAACTACATTCCATGAATTGTAAAAAGTTTCGATGTACAACATTGAGGTGTAATTTAATTTAAATTAAATATAAAGTGGAAAAGAAACATTTTTGATGGGATTTGAACCCACGTCACCCGATTGCCGATCGGGTACGCTAGCAACTACACCACAGAGACCTGAGGTATCAACATATCTCATACAGTGCTTCAAATCTACCATCACGAATGTCTGTATAAATTGATTAATTTATACAGACATTCGTGATGGGCCCGAGGATGATAAACAACGCTAACCTATTTCCATCTGAAGTTTGTTTTTAATTTAATTTAAATATAATAATTTTGTAGGTGATATACCTTTTTTTCAGAATCAGCACTCCAAAACACAGAAAATAGCTAAAGTAATTGATTTTTTTTAAATCGTTGTTCTGTGTAATATGTTTTACTTCTGTTAAATTGAAATTGTTCAATTTCACAAACAAGAATGAGCAATGTAAATTAAATAGCTTCAATCATTAAGTATAAATGAGTCAACAATTCTTAAAACGTACTTATCATCATTTCATAACGCATGCCTCATCTTCACATCCAATCTTAATTCTTCATGGGCAACACACGCGCTTGTTTAATCAACTCAACCTTATCTCCGCGACCGATCGTGAAATCCAATGAAATTGTTGCTAAACCGTGCTAATTAATACATCCTTACCTCCTCATTTAAATCACGTACCAATTTATCAGATGGCACAAATAAAACCAACAAACGCTCATAAACCTTACGCAACACCAATCAACAATAATCGCCAATTACCGATCGTTTACCTTAGCGCTGTTGAAGTGGTTTAGTCAATTGGCGGGTGTGCGCACCGTTGCGTTTCCATAATTTCCAAGTTGCACAAGAGAGAGGGAGATGAGCACCTATTTCGGTGCAATTAAAGTTGTCGTCGTGAAAATTCGAGTCAAGGTGTCGCGTTTGAGCCGCAATTGGAACGGAACATTTGTTATTATTAGTACTTTTTTTATCCTGTAATGTTCGCGTGTTTTAATTGGAATCGTTGATTTGCAGGTATTGCGCATGAACACCTACCAGGATGAACTCCATGAAATAGCCACGTACTACTTCGATGGTCACGGGAAAGCCATAAGGCCCATGATCGCCATCCTCATCTCAAGAGCTATCAATTATCACATGTACAAGGAAAATAGGTTGGTATAATATAATAATATTTTAATCTTTTTTCACTTCTACATTTTAAATACTAAATACATTTCGAGCACAATGTGTTGGTATCAAACTTTTCTTGATTCTTTAATTGGTATTAATAAGAGATGGGCAAAATCAATATTTCCATTTTTTTGTCATTGCAAAATGAAGTATATGATCTTAGTATAAAAAAATTATGAATAATTTTGTGATTTTCAAAAAAAGTGTGTTTATTTTCACAACAATTGTTTCACAAATTTATTGCTTCTTCAGGTGAATGAAAGTTTATGAAGTATATGATAATTTTCTTAATGTTATTTATTATATTAATATTGGGAAATGTCACCTATTTATTAATAAACTTCACTTTATTATTATTTAATAACTTTAGCTACTTTAAATAGAAATACTCGATTAAATTTACTCGATTTTGCCCATCACTAAAATTAATTATTTATAAATGAATAAATTGAATTGGGCAAGTTTGTGACGTCGCTTGTAACGAATACATTGCAATAAATACAAAACGTTATGCACTAGTTCGTGCAATCGTGCAACGAATAAATCTACAGACTTCCCACCTTTCATGCAAACACAAGACAAAACAAATAAAGTTTTTTTGTTACATGAATGTAATCCTTACGATCAACTTTAAAAAAATGCATTTAGTTCATGTAAGTGCAGAACAAACATGCCTACTATAAATGATATATAATCATATTCATGAAACTTGAACTATGTCCGATTTTACTAAGACTTCTTTTATTCCTCCTGAGTAAAAAAGTTTCGCATTTTCTAGACATGAGTAGTGTCCTTTCTGCCAAGTCTTCAATGATGTGCGGTCTGGTATTTTCCTCTTGAATGATTGATTTTAAGATTCCCTCCAGGGACCCTTTGGGACGGTTGTTCCCCTACATAGAAATGTTTTTTTTTATTCTTGTGGAGACGTTTCTGGCGGTTTCGTCATTTCCTTCCGAGGTTGCGACCCTTTACTGTCCACAAAATGGTTCCAGAAGACTAGATTTTCATCTTTGAGTTTCTTGATGTGATGACTGTTTTTTTTTTCATTTTAACGGTTGTTCACAAAACCACGACAGCCCCTCACAGTCCTCCTGAAGTGGAACACCTCCGGGTCAACCCTTTGATGCTCATGTAGAAGGTGTCTAATTTAATTTATTCTGATTTAACCAAAATTCAGAAGTCTATTATTATTATTCGCTAAAAAATAAATAATAATTTCGCTTCTAAAAATGAGGCATTCTTTTTGTATTAGCCAATATTTTGTAATGACCTTAGGCATTTCTATTGAATTAATTATTACATCCTAGAGAGCAAGTAAAATTCGCGCGCGTGCAACTCGTTGCTCAAAAAAAAAATATGATTACCCATTACTTAACCCGCGATTGCCAATTTTAGTTGCCCAATTTCACATTCAATCTAGATACGAACAAACAAGAATAAGACAATAATGATGGTAGTGGAAAGTGCCGCTCAAGGATTTTAAAGTTTTTCGATTTCATTAACGAAATATCCTAGGAAAAAGAGAAAATTCACCAGCGAAACAGAAATACCAAACGGGTGGTAATAAAAGAGCCGGGTCGAATATTTTCTAAAAAATAAATAAACAAGTGTTTACTCCACTTTCTACGAGCACATGTCGCCGTCATCCGTGTGCGTTATTAGTGCTGAAATGAAGAGAAAGAATATGATCGCGTGTGGATGTTGACGGTGATGCGTACTCGACGCGCGGTGACCTTGAAGACAAGGTCGCATGTCCATTCATAAAAGCCGATTCAGATTCGCTTCACGTCTACCGGAACACCGACCGCATTTTCGCCAATGGTTGTTAATCGCTTTCATTAGCATTTCGAGCAATTAACCGGACAAAGTTGGGTTTGGGGAAATGATCAAAACAATTAAGAAGACATTTAAATTTTGAACGAAATCATTTCCATTAGTAGGAAAGAGAATTGTTGGTATGCTCAATTCTAGGGAATTTGGAAGAGGATTGTGAATTGTTGAGAGAAGTACTAGTGTATCAGACGATCATCAGAAGTACGAATGTAACTGACGTTCATCAGTTACAGTCGTACTACCCTTTCAATTATTTGCAAAAAAATGGAAATTATCGTCAGCTGCAAAATCGTACTAAATATTTGTAGAAGATTTTGGGGTGAGGAATAGTCTCTTATTTCTTAAATTAAAAGGATTAAATTAATTTTTAATTTAAGAATCAGGATATTATTCGTAACCCAAAATCTCTTATTAATATTTAGTACGACTTAGTAACTGACGATAATTAAAACTTAAGTTCCTTATTTTAAGGAACAGGAGAGTATTCCTCACCCCAAAATTTCTTAAAATTATTTAGCATGACTTAGTAGTTGACGATAATTAAAAATTAAATTCCTTTAATTTAAGAAACAGGAGACTATTCCTCATCCAAAAATCTCTTACAAATATTCAGTACGACTTAGTAGCTGACGATAATTCAAACTTAAAATCTGTTATTTTAAGAAACAGGAAAGTATTTCTCGCCCCAAAATCTTTTACAAATATTTAGTATGACTTTGTAGCTGACAATGATTTTCTGTTTTTTTTTTTTTCAAATAGTTGAAAGAAAAGTACGGCTGTAGCTGATGATCATCAGTTACAGTCGTACTTCCCTCAACAAATCAAAATCATCTTCACCCTGGTTCGAAATAAATAGGATTGGGCATATCAACAATTCTCCATTTGAAAAGAAACTGAAAACCATTATCAGTTACAAAGTTATACTAAAGATTACAAGAGATTAGAAATAGCTTCGTCAATTAAAAAGCTAGGCTGATTTGAATATTTGATAGAACAGCAAATCGTACTAAATTTTAAGTGTTAAGGGTGAGGAATAGTTCAATTAAAAAGCTAGTCTGATTGGATTTTAAATTATTTGAAAAAAAAAGAAATAACAAATAATCATTAGTTACAAAGTCGTACTAATTTGCAAGAAAATTGGCATGAGGAATAGTATCTTTTAATAAAATGCTCAACCACCATCCATCTATCGCATTGATAGCTGGTGATAACCATTTCGGTCTTTCGGACCTCATCAAACCAGTGTGTTCTATGTGCAATGCCTCGATGAAGGCGGTTGAACAGATATTGTGTTGTCCTTAATAACCTGATATAAATCATAATTTTATGACATTTAGTAGACGAAACTACAATTCTCGGTCGTTTACCTTGTAGACCCAAATTGTAGACTATGCCACTTAAAATTAGGTAATAGATGGCGCTTGTGTTATCTTTCTAATTATTATAAATAGTATCTTGTTTCTTCAATTAAAAAGTTGTACTGACTGAACAAAAAAACAACAACAACAACAAAAAAACAGGAAACATCAGGATGGATACTCGCTTTTGAATAATTCGAAACGATTAAATGTAAATGACTATTATTTAGCAGGATTCCTGACGATATTAGAATTCGTGTCTGGTCTAGCGTAAAATTTAATTCATTTAAACAATACTAATCCTAAAACAAAACATTAATTATATTCTCTGCAACCGGAAACGATTCTTAATACATATCGATTGAGATAGCAAAGTTTTGTAATTTATAATCGGAATAAAAAATCGCGCGCGAAGGTGAAGCACCGCGCGCTTCTTAGAACCTAACTCTGAAAATCTAAATGGAATAATTCACTGGGCAGCGAACGGCGTTGACCTTTTGAAAACATTATCATATTATTAAAATCCTATATGTCGTTTGTGAATTTAAAAAAAAAAATAATTTGTATTCTCGTCTGTAATTATTATTAATATATGGAGTTATTTTGAAAACCCAAGGGATTTTCTTTAGTGATGAGGTTTTTAATTTGCAATACAAACACGTTTTAAAGTAAATGTGGTTTTGAATCACTACCGTATATTCCATTATTTTTTTAACAAGGTGAATGTCGATATTTTAAAAAATATTAACAATTTTAATTAACCGATCTATTGGAGGTTAAGTAAATATACACGATGTCCAAGATAAGAATTCATAGCTTGGGGATCTTGAAAACGGTAAAAGATACGGGGTGGCTTAAATTAGGTAAAGTATGCACTCAATAAATAAAATTGATATTCCTTTTAAATTATATTTATATCTGTGAATTGTAGAAATTTCAATGTACAACATTAAGGTATACTTGAAATTAATTAAATATAAAGTGAAAAAGAAACATCTCTAATTGGATTTGAACCCATGTCCCTCGATTGCTGCACCACAGATACCCGTGATATCAAATCTTCAAATCTCCATTCAGTGCTTCAAGACCACTTATTTTCAATTTATGCAGACAGTCGTGATATATTTAGATTATTTTCACATTCCGCTCGCAAAAATTCATGATTGTTTATTCTTTTCGAAAATTACCAAAAAGAAAATCAATTTTTCAGATTCACTATTAATAAATGAAACAATGTATAAGATAGATATACTGCTACAATTGTTTCGCCAACACAATGGCATTATCAGACACATGATTAATACGTTTTATAAAAACATGCTTGTAATATATACCTAAAAACAGGTAGATAGTTAGACGACTATTGAAATAAATGAATCTGCTTGATAGAGCTTGAAAAGATTATTGTAGTAAAATGAAGAAAATTCAAAATTGAAATATTAAACGCGTTTTACACTCATGAATATAGGTTGTAAGGATTATTTTGTAAATAACTAAGTAATTACGTTACCTAAAAAATAATTGCAGTAGCTAAAGATAAAACGTGGTCACCTAGTATATTCTTTGTATTCATCTATGTTAATTTTAAATATATCTGAGAATTAATCATTGTTGTGTGTTGAAATTTCGAAATATGTGATCAATCCACTTATTGCCGTGGAATTTTCACATAGCTAGCTGCGCTAAACAGTGCGGAAAATTGCACGAGTACTTTCCAAATTGAATTATTTATTAAAAACACTGAAATTGCTGAATAATAATATTTAATAATTGACACTTCCACTCTTTTTTATAAAATGAATCTTATTGTTTGTAACAAATGTCTTTAATTATTGGTATACATCAGTGGTACTCAAAAGGGGCATCGTAAAATTTTTAACACTGCAGTTTATTTTATAGTATCTCTAAGATTTTCTATTAAAAACAAAGAAGACTGAAGATCATTGAAAATGATATTATGTCCTTAGAATACATTTGCAAACAAAATTCTACAAACTCTTATAGTGGATAAAATTTGAGCCGAACTACATTACGATTGCCACATAAAAACCATATAAAAAGTATCTACCGAGTATGCAGTATATTTTGTTTAATAATTTCAGTATTCTGCTGTACAAAAATTTTGCGAATCACTGATTTATAGAGTTTGAATTATTGACGCTTCAATTCGTGAATAATTCGAATTATACTAACTAATATCCATCAGATAAGTTATCACCTTTTATTTTCAATATAAATGATGTCTTTTGGTAGAAGAACTTAAAGTATGTTTTTTTAAAACATAGCCTTTCAGAATTGACATTTTATGCATTTTTACTTTCCCCGGACCCCTGTCCAAGGGAAAGTATTGTGATCGTGAAAATTTTCGAACCGCCAATTTCAACAAATATACACGTTTTGAGGTCCCCTGAGTCCATTCCATCGAGTTTTGAAAAATGTCTGTGTGTGTGTCTGTGTGTCTGTGTGTTTCCGCGATAGCGCCTAAACGGCTAAATGGATTAAGCCCAAACTTTATATCTAAGCTTTATATAACAGTGGAATGATCTGAAAAGCTTTTGGTTAGAATCAAAACTCATTAAGTGCAACTTTACTCTTAGCAATTTTTCATTTTTTAATTCGGATAGAAAAATGTTTCAAATAAAAGTTTTAGATCTTGAAAAATAAATAATTTCTGTTATAAAACTTTTAATGTAGGACCTCCGGTTTTCATTTTATAAGCGTTTACCTGGTAACTTCCCTTAGAGATTTTAATTATTGAAATAATTATTTTAATGACAAATAAAACGTCAAAGTGCCGTCAAATTCAACTTATCATTCGCAAACGCTTCCAGTTTGCAAAAATGAAGAAGAGTGTGGAGGAATGTTTTTAACCTGTTGTAAGGTAAGAAATAACACACTTAATTACAATATTCTTCTAAATACTCGGCTTTAACTTTAAAAGATAACAATCACTTTTTTCTATTAATCATTTTGCTTCCCTATTAAATTTTCTATCTGAAACTTATTTGACCGTATTCACCGGGGAAAGTGCCATGATGGACACATCACCATTTTTTTTAATACTTTAGTAATTTGTTGGTTATGTGTAGAGAAAGAAAGAAAGAGATTATTAATTAATTTAATTTTTATTTAATTTTTGTATAACAGTCAGTGATTTAATAACAAATACTTTTCGTTTGTATGATCTGTTTATTCGTGTGATTAAACTTTGATGAAGTTCTAAATGTATTTGACATGTTATGATTTACATGTCACACTGACAATTGATTGTTCTCGTACCAAAACTTCAGTGATGAAAATCCCCTGATCCAGATAATAGATCAAAAATGTTTGCAATAAATCTGTAGTTGCCATCATTGCCTGCATTCTCAACACAATTATGAAGAAAAATGAATAATTTATGTTCTTAATTCCAAAAAAAAAAAATCTGAAGAAAAATGAGTTTCCAATTCTAAAAAAAAAACTCATTTCTGATAACTATATAAATGCTTATCAAATTCAATGCTATATACTCTATTTTCTATTATAACCATTTATTTATTTATTTATTTATTGAATATGAAGCATTTATTAAGTTAACAATGTTTTTTTTTAGAATTGAAGATTCATTTTTCTTCACAATTTTGTTGAGCAATTATGGTGACTACAGATATATTGCAAATATTTTTAATCGATTATCTGTGATATCAGACATTTTTTTCATTTAATATAAGAAATAAAATATTATTATTAATATTATATTGGATTAGTAATGGCAAAATTAGTTACTAATCCTTATATGAGATTTTATTAAATATTTACACCTAGCAAAGTCGATCACATGCCACTTAAAAAAAATGTATATATCTCACTACAGAAAATATATTAAAATCAAAATTTGGTCTGGCAATACACATTATTGCCCCTAAGGCTAAAAAAGATAAAATTTTAATGAATCCAGGAAAACCAACAACGTATCGAAATCTTGATATGATACAAAATTGGACGTAATATTTACCCAGGAAAGATTAAAACTACGGTTACACCCATAATCTAACCAAAAGTGCGTGACGCAACAAACGCGGATGGTAATATTTATGACCCATGGGCAAGTCTGAAAAAAAAAGATGGGCGGCGGACTTCCCCTAATTATAGAGTTTGCCCGGTGCATTACATAACAAGAACATCGTGTCTTACATATACATCTTCATCCAGCCCAAAACACTGTTAACTGTTAACTGTTATTTAGATGGATAATTGATGATACGCTCAGTTGAGCACGAATTTACATCTACGGGATATTAGGAAAGTGGATGCACTATGAAATATTGATGCATTTAAAAGCGAAGGTTTTTTTTGTGGTTTTGAAGAATTGTTTCAGGTGGACCAATTTTTGTTTAGTTTTAATAGTTTTTTTTTATGTGTAAAGTGATGTATTCTCTTCTTGTAAGAAAATTAACAACATTCTGTGGGTCACGTTGACGAACTCGATCAATAGCTTTAACACTATCAAAGTACATTACATTTTTTCGAAACATATCAGGTTGGCAAGGATAAACTTTTTAGTTAACAATTTTGCCAACTTTAACAGGTTATTACTTAACACTGGCTTAATATTTTATCGTTATTTTTTTATAGAAAGTTACACATCGTGCCTGTTTATTGTAAGCTCTAAAAAATATTAAAATTTTTTTTAACTATTCATTTTGTTGAAAATGAAACGGTCTGAAACTCGTATTCTTATGAAGTATGAGTTCTTACGTAAAAGTACGGCATCGCAGACAGCGTAAAATATTAATAGTAGTGATTTGATACTACGCAGTAGTATGTATCAGCAGAGATTTTACTACGCAGTAGTAATACTAAAGATTTGACGCTAGTTTTACTACGCATCAGACAGTATAAAATTGGAAAGATAATGCAAGCGCCATCTATTTCTTAATTTCATGTGACATTGTCAACGATTTTAGTCTACAAGGTACAGGACCGAGAATTGTTGTTTCGTCCACTAAAGGAAGGCGAAATTGTCGTGTTTATGAGAATGACAAGCAAAATTCATTTAACAGATTGAACGCCATGGCTATTTAGAAAAATCTTTCACCTGGACCAAATTGTTTTTTTTATTACCATCTAATGGTAGTGGATGTTAAATGTGGTTTTCTATATTTGTTTTATAATTTTGATAAAAAAAATGCTAGGAAAACGGCCCCGGACACCGGTTTTCAATAAGAAATGTCTTCAGTATAACACTATTATTTTTGTAAAGTTATAAAACATCTGTAAGTAATCTAGCGTTCACCCCTATTCGTTTGCCAATATTGACGTCACAGTACCACCCAACCACTTCGTATGCCAGCATAGGCTGGACATTCTCTAACATCAGGTGATCCACCGTTAATCGATGGTGACATGACTCATACTCTGGCTTTTCATCACCTCATCACCGGTAAGGAGATACGAGGAGGTTAAGTTTGCATGCCCTATGCGCAGACGACAAAGGGAAACCTCCTCTCTCCTAGAAAGTGTAAACAGTAAACGCCAGGCAACGACGGATAGCTCAACTGATTTTAATTTGCTCTTGAAGCTATTCCAACTCTTGCCAATCCTCTATTATTCTCCTCTTGATGTACCCTTTAACATCGTTAGGCCTTACAGGAACATCATCTATGTCGTCAGCTTCGGCTGCCTGATAAGCAGCTTCATCGGCCAGTTCATTGCCCTAGATACCCACATGCCCCGGAGTCCAAACGAAAACAATCGTCTTTTGGACCCGGAACATTTTGAATATCGAGGCTTCAATGAGCTGAACCAACGGATCGACAGAGTATAGTGATGCTATACTGTGGACGATTTTGTTAGATTATATACAATGTATTATTATTTTTTTCTCAGATAATAAATATTTAGTAGTGGTAAACTAAAAAAAAAACTTGGTGGGAAACAATTTCTTTTTGCCTTATGGAAAATGTGTGACAAATATATCGAAAATCTAAGCACTTCACCCAGCAATATATCTTTTTCTCCGTCTTTTTGAAGATGTGTATGTATTTTTTTTTATATATTTTCCTGCATATATCTATTATTAAACATTACCATTATTTGATTTGTGATTATTTAAATTATTTGAATTTGTACAGTGCTTAGTAATATTTATTAAATATATTATTATTAAAATAGAAACATTTACAACAAAAGATTGTTAAATGCTATTAAATGCCAGTTGGTTTTTATTGAAATGAAAACTAACTATGACTTCGTATTTTATCATCACATATTTATAATTGTACTGAAACGAAGAGCAAAATCGTGATTAACCTACATAATTATTTCCATCTTATACGTCTAGTTTGTATTACCCTTGGCATTAAGTAATCCTCGAATGAGGGATTAATTTTGCGAATGAACATCTCCTAGTAGGAATGAACGTTAAAAGGTTATCGATTTTCACTAAACATTTTGCAATAAAAACGTTGATCAAATTCCTGAGAGGGAATCTTTTACTCTGTCTTTTTGGAGATGTGTATATTAAACAAAAATATCTAAAATCTGAACACAGCAACCGGCAGCAAATCTTTTACCATGTATTTTTTAAATTGTGCATGTAAGACTAATAAAGCGGCAGTCATTTATCTTAAGATACTCACATATCTCATGAATTAATGATTTTATAGCTGCAAATTGATCTGCAGTGGAAATAAGTTCCCATAAAGCCCCCATGGTGGCCCAACGGGGCAACTTCATAATTTTAAATGGGAATCTCCATTTTTTTTTATTTGTGATTCGAGTAGTTCACTTTTATTTCAACTTTTTTCAGTCGTTATAGATGACGCTGTATTAAGAAAAAATGATTTGTTAATTTGTAACTGAAGACAATTTAAGGGGGTCTTTACGTCTAGCGAGCTGAAAAAGCAAGTATTTTTTACATTTTCTTTCTCGGTGTGTGAAAAATATTAATACACGGTTTTGGGCAATCGATTTACTAGTTTTTAGAAAACAATTTCCATATTCTTAATTACGAAAAAACTAGTTGGGAGCTTGCACATGTGGCTCTAACGCGCACCGTGTCCGCCCTTCACGTGTACTCGCGCGGTAATCCCATTGTTGTCCAGGTGATTTGAAATCAAAATAAGTTTAAGAACCGTAAAGTTAGTGAAATTATCCACGAGTTGTGCCACTCCTAGGCCATTCGGCCAATGATATAGGAAATGGCGGCAGTTTGATAAGAAACTTTGGCAGACTTTAAAAATAAATTTTATTGACGGCTATGTTTCATAGTGGCACAACTCTTAGAGAATTTAATAAGCTTCAAATTTTTCAATTTTAAAACTTAATCGGATCATTTGTTCCCGAGATATTATACAAAAATTCCGTTTCGAGAAAAAACGCGTTTAAACTTTCGCGAACTGAAAATCGAGTTATAATGCAACTTACGGTTAACCGGCGATGAGGTCAGCAAAAAGTAGGCCTTCCTTTTCTTCGTAGAAGGCATTTTGCTCTAATCTCGCAGTCGAGATTTGTGCTTCGACAAAGCCACTGGAGTTAGCTTCCTCTCGGTAGCGTCGATTCAGTGATCGTCGGTGTTCTTGACGTACTCCCGTAGATCCCAAGGGTGATCCCCATTGTGGACATTACTTTCAAGATAGAATATCCCTCGTTGAATATTTCAACTGCCAAAAATGTTGCAATTTCGATGGTGTACAAACCGCAGTGCAAATGTTTTGGAGATAACTTCCAACCACAGGCATTCTAAGTTTCATTCGAATTTTGGGTGTTTCCCTATTTTAGACAAAGTCGACGCATTTTCTTTTCTTATCGATGACATCAGAATAAGGGTCTAACTTTACGAGGTAAAATAAGCAAGTAAATTGTCGCCTATTTTCGGACAGGTACATTATTTGTTTCAACTAAGAAAAACATGTTATTATGTTTCGATTTTGAGAAAGCAGCTTTATCAAAATATATACGCTTATAAGTATCAGAAAATTTAATTAAAATTTTAATTCCCGTAAATGTGAAGACACCCTTAACTGAACAAAAATACCGAGATTTTTTTAGAAAATACAATGCTTTTTTGCTTGAGAACATCATTGGAGACAACAGAATATGTTGTTCCAAAATGATGGATATCCATCTCATTTCTCAGCAGTCGCACGAGGAGTGCTAAATCGATAATTTTACAGCCGCTGGATAGGTAGAGCTGATGCTGTTCGTTGGCCTGCCAGATTGCCAGTTCTTACCACACCGGACTTTTTTTTCAGTTAATACATTTAAATAAATATTTTATTTATTTATCTGTAAAATATCAAGTAAATTGAAAAAAAATGCACAATAGATGTTCTACACTACAGCGCCATCTATTAAGAGTATCAAATAAAAGTAAATTTTATTTGATAATCTTAATAGATGGCGCTGTAGTAAGATTATCAAATAAAAGTTTCGTTTTTTGACAAGTGTCTCAAGATTAATGACTCACCT
The DNA here is from genome assembly GCA_963082785.1 of Philonthus spinipes. Lineage (NCBI taxonomy): Eukaryota > Metazoa > Arthropoda > Insecta > Coleoptera > Staphylinidae > Philonthus > Philonthus spinipes. The sequence goes on from OY720303.1 coordinate 21,513,133, forward strand.
TGTATATTGAAAATCTAAACACAACATCCGACAGGATATATTTTTTCTCCATCTTTTTGAAGATGTGTATATAAAACAAACATATCGTAAATCTAAGCATGTTACCCGTAGGGAAACATTTTCTTTGCCAGAATAGTTTTGAATCTTCGAAAAATATTCTGAATTATTAGAATTATCATGCAGAAAATTAATGTTTCGAGAAAACGAGGATAACTAGACTACCCTTTTAAAAATTAATTATTTTCTAATTCTTTTTATTTAATTTATTAAAGTAAGTGTGACCAAGCGAATAAATACTCTTTTCTATTTATATATATATATATATATACTTTTTCATTTCTGTATTTATTGTACTTATTTTAACATGCGTATTGATATAAGATTTATAATTTCCCTTTTGCAATTTCAATTTTAGTGGCCTTCTGAACTCACAAAGAGAAGTCGCCATGATATCCGAGATGATCCACACAGCCTCCCTAGTCCACGATGATGTCATCGACCAATCAGAATTCAGAAGAGGAAAGCCAAGTGTGAACGTGATGTGGAACCACAAGAAGGTAAGCTCAGATGAAATTATTCAAAGCTGCTCATTCATAAATCACAACGCCCGAAATTACCGCTCGCGGTTTCGAAGACCCACCTTTTCGATTTACATAATAGCACTAATTGAGTTTGAGGTGATTATAATGCCGCCTGATTGTTCTCTCTTGATAATTAGAAGCGTGTTCTAATTATGCGTTTCGATTGTTTCATTCATATCTCTATTGGATTATCTGTTGCATTTTTTTTTATAATTTGAGAGTTTCTTTTTAAAAACAGATAAATTGAAATTGAAAATTAAATTATAACAATAATTACTAAAAATTCTATAATTAATAGTTTTAATATTTAAACAGTGATACTTCATTTCGTATAAAATAGATATGAATAGATTATTAATAATCATACAATAAAACAAATAAAACTAGTCGAAAATTTAAAGTTATTCAATCTATTCTGTGTTTTATTTGTTTAATTGGTTGATTAATCCATTCATATTTAATTTATAAAAAAAATTGATGTTTGCTTGGTGAAACTCTATTTTAAATATAAGTAATAAAGTAAAACACTTGGTTTATGGTTTCGCAATTTGAAATTGAAATTTAGACTATCATATCAGAAAAAAAAAGACAATTTCAATTTCTCATCTGGTACTTGGTGAAACAATTACACTATGTAAAGTAATTTAAAGAAAAGACACTTCGTATTGTTTCACAGAGTCATCTCATTTTTAAGGAGTCTTCAGTCTAATATAATATTTATAAGTGTACAAAATTCCATTTCACACTTTTACATTTGGCTGTCAATGTGATATTGACGCGATAATGAATCATTTTATTAACGATTCGGTTATACAAAGTAAAAGGGTATTGTTTTTGTAAATCCTACACCATCACTATATATATAATATTAACCATCACTAGTTATCCTTACGCTAGATTAATGATGGCTGAACATTTTATTAAATTATTTACATTGTTGATTAGGCTTTCCAAAAAATTGTTTTACAACAAAATTCATTGCAAGGCTTTACTGGGAAAGTAAGCAGACATTCGAAAATAAAAGTCTGATTTTATTTTGTTCTTCGCATTCAAATGGAACTCTTATTTTCAAATTCGCACACATACACACACACAAAGATCAAGAGAGAGTGTTAATTAAAGAAAAAATGGATACATCACCATTTTTTTCTCGTTTTGTAATTGTTTAGATTTACATAATGTAAAATCGGAGAAAGTGTGTAACCAATTAATGGAATCTCATATTTAGAATGACCGAGCAACTCAAATAATTGATATTAGAACTTTAGACATTTTATAAGCCTCAAAAACTATTATTATGGAGCAATACAATTAAATAATGATTGGATTTCATTAAAATATTTTATTGAATACAATTGTTTATAACCAATTTAGTACCATATGACCAAGAACTTTTCTCCTCCAGAGTGCTTTGATTGTTTTCTTTATTTTACATTTTGTTGACTCCAGCGAATAAAAATAGTAAGGTTTTATACTAGTGTAATTATTTATGAAATCAGTAAAATGTTTACTACTACAAAATACTGTTTCCTTGGTTTGTTTTGTATTACTAACATTGTTTTGTAGTGGCTGTAATTTCAATACTTTAAGTAATTATTATTAAAAAAGTTAGTTATGATTTCATGTAAAATTATCAATGATAATCAATTGATGTATTTATGTAGGCTTAATTACATAGATGCCTGAAGTAGTAACTGCCAATAACAATATTTTTCTACTAAACCGTACCATTAAAACCAATTTGAACCATTTAATTAAATGCGAGTTTCGTGAAGATTTGAAAGAAATATGAAAACACTTTGTACACTTTTCTTCACTTATTTATTTATTAACAGATGTACATCTCGATCACCATGTAATCATTATCAATGTTTTACAAACAAACATGTACATCTGTTAATAAAAAAATAAGTGAAGAAAAGTGTACGAAGTGTTTTCATAATTTGAACCATGTAATTGATTATAACTGGAACTATTGATAATTATTTAGAATATAAATCATACGCAAACAAATGTGAATATATTCCTGTAACAAAATAATTGCCTGTCTTCAGATGTCTTCTTTTTCGAGGTGTGCATTCTAGGTGACATACCGCATTTCGGAATGTTTGAAATGGGTAGTCTGCACGCGTGTAATTGATGGACGAACAAAATCAATTATTCATTCGGCTCTTTTAACTTTCTACACGCAGCAGTCGTTTCCTAATTCGTTCCTCATATTAATATGATGGATGCCACACACATTGTGTTTTTAAATGATGTGTGTTTAACGTTTTAATACGAAAGTATTTCTTATGGGTATGTGATGCAAAAGCGGATCTAGTTTTAAAAAGTAAACAATTATACGACGAACATTCCACTCTAATAATCTCTTTGAATTAAAATTAATTCACTGTGGGTGTATAAATTCAGGGTAAATTAATTATTGAGTACAATGAAGTTTTTTTTTGCATTTATATTGTAGTATATTTTTTTAATCATACATACTAAATACCTTTATGAAAATTAGTTATTCATTGGATTTAATGATATGGATAATAATATAATAAGTTATTAATATAATAATAATATAATAAGTTTTATCTATTTAACACATCTTATAGCACATTAAAATGCTGACTGAAATGTTAGTCCAAAGTATAGTCTATTTTAACTTGTCCAGTGCGCTTTTTTTTAATGTTAATAATCGGGGTTATTCTTTAATGAAAATGTTAAGTTTAACGTGTATATTTTTTTATAATATTCCATTGACCAGTATATCAGTGTAAAACATTTAAGAGTCTTAATTTTCAATGCACACAAATTGAAAAATAAATTATTATAATCACAACCACACCTAGAATTATCGCCGGTTTTAAATTGGCAACGAATTTCAAGCCACAAGTCCGGCGCTTCCACCATATGACTATATGTAAAATGTTTATATTATTTCAAACAATTATTTACAAAATTGCGTTAATTCACTAGTAATCAAACGCCTCAGATACTATAATGATTTTGGAAAGTTAAAAGCATTTGTTTTAAGTAAATTATTGCAGTAAGAATCCGATGAAATTTCTATAATTTTTAAAATGTCAAGTCATTGTTGGGTGCTGTAAAAAATCGATTTTATTGGCCGCAAATGTTTAACAGGGCTTTGTTTATAATATTAAACAAACAAAAATGCCACTTATATCCTATTTTTGTTTAAAAAATATTTTGTTTTTGTTTGCAATTAATGTAATTTAGTCTAATTTTTCATTAATATTTTGCTCTATTATACCATGTACGATTTATAATTATTTCAACCTGAATATTTCACTTAAGTGCTCAGTTAATATTAATACAAAATTTATTATAAATATATGAACTAAAACATTATTAAAAATTGAAAAAAATAAGGATTTATTCACATAGTCACAGTTATTTATAATAAATTAAATAAAAAGAATTTGAAAATGATAAATTATTTCCTCTTTAGTTATGTAGTTATCTACCGTGACTTTTTGACTTACGTTACGTAAGCATTTTAAAACAAATGTATATTATTGTAAAAAAAATGTGAAATTTGAACATTATGAATGAGTTTATGCCTTAGTAATAACAAATTTATTAAATTTCCTTACAATTAATGTATATTTTTCATTAAATTATATAATTTTATGTTACTATCTTTTTAATATTGTTACTGTTTGAATGCAGGGAAAATATGTATTTAATTTTCATGAATTTATTTGTGTTCTTTGTTTTGCTTAAGAAATCTCTTATTGAACTTCTTGAATTAATAACGAGTTTTATGAAAATAATTGATATTTTTAATCAATCGTGGAAACGCACCTGAAGGATAAAAAAATCGCTAGGAGTTATAAAAAAAGTAAACAAAAATGAAAGATAAGTACCATTTTTATTGTTGAATCTTATAAATAAAGCCTTTCTAAATATATATTGTCAATAAAATTGACTTTTTAAAGGCGTCCATCACCGACTTCTGGCATAATGAAAATGTTAAATTTTCGCCATGGGTACCAAACAAATAAATTGTTTAGTAAAAAAACAAATGTGGCATATTTGTATTATTTTATACTATAAACAATTTAAACATTTGTGGATAATTAAATCAAATTTTTATAGTGTCCAACAATGACTTTTGGCATTTTCAAAATTTGCATATTTCGCTATGAGATAAAAAAAATGTTTAAACAAAACAAGACATATGTGGTATTTTTATTGTTTAATATTAAAGATAAAGCCCTGTTAAACATTTGCGGCCAATAAAGTTGAACTTTTACACTACAATTTTTTCGCATGATGAGTGTCCGATAATAAAAAAAGCGAGACATATGTGGGATTTTTTTATTCTTTAATAAATACATGTTTTTAACTCTTCAAAGTTTTTAAAGCATCTGAGGCATTTAATGGGTTAACATTAAGCAGTAAAAATTCTCAAATTTCTTTTATAAATAATTGTTCGAGATAATATGAAAGTTTGATAATTAGTGAGATGGTGGAGGCGCCGGATTTGTGGGCAACTTCCAAGTAGACCTGGCTCCCTTCCGGAGAGGGGATTGTTGGGCGGTAAGAAAAATATAAACGAAAATTAATAACTATTAAATGTAATTATTATTATCATCTGAGACTGGTTAGGACTTTTTACAGGGTAGAAGGGGGTGGGCGTAATTATTTGGTAGTGGGAAAAATATGAACCAAAATAAATTACTTACAATTTCATCCATACTGATGAACAAATAATCGAGGCTATTCCGTAAGGGAAATGTTGTGTTAACGTGAAAGTTATTAAATAAATTCACATTCTATGTATATATATTTATTATTTTTATTTAATAACTTTCACGTTAAACTTAACATATAACTTAACAGAATAGCCCCGAATATATATTTGATAATACATTTTTAACACACTAATATGGATTAAACAAGACGTATAAAAAAACAATTTATAATCCAGGTTTCTTTATTCATTGCTTTGACCAGCGTATAGCATTTAAAGTAATTGAACAAAGCTTTTAGTTTCCTTTTATGAATAAACATTTATACAGCTTTTAATTTTTAAATTCAATTCAAGTCTTACAATTTTCATTATCATTGTGTAAAAAAAAGGATAAAGATAAGCAGTTAATAAATACAGTGATATAAAATATCCGTTTTGTAACACTTAACGAGGTGGCATTTGTGCAACACGCGTTGTTAATTACAGTAGGAAATTATCCGATCTTTTTTTATTTGCAAAATATCATTTGCAATTACATTCATCCTGGCGATAACAAATTTCATTAGAGTCCAACGACCGAAAGGACACTTCGGCTATTAGCGCTAATTGTAATTGCCGGGATAAACCTTTCGTCGTCTATTAAAGTGCAATTTAGGTGTAGCTAAGGTCGAAAATTTATGCAACACAGCGGCATTGACATTCCACCGAAATCATTTATTTCACCACGCCGAAAATTACATTAGAATGTAATCAAAGGCAGACAAGGACTATTATTTCTTATTTATTTCTCTATTATTTCCTGTTCTTGAATATTTTTGTCGCTTGTTAAAAATCTTTGCATTGTAATGTGTTGGAAAATTTATGATGGTGGTGAATTAATAAAAAGCGCCTTGAGATGGCCATAGAAACTGAGTTTGGTTAATAAACTTTACAAATTATTATGAATATTAAATTTCAAGACTTTTTCTCGTGTAACAATAAATAATACTGAAATTCAAGACCAATTAGAATTTTAATTAATTAGTCTTGTGGACACATGTAGTAATTTATTAAATACAACTTTTAATAAAACCATCTGGATATTTTTAAATATTGTCCTTTCTCCTACTTTTATTTTATTCAACTATTTCCAAAGCTATGCTTTCATCTTCATTACTTAAAGTTTCCATTTCAAGTACTTGAAATAGGAAAAGGGACAATCATTTTCATTTAAATAATTAATAGTCTCTACAACCAATTTATAGATGATTACATCTGGTTTTTGCATCCTTAAAATTTATCCTTCTGTATTAAAACATTATTTTAGTGATTTTTTGTGTAAGCCAATGAATTTCTGTCACTTCCATATATTTTAGCCAATAATTTGAAAATCGTCAAAAACAACATTTTAACCACATAGGTTTTATTTCCATTCGTGAGCATAAATTGTATTCACTTGTCGGAGAGATTTCCTGAACCATTTTTTTTATTTCATTAAATATTCTGGAGTAAAAAATAATTAATTTAAATAAAAGTGATTATCCATTTAATTTAAATAAATTATTTTTTAAAATTATGTTTTCTCCTACTTATTTAAAGACAACCAGTTTTATTTAAATGATTAAAGTCTCCACAACCATAAAGAAACAACATAAAGAAAATTAAAAAAAAAATCATTATACAATATTTTATTGCTATGCAACAGCAAATGTCCATTATGTAATTCAATGTCTGGAATGCCCGAGAAGTAGTTGTTTCAATGGATATTTGTTTTTAAAGTACTTACGTAACGTAAGTAAAAAAAGTCGCAGGAATTGAAGGAAAAATAATTAATTATATTTAGAAGTTTTTATTTTATTTAAATTATTATAATTTTATTATCGCTCTCTTTTGATATTACTATTGGCAACATATGGCCATAATGTAGTCGTTAGTATTATTAAAATGTCCACACAAAACCATATCTAAATCAAGATTCAATCACCATACACACATTTCATCCTAATTACGTAAAACCTTTCGTATCCCAGTCTATCTCGAAATCAACAACAATAAAAACAGAGGAAGGAGTTAATTAGAATAAACCTTGGCTAACTGTACTTAATCTAATTACATCATCTTCATCATCATAGCCGGCCGATCGATGGAGTATCCAATTAAATTAAACAGACAGGCCGTGTCTTCGGTTTCGGGTTTACAAAACGAAAACGAACGGATGAAAATAAAAAGAAAAGGACGTGCGAGAGTGGAAAGTTGTAATTAACGCGATTTATTATTGGATCTTTCGGAGATGCTGGACGAACAATGCACTTTCTACCGGGAAAATGGGCGTCTGTTTCGAAATTCGATTTGAGTCGTAAAATCGTGATTGATTTGAGTTACGCGTTTTCAGGATGTGGGTTTTGATCTGCAACGGCTTACTCAATCGTTCATTTTTGGTTCAGTTTTTATTAATCACTTCATTAAGTTCTAATTTGTAAATTATGATAAGTGTTATCGTTAATTTTAATTGGTTTAGTTGTCAGGTGTGAAGTTATGGGTTTGTTTTCGCGTGGAGAATTAATTAAAAATCTGAAATGGAACATCTTTGATTACCAAGGCACTTAATTTTTGAAAATCCTTAGTTTATTAAATGAACAAAAAAAATATTATTCATTTTCAACTATATAAAAAAACAATAAAGATACAACCGAAAAGGGTCAGTGCTGTGGAGTTAATCAGTTAAATTATAGTGATTGTCCATTGTAAAACGGGGAGAGCATTTGATGATCGAAATAAAGAATACCACAAAGCATTCTTAAATGAGAACACCTCAACTTATGTTAATCATCTGAAAGAAGAGAACCACCACTTAAACACATAGTTTAAAATCTTCCACAATGCCAGAAAATAAAGAAAAAAAAAGCAAAATAAATAAAAATCATTATCAAACCTCTTGCTTAATGAACAGATTGAACTCTCAAACTTTCCACCAATCAAGCTGAAGAAAAAAGAACCTCGTTACACCCCATGCCATAAAACAGTGCATATATAATGTAAATTTTCTGTTAATATTATCATTAAAATTCTTCTTCTCAAGAATATAGCGAAAGATTTGTAGTGAAAAAATACAAAATAGTTTAATATTAAAAATATTTTATTTATTCATTTATTAAAGTGATATGAAAAAAACTTAATATGAAAAAAATATATATTTATTTATTAACTTGGACGAGCTCTTGGCTCAATAAAATGCATACAATATTAACATAAACATAAATACTTATCATTAAACTGTATGTGTTTAAATAAAATAATTAGTTAATATTTTTTTTTTTTTCTAATGTGGAAAATTTTTTTATTCATGATGGTTAAAGTAGACGAATCGTGGGATTTTCATATTTTTCGTGGTGATCATCATGTGGCGGAAAAAATGAGAACAGGAGAGGACGCGGCAGAGTTATATCTACTTTTATTATCATGACCAAAATTTTAAAACAATCATCTTCTTTCTGTCAGGCCCTCTTCTGCTTTTTTTTCCCCCTTCACGAGGAAAACGAAAAACCTGAAAATCTTATGTTTCATCTCCTTTCTCCATCGCGATCAAAATTTTAAAGCTGGTAAAAGTAGCTCACTTAACTTGCGTGAACTTTGTTGACCGGCTTAAATTAACGACCACAAAAAAATCATGAAAATACCACGTTACGTTTGCTTTTACCATTATGATCAACATTTTGAAGCCAGTCAAAGTTGTCCCCTTTACTTACCTGAACTATTTTAACCAGATTAAAATTTTCTCCACAAAAAATATCGTGAAAATCCCACATACGTTTGTATCATCATGATCAAAATTTTATTAGTTATTTACGCAAAAAAAAAAGTTCAATGTACTTACGTGAAATGTTTTGACTAGCTCAAAGTAGATACAACGTAGGATTTTCATGTTTTTCAAAATTGCCCTCAGAAAGTGGAGAATACCCAGACGGAGAGGTCTCGATAGAAGGGAATGGACCGAATTACATTATTGATGAGTGAGACTTTATGAATTCGAGTTCATTCCCATGAAACGTTCATGGTGGTCTTTGTATTGTACATTTAAAAAAAAAACTAATCAAAATGAAATAACACCCATTTTTCTTACAAATCTTTATACCCGTAAGGAATGTCCACATGATTGGAATGCCAAGGATATCAAACGAATAATGGAAAGATTGGAATCATTTTTTCAACATAGTTCTTCCTAATCTACTTTCTTCTTTTCAATTCCAATCTTTATTTATGTCCGCATTAAGTACAACATAAATAAAAATTAATCAAATGGACATTCTTAATCTAGTATATTTATCAAAAGAAAATAGAAGTATTGAAATTTATGAAATGTCATTAATTTCCAGCATACTTATGACTTTTACTTTTAAAACGCACATTAAGCGCATGTGCGTCTGTATTATACTACTTAACAGTCAGATTATGGAGATTATTTGTTAAAATATTAAAAAAAAAAAACACTTTTGAAGTTTAAATTCTAATAAAATATTCTAATAAACTATGTAATCATTTAGAGAGTAGTTGTTTTAATGTGCATTTGTTTAATGTACTTACGTAACGTAAGTCAAAAGTCACAGAGCTAAATGTGAAAATAATTTATTAATTATTTTCAAATCATTTTTATTTAACCAATTTATCTTCTTTATTTATAGTTATCGATGTTGAGATAAATTAAGAAATTAAAGTAATTATAAGAAATTTTTAAGTTATATTGCTTTTACTTTCGAGATAGATTAAGATACGTAAGATTTCTCTTAATAAGGATTGAATTTCAATTTTAAATACAATTAATTAATAAATTAAACTATAATGACTGATAATAAATTTGCAACTGACATTTTTAAATCTTTTTTTTTTTCTTTTTCACAAATTTGGAATGTATCCTGAACCGGGTTATAATTACTCTGCCTTACCAGATCTTTTTAGCATAGCATCTCTTGAATCTAGGCAAATACTTGCACCAATTGTATTTATTTTTAAACCCATTTAGACCGACATCATTGAATCCGAATTACTGTATAAACTTAATTTCTTTGTACCTCGTGCCATCTCAACAACATGCTTACTTTTATTTCTCTAAATATTCTACTCATATATCTTCATCAACTTTAATCTCAGTTTGAAATCATTTTAATACCTACTGAGCTGCATTTCGCTTGGTGATTTAATAACAAGAATATGACAACAATTGTAATTATATTTACTTTCTATTATATATTTTATGTATTGTTTTTATGTTTTTATTTGTATTTATTATTTTTATATTAACTTATTGCAAAATGCATTTCATGTACATTGTTAATTTGTAAATGTAGTTTGTTTATTTGTATTATGTAATATTATCCTGTAAAAGATTAAATGTTAACAATTGGATAATAAAAAATATTATTATTTTGAATAAATTATCAAAAATCTACTAGTCAAAGTTATTCAATTCAATTTGTTTTTATTGTTTTTGTATATTTTTAATAATGTATTCATATTTATTATTATTAATATATGAAGTACAATTGTTTAAATGTCCGAAATATTTATCATATCATTATTGAATTTATTTATTTATTTATTAATCAACGAAAATCTCCTTTGTACATAATATATAATATGCAGAAGAAGCTTAAAATAAACATAATATATTATAATTATAATTGCAGCATAAATCGCAAAAAAAATATTTTTTTTTCAATTATCATCAACTAGTGTTTTATTAATTGGCGATGGTCATTTCTATATTTTGGGTCTCATTCTTTCATTGTCTTAAGTGCCAAATAATAAAAAAATATTTATAGAATTTTAACAAAAAGAGTTTTTTATATAATTTGTTGGAAATATTGTTATATTTTGTTGTGTGAAAATTTAGTTTTTGAATGAGACACATAGTAAATAAATATTCTCATAAATTATATATCGTTCATTCTGTAAGAATAATCATTATTAATGAACTACGTATCGTTTATAACGATTATGAGGCATAAGTCTGAAGTTGGGAATAAAAAATAGAATTAAATTCCTTATCGAGAAAAAAAAAATCAAATTACATTCCTAATAACCCAATAATATTTCCGTAAAATCTAAACCGGAACTCGGGAAAACCGAGAAAATCGTCTTTTTTTATAGAAAATGACCGCACACAAACAATAACGGCAATTATTATTTAAGAATGTGCGGCATGTGGTGGCCGCCGTCTTCGAAGGAACTGCATGCTTTGACCACGGCCACTTTCTGAAGAAGCGAAATCAAGGCCATGAGTGCAACGAAAGTCGATTTACTTCCGCCAGAAAGCCTTTCTTCCGTACAAAAGATTCTCGATCGGTCGAAAATTTTAAAATGCATTTGTTGTTAAGAGTAATATTTTGAAAATTACGATCTTTAAATATATCTAATGTTATTCAAATAAAGCACTTTCACCTTTGTATAACGAATTTGATGTAATTCTCATAATACTAGAATAATTAAGGTAAAATTAGTCTAATAATGTTTCACCAAGTTATAAGTGAGAAAACCATACAAGAAAAAAAGTATTTTTCATAATGATATTTCAAATATTTTGTCTTAATAATTAACGATAAGTTATAAGTGTAATTCTTGTCACTTCTTATATCAGAATTCGTACCTTCCGTACAAAATATTTTTTTGTCAGATTTTTTTTCTAAATTAATTCAATGATTTATATGCGACTATTATGATAAAATGAGAGTAATCACCCTGACAGAATTTTTAATTCTGTTTAGAACTATCTAAAAACATAAGGAGAAATACCACAAAATTACAACTACTTAACCGGTTTAAAATACTTTCATTTTTTCATGACTCTAAAGTTGTGATTAATCCCAATATGAAAACCCCCTTTTCTTAGTTTTACAATTAAAGAAAATTTTAGTAGGTCACAAGAAAATCCAGTTCCTGCACGTCTAACATTATTCCGTACGCAATGACGGTTTAGTAAACGGTAAACGCCCAATTGAACTTGACTTTGCACGCCCGGAGAAATTGTGTCGCATTTACGACCGAATGGAAAGTGAAGACGGCGGTTTTGTTTGTTGTTTCTCGTCTGCAGTGTTAAGTCGGCATGCCTGTTTGGTCAGCAGCGCGCGCTCGGGAAAACGAAGAAGGCTTGTTGTTAGGTGTGTGTGTGTGTCTGTGGCTGCCATTTATATTTGCTAAATGCATTAGTGCATACACACTGTTTGTGAAGCAATCACCGTTTCGTAATAGGGTTTATATAATGCTAGAAACTGTTACGGTAAATTTGTGTTGGTATCATAACATTACGAAGATTAGACACATTTATGTATTCGATTGAGAACCTTTTCGTATACGCTAGGTTTCTAATTTAAATCGATTTTGAAATATCCACAATTATTTATTGTATAGAAACCTCTATATGAATAATTTAAAATATATAAGACTATTATAATAAGAAGAACAGTTAATTACAACGTTACAATCTTCTTTTGCTATTTTTATCTCTTTCAGCAGTATGAGATTTTGTTCAATATTTTTTTAAAAGAACTTTGTAATCGAGTAAATTATAACACGTCAAATAAATTTAAAATTTTCCTAAAAAAAATAACACATGAATCGAACAGATGGTAAGAAATTGCATAAGAACGAAAGTATTTATTATTTATCAGTGATTATTATGGAATAACTGATTTAATTGCTATATTATTGTCACATTTCTTTACTTAACCGATAAATTAAAAGTTTGACTACAAGAAGCACTTGAATAATCTTTTCCCTATAATACACAGCTTGTATTGCATAGCAGTAAATTCTTGAAATATCAAATTTGAACCCTATATTATACTTTTTGTGTTGTTATAAAAAAATATACAACATCTATGTTCTGAAATTTATTAATATTTACTAGATATTAAAATAATAAGTCTTTATTTTCAAGGTGTTAAAATTGTATAAATTGTCTGTAAAACGTTTTTAAACAAATTTACGGTATTTTACCTTTAAAACACAACAATAATAAAGTCGACCGCTAAATAAATTACATACTGATTCTAAACTTTACACTGATTTGAATCAATGGATTAATTTTAATATTTACATTTAATAATAAAGTTTACCTCACATACAAAAAGAAAGAATGCAAAAAAGAAAGTTGCAATGAAATGTGTTAGGCAACCCAATACAAGCAGTGACGTGGGCGTGGTAAAACCATAATCTTGATAAAAATGTAACCGCAAATTAAGTACAAATAAATGTATTAAATTAAATCACAGTAAGGTTTAATTATAAATACAAACTATGTTAGGGAATAACATAACATGACGAATAGGATGTTAGAGAATAACATAACAATCATCAATAGCGCCATCTGTAGTTGAGGACATGCTACTAAACATAAATGCTAGGATATTGATACTTATTTTTCTAAAGCATTAGTGTACTTTAAAACAAACTTTCCGAAGCCCGTTTCGTATGGATTTTTTGTAAGACAAATTTTACTTGGGATACATGAGTGTATTGCGACGTCTTAAATTAATACTAGAAATAGCAGTGACTGGTCCAAATGGCCTAATATTCAAGGCCATTATCCTCAATTCAAATTCTTAACCTTCGTATTCATTCATATCCCATCCTTAAAAAAACTTTATTTAATTATTACAGAATAATTAGGTGCAAAATATTTTGAATTACAGATGATGTATGTAACATATATATTACTCAAACAAGTTATTATTAACACGCCTTAACTGAATTACCTTCAATCATTATCATCATTAACACCACTTCATGCAAATAGTTGATACAAAACATCCATTAAACATCCTGACAGTATTGCATTTACATTTAATTGCATCCTCGGCAATTTCTTTTTATCTCACGTGAGATCCTTGTGCAACACAATGTAATGAAGATCCTTAGCCAAAGAAATTATGTAATATCATAACGAGTAAAGCGAGTAAACTCAACAAGGAGAAGAAAAAAAATGAATGACTGACGAGGGGCGGTTCAATACGAAATTAATTACACTGGAATGTCGATCACTGCATCGCGTCTTTCACAACATGGGTCAATTAGTTTTGTTTTTTTGTTTGTCTTAACAAAATTTCATAGTCATTACTTTATAACACACATGCGTGGAAATTTTAATGTGGTGTATTTTTGTGTGCGTGTAGAATAATTAATTTAAGGGGGTATTCATTTTTTTTGTTCGGCGTGCTTTAACCTGTTTTTAAGGATTTTTTTCTGAAAAAAAAGGTAATTAATTACAATTTATTTTTGTTCAACCATCGTTTATTTCATTTTTCCCAAAAGATGGCGTTTCGTGCTACTTTAAAACAATTGTAATGTTTTAATGTAAATAAAACAAGTATCCTTTTTCTTCACTGGTTTATTTTGTACTACTAAAAGTACATTTCGCCCACCAAATTAACATTATCAATAGTTGTACTTGAATTCAAATGAAGAAAAAGGATAGTTGTTTCATTTAGATTAATTCAACTCATCTTCATGTAACTGAAAACTGAAAGTAACAATTGTAATATTTTTATATACAAGGTAGGCAGTGAATAACGCCCATTAAAAGTTTTCGGGGTTCCTGAGAGGGTAAAATTTAAAAAAAAAATGTACATTGGAATGTTGAATGCGATCTCCTCATGGTTTCGACTTTCGATTGTACCGGAAATTGAAATATAATACTCTATATATGTATATAACGGATTCTCCGTTTAATTGACTAACCCATTTCACATAACTCTTACAGTTTTTGAGTTATTATTTGCCAAATATTAACCTCAAATTGAAAAATGCCTATAACTTCTATTAGAAACACGAGCGGCATCTTGAATTTTTACTAATAGATTCCTCAATAAGCAAAAAAATTAACATCTGTCAATTTTGACAATAGTTATTTCAAAAGTGTCAATATTTCAATGCCCACTTAAAATCATCATAATTCATTTTTTTAATGGAACGAGCAATATTTTATCTCATGGGGCGATTGGAAAGACAATTTGCAACATAGAAGTATTATGCATCGCCATATCTAGATGTCGCTTATCTGTCTATCTTGTTACTACTAGATGTTATATGTAGATTTTTTTCATTTTTTTTTTTTTCGGTTAGGACCCCTTAACACTTTTGATGGCCGTTTTTCGTGGCCCATCGTGTATATACAGATTTTTTTTATTTTACAACTTGTTAAGCCTCAGAAAATGGCCATCGACCATTGGACTTTCTGCTATAATGTTTTTATTAAAGAACATTTTAGAATATTGTCAGCATGAGGTTATACTTTATAGAAGCATTACTCTGAACTCCACCTAAGGATTTCCTACCATCATTTTTTGTGTTTGTAAATTTATATTTTTGTATATAAGAAGTAGGAAATTAAGACTATTAGTATTATTATATATCATAACGTCAATTTGCAATTATTAAATTTAAGTTAAGGTGGGGATTTGTGGATTCTGTTTCAATAATTTGCGCTTCAGGCAACGTTTAAGAATAAAATACAATGTTGTGGCGAAAATATGTAAAACTGTATGCAGCGTAATTGGAGCCGAAACAAATTTATATGGTGTTATATGGAAAAAAAAAAATGATTTACAACACAAAAATATGTATCGTTACGATTTGTTGCTTCTTATTTAATACATTGCAACGTAATTTCTTTTATATTATATGAACGCAATCAAATATTTTTTAAGCTTGTATATAAATTAATATTGTAATTAATTGCGAAATGTAAAAGGGTATTATAAGTTTTCATGTAAAATAATGTTTCGACGCTATTAATTAACAAAAAAATCTAGGTATGTTCGCACAAATTTTTCTATTTATACAGGTTGATTTAAAAAATATGTCCAGGAAGCAAAAATAAGCAAAATAAGCTCATATGTTCAATCCTTTGTTTCATAGATAAGGTTTTTCTTTTTAAAAAGTTAATCAAGTTAAATTTGGCAACGTCGTCCTTGATGCCAATTTTAAACAAAATATTAATTAAGTAAATATCATTAATGTAGTAGTTTTACTAGATTATTAAAATTCCTCATATTTTCTTTCATAGATAACATCGTGCTTGTTTATGGATTTTGTAATAGTAATTCTAATCGTTCAGTAGAAGAGTATCGACGTCGTTTTCCGAACCGAAGAATTTCTAATAGACAAGTGTTTCAAACTGTTTTTACACGTGTTGGCGAAACTGGAATGTTGCCAAGTGCACGCATTGTTTCTGAAAAACAGCAAGGTCTGGGTTCGGAACTTGAAGAAGATATTCTGGATGTTGTAGAAAATAATCCAGGGATAAGTACAAGGCGCATTGCAATCCAATTTGAAATTCCACAAACAATGATTTAGAAAATATTGAAAAGGCAACATTTAACCGCTTTTCATCTGTAGAAAGTACAATATCTCCAAGAAGGCGATTATCCATTAAGACTAATGATGGATGGATTCGTGAAAATGTAAGATTATTCAAATGCATTTTATTTACTGGTGAAGCTCAATCTACTCGAGATGTAATTAATAATTGTTATAATAATCATCGATGGTCGAACGAAGACCGCCATGCCATGCATCCAACATCGGTTTAGTATTAATGTATGATGCGGCATTCTAAATGATCAATTATTTGGTCCTTTTATATTTGTCCTTTTTACTGGGAAAGGTTATTTTTTAGATGACCATTTAGAGGAACTATTGGGCGAAGTACCTTTGAATGTTCGACTACGTATTCTTTCAACATGATGGAGCACCTCCTCATTATACAAAATGTACTCATTATTATAATCTAAGGGGAGTGAGATCACCAGATCTCACTTCCCTAGATTTTTGTCTTTTGGAATGGATGGAGTCGTTAGTTTATGCTATCAAAGTGGACACAAGGGGTGCACTACTAGATCGTATTGTTATGCCCACTTGCACCGACTCCGATTAAATTCTCTGATTAACTTTAATCGGCAGTTGCAATGTATGTTAATTAACTAATGGGAGTCCACCGTCTAGTAAGTTTATCGTTCGCATTTTTCTAGCGGGATTTTTAGTAATTTTCACGCCCCTAAGTTAGAATCAGTCGAAGTACGTATTATTCATGTTTGTAAACTAAGGTAAATCAAAATTAATTGGATCATTTACTTCTAAATTATCAATTTAGTCGATTCTAAATCCACGCTTGGTTATTTCCGTAAAATCTCTCTCAAACTATCTCTTATCTCTATCAATTGTATACAACTTTACTATTATATTTATAAATTAAGCACAAGTCTCATACCATTTTTTCACAATATTCTAGTTGTTTAATTCAGCCTAGCAGCAGATTCAATAAATGATAAAATTAAATTAAAGATTAACATATTTACTTTTTTTCGTAACTAGGAAATTTACCATGTCATGTTAAACTATAACATATTTTGCGTGTTTAATTTTATTGCACAGAAGTGTACGTGTATGATTCAATCGGCCAAAATTGGTTGATTAAATATTCTACGTTTTTAGGTTATTCTAATCAAGATTAAGTCTTGGTGCAAGCCAATTTTAGACTTATTCGTGATTAATTATTTATTCATGATTAAGTACCTGCGGTGCAAGTGGACATTAATGCTGCGTTGCTAATTAGAGCGATTCCATTTATAAACACGCAAACAAGTGTATCGAAGTGGGTGGTGAAGTTTTCGAAAATGTAATGTGAATTAATGCTACAAATGGAAATCGGACACATGAGATTATTTTTGCTTCCTAAACATGTCTTTAAAATATTTCCATTTTCTTCCGAATCACTCTGTATATTGTTTAATAACGAGTCTGGGATTTATTTCGCAGCATATAAAATTTTACAATTGCTTGTTAAGAATTTACAAATCTTCACATTTTTGCCTACTTAATACTATGCAATAGTTTATTGCTTTTGTTATGGTACTGTTATGTATATATATACAAGTTTATAACAAGGTATTAATTAATAAAATAAAGACTTTATTAAGCATAAAATATAAGATGATTTAGCACGGTTAATAAAGTTCAAGTATAGTCATGGAATTAATTAAGTTTAGCATAAAACAAAGCATCTACGTTATTTTATTTATAAAAATAGTTACTAAGGAACATGCAATAATATTTATGCACGCACAATTAAAGTAATTACGGTGTTAAAGGTGAAGACTCACACACCCTTCAGCGTATTGTTCTCAGATGCGACTGACTCGTCCTTGCAGGATACCGTTCACCGCTTGTGTTTGTGTAAACAAAACCGGGGATTATCCGATAAAAGTTACCGGGAATTTTCTTCTATAAAAAGACGTCTCTTTGAGAGGTGAGAATAATTGTGATGCACGACGGCCGATGGTCGTTTGATATTAAAATTGCTGGTTTTGAAGTGTGTGCACGTAATTGATTGCACTTTATTGTTTCGCAAGAACGCATTCTGCATCTACAATTCACGATGCATCGTTATTTAATCACTGAAATTACGCAAAGTATGGCTAACATATTCGCATTGTTCTGGAGGATTTTGAATAATTTATTAATTTTATGTTTGTTGTGAACACGTGACAAGCGAAGCGTTTAATGTTTATTTGTATTACTCATGGAATGATAAATTGGTCATTACATTCAGTGCAAACTGAAATAATTTAATACATCTTAGATGTGCCGTAGATCTTTTATAATTCATCTTTTTTCTTCTTTTATAATTCATTCATTTTTCTAATGATCAACAAAATTTTCAGTACCTCGTATTTATAAATTATCAAGATTCAGCTCGTAAATAAGCTCTCAAGTTGGTAAAAAATAGGGAAATTTTGTTATTAACCCAATAATTCCTCTTAACAAAATAAATGGGCCTAATTTTTAAGTCACGTAACACTCATCCTGTATTGCAGGTTAAAAAAGGACAAGAAAACCAGACTAGTTCCTAGCATTATACGAAATTATCTCTCTTGAATAGGTTCAAATATCTTTAATCCTCATATTCAACTTTTCCACCTATTTATTTCCTTTCAATCCATTATGTTAATAACCAAAGAATTATTATGCAAGTATCTTTAATTACCGTACGATTCAATGAAATTTACGTATCGGTCAGTATACATAATTAATACGTACTTTTGCCCGGCGCATAAAAGAGATTCGAAGACACACTTTCTCTCGATATAAAATGTTTCTTGCACAAGCGGCGATCGCCGATTTTTTTTCTTACCTGAACAATTTTCCTCCTTTTTCCACAAAACCGATAGTCCTCAAAGTTGCGCAAGAACGTGATGTAATTTTTCCGCTGTGCCAACTCGAACGAAAACAAAAAAACCTGTAAATTATAGGATGATACCGTTTAATGGTGGCCATTCAAGGAACGATGTTGAGTTTGGTTTATCTTAATGGAAGTTATATAAATTCCTCAGAGAATTTAGGTTATTTTTTATTTGTTCCGTTTGTATCTTTAGATATAACAAAAATCGAGGAAGGAGTTTTAATAAGATGTTTGAAATTTATACTTGGTTTATTATAATTTCCAAACAATTTATTATTGAAATAAATTACAATTATTTAATAACACTTTACTTTGTCAAAGTTATGCAAAAAACTGTTTATTTAAACTTAAAATAATGTATGTTATAGTAGAAGTATCATTTATCAATTAAGTTATTGAATGAATTATTCAAATGTTGTTTACCTTGTAGAACCCCAACTAGCTAACAATACCTCTTAGTAATTAGGCAACGCTTTGTGCTATTGTTTTAATTAATATACCAAAGAAGTCGTGGGCAATTTCACATTGATATTCATAAAAACTTCATACAGAGGATAAAATAGGTCGGAGGCTTTTTTGGGATTTTATTATTTTAATTATTAATACGGCTATTGCCACCATATAATACCTTTGAGTGTGAACTTTGCATTCAACTGTTATAACGAAAAAAAAAAACAAAAAAACATGGGGTTCCTACTTTAGAGATTCGTGTGTGACACAACCTTCACACAATAAAAAAAAAACAAGTATCTGAATGGTGGCACCTTCGTTTTGGAACTTGAATCTTTCTGTCTTCGTGGCTGGTAAATAAAATCAGAACATCCATTACTGCTTCAAGTTACAGTGCGCGATTTATTTTAGTGACGTATTCAATATAGTTTGTATATTATATTGAACTAATTTCTTGAATAAAATTCTATTCTAGACTTATTAAAATTGACTTAAATATTTCTTATGATAATTCTGGTATAATTAAGTTGACCTTTTTAAACTTCTTTATAATTTATTTAAATAATTATCATTTTAAACTGTTTAAAAAAAGTAGATAGCCCGGCGCTTGCGCCATGACGGAGTCCTCAGACAAATCCGTGGGCTAATTCAAATCGATCTTATAAATTCCTGCGGTGTTCACAACTTCATCTTCATTTGGACATAAAATATTACTCTAAATCTATAAATTATACATTCAGAAACTATTTCTTTATTTGTTTTCTTAAATTCTCATTAAATTATTTTTTCTAACAATGTATTTTTTGTTTCTATTTTTAGGTCGCAATGGCTGGCGATTACATATTAGCAGTAGCTTCTATTCTGATAGCCCGATTGAGAAATTCCGACGTGACCTTAGTACTTAGTAAGGTAAACTTAAACATACCAAAAACATCGCTAAAAAGCTCATTTAATTCATTCCTAACAAAAATTTCAGGTAATAACAGACATAGTAGAAGGAGAATTTATGCAATTGGGCTCTGTGGAAACGGAGAACGAACGATTCGCTCACTATTTGACCAAAACATACAGGAAGACGGGTTCTTTAATAGCAAACACGGTAAAATCGGTAAGTCATAAAAATGCGTATGTATTTGGTTGTGGTTTTAATGTAATTGATGTTTAGGAAGCGATTTTGGCCGGCGGTGACGAGGAGCTCGTCGAGTTGGCGTTCCAATACGGAAGGAATTTAGGACTGGCTTTTCAATTGGTTGATGATTTGCTGGATTTCGTGTCCTCTTCAGCGACCATGGGAAAACCGACAGCGGCTGATTTGAAATTGGGCCTGGCCACAGCTCCAGTTTTATTCGCTTGTGAAAAGGTAATGATCATAAATTAATTATTTTATATATCCAGATATAACTACTATATGATCAAGAACTATTCTCCTCTGGAATGCTTTGCATGTTTTAATAAAAAAATAATGTTGGCAGTATAAGTAACCATATGCTATACGTTGTGTTATTCAAACAAATTGAAGAACTTTGGCCGGGATTCTAGTTTACGCGATATCGACCTGCAACATGGTTTCGCTCGATGAGCGATTTACTTGATATCGAGGCAAGTTGGTATTCCATTTAAGTATCGGGTGAGTGCAGTAAAGCAACAATGTTTTCTGCTGTTTTCCTGCAATTCATTGCAGGTAAGCATGCGTGGTTCATAAATGAAGACACGTGACAACATTTCTATTACCGCCTTAGTTAAAAAAATATTTCCTCATTGAAATTTTGAAATAGTTTGGCCGAAAAATTAATAAAGTAATGTTACACGAACTTTATTCAAGGGTTAAATTAAAAAAAATCCTCAACAGAAGTCCATATTGCCGAAAAATGTGTTGACGATAGAACGCTTCTCGGGACCTTCGCGGTACCGTGCGAATATAACGGAAATCAGCTGCTCGATACCAACTAAAATACGTCGACACACACTATTGACTCGATATGATACGCTGCTCAATAGTGAACTAGAATCCCTATGTTGATTTAATAAATAATAACATTAATAATATCGTTTTATTTGTTTTAATTCACTGAGATCAGCAATATGTAAAATAAACAAAAAATCAAAGCACTCGATCATTTGGTAAATTATAGTTACATTTACAGAGCTCATCTAAAATCGAGACTTTCTGTGGTTTTGTAATCATAAATGATAAAACACAAATGATCTCAACAAATAGTTAATATTCTCGATAACAACACATTTTCGTAACCTTTATTTAAAAGATTATTGAAGGAACTCAACTAAATCTCATTATAGCATGACGAAACTTGTTAAGTGCAGACATTTATTACTAGTACGATAATAAATCATTTAAAGAAAGGTTACAAAAATGCATTATTATAAATACGTAAATTTAATCTTTAAGTAACTCAGCCAAATCTCGATTAATTAATAGATATTAAATTTACATTATTTTTATAGTTAGCGCATAAAAAGTTCAAGGAAATAAAGTGAGAATTTAAGTAAACTTATAAAAACTAAAATAATTAAACACGTAATACTTGGAAAGATAACGCAAACGTCTCTATTCAAAATGTTACGGGGTGTATGGCTATAGATAAACCAAAGTTTATTATTTAGTTATTGCAAAAAACATTTTTTTTTAAGTTTCGCCTTTTTATTATTATTCTAGAGACACTGCTACACTTTTTGCAGAATGACACAGTGTTGATAAAATATATGTAGTATTGTCTCTACAATAAAAAAAGGGTAACTTAAAAAAACGTTGTTTTATTTACAAAAACCGTAAAATGAAAGTATTTGTCCTGGGTTATCAACCTGAGGACTTTCTGTCCACTAATATTTTACTCTCCTTGTTTTATTAATATGAAAAACTTTATTTGCATAGTTTCCTGAATTAAATCCAATGATAATGAGGAGATTCCAAGAACCAGGCGACGTAGAGAAGGCATTCGAACTAGTCCACAAATCCCAGGGCTTGGAACAGACCCAGTTCCTCGCGAGACAGCACTGCCAAGAGGCGGCCAGGTTGGCCAACCTCCTCAGGGAGAGCCCGTACCAAAAGGGCCTTATAGATACCGCCGATTTTGTGCTGAACCGTATGAAATAGTATACGCCCCAAAACTAGCATCTAGATAGGAAACGTAGTTTAGCTCACGTTAATTGTTATTGTATTTATATTATTTTTTCCAATTGTTATACAGCTGCTTGGAAGAAGCAGCACTTTATTAACATGTTGGTAATTTAAGATTTATTAACGGGTTGGTATTTATTTGTCTTTTCTTTGATGTAGCTTTAAAAAATATTTCAGGTACTTCTAGATTGCTATACAAATAAATGTGACATGTGCATGGAAAAACTCTCTAAGTTATTTTTTCTTTACACAAAGTGTATAAAAATAATATATATTAAATTTATTATATTCATTATTTAAACAAATAATTTATTAAGCTATGAATATTGTAAATTCGAATAAAAAATATAACAATACTTTTTATTTTTAGGAGAAGCAAAAATATATACAATATAGTGTTGTTGATAATGACTTACAAAATTCAATGTAAGTAATTACATTTTGTATAAAATCTTTCAAATAGTATATTTTTTTACAATATGTTATAAGTGAAAGATTTAAAAATAACATATTAAAATATGACAACAATATTTTATATATTATTATGGATATTATGAAATATATACATAATTAAATTAAGATTATTATAATTAACTCAATTTATAAAATTATTTATATTGTAATAATTATGTGACTCCTCATTTTCACATTTTTAAAAATTTTTATATTTATATTTCAAGTACCAATATTCCAAATTTACATATAGATAATGAAATTAAAAAAGTTAATATTTGTAGTCCATTGTAATAATAAATATGAATAAATTATTACAATTCTATAAATTTGCAGAAATCTAAAAGCATTGTGTATAGTCTGTGGAAAAAAGGGTGTTGTATATATAATCTTTAACAGATATACAAAAAAGAAAATACAAACTAATGAAAGTTGCAAAGTCAAATGTATAATTAATATTTATTAATTGGCCTGTGGTCTTTCCACCTATTATTATTAAATGTACTCATGCTAATAGTCAAAATTAAATCCCCAAATCAATCCAGGATTGATGGACCCAGAAATCGCGAATATTATTTCTAGATCCAAGGATTGTTTATAGCATACTCCAGGCTTGTGTCAACTGTTTCACACATTTTGGTACAGTCTGAGAAATAATACTCAATTCCAGACTATTAGCACAGGGGAAACCACAATGGGCGGCCCTAAGTGGGCGTAATGTTCTTATGCCTAGTATCATTTATCCTTAGTACGGGCATAAATTAATTATAGTAATAAATATTTTTATTGCTATTTTTTTCCAAAAGCAAGAATGTATTCAAAAACGAGCAAAATCCAGTTAATCATGTACAACTAACTGGACTTTAACCATGTCTGATTTTTCATTTAACATGTTTATTGATATCTTTAAATTTAAAGTTATCGAATTTACAATAAAATTCAACAAGAAAAAAATACTAGCAATGATCAATAAAATTTGATCATTTCCTTTTTCAAAGTGCAAAAAATTCTTACACTGTAAATTTTTGACAAACATCCTTATATAATAGATATTTGTTTGTTCTTTTTATTTTACTCATTTCATCGAATAACGATGTATAAAGAATTAGAAACTCTAACAATTAATGAATTATTCATATTTATTGTTATATTAGAAATTTGAAAAGTTGTGAAGGAAAGGAATAACATAATTTTTATAACTTAGACACTTCATATACTCACCAACATTTTTTGTTAAAATATTATTTTTAAGTGAAAAATTAATTAATTTATTTGATTAATTTTACTACTTTCATTCTTATATCTCTTTAAAATAATTATATATTACTTATAGTCATTCACAATAAGTAAAATTATTTCCAAATTTATTATTATTATAAAAGAACATCAATTATTATTTATAGCCATTCACAATAAGTAAAATTAATAGAAATATATAACTGGATTATTTAGTATCGACATTCTAAAAGAGCATCAATTATAAAAATTCCGTGTGTAGCAATCTAGATAAATCGAACGACTATTCTGTGTGGAACAAAAGTGTCCTTATATAAAGGGTTGTTCTGTTAAATTAGTGACATCCAGCTAATTTAACTTGAGATGGAATTACTGGAAACATGCATGTCGTTTTTTTTTATATATATATTTTTTTCTATATGTAATAACCGTTATCGGGTATGAACATTACGAGATGAACTGAGGCCTTTTGTTTCGATCAGGTCTGTAAATAACCCCTCCCATCATCCCCATTCCTCCTTCCAAAAAGAGTTTCATGATAGTTTTAACAGTTAATTGATGTAAATATCTATGATACATGTAAACGCACACAATATGGACATTTTAGTTATTGTATATTATGTTATTAATAATATTATTATTGTACATGTATTTGATTTTTTTGTGTATTGTAAAGTTTATAAATAAATTTATATGGTGGATTTGATTTTGTAATTGTTATTTTGATTGTAAATATATTATTGACTATTTCGATTTATTATTTGATTTATACTAATAACACAATTTTCATATTAAATTGAAGAAATTATTGGATTTTAAAAGGGAAAGCTTTCCAATTTTTAATAACAATGTTAACTTGGTCGCAGTTATTTGAAATAAATGAAATTTGAAAGTAATTATTTTCCACTACAACTGTTGACTTGCATAACGTTATTAATTATTTTCAAATATCTTTTTATTTATAATAATTTTTATTAATATATATGTACAGCAAAAAATATTTATGGATTTTAGAGAGGGGAGGCAGCTCGTACTTTGCACCCACTTAGGCTTAACCTTAAGCCCATTGTGATACCTTCCTCCCAGTAGTTAGATCCACTAGTATGGACCACAGGAGGGGTGATAGTCTCCCCTGGAGACTTGAGAATGAGTCTCCATTTTGGTTACAATCACCTGCCTACTATTTACCAAGCCTTTCTAATTTGTAAAAAGAAAAGGCACCATCAATATTGATGAATGCTTCCATTGTGGATATCCTGCTGTGTATTCATGCTAGTGGAGTCAACTTTTGAGTGTATTATCTCTAATATGCCAATCACATAATTTTTCCATTGATTTTAATTGAAATGATGAAAGGCATATTGGTCTAAATCACTTCTCGTCCATGTAGTTGTTTTTGCAGGGTTTTATGATGAATATAACCCTTGTTTTCCTCGATGATGTTGGGATATATCCATGAGTGAGACGACCCTTGTATATATAATACAGGATATGTATTATATTTTCTGGTGCCCATTGTATTAGAGCAGGATATATGCCGTCTGGGGCGGGATGAGTGTATAGCCCATTCTATTATTTCTTTTGCCGTCACTTCCATGGCGAGTTGTTTGCTGGCCGTTTTCCTTTCATTATTGTTTCCATTATATGTATATGTTAGCATGTAGTCATCCAGGATAATACTATTTGGAAAGTGTGTTTCTCGAATGTGCTGTATTTGCTGACCTCTTTTCTTATCCTATCCAAGTAATGAGGATTCTTAGATAGTATCTTCTTTTCTTTAGTCCGTACTGGGACTCAATGTCCTTACTTCATTCTCGTATATGCATAGGTGAGTTTTGTAAATGTCCCAATCTTCCTTGGTTCTCCTACTGTTTCAGAAAAAATATATTTAAATGAACAAAAAAAATGTATAATTTATATCTGTTAATTGCCTATCGACAATTCCACCTCTATTTACTTAATTTTCCATTATAGATGGAACACTCTGTACTTAAAAATTTTAAAGATCTATCTTATACAAATTATTAAAATGGGGTTATTCTGTAAAGGAAAATTTGTTTAATTTGGTTTAATGTTATTCATTAACTTCATATTTTATTTCAGTGGTGATATTATTGTAGAATAACAAATGAAAGCATGCAATAAAGACATCAATAGTTTTGATATCACAAAATGAATTTTAGTTATTCAAACTTAAAAAGTGTATCCTTTAAATTATAATGATGTATTACGAAGTAGGAGCCTTAACAATTAATTAATGGCTGCAATATTATTAACAAAATTGTGTTTTAATAGTGACACCTGTAATTTATAGTGTAAACCTTGATCATAGAGTAGATACGGTTGTAATTGTTATTACAATGTTATCAATTCTCATATACTTAAATTTCCCAATGCATAATAAAAACGATTTATAAAAAGGAAAGGTTGTACCCATAAAAACAGACTGATATCTTTGTTTATTATCTGCCTAACACTAGGGCCAAATTCAGTGTTAAATTAAGCCATTTCAAGTAGATAAATTTAATAATTAACAATAAATTGGATTTATTAATAAAAATGTAATAGTTACTAATATTATTTAAAAAAAGGAATGTTATGAAAGTTATTGTATATTTAATTTGGTATGATTGAAAAAATAGGCTGCTCATTTCTTATTAATATTAGGATGAGAATTTGAGCAAATAAAATTAACAATAGAAAAAAATGGAGATTCCTATTGAACTTGACTAAGTTGAATTGAGTGCAAGTTAGTGATGTCACCTATAAGATTTATGTTGTAAGTACAAAAAGTGCCTAACCAGTTTCTTTCGAAACGCCTTTAAAGCTGATAACATTTTGCATGTACACAGCATTGATGTTAATAGCTAGAAATTATCTATTCAGGAAACGCTTATCTCTGCAGTATTATTTATCTTAACATTTCCTATTACATTCAGGAAAATATAAATATATGAATTATTTCTAATTCAATTCCTCATTAGTAAATCTATTATAATGTAAACTTTAGTGCTCTGGGCTATGAAAGAATTCATATCTTTTATTTATAATTCTCATAATTAATTATTAGCTGTATTTCTAGAAATGATTGTTTGTACTATTAATTATACAATAGTTAATTAAAATGAAACGAAACAAAGAAAAATATAATTTATTTATACGCTCTGTAAAACAAGTAGGACATCGCTGATCCGTATCGAGAGAACAGCAATTTCAAATAAAATCACAATAGTCCAGCCGTAAAATGTGCCTCGACGTGCTTGACAAATACGTCGAAATCAGCATCCCCGGGAAACCTGCAACTGCACATCGGGCATATCTTTTCACCCCCTTCACCATCACTCTTAATATTTTTTACACCCGGAAACACCTCTGAATTATGGAAGCTGCCCCACTGCGCCAAACTTTCCAACTGCATCTTAGTCTCTAAGTCATCGTCCTCCGCATCCTCAACAACAATCAACTCACTATTTTTGGCAGCGGCGCACTTTTTACACTCCTCCACTAAAAACCAATTAAATTATTGCTACAACACCTCGCATTTTCTATAACTATCATAATTACCTCTCAAGGTTTGTAGGTTGCTTACATTCTTCAGCAATTTCTCTTTCTCTAGTAGAAGTGTATTTTTAATCACCTTCAAATCGTTTAAGTGCTGCTCGAAATCATCAGCCATGGAATCCTCCGATTCTTCACCCAAATAAGAAAAGCCGAACGAGTTGGAAAGAATCTCAGCCGATTGCAGCTGCGCCATTTCCGAGCACTGCATCTCTAACTCGTTTTTCTCTTTCGAAATGCTAGACAATAATTTAAGCGATATATCCTCCAATTCTAAGCTTATCTTATCGTTTTCCATCAAAGCCTTCTGTAAATGCTTAGTGTGCGGGGCGTCCTGTGTGAACGTCTTCGAGCGTATCAGCGGCATGTGGCCCTTGTTGTGCTGCGTAATCGACTCGTTTATTTTCGACAGCTTCGACCCCAAACTCTTGTTATCCTGCGTCAGCTTCGACAGGCGATTCCACAACTGCCGGTTCTCGGAGGCCACCAGCGCGACGTTACTCCTCAACTGTGATTTTTCCTCTGTCAGCTCCGCCACTTTACGCCTCAAGTGATCGATCTCGTTCAGCGAGATTTCTTTGTTGTCCTGCGTCTTGGTGCACTTTAATTTCAGACTCAGGTTCTCTTCCTCAAGGCTCGTCACGCGTTTTTGCAAGTTCTGGCAGCGCTCTTTCATCGTTTGCAGGGCGACCTGAAGGGCGTACTGCGAGCCCATCGACTCGTCCATTTTTAAGATTTACTCCTTCGCCGATTCGAGGCACATCTCCTGTTTCCCGTTGCCGGATGATTTTTAGAACCGTTAGATATTGGTAAATAATGAAAACATATGTTTTTGACAGATGACAGTTTCTGATGTGTTTTTGTTAGATAAATATCTACATAGATTAAGTTACAGTGCCATCTATGTTTCGAAAGCCACACTTTTTATATTCTTATAGATAATAAATTTCTTAATTAAAATGTATAAATCAGTATTAATTATTTATAATCGGTGCTATTCCGTATGGGAAATTTTAAGTTTAACGTGTACGTTATTAATTAAAATTTCATTCTAAGTAAATGTATATCTATTAAAAAGTTGCATAGATGATGATTAAATAACGTACACGTGAAACTTAATATTTCCCGTATAGAATTGCTCCGAATATCCAAAGTTTATTATTTATTCGCTATTTTTCTTTACTGGAAATGATAGGTTTAACGTTTACCTTATTAAATAAATTCAAATTCTATGTATATATTTAATAGCTGCTTAAATTGTGATAATATAAAATAACGCACACTTTAATCTTATCATTTTTCAAACAGAGAAACCACGATTACGTATAAATTTATTTGTTAAGTTAGGAAACATAATAAATATTGTTCCATAATTCGATATTTCGTATTGGAAAATATAGATGGCGCAGTCATTGAAGTTATCTACTTAAAAAAAAACATAGATACGTACAGAAATATAAGGAAAGAGTTTTAATTAAATTAAAGGTTTAAGGTTTATCCAATCTTAGCTATATATGAGGGAAATTTAATGCTAAGTTTATGCAAGTAAAGGCCCTATATAAATTACAGTTTGTTTTTCTTTTCTATATTGAATTTATAACAACAACTTAGTGTATTTTAAATTATTATTTACTATTAGTTAAAATATAATTTTAATTTATTTATCGTTCAAAGATTTCGATATAAATATCTTATTATAATTTTATTAAATTCATTACACGCCTTTTATTTTTTGTTTGATCAATTTTGGAATAACGACCTAAGTTTCAATTTTAACACTTGTTACTTCAGTATCCAACAATTAACGACTACTTGTGATTACTTAAGTAACAGTTAAATACTGTTATAACATCTCTAGAAAATATCATTATCGGAAAAAAAAAATATTCGGGGCTATTCCCCCTTAGAAATTATAGGTTTAATGTGTGCGATTCACATTCTATGACACATACATCTATTAGTAAAGCAGATTAGACTGTGATAATAAAATATAACGTACATTTTGAACTTAACATTCGGAATGCCCTACGGAAAATGTTGCGTTTAACGTATACGTAATTAGGTAAAATCACATTTTAAGAATAAAAAGTTGCTTAGACTTTGATGATAAAAATAACGTATATGTTAATCTTAACATTTCCTTTATAGAATAGAATAACTTTGATTATTGCTATTTTTTTGTAAATGGCGCCATCTCTTGTTTGTGTATTTATATTACAACATTTGATTTGGATATTTGAATTGAATTAATGCAATACGTTTATTCAATTAAATATTGGACATCAGTTGAAAATCGTATTATAATTAATAGTAACATAAATGGTATGTGGATTATATAATTATTGGATTTCTAACAAAATATTTATGAACTCTAAATATATTTTAGTAAGTCAATAATAGAGGGCATTGCAGTGGTATAATGTTAACAGTTTTCTATAATTTCAATATTTTTTAAATTTATATAAAAGAATTGTTTTGATGCTTTTAAGAATAATATAATTATTATAAATTTTTGAACCTATATTTATTTATGGGATTTACCTTATGAATATGAGTGACTCATTTTAATTTATCAAGTAGAATACCTGGAGAAATCTGCACTGAACAAAAAATATTTTGGATAAAAGTTTAATGATTTTGAGGCCAAGTAAAAATGAATTCACCTTCACCCCTCCTGGAAGATGGTATAACTTTGAAATCTTAATCGAGAACCCGTATTGTTTATTACAAATTTGTATTTGGCATTTTTGCATGATGAAACTTTTTTTATCCCAAACATTTTTTCTAAAGATATTTATTCTACTGGACAAATTGGGTTATCCGGTATAATAACTATGCAAAATAGAAGTAATGAAATGTTGTTCTGATTTAACTTTTTCTTAATTTAAAAATAATTTCCTCGTTGATTTATATTTATGATACCCACATTTTATTTCTAGAATTACACTGCACAAAGGGCAATTGGAATTATTTTTCTGGCGTCAAACTTTAGAAAGAATGTTTTTATACATTAGGGGTAGAAACAGCATTTCTGCCGAAAAAAAAAATAAGAATTAAATTATAAGATTTTGAAAATAATTAATTATCAATCAGACCAAGTGAATCAATACATTTTTCTATTATTGAGAATTTATTTATTTAACGTGTTTTCTTATTTTCCTACCCAGAGTGTAGTATACAGGGTGATTCAGTTTGGTGTTCCACCCTCTTCTATTTTTTTTTATTTTGACAGTAAACTATAACAAACCATATATATTTGTAAACAGCAGAAATTTCTCTATTTAATTGTTTGATAATACGATTGATAATACGATGGCAACTGTGAAGATAACGATATGCAGCGTGTTTAAAATCCATCTCGTGAAAATTCACAATTCTCCCTCAATATATTACTTTTTAATCAATTTCGAATACCCTTATTTTGTTTTTATTTTTATTGATATATCATTTTAAAATAAAAATGTATACATACGAAAATATTGTTTTAATAGAAAATGAATAAATAACGTTGCTCTACTGTAAACACATTTTACCACAAAACATGCCGTTTCCAAAATAGAAAATTGGAGCGCGTGCCGCGTTTATTTCGGCGTTGCGAACAAATATTATTAGATCAGTTTTCCGCAGCGTTATGGAACTGCGACTTCGACTGGATGTCGCCCGTTGTTATTAACGGGTGAGTTTGGGCTTACCTAGAGCTGCAATTACGTGAATGGTTTTAGATCGCCGCGAGGTTGCCATGACATGAAAATTGAAACGTTTTCAGTGTTTTCAGGATGTCTACTCACCACGCTATTGCCGATCGTCCATATTTCCACTTTGTGGTATTTTTGGTCGGCTTATCATTTCCCTGTGGACAAAGCCACGTGCACTTGTGAATGTTGGGATACCATTTTTAAAGGTGAGTGCGATGAACATTTTATTCAAATGAATCAAATGTGTTTATTGTAAATATCGATAAAAATGAACGTGCAAACACTCCAGCACGTATACTTTTTTATTGATTTAATCTACATATTCAAAATAAAATGCAAACATTTTATTTTGTTATTTATTTACATACAATTTATTTTAGGTTAATAATAAGCACTTGCCAAAAAAAGCATTTATAGGACAAAATTAAAAACGGTACAACTAAGTAATTAAAACAATATAATTGATAACATATAAGAATAATAAAAAAACTAACTCAAAGCTACGAGCTGCAATTTGATTCCTGATTAATTACCCTTGTTCGTGCTCGAACGCATTGAAAAATTTTGCAATAAATATTAGCGATAAAATGTAATTCAAGTACATCACATAAATAATATTTCAATAGAAAAAGAGTATTTATTCACCATATACAAATATCTTTATTTATAAAACAACATTACATAAACTTATATTATTATATATATTTAGCACTACGAGCCTAGTAGGCCCATGGCTTTGTTTACTATTTTCTTCCATCCCTATATTTTTTTTTCCTTCAGTGGCACCGGATGGAGTGAATCAATACATTTTTCTATTATTGAGAATTTATTTATTTAAGGTCTTTCCTTCTTGACCTACTAAGAATGTAGTATACAGGGTGATTCAGTTTGGTGTTCCACTCTTTTCTATATTTTTTATTTTGACAGTAAACTATCCTTTTGGGGTTCTCTTCCACTTCTCTTTTCCATCTTTCTCTTGGCCTTCATCTTCTCTTTTTACCTCCCAAACGATGTGTTGTCACAGCTTTTGGCACCCTCCATTGCGGAATTCGTTGTATGGCCCATCCATCTAATTATTTGTGCCTTTACTACAGCGGTAGTAATGTTCATTCTTGTGGTATTTTATTCTGTTTCCATATTTTCTGGACCAGCAATACTATTTTTATTACCAAAAATTTCTCACCTCCATATTTTAACATTTCGTCGTTCATAGGACTTTTATTATTCTTCAATGATTGCATTATTATACGAATTTCGTTTGGGGTTGGTAGCTCTTCATATTTCGTAGATTCTTTCTCATTCTCAACTATGTAGGAGTGTTCTTTCCATGTTTCTCTTCTTTATTTAATAATTCATTGAAATATTCTTTCCACCTTTCAAGTACCTCTTAATTCTCCGGTTAGTAATTCGTCTTTAATTTTTAAACACAGCTGTTTGCGATTTTCTTTTGCTTTCTACCTCTTTTAGCCCTTTGTATACATTTTTATCTTCTTTATTTTTAAAATCCTGTTCTGTTTCTTTAATTATTTTTTCGTTATTTTTTCTCTTCCGTTCCCTTAGGGTTCTTTTGCACTTTGCTCCATGTACTCCAATTTCGCCTCGTGTGTTTCGTGCTACATCATTTCTATCCGCGCTCTGTTTCATCTTTATAGTTCTATGTGATACACTTCATCGAACCATCTATATTCTGCTTTTGGAGTTTTGTTTGGGCATGTTTTTATTACGCACTTTTTATTTCCCTTTCATGTCTTTCCACATCTCTTCTACGTCGAACTACTTTCAGATACAAATGTTAGTGTATTCTCTAATTGTTGCCTATAGTGGTCTTGTTCGTTCTCAGTTTTTAATCTATGTTGGTCTATAATTTTGTGCTTACGTTTCCTATTGTTTTTCTATGTTGAGATTATTGGTTTCATTTTAGCTCCTACCATTACATGATCAGAGTCCGCATCATGTCTAATGTAGCTTCTGATATTTTTTACACAGCTTTGCTCCTCTGCCTCTACAAGAATATGGTCAATTTGGTTCTTCCGCCTTGTGCTCTCCACGTTCCTTTATAAATATCTTTTCTTTGAAAATCTGTGCTTTTGATTATCATATTCTTCTCTTTCGCAAAATATATTGGAGCCGTCTGTTTTCATTTGTCGTTTCGTGTTTGCTGTGTTAACATATTGTTGTTTTATATACGATTTCTTTACCTATTTTTGCGTTTGCATTGCCTATTACCAACTTTAAATCATAGTTAGATATACTATCATGTATCGAGTTTAGTGTCTCGTAGTATTCTCCTTTGGTGTTTGTATATTTGTCCTCGTATGAAGCATGAATGTTTATAATGCTGATTTTTTTTTGGAATATTCCTCTGATCTTTAGGTGGCACATTTTGTTTAAACTCAATTATTGTTGTTTTTAACGTCTTGCTAATGAGAAATCCTGTTCCTAGGATTCTATTGGTACCTCCACCATTGAAAAATATGTAGTCTTTTAATTCCTTAATGTAATTTCCTGATTACATAAGCTTATACATACATTTATATTTACACAAGAAGAAAAAAGATTGTGTTAGTCTGTCAGGGCTGTCGACCTGGGGTATTTCCGCCCTGTCTGAATTTAAGTTGATTTGCAATAAATATATCTATGCTAGTTAGCTAAATTTTCTTGCAATGTTCTAATAATTTCATAAATGGTGAGGAACGGATGAGTGTATTTAGTGGGTCATAAATTAAATAAAAATAATTTGAAAATAATTAATAAATTGGATACTTTCTTCTCTTTTGTTACTTGGTAAAATATATTTAATATGAATTATGAATTATCACATGGAATTATAAGCAACAATACAGAACGTGTTTACTTAAATTTATTACCAGAAATTAACCAATGAACCACTAGAAGATACTAAAAGATTTTCACATCTTTTCTGACTACTTTGTGTATTTGACAAGGGGAAACATTTCAGATATTGTGAAAAAAAATGGTGATGTGTCCATCATGATACCGGTGAATTCACTCAAATATGCTTTTGAATGAACATTTGTTAGTAAAGGAAAAAATATTAATTGAAAAAATGGATTGTGTTTGTTATTTCTTACATTACGATGGTTTGTTAACATTTCCATACACTGTATATAATTTCTTTACCATTTTTATTCGTTGATGCAACATATTCAGTGTTATTAAAATATGAAATTAATTAAAATTTTTGTTTGGTATTAAAATAATTATTTAAATAATTAAGGCTTCACGACCAACATAAAAAATTATAAAAATAATTGTTTATTTCTAAGGGAATTTATCAGTTAGGCGAAATTCTTCCGCTTATAAATAAAATGAAAACTAAAGGTCCTACAATAAAAATTTTATAAGAAAAAATATTTATTTTTTCAAGATCTACAACTTTTATTTCAAACCTTTTTCTATCCGAATTAAAAATGAAAAATAGCTGAGTGTAAAGTTGCACTTAATGAGTTTGGATTCTAACCAAAAGCTTTTCAGATCATTCCACTGCCATAAAAAGCTTAGATATAAAGTTTTTGTCTAAACCATTTAGCCGTTTATGCGTTATCTAGGAAATACACACGCAGATATTTTTCAAAACTCGATGGAATGGACTCATGGGAACTCAAAACGTTCATATTTGTTGAAATTGTCAATTTTTTTACGATCACAATACTTTCTCTTAGACAGGGGTCCTGCGAAAGTAAAAATTGTACAGATTGTAAACAACCCAATTGAGGAGCTAAAGGAACAAAGGGGTTAATAAATTGAAAATAATTAATAAATTGGATACTTCCTTCTCATTTGCCACTTAAAAAATATTTAATATGACATTGATTTAAAAATAATCAAACATATGGATTTGTTTTACTCGTTTATGAATTAAATAGCATCAAGCCGAAACTAGTTTAGTTTCATAATTAAGAAATTATTTCCTCTTTTGCAAAATGTCGCAGCTACAAAAGAGGAAATAAATTATTAATTATTTTCAAATTCTTTTTATATCATTTATTTAAACAATATTTTATTGAGAAGTTTTTGCCTTTATGTATTTTTAATTTCAAAATACCTTATATAATAATAAATACCAAAAAAAGTTCGAGAACGATTTATAAAACTTGTATTGTTATGCATTCAGTGTTTTCCCAACTTTCACAACGCATTCATAATTCACAGGTCCTTATGAAAGCGGCGTCGCGTCATACAAACACCTTTACTTCAACGCAACGAAAAACACCCTACAAATATGGCTGATCGTATCAACAGGCGTCATTCTCTTCTACGAAGCGCTGAAGCACTTGATAACGCTAATGCTGAGAGGAAAGCTACGGTTTACCATGTGGATCATGTTCCTCTCATCGATATTCCCGCACTATTACTCATGGTGGACTTTCATCAATTACTTAAACGACGGCTTTTACATGCAGTGGCACCATCAGATGTTTTTCACCATTACTGAAATTGCGTCCACGATGCTGGCGCTGAGCATGGCGAACGTGCATAAGGAACCGAGCCAGGGAAAGTTGATTGGGATAATTGGTATCAGTACGACGCATTTAATTGCCGGTGGGATCGATCAGTTCGTTGTAAATTTGTTTATGTTGGAGGGATCGGCTCACCAGGTTGGTTATTAAGAGTGATGGGTGAAATCGAATAAAATAAATAATCGATTATTTTGGATTTACTTTACAGGATTTTTCAATTGTATTTCACCATACTAATTTTGTTGCTCTGTACTAATTTTCTTACTCTTGTATTTTTTGTCTAAAATGATCTAAAGGCATGTGAAAGCAGAATCTATATTTATGATTTCATATTTAAATCATTGTATTCGCTCAATATAACATATAAAAGGTATATTAAATATGTTTCCCATTATCTCAATAACATTTTTAATAATAATAATACTTTATTTACAGAATTAACCATTTTACATAATAAAGTACATTAATAATAATGAAAAACAACAGTAAACTACTAATTAAAAGCAAAATATAATAAACAACGCATATTTGCATATTTGTCAAAACTATTTCATAATTCGCCAAATGTATCTCACATTTGATTATATTTACTGCAATTTATAAAAATATTTTTTTTTTTAGTCTTATATAACATGTGTCTCTCTACTTCTCATTATGAGGTGCATAAAAATATTAATATATTAAATATTGAAATTTGTGACAGTGGTATAATAATTTCAAAAATATTTTAAAGAATATTAAAAGGAAAAAGGCGAGAAATTTCATATAAATTAAGTACAAATATATTGAAATCCCTTTAGCAACGTCTCACTAGGCTGTGTTTTTGGAAATTTGTATTAATCTTTATATATTTCCCATAAAATCAATAAAACTAAAATGCCCATTTGTAAAATGTCAATGGCATAGGTTATAAAACTGTACAATAAATTTAAATTAAATAAAAATGATTTGAAAATAATGAACAAATTATTTCTACATTCTGCCCTGTGACATTTTATCTTATGTTACCTAAGTACTTTAAATAAATGTACATTAAAACAACTATTTCCCGGACAAATACCCCACATAATGTACACCTGCTGTTGCATACAATCATGCAACAAAGTAGTTGTTTTAATGTGTATGTGTTTAAAGTACTTACGTAACGTAAGTTAAAATGTCACATAGCTGAATGTGGAAATAATTTGTTACTTATTTTCAAATCAATTTTTTTTAATTTATTTAAATAACTGTAACCAAGTGAATGAATACCCTTTTCTATTTATAATAAATTTATATTTGACATTGGGAAATATATTTGAGATGAAATACAATTGAAAAACTCTATAAATTGTTAATTAAATGCAAGTAAGGCCAATTGAAGAGAAAAAGAATCAAAATTGTTATTTTTAAATAATTGATCAAGATCTTTTATGCCATCCGTGTAAATATGGTACGAAAAAAAAAAATCATGAAAATAATAAAAATAAAACAATAATTTCGACAAATTTAATATTTTAACATTAGTAGTTCATATTATAATAATAAATATAAACAAATTATTAAAAATTTACAAATAAAGAGAACTTAAATTATGTTTTTATTTATTTTATTGGTAGATTTTTAATAAATTATTGATCATTTGTTCACGTTCATTTAGAAAAATTGGTGTAATGTATTGCAATCAAAATATTGTTCATTATTTCCTACAACTTTTACCCGAGTGTCGAAAGAACGATGTTGGTTTAGCATCGATCCAATCACAGATCAATTTTCCCATTTCTTCGGTATTTCAAAGCCGTATACCAGCTAAGCCGTGCTGCATCCTCCCATTATTAGCATGTGGATACACTGAATAACTCAATTATCGGGGCTATTCCATACTTAATGTTAAGTTTAAGGTTTTACATTATTAAATGAATTCACATTCTGTATATATACATATCTATTTAAAAAGCTGCTTACACTGATAAAAGTAAAAAAATAATAATAATAAAATTAACATTTCTCTTAGAGAATAGTCCCGAATATTATTATTTATATGCTCATCGAATGTAACAGTTAGGTTCTTTGCATTTATACATCGCATTTACATTAATAGAAGTCGCTGATCAAGATTCATGCAAGCATCCATTATATATAAAAAATGCGCGAATTATTTGTTTGTGCTTTAAATTTCCTAATTTATAAAATTTAAAAAAAATCGTTTGTTTAAGTTTAATAAATTTATATAATTCTTATCCTTCAACCAAGTAAAGTTTAAAACAATACAGAAACGATTATAAAAATTGCTCTACTTTTTAATTTCACATTCAGTATAATTAATTTGAAAATGTTGCATACTATAAATTATCATTGAACTTATTAATAGTTTAAGTGGAAAACATCATCAGTTCACATATTAAACTAGTAATTTGGCCTAAGCTGGAAATGCAATTTTGTTTGTATTTTTAAATAAAATAAAGTCGTCATATAAATAAATTTTATATATTTTGAGTGAACTCTCGAGTATTCCAGCTTCATGTTGTACGATTTTTTTTATAACGTAACATATTAATCATCTTTATTTGAATATTATTGTTTGTATTTTTAAATTAAATAAAGTCGTCATATAAAAAAAAATATTGTTTCTCGAATATTGCAGTTTCAAGTTGTACGATTTTACCATAAATAATTTTAAGTAAAATGTATGATGAAGTATATCGATGTCTATTTTTTAGGTTATTCGTGATTTTGGGTTCATTATACCAGATGTTATGAATATTATAATGTCAATTACTGAGATATACGAATTTCGACAGTGGGATATCGATACAAAATGGTGGTATAAGGATAAATGCTTGTTGTGTAATATTTTATTAATGTTTATTTGTATAGCAATAGGTTGTTCAATTGTATCAAATTTATAGAAATAAATTGAATAGTTTATAGTAATTGTCATATTTTTATTCATTGTCGTAAAAAAATATACATTAGCATAGACATGAAATTAAAGTAAAGTAATAAAAACACTTTTTTTTGGTTTTGCTCTTGATGGTGGTGAAACAAATGTTGCAGTGTTAAATAAATAAATAGTAAAATCATAAAATAAAAACAGTGTTTTTATTACTTTTTCCAAGTGTTAATATGAGGTTTAAACAAGTAACATATAGAATCATATGATTATATTATACAGTTAGCATTTTATTTATTAAATATTAAACTATTGATCAAGATTTTTTGTCACTATGTATATTGAAGATGTTTTAATTTTCAAATCAATTGATTTATGGCGAGTTCCAATGTTCTCCAGATAAATTAAAACCACAATTGTTTACACACGTTGAGTTAAACGATTTAGTTCGGAAAAGGCAAAATTTCTTGATTCTTGGCAAAAACAAAAAAGAAACAAACTAACAAAAAGAAAAACAGATGAAACATCTATTTTGCGTTATAGAATAAGAGATAAATACTTATGTTTTATTGCCTGTTGCTCATTCGGTCCACATGAGAGCATCTTACCAAAATTTTAATATTTGGGGCTATTCCTTACGCGAATTGTTAAATTTAACGTACATTATTCCTTTCTAATAATATTTCAACAATAAATTTAAAATTAATTATTTATTTTTACACCAATTACTACTTTAAAAACAGATTTTTTTTGAATTATTTGAATTCGAAAAAAATATTAAAAACGCACTAAAAACAACGGTAGTTTGTATTGTATTATTATCTTAATTTGATAAAAATGTTTACTTTTGTGGAAACAGCGGCCTGCATGTGTTGTAATCGCATTTCGTTTCACAATTAAAAATTCGAATTCAAGTTCATAACCATTCACTCGATAAATAATGCAAATATGTCATTATTATGATTAACCGTTGTTGCTTCGTAATTATGAAGAAATTATGAATTTAGAATATGTCGCCTTTTCGAAATTTCGTATAGGATAGTAATTACAGTTATTTATAGTTTTTTATCAAATGAGTTTAAATACATTTCCTTAATACCATCCTTGAAATTAAGGCCACCGCATTCTTCCTTTGTGAATTTATTTACGGCTTTCCTAAATAAATCTAATCACGAAAATTGTTGCTAGTTGATACAGTAGTGGATACGTTAGAAAGCAAAATATGATTACAATAGAAATAAAAGGCAGAAAGACAATTTGCAGACTTTTACGATATAAATATTAATATTTTGTTATAATTAAATATTATATTGTGTTTGTCAATAATGATTATCTATATATAGAAATAAAATAAATATGATTACAGCAATAGAAATATGAACTAAATATAAACTAATTGTTACTACCAAAAACGAATTATTTTTTTGGTTCTTGTGACTGGAACCAGGATTTTAAATGACACAATTATGAAAATTTGTAATTTATTAT
Organism: Philonthus spinipes; assembly: GCA_963082785.1. Classification (NCBI taxonomy): domain Eukaryota; kingdom Metazoa; phylum Arthropoda; class Insecta; order Coleoptera; family Staphylinidae; genus Philonthus; species Philonthus spinipes. The sequence continues at coordinate 21,554,000 of OY720303.1, forward strand.
GGAGTATTTAATTTTTATATATTTTCAATGGTTTGTGTTACTTACATTGGTTGTTAGTATAATAATAAACTTTATTAATGGAAATTCCATTTTTGTTTTCTCAGAACATCTTCTAGCTATTTTCTTTAACATGTCTTAGCGAACATTCACTACTACTTGTTGGTATTTGTAATATATACAAACATCTTTATTCAGAAAATATGACAACAAAATTTTACAAAATTTATGATAACAATATGTAGTCTGTGTTAGTAGTCTGTCATAGGCTATCGACCATAGGTTTTTCTGCCCTGGTATTTGTAATTAACATAGATTTCCTTTGTTTTATCTTGTTGATATTTATTCTATTTGTCTGTTTTAAGTTTCACTTGCGTTTTTTTTTATTATCATTCCACCAATCGGTTCTTTTAGGTGCTTTCCATACGTTTCCTTTTCCACACACTTCTTTGGCTGCTTCCAAAATTGTTTCTTTGGACTATTGCCTCATTTCTCTGGTTTCTTCCATTCCTCTATATTTTTCAGTTTTTTAATTATCTTTTTCTACGTTGTAGCAACCGTTCCCTCTATTAAAATGTAGTATATTCACCAGTTATGTGTTCTTTGTATTTTTTACATCATTTTCAATGTCCTGTTGGCAATTTACTTTTAATTTTGCCATTGCCAAATAATTACCACTACTGACTTCCAATCATCTTATAAACTTTTACATTTATAATTTGTTTCACTTTTTCTTAAGGTGTTATCTATTATAGTTTTTTCGTTTATTCCATCTCCCTGCTTCGTACATTTGTAGATATGTTTGTGTTGATTGAATTGGCAATATCTATATTGTTAGTTATATAATATTTAATTACTATGAAATTGATTTAAAAATATTAAAACATGTGGATTTTTTACTTGTTTATGTATTTAATTCAATTCGCGATGCCATTATCAAGAATATCAGTTGAATTACGGGTGTTTTTCGGTAATTTTTGAAAGAAAAACACATTTTGTTGTTTCTATATTTTTCGCAATCCTTGATGAAAAAATGCTCAGGCCGGATTTGACGTTTCTTTAGCGCAGGGATACCGACCACTTTAGAAATTAGTAAAACCTGTTTACACTTAAGATTGTTATATGGTTATTTTCTATTATTCCGTTAAAATCTCGACATATATATTTTTTATCTAGATTTATCTATTAATCGATTTAAGACTTCTCAAATTGTGTTTTTTTTTTTTCTTTCCATTTTGCGTTCATTTTCAATTAGCCTACAAGTTGCAACTAATGCGTTACATTTATGTTTTATTGCTAACTCTACACTTAATGATATTTCCGAGCGCCCCTCATATTTATTTATATGCTCTTTTCGTTTTTAATTTATTAGCAACGTACATTTAAAGCATTTTTATTCTTTTATTAAAGTGAAAATATGTCCTTAACATGTTTATAGATTCATAGGTGAAAATTATAAACATGTTAACTTTTTTTAAATTTATGAATATACCAAGATTCTAAGAATCTTCATAAAATCGCAATTCAAATGTTTTTTTTAATGTAATTATGATGTATAACAAGGGCATTATGAATTTAAAGAATTAATAATTTAAAAGAAAACAGGAAACACAATTGTTTGTTTAATAAATAGTCTGTGATATCCTCCCATGCAGGATAGTTAGCAGCAGATTGCATAATTATACGACAATCCCGTGCCATGATGATGATTTGTTAACGTTTCAATTTCACCGGTGATAATTTATCATTAAAACACGTCAACACCACATACGCCGAGACTTAATATCCAACCTGTACGCTCAAAATCCGCAAGAAGTTAACAGTCGAGACACGCTCGATTCGCAACATCCACTAATTAAACTGCCAGGCATGTGGGTTGACAACGAACGACTGCAACAAACAAACAAACAATGCCGCCGCCGACGTCGCCTTTTCTGGTCGAAATCTGAAGATGAAATCAGAATCAGTTTCGCTGTCCCAATTGGAGGTGTTGCGGTAGAAAGTCCCCGCATGGTGTGTTTTATTGCGAAAATGATCGGCGTTCGAATCTATAAACATTTCCTGGTCGGGTATTCCGACTTCCTGGTTTGGATCGAAGCGGTGTCGTCGTTGTTGGGGGGTTTTCTGGACATGCCCGGATAATTTCACTTGATTGCACGTACACCGGGTGACGTCGATTCCGGGGCTTATATAGTTGTGTGCGGAATTTTCGTTTATTTTACGCGGTGATTACTTACGGTGCAGTTGATACACACAAATACAAAGAAATAATGCTGCAAAAGTGCATTGTTTTGTTTTTGTTTATGATTATTTTGAGAATGACTCAAAGCAGAACATTAATTTCAAAAGGTAAGTATAGTGAACATTCTGTAATCAAGAATAGATCAAGTAAAAATATTTTAATTGCTTTGTATTAACAACTTTTACACAAACACTTCATTAGTTTCACATTTTTTCAGTAAAAACTTGTTCCACTGCGATTTCAATAAGAAATTAATACAACTTATTTATAATATTTATATTTTATACTTTCTTCTTCACTTCTGTGATTACTTTGTGATTAAGATTCATTTATTAAATACTTTAATAAGAAAATGCTTTTAATTTTATTTTGTTTATTTTTAATCTGATCAAGAACTTTTCTGCTTTGATTTGTTACTCTATTTCACATTTTGTTGGCACTAGTGAATAGAAACAAATAAAAAGTCACTAAACTAAAAATTTTTAGTTTGATAGACACGCTATTGTTGTCAAAATTATACTTACTAAATAAAATAATCAGTTATATAAACAAAGTGTAAGTAATTTATTCATGTATAATCGGTCTTTCTGTCTGTATTTGTCCCGTTCTTGTTGTTTTATTCAGTCACTCTCACTCTCAAAGTTCTCCAAATTACTTGAGATGAATTGATGAATTGAATTGTTAGTGAAGGATGGATATTTGGGATTAATGTGAGGATTACGACGGATACATAGGTTAGAACCAAAATAATATTTCGCTTTGAATTAACTTAGTAAATATTTTAGATGTTTACATATTTTAGAGTGACATTGACTTATCTAGGCAAAGCTTAAGTAAAAGCCGTAATTAAAGAAGTGTTAACTGATATTCAAATTATTTTCTCAATTAATTATAAAATAAAATGCAATGTAATATCATCCATTTTATGTTGATTTCCGAAGCTGTTTTTACAAGTATTATCACTACAGATAAATACGTAAATAGCTGAATGACCGTGGCATAAATTGGCTACTTAATAATTCATTGAATTTAAATCGCAATTAAATTTATCAATTGCTTTTTCGATTCTCAAAATAATAATGTTTTTTTTAGTAGTAGGAGCTGTGTTTGATAATTTAATCAAATAAAACACTTTTTATTATTATATAATCTGAAAGGAAAATGTTAAGTTTAACGTGTACGTTATTTCTTATCATTACAGTCTAAGCAGCTTTTGTAATATATACATAGAATGTGAAGATAATAACATATCGATTAATACTGGGCTGTCTGCTTACAATCTTTCATATTTATAAAAGGTTACAATAATGAATGATAAGACTCATGCATATATGACAGTTCAGCAAGCTATGAATGAATGCTTATTTGACTGATAATACAGAATTTATTTATGGTTAAATGGAAGTTTTGAAAAATTTAATGAAGAAGTAATTGTTTGTTTATTGAATAGTGAAAATTACAAATAAATGGAAATGTTTATAACATTATATACAAACAAGTTAAAAGAATTTTATTATGTATTTATTATTTGTACATAAAAATCAATTTGAATAAATTTTTTTGTTGTAATTTGTTAAAGAGGAATTTTGGTTTAAATAAAATGAACATAGCTGAGAATGAAATGTTTGTGTAACGTTAAAAATGTAATTACTCCTTAAAAATAAATAACGTTTAATAAAAAAAAGTGTAACGGTGTTCATTAATAAAGAGGTATAGAAATAATTAAAACATTTTTGTTAACATATACATCCATACACTTTTTTTTGTTCGTTTCGTGTAAAATGCTCGAGCTGTTAGCAGCTATTTTTAATGAATAAAAACGTTAACTTGTACGTGTTCATCTGGCGAAATCCGGCATGCGAATTCCAGCGCTCGATGCTGCTCCAGTTAACGAATTTTAAAATTCCCGAAATTCCCCCCATTCGCACAGTAAATCAAGCCGGGGCCAAAAAGCTTTGCGAATTTAATGTAAAATTTTCCGCTCCAGCTGCCGCCGACGAGAGCACCCGCGCAACGTGCAGTCTGCCGGCCTACAAGGGCCACTGTCGCGCCCTTTTGCCCAGATGGAGGTACAGTCCTCAAACGGGCAAATGCCACGAGTTTATATACGGGGGATGCGACTCAAATGGCAACAACTTCAACAGCTACAAACAGTGCATGACGGTCTGTTGGGGAGCGTGATGGATCACCCTGTTTGGATTTTTTTAGTTATTTCTTCATTGCCAGTTCTTACCCATCGGATAGATGTAAACACATAATTTAGTGAAAACAACAAAATAATTACGTTTGGTAAAGATTCAGTCATTTAATTGTGAATGCATCAACCAATAAGTAATTACATCTTAAGTGAATGTAAAAAAAAGAAATATAAACACTTTTTTAGCAATAACTTTACTTAAATATTTAATAAAAATAAATTTTACTAATTTTTAAGGCTTCTACTTTATTTGAATAATGAAAACACTTTTTTACTTTGTTTGTATAACTGAAATTTATTTAGTTACTAATTGTAGCGTAGTGTCTATAAATTCAACTTTAACATTGTAAGTTATGTTGCAATATTTTATCTCATTTAAGGAAAGATATTTTTAATTTGGTCAAAATATAGACAATTATGATTTTTTTGCGAGAGAATAAAAAAATAACTAAATTTGGTTTTGAACGTTTTAATTGCCAATCTTTCTAGAATATATAGAAATTTGGTTGGTATTGTATTCTAGAAAGATTGGCAATTAAAATTATTGAAACCAAATTTCGCATTTTTTTTATTCTCCCTCAAAAAATTGCATAATTGTTTATATTTTCGACTAAATTCAAAATATGCAACATCACTTGCATTTTTTAAGTTTAATTTATATGTTGCAATATTTTATCATATTTTAGGAAGGTTATTTTTAATTTGGTCGAACATATAGCCAATTATGAGATTCTCTTGAGGGAAAATCAAAAGATAAGGAAATTTGGTTTTGATCATTTTAATTGTCAATCTTTCTAGAATATGTGGACTTTTGGTTGATGCAAAAACGCATATTATTTTTTGCATAATATTATTTCACTTAAATAAATACTTTTTAATAACAGAAAAAAGTAAGAAAATATGCGTTTTCTAATTAAAAATCTTTAGTTTAAGTGTCTTTTATTAATAAATAATCAGTATGTGTTTTCTATAAAAACTGTTATTTTTTCCGTATGTAGAAAAATTGAATATTCCGATTGTTTTCAATATACTACATAATTTACTGCTAAAATGATTGTGCTATTAAATATGTTTATTTGGCTGAAAGACCTCCGGTCGATAGCCGATTCATCATCTACAGAATATAATTCTAATTTTTGCATATTATTGTACATACATATACACATTTGAATAAAGATGGTTAGTTAGTTATGTTTATTTTGTAATAATAGATATGGATTATTAAGAATCTACCAATAAGATGAATAAAAACGCAAATAAAATCAATTTATTAGAAAATGAACTAATGTTTAAATAATAAATATATTAATTATATTACAAAAAATATGTCCATACTTTCCCTATCTATTTAATATAGGATTTTGAAAAAAAAAAAAAAAACAAATAGTATGATACATGTTTAACAGATGGGACAGTCCCGTTTTTCAGGTAGTCTGTTCTGCTGTCTCCAGCGAGAACAAAAATGTCCCATTTTCGCAAACAGACCAAACATTTTAAATAAGGATTTTATTTTTATTGTTATTTGTCTATTAGAGAATCAACGTCACCTTGCGTGGTTTATAAAAACCTGTTTAAGAAAATCCCCTCATTTATTTTTACATGCTCTTACAAGCAAAAATATGAGAAAAGAAATGAGGGATTGACAACTTAATCTATTGGAGTAACGTGATAAGATTTTCTGTTATTTATAGTTATCCTGGATAACACCATCTAGTGGCCTTTATAAAATACATTAGAGGTCTCCCTAAGATGAAAATAAAATAAATGGTAACGCTATATATGTTACAAATTTCACTTTTTGGACATCTTATAGAAATATTAATTTGTGAATAAAACATTCAGCTCATTTTTGAAGTAAAAATATAGGTTTTACAATAATAAAACACATTTATTTTATCTATATAGGTAAACATTTATATAAACAAAGTATAAATATTTCATTATGGTGAATTACGACATATGATAAAATAGAAGGTTTAATAATTAACAAGTTTTATATATTTCATTAACTTCTCACTATGTCTGTTGTGAGAATATCGTAAAACGTAAGTCATTATTTATAATGTAACGAATTAAAAATTTTAACAAGGTAAATATGCGTTTAATATTGTTAATGAGATTATAAGTCTTTACAATTGTTTTGAAATCAAATGAATTATAATTTATTTATAAAAAAATGTTTATTGAAAATAATAAAATGTATTTACATTTTTTTTTCATACCATCTCCCAACGTAGACGTAAATAAAGAACTTTCACAATATTGAAGTAGTCCCCTAGACATGACATTATTAGGCGACATATTTTAAAATCCATACTGCTAGATATCCATCAATACATGCTACAAATATTAAATTTCTGTTACAAATTCTGCTATTTTCCCCTCAAGGGGAGGTTCTCATCTAAAATTTTGAAAAAAAAATAGATTTTTTGAAAGATACAAGTGTTTACTATATTGTGTTAGAAGGTTTTTTTGATTCGCGCATAAGAAAAGTTTCTACAGGCCAGTGTTTGAACCTTTTTCCTGGCCGCCAAGAGACGCTCTCCGTCCGAATCGAGCGGTTCAGGCAGAAACTTGTCACCGCATTATGCACGTTCCTAGAGTGCATGGCAATGCGTCGTACATATGGACATGTCTTATTCAACGAAGACACATCATTATGAAGACTTTAAACGCGATGGGAGTTGCTATTGGAGTGGGAGCCATCCATTTCGTCCGAACTTTCATCGACCAAAGTCTGCAAGCTAACGAATGGAAGGCCTGCAGCTACGCAAGGATGGCTCATCTCGAGAAGAAGAATCGTGCAATCGCCCAGTAGGAGTAATCATTCAATCCTTACTGTTATATTATATAGATGATATCGCTCTTGTCTCTCACCAATCAATTCTTTCCTAAAGCACTAAAGCTTTCATACGTGAAATGTAGAATTAAAATAAACCCAAACAAATTCCAACTTCTTATTTCCTACTGTCACAACTATCACAATATAAATGTTACATTTTCCAACAAACCGTCTGTAGGATGGCTTATCTTGAGAAGAAGAATCGAGGAATCAAGCAGCAGGAACAGTTTGAGTTGGAGGAGGGGATACTATACATACACGACTAATTGTGAGTTATCGGAACTACTAAAAAACAAAAAAAATGGTCGAAATTTGTGAAAGTTACTTTTTTGGTCCGCCATATTGAATTCTTCAAACCTAAGCTGTTGTAGGAATTGTAGTGCCTTAGGAAGAATTGATTGGTGAGATGATAATAGCGGTGTCATCGGCATTATTGCAGGATATAACAGTGAGGATTAAAGTGGTTAGGATTGGGATTATAAAGGTCAGCGCAATATAAATTGATCTTTATAATCCCAATCCTAACCATTTCAATCCTCACTGTTACACTGCTATAAGTATTAACTTTAAATATTAGTACTTAATTTTTTTAATGAGTTATATGTTTATTAAAAATGAGCGAATTTGTAAAATAAACATTTTAATTTCATGTAAACTTGTAAAATATTAATTGGTAATAAATTATTTACGTAGTAGCGAGAGTTATCGATTGTAACCCTCCCCGGATTAAAATGGTCTACTGTTAAATGGAATCAACAGTGCTCACGGGGCGAGAGTAATTTGATAAATGGTCATACTACATGTCAAACTCAGGACGCGATATGGCATTTTCGAAATAACGTGAAAATGTTTTGGGTTCTTTTTAAATATCGTTCGTCCGATCCGGCATCGAAATGTTTTTGATGTGCCCACGCTGTCCTGCCCGGCGTTTCGCTCATTGTAATCAAATTTCGGTTGGATATATTATTAATTTTAATAAGCGCATAGTGTCCGATTCAAATACGCTATTTTCATAAATAAATGAAAATATTTAATTTAGTAGGCACAGACTGAAGGTCAATAGGCGTAACTAGTTTTAGATGATTGTAATAATTTAAATATTGTGATGCAATTTAATTTAACTCTCAGATATAAATATTTTCTTTCTCTGCCTATATATATATATATATAATTTAGTCGTCATACGGAATTAATCATAATAAATGAAAGACGACGCAAGCGCCATCTTTCGCCTAGATTGATGTGGACGAAACAATGATTCAACGACCTTCTAGATTAGAATCGTTGACGATATCACATGCAATTTGGCGAAAGATGGCGCTTGCGTCGTCTATCATTTATTATGGTTAATATCAGTTATATAGATCCGTTTAGTCGCCTTCATCAAGGCCAGGCCCTGCTAACTCTATAGGATTTTGTTGTTTCGTGATTATTATTATTATAATTTGATGTAATCGTTTCAACGCAGAGGCGCAAATGTCGGTAACATTTAATATTTAAAGCGTTCACTAATAGAGGGCAAAATGTGATATTTCTATCATGAGAATTACTTAAGTAAGCGTTAAAGAAAAAACGTGACATAAACAATTTAGTGCAAATTAAAAGATTGGATCACGGGAATAGTACCGCCAACTTAAAAACAGGAGTGCAAAAACTACTAAGGGATAATAGTTACAAGCGTACCCGGGAAAGAAATAATAGATAAAACAATAGAGGTTAATCAGTGCGGGTTTAGAAAGAGAAGAAAAAAAAAGAGCTACAAATATATTTTGTGGACCTAGAGAAAGGCTTCAATAGGATTATAAGGAAAGATGGATGTTTTGAACTAGAATAGAAAGGGGACAAGAAGAAAATAATTAAAACAATCAAGGTCATGTACAAAGAAAACAAAAACATAATAAGCAATAATTCTTAATCGCAGGAATACGAAACAACGAAGGGATTAAAATAGGGAAGCATACTAAACAAATTATTACTTAGGATAACACTAGATAAAGTAATAAAATATGCGGCTATTTCTTTCTTCTAAATCCCACCCTAAAGGAGATAAAAGGAAAGCGTATAAATAGTATTTTGTACTGGCCTTTTGCAATGTAAATAATCTGTTTAATCTATTAGAAAAGCAATACATGAAAATACTAAACCTAAATGATATTTGCCGACAACATGGTTATAGTAGCAGATTGAGAAGAATACCCACAACATAAGACAGACATACTTAAGGAAAATTAACATGAGAATAAACCTGAATGATTGTAGCCAGAGACAGAAGAACACACCAAATAAGAATCCAAGGAAAGGAAATAGAACATTTAATGGCTGAGGCTGTCATTTGATGAAACTGCATATTCACAATTAAATAAAAACACAATAATATTTTAGTTTTACTGTTTTTATTGTAGAAACACTGCTACAATTGTTTCGCCAACACAGTGGCATCATCAGGCAGATATTTAAATGCCTAGGGATATATATAGAGAGTAACGGCAAAATAGACAAAGAAATCGAAGAAAAACTATATAACAGAGGCAAAATAATTCACTTGATGTAAAATACATTTCTAAATAGAAAGGAGATACCAAAAAGACAAAAATAGCTGTAAGTGTTGCAGAAACGTGATTACTACGGAAAATAGATAAAAAAACAAAAACAAAAATGGATTAAATAAGAAACGATGTAGAGAAGATAGGAATAAGCCGGTTGCATTTTGTTTTCACAATGAACTGTTTGGGATTGATAAATAAATATTTTGATGCGTATTATTTTTATTTTGTATTTTGTCGTAATTTGTGATTGGTAATTTGCCTTTTTTTTATACATATGTTTTATAATCTTTTTAGAGCGTTACACTTTTCTTATAAAAAATTTTAATATGTAATTATAATTGTAATTTGGAAATGGAGATTCCGTTAATAAAGTAAATTGAAATTGAAATTGAAGAGAATAAAATTTAGCCAAATGAGATGGTACGGTAACATATAATGGGAGAAGAAAGAAATGTAAGCAGAATATATAAATCAAGGATTCCAGGCAAAAACCAAAAAGGTATACTAAGGAAATAAGAAATAATATATGGGTTAAAGAAAACATGAATAAAATGGGAATAAACAAGAAAACTCAAATAAAACAGAAAGATGTGGCAAAAATATCTCACACTGAATAATATAGAGGCAAATGTAACGATGGTATACAAGACAAAAAATATATATGTTTTTTATTTGTTGAAAAGTATCGGTCTAAATTTAAAAAAAAAGCTAATTATTGCGTATTATTACAATTCATGGGTGCTCGTTAGAAACGAAAATTAAAGGAGGTTAATAAAAAAATAAAGGTGAAGTTATTTGAATGTAGAATTTAGTGAAATTTTTAAAATTTGCATAGCATACGTTTTTTTTTACCAAAATTATAGATTAAAATTGAGATAAATATTTGACAGTTTCCATTGTTCTTCAGAATTATGTACTTTTCAGTAACAATAATTATTAAAATTGTTTTTATTTCATGTCACGAAAATTCTGAATATGTTAGGATTAATTTAATATATAATACAATATTATCCATCGGCTAAGACATCAATGCAATAGGAATTGATGACTTTTATTAACCATATGGCTATTTCTTTCTTCTATACCCTAAAGGAGATAAAAGGAAAGCGTATAAATAGTATTTTGTACTGGCCTTTTGCAATGTAAATAATCTGTTTAATCTATTAGAAAAGCAATTTTTATTTTATTTTGTTGTTATCTTATCTGAATAAAAACATTAAATTATAAGAAACTGTATATTGCAACATTTTTTACAGAAATTATTTTCATTTCTTCATAAAACACAAACTGTAAACATTATCTTATTTTGAATAGTCTGTCACCCCGTGTGTGTAAATTTACAAATGGACGTTCACAAGTAACCGGAGACGAAGTAGGAAACTAACTTCGCTAATCTCGGATAAACACTGGAAACTAATATAGAGAGTGGCCGAGGTTCTATAGCGAAACATGTTCAGTCCACGGATCACGTTTGATAATCGCGCAAAGTTATTATTAATTTATGTTTGCGCGTTATGAATTAACACGTTCACATTTGACTGAATTAATATGTGTATAAGCTAGATTTTTTTAATATACATTTAATTAAATGTTGTAAGGCAAAATAAAATGATATGCATATATGATTTTAAACAATATTTGCTAGTTTTTATAATTTTTTGTTTAAATAATTATGTTCAAGGTTAGGGTTTAGTAGAAAGACACAGCTATATAGAAAAGTGAAAATAATTGTTGATAAAGAGTCTATTTAAATAATTATGTTTAATGTTAGGATTTAGTAGAAAGACCCATCTATATAATAAAGTGGAAATAATTGTTGATAAAAAGTCTCTAAGATTTAAAATTATAAGTAAGTATCAATATTTAGTACTAATCAAGTAGAATAGTTATTTAGAATTCATTTAATGTAATGAAATATAAATTGTATTTAAGATACTTGTATTACACCCTTTCAGGTGTCGGATGTCATAAATCTGACACCTGAATGGGTATAAGAATTCGAGAAGAAGAAGTATTAAATTATAAAATAAAAACATTATTTAATAGCTGTAGTTTTGGCGTGTCGATCATAATTGAAGTTATTAATTATTTTTAATAAATGAGACACTTTTTTACTCTGTTTATATAACTCGGATTGTTTTATTGTTATTAACAATTTTATTAATTACATATTAGTTTTAATATTACTTATAACAGGAGTATTTCTTGTATAAGTATAGAAATTATATTATATTTGAATGTAAGCTTTTGTAAATACAAAATATCTTTAAGTTGATAATCCTGTGTGAAATCCGCATAAATAATTGAAACATTATTGTCAGTTCGGACGACGTGACAGAAACTTGTTGGATAAACGTCAGCGTGATAATCGAGCAAGAGAGCACGCCATCCATGAATTTTCGAGTTGTCAACGGAATACCGTCAGACGTCAAAGAAGCGAAAAGTCTACATTTGCTTTTACACACCGATATACACAGGCAGGGCGAAAATCCGAAATTCCTCAACTTCCGGCCAGAAGGTACGTCCCCCACCCCCGTTTATAAAATCCTTATTATTTAAAGTGCTTTAACACGCTACATAAATCTTTCTTTATTCCACTCTTTGTCAATTTTCGTCTGAAATCGTAAACTAAATGCAAGGATTCAACTTTTCCCCCATTCCCTCCCTGCGTATATAATTTTAAAGCCTCCCGCCCCGAGTCTAAATCATCTTACAAAATACACGGGCATAATCTTCGATTATGTAACGCGGCGCTGTAATCCTTCGGGAACACTTTAAAGAACGCTTGCCGCCGCCACCGCACCGTTTCGCATTTTCCCCCTTCGCGGTTGAGCATGCATGCGTTTTCGTGGATGCAATCCACAATCCGCAATTTCGATTCACTTGATTAGTCGAGGTCGTGATGAAAGTGTGCGTGCTCGGGAATATTTTGTTGGAAAAAGCGTTCGGCATTTTAAAATAACTGCTGATATGCGTGGAAAGTGATTTTCTTTTACGTGAGAAAATTCAATTGTGATTTACATATAGAACTGGAACTTTTTGATACTTCACCAACAACAATACATTTCAAATCCTTAATAATAAGAAAAACGCCTCAAATTATTTTAGTACTTTATTTAATTCTTTATTGTAGAATTTATATTAGTAATGATACAATACATTTTACATAATATTCTTGCTAAATGGCTATCGACCATCGGTCTTTCAGCTATTCAAATTAATTGTAACAATAAATATAGTAGTACCAAAATTATATAGAAAAGAGTATTCATTCACTTGGTCATAGTTATTTAAATAAATTAAATAAAAAGAATTTGAAATTAATTTAAAATTAGATGCTAATATTTTTTATTTGTGAAATTTGTACTTTTGCAAATTTGGAATATCGATGAATACATATTAAGAAGAGGAGAATATATGTCAAATCTTAAGAAAACAAAATTAAGCTAATAGTAAAGATTAGTTTTGCTTATTTGATGACCCACTTTCATTTCGTCTCCTAGGTTGGAATTTCCTTGTTTACGAACTTAATCGATGTGGTTTTAATTCATAATTTAAAATGCCAATATATTAAACAAACGAATATTTATTTAACCATTGATCTAAATATGTACAATATGTGCAATAAAATTAAGCACACAAAATATGTTATAGTTTAAGGAGGACATGATAAGTTTCCTAGTTACGAAAAAATATGTAAATATGTCAATTTCTTTACTGCCGCGTCATTTAGACAATAATTCAAAAATGCTAGGTAATTAAAACAGACCCGAATTACATAACTAGATTATTGAGAAACATTTTAATGAGACTTATGCTTTATTTTATTGCACAGAAGTGTACATAAAAATAAAAGCAATAAAAATAAAAAGGAAAACACAGAAATCCTCAATCAGCCCCGTAATCCTACTATCAACTTCAAATATAAATTTCCATTTTTTTACGATTTATCATTTCATCACTTCATTAGCAGAACAATGACAACGACCTCAGTGATCATGAAATTTAAATAATGACAGACTGGACAAGGACAGGCGGAAAAACCTCTGGTCAATAGCCGTTTCCCAAATATGTTGAACACCTTAAATTTAAATGTATGTATTGTAAATAAAGATTTTAAATCTTTAAAGGTGTTTAGCTTCCTATATATATATAAAGGAATTATATAAAATCACAAGAAATGAAGGATGAATTGAATGATTACAAATTTATAAGTTTAGTTAAACGATGGTAAAGAGATTTAAACTTATTTAAGTCGAAGACGACTGACTGATCAATGGAGAAATTTAAAAATTCTCAGAAAGATGGTAAGATACAAGTCTCAAATTGTTAAGTGTAGTTAAAAGTTTCAGAAATGGTAAACATATTTAAACTTACTCCAATAGAAGATAATTTGGATTTGGTGGGAGAGGTTTTAAAGAGAGAAAAAAAAATGAAAATGAATTAACGATTGGATTCGACACGTGAAATCTTGGAATTTTTAATGTCCAGTTTTGGAACAAAATATACGATTTTACGATCCTTTAAAGAAATTCTGAAACCGATTGTATATCTTTATTGAGCACGTTGGCGTTGTTTGTTTTGTTCACCGAGTACAGAAGTGTACATAAAAGCAAACTTGTAAAAAAGGACCGCGTTCATTTATTGAGGTTTCGTCGTCTCTCGATCGTAAATCGACGTTAGGTTCCAAACATCAATAAAGTGAAAAAGTATAGAAATAGAAAAAAAAAATTCCATGAAATTGAAACAACAAATTCTAAATTATGAAAGAAATAATTAGGAGATAAGGCAAGCGCCAACTATTGCCTTATTTTATGTACCATCGAAGACGCTTGCGTTAACTCTCAATTATTATGGTTGATATTAGTCTATTTAAGCACAACAGAAAATTGTACGAAAAACCAAAATAGCCATCGCCAGTTATCGATACGCTAGATGTGTTTGAACATTTTATTACATCAATGAAATATTCAAATAAAGTGAATAATGAAAATATATACAAAGAAAATATTTGCGCTTTTGCCGCGAACATTCGTGTTGCTGTGACTTATTAGACCTGTCTAAATTGTAGTTCATTCAATAAAAACAAAAGTTCTTTATTAGCATTATTATACTCAAATATAACAAATGTTCAGGTTTACCTAATTGAAATCTATTCATTATTTTCAAAATATTCTGCATATAATCATTTAATTAATATATAATTAATTATTTAAGTTCCCTTTCCCAATTCAACCTTTTTAATATTTTTACGCAAACAGCATGCTCACTCATCAACTCATCTACTGCCTTTCTTTCTTACGTTCATTTTTCGTTCACTCTTTTGAAATCTTCATTCAAATGCCACCATGTATCTCATCTGTTATCATACAATACATACCTACTATTTCTGTCATTTAACAATATCGTCGATCCTTTTTTTCTTCAGAAAGATGATAGGTAATTTAATTAATTTATTTTAACATCTTTAAGTTATGTAAGGCATAGCTGTACTGACAAGGGATAGATCACGAAACACGTGTCTGCAGATGGCCTTATATTTCCTTTTGTTGTTTTTACATTAAATGTTTCTCGGATTAAAAAATTTGTTGCATTATGCAATATTTTATTATTGTGCAACAGCAGGTGTACATTATGTAATTCAATGTCCGGCGTGGGTATTTGCCCGGGAAGTAGTCGTTTTAATGTGCATTTGTTTAACGTACTTACGTAATGTAAGTCAAAAGTCACAGAGCTAAATGTGAAAATAATTTATTAATTATTTTCAAATCATTTTTATTTAATATATAAAATTTTAGAAGAACGATTTTTTTATGTCGAGGCTTTATTTTCTTTAAATGCACACGCCAATATACACAATTTCAAATAATTTAAAACTGGAAATCTATACTGAAAGCAAGTATGTTATGCACAGCATCCTACAAAACTAAATTTGTGGGTAAGCATTATAAAATAATCGAATTTTAGGACCAGAAGGAACTCAAAATAGGGAACGTTGTTTAGATTTTCTTCAATTTGAATTAATATCTTACGTTATTTTTTTTTTCGTTAGTCAGATATTCCAAATAGTGAACTATGGATCCATCTGGATGGGGCATCTTCTCATTTGCAATGGCTATATGATACTTTCTCAAATTAACTTTTTCAAAAATGAATTGTGCGGGGAGGACCAATCGAATAGTCTCCAAGATCTCCAGGGGAGTTTAAATTAATTTGTTTCTTTCATTATGCATGCATTGTAAAAGTCCATTTTATTAGATTTTAAAAAATGACATCAGCGGAATGGATTTTATGTTAATGTCCTTTTAAAATAAAATAATCATCAAGTTTTCAAGGACCCAGAACAAATTTCGAATTAATCCACACACTCGACTTTAATTAAATATAATTAGGGAATATTAAGCTGTTTGCGTTTGTGCCTTCTGAAGTGCGTCCCGCAATTTGCGTCAGTTGATTAGTCATGTGAGATATGAAGCGTGAACGAGTGAATGGTGAATAATAGTTGTCTTTGAAAATAATTACAAAGCGCCCCGAGGCAAAAGAGGATTGCCGCACGTCGTCGAGAGGAGCACTATATGAAACGCTCCTCATCCGCCCCGTCCCCCCCCCATAATTCCGACCCCTTTCTGCCGTCGCAGCCGACACCGTCTCTCGCTTTATCTGTCATTTCTTGGTACCCGTTTCAATAGGATTGGTGCCTCTATGTGTAACATCCCTCTATCCCGAAGAATACAGTCAATTTTCAACGAAGAAAAAAAGCCGAAAAAAAAAAAAATACGAAGTGGAATGGACGGATGAAACGCGTTGAAACAATGGCGGGATTTTGTATTAATTCTGCTCGAGGACATCCACACGAGATTAAAGAATATTTTTGATCATTTTCGTATTCATGCTTCTCTTACTCTTTCCAACAATGTCTATCTATATTTTTTAGGAATAATCTTAAAATGTTTGCTGATTATAATATATCCTGTCGGTTTTGTAAGGGGGAATGGAACAATGGTAGTTCATCACTTAAGTAGGGAGCTCTTTTATGCTCTTAAATGTTATGAATAATTTTCTTGGAAATAGGATATCAATTTACGTTTTCTTATGATACACTTAATTATTATTAATATACTTTCTAATTATCGTATTATACAATCATTTTTGTTATAAAATTTACATCAGGTATAATATAATACATTTTATATCATATTCTTCCTAAATAGCTTTCGGCTATCGGTCTTTCAACCATTATTGGATTACATATACAAATATCTTTATTCAGGGACTTTTACATTACATTAGTTTGTATAATACTGCACTTTAAATAATTTTAAGATTTTCCTTTCATAGGTTATCAACCCGAGTTCTTTCTGCTAATTATTGTATTATTTACGTGGAAAAGTTATATTTGGTCATTCAAGATTAACAAATTTAATTTCGCTCAATGAATTTCTTCAACTATGTTATCTAATAAATCAGAGAGTCAGTTTCAATTAGCTTACGTTATTATAATGTTCAAATTAGGTAACTATAGAGCTTAATGTTATTTGGATGTCATAAAGATATAAAGTTGGTGGTACTTGGTTAAAATGATCACTTAAAGTTTGATAACGACATGTTAATGATGTCGGAACTATGAATTAAATTTTACTTAATATAACAAAGCGAAAAAGTTTGTTTTTGATTATTTTTGGGTTATTGTAATTGTTTTAGTAATGCTTTATAAGTTAGTTTTATGTCTTCATAAAAAGTACGTAGTAGTTTATGGGAGTTATTTGTAACGTTGCGAAGCGGAGAATTTTAAAACAAAAATTTAACACGGATTAGAGAATAATTACGGCAATACTTTATAAATGCAACGTGAAAAGTCGCGTCCATAAAACTCTCAAGAGAAAGTATTATAAAACCGGCGAGGAATATAAATACGGCTTTTTAAAAAGTAATGTGTAAAAATTGATGTTTGGAGTGGAGTGTGCCTTTCGGTAATCGTGGCACTTTATATTTGGTCGATTTTTTCGTTTTCCGCATTCGCCCTTAAAAGGGGAAGAGGAGCGGAGGGCTGAAGGGGGAATCCCTGGAGTGGGTGGTACAGGGAGGGCGATCGCGCGCCTCGCCTCGCCGGCATTAATAAGAATTAGGGGGGCCCGATGTCGTCTATCGATCATCCTATGGTTAAGTCATCCTCCTGAGAGCGATCCGGAGGGACGGACGGGCGGCCCCCTTAGCCCTTTATTATCCTTAGCGCGCAACAGATGCCGCGGAATCCTTAAAAATGGCCAACCCCCGCGTATATTTATTTATAGTGCCGTTAGGACGATTCCGTCCGGGCCGGTCTTAATTTATGGGGGTTGGTGTACCATTCTGCTTCGCTCCGCACCACTCGAGTCGTCCGCAATCTCAATTAAGTCATCGCAATTAACGGACATAACCGCGGATGAAAAAACAATTAATGGGGAACAATGCGCGATATGCATGACAAAAGAGCTGGAGTGGTTCGCTGGTTGTGTGGTTGTGTGGCTGAGTCGAAATTAAAAAGATGGCCGGTGAGGATGGGGGCGGCGGGGCTTGCGGGGGCTCTCGGTGTAATCACGAAAAGAGCACTCGCACATATTCTTCTCCGCCGCATCCCCCTCGCCCTCCCACCGATATTATGATGAAGTGCACGGCGAGATGATGTTTTTATTAATTAAAATAAATTTTCATTCACCTCCTCCCCATCCCATCCTGCTTTTATCTAAAATATAATGGAAATCAGTATATTATTCAATCTGCTAACAACATTATAAAAAATGGTTCAATAGAAAACATCTAAACAATAAAACATGGCAATATAATTTATTACATTAATATATTAATTATTAATATTATTACAATAATAACTACAGCCTGAGGTAACACTTCATCGGGCTTTGTGTCATTTGTAGTAAATGCTGGTACCTAGAAATCGAGTGTACCTTAATTACCATATTATTACTCGATTAGCGATTTCAACCTTTTGGCAATAGTATTATCCAGTTCGAAAGTGATATAACACAACTAACAGAGGCGTAATCTTTATTTTTATGACATTTTTTATAAAATTTGCTCATGTTTTAGCAAATACAGTCTCTACTGTATTCCCTTAACTTTTGTTAATTATTCAACAGTTGATAATAAAAAAGTGACATTTAGCAGTGAAATAAAACAAAGAATTGGGAAACTAATTAAGTTAGGAATAATATAAATTCATTCCTAAGAAAAAGATAAAGATTTGATTGATTCTAGGATTGCCTCAAAAGATATATCGTTATTCCGACGCGGAATTAATATACCGTCATAAAAATGAGAGTAAGTGGTCTCTTGTGATGCACCATACTTTGAATGAAATGTTTTTGGTCCTTATATTTTAAATAAAGTTTCAGCATTTGAAACTGTCCTAAAATTAACACAGGAAGATCTCTTCTGCAAATAAATGAGCGAATAACTACCCAGAGATTGAAAAAAGTGAGTTTGGCAGTATCAGGGCATTTTCAGAATTTTCAGAAGTCTTAACTAAAATTGAGTGCTGCCTCCCTAATTCTACAACAGTTTTTATTCCAAAATAACTAACGTAAATAAAATGGGAAGAGTGGTTCAATGGCTCAACAAAAACTGGTAGAGTCGGAGGTATTGAACCTCTGGATTTTCTTCAAGTTGCTAAACCACTGTAACATCCTTCAAGCAGAACTATTGAGTTCGTCACACAGCTAATCCACAGAAATCAAGAAACATTAAACATCAATCCGGACAAACTTGCAGAAAAAGCATACATTTATAATCATTTTTAATAAACAACGACTAGGAACCGCTTAAACTATTCAAATGTTCTTGCTTGAATTAGCGCACTCGTAGCAAATTCTTTTTCCAGCGTACGCTGGGTTCCATATGCAAAATTATTTCAACTTGAAATATAATTTGATGCTAATAAGTTGATCCTTCAACATGTCTGCCTAACAATTAACTGAAATACGTCATACATAAATTGGAAAGAATGGCACAATGGCTCAACAAAAACTTGCAAAGTTCGAGGACGAATCTTCTCAGAGGATTTTAATGTCCGAATCTTCTTCAGGTTGCCAACCTACTATAACATTCTTCAAGCAGAAGTAATAGCCATCTGCAGAGCAGCAAGAGAATTAAATGCTGAATAGTATTTTTTACCGAAATACGTTACAAATAAAATAGAAATAATGGCACAACAAAAATTTGCAATGGCGGAAGATGAATCTTCTCAGAGGAATTCAACCTCAGGCTCTTCTTCAAGTTACTTCGCGTTCGCGTCCTCGCATCTCTAATGCTTCCAAATTAAGCGATTAGATGCAAGTATGACGCTCCATAGAATATCTTGCATGAATGGGAATTACATGTTGAACAATTGGGTTCTCTAGCTCCTGAAATAATGGGAGTATATGGGGTTCTGCCACTTTATCAACATATCGTTGGTCATTGAATACCAACTGAGACCTGCAATAGCACCCCATACCATATCCGCCACTGTGTGGTGCACATACTGCACAACAAAAAAGTGCACATGGCGTTATTCTCTGCGTCTACGTCTGACCCTCATTCGATCATCGTGCATTCCTAAGCAGTATCTACGACCCAATACAGTCACAAGGTACACCATTCCAAACGTTGCTGTCAACGATGAGAAGTCAGCGGAAGAACAAGATGTGGTCCAAAGGACTGCAAGCTAAAAGCTCTAATTCATTAGTAAACTGTATGAAGAGTTACAGGACGTCTTTCGTTTTAGAACCATTGCTTCTGTACTTGTAAATCGGTCCCTTATTACAATTAATCGGAGATGGTGGTCCTGGACCATATTTGTCTTGGCCGTTCACATCCTCTTTTTCGATTGTAATAGCATGTAAAACTTCAAATTTTCCATGGCTACTGGATTATTTTGTCGCTAGTATAAGGCGGAAAGTTATAATAACGCCATAATTTACTTGGTGTAATAGTTATAGTTAGTAATAGTCACAATAATGTAAAAATATTCCTTCCACAAGTACGTTAGAAAAAATCCATTTGCCTCTCAAATTCAAGGTCGTCTTACCGGCCCACTGTATCTTCTATATAGAGTACTGCAATAAACAGCCAAAAATATATGTGTATATATGTATGTGTAAATATAGCCAATAATATAAAAAAAATGCAACATTAAGAAGGGGTAGGAATTTTTGTACCAAACAGTCCAGCTAGTCGATAGCTTCCGCTTGCTTGCCTCTCAAATTCAAGGTCGCCTTACCGGCTGACTGTGTCTTCTACATACAGTATTGCAGAAAACAACCATATATAAAAGAAAGCTAAGAAATCATCCCGTTAAGAAGAAACGGCATCGTACGTACGATAATGTCATTACTACAATAGATTCTGCACGGAATGTATTGATGGAAATGAGAAGAAACGGTCCTCCAGCATCCATATCTGCAACCCTTTGTTTAAAATCAGAAAAGTACAGTTTGGATCCACTATTTTTCAAAGAATAGAATTTTTTGTTTTTTTTGTTAAAATTCAATAGTTACTCCTATTAAGTCTCACCATATGGAATTACAAAATAAGCTTCTTTATGAGTATAGATCCATTGATTGAAAATTGATGCAGCCACCAACCCAATTTTTTTGTCGAGAGAAAGAAATGCCTTGATGCGCTGACCCGATCCATTGGGAGTATGGCAGTCTTCTTTTAATTTCTCTTTATGAGAATGAAATCATTGATTACATATTGACGCAGCCATTGTTACTTAACCTAACTTTTTTTGTCGAGGGAAAGAAATGACTTGATGCGCTGACCACATCACTATTGGGTCGGGACCATCCTTTTAATTTCTCTCAATGACTATGAACGCATTGATTAAATATTGATGAAACCATTGTAACCTAACCTAACTTTTTTTGTTGAGAAGAAAAATGTCTTGATGCGCTCATCCCATCCACTGGAGGTGTCGGACTCTCATTTTAATTCAGGTTAGCATACCCTCTAAAATCTCCTCTATTTAAAAATCGTTATCCACCAATGAATGCTGAAAAAATATTTCAGAAGATCGTAACCTAACCTAATCTAAAAATGTAATTATATTTTCGTATTTAGTTACTTTAAAAATATGTAGCATCCACGGGGATACCTTAGTTAATATTTGAACATTTTTTTTCTTAATTAAAAAAAAAAAAAAAATACCGTCCGCGTTAATTGGCTAAATAATATACTGATACCCATGTGTGCGTGGAAGCAAAAATATGTTTTCTACATTCGTTACGTTTGAACATAGTCAAATATTATTTTAAATATTTAAATTATAAAATGCATTATCCTCTGAGTTTTTCCTTTCGTATTTTTGTGACAGAACTGTATAATTCTTCTTACATTGCACTATTAAGAAAAGATTGGCAATGTTTTATTTACAAATATTTAATTCAAACATTACTTTAGTTAATTAAAAATTTATCTGTTGACTACAATTTCAATAAGTAATGTTTCTTGTTGCAATATTAAAGCCTAATTCAATTTAATTAATAAATAAGGAACACATCCACAATATATTAAGCAATTGGCAAAACGAAAACGTTTCCGGCGTTGTTGATTAATGGCACGTAACATATATTACGTTCGCCATCAAAGGGCTGATTATTGATGTTGCGGAATAACTTTTGTACTCGCTTTGTTGCAGGTTTATGGCTGTTTCATTCTGGCTCCCTAAAGTGATTGTAATTTTGACGGTCTGCGGAATTTCTTGTGCCTTCGACGATTTATTAGATGTAAGTCGAAATTACTTTTACCCTAAATAAATCAACATACAACTCGCATTTAACAACGCACGAAATAAATACCCATTTATATAAACTCACACACACACATGAGAGCAAACCAAGCACGCACTCGCACACATGTATGTTGCTGCGAGCAAAAAGCGTTTCCTCCATTAACCGAATTCGTTTATTGCGGACTGTATTTAGCGACCGCCACTAATTATATGGACGAGGCATTTTGTTAATTGTTGGTTTGCACCAACTGCGTGTGTATGTGTGTGTGTTTAAATTACGATTTAATTTCTTTCGTAATATATTATTTTGTAATAAACAATACACTTTTTTATTTAAAAGAAATTTTATTTCGATTTTTTATAATTTTTATAAATAACTATGACTATAATAATCGCAGCATAATAATTGGATAAATATAGGATTAAAGGATATTTACATAAAATAACTTTTTTTTATAACACAATGTATATTTATTAAAACTACTGCAGTTTCGGCAAAGCAGCTTGTCATAATTAAGTATAATGATAGACTCGATAATGATAATTTGGAACAAAATCGTTGATTCTTCCAGAAATGAAACTTTATCTGATGTTAATAAACAAGCGAAGACAAGTATTGCAGTTTTTATTATAAAAATCAAACCTTACGTAACTCAAGTAACAAAAATTTATAATATATTCTCTGATATTAAATATGAACTTTCAACAATTATTATCCTCATAAATGAATTAATATATTTTCTTTAAATGTAAAACTGAAATTTAAGAAAAAGTTAGAGAAATGTTTTTTAAAATGAAATAGCAGACCCGCACTTAACGGTAACCCTGAAAAGGTAATAACTTCTAGAATACGTTATGAGTTGTATTAGAAGTCTCGCATTACTCGCCCTATTTGATCGCGTTCCGGCAATAAGTTCGACATGTCGGGTAAGTGTGCATAACGTTATACGGCCATTCGGAATTTACGGTCGCCCTAAACCGATACATCAGCGCTCCGGTATCGAACAGCACAACGTTTATATTAACGCCGCCATCCTATATATATATTGGCTCCGGAGAGCCGTCGTATTAATACTAAATGTTCCGCTTAAAATACACACTTGCAGCAAACACGCCCGAAAACAGTCTGGGATATTGGGGCCCACCTTAATGGAAGCCATCTGCGGAGCTCGGTAAGATATTGCTGTCGCGAGAAGAATATGTGTGTTGTTAATAAATTAGGACGGTGTGTGCTGAAGGTATGCTACAGGAGGAGAGGAATGCATGCAATTTTAAGGATAGCATACAATATTGACATGTAACGGATTCCGTCGTGGGATTTATCGACTGCCGATGCCGGAAGCCCGGAAATTATTTCGCTGGCGATTAAAAAGGCGCCTCGACACAAAAAAATATTGAAAAGCCGGGCTCAAGCTTCTGCTCGCTTTTTAAATATTGTACGTGTATCCATCACATTTTGCATATTTATAAGGGATTTACTAAATTAAATCTTTTTAAAATGTCGCCGATATTTCAGATAATAATTTTCCTTTTTTCTCTATAAAATAACTCGAGGAATCATAATAAATGGAAGACGAGGCAAGCGCCATATTTTGCCTAATTTTATTAAACTCGAGGAATGTTACAGTTAAATATATAGGATGCTTTATAAATACCTCACATACTATGTTTATATTTCGAACAATATATATATAAACATCTTTACAGTATTAATTTAACAATAAATATACCTATACTTTGACATCTATTACATACTTACGTTTAGTAATTGGCTATCGACTAATGGTCTTTCCGCCGTAGAACAATATTTTTATCAATTGTATATATTAATAAATTTTATTCAATTGAAAATTAATAATTGTTTCATAAAAACGAAATTGTTATTCTTTAAATTAAAAATGTCTTTATTATGTGTTATTATTATCGACATAGAAAAATCCTTCGAATTGTCATGGCATTAAGTTCTTTTTACTAATATTTCCTTTAGGACTGTCATTAACGTCAATTAATTTGCTTAAGTCAAGATTGCAACGCAAACGCCTATTATTGGTAAAGGCCAGTCAATATTTTGCACAACAGCGCCAGCCCATAGATTGCTTCCCATATAAACGACATTATAATACGTCTTGACTGGGATGTCTTGCACTACCAGGCGCATTCACCAGACATGGTTTTATCCGATTACAACGTATTCTGATCGATGCAGAACAGAATATGTGATAATCGTTTGTCAGATATATATTTCCAATCAGTTGGGAGCAATGCAGCTAACAAATACTAATAGGTGAATATGCATTTCCAATCTGCGAATGCAATCCAAAAAGCAAAAAGGCTTATATACCTGATGTATATGGTTTAAATTAATTAAATATGAGCGAAAAGCCGTTGACATGTCCATTATCTCCAATACAATTACACTTTCCAAAGCCCTCCAAACCCACCTAAGAACTCATTGACACCCTAGAACAATGGTTCGCAAAATGAAGAATTAAAATTAACCCCTCACAAATCACAACTTCTTATTCCCTGCCACAAAATCAATCTATGATAGGATTTCCCTATCATAGAACCAAATCTATTCATCTCCTTATATAAAATATCTTGGATGTCCTTTCAACGAAAAACTCAATTTTAAAAAGCACGCATGTATCATCATAAACAAAATAACAGCCTAACCCACAAACAGGTGGAATATAATGAAAACAGCCATCGCAATTTTTAAAATTATATGTCGCCTCCTAATTTAATACAGATCCTTTTTCCACCTGTTTAAATCCCACCCCATACCACATCCAAGTTAGCGAGCAAGAATTCTTGAAAACCCTAAAAAAATACATCTCAACCCTTATATAATCCTTAGAACATCTTTACGATATGCTCATAATTCCGATAGACTCGCGCCTTCAAACCCTATATGAAAATTTTGCAAAAATCCTTATAATTTCCATTTCATATATAAATTCTTTATATACCTACATCGTACCATTCCTCCTAAATTCAAAAACTTTGCACTAACTCTATTCCAATTCATTGCATCATTTCACCCCTTCACCCACTAACAATGCACGTACGATAAATTATTTTATCTAGGCAGAAAGACCTCGGGTCGATAGCAGTTTGATAGTGACAAGAATACTTACAAAAATAATCTAATTACTGATAATAAATTAAAGACGACGCAAGCGCCAACTTTTGCCTAATTTCAAGTGGCATCGTCAACGATTTGGGTCAATAAAGGTATTGTTTCTCTCTACGAGCAAAAAGGAAACATCTCTGGTGGGATTTGGATCCACCCCCAGCTTTTTAGCAGTATTGAAAATTCAGATTAATTTTAAAGAATTTTAAAACTGAATTATTTGAAAACTTTTAGAACCTTATTATTAATCGGTACGTAATATTTATTTCAAAAAATGACTCTCTCTTCAAAATGGCACATTCAATCAAACGAATGCAAATGACCCAAGTTGTTGAAGCACCATAAAAATCAGACTATTACTGGATACATTTTGGTAAAAACTGTACCCTCCATAATATTTTTTGCGTTATCCTGAAAATAGTAGCTCTTGAAACCCATATTTTTATCCTTAAAGTACCTAACAACTGCTATGAAATCAATATTTCCCATCAGATTGAAAAAAAAGAAACCAGGCAATTATGTTTTAATTATAACCAATTACCGTCCTATTATTTTCCTTTATGTCATCGGAAAAGTCGTTCCATTTTTAATTACAAAATTCTAGATAAGTGCAAATACTGTCCCACAATAGCAGTCTGGAGTATCTTCTGAAAAATGAATTAGATTTTCACTTACTTTCATAAAGTCCAAAAGTCATCCCATATCCTACCACGAACGTTAAACAACTGCAGTGCTCTTCATCGGCATTGACAAATCTTTCGATTTGTTCTTGTCTTGTTTAAAAATATTTCTATTTAAGCCGCCTCGGTCGTCTTATAATATTACTATATAATGTTCTGTCAGAGTGAACATCATAATTTGAAATCCGATAATCATATTCAATTCCTATTCCCTTCTTACACGGTTCTCCCTTATCCCCATTATTAACAATATGTATTGTGAAGTTCACAATTCAACATATTTTATGTTTTTACTATATTTCCTACTTTTCGCTCATAATGCAGCACTTGTCTCCCATGCAACCGTTCTTGATATTTCTAGAAAAACACTATATTCTATAAAAAAAAGTGGTGTTTAACAAAAAAATTTTATTGATATGCAACAGCAGGTGTACATTATGTAGTTCAATGTCCGGTGGGGCATTTGCCAGGGAAGTAGTTGTTTTAATGTGCATTTGTTTAAAATACTTACTTTACGTAAGTGAAAATTTTCAAATTATTTTTAATTAATTCTTCGTGAAATTTAATTTTTTCATACAAAATGAAAAAAAAAAATGAAATTTTCAATGAAAAATAAATTTGCTTAAATAAATCTTAAAAAAATCTTAAAATATTTTGATTTTTAGGAATAAATAGAGGGCTATTTATTACACAGAGTGATTCATCGAAGTGCGCGTCTTCGACATCCCCCTTGTTAAAAAGTCAGCATTAATTTATTATTTATTATATTATAAGACTTGCTTTACTACTTTTTACTACTTAAGATGCGTGATGAAAAATTATTTTCATATATACTGGGTGTCCCATTATCCCGGAATTGATATCAACTTTGTTATTTCAAATAGAACATCTTATATATTATTTTTACATCTATATAATTAGGAGTCTTGACTAGTCGTTACTGCAGAAGGAAATATGTTCTAAATATTTTGACAGTTGCAGAGTTTTACTAAAAAAAATCATTACTCTTTTGTGTTTTAAGATAGAGAAATGATTTTTTATGCATACTACGATAATACCATTCTATTCAATAATAACTTTAAATGAGAAATATTTGTATACATACAAGAAATAGAATTAGTGTATTAAATAGAGAATTGTTGTATCTATAATTCATACGAAAACGCATTTTGTAATTACCACAAAAATATAAAAAAAAAAGACTCATTCTTCAAAGGAGCAGAAAACTTCCTTACAATTAAAACTCAACGGCAAGAATTCATTGACATGCACCGCATAACAGCCAAAGCATGTTAAAAAGATGGTAAATTGTCTGCCCTCGGTCTTTCTTGATTAATTCCAGTGTTGTGTATGCTGACGATTGATCATAACATTTATATTGTATGTAAAAATCAGTTTTACCAAGGAAAATATTTGAGATGATTCTAAAACTATTTAGAATTATTAGTATTTAAAAATATTTCAACTGAAACGAAATTATATATAATTATATTTTTTTTGTAATAGTTACGAAATGCACGATGCATTGCAGGTTGAACAGATAATTTCTTGTTCACGCCTCGATGGTCGTTATAATCAACCATCAAGATTGATGCCTACTGGCGATTCTGCAGGTAACAGTTATTTCAGTGTTAATAACACAAAAACAATGAAGCTCTCCCTCCTGCCCCACGCCGCACTGATCATTATTATCGTCGTCATTATTTGTACAAAATATCCCCATTCAAACCCGCAATGAATAAAAAAAGACCGCACCGCTTGCAAGCGGAGGGTTGTCGGATTGTTTCAGGGGGTTTCAGGTTTCAGCCGCGGCAAAGAGGACAGCAACCTCGGAATCATCTCCTGCAGCAGCCGATTGTTCTACGGATACATCTTCTCCCATTCGAAAAGTTTTAGTATTCCATTCGCTTATTCATTATCGTCTCCCTTCCCAGTCCGTGATGGAACACTTTAATTTCCGACTGGGACGCGAAACTCGGCCGCCATTAACTCATTGCGCGAATTGATTCAATAAGTGCGCGCCAGGGATTTGCTCCTCTTTTTAACCCTTTATTTTCTTTTTTCATTTTTTCTTCTTCCACTCGCTCCAGATGGATCCTCAAGAGTATTAAAATGGGATTTTTTGTTGTGAAAAATCGGGGGGAGATATTATAGTGGGTATTGATTTCGTGTTAGGGCAGGTCAGTTGTTTCAGTGATTACGTGCGAGGGGGTTTGAATTTTCGATTGGCGTCTGTTTTGAATTTCCATCCAGCGATGAAATATTATATTTATGTCAAATATGTAGACGAGTGTTGTTGCTAATTTACAGTATCATGAATTGCGCTGTGTGTTCGGAAATTCCGTCACCTCTTTCACCAGCAGAATCACTTTGTTTCGAGTGGATGTTGTATTGAAATTATCATCAAATGGAGCTCGTGATTTCGCTGTAATAAATTGGCATTTTGTGTTGACGTTGTGATGATATGATATTATATCATTCCTGAATTGATGAAATAAAGTTCAACAAGTTTCATACTATTGTTACGAAGTCGGGTTATTCAGAAAACAAATAATTACATATTTAATAAAATGTTGAGCCACCATTTATCTAGCGAAACGTTGATGATGCGACATGAAATTAGGCAAAATATGATGTTTATGTTGTCTTCCATTTATTATATATTTAATTAATAGATTTAATATTTAAATATTTGTAGTTCATATTGTACATGATAAATATGAATAGATTAATAAAAATCTCCCAATAAAATAATAAACAAAACACAGATTAAATTGCATAACTTTAAATTCTACGAGTTTCGGGTT
Organism: Philonthus spinipes; assembly: GCA_963082785.1. NCBI lineage: Eukaryota > Metazoa > Arthropoda > Insecta > Coleoptera > Staphylinidae > Philonthus > Philonthus spinipes. The sequence goes on from OY720303.1 coordinate 21,583,213, forward strand.
ATCAGCCCATTATCAACTCAATTTTTAATTCTCTTGATAATAAGCTGGTAACCCGAAACAAGTCGAGAATTTAAAGTTATTCATTTTAATCTGTTTTTTATTTACAATTTTATTGGCAGATTTTGAATAATTTATTCACATTTTTTATATACAATTACATATTTATTGAAATGCATTCATTAACTGTAACTGTATCTACAGTAACTCTTCTATTAATTTATTTATTAATATATTCCCGTTGAGCCATAGTGGAAATCTTTTGATTAATTAAGGAATGATTGAAATATGCACTAAAGATAATTACAGAGCGCAACAAATACAAACTAAATTCTGACTGTGTATATTCATAATGATTTGTTTTCGTTCGAGTGTTGTAGGGTCATAAGTCATAAATTAATAAGACTTTCTTAATGTATTTCTTCAAATCAGAAAATAACATTTTTTGCGAATACTCTGAAAAGTGAGAATTCAAAATATAATTATTATTACGAAAAAATAGTAGCAGAAAGGACATTTTTTTGTTTAAATAGATAAACATTGATTACTTTTACAAAGTTACAGCATTTATCTTAAACGATACGAACATACAAAAATCCATTATCATTTCGCTACAAGAAGTGGGCGGCTTGCAAAAATAAAGAAGGCATCTTGCTTACATTATTTGATCGCCGCGCGAGCTCCGGGCACACGGGAAGGGATAATAATTTAAATGTATTTAAGGGGTTCGTGCGGCTGGTTACACAGTGGCTTCTTTTTATTTTCCTATTACGGACGGCTAAATTATTGTTTTACTTAAGACTCGCCTGTTTAATAATTGATAAGATTATACCGCCGAGGCCGTGAGAGGGAGAGACGGGACACGTATCCCTTCTAGATTTTAAAAGTTTAAAACCCCGCGCGCCGTTTCAAGGGCGGAAAAGGCCCTTCCAAATTTAATGAGAGCCATTTAGACGTTCCCGACCTTTTTTTTGCAGCACCGAAAATATCGCTCTTCGTTCTGCATATGTACGTGCGTAAGTGAAGTTTTGAGTTGTTAGGGTGAACATTTGCTGTTCAAAAATTGAACTGAAGTAAATTGAATTTAAAATACAAATACACTGTTTCAAAAGCAGTCGATACTGACATGATGTTTGTTAAAAGTTAGAATATTTTTAGCTAGTGTAATAAATTGTTCAATATCTGCTATTAAATATAATTAGCAAAAAATCAATAATAAGTATTCTTTATGATGCAACAACTGAATACACCATATTATACAAATATTTTAAAAATAATAACTTCTAGATATAAAAGAACATTATGTCTTAAATATTAAAACTTCATTACTCTAGTGTAAACCATCTATGAACCTAATCCTTTATGTGTAAACCCAAATGCATCGATATCTCTTTCAAATCACTTTTTGTACTTGAATTGTTTATAAGCAAGAAAAAAAAAAATCCGCAGGGTCCCAAGTATTTTAGTTTTAGCAAAAAATCATGAAACAGCGCAAAAAAAGGATTCTGAACTGTAATATCCCCTTAACCAATATCCCTCAAATTAGATCTTTCATATAATTACATATCTAATCATACCTACATAAAAACAAAACTTAGAGAATATGTGCACAATTGTATTGCCCGATTCATTGTTTCCATCAATATACAGAACTATACCATTTATAGTTTTGCCTCATTTAATGATTTAAAAAGATATATACCCACGTTTATTCTGTGAAATTGTTTCATTGCAAGTGTTTTTCTTTTATTTTTTCTTCATACTAAATAGGCTGAAAAGTCACAATTTTTAATGAAAACAAGAGTTTTTTTATTAGACTTATGTATAATTATTCCTCAACATAGCTGCTTTTGAGGCTGATAGACGTGGTATAGCCGTTTCCCATTATTTCAATACAGATTCTATATTACGAAACGTCCAAATCTTAGATGTACTTCCCGGTTTTCGCGATGACTAGCTTTTTCCATCTGAATCTCATTCTTTGGCTACCGCTTGATGTTTTGGAAAAGGGATCTACCTGCCTCGGCAATGCTAGCCTATCTTAATGAGGCTAGTTGTGCTGACATATGACCTGTGCAACAAGCGCACCTCCCACAAAACTGTGGAGAATTGTGGAAAAGGTAATAGTCACGTTCGATTTCGCTTCGTAATTGGACAAATTTGGCTATCGTTTTAAAAAACGTGTATATCTTGATCATTCTGATACCTACGGTCTCGGCTATTTAACTGTACTATCAATAGAAACGATTCTATGCACTAGCTTCGTGATTTCGCATTCATAGCCTCTTTTCACCGTTCAGATCGTTTTTTTTTGTCTCTTTTTACTCATACCACTTCGGACTTCCTTTACCGTGATTTATAATACTAGCCTTAAGTTAAATATGAGTTTTGTAGAGTTATGATTGGACTTCCGTAAATAAATAAATAAATATTTAAAAATCACTTCTGAAACGATATCTTTCCCCGGATAAATTAATTATATTACCGTGAGGAAATTGAATGCATTTTCATATTCCCATTCCTCCATTCGAAAGGAGTCAGAGTGTGATGCGTTTTCCTACAATACATTTCCCATTAAATAATTAAGTTTTGGACGCCGGGCCGGGGTCTTAATGTCATTAATCATTGCGAGGGCGCCCGAGTAAAAACGCTGCTTCTGCTGCCGTTTCCCGGATTATTTTAAGTGTTGTTCCGGCGAACCCCCGCTACTCCAGCGCTGACGACATCAAAGTCACCGGCCGAATGATAAAATCAAATCAAGAGACGTTCCAGGGACGCGAATAATGACGAATTTTCCATCTTCCTTAATGTCGGTGTACAAAAATTTATTCAATTAAATTACGCAATATAATTATATCAATAATAAGTAACTAAATAGAAAATTATTTTACGAAAAAAATGGTAATGTGTCTATCATGGTGCTTTCCTCGGTGAATTCGGTCATATGAATTTTTTAACGAATATTAAATAAATGTTATAAATTATTTTTTTATTTCTTAGCTTACAATTACAAATTATGATTTTTAAAACATTTTTGTAGTCGTTCATAAAATATTTATTCAGTTACTATAATGTGACGGCATTTTGACTTTTTATTTGACATAAAAATAATTGTTTATTTTATCAGGCAGATGAAACTCTTCCGCTTGTAACATGAAACCTAATTGTCCTAGGATAAAAATGTATACAATAAAATGTATTTAGTTTTTTTTAAGATCTACAACTTTTATTTAAAACAATCTGTTAATGACTTACGTAGCAATATTTTAAATTCATGTATTAAAAGGTTTAAAAAGATGCAAGCGATACAATTAATGCCAGTAATAGGGAAATGATTAAAACGTATTCCCACACCTAAAATCTTCAAATATATTCACTTTTTTTTAAATTATATTTTAGAGGGTGCGTTTAAGCGCAAGCAATGATCCAGAAGTAAGGGATTTTCTCAACGCGGTTTTAAAACACCGCAGTGACATCAATTGGGTCCAACAATTCATCACCAAAGGTCATCCAGAACACATTCTTCCCTTACACGGCCTTCCTCTAAAAAACAAGCGCTCTTTTTACTCGCATAGGGCATCCCACCCATTTTATCGGAGCTACGGCTACAAACCTCACCGTTACGCGGGCTACGAAAGGCCTATAAACGATGCCTACCCTTACGAAGAAGAAGAAGAAAGTGAATCTAAATTTTACCAAAAACCCAACGAAAACTCCGAGTACAACAAAAGAAACGCGCACGTGTATCCGCAGTATGATTTTTTAGATGAAGACGAAGTTGTTAATCATAAACACAGGAAAAAACGGGAGGTTGAAGATTATGAATTTGAGCAGCATGAGGTTCCGGCTAATTTGAATAAACGCGAGCAAGACGTCGAGAAATTACTGAATGAAAAAATGATTCTACACAGTTTGCTTCACAATAAAGAACGTCCTAAATTTAGGAAGGTGTTTAAAGATAATTATGAAAAAAACCTTCCATCTAATTTGGAAGAATCTGATTGGGATGAAGTGCACATATTTCCAAATTCCGAGAAAGGCGTCTTGTATGCACCTGGAAATAAATACGAGTACAAAGGAGATGGTTGTAAACGCTGCGTCGATGATACTAATTTAGGTGATCACGAATATGTCGAGGATTTACTTCATAAAAAGACAAATTTATCTTTGGAAGCCCCGCTGGGAGAATTTTATTATTCCAACCCTCATGATATACTCGGAATAACAAAAGATCAACAGATGGAAATGCACGAACACAGCATAAGCGATGTAAACGCGACAAAAACGAAAAGATCAATTCACTTAGACGATCTTCTAAATCATTCTGGGAAAAGAGCTAGAAACGAGGATAAGTCGATTAAAATAAAAATTTTCGACGACGGTCGTTTAGTGAAGGATATAAAAAAAGGTGACGCGAACTCAATCGTGTTAACAATAAAAAATGATAAAGGCAATAATGGTTTTCAATCAACGGAAAGACCGCATTTTCATGACACTAATAAAATAATGGACGACTTAAGCATTTACTCAAATATGTTGCCTGTTTATCAATCCATCAGGGACGATAACACGCTACAAAAAATCGATTCTATTATCCAACGCGATCAAGCCTCTCTAAAGTTGAACTCACAAATTCCTTACGGAGCTAAACAAAAAAAGGATGTTTACATATCACGCGAGGATAACATAAATCAGCTTATTCACGATATAACAAGGGATTTAAATAAGAAGTCATCTAAGGAAAGATCGGTGAAGAGTAATAAATTACATTCAGATTTTGATTCAAGCGAATCACCAAGGAAGAGTTTTCCCTCAGATCATTTAGCCAAACATAAAATAGACTTTCAACGGGCGGATGAAATCGATTCTGGTGTGGAAAATAGAAACGTACACGGTGATTCTGATAACGTTTACGAATACCATCCTAAAACCAGCAAGAAAATTCTACAAAGCAACTCTGTTACGAATTTCGATGCAGAACCAATAGAATCGGAACCGGTGCCGAATGGGGAACATCAGAACCGACTTGAAGAGCAAAGTGAACCTACATCAGCAGCTGAGCAAAGGGAATTAGGGAGGATTAACAACAGCTTCAACACCCCCAGCATGGATGTAATAACCACCGATAAAATGATGATTATTCCCATTAAAAAGAATGCAAAAGCTTCAATTGAAGATGAGGTTGATGACGAACCGGAATCAAGATTTGCGGTTAAGGCCACACGAGATATGATTCATTCCAAGCATAAGAAAAGCCCTGAAATGGATAACAGCCATGGTGTTATGTTGAGTAAAAATTTGAAAGATGCAGATGACGTTTTGTACCAACTAAAAAATGACCTTGAGAAGACTTTAAAGAATGATTTCGTTAAGGATAGGATAAAATCCCTCACTAATGATAATTACGCGGGTTTTGATGATGTTTACAATTCTGTGAATCACGTGGAGTATGATGAGAATGAATTTAAAGCAATACAGGATGATAATGTGGAAATTGACAAAGAAACGGTTACCGTGGGAAAAGTAAAGAAGTCGAAATTGGGGAGGAGTAAGGAGAGTGAGAGCAGTAATTTTGTGGAGGGCGCTGATGTTGTTGATGATGTGCGAGATGCGGATGATGTTGATGAAAATAATTTACGAATAAAAAAATTGACGCAGGAAAGTTTTAGAATGCGCAAATTAATGTCTTTTAATGAAAGAAGGAATCCTGATAAAGAAATGGAGGATAATTTTAAAATACGAAAATTAATGTCTGTTAAAGATGATGAAAAAAATAAAGATGTTTCCAAAATCATTGATCAAAACAAAAATAATGAAATTCATAATAGGTATAAACGAAGCATGGCTGATTTTTTAGGAATGAGCAACGATGAGGATTATTCGGAAGATAAAGTAGATTACTACGATAACGAATTGAAGAAGCGTTCACAAAATAACGAGGAAAACAACTACAAAATGCCGATATTCAGCTTAATTAAAAACGTGAAGAAAAAAGCGGATGACAAGAAAGACAAACGGCATCATTCTTCAGTGAAAGCGAAGCGGAATTTGTTTACAAACAAAATGGATTACATCGGAAAACGAGATGATTCTGATGAAGTGGATGAATCTGAATCTCCTTCTGAAGAACCAGTTGAGGAAAACAGCGATTCGGATAAGGAAAAACAATCCGTCTCCGGGGGAAACGAATTGGATATAATTGAAAAAACACAGGCGATTTTGTTGCACATAACAAACCCACCAGGTGTGGATCGCAAGGGAGCTACCACAATGCGGGGTGAATATGATGATAATGATGATCCTAATGTAAAATTTGACGAAAATCGGGATGCTGATAATGATTTTAAAGGAAAACATTCTAATATGATTAAGCTGCAGAGTTTTGATAAAAATGATGATATAGTTGGTGCTATAATGAAATTAGTTAATAACTATAAAGAAACCGAAAAAAGAAAGCATGTACAGGAAAAGAAGAGCAAGTTTGATGATGTTAAATACAATCACGATATAGATAATTATGATGATTCTGAAGAATCTTCTTTTTCGCATCATTTACACAAGGATAAAAAAGCTCACCCAACTTCTATTAACATTAAAAAATGTACTATTAAACCAGGAACTGATCATTATCATACAAAACACGTCGATCAAGAAATGCATTACGATTTTCCGAAAGCCGTTAAAGAAAGTTTTGCAGATGTTGAGGTTATGAGTGATAAAGATAAACATGAAGATAATGAGATGAAGCGGGATTTGGAAAATCCTTTAAAGTTCACTCCTGATCGTTTAGATAGTTTTAGGGATATCATTGAGTCACCTAGATACAGGCGGAATTTGAGGAATTATAATGATCGGATGAAATATTTTGAAAAATACGATGAGCGGTATATTAAGAATATGAATAAGCGACATGCGAAAGCTGTCGAAGATCCTTTAAAAACTCTCGGAGATATGAATAACGTTCACAAAATTAGCAAATACAATTTTAACCCGTACTTTTATCCGAATTTGCAACGATTCAGACAGCAGGCCGTGCCGCAACCGGCGAATCAGGCAAAGCCGGATTCTTCAGAAGCATCCAGTGGATCCGTCCAAATGTCTACAACCGTTTCCATCAGCGACAATCCAAGTTCTGCTGCTTCTGGTGCTTCTGCTGCTGCTGTTGGAAATCCAGCTCCTGGTGCCACAACAGCTCAGGTCCAAGGAACTGCTGCCAACTTAATCACAACCTCTACATTTAGACCAAAAATTGATCCAAATAAATTGAAATCGTGTCTACCTATCGAATCAACAACTCCTAATGTGAACATAAGCACGTGTAAGCCTCCTACGAGGAAAACTCATAGACCGCATGGAATCCATTGCCATCCACACGGACACCCATCGCCTGAAACACTCAGGGAGCGTAATATGAGGGAAAGGAACCGTGAGAAGATGAGGGTAAGTTAATTGTGACGTTCGTTTTTATGGTATTAATTTTATCTTTTTTATATAAATAGGAGGATATTTTGAGGGAAAAACTTAAGGAACACGAGCATCTCAAAGATCTACTTAATGGACACATTATGATGGATATCATGGGAAAGTTTCAGGATCGGATTAAGAAAAATGATAAATTAAACAGTAGATTCGGGCATGCTGTTGGAAAGAAATGCGCCGCTCAGGAAGTTGTAAGTTTACAATTTTAATTCTAAGTAATTAAGATGTTTTTGTTAAATTTTTTAATGAATATAGATTTAATTTTTTCTTACATAACATTTTTGAATAGTTGATTAATAAAAAAATATATTTACAATTAAATATTTCAGATGTGCTTAAGAAGTGCTTTATATAAATCTGCTTAAAACTATTAAAAAATTCTCCCATAACAGGTGTTTCTGTGTTCGTATCAACTGGGTAAAGTTATCTTTAGTGAGGGGCTATTTGCCATTGCAATAAATTGCCTCATAAAAGCAATCATTTCTGACATTCGAGTGGTGTTATATATGGACGATCTTGCAATATTTAACGCAGTCAATTCATCGAAAATGCAAGACGAAATTAATAAAAAATAATTGCGGAAAAACGAAGATTTCAGATTTCCGCGAAATTGTCGTCTTGTATAAATTTCTGCCGAATATGTCGATCACATGCACAACAACTAGCCTTAACGTAAAAAAAAATATTAAGTTGCTAATCGAGTGTAACTCACGACTTTTTTTGAGGGGACCAGAGCGAAAGTAAGGATAGATTTTCATGTCGCAGCGATTATTGACAATTGAATCGAGATTCATGTTTTTTATGTGTTTATCTGTTCTAGGCATTAATAAATCGCTTCAGAGAAGAACAATCTAAAAAAGACATCAAACACGCACAGCTAATGCTCCACCAAGTAATAATAATGATGAACAAAATCGTGGCCGATCAAGTCCATCGCCGATCATGCGTAGTCCTTGCTCCAGAAATCAAAGATTACGTCACCAAATTAGCGAACGTCCTTAAAGGAACCTCGAAGAGCATGCAAGTAGCCGAGGGCTACCCGCTTCCTCAAGTAGGTTCCGACAACGGAAACCATCCGTTGCGCCCAGAGGATCAACAACCAGACTTCCTATTCGATAATCCGAAAGAAGATACTGAAACAACGAAAACGAATCCAGAAGTGGCGATGAGAAGGAAGATCGGTATGCTAAGGAGGCTTTTATCTAAATACAACCACATGTCGGAGAAGTGCCAGGTTAAAGTGCAACCGGTTAAGGAGTATCTACAGCAGCATTTGGATATGCTGGAGAAGATGTTAATGGAGAATAAATATGAGTCTGATTTTAATGAGTTGGTTTGCACGATATCACCGGCTTATGTGAAGCAATGCAAGAATTTCACTACAACGGAAACCGGAGCTGATATAACCACAGCTACAACTGCTAAAGTAGCTGCAGCCGCTAATGCTCCGACTACGAGTACGGCTGCTACGCCGGCGACTCCACATTCTGGAAGAGCGGCTCCGAAGAATGAGTACGAGGATGATTTCGCGAATTCGTTTTTTGATAGGAATTTTGATAAGTTTGAGGTTGCGCATGGAAAAAGGCTTTCGGAGAAGTATAAGAAGTTAGTCGAGGCTGCTGATAATTATAGGAGGAAGAGGGAGATCGAGCAGAGGCTGGCTCATTTGTTTGGAAGGAAGCGGAGGGAAAGTGACGAAGGGAAGAAAAAAGAAGATGAAGAAGATTTAAATAGTGTAGCTTTCGAAGCGCCTTTAGTGTATAGTTTGGATGGGTGATTTTATATTTATATTATGTTTTTATACTTTCTATTATATATATAAAGTGATATTTTTATATTCATCAGAATTATTCAGTTATTTAAAGAACTAACATACTTTAATAAACTAAAACGTAATATTTAATTTAACATATGAAATATAATAAAATACTTGAATTAATTCAGAATATTTGCTCTATAATTAATGTTGATATATTTTATTGTTGAAGCCAGTACTTTGATACATGTTAATTATTAATATGAAGATAACAAATAATAAAACATTTTGCTTTTGTCACGCACTTGGTTTTTTATTTATTTCGTAACTAGTTACGACTTAGTACAGTCAGTTCACCGTTTGATAATGACTATACTATGTCGAAACCAGTTACGAAATAAAAAAAAAACAAGTCTGCGATACTAACAAAGTGTTTTATTATTCATATTAATTAATGTTGAATTTTAATTCAATTTTCTTCAATCTTAATAACTTAACACTTTTGTCTTTTATTGCATTTAAAGGTCGCACATTGGACTAAAAATATAATTGTTGTATGTGCCTAAAAACGGTTAAAAGACTAGAATAGTAAAAATATAATAAGAGAAAAATATATGAAGGTGTTCTAGTTCTCAAAACAAATATTTGAGAGTTTTCGCATATTAATTAGAGATAAATTATAAAATTAAATATAAAGATAAAATAGATGGAAAATTAATTTATTTATTAAAAAATCGCGGAAAGACTGAAATTACTAAAATTGCTAAAAAAATAACAATTACTTTAAATGTTAATTTTAGATTTGTAATCAGTGAACTCAAAAACCTCAGATATCAAGCTTTATGTATATTCTACTTTATTTCAAATTTTGATTTTCATATTGTAAGCGCTAAATCTAAAATATTTTAGAATATTGACCGAAGATTTTTAATCACTACACAAAAAAATCCCGCGAATGCAATTTCTAGAAATAATATATTTAGTCGTTTCATCCAAAACATTCATGTAAAAATATTGTAACTATTTTCAGTGATCCTAATAATAAATGTTGAGCAGATAAAATTTTTGCAATGGCTCTTAGGTAGAGGATTTACATTTTATTTACGAGAAGTGAGAATATCGTAAAATAAATAAATATTGACGAGACATTTATTAATTTAATATCGTATATTGAATATAAAATAAACGTGCAAAATTATTTTCTGGTATTATTTAAATTAATTTCGTTGTCGAGATTTTTTTAGAGTAGCCTTTTCTAGAGAATACGTTTTAACTGAGAAGTTTTAATTTGGAAGTTGTAAATTAATTTATTTGAAATATTATGAATAATCAATTAATCAAAAATTGAAATTATTTTTACAATTTAATTTGATGCAAATATATCACATTTCAATTAATTTGTTTTTAAATATTCATACATTCAGAATATTTATAATTAAATATTATAATACATTATATTAAATATATAATATAAAATAAAAAATATATCAAATATGGCAATGATAAAAAATTAATAAAATCTAACTAGAATCGTTCAAGAAGGATCGTGCTTTCAGTGCAGAAGATGTTTTCAAAATGGTTCGTATTCGATGTTTAGTAAATATTTTGCAACGCAGAAGACGATATGTTCTTTCTACAGTTCCTTATATTTTTAGTACTAATTACTATGGTAATTACATAATTGACACTGATCCATTTCCAAAATAATTAAACTAATAAATTATTAATAATTAATTTGGAAATTTTGAATATTACGGTCAGCATTGGGTTAATAGATAATCTCAATGTATACATTTGAATTGATATTACTGGAATTGGGAATAATTACTTTTGAAGTCATTTCCGTTCAGTTATTAAATTAATTGAATTGAATTAAATTAAATCGCCATTAGCATCCATCAACTAAAGAAAATAAGGGTGCAAAAATGTTCATCCCTAATTATAATTTATAAAGAGCGTTTAATGAAAATGTATTTAAAACGCGGAATACGGCGGGTGTATAAATAATAACATTAATAACTAAATGTGTGTGTGCACGTTGAGGCGGCGGCGGCTTTTAAGTTTACTGCCTAATTAGTTTTTGTAATCAATGTGCGGGGAATGGCACCTGAGCAGCTTTTGCAAAATACAGCGTTATTATTACAGGATTACATTTTATTACCCCCCTCCTCCAGTCTGGTTAAACCTTTAAGGACGATTCAATTGACACGGCGCAAATTATTCAGTTAATTAATCAGGATTTGTATAAATAAAATTTGAATTTACAACGCGTGTTCTTTAATGGGAAATTGATCCGTCTTGTTTATAATTTATGCCTGTTTGTAAGTAATCGGGCAAATCGAAGCCGCGGGGCAATAAAGCAGAAAAGGTCCTTAATAAGTTTATGGAAGTAATCCCGGCATTTAAGTGAGGGGATTTGTAAAGTTTATTTTTTATGCGACAAACCGTAATGGCCGGGGATCTGCATCCGAGTCGGATTTATCTACTTGGGCTCCGTTCTCTAAAAATAATACTCCCTTATTCGGAGTTGTCTCCGAACACCTGCGTCCCCTCGTCCGGCTAACCGCCACCCCGCCGCCTCCTTCTGTTGCTGCTGTGGGGAAAATGGGCTGAAATTATATTTTTCCGATGGATGGGATTATGCGTTTTTAACACGTCTTTCTTAATTCCTGTGGGTATTCCGACCGTAGAAGCCATTTCCTGCGGGTATTTCCCCGCGGTCGTGATACAATTATAAAGGATTTGGCCAGGATGCGTGACTCGTCGATGCAAGTCATCCAAGAAATTTACGGACGCAACTGATAAATAACTGTTGTGCACCATTGTTGGGAAACTTAATAGGAAAACTTTGGGGGTTGACAGTGTGCGTATTGCATTATTGATTTTAAATGTTAAAATTAATATTGTGATATCTAGAAACTAAATAGTTCAGCTAAAATTAACATAAGATTAAGTGAGACAAGTAGATACTAGTTTTTTTGTAAAGTTAGATTAAGTGAATATTGTATGAAAATATGTTACAATGATTTTTTACAATGTAGTTGTAAAAAAATGACGAAATTTGTATTGTATCCTTTTTTCTACACCCACTATGTAAAATGTGATTTACAAATAATATTTTAAGAAAAAAAAAAAAAAAAATGGCTATAACATACATTCTACCGTAATAAAAAGTCCCAAATATTCCATTTCCGACAATAAGATAATTTTTATTGGATCATAATTAATGACCAAACAACCTTACCTGTGAATGTGAATAGAATGTAGTGCCTTTATAGTCTAAACCAGGTAATAAGATTAGAGTGCAGTATTTTTTTAGTCTGAATTATACAATAATAAAAGTATATAATGACTGTATAGTCTGAATTAGGCAATACGATTACAGTACAATGATTTTATAATCTGAATTAGGATAGAGTGTAGTGACTTTGTAGTCTAAAACAGGCAATACAAGTGGAGTACAGGGACTTTATAATCTGAATTAAGCAACAGGAATAGAGTATAGTGATTTTATAGTCTAAATCAGGTCACAATAATGTAGTACAGTTACTATATAGTCTAAATTAGGCAATAATAACAGTTAACAATGTCTTTATAGTTTGAATTAGACAATAAGATTACAGTACAGTGACGTTATAATCTGAATTAGGCATAAGGAATGGAGTATAGCGACTTTATAGTATAAATAAGGCAATAAGAATAGAGTGCAATTACTTTATAGTCTGAATTAGGCAATAATAATAGTATACAGTGATTTTATAGTCTGAATTAGGTGGTAAGATTAGAGTACAGTGACTTTATAATCTGAATTAGGCAATTGAAATAGAGTATAGTAACTTTATAGTCTAAATCAGGCAATAAGAATGTGGTAAAATTATTTTATACTCTGAAGTAGGTATGAATTTTAGTATTCATTAGGCAATGTGAATAGGATACAGTGACTCTATAGTCTGAATAAGCCAATAATATTAGAGCACAGTGACTTTATAGTCTGAATTATGCAGTAAAAATAGTATATCATAAATTTATTGTCTGAATTAGAAAATAAAAAATATATCCAGTTACTTTACACTCTAATTTATGCAATATGAGTAGTATCCAGTGACTCTTTTCAACTTTCTGTAAAATTGAAATTAGTCAAACAAAGTTACGTATGACCAAAATTTGGCAATAAGTGTGACTTACTGTTCTTTGCCTCACCATGTGGCGTGCTTCATCTTCATTATCTTCAGAGTTATAGAGATTGCTTCATTGGATAAGATTGTGATTGGATGGTAGTAATCATTACGTAAAAGAACGGCCATATAATTATGATCAAACTTCACAGATAATTTCGTTTGATCATTAAATATACTCATAATTAGTATGTAATTTTTACTGTAGTATTATCAATTAAAATTCAGGATTCGTTTTCTGGAATCATTTAATTTTAAAATGGCTAACACTAGTGATTCACCTTCTTTAACAAGGGTCTGCCATACAATTTTGCAAACAACCTTAGAAGTATTAGTCCATCCAGATTTTTGCTGTAAATCATCGATCAATTCCACTATCACGTAAACTGTCTTTTGTCCATCGAATCAGTGTCTGTGTTGAGGCTGCTTGATTACTTTGTGTTAGAAAAGATTCTTCTGCATCCTTTCTAATCATTATCTATATCCATTGATCATGATCACTTTGTAATCGAAATGTTGATTTGGAACAAACAAATATTCAATTAAGAAAAGTTTGAAGTGTTTTTATTTAATCATGATATGGTGAATGAAATTGATACATTTCATATGCCTCAGGGTTCTTGAACCAGGAGACAAACTCAGATCATTTAGCATAGCCTTGTCGCAAAGAGGCCTATTTCAGGTGTCTCTTTAATTTGTGTACAGATATTGAAAACCATTTATGTCTAAATCCCATTCTATATCTGCATAGTCATTACAACGAAAATTTTCGTCAGCCTGTTTTCTGAAGATGGAATAAATGATGCGAAAATCCAAATATTACGATCTTCACACCGTTTCCAGATTTCTCTTAGTAGATTATCTAGTTTTTGGTATTCTACCTCCCCCATTTGATTTATGTATGCAATGGCTGTGGTATTAATTATATCGAGCGTATAACAAAAATCGACGACGAAGTCGGCATTGGAAATCTAAAGTCATGTCTGAACTAAAATTACACGTGTACGCGTAATGTACTGGTTGTCATGTTGACCACAACCAACATTTCACTTAGTACAGAAATGACTTGAGACTTCCAACGCCAACTTCGTCGTAGATTTTTGTTATAAGCTCGATATATTCTAAGAAGTATTTTTGCATATCTCAATTCATTTGCAATGCATTTTAAAAGCAAAAAGAAAAGAGTTAATAAAGCTAAGTAATTTATATGGTTCTCTTTTTCGTCCTTTAGCAAAAAAATCTTAAATGAATTCTATTACAAGAAAAAAAAAACAACCTGCTTGGAATGCATCGGAAAATATTACAAACCTAAACTATCTAAATAAATTAAAACCGTTAATTCAATATCTCTTCCACCAATTTAAATTTTATTGAAGCGTTAGAGTGCTTTGCATGACTGCATTATAATTGTAGTTACAATGTTTGAGTGCTAAGATTTGCTCTCTTCACAGTGGTTACAGTCACTAAGCATTCTATAAATTTTGCAAATTCGGTTATGTTACATTTTTTCTTTTACTATTTTTTTTTTTTTGTAATTCATTTGATATCTTGGATCATTTAACAATTGGTAATATAATTTTTAATGAGCTTGAATGAATCTTAAATCCTAGATATCCACAGCTGTAAGATTGTTCTAATTGGCCCTTTTTTTATTAGTAATAAAACCCAACGTTTCCAAAAGTGTGTATATAATTTTCACATTTTCCTGCATTGATGAAATGGGTCTTCAGCTAGCAACATATCCAGTTATATAATAGAAGTTAACCTTTGCGACCTTAGGTTTGAAATAACTAATATTAACATTTTTATTTGTATGTATCAGTCGAGACATCGAGGAGTTTCTACGTATTTCGTCCACGGAGCCACTGAAGATGCCGACCGCAGTTGTCAGCGAAACGTTTGAATGAAACTCAAACAGACCACTGCTTAATAGCCTGGAAATCAACATTTCTATTCACACTGGTCGTGAAAGCCTACACAGTTCAAGAAAAAAGAAAATAATGGTAGAAATTTAAAACACTTGTTTTTTTATGTTTCACAGATTTTACTTCATTCTCCGACTAGTTTCAGTCAGTAACGATTATCAAGATTATCAAAAATGCCAGTATGTATACATCGAGCGGATTACATCGGATTAACTAATTACAGGTAACAAGAGCAGTCGCGATGGAGGAATGCCAAATTTCTTGATATTGTTAAGCGTGGTTTTTCCGCTATTGATATAATATATATTCAGAATAAGAAAAGAAAATGCAATAGAAAGGACAATCATTTTTTATTTAAATAATAAAAAGTTTACTCAGACAACTTAAAGATAACATCAACAAATTTATTATTATATAAATTCCACTAACTGATTTTTGAGATTCTTACTCAATTGATATTGAATACTGACAGTTCTTCATAATCTTACATACACATGTGCATTTTTTTTAAGATTCAATATTAATAAAATAGGGGAATACACATAATGGATATATTAGCCGGAATAAATTTACTCATCCTACTATACATCTTTTTACCTCATGACAAATGCATGTGCATAGGGCTAAGGGATGCAGCCCAAGACTTGAACCCGAAGCTGAATCCGGCCAGAGGAACCCCGGGAACAAGGGACTGTATTATTGATAAAAATGAGGCCCGCAAATTGTTTTATACGACAGGGCCGTACTTGGGAGAGGCCGTAAATAATGCAGGAGTGCGCGCACGGGGCTAGGGGTATCCGGGGGTGGGCGGGGGTGTCGATTTCAAATTGATATACCGCGGGCCGGCGCGATTATAATATAGGGGCCCTTTGGGGACCGCAGCTACTTGTTATGATCAGCTTTATGATTTAATGGGGGGACCAGATATTTTATATTCATTACCCATTACGGAAAGGTACACACGTATAATATATTTCACGTTAGAATGCAGAAGGCATTAACGTTATGAAGGGTTATTACTATTTCGAATGTTGGGTCGGACTTGTTCCTGCTCGCTCATTGTGCGCACCTGTTAATATCGTCCCTCGCTTTTTTGAGCGAAAACAAAGACCTTTTGTTTCGCAACTTGATATGCAGGGACACACAAATAATTACTTGAAAAAAAAAAAAAAACTCATTAGTCTACAATAAAGCGTACACTTAATTTTCATTGTGACGAGTGAATGAGGAAGATGTTCCCAGCGTCGTAATTTTTACTTCTGGCGTTTTTGCCTTTTATTATTTTTATTTTTAATATTTCATTTGTATTTTTGTTTGTTGTAAAATAACGAATGTAAATAAAGTCTGTTTCCTTAATATTACCTTTCAAATTTTACATTGCAAGAATATCTGTGTAAATGAGATTTATTTTAGACTATGGCTTTACGGTTATATTGTAATTCATGTTATTAAATTGTAATTTTTCTGAATGGAAATGTAGCAATAATACAACAATAAATTGGTGCCGATATGGATTTTTAAAATAATTACTTATGTTCAGCTAGATTAGGAAAATGCTCCATAGTGTATCATACCATGGGGAGCACATATACAACAATTAATTGTAACATTATTGTTACATTTCCATTGCATCTTACTACTATGGGGCTTTTCCCCAATCTAGCTGAACGTAAGTAAATATTTTATAAATCCATATCGGTGGATATCCACGTTTTTTTTTTACAATTTTAGCTTATTTGATAATCACATTATTAAATTTCTTATTTATGTTGGTCTAGATAGTTTTTATTGGAATGTGTATTATTGTCAACAATATGAGTTGCAAAAATATAGATTAAAAATTCACATTAATATGATTTATTTTCACTGTTCGTTTAGACGAATTATAGATAAATCGATTATTAAAATGTTTTTTAATTTATCTACACAGTAGATAATATTTTAAATTCACTTCACTTTCAGCAGATGCAAACATATTTCTATATCAGTTCATTTGTACTATACTTGTAAATTTAACGAATATATAGTGCAGTTAAATCACCCTAGCTATTATTGCAATCTATTCAAACCTGATAATCACAGAAAAAACACGATTTCAATTGCCAAATATAAAGGAGATTATGTTCCTTTTTGCTACTTAAATACTTCAAAGATAAAGTCTCATCTCCAGAAGGTCTATATATGAATAAAATTGAGTATTTGCTAATGTGATCAAATTTTACTACAGTAAGTTTTAATACTTTCGTTGGAATACTTTTTTGAAAGTAAAGTTATCTTGGGTATATTTTTTTACTTCGCACACACGTCTGTTTAGCGTATAGGCTCCTACAGTTCTCTCTTGTTGCAATTTTCTTTGTCCTTAACAGAAATATATTGACATATTAATTGTATAATACATATTTGATATACAATTCACAATCTAGGTATCGACTAAATGTTAAAGTATGCACCACCCAACGAGCCCATGATTTTGGGGTAGATGTGAGTGTATGCCACGTGTATCGGTATTCGCTCAACCATAAAAATGAATGATTTTTATAATTATAAATGAATGTGTTAATAGTTACTTTTTGAACTTCTTGACAACCACCGCCGTGAGCCCACTATCAGCTTTCACACCGAAGGTCTTCAGCCGGAAAACTTTTATTTTCATTAATTTTAGCTTACTTTGTGTTTGCCAGTGCTTGGTAATTGCTAAGCCTTTTGCAATGTATTGTTTAACTGTTCAGCCTTCCTGCAACTCTCCTACCTCTTGAGAGAAGTCAAGGATGTTCTTTACAGACTTGGTTCGTTGTGTCTGAGGAGTCTGGATTGTCATCGGATCCCTCCCTCCCAAAACCCTCATGCCTACTGCTTGCAAGTTATACACAGTTATATGTTATGTGCTCGATGAACTCCTTATTTTCATATGTCTTAGTATTCGTATGGTGCGCCTTTGTCTAATAGAATCTTATCTTACAATCTGTTTTTGCACTGGAAGCAGGTCTTTTGTGGCTTTTACTTGACACCATGATTTAATTCATGCTTATACCAAAGTAGATGTTTGAGTTATTATTTGTGCTAACGAACATTGTTACAATCACTTAATGGAAAATACAGCATCCACTTTGATGATACGATCAAAACATTTAACTACAACTTTAACTACTCACTTAAAGTTGTAGTTAAATGTTTTAGTTTAAACAACTAGTGTTCACAACAACGTAGTTAAATTACTTTTTTACTTGGTTTATTTTGTATCAAATGTATGTTGGAGTCACAAGAACTATTATTCTTTATCTATATGGTCACAACTCTCTAAACAAAGAAAAAAACTGACAAATAGCATTGATTCAATATTAAAACAAAATTAAAATGTTAACGTAACATTGGTGCAATATTATTTATTCCTGTTTTGCTTAGTGTCATTTAACTATTTTCAATGTATTGGCAATTAGAGAGAAAACTTGTTGATATTGCCGTGATTTAATTGAAGTTGGATTAATAATTGTATTAAAATTAAATCCCCTTGTTTTCCCAGATAAATAAGCGTAGTAGTGCGAGGGTGTTTAGTGGTTCGAGCCTTTGTTGAAATCGATTGTCTAAACAAGATTAATTGCGATACACGTTAGTAAAGGCGGACCTGTCAATCAGGCCCATGAAGCGTAAAGGATCGGCCCTCCGGCCCAAAACTAATGGACCTTACTAAAAGTTCACTAATTAACTTTTCATACCGAATGTCCATCTGCGTAGACTCGATTTAAAAACACACACACGTACACGCGCACACGACTGCAGAAAAATCGCACCGCCCTATTAAACTTTCATCATTAAATAGCACTGCAATATCAATTTACCCTCGTTTACTTCAGAGCAAAACGGAGACTTCCTTAAGTAACGTCGAACTTTTCGAGGGCATTAGCACGCTAAGTCCTCGCTGCGAAGAAACTACAAAAGCTACTTTGCATAATTCATTTACTCGCTAGGCAAATTAATAAACTATCTTTTGATGGATTGACATAAAAATTTAAGTAGGTGGCGTTTTTTGCCTTCTTGTTGTTTATTCGTTGTTGTTGTGTGCGAGGTTGTCACCGTTTGATAAATTGTGAAGTGGGCACATGTCCCACGCAACGGGCTGTTGATTATGAAAATATTAGAGGCGGTAATTAATCTGGGTGTTATTAATATGTATTTATATGCAACGGGCTGTGTGCAGATGGAGGGACGTGCAGTTGGCAGCGCTGACTGAACAGGGCTGCGGGGTGGCCCGGAATGGTGATGAATTACACAATGAAAGCTTGGCCAGTCCGCACTTCGGCCAGTTAATGGCGCTATCTTTATCAAAACGTGTAAGACAGATTGTAATTTCATGAACTTTCCACTGCGACGGTATTTGCTGTACTTAAAATGTATTTAACTGTTAACAAAACAAATTTTAATTTTCTTTTAAACGAAAATTTAATAATTACTACATTTAATTAGTATACAATAATATATATATACAGGGTGTCTCAGCGTGCGCGCCGAGTAGCTTTACGGCTAAATGGTTTATTTTTTTCAAAATCGGCTTTCGCAGGCGTATGTAGGTCTATTAGGACCACATTTTAAAATTAGTTTCAAATTTACAGGGTGTCCCATAAAAGCATGGCGTATCATAGTTATATTTTTTCTAATAGAATGACCCATATTTTATATTTTTTTCAGATTCTACATCAAAAATAAAGTTAACTTTCATAATATATTCATATGCCTAAACCTAATAATTTTTGAAATATTTAAATATTTTTGAAAAAATTGACGTTTCGAAAAAAAATCATAACTCTCTAATGGATGAATGAAAACAGATGAAATTTTGTACCAATATATTAGACTAATGGGTAAATATTTTAGGCTATTTGTAGGAATTTAAAATCTTAAGATGTTTTGATAATTTAACGTAACTCCAGAAACACATTCAAGGTCAAATTTCATGCTTATTTTAAATGACACACCCTATATCTAATAGCCCTATTTTATAGGAAATTGTATTGTCTTTCAAAAAGTATAAAGGTATTTTTTAACTAAACCTAACAGTTTTCAAGATATATGCATTTTCGTTAACTTTTGACATAATATTTATTATTCATAATATGGAAAGTCGATACAAAGCGACATCTATTGTTCAAATTTATATTTATTATTATTATTCCATAAAGACAAGTGTTTAGTTATTGTTTATAAATAAAGTCAGTTGACCCAACAAATGATTTTCAAGATATTTCCTAAATTAATAAACTAATTTTATTAATTGTGAATATACTAATTGCATTATTTATTTACACATGTGTAAATTATTTGATAAAAACTTGTTAGAATTGCAAAACAAATATAACGAAATACAGCAAATAAATTGACAAAATAGTATTAAAAGTAATTTATAATAAATTTTGAAAAATACTACCATCGAATGCATAATTCAATTTTATTTTAAATGATGTTTTGACATTTCTCAGCATATTAGGTGTAATTGATCTAAATGTATTATTAATTCTGCTTTCCATGTATTCAATTGTTGTGTGAGGAGTGCTGTATATTTGATTTGACGGAAATAAATCCATGGGGATTAAATCAGAGGATCTAGGTGACCATGCTCTTCCAATTTATTGCTTATTACCACCTGTTTTGACGAATATTCAATGGCATTAAACTTGTAATTGTGTCTCCTCATTATTAGTTACTGTATTCAAGGTAGTTTTTTTTTTTCAAATACTTCATACTGCCTACAGTTTTGAATGTATTTAAAACTTCCTCAACAGTCTTCTTATTAGGATGTCTTCCATCATAGAACATTTTGTACACTAATAGACAATCTTAATAGCATTACATTATTATTAGAATCATGTTAATTCTTTCATTTAAGGGAAACATTATTTTTTCAATTGTTAGTAATAATACGAATGTGTCAATTAAATTTGCTTATAAACAAAAGCCTATTAGAATAACTGGCAATAATGATTATTAAATTAAGCAATAGATGGCGCTTTATGTTACATTGCCATATTAAAATAATAATTATAATGACGAAAATTAACAAAAATGGATATATCTTGATAACTATTAGGTTTAGGTGTAGAATACTTTTATACTTTCTGAAAGACAATACAATTTCCTACAAGATAGGCCTATTAGATATAGGGTGTGCCATTTAAAATAAGCACGAAATTTGACTTTGAATGTGCTTCTGGAGATATGTTAAACTATCAAAACATCTTAAGATTTTAAATTCCTCTTAATAGTCTGAAATATTCACCCATTAGTCAGATATACTGACACAAAATTTCATTTGTTTTCATTCATTCATTTGAAAGTTATGATTTTTT
The DNA here is from genome assembly GCA_963082785.1 of Philonthus spinipes. Taxonomy (NCBI): domain Eukaryota; kingdom Metazoa; phylum Arthropoda; class Insecta; order Coleoptera; family Staphylinidae; genus Philonthus; species Philonthus spinipes. Next base: position 21,604,883 of record OY720303.1, read on the forward strand.
TTCAAAACGTCAATTTTTCCAAAAATATTTAAATATTTCAAAAGTTATTAGGTTTAGGCATATGAACATATTATAAAAGTTAACTTTATTTTTGATGTAGAATCTGAAAAAAATATAAAATATGGGTCATTCCATTAGAAAAAATATAACTATGATACGCCATGCTTTTATGGGACACCCTGTACGTTTGATACTAATTTTAAAATGTGGTCCTAATAGACCAACATAGGCCTGCGAAAGCCGATTTCGAAAAAAGTAAACCATTTAGACGTAAAGCTACTCGGCGCGCACGCTGAGACACCCTGTATATATATATATATTATATAAACTTGTAACTCGTAGTGAGATAGTAATAAAGTGGTGAGAAATACTTACTTCACTAATTAATTTAAGCACTAAATGTATTTTTCGTATACCGTGTTCTCATTAGCAAAAGTTAATTATTAGTAGGGTGTGGAATTCGCGCCGTTTTTATTACAATTACCAACCTTCACATATATTCGTAGTGAATTGATAGATAATAGAATTCCATTATGATAATACGATTTTTTTAAATACAAATATCTTTATTCAGACAATTACATTTTTACAAAAATTGAGTATATATATAATATATATTAAAATTTGTTTGTCTTGGGCTATCAACCGGAGGTCTTTCTGTTCGATTTTTTTATTTTAATAAATAATGTAAACATTGATTTAATGGGTTACGTAACGATAAAATTTTTATTCCATTTGTATATTGTGGACGCAATTTAACCATTATCAATAGATTCATTGAAAATAGTCACAATTAATGGAATAATGGAATAATACTGACAAGAGTCATATTGTCTATGAATTGGTCATATGGAATGAATATTGTAATACTAAATTTTTATTATTTGAGAAAAAATAATACATATTCTAACATAATATTTTCACAATAAATTCACAATCGACCGTAGATTTTACTATTCGGAATGAATATAAAATATAAAGAATTATGTAATTATGAAATATTTACATAAATAAATTTGAAGTAATAATGTATAAGTCGTATAAATCCATTTAAAAGCTAAGCTGATTTATTTAATTATAAATAATGCATAAAGAATTATCTTATAGATTATTATCTATAAGTCTATATAATGATCAAAGAGATAATCCTTTATGCATATGATATAATTTAGTTTTAATATAATTAAAAATGTTTTCTTAAACGCGTCAATATCTAAATACTTTTATAAAATATTTTCATTCTCGTTTTTTTTCAACTTTTCCTTTTTGTTGTTGTTTGAAAATGGTAGTTGATTACGCGCGAACATATAATGTTAAAAGCTTCAGGATCGATTCAATCTAAATTTTATTATTATTCGGCGGCGGTGACGGAGCGCGTTTTGTATCAGTGTTTTCGTTTTAAATTATGCGAAACCATTTTGGTTTTCATGTGGAAGACGATCGATTTGTATACAGAAAGATATTAGGTTGTCACAGGCAGGAAAAGTGATTCCATAAATTTGCATATTTATGCGAAACAAAATTTTTAAGCATACACACGACAACGCGAAATCTTTATTCGCTTGCACATAGGGGATGAGAATATTAAGTGAATACAATCTAGTTCGAGTTGTATATTTGTTATGTAGAATGTATTACTTCGAAGCTAGAAAAATATATTAATCATTGATGCACTTTATATTCGTCATGAAATTCTGTAAATTTAATTAAAATCGCCCAATAAATATTTGGTGTTCTGATTTTTTTTGAAAGGCAGTATATTTATTTCGCACAGGCAATGCATTATTACAAAAAATTATAAACGTAAGGCTATATTCAATGAAATAAAATTGTATATAAAAATGATAAATTAAAATATTAGACAATAATGTGTGAATCTTCAATAAATTCGTTTTTTATATAACACTTGTATATATAATGAGTAAAATTTTAACAGTTTCAAGTCAATAAAGGTGGTTCTACAACGTTACTTGGAGTGTGTATATGTTATCCTTCTTATGATTTACTTTCAAAGTTTGAATAAACGAATTCCTTCAGGAGATGCTCCCAACTTAATAATCCTATATATCGAGTAGTTACTAACGTGAGCGTGATAAAATTATAATTATTATACAATGGAGTTCAAAAGGTGATGGGATTTAATCTAGCAACAAATACGCACGTTTTATTCACCTTAGAAAGAATAAAAAGCGATAAAGTTTTTACTGCTTTATTTCAATTTTTTGTATACGATTTTTACACTTATTCGGAAATTAAATGAAATTATTTAATTTTAATAACCACCTGTTTACTATGATTCTTTCAAGTAAATTCAAATATCTTGCTAAAACACCTAGAATTCATGCACTCCGTCGATTTTATCAATAAAATGATTTTAAAAATGTCGCATTGTTGGTATGAAAGAGGCGGACTTCAGTTTGAGGGAAATTGTCCGAATACTCGAATGATAAAGTTGCAGCAGAGTGATTTGATAAACCACATTCAACCGCACGCACTCGTAGTAAATTCGATATTAGTAAATATATTTTCGATGAGGGTCGTGGTTGAATTCGTAATTCGTGTAGGAGTGGTTTTTTAGGGTATGAACTGGAAGTGAATCAATAAACAAAATAGATTAATTATTGCTTAGATTTAGATTTGAATCACAGTATACATATATAATTATGCTATTGAATTTTAAACAAACAATCTTAAGTAGTTTGTTTACGTTTTAAATAAGTGTCATATAATGTGTAGTTGCAGATAATGATGAATGATACAATGAAATTATTACTGAGCAACTCGAACTATTATGGCGTTATATTCGAATATTTAATCAATTTAATTCAATGCTGAGTGATACCATATCTATTTCAAGGCTAATGCTATTTTTACGAAGATTACGGTTACTCCACCGCGCGATTTATTCATACAGGAATACGAAAAAAGAGTTTAACAATTTATTGAGAAAATAATAATGTCCTATTCGGTAAACCAGTTTTCTACGGTGCAAAAAACTATGATGTTGACCATTAAAAGGTCGGTCTTTTTGCGCATATTTTGCATGTTGAGGTGTCGAATATTCATTGAGTTATTTGTTTCTTTTGCTCCTTTGTGAAAATGAACTACATACGAAAAATTATATGTTTGAATTCCATCAGGCTAATTGATTCAATTCGAAATTAATGAATACTCCACTCAACCTGACTTGAGTATAATTAAAACAATAGATGATATTAAAAGAAATTGATTTTTATATATTAGCATTTTTTAATTAATTAAGAATATTGAAGATTTGATTTGTTTGAAATGTGTTAATGTTTTATTGTTATAGTATCAAAATATTTTAAATTTTAAAATAATTAATATTTTATAGGTATTAATATAGAAGTGTTCTACAGTGTTAATTAAAATAAGTGATTGCCTAAGCACACCCGATACCGTTTGCCATCAGTATATAAACTAAATAACGAGCGGACCGATGAAGGTTGGGGGGTACATAACAAACAATTTCGCAACAGCGATAAGTTCCCGATTTAACGATTGTGTTTGTGTCGGGGCGAGTGTTAATTTTATTAAGTCTACGTGTTAATTTATCTGGCGCGCGTAAAATTTTAACGCGATCGCACTGTAAATATTAAACGCCGCTAGCGGAAACTGTGCAACTGTATAACACGAAAGGGCGGATGTAAGATGTAAGATTTAGGGTGTTCCATTATTAAAAGGCTGCATTCGAATTGTTGAGCAGGTGCATAAAGATGTCGGACTCGGAATATCGTTTCCTCGGTAGTAGGCGAATAAGGGAATAAGGGCGTACTCGTAAATTGATCTAAATTAAGCGATATTTAATTACGGGGAAAGGGTGAGGAATTTATACACTGCAGCAGCCGAAGCAGCCAGGCGCCGCATGCCCCAGCACTTAACACTTGTAGTCGGGTGATTTTTTTTATGGAGCGAGGAGGAATATTAAGGGAATTAGTGTTTGATGGACCGTAAAGTGTGAATTACGAGGATTTGAAATTAAAAATTAGCGCTGTCGGTTGTATTGGCGTATGGCGGATGCGCCGGGTGAGCCGTATATAAATCCGTATTGTCCGAGGGTGGCTGCAGGGAAATAAATATGAGGAAAGGGAAGGGAGGGAAATACGGCAGGAAAGAAACAAACAAGTCAGCGGGCATAAAGGAATTGCTGCGGGGGTCTACGCTCGTACTCGTATCTCCCGTGATGGGGTAGAAGAGGACCGAAAGGTGGTGGTTTCGGTGGTGGAGTATAAATTGTTTTCCCAGGCGGATTGGTCTGCGTGTGTAATACTAAGATATGGCCAATAGCAGGTAGTTTTATATCCTGTACCGATGTTGCATATATAACGGTCCTTTCAATATTTTAGTACTCCTCGCCTAAATGCCCTCCACTACCCGATGTATAACTCGGATGAGAGCTTCCAACTACCCTCCCCAATATCCTTTTTGATATGCTCCGTCTGCGAGAACTACTCTAGATAATTCCGGCCTATTCCACAAATGCGCATACTTTAAAACTTTATTATTCCACATCCATTCTACTCTCATTACTCTTCTTTTATTTACACATAATACATCCATCGCAATTTCATACAAAACAACACGTATTAAAAAATAAATTTATAATTTTTAATATCCAAGAATTATAGAGAGCTTTGTACAAGTGGATTATTTCAGAGAACTGTAATTTATGGAAGCACTGGCCCGAACATTGGCGAGACTCCAATTTACTGCCGCGGGCAGTTTTGAATCCGACACAAAAGTGAAGCCAATTATTCATTCAAAACATGTATATTAAATCACTCTAAATAAAAATAATACAACTCTAAACCAATACACGCTCAACGCTGAACAATATTAAGTGTCTGAATCACACGCAGTGTAGTTTACTTGATTGAAATTTCTGAAAAACACGCACACATTAAGCATATATTTCCATACATGTACTAATTTTCAGTGGGGGAAAACAGCGTGTTCCTTTGGGAATTACCAAGTGTAGTATCATAAACTTCCACACATGTGTTTATGAATATTCATGATTTGTATGAATATATGATAGTGAGTCTATTTGCGCGGTTATTGATTTATCTGATGTAGACTGAAAACCGGCCTAGCCATCACAATTTAAAATTAAAATTTGCAAAAAAACTTATTTTTAAAAGATGTAAATATTTAAAGCAGATATTAAATATTTGTTTGAAAATGTTTACCGTAATATCAATAACAAATAATTGAGATAGGCACCAACATTATTGTATAGCAGATTCAATAAAGGCTTTAAAAAAATTATTAATATCTGATATACAATAATATTTGTGCCTATCTCAATTATTTATTACTGACGTATCATGAGAAATTCCCATGTGAATTCTTAAAATTCTATTTGTATCTTTTTTTAATGAGGTCGAATTGACCGAAATGTTCATCAATTATACAAACTAGATGAATTTTGGTTAAATTGTTTAATTGTATATCTATTATTTGGCCTAGATAACCAGAATGAAATTAATACACATTAGGATGAGTCAAAATAAAATAATTATTTTTTTCGAAATATATATATTGTGGAAACTTCCCTCTAGGGTTGTTAAGGAAAATGCAAATTGTGTTTTTTTATTGAATGAAACTCCAGCGTGTATGGTCTTTCTATAATGTTTTTGTTTGACATTCTCAATTAGATGTGTGTTATCTTTCCTTCCATCGAAGTAAAGTCCTTGGAGGGAATTGCGTTCTTCTATGCCCTGGTTTTGAAGTACTATGCATTTAGCTTTTCTCCCTTATAATTTTATATATACATAATCTTTAGTGACAACACCTATGTATAACATAAAATATTACAATGTATATTGTAAAAGTCTGCCAATTGGCTATCGACCAATGGGACTTTCCGCTTTCTAATTTTATATTTGCACAATATGAGAGTCGACATCATTAGTTACTACTCCAACATCTTTAAGCACGCTTGAGACTATTACAGCCGCTGCTCTGTCCGAAATACAGACCAATGCAGTATGATTCAGTTTTATGCGCGTTTGTCCAGTTGGTTTAGTTCCAGCCTTTGCCTCTGATACTTCGTAGTATTTATCCATTTCATTATCAACTTCTTCGGACGAACTAAACTCCATTTCAACACTCTTCGAAAATGATGGCTGGATTTTCAACTAAACGCTGGAACATGCTGTTTAGTTAATTTTCTTCTATGTTTTTTAATTATGTTTTTGTTTCTTTAACATCAACACCTCCGATTTAACTTTTTCCAAGATTTTTTTTGAAAATGCATGCATTTCAGCTTAAGTGTAGCGATTTTCTTTGCTTTATCGCATTCGCAAAAAATTGATATGAGACATTCACATATTTTAGAAACCCTTTGACAGCTGCAGGTGTATATCATTTTGCACTTATATGCGGCCATGTCAAACAGAAACAGTGCTTTTGTCTTAAATTCTACAACTCTGCGCTTGCCTTTTGTTGTATTTTTTATAAATTTATATTGTACTTTTGTAAATTGTAGATTTCCATAAATAAATAAACTTTCTGTCTAAAGGTTTAACTTCATTATTTTATCACATCTATGCCAACTGTGACAACCTATAAAATCATCCAACTAATAAGCTCTTACTATGACAGTTATCGTAAGTTGATGAAATCGTGGTCAAATGCGTCATTTCCTATATTTTGAACTTACGGTAACTGTCACGATAAGAGCTTATTAGTTGTAAATAGAAAAGAGTATGTAGCAATAATTTGTTAATTATTTGTTAGATAAGTGAATTACTGTTGACAGTGTTATATTAGTATTTATATATTTATTATATTTTATAGAAAATAATTATAATTTATTAGTCAGATGGTAATAATCTTGTTGTTGAGTCACCGCTTAACAATTACAATTAATATTCATAGTTGCTTATATATAAACCTCTGCAACTGTTATTTTTTTAGGTTTTTTTTCCGCAGAGACGACTAATCAAAAGTACTAACAAATTTTATATTGTTTTAAATATAATTTAAAGATGAATAAACTAAAAAATATATAAGGTGTCAAAGATGATATCAATTCCGGGAAAATGGGACTCCCTATCATTTGAAATTTTACAATACACTCCTTTGATATTCAAACAAATGTTATTAATAAATGAATACTGAATTTTTAGCGTCTTCGATGGGAATTGCGATAACTCACCCTATATATTATTTTTATATAAATTTATTTTAAATGTTTTTAAAATTCACATTCGAATCATAAATTTCAGAACGAATTAAGCAATAGCAAATAAAAATCGATGTAGATAAAGCATATTTTCTGGCGTTATTAAATCGAAAACGTTATCAGCACCGAGTCCGACGGTCAAATTGTAGATGGACAAACAGCGACCCGTTTTCCGCGCTGCTAGGGGAGTGAGAGAACGTGCCGAAAATAATGACCCCCTCGTAATAATAATGACCGCACCTACGGCCGTTATATTGCCGTGCTTTCATTAAAAATTTAAAACAATGCGCATTCATCTGCACGGGCGCACATTTCGAATTATGCCGTTCCACAATACTCCAGATAGTGACCACATATCATCCTCTTCAGGCGAGAGACCTTCCAAATTACAGCAATTCGGGCAGCGCGAAATGGTTGTCATCTATTATTAAGCGTTTTAGAAAAGCAAAAAGAAAATACACACACGCAGAGTGGAAAATATAACGCTTAATTTAAATTCTTTGCAGTGTTAAGGTTTAGTTACGGAATTGAAGTAATTAAGTTGTGAATAAAAAAAAATGTGCGGACTTAAAGCATGAAGATTATACTATTGAAATAATCGACATTTTTTTCTAGGATAGTCTTAGAAGTAATTAAATTGGTTATTTTGAAAAGGAATCATTTGTGAGCTATCAAAATGTTTAAAACCTTATGTATCATAAATTGACATTCGGAATGGCACGTCAGTAATAAGTATATATTTACGACTTTAGTTTTATTATTAATATTACCCAAGACGTTTTGTAAACTTTCGATTAGTGATATCATTTATGGCAAGTTTTTCGTTTGCACCATTCCTCAATTTTCCGCAAGTGCTTCATTATGATTAGGCGATCTTCCTGAGATCGAATCTCATATAATAATTCTGTATCATCAGCAAAAAGGAAGAGATTAGACGATATTTCTGCAACAATATCATTTATAAAATATATAAATAATAAAGGTCCATGGATGGACCCTTGAACACCACTTGTAGGAGAAAATTTAGGAAATTTAAAGCCACCTAACTCAACATATTGGGTCATGTTTTTCAGATATGACTCCGTAAGCGAACACAGTAGCGGAGAAAACCCAAGAAACAATAATTTGCCTAATAGGATGTCATGACTGATGTAGTCAAATGTTTTTTTTTTAATGAAGATAAATCGCGCCCGCTCGATCACGACGATCCAGAACTTCTAGCACAAACTGAGTAAAATTAACCAGATTTGGGGTTGTTGATATAACAAGAAAGTTTCTTCGATATAATTATTTCGAATAGTTTTTCAAAATTATTATGTAGTGCAATTAGTCAATAATTTGTGACTAGGCTTTTATCTCCCGAATTAAAAACGCGCGGTTCTCTAAATTCGTGGAAATAATCCTGATGACAAAATTAAGTTAAAGATACGTTTAACTGGAGTAACGAGAGATATAATCGTGTCCTTTATAATAAAGGAGGGAATACCATCTGGTCCCTGCGTGAAACTAGCTTTCAAATATTTTCCAGCCTCAATGACATCGTCATCGGATGTATCATAATTTTCCAAGGTAACATTAAAGCAGGAGGACTGGTGTATTGAATATGAAATTGGAGGTATGCCTATATACACTATTAAAGAGGATTCCAAAGCTGTTAAGAATTTCTGGTTCAGAATTTAATATTTGTTCACAATAAGAGATTATACAGGGATACGATTTGATGATTTTTTATTTCGGATAAAATTTCAGAACTTTGGATTACTTTTGATATTCAGTACTTATTGCCAAATGCAATGTTTGCAATCTTAATCAAAATCGATTTTTTTTTTAATAAAAATAATTACTTATTATTTTTCTTTATTTTAATAGGAAGTATGTCCCAATTTGGTGGAAATTACGTATTATATTCTATTGTTCATATGAACAATTGACAAGTTTTTTTACAGTTTCTCAACAATTTTTCATTCTGGAGCCAAACTTCAATTACAGCATCTTTCATTTTCGGTTTCGTTGTACAATCCAGAGATCCCGGTCTCATATAGGAGAAACAACCCCAAAACATCTCCTCTTTATTTCACTGCCTGATAAAAATGAGCGGATTTTTTTTATCCTGCGATTTCTTGACGAATCGTGAGCGCTGGCCTGGAACTAAATAGTGTCTCATCTAAAATCAATACCTTCGTCCAATCGTTTGTAATGTCTAAGCTACCTCTTTTTCAACATTTCATCAATTATGACTTGATTTTTCAATAGTAGAATTAACTTTCTTCCCGATTCCAGACTCCACTGTAGAATCATGAATTGTGACTCCATAAGCAGCCAGATCTTGTTATAACTCAAAACTAGTTTTCTTAAGATTAATTTACCGTTTCTGAGTATAAACGCTTGATCTCTTTCATTTGTTTTCCTCTTTCTCCTACACTTGTCTTTTTTCTAAATTTTAACTGATTGTATTTCTTTATTTAGCTTTTTTACTCGAAGCATCACCCTTATCATTCTAAAGCGTCATTAATTGTACACGTTTCTTGTATATAATAATATTACGCTTGATTTGAGGTAATAATAAATGACATATTACGTCTGATATTTTTAAAATGAGAGGGTGACAAAAAAAAATCAAGAAAATGTATTGTTAACATTAATTTGCACACAACTGTATATTAAATAATTTGTTATAGAAGATTTCATTTGTGGTGGAAGAACTGCAAAAAAATGGAACAAAGAGGAAACCCTTTGTTCCATCATGTAAGAAGCATGAGCTAAATAGTAACGATTATTATTGATTTTTTACATAAATTAATAAAACTGAAACTCATAAACGAATATTATATGCTTTTATAGAAATAAAAGTGATGATGTGAATTATTATTTAATTGCTATAGTATTTTGGTGTTTAATATTTAATTTAATTAGTGTTAAGATAAATGTTTCCTTAAGTTAAATCGTGTCGGGTTGATTTGAGCCGAGAGCGGAGTTCATCTGGAAACGTGTACTCACTAACACTACTAAAGGAGATGGAGGGCGCGGAGGAAGGAGAAGGGGAGGGTACGCGGGGGTCGGAGGGTTATTAATTAAATCTGTTAAATTAATTTATCGCAAGCTGGCGTTAATTTTCAACTCATAAACATTTTTATTAGGCGGCGCCGGGGGGACGGAGTTTATGATTCCTTGAACCAATCTCCGGCGTCGACTGCTCGTACCGATTTTAATTGAAGGTATAAAGTTAAATATGCGTTAAGCCAACCAATAATTTACTTCAGCCGCATGCACCTACTAACTGGGTTATTATACGGCCGCATTTTACCTCCAAAATATACGGCCCTTCTAATAATGTACTGTCGCGTCGTTTGGCCCGTCGTAAGTGCGTTCCGTCCCGGCATTCGTTCAGCGTTCTCTTCCGTCAAATTTACTTCGATTTAATGGCTCCGAGGGGATTTATTGTATTACGTGATGGATGTTTAATTATTATGTCTGGATATTACAGCTAGTTAGTCTATTAAATTAAAATCTCAAATATATCATACGAACAAAAAGGTTTCTCCATTAAATTATTTGCGATTTAAATATGACTTGGTATACTTGATAAAAAAAAATCGCGTGACATGGGAATAGGAAGGCTGACGAATCAGTTGAAGCTGCGGCCGATATTATCACTTACATACCCGGCATACTGGTGGACGTAACCTTTATGATTCATATACGAGATGTTACATATCATTATTCTAAAGAAATTTTGAAGTAAACGGGATGGCACAACAGGACTTTCCAAGGTAAACTTTCGGTATCCAAATGAAAGATTAAAGCGAATTACTGTCATTCTATCTGGACACTGCAGACTTAAAGCACAACACCACAGAGAAAAAAATGTGCAACATCGTTAGCCTCCTAATGCTTCCAGCCTTTAGGGTATTCAGATACCCTACCAGTCCTTGGCACTGCTTCTACCAGCGTCAAGGCTAGTAGATCCCTAAAATCCCTAATTCACTAACTCATGGTGCAAGGTCCTTCGAGGGCATTATCGCGCACTTAAGTTTAGTACATAATCCATATAGGGTGAAGAAAATTAGAGACCTTAGGAATCTATCAGCGTTGACACTGCTAGAAACTGTGCCGAGGACTGGTTTTTAGATACCCTAAAAGGAAAAACATTAAGAATCTAAGGATTCAGATTTTAAGATTTATATGCTGTATGTAATTTAATTAATTTTATCGTTAATAAAAGATAGACAATGTAATGGAAGAATATTATGAACACACAATATAAATTATTAATTTAATCTAATCGACGAATTACTTCAATACATACATTTGAAAATCATCCATGTAGACTTTTAGTAGTTATAAGTTGACTTAAAATAAGTAATGATTATTCCTTTCCTGAATATTTGCATAAAAATAACCAAATAGAAGACAACCTGTGCGATTGCAAGCATGGTACTCACATAAACCATAAAATGTTTTATAGTCAAGCTTTATTGCTTGATTATTTATCATTAATCTCATTGTTTTTTTTTTTGTTACGTTTGGCTACCTTTGACCCAAGAGTCAAAACTACATGGTTTTCTAAAAAGAGATTTCATTTTGAATAGCCCGCTATCTGGGCAGCTGTCACATTTTGACATTTTACGAGTAAAAACTATGCCATTAGTAAAAATGGAATGATACTCGCTTCAACAACGCATTGCAATTACTAAAATTCTCTACAGAAATGGTGTAAATTACAGTTCGCCAAACTAAAGCACTTTTGGGTCGTCGTGAAGCACCTTCTCGGCCAGCAATAGTAAAACTGATTAAAAAAAATTGAGCTGTTGGGACAACTTAATGATGTGAAGAATCGCCGCTCAGGAACAATTATATTGCTGCTGTAGCCGCGGTGTGATTGGACCCTTACTTATTAAAAAATGAGGCTGTTGCAACTATTACGTTGAAAGGATTGCGCTATTGAGCTATGATTAATGATTTTTAATGACAGGAATTGGAAGATATTGATGCGTGCTACACAAGCAACAAAACAATCGCAATTTTCATGGCCATGTTATTCAAGACCTTAAAGATGGAATTCGTGAAGTTATCGAGAAAATACAGCCGCAAATGTGCGAATTAGTTATAAAATTTTTCATGAAAAAGATATGGTGCTGCAACCGTAGTGGTGGCGGCCGTTATTGGAAAACCCTGTATATAATGCGTTTGACTCGCGTTTTTTACCGGTAACCTTAGGGAAAATGATTACTGATAAAAAAAGCTCTCTGTATTATATATATATATATATATATATATATAACAAAAATCAACGACGAAGTTGGTGTTGGAAGTCTCGAGTCATGTCTGTGGTTGCGGTCAACATGACAACCAGTACTTTACGCGTGCGCGTGTGATTCTAGTTCAGACATGACTTTAGGTTTCCAATGCCAACTTCATTGTCGATACCTAATATGTAATTATAAAAAGTTTGTATATCTGTTGTCAATACATGTAAAAAATATTAATGCCAAAGTGGGTGTCAAAAAAATAGAGAAGGTATCAGAATTAGTTATGATTTCTACATTTTGTTATTATTTATAATTATTTTATATGAAAATATATTTATTATTAGTAAATATTATTGAAATAAATATAAATGTATTGTTATGAAGGTTATCATGATTACGTGTCAAAAAATATATACCTACAGGCAAAATTGTGTTTGTAAACGAAACTCGAGGGGACGCGAGACTAAATATTTGCTTACAGAGTGTCGCCTCTATTGTGAGGACGTGCGCCGCGACGCCGGCTTTAATATAAACCGAGAGGCGATTATGTGTACACATATTTTTCCGTTTGGTTGGAAATTGTTAAATATTCGATTCGGTTTCGGTGAGGCAAGAGAGGATGAAAGTAGGGAAAAGGGAGAAAGAGCGAAATAAAAAAAAGAGCGAAGCGGCGCTCGTTGATAATATTGAGGGAAAATCGGCGCAGCAGGAGCCGGGGGTTCTGCGGCACCGGCGGCATTTAGCGGTAGATGGCGCTTTGTCTGCACTGGGACAATGTGCTTCCTGCTGGATAGATATGGCGCCGTTCATTTCCCCGCTTTTGTCTTACTGCCATACACCTCGCCGCCATTTCCAAGACGCAACCTCCGCCATATTCAATGGAAGTTATACACCGATACATATCTCCAACTATTGGCAGCTGGTGAACAACACGCGCTCGTTCTGCCGTTGCCGCTGCCTTTCCCTACCCGCTCTACCTTTTCATTTACAATAATTTGTTGCGGGCACGGCGGATTCCCGTCTTTCTCCTCATTACGTTCCCGTTTTCTGTAGCTTTTAATTAAGTACGAACAGACAGCCACCGCGTAAATTTTCACTCAAACCCTGCCTTTTAACACAAAAAATACACATTCCACTATATTAATCCAAACAAACAAAAAACAAATATACTCGCTGGTAAAACGGTATGCACCAAGGTTATATAAAACAATTTTGAAAAAAAAAAATAAAAAAAAATATTCGGTATGTAAATAATAATAATGAAGCCCGCTAAAGAGCTATATTAGAAAGATCTGATTAATATCAATATCACGAAGCAGTTTAATTTTCTGGTACTCTATCAGATACTATATGAAATGTAGACATCTAGAAAGAATTACCAACATTAAATCGACTTTTTGGGCTGAATAAGGCAAATTCAATTGAATTGTACAATTTTTAAATCTTCGTAGGCAAAATATATACCTACAATAAGATTAGGAAATTTAAAAAGCATGATATATACTGAAAAGCATCGTATGGTCGCGATAAGATAAACAGTCAAAATCACCATAGAATCCTCTTCGGGATTATTAACATAACTAATCATTAATCACTTTGAGATTAGCTAATCCCGAAGTGGTTAAGTCTATCCCGAGGTGAATTCTAATTTTTAATTTCCACATAAACAGAAACTTCAAATATAGTGAGTCAATCAATTTGGACAAGCTGTAGATCTTAATCAGTGAATCAATTTATAATACTTGCACCAATGGAAAGGGTCAGGCCTGGTTAAAGCTGATTATTGTAAGTTATTAGGCAATGTAAGCATTCTCAACCAACTAGTTTGATAAAGGATAAATTAAATCTACATCAAACATTAAGCCAGTCTATGATATCCCATGACTGATATATGTGAATAAATATTGGAATTAATTTCTCTATGATGAATTAGTTTCAAATATACAGGGTGTCCCATAAAAGCATGGCATATCATAGTTATATTTTTTTAAGAATGTACATCAAAAATAAAGTTAAGTTTCAATATATATATATATATATATATATATATATATACATAATAAATTAAAGACGACGCAAACGCCACCTTTTGCCTAATTGCAAGTGGCATTGTCAACGATTTGGGTCTACAAAGTAGACGACCGAGAACCATTGTTTCGTCCACTAATAATTTTTGAAATATTTAAATATATATATATATATATATATATATATACAAGGTGTACACAAAATGAGTGAAAAGCTTTAGGTAGCGTGACTCTTTGACTAATTTTTAGATAAAAATATTAACGAAAATAAGTCACACGGTCCTTCCTTAAGCTTCACGGGCCACTTAAAAAAAACTATACATTTGGCAACGCTGGATCAAACAAGTGTGCATTTATCCTGTTTATAACTGCTACATCATCCGCTTGAGGTGTTGCATACACCTTTTCATTTACAAACGAGCGTGCGTCGTTGCCAGATCTATTTTCATTAAAAGAATGCTTCTGATGAAGTTATAAAATTGTAAAAATATCCGATTCATTAATCATTTACATCAATGGAATTATACACGTGTCTAATTGATTGTTAATGCTATTGATTTAAAAAAAAAATATTTAAAAAGCAATACTAATTTATAGTCACATATTTAAAATTCCAAGACCTCTTGGGCCTCAATGAAGAACCATACAACATTTTTTTATTTGGATTTTCTATTAAAATATAATTAATAAATTGAGTTACCTGAAGGTTTTCACTCATTTTCTGTACACCTTGTATATATATATATATAGACATAAATAAGCTTATACATACATTTATATTTACTTAACAAAAATAAATATTGTTTTAGTCCGTCCGGGCTATCGATCTGGGGTCTCTCTGCCTATATTTAAATATTTTTGGAGAAATTCACGTTTCGAAAAATAAAATAATTTTCAAACGTGTAAATGAAAACAAATGAAATTTTGTATCAATATATTAGACTAGTGGGTTTAAGCTTTACAGGAATTTTAAATCTTAAGATGCTTTGATAATTTAACGTAAGTTCAAAAACACATTCAAAATCGAATTTCGTGCTTATTTTAAATGGCATACGTTTAATTTCAAGCTAGAGTATTTTTCTTTTGTAGTGTTTTATGAATTGTAAGAAATTATTTTACTAATTATGACATACCTGTCACGGTTGAGTATAGACTCGAATTTAATAGCACAAGCGAACTTACACCTTACTACCCATGCATGTCTGAAGACGAAATCCTGTTATGGTACCGTGTTAACCAGCAACTATGGTGAGTCTTTAACTTACTCATTTTCCCGCAAACAGGGTTGCTAATTAATACAGCACATGCATTTTATTAGTAATTTATTAATTTAATATAAATTTTCTAAACCAAACACTGCTGAAGGGCTTATATGTTTCATATACAGTAAATTTATTATAATTTTCTTAAGCCAGTATTTCTTCGTCGTTTTTTGTAATTAGTCATATTAACTAATAATTACCAATATGTTATTTTGATTTTTAATATCCCTTAGTGCAGGGCTGCAAACACACTCCAGTCTAGATAATTTTAAAATGAAAACATGTTTTGCAAGTTTCTATCTGGGACGAATTAACAAAATTGTATTTGATGATAAATATACAATTAATTCTATGCGTTATTTATTATTTAGTCTGATAAAGAAGTATGATTTCCTTTCATATAGATTTTGTAGTCTAATTCCATATAACATTACCGTTTAAAAAAATATTTGAATGTGAGGTATTCCCTAGAGGTTGTATTTACGAGAGTCTGAAATGATATCCCCATCAAGTCTTCAGTTGGGCATTAAACGATCGCATTGTTGAATACTGATAGTAATTGAAGTACGCCCGCAAAGGTAATATCGCTAATGCGGTTATAACGCTGTGGTAAATGTGACAAGTGTTGATTTACAGTAACGCCATTTTTGGGCGAAGTGCCCATTTGGAGGGCAATATAATTTCGAAATAGAATGGATAATGCGACAATGCATGTGTGTACATCCATTTAGTGGCGTGGAAATATCGCAGGGTCGACTATTCTTCTCGTCATATTATCACGTCGTTTTGTCGGCGTCGTGTTTGGGGGCGGGCTCATAAAATTAGATTAGATTAGCCCCAGGTACGGGGTCCTGTTAGCACGCGTGCCTCTCCATCCTTCCCGTCCGCAATTTCGACCCCGCGGAGGCCTCCGTTTAACAGGAAAACGGAAAAGCAACACGTCCCCGATCGATCCTAAAAACTGATGGGATTAATTCATCTCGGATATTTATTACCCTCACATGACTAAGGAAATTTATAAGCAATTTTTTTGCTTTGCGGGTGATAAACAACGGTAATAGATCATGTAATTTGTGATCTAATTTCGCACTACCGGAGAAAACGATTTTCGACCCCGAACGCGTTTTTTTTTGCTTCCTCTCTTGCGTTTTACTCGACGCCTCGGACCCCGGTGGTGATTTATACCCCGGCACCGGACGTTTTACAGCTTTTAAAATAAAACTCCTGCAAGATTTAATTCTCTCTCGCACAAAACATTATTATACACTGCGCTCGGGAGGGGCTGCGGAGTGTTTTTTTTTCTCCTCCCTCACCTCCTTTTGAGTATTAAACATTTAAAATCAATTACTTGACAGCGAGGGGACGCCTGTTTTTATATTTAATTTCCCGTGTTCGGTTTTATTTCCCTTGTCTGTAACCAATTTGTAATAAGGGTTTTATATGGTATGACGTTTATTATCCTGCGACAAACATCCTTAGTCCTGTCGTAGATATTGATGTACCTGGCGTGTTATAGGTTATTTTATAGCCCAGTCTTAAACTTGTGCCTGTTTTATTATACCGCCTTAAAATAGTCCATTACGTGTAACCCAATCTTGGCGTGAACATATCATAGAATGCTAGAAGTCGGATATTTTCTATATATTCATGAGTGTAAGACGCGTTTAATATTTCAATTTTGTATTTTCTTTAGTTTAATTCAATAATAAAACATTAAGATATCACGGCTGCCTTCATAAACTTTATTTGACAAATAAATGCGACATAATTAAAAAAATGTTATTTAATAATGTTTACAACTGTTTCATAAATTGCCCCCTATTAATTTGTCAAATAAAATTATAAATTATGACAATCTTTACAAGGAAATATTTTCTAATTTTCATAACTGTATTTTTATAGTGACTATAATTATAATTTAAATTTAAACCCTGATTAAATTGAATAACTTTAAATTATATGAAATAAATATGAATAAATTATTTAAAATCAACCAATAAAAGACAGATTAGATTGAATAACTTTAAATTCTCGACTAGTTTCGGGTTATTAGCCCATTTTCGAGAGACGAATTTTAAATTCTCTTGAAAATGGGCTAATAACCCAAAACTAGACAAGAATTTAAAGTTATTCAATCTAATGTCTTTTATTGGTTTATTTTTAATAATCCATTCATATTTATTTCATACAATATGAACTACCAATGTCTAAATATTAAACCATTAATTATATTAAACTTTAAATTATTTAATACAATTAGTGTTTTTATTTATTCAATCTATTCATATTTATTATTATAATTTGAACTACTAATGTTTAAATATTAAAAGTATTAATTATATTAAAGCTATAATTTAAATTGTTACTGAAAGTGAAATAAATATTTTATTAATATTGCAGATAATACGAAAACTTATTTTTTTATCTAGGTCCGATTTGACTTGGTAATTTGAAGTTATTTTTCGAGTTTACGAAATTTCACACAAAACTCCTATTAATCATACATTAATCATACATACAGCTTAGAAATTAACATTTTATTTTATTTAAATTTGTTTACTTATTAATGAAGATAAAATTGCAGTTAAACTAGCAGTTGCTATAAATATAATGAACGAAAAGACTATTAAGAATGAAAGGTAGCACTGGTGTTAATTGAAAGAAATAAGTAGGAAGATAGAAATCATTGAAAACAAAGAATACGATTGCGATTGCAAATTGAAAATAAATGAAGATAAATTTGTTGAAAGCCAAAAAGGGATGCTGATAGTAGTGTTTTTTCAATGGTATGCTAAATGTTACAAATATAAATCAATTGAAATTAATCCTTTCACAGTCGCCATGTAATAGTGGGTCCATGCAGAAATGATTTAAGACAGAGCGAGCGTGGCAATCTTCATTTATTCTCTGTGTCATCCGTGTACATTGAATTGTTATACAGGGTGTCCCGTTAATTTTTGGACCAAAATATGATGTTTCAACCGAACTTATCTATATACAAAAGTTAACCGTTAAGCCGAAATTCATCTTCAAACTTAAACAAAATAATATTTATTTTATTGATAACAATTGAATGCGTTATCCGATTCGAATGAAATTTACTATTGTTTAATATGATAATAAAACACATCATCTAAGTTAATATGAGTACCATCAAAATATAACGTAACCTATAAACAAATATCTAAATATCTTTTTATTTACAGAAACAATAAGCCAATAGGGGAGACTTTATTATCAAGATTAGGCAATAAGCGTGGCAAAATAATCCAAATTAGGTAAATATTGAGATAAATACTGATTTGCAATTCAATATTAGGCAATAAGAATGTCTTTCAAAGTTATACAATGAGCGATTTTATTCACACGATTAAAATAACTTTAAATTCCTAATTAACCAATAAGGGAGACACAATTTTATTAAAAAAAAACTAATTCCATGGAATACATTTCATTTTAAAAATACTCACGAATTTCACAATTTCATATTAATTTAGGGGACATCAATGTTTTGTCAATCGGGAATTTTGTATTTAAAGTGTCGTAATTCACACAAAACAGAAAACATATAACGTTCTAACGAAGATAGAATGTTTCTTCTGATTATCACGGTAGCTACCATTGAATCGTACGAATTTGACTCATATCGGCTGCTCGACCCCAACTAGCTTTTGTTGATACATATTATCGACTCGATACGATACGTTACTCGATAGTAAATTAGTATCCCTATGACACTAATTTTATGTCGGGCCTTTCATTAAACTATAAATCATTTCTAATCTCTATATATCAACATTGCAAAAATTTTAATTTAAAATGTCATAGCTGCTTGTCTGAATATTAATTTATGAACTTAATAAATGACGCAGCTTGCTCAAAAATTGGCTGCAATATATTTACAAATGGCAATTTGAAGGCAGTGTTGCATTTAATTTTTCTGTGCGCGAAAATCAAAACTTACTAAAGTACCCTTGTAGAATTAAATAATATTCTGAATTTAATAAAATGCTGAACCACAATTCATCTATTGTATGGTTAATTTGTTCAAGATTTTATTAAAGAAATTTCGTTTTCTGTTCTCATAAAGAAGACAAGTTCGCCTTTTTAAAGTGAATAAAACAACGATTCTCGGTCGTCTATCTTGTTAACCCTGACGATGGATACATAGAATTAGACAATAGGTGGCGCTTACTAACGCTTTATAATGATTAATATTCTAAATATTGAGTATAAAATAATAATAAATGAATTAAATAAAGAGGATTGAAAAAAAAAATAATTGAATAAATGATTCAAGATTTTATTTTCAGCTACTGTAACTTTTCGATTTACGTTACTTGCTTAAAAAGAAGAAACATCTATTGAAACAACTATTTCTGGGGTTAACTATTTCCCCGCCAAACATTGAACTATACATTGAACATTTGCTCTATAAGAAATAATTCTATAATGCAACAATTTTTTATTGGGGAATTTTTAATATAATTAAATCTTTTTTAATCAATTAATAACAAAGGATTTGTTATTATATGAGAGGGGTTAATTTTAAATTAGACATTGTATTTATAATAGATAACAAAACTGTTGATTGGGACCACAATTTTCGGATTTATTCTCTAAGAGTGGAAGCTGCAGTCATATTTGGTGAGTGCCCCATTAATAACCTGAGTTCCGGCCGCAATCAGGCGAGTGGTCCATAGATCCTCAGGTAGGCGTGCGTGCCGCTCGGAAACTTGGGTGCGTGCATAAAATTTTAAATCCAGAATTTACAGCGCAGTTTTCACCCAGTTGGGATAATATTTTTTTTCCGGGACGATCGATATGTAAATATTAACAATAGTTGCGGATGGAGGGGCGAGGGCATACAAGAGAGCGAGCGAGAGAGCCCTCGAGCATTTTTCAGTCAGCACTCGGTGTGTGTCCCCCTTCCCCCTCTTTCAGTTTTCACGCGTCATTAGTCGGGGAAATTTTCAGATTTCAGCGGAAAAATCAGTAATACTTTATCTTACTTTCGCTAGAGTGCGTTTTAATATGGACCTGATGTCCATTGCGGAGGAGAAATTGAAATACCTTAAAGTATTATTACGGGATATTTCTTATCTACTTAGTCAGTTGCAGGTCCTTTCGTTTCAGTTCCTGCTGTTGCTGAAATGCACCGATCGTTCTGAAAAGAAAGATATCTGCGCGCTCGATCTCCCCGCAGATGAAAAAATCATACTCAATTTGAAACAATAAAAGATTTTTATTGGTGCCAAAGACGGAATTTATGTCCCGTCCCGGAGGAAATTAAATATAAAATTGTACACATTTTTTCGCAATCGGGAGGTATTCATTTTTAATTAGGCAGATTCGTCCAGGCCGGTTATTCTTATTGCCGCTCGTAAAGCGCTGGTTTTCATTGCAAAGAGATATCAGCCCTCGTTTTTCTGCCATCATTCCATTTCTTTACGAGGCTACAGATAACAAGAAAAAATATGTCCAACAATTAAGGGCAACACTGCCGTTTACAGCCACCTATGTCCCACTACATCCCTTCCAGACATGCATTATTCCCGCCTGCAATTTTTTGTCTGCTACTTCCTTTAAATAATAACACCTTTGCATTTGCTCCGTGCGCTATCTACAAAAAATTGCACTATTTTATTTTCGTCTGTGTACCGCAATAAAATACCCGAGATGATGTTTGCATTCTGCGGTGTCGTTATCCAATCTCTGC
This sequence comes from Philonthus spinipes, assembly GCA_963082785.1. Taxonomy (NCBI): domain Eukaryota; kingdom Metazoa; phylum Arthropoda; class Insecta; order Coleoptera; family Staphylinidae; genus Philonthus; species Philonthus spinipes. The sequence goes on from OY720303.1 coordinate 21,626,350, forward strand.
GGGCTGTCTCATACAGCCTCAATCTATGGACAGTCTTGCGGGTCCCGGGACATTTGTTGCGGTCTGGACGCGACAACCTTCTAATTATCTCTCTCCATGTTTGGTTATGGCGATGTTTTCATGGTCGCGTTTACACGGAGCGAGACGCTCCCCTCGGAAGAAGAAAGAGCAGCGGAGGCTCCGGCATTGATTAAGTGGTTGTTGCAGGAATTGAGGACTCCCTAATTTAAATTAATTGCTCTCCGTTGAAATGAGTTTCATTATTGCCGCCACTTGTCGTCTATCCGCAGCCACTTCCGAATTCTAATTGAAATTTATTTAAAAAGATCGCGCATAAAATTATGGCGAACTTGTATTAATGAAAAGTTCAAATTGAAAATTTTAAACAATAATTTTTTTATAACAAAAAAATTAAATTTATTTAATAACTGAATGGTAAATGCCTCAAAATAGCAACATTTAAATATATGCATAAATCTTCATCCACACATTTCAAACATACATTTTCAGCATCGGATATAAAGAAAACAAGACAATAGTGTTAACCCCGACAAAATTAAAGAAATTAAACTTTCAGCATTCAATATTACTTTTAAAACTTTTTAAATAAAATATTTGATTTCGTTTCACTATACTCTTTATTTATCCCAATAGTCTTCGACCTGTGTGATTTGTGCACAGAAAATTATTTTACATCTTTATATATATATATATATATATATATTTCCAATTTTTCCATCCTCAATGGAAGTGGGGATGGAAGAGTGCCACCAATTAAATCTTCTTCTTTCTATTGAAAATATAAACGCTGAAATAACACTCATAATAACAATAGCAATTACATAACAAATGCACTAATGTAAAAATTCTACTTTTGTTGAAATTAAAAAGATTAAAAAATCATTGATGTATGAAATATACGAGATGAGGTTTGCATTTTCACGGTGTCGTTATACCGTGAAAATGCAAACATCGTTTCTTATATTTCAACCATCGATATTTTTTTCCATATGATTTTTTATTAATACAAATACGTCAAAACTTTAAAGAATATTGTAAAGTCTTCTATGCTATTAAAGAGTTGAATATTTGAAGTTTATAATTATTCGTTTTCCAAAAGTAAATTTTTAATATCTCTTTAAATTAAATCGCAGCATCAGTAATGTTAAATGTGATATATAAAGAAGAATGCATAAATAAAACGGCGCAGCAATCACAAAAGCTAAACTTATGAAGATACTTACATTAATGAAAAGCGCGCATACTTTCATGGATATATATCACACGGGCGCGTATTTATATTTCAGGGCAAAAATGTGAAAAATAGCATAAACCGGTGCATTATCCCGACAGGGAAAAAGATTTATCGGCGGACGGGGAGAGGGCGGCTTTTCCGTTGCGGGCGGGCGAGGGGGTGGCAATGATATTTATTGAATATGCAGAGGGCTGAAACGGTGTATAGTGGTGCAGTTTTAGGGATGACGGTCACGGATCTGTTTGGTATGCGGAGAGAGAAGAGAGGGCGGTTTGCATTTTGCTAATGTACCACTGTAAGTGCTGTGTTTGACGCGACTCGCGCACGACTGATCACCATCCGTTCATATCATATTTGCAAGCCGGATGTATAAACATCCACCCACTGTGACAACATTCCGACAGAGATGTTGCTGAGAGACGGAATATCACAAAATTTGCCATATTGTAATGACGTTAAATCAAGAGACTTTTATTTTGTTACTTTTAATTTTTCTAAAAAAAAAATCCTGATAATTGTATACATTATTACTTAGGTTATTTCATTTCAATTATTTTAAGTTAAATTTTATTTTACTATATTTTTTATATAAAGGGCTTGAATATAGGATTTTAACATGTAAAATCAGAAATGTGGATTTTCCTATTTCCCCTAACATTTCAAAGAAAAATTAAAGGAACAAAAAAAAGTAGTGGAATACACAAATCTATCAAATTCAATTTACACTAACTAACGAAATGGTACCGGAAATATGAAATTAAATAATATTAAATAAATATTAAAATATTAGTACTTACAAATTTAACAATAATGTTAATTATTAAAATAAACAGAGCTGGGCAGAAAGACCTCTGGTCGATAGCCCATAACAGACTACTAACCCATGGATATGTATTGTAAATGTAAATATTTGTAATTCTGCTGCCTGAATAAAGATGTTTGTATATATATATGAAGAAAGGGTGTTCTTTATAAAATTGTTTTATAGTGGTATTATTTTACTCACAGTTGGTGATTTATTCTCGTTTAATTTTAATAATCGGCAGTCGACGTCGGTAAAGTGGGAGGGATTTTAGTCGGTAATCTCCCAGAAAAAATCTGGGAGGAGTCCAACACAACGTTCCACAACCACAAAAAATAATCGACCAATATTTCAATAATTAATAAATTTGAAATATTGATTAATACAGTAAGTATAGCGACAAAAGACTTAATTTTATTATTATAATTTTAAGAAAGGTAACTTACAAACATTAATATTATACGCAAACTAAATTAAAAAAATTATATTTAAGAAATAGTTCCAGGATTGATAAATGCTGATCAAACAACCAGCATTAAAAATATTGCTCGCGAATGTATCGACACAATTAGTTCAGAAAATCCTAATTATCACTCTTATTGGCTCCAGAGTCAATATAAAATACTTTTGGCCGATAAAGATAACAGTCGTAGGGTAGAGTACGATATCACGACACATGGGCCACGATTAGACATTCTAATATTTTTTAGATAAAACATAGACATTTATTGGTTTAGTGATAAACTAAATTTTACATGCTAGCTTGAAAATATAATTCTTGGTGCCTATGAGCATTTGAGCTTCTGAAGAAAGTGCAGGTTTTTGATGATGCGAGCTTCCTTTTTCGCGGCATTTTTTCTATTATTATTTCTGGGGCAAACACTGAAGATAAAGGTAAGATTCTTACGTCCATTGTAGGGTTCATTAGTAGATTTTCTTTTGTACATAACACTTTCATAAAAACCTGAGTTATGCTAGATAAAAATATAGTTTTTACAATAACACCCAGATGGGCTACAATGAGATATAATCTCCAGGTCACCTTGAGATACTATCTCATGGTGGCCTACAGAAATGACTTCTATTTAATGCAAGTATGTTTTACTAAACAGATGTTTAGAGGCTGCACGAGTAAAAGCTACAAAAGATTTTTTTCAGAAGAAAATATGAACATATATGAAAATTTTAGTCGGGGACTGAAATTAATACTACGAAAAGCAACAGAGAATAATGACGTATTATTTCAAACCTTGCAAAGATAAATCAAAAAGGAGTGGACCCTGATGATCAAATAGCTGTGAAGAACAACTACAAACGTCGTCTGGTTTTCTCTGAAAACGAAAGCCAGTTAATTCACGACATTATTAAGTGCTCCAAAATGTTTTATGGACAAAAAATAAAAGACGCCCATGTGCTGCGCTATGAAATGGCAGAAATTAATTTATAATGCTCTCCATAAAGTTGGGGAAATAATAAAATGGCGAGTATTGATTGGCTGCTGGCTTTCTTAAAAAGATGCAACTAGGAGTTACGTATATGACAGACCGAAGGATGCAGTTTTTTTTAACATGGAAAAATCGTTTAATCACCCAAAAGCTTTTTCTGATGGAACTCGCATATATAATCTAGATGAAACAAGTACTATTGAATTAAAACAAAAAAAATATATATATTATCATAAAAAGGAACGAAGCAAGTTAGTCACTAGTGGACAATGTGGGCTAATAAGTGCCACTAGACATGCACTTCCACTTGTCATGGTATTTCCTAGAGAAAAAAATCATCAAACCACATGTTAAATGGGGCACCTCCACGAACGTTGGGTCATATTGAAGAATGGAGAGCTATTCCATCAGTAATGAAGAATTTAGCCAACATAGTGGATCTGTGTTTTTTTGATTTGATAACTCTAATGATTATCATCTCACCATTGAAATGATCAATCTAACAAAAAATGGAGTTGTAAGTCACCTTACAAACAAGCTTCGCCACCAGTTAATGCAATTGCCGACGCATGACTTCATTCAAGAACGCCTTTATCAATTTATGACGTCACTGGTTGAATGGGTGTAGCATTTGTACGTTCTATGACCTCATCTGGGCTTAGGAAAGCAGGAATATACACATTTGACAGGAACATTCTCACACCAGATTATTTCCTAAGTAGTTCTGTCACTTATCGATATTTAAATACATCATCATATTTACTTTCATCCCATGGCGATGACTGTATCAACGTCATCAATTCCCCCTGAAGTTAATTCGCCGCAAATCTTTGAAAGTCCGGAAGTCTTCAAAGGATACTCAGAAACAGGAAATAGAAAACTGAATAACAGTGAAAATTAAAAAGATACTGATACCCCAGAAAGGGGGATCGAATTTAAGCCTGATATCCTCAAGCCGGAATTGCAGGCCTTCTCGTGGCACCCATCTGTTTATATTTTGGATAGCGCTAACTGCATGCGGTGCAAGGGTGTCTATTCGCCCTTCCGATCCACACGTGGGTTAATCTCTGACGAGCAGTGGTAGTATGGCGTCGATACCATCTTGAACGAGCGGTGCTCCACATGGTCGACATCGAAAGGTAAAAGACCGGAGCAAGGCATGATCTAGTAATAGGTCATGCCGTTATATGACATGACATAATACCCCAGAAAAAGAAAAAAATGAAGTTAAGTAGATAATAAAGCTAAAAATAACACTAGAAGAGGTTAAAAAAGAAGCTGTTACAAATTAACTTGAAAATAATATATATATATATATATATATGTGTTGTAATATGTATACATATATATATATATAATATGTATACATATTACAATGAAACAGACTGGATTCCTGAACCTCAACCTTCAGCATTAGAAGAGCTAGATAAAGATCCGGAAGCTAGAAATTTTGTATAGGTACAATTTATATCAAAAATTAACATATTTAAATAGGAAATTACAGAAAAATGACATTAAAATATAGTATCTTTGGATGTTGATAGGATTAATTGCGGCAGCCACCCAGCAGTTATTCGGGTATGTATTTAGAATTAATGTTAATTGCATAAAAAAAATAATGGGTTACTATACACAAAACGCAGTTTTGATACAACATTTTAATTTGTAAAAGGCAGGAGTATGAATCAAAGACAGGTGTTCTTGCCCAACGAAGGCTTTAAACATATTTCGATGCTGTGACTTTCTGAGGATTCAAATAATTCCTTCTTTGGATCTTCAGAATATTACTTCAGATCCTTGAAGGAACTACTGTCAGTTTCTTAAAAATACATATTAAATGTAAATGTTTCAACGAATCATATCATCACATCTATGGAACGTACGTAATTATTACAAACAGTAATTTCAAATTTAATATTACTTTCTGTAGTAAATGCCATAAACTTGCACTATTCACTATTTATAGCTATAAATGTTTAGAGCAAATCAATTACAATAAACTGATCTTGAAGCTGTTGACTAAAATTTTGAATAACCTATAATATTGTTTGAAATATTAACGGATTCATCGAGTGAAGAATTCCATTTATTTAACGTATATTTGTGGAACTTCTAAGGTACGAAAATATTAATTTAATTTAAAAATATTAACATAGATATAAGTTTCACGTTTATGATGATATAATTGTAAAAGCGATAAAAGGCCGTAGCTAAATCAAGAATACCTGAAGTTTATCTAAGAGTAATCTATGATTGACTATCAAACGCCCTAGAATTGTTAGTTTATAACAAAAATTGTCAATGTATGAATAAAGAACATATGTTTGGTTGTATAATTTGGTTTTGTCTTTTAAAAGGAGATGCAGAATTGTAATTTGTTCCTTTTTTATCTCTTACTCTGAAATTTTGTTTTTGTATTTACGCTCAAGAGATAATTAAAAATTTTTAAATCCCCGCCCGAGAATGCACCGTATTAATTGTATTTTTAATTGACGCAATTAAAAACGCCCTTCGCGCGTACAAACACACATACGGAAATTTGCGCACTTATCGCCCCGCGTGTGTGTGCTCGCCGCGGGTCGGTACGGGACAGGGAGGGATGCGAGAGTGCGGCCTAGAAGGGAAAAGGGCGGAGGGCGTCGGATGCGAGCGTCCAGGAATGCGTTCTAATTTATGTCGGTAGTTTTAAAGCAATTGTGAGCACGAACGTAGACAGATGAGGAAGCAAAATAAAACGTCAGTGGCTTAGTAATTATTTCAGCAGTTCAACTGACATCCGAACATTCCGGAACATGTTCCTCGTTCATTACGCCCGGCCAGCGGGAGGGCGTTTCGTGGCGAAAAAATGCATCCCCCTTTATATAATTCAGCCTGTCGGGAATATCGCTTTTTTATAAATGGATGAAAACGCATCGCAGGGAAGACAATATCAATTAATAAATGATTCAGAATCAATCGAAACCATCGGGAGGAGATGTCGGGTAGGGGGTTTTGGAATTGCGCCGCCTTTCGCTATTCCATCGGTGGCTTGTATTGCGCTGGGACGGTGTCCCAATAGTCCTGTGGTAATTCTCAGGGACAGACATACATTTCCAAGGAGGTGCACGAGGACCAAAATAACGGTCCGCCGCCCCCGTTGCTTATCAAATATTCACACACCGGCTGGACATGTGTACGTGAGACCACCGTGCGCCCTTCGCCCTTTTACTCTTCGACCGCCCACAATCACGCTCAATTATGCATACACAACAAAATAAACATGCAACTTGCGAAACGGGACGTACAATACTGCCCCCGGGTCGCCGATACATTATTTAATCTTATTTTTACATCGGGACATAGAGAAGCAATAAAATGTTGGGAGAGTTTCTAGCTGTGTGTTGTTAAAATGCTTTCAATGCTTGAATCGCTCGACCTTCACATAGTCTAATTTTTTAAATAAAAGAAAATAATTGACACTGGCACTAAGAATTATGGTCGATGGCCCGTGACAGACTACTAACACAACTATACATATTTTTATAATAAATTTTGTAAATAAGTAATACTCGGACGGCGTAATATCTGAAGAAAATAGCGGGTAGTGTAGAACTTTCCATTTGATCGTTTCTAAGTAGGTTTTAACGGGATTGTTGTAGAGTCACTTTTTCTCATGAAATTGTTTGGAAATGGCTTAGCAGGCAACTCATAATGCTGAAGCAAGATCTTTTTACGTTTGGAATGGATCATCATCGAGCAATGCCTTCAATTCAACGTATTAGAAGGTTTTTGGAATTCATGCTAACGGTCAACATCGAAATCGCCGTCTTTGAAGCAACGGAATCAATCACGGCACATTGTTTCACTTAGAGCAGCATCTTTGTACAGTTTTTGGAGTTCTCGATGCACTTCAGCCGCCGTTTTATTTGAATGAAAGAAGAAAAACAACACTTCCTGCTAATAACGATTATTTCGCACAAAATCAGACATTTTTACACAACCAAAAATATATAACGCAATAACAAAATCACTAATGCGCCAAAGGGATTTTTTTATTATATGCCTAAGTTAGTTCATGACGTTTTACTACTACTACTGAGCCATATCTAGAAAAACAGCTGGAACTTAATTATGCAACTAATATAATCAAAATTTTGAAGTATACTGATAAAATTTAATTTTCATTTTGTAAATATGAACAATATTGACAGTTTACAAAAATTATGATCTAAACGTCAAATTTTTCAAACGATTATATCAGACTCTGAAAATATTGCACCGTTTCAACACAGTTCAAAATGGAATTAAAAATTAAAATGATATTTGAAATTGATTTCTCACTCCTTTTTTTTAAATGTTTGCAAATGAATTGAAGAAATTTTCAATGTACAACATAGAGGAGATTAAATTTAAATTAATTAAATATAAATGGAAAACAAACGTTTCCGATGGAATTTGAACCCATGTCCCTGCATTTCTAGTCGAGTACGTTACTAACTACACCACAGAGACAGGTGTATCAAATCTCCATTAAATGCTTCAAGTTCACTTATATTGAATTTATACAGACATTCGTGAAGGAAAATTTGCAAATATGTTTTTGAGTTTTCTGAAGAGTGTATAATCATATTTATTCATGATTATACACTCTTTAGAAATCTCAAATATATATATCGCAAATTTGCAAACTTTCCATCACGAATGTCTGTATAAATTGAAACATCCTTTCTTCATACTGAAGAAACAGTGTTCATTTTTTCATGTTAGCAAATATACTTATTAATCAAGAATTACTATACATAAATCATTACTAAAACAGTAATGGCAAATTTAATTGAATAAAATTTCAAACACACTTCCTTATTCGTTATTCCATTTTTTTTTTCTTTCAATATCAGAATGTGGGTGAACATAGTCGGGTTAGTTGTCCGTCTTTTTTTTTTTTTTTCGGGTCGTGGGTGTATCGGGAAGGAGGGAGGTGGAAGGCTTGGAAGGAAGATATATGTGCATGAGCCTATGTAAGTTCACCCTTGAGGCCCTAATCGGGCTCATTTTTAACCCGCACCCTTCTCTCTCCCTTTATCCACCTTATAAACTCGGGATAGAGTCAGCGGATCTCGGACCGGTGCTGTTTTCATATATTTCAGGGGCGGACTTTTAAAAAAATACTCGCACTACCCCCGCAGATATTGATGTTTCCAGCACTTTTACAGCCGCATAAAAACCATAAGGAACAAATTTCTTTTATATACAATATGTATAGTCCCTTTTGTATCGTTCGGGATGTAGGGATGGAGTCGTAAAATTTATTTAATTTCGACATAATTAGTTTTTATAGATTTTATTACGTTCCTCACATGTAATATAAAAAACAATAATATTGCTTTTTAGCTATTAATTATTAAGTAATTAAATTTAATTACACTTACTTTGTTTCACAAATTTGTTTATTTTTTACCCCACAAATTATTTTTTACATTGATTTCTATAATATAATATAATATAATATAATATAATATAATATAATATAATATAATATAATATAATATAATATAATATAATATAATATAATATAATATAATATAATATAATATAATATAATATAATATAATATAATATAATATAATATAATATAAATATTATTTGCCATTAACCCTAATATCCTCCCTAAATACAAACAACATCCATCAATTCATTTGTGCGAATCATCAGTACACTTCAGCTAGCTAGCATAGATTTTTATTTAACTTCATCATAAATTCATGTCAGGGCAGAAAGGATTCTGGTTGATAGCTCAGATAGACTAACACCTACATGTATTGTAATTATTTATGTTATATTGTTTTGTATTATCTGTATAGTTTGAATAAAGATGTGTATGTATTAATTGTTGGTATTATATTATACTCTTTAGATCGTGAAATAGAAGTAGAAATTTCAATAATTTTCAACTTTGCATATAACATGTAAGATAAATAACGATTTAATTCAGCCATTTTTTTAAAGAATATCTTATATAAAATTGTATAATAGATCGAGTAAGAGTTATATTTATAATAAAGCAGAGGAAAGGTGGTTTGGTCCATTAGCGGATGGCGGGCCCGGGACTCCCATAACCGTATACAGTATGCCCCATGAATTATTTGGGGCCCTTCTTTATGGCCCTCTCGATACCGTCAGGTGGAAGCCGACACCGGCACCGCCGCCGCCGCCCCCCGAAACTCCGTCTCCGCTTACATTCACCTACGTTTCGCCCTATTAAACATTTATACAAATTGATAATATCGCCGCAGGAAAATTATGGCTCACAGAAATTAGTTTATATCACCAGCCAGCAACTTAAGTAAGTTGTAATTTACTGCTGATACGGCTCCACGTTCTTTATTTTTGGGAAAATGTGTATTTTCATTGTTAATTGAAATGATTAATTTATTTATGACGATTGATATACGGACAATATATTTTTGATAATAGATAAAGAGTTCACTTAAAAAATAATGCATAGTAAATTTAAAGAGAATTCATTTTAAAATTTTAAAACCCGTTTTTTTTTTAAAAAATTCAATAATACATACCGTGTCAATTTAATTATCGTACTTTTAAGTTCAAGTTAAGATGAACATTGTTGATTATAAAACATTATAACATTATAAAATTTTATTGAGATGTCCTAATGTTTTACGTATCAAATGATTTTTGCGACCAACGAAAGACTCTAATTTCATCTAATCGGTAATTTAAATTAAATGAAAACAAATACAAAAACAATTAGTTTACACAATTGAACAATTTATAAATGCATCTTTAGCTACTTAAAAACAAACAACTACTTCTCAGGCAAATACCCCGTCAGGCATTTAACTACACAATAAGTATTTGTATAAAGTATTTTATAAACAAATATTTTTTATATAGAAAAACTTATTTAAAAATGGACGAGCAATGTAAATCTATGGTGTAAAGAAATTCATGATGTATAAAGGACGGAGGGTCACGATCTCTTCTTTATATAAGGTGTAAAAATGTCTGTAGCACTTAAAATATAAAAAAGGTTATATTTAGATACAAAAAAGGTAGGAGAAAAGACAATCAAATGTTTAATTTCACGAAGGTTTTAGAATAATGTATTTTTATTTATAGTTTTGCATTCGCTACTTGAAGAAGAATCTGAACAAAAAATCCGAAAAAAAGAGCTTCATGACAAAATATCGAAATAATAAAGAGGTTAGCATGTTGTTGTTATGTATACAATAATAATAAAAATTAATGAAGTTGATTCATAATTCTTGTCAATATCTGTAGTATCTGAATTACTTCTACCAATATAATTATTTTTTATGTATATCTATAAATCTAACAACCAATTGAGTCATTCAGCAATATAATAATTATAATTTTTAGAGTTTAGATTAAATAATTAATTAAAATGAAGATTTACGCACTTATAATTTCGTTTATTATAAAACGCTGATGAATTAAACGCAACGCCACGCAAATTCTTATCACCTCTAAAAAGGAAATACGCTCTCATTGTGAGGAGAGTTGGGCTCTTTAACAACTTATCAATTTTATGAAGAAAAGAGGGATGGCGAGGGAGTGAAGTGGAGCGGGGTGTGTGTGTGTGTGTGTGCGACTGGAAACAAACTTCCTGTCCATAATCAATAAAAGCAATGAATATAAAATGTACAACAGAATGTTGTGCGAAGAATGAATTTGTCAATCTAAAGTTTAATTACTTGCGGAGAGTGGGACCAGGTGCGCCGGCTCCGGGGATGATAAATGGACCAAGGGCTGTGACGGTGTGGTTGAAGGCGTCCCCTACCCCCGTTTACCCCCCAGAGACTCGAGCCACTGATTCCGGTACACCATCTCATTGATATTTATTGCGACAATAAATAATCATATATAAATACACCTCTTTATGCGAACTTACAATCAACTAACTCTTGTTTATGATTTCTTTTGGCCGGTGTTCCGGATTTTTGCGGCGGTGTGTTGATTTATGCGACAAGTTGCCACACTGCGACCGACTCGACTAATGTATCTTCCGACATATATCATGTCAGAATTAGACTCTAATACAATTGTGTGTGTATGAATGTGTGATTTATTGCGCTTTTGTGATCAAATTGTTGACTTGTTTAGCTGTTATGTCTACTTTGTACAATACTTTAATATAATTCAATAATTATTTATATTTAATTTGACATATAATTATAAAATCATCTACATAACATAAATACAATTAAATAAAACTATGAAAATTTTAATTTAGATATAAAGTTGCCACAACTTATTAAAAATTAAACATTGTCTACAATAAGTTGGTATAAATAGAAACCAAGCTAACTCATTGTCGGGGAGTTTGTTTGTAGGTATATTCTAAGACTATTTATTAAGGGCACCAGTAACCATTAATACCCTCGTCCCTAAATAAATAAAATAACCGGTTAATAATTATTTTACTCAAATATTGATATGTTCTTGTATGAAACAATTTTTATAATAATAATAATAAATATTATATTTTTTATTAAGTACTTTGGTCAAAGTTAAACCGATTATTGTATGAACATAACGAAGACAAGTATAATAGACGTTATTGAGTGAAAGGGGGGTTGTTAACCAGTTAAAAGGGTGTCAATGCATGAACCCCGCCAGGAGAACATGCATGTGTGTTTGTGTGGTTGTATGTACAAGGGTGCGAGGGGGTAGAGGGAGGATGTGCGGTGACAAGCGGACAGAGATAGTGGACCGGAACCGGAATACAGAGGTGTACTGACGTGTTTATTGTTCCCCCCCTCCATCCGCCATCCACCTCTATCTAGATGGTGACATTGTGAATAACGTCTCCCTGAAATGTCACAATGACACACATCCAATACACGCACACGCACGCAGCACACCAAGAATCTCAACCCTTTAGATAAGTTAATAAGATCCAACTGCGTGCGGGGGTTTGGGGTGAGGTAACCGTGCATGCAGAATGGGAGATCGCAGATAGCGCGGGCTCCAGATTGAATTTCGTCCCCATTGTTCCATCCCTAAACGTGAAAATTTGGGTCGGGGGTTTGTACTGATTATTTTTAAATGTGCGCGAGAAGTGATAACAATATCTAATTTAATTTTCCATTACCGCGGAATTTCGCACAATGCCCATAAACACAATCGATACTTAAAACTGGGCTGCTTTAACGTTTTAGCCCAGGTCAGTTCCTGCATTTTGATAAGGGCTTTTCATGAGGGCATTACGCGTTTAACGAAATTTGAATACGGATGAAATTTAATGAAAAAAAGAAAAAAATGATTCGCTCCGTGATATTCTCTTTGTTTCTTTACTTTTCGTATAATCGCCTTTTCAACATTGTTAAAAATTAATACGAAACAAACAAATCGATAAAATACCTATAACTGAAATTAAAGTAATAATTTTGAATATTTTCCCCCACTAGAGAATATTACCCCATTAAGCACGCGCCCTTATTATCAGGATTATGTAAAGTAATTTACTACAAATTAAAAACAAGTTTACCGATTTCTAATTGAAAATTATTTGTTGAGGGGTTTTTCGTGTCTTTAACGCCGATATTTAAGTATTATTCAACTTTATTTTCGGAAGTATTTTATAGCATACGATTAACAAAAATTATATTAATGGAAAAAGTATCAAAAAAGTATTACGACCATTTTTTCCGAATTAGTTTATAAAACACGATCAACAAAAACTATACCAATGAAAAGAGTATTAGAAAAGCTATACGACCACTTTTTTAAAGTAAAATTTTAATTGTAAAAAATTACTACAAATACGACAGCCATAGAAAAGAGTATTTATCAACTTGGTTACAGTTATTTAAATAAAAATGATTTGAAATAATTAATACATTATTTCTTCTATAGCTACTGTGATATTTTGAATTAAAACTACTTCTCGAACATGTATCCCGCTAGTCATTGATTTATATAATGCTGTTGTATATCAAAAACATAATGCAACAATTTTTGATTCGATCATATTTAATGCAAAGAACAAAAAAAAAACGTTATTTTACTAATTGTTACGGCTTTTACTTTGTTATACATTGTAGTTCGACTAATGAAAACATTTTTTTAACTGTGATTGTATAACTGAAACGACGACATTAACGCGTTATTGTCAAACCAACAGAGATTTACAACAATTAACAAGTATATAAATACGAACATTTTTACTAACATAGGTTGTATTTATATTACAGCTTCAAAACATAGGGGTATATATTAATTCAAGCTGATCGTTGATGACGAAGGTTTCCGGGTTAGCGCAGGCTTTGTAGATTGTCAGTGACTATAGGACGTTCATCTTTTGACCCTTTTCGGCAAAGTGTACTACCGAAAGTACATCTTTGCTAAAAGTGTGATAGTTTCAAACAAATGTTTAGCAAAGGATGACTTGTGTCGTAAAATTTTCCGAAAAGATAATATTAATTCCTGGAGTCTTATGTTAAAATTATAAAACCCTGGCTTGTGAGTTAATTTATTTTGGTTTTGGGATTAAAAATATGGTTTCGGATATTAGTGAGTAGTTTCAAGGCAACGGTGATGAGATTTAATTCTGAGGGAGGAATCATGTCAAAATATGTGAAGGGTTTTTAAATGTTTTTTTTGTTTGTACAGGTTCTAATCCAGCGTAGAGATATGTGGTTACTGTTTTTATTTTTACATTTATTAATTAATTTATCTATTAAAGATGTTGTGTAACCGCTTGAGATGGCAATGACTTTGATAGTATTAATTTTTTTATTTAGGGATTGTACTGAAAAGGGTATATGCATTTTTTTAAATCGAAAATATGGCTACGTGTTAAGCACAATTCAATTCTAAACACTATAGTAAAGAGCACATCAAAATCGAACGAAAATTTTTCTAATTATTTCTAGATTGAAAAAAAATCATGTTTCGAGATAAAAGCGTTTAAAAGCAAAGTTTCTTGTTTCTCGTGCAAAAGTGATAATTACTTTCAATCCGCGATGCCAGCACCATATAGTTGGTCTTCTGTGTTGTCATCCATGTAGTCCTTGTATGTCATTTTCCCGCCAAACTGGACTTCCGGGATTCTTTTTCTGCATTCGTGAGGCGTTTCTCCTCTTTTTTTGTCCGTTCGGCGTCAGCAGTCAGGCAGAAGGTGTAGCAAGTCCACATGTAAAATATGCATTATTTCCATGAAACTCATCATCATATCATTGAAATTACACACAGAAATATCATCTTTGATATCCACCACCCTCTTCCCGCTGGGAACAATTTTCGGTGCCATTCGCCACAGACTCATTCGTGTTCTGCGTGAACTCGCCGAGACACCTTTGCAGCAAATCATCTCGGGACAATTCTGTGTAGATCGGCTTGAAAGCGTCGAAGCATTCCTTCTTCATAGCTGGCTTATGATGAGAGTTCTTCAGCTCACCGGTCGCTTTCGCCTTATGCCAAGAGCATAAGGCTTGTCGTCAGTAGATATTTTATGATGTAATGTTGCCCAAATTTCTCATTTCATATTTTCAAGTTATGAAGATTTTTTTCGAATCGCTAGTCCATAGTACATCGTCATTTCGTCAATGAGTCAATTTCAGCAGAGCCCTTTGATTTGTTTCATGAGTGACCGAAGATGTTTCCTCATTCGCTTCTGCATATGGACGATACTCTCCTTTTTTTTGTACGGTCAAGTCTTCATATGGATTGATGTCAAGAATATCTTTGAAGAAGAATAATGAGAATAAGAAAAATAAGTACAATACTTTCAAAGGTATTCTTTGAAAGTCTCGTTGTCGCCGTCCCCGATGTATTTGCAATATTTAGTGCAATGCAAACTTTGGAAACACTGGAACATCTCTACTACAGCATCTACTTCCATTTTTACCGATGATCCTTGGTAATTTCGTTCGCATTGGTCTTGGTGAGTCTTCTTCAATTCCTCGTAATCTGCGGTTCCCTCCTTCTTTTCCCAGACTTCACAGGATTTTGCAGATTTTTGATTTTATTTGCAGGTTGATAACTTTCCACGTGCGCCAGCGGATGAGAATCGTAACTCCTAGTAAGAAAGAA
Organism: Philonthus spinipes; assembly: GCA_963082785.1. Classification (NCBI taxonomy): domain Eukaryota; kingdom Metazoa; phylum Arthropoda; class Insecta; order Coleoptera; family Staphylinidae; genus Philonthus; species Philonthus spinipes. The sequence goes on from OY720303.1 coordinate 21,641,909, forward strand.
AAGGCTCTCTTCCTCCATTTGCCGTCTCTAGAGGCCATCAGGCCGCTCGTCTAGCCGTCTTTCTCCGACAAATCTTTCTACTTTACAGCTGCATTCTTTGTTGATATATCTCACACGGAAGATGTGGCGATGGAAATCAGTTGGACTAGTTTGGTGTAAAATGATTTGAAAATTGGACTAGGTAAACCAATAAAGGCGCAAAACTTGAATTTTTACATCAGAACCGTACTGCTTGCAGACAATCAATTTCGATAGTGCGGAAAACAAAGAAAGGAACTCCATTAGCCGATAGCCAATAGCCTGGTTGACATTTACGTGGTATTGTCCTTTCGACATCCTTAATTTCTTTTCAGACAGACACGAAAACATACTCACTGTTCCCTTCCATCAAATTCTTAAGCTTTTTTTTTGTTGTTAAATTTGTGCTTTTTTTTGTTCGCGTACACTCTTTTGTTCAGACTCATAGTTCACGTATTTAAATGGGAATTACTTATTTTTGCGATTTTTTTGTCAATCATTTTATTCAGTATGACAAGTTCTTTTCTATGGCATGACAATTATTATATCGGTTAAAAACAATAGAATTATTTGACATTTGCTCATTATAAATTGGTACCTTACCCCACCTTTTATTTCATGTGTAAGACAAAAAAGTGTTTCATGAAATGATCATGATTTCAAAAAGTGTAGTTTTATGATGTCTCTATTGGAACCCTTTTTTCGAAATAATCGCAGTATTATTTTTCGACTTTTCATTGCGCCCCTTGCCGGAAGAGTTACGAACTTGAAAATTACTTCCAGTATTTTCTCATGGTCACTTTTATTAATATTTTTTTTATTTGAAAGCTCTAGGACTATAGTCTGTGGCCTTTTTTATTTAGACAAACGGTACATCTGAATTAATAAACCAATTAAAGAAAGGATAGAAATAGTTATTTTATTAATTAAACTAATCTTCAAGTAACTCAACCACTATAATTACAGGATAACTTAAAAAAATTATATAATATTTAATTTAGTTTGAATATATTTAAATGAAGAAAATAATTTTTAAAATCGTTGTATTTATTTATGTACACGAAAATCTATATGGTTTGTCTAAGAAGAAGTAAGAATTATGCAGAATATTAATTATTCCTCATAGTATTGAAACACATTGAAAAGAAAAACACTTTCGGTTAGATGGGTACAATAAATTCCGGCTTATTAAAACGACATTCTCAGACAATTAAGCGACAATGAATATAGTTAAAGGTGTGTAATAATGTTGATATTTTAATTCGATTTAATTCCATTATAGGCATAAAAAATCATCTTGTTTTCATTAAGCTACTTATTTTGAGTTTTTAGCTTGATAACATGATTTATTTCAAATGAATAAAAATAATCTGTAAATATTTAATTACAATAATAACTGTATTTAACTAATTTAAACTATAAATTTGTGAGATAAGAAGGCAAATCTTTAAATTCTTGATGGCTAAACCTTCTGCTTCATTATACATGTTCATAGGATATTTTAATAAACAACTTTGTATGTATAACATAGTATATATCTATTAAAAAAACTGCAGTTTCGGAAAATCAGCTTGGCATTATCAAGTAGACTTGCTAAAAAACATATTCCTTGTTATCTCAAAAAATTGGGGTTTAAATAAGAAAAAAACACAATATTGCCCCTATCATACACCTTTGTATCCCTCGCAACCTTAACATTTCTACTAAATTCTCCCATTCTTCATTAACTATTCATCAATTCATATCATTAAATTTGCAGACATAGACAAAGACGTTAACAATCATGACATTTAGATAACAAGGCAAGAACTGGACAAGGACAGGCAAAAAGACTGATGGTCGATGGCTGTTTTGTAAGGATAACGTATAATATAATGTAAAATAATATAATATAATATAATATAATATAATATAATATAATATAATATAATATAATATAATATAATATAATATAATATAATATAATATAATATAATATAATATAATATAATATAATATAATATAATATAATATAATATAATATAAGAATTGTATTATTAATTTATATAAGAAAAAATACAGCTATAATTGTAATTACATGTATCAAGTATACTTAATACTGGAAAGCTTATTTGCCGAAACTATATTTATATTAGTGAATATACATTGTCTTACACAAACAAAGTTGTTTAGGAAAATATTTCTTTGACAAGAGTGATACGGTTGAGTTCATATAGGAGATTTGAATGATTATGTAAATAATTCTGGTGGTGTCCGATTTTGGAATAAATATTTTTTTTTTTCGAAATAATTATTATTTACAGTAGATATAATTATTCGCCATCAAATTATGAATTTATAAATCATTTATAATGCTGGACAGAAATAACACAATTAAACATCGGATTATTCCCCCGTAGAGAAAATAATTATTCGTTTGCAATTTAATCGCTAAATGAAATTCAATATTTTGTGGATGAATCTGAAAAAAAAGGGGACTCGGATATTGCTGGATGAGTCAGATGCAAAATATCGAAACAATTGTTTTAAATCCGATTCATATCCCACACCATCAATTGTATAAAGTTACAATTTTAATTATAGTATTTACAATTCAATTCGTGTAATTTTCGGTTTGTTAATTACAAAATATTTTGAATCGATTATTCTCTAAAATTTCATTTGCATTTTAAATAAAAATAATTAAAAATTATTTATTATTATATATCTTCTTAATTTTTAAGAAAATTATGCAAATAACCCCCCACTTTTCAATCTGTCTAACGTACACTACAAACTAGAGATGGACAAAGTCGATCTTTTTTGTTATTATAAAATTAAGTATATAACATTTTTATTAATGTATTATTTTATTACTATAAGTAACAGATCCCTATTTATTGAAAAGCATCAATTTATTATTACTTATAATAGACTTCATTTATTTAAAATTTAGAAATAATAATACTCGATTACTAAAATTATTCCATTTTGCCCATCACTACTACAAATTTCCTTCAACTCGGTACAAACGTGGTGCTCAAAATAGTTCATTAAAATTAATCGCACTAAATCCAAACTCTTTATCCCATTTCACAAAATTACACCACAGTTCCCCACTATTTCCATAAATAATACCCTAATCTCTCCTTCCAAAACCTGCAAATACCTATTCGTCTGCAAATTCTGCTTCAAACCTTATATCCTTTCATCTAAAATCAAAATTCAAAACAGGGCCCGGCATTTCAGATCTCTTACGTACAAGTAACAAGGTATCTCTATTAAAACCGCCACTCATATACAGGGTGCCCTAATTAATAGATTGTAATGAAATTTTAACCATTTATATAAACCAGTATGTTCTTTTTAAAATTTCAAGATTCTACCACTTCCGGTTATAATGGAAGTCGATACCAACTTCCACACTTTAATTAGGACCCTATATTTTTTATTTCAAATTTGGATTTCACGTATGATTTTCAATTGAATGAAACACTTTAAAATTTGTTTGTATAACACTAAATTTTATTTATGACTATAGTTTCAACAATTTACACTTGCCATTATTAAACTAAAAGTTCTATAAATAAAATGTAGTGTTATACAAACAAAGTTTAAAGTGTTTGATTAAATTGATAAACAATGTATAACAAAGTTGAAGTCTCTGTTAGTAACAACGTATAATTTTATTACAAAATGTATAAGGAGGGACCTTTTGAGATTTTTCAATATTTATGAAAATTATTATTTTTTTGCATATAATTTTAAAATATGATACCACAAAGTAGAATGAACATTGGAAAATTTTTAGCTTTTATTACAAGCACTGAATTTTTGAAATATCATATTTCAGAAGATATTTTTTAAATAATATTTTTTACATAAATAAAAATTTGTCTATCACTTACATTGTTTTACAAATGTATCATTAAATTGTGAAACAAACCACTTGCTTTAATTTTTACCTTAATCATCCTGAAATTATTCATTATTCATGATTCCATTTAAATATCTTTACATTAATCTTTCAATACATATTTAATAATAAAAGCGCATTTTTATATCTATTTTCAAGATTTTTACGTAAAACTCCAATAAATACGGCACATGTTACTGTCGAATAATCGTCGATGTGTATGGAGATAGGTAAATAATTGGATCTTCATATCGATACTGCATGTGACATACAATTACAGCGGAAAAATGCTGTTGTCAAAAGTGCTTTCAACCCTCCAGGTACGTGATTCCTCTCGTGCCATTAAGGTTAAATGAACGTGATTATGTCGTCAAAAGAATTAACATTGACATTATTGGAAATAAAATGATAAATATAGATTCACGTGTAAGCTTTATTTAATTTCTTATTTTTATTTACAGGTTTTACTAATTGAATTATTTACATGGATATATTTCTAGACCATTTTTTCTATTATAAAAAAAATGATGTACTTTCAATCCATAGAAAGTTATTTATTTTCCGCAGGTTTATAATATGTACATGTCATTTTTTTAAATTTACTTACAGTTGGCAATTCGTAAGAGGTTTTTGTTCTCTAGTCAACTCATTATATTTAAGCTACTTTATGTTTTATAATGCACCATGAAATAAAAACAGTGGGCAGAAAGACCGAAGGTAGGTAGCTGTTTTCTAAGGACAACGTATAAAATAGTATAAGAATCTATTGTTAATTTACTGTCTACTGATACTGTAAACGAAATAAATGTTATTGCTGAGGCCATTTAGTATTCGGCAAACTGGCGACGACTTAAATTTGCACAATACAATCGTTCTTAAAATTTGAAAGATTTTTGAGCCAGACAGGTATTTTACAATGGTTTTCTGTCAAATACTAATGGAAATAGCCAATGTGGATAGATACTTCATTAACAACATTTGTTTTTTTTTCTGACGAATCAACTTTCACCAAAAATGGAGAGCCAAATGTGCAAAATTATCACTATTGGGATACGGATAACCTGCATTTGGTGATCGATAACCATTCCCAATATCCGCAGTCAGACAATTAATGGTTAGGAATATACAGATATATTATAGGTCCCTTCTTCAATGATGGACACTTAAACGGGGGAAAATTCCTTCATCTGCTTCAATTGGTCCCGCCATAGATCCTGTCGCAGGAGAATATATGGTATGGTTTTAACAGGATGGAAATCCTGCGCATTTTACAACAGACGTTACTGAGTATTTAAATATTTTCTATTCGAATACCTGGACTGGGCGAGGCGGACCGGTGAATTGGCCAGCTCGTTCACCAGATTTATCACCAAACGACTTCTTTATATGGGGCCACTTAAAATCAATAAATGCGGTGTTAGACATGCTAACATAGGGGTTCGAAAAACAAAATTACGGAAGAATGCAACAAAATAACGAACCGGTAACTTGAAAATCGCAGAATTTTTTATTATAGACTTTGTCAATGTTTAGCCGCTGATAGAGGTCTCTTTGAGCAATTAATTTGATTTTATTAAAAATAAATGGTAGTTATTGATGAAATTTTGTTATAAAATCATGAAATTATGGCTATTGTATTTTTTTAATCATTACTAGTTTATATCTCCGTTTTCTTGTGCTATTAGTTCTATTTTGAAAATAAATACCCATCTATCATATAGTAATTTAAATTCTGAACAGCTTTGATCTCTTATGCCTTTGCTCTAATTAATGGTGCAAGAAACTGCAAAAGTGTGATTTTACATATAAATTGTTATTACCGAGCGGTCGGATCAGCAGACGGTATATGCAATAATTTTTGATTCGAGAATATATAATCCAGAAAAAAAAAAACGTTACGTAATATAAGGCCACCTGCAGGTACGTGTTTTGATATTTATCCATCCTGACAAATGAGTAATTACTCTTTTTCCCTTGTTTTAAATTAAATCGTTAATCAAGACTTCCTGGCAGCGTGATAGCAACTTGTTTATAAATCACTTAATTATACGAACTATATTATTGTTAATGAAATAAAATGTTCGTGACGTATTTCTATTGATATCCTGTCCCCGAATAAAGTGAGAATATCAGAAAAACAAGATTTCACTCCCGAAAATATAACGAATTATGATGGAGTGTTCCCTGCCTGACACATTCTTGAGGACTTCGTCACGTTTTATCAATTCTATTCTTCCGTTCACTGCTGTCGTTCGAAAAATGATTAACTAAATCCCCCTTAAAGATACGGACAATCAATTCCTACTTAGAAGAATGAGTTTATTACGATAACAACATTATTTTTTATTTTATAACGTACACAATTTAACAATTCTCATTCTGAATAGTTGCGAATATATAAGCAGTTTTAGATAGCTATTTTTTTAATTAATTGTGACATGTAGCTGCAGTTTAAGTAATTTAGAATACAATTATCAAATATTGGTTTATTAAAATTAAATTCATTTAGAATATTTCATTATTACATCAAATATGAATTAAAAAATCATATAACGGATGATACTTTAGAGCCGACGGGCCTCTGGTCGACAACCTAGACAGATTAACACTTATATGTGTTGTTGTAATTATTTATGTTATATGGTCTTATATTAACTGTATAGTCTGAAAAAAAGTGGGTGGGGCATCGCATACGACGCTGTCGATTTATGGCAAATCTTACAATTTCGTGGAATTCTTTTCAAATTGATACACAACTTAAAATTGCTAGCAGTTATACAGGATGTATCATAAGATTTAAACCAATGGTGTGTTCTTTTTCTTTAATGAAACAGAGTTTTTATAAAGTTTTTATATTCTACGTTCAAAATAACTATATTATTTTCTATAACATCCAGAATAAGTCCTAAACCGTTCTCTTGCTTTTTTTCTGAAACAATAAGTGCACATGGAATTCCTGTTTATAAAAACAGTTTGAAACACTTGCCTATTAGGAATTCTTCGATTCGGAAAACGAAGAAAAACAGTTTTTGAAATAATTCGATTTTCGTTAAAATCTAACCCAAGATTCAAATTTTAACTGTTTATGAAGTATTTAGGTTGCGTAAGTGAAATATCTAGTGATGTTAAGCAATGGATTAAATTTTATGTTGCAATTATTAAAAACTTAAAATTTGTACAGAGTAGCCCAAACAATAAAAAATATTAAACTACTTTGAGTGCTTCAAACTTTATTTTGTTTTCAAATGGAATGCATGATTTTTTAATACGTCAATAAATGCTTGTTGTAATAGTGTATCAAAAGTTTCCTATGCATTTGAAAATTAGGTAACGTTTTAACAAAATTCAAATTATTTCAAAAACTGTTAGGTATCGACGTCGTTTTCCGAATCGAAATATTGCAGTGAGGAGTAATTTCACTCCACTTATAGTCACTACTAGTGCATCAATTCACAAGGAATCTTAGCGATCAGGGATTCTACACTACAAGATATGCATATGACTTAGCCATTTTCCTCAGTGAGAAACACGAGATTTTTCTGTGTAACATGATGCAATAATTACTCAGCACAGTGGAAGAATGCAGCACGGAAGCATTTTCAGTCAACCCCACAAAAACAGAGACAAAAAAAACAGAGTACATCGGACTAACCCTGGCAAAAGAGGTAAAACACCTAAGTCCTTACTGATTCAAAGCTTAACTGAGCAAGACATATAGAATAAAAGATTGATAATGAAAACAGAAGGTTTTGAAAATGTAAGGAAGCCATAGGCTAACTTGAGGTCAGACCACCAAAATAGCTATCTGAAGGGTCCAGAGGAAGACTGAGCCAGAAAGGGATCAAAACGCTAGCATGAGTGATGTTTAGCTTCTTGACAATCTCTACGCTGCTCATATGCCGGTCTCCATTCACTTGTTCGATGATTTCATTGACGTTTACGATTACAGGCCTTCCAGCGTCTTTCACATCAAAATTTCCGGAATTTCTGTTGTAGTATAAACGTCATTCACAGTTTTGGCCATTTTACCTTTATCGAAGCAAGCAAATTTTCTCCTTCTTCACTTCCATCTTTGATGCACTATATTAGTTGTCTGAACCAACCGAACACAAAAGTGTAAAATATTTTTTCTACGTAAATTACCCTTTATAACAAGTATAAATATGACCCGATGCGATTAGTACATCACGAGATATTGGGTTCAACACCGTCTATTGATTAAAAAACATGGATGACTTCTTCATATCCAATATTAAACATTGAAATTTTAATAAGGTTTATTAATAAACGATACCACTTATTCATTTTTTAAATAAACCAAACGTTTAGAAATTTTACAGTTTATTGTAAGCATTTCTACAATTGTTTCACTACACAGTAGTATCATCAGGCAGATGATAAATGATAAAACAAACGAACAGGTCTAGTTATATATAACAGTTACAGGTAGAAAAAGATAATAATAATAAAAGCACAGTTTAAACAAATTTACAATGATAAAATTACAAATTGAGTAGAGGTGAATTATTGATATCAATTTGATCATTAAGGAGGTCGCCATTTGATTTAAATTTATTTATTTCTAACTGTTCTAAGAGGTTAAGTTTCAAACCTTAGTTGCTAATGCGGAGAATTTTGAATTTGTCATTGAAACTCTAACTGTGATCTGACAAATTCAGTTCGGCATACGTAGAATGACCTTTATTATCAAGGAAACATTTTTTATGTTTCTTGATTCTAACTTTAAAACTACGACCTGTTTGACCGATATAAGTCATATCACAATCATCGCAATTCAAAGCATAAACACCTGATTTTTTAACAGAAAGGGTTTTCTCTTTACTATTATTTATGAATAGAGTTATTTGTTTTAAAAGCTGCTGGATATTGACTTTTTAAAGGGATTTAGCAAATTTATTTGAAGGTTCTCCTAAACAATTGTAGCAGTGCTTAAAATAAACTGAAATTTCTAAACGTTTGTTTTATTTAAAAAATGAGTATAAAGTTTCACCAAGTGACAGCCTCAACTATCTAATATACCACTTACTATTCATTAGGCTGAAGATGACGCTTTCTGCTATATGTCATATTGGACAATATATGACGTTTAGTGTTAACTTTCTAATTATATGGTTTATTAATAGTTCAAATTATTTATAGTTAAAATATTTAGAGTGGTATTTGGGATAATTAACAGTCAATCGCCAGCAATAGTCGCGCGATCAGCAAGAGCGGATCCAGCAGATGTCTTTCACTTCTCAGGGTCAAGTGTCCCGACCCTGAGAAGATGACATCGAGGTGGAAGCCGCCCAACATCAAGGAAAGAAGGACTTCTGAGAGACTGTTACTGACACAGAGGAAAAAGTTAAACATCAATTTCTATGCATGGGAACCCGTCGGCATAGAGCCGTCTACCCGATAAAGAAATCTCTCATTCAACTTTGTTTAGGATGCATCCCGCATACTTACTCTTAGAATGGAGAAAGAAAGACTACCTTGAGGCTAGAATGGATTTACAAAGGATAGCGAAAAAAAGATAACTAAGTGGTATATAATGGGTAAAGCAACACTAAAAGAGGGAGAATGCTTGCTAAAAAAATAATTTACATACAACCATATTGAGTGGAAAACAAAGAAGTTAAAAATTAAATTGTCATATTGTGGATATCTTGAGTTTTTATATATGTGGATTATAATACTCTAGCATTTTTTTGACTGATATATAAAGATATACCATTAAATCCAACTAATACGAACTGTTTATCCCTTACCATAAGCCTTCACCTTTCCATCCTAAATTAATATCAACCAAACTGGGGGAAGGAGAAATCAACCTCCCCACACCTACAAATACCTTAAATTCATGTTTGACCCTAAGCTTACCTTCAAATCTCAAGCCCAATTAATCAAAATCATGGACCAGAACAGGGCACCCTATTTCAGATTCCTAATTTTCGCCAATAAAGTCATCTCAACAACAACAGCAACTCGCGTCTACAAAATTATGTGTCGCTCTTTGCTGAACTACGGTGCAATTCTTTTATGCAATTCTCACCCCCATACTATAAAAACATGAACGGTTATGAACATGAGAAGTTCTCGCAAAAATCTAAACTTCCAAAACACTCCCCCACGAAAAAAAAAAACGAATTACCCATCTATTCCAAAAATTTACCACAAAACCCCTCGCCCTAGAACTTTTAAACATTCTCTACGTAACGAAAAATCGCGATATTCCTCAAAAAATCAAATATCCCCAATCCACCATTCTGTCTGCGACATTTTAAGTATAGTGCTTACTATTGACATACATGAAAACAAAAATACAATAAATGGAGAATGATACATTTCTTGGAGTGGATGTAATTTTCCATATATCCAATGTCAATTCAAATATTTCGCCAAATTATATGGCGTCTGGAAGCGATTAAGAAGTGTAAGCGATGTCGCAGCATCTCGAAGACTTATATGGGTTTATGATCATTATTATTTCTACATTGGAAGCGGTGGAATATCGAATTAATGATCGAGCACATATTTCCTCTATTAAATAAATTCATTGATTTTAAGTTTTGAAAGCATATTAAAGCTCTATTTAAGAAACTTTTTTTTGTTAATATTATTATTGAGTAATTAAAATAACGAAATTAATTTGAAGGCTAAAGAAAACATACATTTGTATTTTTTATATAAATATTTTATACGTTTAATAAAATGTAATTAATGGTTAAATGTGTATACTTTTATATTATCCAATAGACTTCATATTTGTATGCATCCTTGCGCATTCACCATTTTTGCAATTTTCAAATTCCCCCATCCATCATTCATCCATATCTGCGGCAGTCGTAAAGAAATATGAAATTCCTCTTTGCGGCAGAGGAAGAAAATAATAAAAAAAAAAACAGAGCGAAGCAAACTACTTATCCGAAGGTACAACCAAACATTGGCGTTTCCTCGTGCAGTAATAGAAAAAGAAGCGGCGTAAAAGTGTCCCGGCAGCCGACCCATTGGTCGGCCGGGGGCAGAGCCCCACCGGCGGCTAGTTTCCTGGCGTGTTCGGCGGTGCTCCACGTGACCGGCCCCATTGGCGGCTACGGCGGTCACGCACGTGTCGCGGCCAATGCATCCGCGGCGCCGCCCCCGACCTCACCTGTCTCGGCGTTCTTATTTCGTACAACCACCCCCGCCATCTTATCTTGTACGTGTACATGTAACCGCAAGTTAAGAAATGTACAAATGTACACGGGTATAAATTACGGAACAGCTATCCTATCGGATTACATGACTGAAATGCACCAGACGTGGCCCATTGTTTCGCCGCAGTGGTCTGCAGGGAGTTTCTATTCATGTACAAATGAGCTTGCACAAACCGCAAATAGCTCCAGCACTGGATGCATGTTTATTTTTAATCAATAATGGAGTCATCGTGAATTAACATTTATGTCTTGGAATTGACATACTGTCAATTCAAAGAAGCTCATTTACAAAATATCAAGAATAATAAAAATATAGATCTTAAATTCAACTCAGAACGAATATTTTTTTTAATTAAAAGAAAAGAATGAAAGAATTTGAAAATAATTAATTATTATCCTTCTAATTGCTCTGCAATTAAAGATTTAGTAAGTAACTACAATGAAAATACAAATATTTAATTTGCTATTGCATCTCAGCAATGCCGATAAAGCCAGGTGTGTTTAATCAAACAACAAAATTAACCATGTATAAAAGGCTACCTGTATACACGTGTTTTGTGATTTATTATTTTTGGTTTAAAAAATGTAGTATATTACACGACGAACTTAATTTTAGCTTGTGGCCAAATAACAGAAGAGTACTGTTTTGTTATTTGGTAACAAGGTCAACACGAATTGACGAAATTAAGAGTTTGATAACAGTATATATGTTATTAAGGAAAATATATTCGGGGTTATTCCGTACATGAAATATGAAGTTTAATATGTACGTTATTTATTGACCTCACATTCTATAAATATATACAGAGAGTTCTATGTAACACCGAACATGCTAGAATGTATTCAATGTAAATTTTCCTATGTTCGATGTGTACTGGAACGGATCAAAGCATTGGGTACGATGTGATTGGCTACGATTTCTAATGGTAATATAGTCAACCCAATTTACACAATTTCCGTCAAAAATAAATTATATGAGTCAACTATTATGTCAAGTGCAACATGTAAAATTATGGATATTTTACTTAACCGCAATGCATACCATAAAAATCTTCTCCTTTCTATACATTATTGATTCGTAAAGATGTCCAACTCTTTACCTACATCTGCTTTAAGCGCCAGAACAGTAAACATCACTTGCTTGCGATAACTGACAAGTGTAAGTCATTTTTGACGTGGAAGGGTGTAGTTTTGGTTGACTATATTATTTTTAGAAATAGAGCCAATCACATCGCACTCAATGCTTTGATGCGTTCCTGAACAAATCGAACATAGGGAAATTTACATTGAGTACATTCTAGCATGTTCGGTGTTACATACAACTCTCTGTATATATCTATTGTAAAACCTGCTTACACTGTGATGATAAAAATAACGTACACGTTAAAGTTAACATTTCTCTAGAGAATAGACCGACTGTCTAATTACAAATCTCGAAATTTAAGAATATTTTCTTTTCATATGATCAGTTGTACCAACATGCTTATCTGGTTGCCGAAATTAAGAGCAATCATTGTTGTTCACTCTGTACGAAACCGTTATTGAATTATATTTACCCAAGGTAATATATTTCATCTGGTATCAAAACTATAGAATAAATGAGTGTGGGATTTAAACAAATTGTTCAAAATTTGCTATTTAATTTGACATAATGTAACATATTTGATAATCTAAGAAAAATAAATTCGTTGCTGGTGTATTACCAGGTGTACCGGTATGACATGAGTGATTTTTTTTAAATGAAACACTAATTTTGAATGGGACATTAAAAAAATATATTCAAAGTATTAACCATTGCTTTCTACACATCTTCCAAACTTTTCTGGCAATCCATGGATACAAAACCAATAGAAATGTTCGTTTTTGAAGCAAACCAATCAGACTCCCAATTTTCGACTTCGTAGGTATCGAAGTGCTTTCCCCGCATTGACTGAGGAGCACATCGAAGAAAACAAATGGTAACCGGAAGGGGCAAGTCTGGTTAATACGGCGGATGGGGGAGCAGCTCCCAGCTAAGTGTTTTGATTGTATCCTGAACCTGTTTTGCTTTATGTGCAGGTGCATTGTCGCGTAACAAAATTACTTTGCTACCCATTCTGGTCATTTGTCGATCAATTTATCGTTTAAATTGATAATTTGTTGTCTGTAACGATTAGTATTAACAGTTTCACCAGATTACAGAAGCTCATGATACACCACATCTTTCTACTTCTACAAAACACAGACCATTGTTTTTTTGCCGAATTGATCTGGTTTTATAGTCTGGAGGTAGTACCACATTGTTGCAGGATTCTTAAAATAAATCCATTTTTTCGTCGCCAGTAACTATTCGATGCAAAACTGATTTTCTTTCATGTCTTTGAAACAAAATTTCACAAGTGTTTGTTCGCTTTTCCGTCTGTCTTTCATTCAATTCATGTGGTACCCTGTTTTTACACAATTTTTGATTTTTTCCATAGTTTTTAAACGGTCACAAATTGTTTATTGTGCAACAACATTTAACATTCCTGTCATTCGCTTTTGACTAGAAGTATCATCTTCATCCAATATTGCTTGCAATTTGGCATTCTCAAACTTTTTTGGTAGTATTCCATATTTTTCATTTCTCACATCAAAATTATTATCTCAGAATCATTTAAATCATCTTTTGCATGTTGCTTCTGATAGTGTATAATCACCATATGTCTCGACAAGCATTCGATGCGACTGCAGCAATTTTCTTCAAATTTAAACAAACAAAATTAACGCTTTCCGCAAATTATCACTTTTTGGTACAAAATTCGACATTTTTAACACGACAAAAAATATGATATTGTTTGTTCAATAACTTGATGTATATTAAATAGGTTTAACAGATAACATACCAACCACCAACAAAAAATGAAGGCTCATTCGCAACAAATATTCATTATCGACACATTTGTATCTTGACGCTGAATTCATACCGGGTGTACCGGATAGATAAAATTATATGAAATGAAATTTTACAATAAATTAAGAATACAATTTTATTGAGTTTTATAAATTCATATATATATATATATATATATACATTTTTTCTTTTATTATTTACTGATAAATTAATGGCTTTTGCTTTGCCTGTAAGTTTTGTCCTAATACCATAGAAAGTCCCAATAGTACCCTATGTTTCGTTTCAATTGCATCCCCCGGGGAACGAACAGGAAGATAATTTCTGTACAAACGTGATTCGCGTGATTGGTTTGGAACAGTGTTGCGTGTTGCCAATTTCTGGCCCTGTTTGTGCGAGTCCGGACGACCGTTGGGTGGGAGGGGAGCAGCACGTGTGGAAAGGGTGGAATTGGGTTTTAGTGAACGAGAGGTGGCGGCGTCCATCACTTATTCACACCCTATTAACCGGGGCCCAGATATCATAATGAACATATTAATATTTAAAAGCCATCCACGGCGGCAAGCTGATGTAGGGCCACTCGCAGCCGCCGCCAATTGCCACTAAATATGGCTAAAAGCTCCTTAACTCTGCACCTTTGCGGAGTACTTGAATTATTCGACAACTCTTTATGTTTATTATCATTGCGCACTTACTTTAATGCCCGATTAGACGGTTTGCGTAAGATGGTAGGCGGAAGGCGGAGGGCGGAAAGTGCCTTGTGCGACTAATTATAATTAATTTAATTAATTATCGCGCGGTGCATATTAATACGGCCCCCTTTGGTAATATAAATATAATGATGTATGGAGGAAAGGATTAAAAACTCCCGGCGCATTCACCATTAAGGAGGCGCATATATAACTTTCCATATGGGGGCTTACATTTGATTTACGCGCGACGGTTTTATATCCCTGTTCATTTTTAATGAATAGAAGATACACTTTGAGTTGCTAGATAATAAATTGCTTTAGATGAAATTATTATATTTAAAATTAATTTAAAAACAACATTAAATTTAGTACTAATATTAACGGGAAAAATCATTTATTCACATGTTATTACAGTTATTTAAATAAATTAAATAAAAGGAATTAGAAAAAGTAAATAATTTATTAATTATTTTCAATTTCTTTTTATTTAACCTACAAAATATTGAATATCACACACTATGATAAAAAAAATGGTTATATATATTAAAACACCATTTTGTGTTTATTGTTATAAAGTAATTGTATATTTTGATGCTTAGTGGGAAGATAAGAAGAGTTTATTCAGATTTATTAAGAACATTTTTACAGACATTAATATTAAGTGTACAAAAAATGAAATCGTTAGTCTGTCTTTGGCTATCGAAGGTATTTCTGAACTAGTTTGCCTATTCTTTTCTTAAATTTTTTACCCTAATGAAGAAGTATAAATCCGAGTTATACAAAGTAAAAAAGTATTTCAAAAGTATTACAAGTATAAATTAATATTTAATACAATGTAGTATTTAATTTCCTGAAAAATTATATGACATTGATAAAAGAAAATAGAGCCGAAAACAAGAGAGCAAACCGTTAGCGATGCCATAAAACGCAGGAACTGATTCCCGTCGAAAATCTCCACCAGGACAGAAATGGAGCGTAAAGTTGGCTGCTCCGCTCCCGTCCGTGTCCTTTATGGAAAATTATTTGGAATCCCTTAGGATCCCGGCACTAGCGACAAACCCGAAGACATATTTACGACGCCCCCTTGATCCTGGCGCGCGAATTCAATCACACAATGAGATCCTTTTTGCGTGCGGGGAAGTCCCTATTTACGATCGGGGCCTCGCTACGGTACCTGGTGCACATGTGAGAGCCGATTTTATTAGCGTAATTTCGGCCCAAGGTTTTTCGGAGGGCTTTGCGGCAACGTACGACGTGCACACTTAAGACCGCAGGACCACGCCAGCCAGATAACATACGAAACGTCGCAACGGCGCACATATTTCCGATGGCTTTATTATTTTTACATTTCCCCCAACGTCAGGGTTTACGAGCGCTATACTCCGGTAACGACCTTTCATTACGACTTTGAAATTATGACCACTCTATAGACTGTTGCTCGTTTAATGTGTTACTGATACCCTTCAATGTTCCAATATGTAATTCCCCCTAAATCCATCACATAAATACAATGGCTTATAATAAACTCAGATGAATTTATTGCGTTATATTTCAATGCACTCTTATTTGCAATTTTCAAGAACGCTCAAAATGTTATTAATTGAAAATCATTAAATAATTACGAAATTAATTACTTTTTTATTCCAATCGATTAGTTTGACGAATAAAGGACTAATAACCTTTCTTTGCACTTTTATTCAAATATACATTTTTAATGCTCTTCACATTAAAAATTGGCCTAGGATTGCAAAAAGTTTTTTTCTATATCTCTTAAAATAAAAATGGTTTCCATATTCCATATGCCACATATGAAAACTTTTTGTTTAATTTAAGAGATATCGAAAAAACGTTTTTGTAATCCAAGGCCAATTTTTAATGATAAAAACAACGGCGAAGAAAAAAAGTATCTATCTTTAACCGTTTCCGGGTTATAACCGGAAGTTGACGTTGAGTCATTTTGCGATGATGCCTGTAACTCCATAATTCTTAAAAATATAATAAAAACTTTCTTGAAGCAACATTTTAATCTGACTTCGAATATGTTATTACATTTGATTGATCATTTTTAGATTTTGAGTTACTTCTGAGATAGTTTTATAAAATTTATAACTTTGCAAAAACACAAAAAAATCTAAACAAACTAACAGAGACACGCTGTACATTTTTAATATACGGAAAAATTGTGCCAAATAATGTCATTTTCGATTATAGTCAAAATTAGAAAGGTGGAAGTTTGAGGTTATAACGCAAAAACTAAAAAAATATAAGTAAAATGTGATAACAACTATTTTTTTATAATTTTTTTTAACATAGCAGTTAAAAAAAACTTGGGCGCCCTTTTGAACCTTTTTTTTGCAGAATGTATTCTTTAGATCTCAAAAGAAGTTTCTAAATAATTTCCAGAGCACCATTTTGTTTTTATTTTATTTAAATAATTTATTGCCATCACAAGGATCTCCCTATATACGTTATTTTCAAAAATCTAAAAATATAACTTGTGCGCCCTTTAGGAACGATTTAAAAAAATATAACTTAGGCGCCCTTAAAGGACGATTTTATCTGCAGTATATATTCTTTTTGCTCTAAATAATAAAATTAAACTGTTTACAGAGTACTATTTTAAAAATATATACGGATTGGGATATTCTGATAATAAGCATCTAGATAAAAAACAAAAGAAGACACATTCATAATTCACAATTTTCATTATTTCTGGAAGATTTATTAAGTTTAGATTTTTAGTCATTAAACACTGATGAAATTTGGACAAAATAAATATATCCCGTTTTATTACATTTTCATTGCAAGTACATTTTTTATAAAAATAATGATAAAAGAATATACATTCAAGATAATCGTTCTTTTCATCGCACATTCTGCAATTACTTTTTGCCGTTCTAAAATTTTGTAAAATAATATTTTGTAAATAAATTCTGTATTTGTCTCGCATGGCGGAGGCGCCGGGATTTGTGGCTCGAAATTTATTGATACCTTCTCATGGGCCAATTCACATAAAATAAGTGTAGACTCTGAAAAACTATAGCCGAGCCTTGCAATACCCTTGGCATTATGATCGTGCAAACCATAATCTGCGGAAAAATTTCCGAAACCACTGACAGAGTTAAACAGATAAAGTTAGAAATATCCAGCTAGCCTGAAATCAAAATCGATCACAAAAACAAAATCGTTTTGTTATCAAGAAACCTAGCAAAACAAATACAGTCATTTAAATTTAAAATGCACATATAAATAGGAACAATTTAAGTAAATGCTATCAGACAAAATCATACCTACAAACATCCGACTGTGATAAAGCCAAAATAATCTTATTTTACTTTAGAATAAACGGATATATTACCGCTCGCTGGCTTTCGTAAGTAACTCTCCAAAATGGGAAAATATGAGGAGGATATATCTACAGAAGATTTTTTATTATATTAAGTGAATACAAAAATTTAGAATAATTATATTTTACCAAATATATTGAAAAATGTAGTCATAAATATGTTTCATATAAAAAAATCTATTTAATTTACCACCAATGTCCGGATGACCATTATTCATACACGCGCTGTTTCATTTCTGCATGCATTTAATACATATTTTTTTTTTTTTGTTGTGAGCCGGCGTCCAAAATTATCTGCAATTTTCAGGCGGGAAAATAAAGTGCAAACATTATAAATTAGTTCGGGGCACATTTTTCACGGGGCGGCGTTACAACATATCGTTCATACACATACGGACTGACAGGGAAATTTAGTTTGCTCCTAAATTAAATGTTTGCAAAATGGGCGGACGTTTAAAAGGGGCACCTTTTTATTTGCCCGCTTTGTACACACACTCGCCGCGTGTTTAAATAATTTGTATTCTCCGGACTTGTATTTAAAAAAAAAATAAAAAAAAGAACGCATCAAGGATTTATTTGTTTAAAGGATAATTGCGTGTGGTGGAACAATGGATTTGGTGGATGAAGCATTCCGGGACGGGTTTCGACGTCTGTAAGTTGAAATTATCAGAGGATTAAAGGGGTGCATTGTCGGTGCACAATAGGGGGGTAAAATTCTGCTGACGAACCGCGCGGTCTTCGCGAACTTAATGAGTATTTAGAGGAGTCGTCATCGCATCATTGCAAACGGTATCCCGTTTTATTAAATCGGGAAGACACCACATATGGTTTCGGATATTTATCATTAATTACAGCATTCAGTCTCTTGAAGGGTTTAACTACTGCAAGCTGTGCGAATGTTTTGTATACAATTGTCTAAGGAGTTAATTTTGCACTGAATATAAAATCTACTCAATTCACTAATGAAGGAATGACTATCTCTAATTAAATAAAATTAAATGTTTTATAAATTCAACAAATTATAACAGAAAATATGATGACAAAAATTTATAATAAAAATGAGCTATCGACCATAGATCTTTCTGCCCCAAATTTTAACATTATATTTGTTTTAAACTTAAATTGAATTTATTAGTTATAAGTTCCTTTACTGATTTTTAATAATTATCAAAACCTACTAAAGCCTACAAAAAACTTCATTACATTTTTTTAAACATATAGGCCCGACTTTTCACATTTAACTTCAGCTTTAATTAAGTTTCACTGTAATAAAATTTTACCGATAACTTTTCTCATCTAGAGTGCTTTGATTTTTGTTTTTATTTACATTTTGTACGCACTTATCTATTAAATTTGCTAGAATTACGTAACCTATAGCGTGTGGTTACTTTTATTGCCAACTAATTTTTTTTTGTAATAAAAAATCCTGCGGCACTCGTTCTCAATCATATGGTACTTCTTCTTTAAGAAGTATATTTTCAAATGAAACATTTTTTTTATTAAAATTTAAAATATAATTTAATAATAATATTTATTTGACAAAACAATTAATCGTAATATCTTAATTTAAAAAAAAAAAACTTTTTATATATCTTTTAATTGACTAAGCAAATAGAGTTAAAATGAAACATTTTTTTAAACAGAAATATGATCATAATAAACGAAAGACGACGCAAACGCCATCTTTCGTCTAATTTCATGATAACACATGAAATTAGGCGAAAGATGGCACTTACGTCGTCTTTCATTTATTATGATTAATATTAGGTATTGAGCCACAATGCAAGATCCGTTCAGTCGCCTTCATCAAGACATTGCACATGGAACACTCTAGTCTGATGAGGTTCGAAAAACCGAAATGGCCTTCACAAGTCATCAATACGCTAGTTGAATGGTTGCTGAACATTATATATATATATTCAATGACCCCTTTCTACCCACATGGGTGTAGGGTAATTAAAGAAATATGATATTAATAATGTTTCATTTTTTGCATAAATATGTTACTTACAATTGATTGACGTTTTCTTTAAAATAATAAATAGGGTTATGTTCAATAAAATAAATTTGTCACTGTATACATTTTATTGAAAATAATTGGATATGAATGAAGAGTATTGGGTGAAATTGATAAAATAAATAAAAGTGGTCGAAAATTTAATTTCGTACCGACACACTCTTACCTAATGGCAAAACGTCCATAATACCGTTCACAAGTTCTAACGTTTCAGTGTAAAATGGAAGTTAAGTCCAGGCGGAGTTATGGGAATAATGTGTCCGGTTGCATTGCATGGCGGCCACTCTGGAATGCTGATGACGTAGTGTGGGTCAGCGGATTATCGAGCATTCCATTCGCATACTTCGCTATGCTCGTGCCGCCGTGCAAAATGCGTTATACATGTATATTATTCCAGCCCTCCATTCGCCCATTGGCCCATCCTCTTTCCACGATGGCCAATATACATACACACATTACGAGACCTTTGATTTTACCCGTGTAATACGCCAGATTTTCATTACTGGGTCATACCTGAGCGTGGACGCGGCCACAAAGAGGGTGCACCCTTTCATGGCTTATTAATAAATTCCGAAATATTAATTGCCTATTAATTAAATACCTTTATAACTAAAAAAATCTGATATATTGCATAAACTACCAAAGACAAAGGAAATAATGGGAATTTTATTATATTGGTAATTAAACTATTTTATACAAATTCCTTCATATATTTTAACAATAAATTAATATAATAAAATGTTCAGCTACCATTCATTTCAAGCCACATGAAATTGTGCGAAAGATGGCGCTTGCATCGTCTTTAAATTATTATGATTAATAAATTATTTAATACATCGATTCATAAGTGTTTCGAATATAATAATTAATTAATAATTTAAAAATGAATATTTTTGTACGATAATTATTGTTTTTTTTTTCTTGTATACAACAGTAAAGTTGAGAATTATTAACTCTTGAATTAATTTCCCACTAACACTTGATGAAATTTGTTTAAACTATTAGGTACAAATTAAGCACGTGAATTGTTTCACAATAAATTTAAGATAATAAATCATTTGCAAAGAATGCTTTGAAAATGATGTAACAATCGAAACTAGTCATGAAGTAAAATATTATTTTTTTAAATTTATTGTAAAACAACGTTTTTAATTTGTATAAGGATTTATTGGGTCATGAGATTCAATGCCCCATTTAAATTTTAGATTTTAATTATTAGTTTTTTTTTTGCAAACGAAATGTATATAGTAAAATGGATATTTCGTAAAATAAATAAATATAAATATATTACAACATTCAATATGTTTTATTGATTATTAAGGCTTCCACTTTGTTATACATTTTGAGTTTTAAACATTTTTTAACTATGTTTGTATAAGTTGTTATTTTATTTTCGTAACTATAGTTTCGAAGAATAGAGCATCAATCAATATAAAACTAAATATAATTTGCATTAACAATTGAAGTGGATATATAAGCGGTATAACAGCTTTATTTAATACATTCAATTATGGAAAAAAGAAAATATTTTGAAAATTATTAAAATTAGAGTAATTAAAACAAGTACAAAATAACTTTGACAGTACCATCAAATGCAAATCTTTTTAATAGGTTTTTTGAAAACCTTTTATGATTAAGATCCCTCATATATTATTTTGTTCAGATATAGTTGGCAAGGAATAATTAAAAAAAAATAAATCTTAGAGATAATTAACATAGACATAAAATTTCTTACGTTTATCAATACTAAAACTATTAAACGATCTTGAATAAAACTCACCTTTTAACATAGCTTAGACAGTGCCGCAAAGAATTTTAGTCTAAATGACTTTAATACGAAATTAAAGTAGCCTAATTAACGAAATTATGAAAATATTTTTTTCGACATGTGTGTGTTATTTTAAAAGCGTTTGCGTTATATTTTGATTAAAAAATATATAAAACTAGCTCTTTTTTTTCTGCGGGGATCTTCCGAAAAGTTGGCATATGTTAAACCAATTTATTCTGCTGTTTCGAACTGCAGGTTAATTAAATGGAAAAGTTGATTAAAATATTTTAGGCATGCCTATTTTAGATGGCCATTATGATTGTATTCTAATGGCTCAAAATAACTGTCTTGGATCTGTTTACGCATTTTCATTTTCAAAATTACTTGGCCACAATAATTTATTAAGAAAACAAACACCGTGCATTAAAAATATCTAATTAAAATAATATGAAAGAAATCGATTCATCACTCATTTACATGACAGTTCAGCAAGCTAGCAAAGTTCTTATTTGCAAATCATCATAAATTCATGACAGGGCAGAAAGACCTACGGTCGATAACCCATGACAGACTACTATCCCGCCAATATGTATTGTAAATATAAATATTTGTAAAGAATTGTCATTCTGCTGTCTGAATAAATATGTTTGTATATATATATAAAATAAAGACAAAATAATAAAAAAAATTAAGATTATCAAATTGTGTAGGCTTTCACGACCATTATAATTGGAATTGTTGATTTTCGGGCTATCATAAGTTACCGAGAAAACACCGAAAAATTCATATGCCCTTAGTTCAAGGATCCACTGAAGATACCGACCGCAATTGTCAATGAAACGTTTGGATTAAACTCCAACAGATCACGGCCTAATATCCCGAAAATAAACAATTCCAATTTAAGATTACTTGGTAATCTATAAAATGTTTAAAATAAACAAATATAAGCGAATAATATGCAAGCAGTAGGAAACTTAAAGTAGCAAAGAAATAAGAATGACTTCAGTTTCAGAACTTAAAGAACACACACGCTTACTTATGTGTTCATCAAAAGGAGACATCAGTCATTCTTCAGTTAGTTTGTCAGTTACTGTTACAAAACGTTTAAAATGAGGGATGGAAATTTGAAGAGTAGGAAAAAGTTAAATAAGGAAAACGACATCAAAAGGCGTGCAACGAGATAGAGTAGCAAAAAAAAACTAAAATATATTTGTCGAGTTTAGCGAACATGTCTTGATTTTCCGAAGAAATCTCTCGATACCGGATTAGTCGTTTTTGTACATTGATGATAACGTAGAGCCGGGAACAGCTACAATTTTTATACAAAACTGTACTAGTCGTTAATTAGGTTCCGAAGAGCAGGGTTCTAATGAAGTGTAGAGATTTTTCATTTAAAAACAAATTCTAGAAAAATAACAAAATATCACGTTCATTTCTCTTTTGTGGTATTTAGCGTGAACAGAATTATTTTTTTCAGCAGAATTACAATACTTTACAAATATTTATATTTACAATACAAATTGATAGGTTAGTGGTCTGGAATTATAATAATTTATATTATATACTCCCATAGTTTAATAAAGAATCCAAATTCGTATACGAAAAATACGTAAATCGTTCAATTATTTTTTTTTTTCAACTTGACTTGGTTAAAATTAATTGGCGGTCGTTTGGTCACGACCATTAAACTGTTACACGAGCGTAAATTATGTTGTTGTATTCAATAATAAAGAATAAATCAAATTTAAGTGCCCCCAGTGCTCAAACGCCGTTACAAGACACAGAAAACTTTCCAGTGCCAGAACCACCATTCCAATTTTTCATATCCTCATTTCATACTATTTGGACTGGAAACGATTGCACGAAATTTGAAATTTGAAGTATTTTTGTCTTTTATTCTTAATTTGTTAGTTTTCTTAATTAAATTTTATTTTTATACAAACATCTTTATTTAGACAATATAACAACAAAATTTTACAAAATTTATTATAACAATATGTACAATTGTGGTAGTAGTCTGTCATGGGCTATCAACCATAGATCTTTCTGCCTTAAATTTCATATTTCCTTCATTTCACTTTAAGTCGACTTCTCTTCAACTGGTTGAGAAATGTTACCAGAAAACAAGAAATTTTAATTGATACATGTACCTTTTCGATGACAATGCGTTTTTTGGCTGGACATCTCACTTTTTCGTGAATTACTTCTAGAGGTGTACTTCTAATCTGTGTGTTTGCGATAATTTTTATAGCGAAGTTTGCAATTTTTATTTGACAATAGTTTGACGTTCAGTTTATGAACAATGAATTGCGAACCAATCACGTGCCGAAACAGAACGAATGGAGAACCAAACACAGTGCCGAAATAACTCTTCATGAATTTGTTATCGCGACAACAAAGATTTCTAGAATCGGATTGGTTCTAATTCATTGGTGTTTCGGCTCGCCTTCTTTGGCGATAGAAACATATGCCAATGAATTTGAGAATACTTTAACTGCGACTTGTAATAATTTTCACTCCCATTTTTTACTCACTATTGTTAATGATTATACAATATAATATCGATAACTTTTCTCCTCTTTTTTTTAATAATTAATTTAAAAAAAAATATCTTCAATTTGAGTCTCATTCACTTGATGAAACATTTTAGTAATATTAGGAATTATTGACATTTAGTTTGTTTTACACGTATTTACTTACGACTAGTTTCGGTACTTTGCCATTATCAAAAATAAATAAAATGGCGATGTGTCCATCACGGCAGTTTCCTCTGTGAATTCTGTCAAATTCATTATTGATTAATCATTTAATGGTAAATAAAAAATTATTAAACATGGATTTTTGTGTATGTTATTTCTTACCTTAAAAATGGCTTGTTAAAAATTCCATACACTGTATATAATTTATTTACCATTTTAATTCATTGGTGCAACATATTCAGTCATTAAAATAATTATTTAAAAAATTAAAGGCTCCACAGACAACATAAAAAGATTATAAAAATAATTGTTTATTTCTAAGGGAATTTATCAAGTAGATGAATATATTGCCCTTATAAAATGAAAGCTGAAGGTCCTACAATAAAAAATTTATAACAAAAATCATTTATTTTTTTCAAGATCTATAACTTTTGTTTGAAATATTTTTCTGTTCGAATAAAAAATGAAAAATCGCTAAGGGTAAAGTTGCACTTAATGAGTTTCTATTCTAACCAAAAGCTTTTCAGATCATTCCACTGTTATAAAAACCTTAGATATAAAGTTTAGGTTTAATCCAATCGTTTTATTTGTTTTTATTCACTGGTGCCCAAAAAATGTAAAATAAAGAAAGAATCAAACCACTACAGAAGAGAAAAATTCTCGATCATATAGAATATTCTTTCATTTTCACATAAAAAGTTTTTTGTCATTAAATTTATTTTTTAAGCTTGGATTAATTATCATGTTTTGTAATATGAAGCAATTTTGCAATCTATAGATTTTTTTTGTCCAGTTTTTGTCCAAATTAAAAATTTATCCAACTAAAACAATAATTCGCCTAGTGAAGTTAAATGCCAAAAGAGTATTTTTGGTCTTCTTAATAATTGTTATAACTGATTTTAAAAAAATGAAGTATATGTTATAGTTGTTATATTTTAATACTCACACCGCACAGTTGTATAAAACTGATCTAAACGAGCGCATATTACTAAAACAATATTTTTATAAATAGCGTTTTAGTTTCAAAAATTAATTCTTGGATTCCCAAAATTTATTTAACGTTATAGGACTTACTAGTGCTTTGGTGAATTATTCACTAAGAATAATATGAAAGATTAGTTCTTAGTTGTGCTAATTTCGCTTTGTAATTTTCGGTTTTGTATATTATCATTTTTGATATATTAATTAATATAATATATTGTTCAAAGTAATGTATTTTTCTTAACTTTGAAATATATTTATTAAAAAAAATGAAGGATGAAAAAACAATATATATTTTAGTTCTATTTCTATATATTTGGGATTTTTGTTTTCGCGATTTTTTATGAAAACGTTACACACGCAATGAAATACCTGCAGCGAATTGTTGAATCAAAATTTATATTATTTTGTAAACGAAGTTATTAATTAAATTCGACAGTCGGGATTAAAATAAGGTAAACCGAACGCGAAAAAATAACTCAGATTTATTGTGGCGTATAAATTATTAAAATGCCCATTATCGAAATTCCGCGCTCGGATCGGAAACGGCGCGTTTTAATTTCCAATAAATTCGGGAAACAAAACTGCGGCGCCCCCGTGCACCCCCTCCGCCGCCCACCGAACTGCCCGGCTCGCTCCGTGAAATAGGAGGGATCGATTTGATTTATACAATCAAAGTAAATATGCGCATAAATCACGGTGTTTTATTAAATTATCCTTGGCACGAGAACCGGGGGCGACCGATTATCCGTCTGAGTGGCCGCGGCAGTTTATGCCGTTGGCAGGAAAAATTGAGGAAGGGACGCGCGCGGAACGGGCGTAGTAGGGGGTTGTTTCATTTTGCTAATAGTGCGATTATGCCAGGATGTTAATTTGAAATTGAAACGGCGTAAAAGGGTTATCGGATTTCGGGGAAAAGGGCTTTCCGTTTTACGCTTTCCGCGCGCGTGTATAAATAACGTAACGTAAGTAATGAGTGTTTGTTTAGGTGGATGCCACGTGTATATGAGATAAGACCGTAATTATACATCACGTGTGGTTGTGTTGGTATAGAGTGTTCAGTTATTAGCAATATTCAGAGATAAGGGATTATTTTTCATTAATGCCGGGACGCGGAACAGCTATTCCGCTGATACGTATCTGCATAAAGAACCACTTGACGCATTTTAAAAACTTCGACAAGTGTACGGGAAAATGTGCCCGTATCGCTTTCAGACTTATAATACGAATTCAGCTTCGATACTTGTTTTGAATAAAGATTGCAGTTAGTGAGTGATTACAATGGAAATAATGCTGATTCTCGTATACGTTGAGCTCCAACTGTTTCATATTGCTATTATAATTCCGACCGGTTTTTCTAACTATTATTGAAACAGATAATCAAAGCCATTCACTAAGTAAAATTTTAAGTTTAACGTGTACGTTATATTTTATCATAATTTTTGTAATAGATATATATACATAGAATGTAAAGTTAATTAATAACGTATACGTTAAACTAAACATTTTCTAACTGATTATACAAGTAAAATATACGGTTTTGTTTTTAAGTTTCACAGACTTATTGTAGAAAACACTGCTACAATTGTTTCTATACACAGTATCATCATCAGACAGCTGATGTAATCATTACATCAGCTGTCTGATGTGATCAAGTAAGAGCCTCTACCACAGAATTTTTAAACATTTTCTCTACGGAATAGCCTCGATTATGTTTTTTTAAACGTTTACAAATATCACTAATAGCATCGCTAATAGAATTTCCAAAACATCCTCAAAATAGATTTTTAAGCATTTTTTTTACGTTACGTAAAAAATGGTCCATTTAACAATAATTGAACGCATTGAGATTGAATAATTCTAAAAAGAATAAAAGACAAACTAATAAATCAATTTAAAATTGTTCAGCAATAAACCTATAAAACAATTCTATCCCGCCCAAAAGAAAACCCTCCACGCACTTAATCCACCAATAAAAACAGCATTGTAGTACATTTTTTTCTTTCTCTCCCTCTACAAAACAGGAAAACATTTCCGTGGAGCACGCACGAAATCACAATGCTCTCTTGCAAATTCCATTACGAGACAATAACGCCGGGGAGTATCTATGAAATTAAACTGTGAAAAGGACCGCATTATCCTCAATTACCGAAATGGGCGCCGCGCGGCAAAAAAAAAGGAAAACGAGAGAGAAAAAGATGGATATCGCCGGGGAAATGCAATTTCCCCGGAATCGAGTTCCGAGAGTGTGTGTGTGTGTTCGCTATTAATTAATATTTGCCGCTCCGGAAGTTTCTATTTAAGTTTTGCGCACACGTACACAATCATATATAAATTTCTCGGGTCGGATTGGAGGCGCGAATGTCCGGAACAGTTCGGAGATTTGGTCCGGTATTTACGGTTACTGGGGTAGTAAAATGCAGAGCTTGAAATTAGGCACGGATTTGATTAGATTGACAAAGCGTAAATAAGGGTTCTTTTAAATGACTAAGAAAATTTATGTATAGACATTTTCCTTGGCTAAATTATTATTTTTGTATTAGTAATTAGTGTGTTTAAATAGTGTAAGATCAATCGCCGATTATAAATGATCTAAAAGACTGGAGATCGATTATTAATGTCGTTCACACTCATAGATGCTCCTTGACGATAATTGATCCTTTTTTAAAATTTATATAACATCTTTATTCGTGTCAATCTGCAAAACTAAATGTTATTTACAATATATGTGTTAGAATTTAACGAAATGGCTATCGACCAGAGGTCTTTCCGTCTTTTTAATATTTAATATAACATAATAATAATATTCTCAATTGCCCAACAGGAAGAGACCCAATTACAGAGTAATAATAAATTAAAAATAATACATATTAATAAATTACAACTTTGAAATTCACGAATGAAAAATGCAAAAACCTGTTAATCCGATCGTTTTTAACATATTTAAATATTTATTTCAAAAATAACATTTATTGTGAAATTTAAAAATAATAGAAAAGAGGGATTTATTCACTTGATCACAGTTATTTAAATAAATTAAATAAAAAGAATTTGAAAATAATTAACATTTTTTATAAATTTTCTATTAGAAGCGAGATCACTTTTATAGCGTTTTTTATTATAGAGTATTATTATAAATAATGGACCCATTTTCAAAATTCGCATTTATTAAAACAAATCAAAAATTGACAATAATTGTAGCCATGAAAAGAGCAAGATTTAAAAATGTTTATGTTGCAATTTTGAATAATAATTTTACAAATCCCATTGTGTCTTTTTCCACTGAGGTATAAAGTTGCATCGTCGTTAAAAATAACACTCTGTGGAAACGCGTCATCCTTAATCATTTCTAGCACATAAGCACAAAATTCGAGACTCTTCTCTTTATCATTGAGTTGAGAGCCTGTATAAGTTGTAACCGGTAGGGCATGCACAGAAAATGTCGCCTAAGAACTTTTCATACAGTTGGTAGGGGTATTCCAAGACATCTGCTAGCTCTATTGATAGACTGCTAACAAATTTTTCTTCAATACCTCTGATATCATCCTCAGACATACGCGGTCGGCCTGTGCTTTTTTCTTTTACACATCCTTCCATTCCATTGAAATAACTAACGGCTAATGGAATTTTTAGTTTTGTTATTAGATGGGAATTATAGGGCGCTTCAATATATTTATTTATTCGCGCTCGAAAGGTGCACGCATGCATTAAATCAAGAAATTTTACCTCATCGGCAACAGCAATGAGTGTGTTATTGAGCATTAATTCTGGATGTTGTACCGATGTACGTACCTCGTCTTGATCGATGATATCTTAAAACCATTGCAGGATATCCAATTACCAATTTTGAAAATTGATACTTGTAGTTATCTTCTAGCTATAGCTAAAGATCTTGAAGCGCAGTAAATTGCGATATTACCTTAATACAAAACTGGCTACAGTTTACAATCCCATTAATACCTTAAACAGAGTTACGCTCAAAACAAAGCCTTGGGGAACTTTATACTGCTGGATGAAAGCGCTTGACAGATTTGGGGTCTTAAAAATCGCCGCAGAAACAAAAACTTCTCAATTAAAATTCCCCAATGTAAGAGGAATCTCGTTAAATAAATAAATAACCCATAGGTCCTCTTATTCTCCTGTTACGTAGCGTTTTGAGAATCCCGTAACGTCATATTGTATCGTAAGTCTTCTTAATATCAAAGAAGGCTGCCACTAAGTATTATCTGGATATAAATGCATTTTGAATGGCAGCCTCCAGTAATATAAGGTGATCCATAGTGGATCCCTTCAGAATCCACACTGTGCATCGCTTATATAATTATGGGATTCTAATAACCACGAAATTCTGCGATTCCGCTCGAATAATTTACAGAAACAGCTATTAAGCGCTTTCTGAAGATAACTTATGGGGTTTCGTAGGTTTTTTCAGCTTTCTAAATCGATATTAATATTGCGTACACCATGATTCTGGAAAAGAGTAGGTTATCCAGAGCAGGTTAAAAATATTTCAAATAATGCCAAGTTGTTGGTCTCTTAGATGATTCAGAAATTGGTGATATATGAGATCAGGCCCAGGAGATGTATCGTGACAATCGCGTAATGCAGAATTCAAATGGCTCGTTATAGTATTCAGAATTGGATGATGTAAAATTCAATCTACGAGCTTTCAGATTATCCTAACTAATATTAATTTACTAAAAAAGTGTTTTATTTACAAGTAATATTTATTTATTTAATCGTGTTTAAACTATACATTATGGTGTTCAACTGTACTTTTTTCCTTTCTAGTATAGAACTATTTAAGAACCTTATTTCCTCTCACATCTGCGTTGAATGGTGTTTTTTGAAAATAGCATTTTAAATCGTTGAAACCTGGCCTGACTAAGGAAATGGTCAAGAATATTTTATAATATATAATAACTTTATTACGGTAATTATGTTTTTACAAGATTTACATATATTTTTCTACGACCACTACTGAAAACGATCAATTACGTACAAACAACATTATTAGAAAACGCATCTTTACACACGACCCGTGCGTAAAATGTTCGAAAGCACAGTTAGGGAATTTTTGTTTTCTTAAATGTATGTTGGCAGAAGTAATACTTCATTGACGTACAAACGTCAAATTTAACAATCCGGTTCCTGAGAGGTAAGAAATTCCACAAAATATAGTTGAATTTGTATTAATTATTAGTTTTAGTTACTTGCAATGTCTAGCGACAGTAAAATTGATATGTGTACCCCTCCAGAAGTAACCAATAAAGCAAAATCTGCTACTGACAATTTGTTGCCTGAAAAGTTCCGTAAAAGATACGAGATCATTTATAACAAATTTATGAATTGGAGAAAAGAAAATAACGTTAGTTCATTCTCTGAAAATGTTCTTTTAGCATATTTTAACGACCAATCGAAACATTTCAAACCAAGTTCGCTTTGGTCAATTTATTCAATGCTAAGGGTAACTCTTAATGCTAAAAATAATATAAATATTGAAAATTAGTCAAAATTAGGAGCTCTGCTTAAACGGAAATCAGATGAATTCAGGAGTAAAAAATCTAAAGTATTGACATCAAAAGAAATTTATTCTTTCTTACAAAATGCCCCAGACGCCAAGTATTTATTTGTAAAAGTAAGTATTTAAAATGCAGTGAATACACTTTTAGATCTCATGAATTTAGTTTGTGGTATTAACATGAGGTTAGGAAGAGGGGTAAAAGTTAATTAAATCCCCCTACTCTGCTGACTTTAGCTAGGCCAAATAAGGGATGGAGTAGTGGTAATTGGAGTTGGTAAGAAAATTTAGTTCTTTCTCGGTAACAGTAAATTCGGGGTGTAGCAGTGGGTCGTAGAAAAAGTATAGTACACAACTCGAGTTGTAAGGAAATGACGCACTTGAGGAATTATGCACAAACGTTCCTCTTCGTGCGTAAAATGCTTCTTACAACTCGTGTTATGTAATATACTATTAATAAAAGTTTATAAATACGTTTTACAACAAATTTAGAATATGACAATGCAACAAGGATGTTTGAAAATCCAGATCGTTCAATAAGAAAACAAAAAAATGTTCACTCAATTATACAGAAATTTATGTAATTCTCTAAGATATTGCTTAAAATAATTAGACTTCAAAGGTTAGTGAAATAATAGTTTTAAAACCAGATAAATAATAATGTAGTAAATAAATGTCCAGACTCTTAAAATATATTCTGTTCCAATTTTTGGTTTTGCGACCTGCACTACCACCATTTTTACTGCATCGAAGCGTAACAAATAACAAATGCTTCTTTTGGTCTTCGGTATTGAACGGTATCGACAACCACGTTAAAGGAACTTTTCTAACAATGAAACGTACTTTGAGAGAGCTCTGGAACTATTGAAGCCGATGCCACAAATGGCCAATGGATAAACCTGCATGTTTATTTAAACATAGCTAGCTAAAGCCATTGATCGCGTGGCACGAAAATAAAAAAAAAAACTCCTAGGATACTGATAAAAATGTGTATATATAATAAAATTAAATTAATAATTAATGGTATTAAATAAAGTTCATGTCTTAAAAAAAATAATTCGATAATTCTAATTTCCCGTCGTGAAGTTATTTATATTGCGGAAAATGAGCAAGAGGGGCAATGAAAAGAAAACGGCAAGCGCATATAATAACCAATTACGTTTTGGAACCGAGAGCGAGTTTAAGTATGTAGCAGGACTCGGGACGTCTGTCGGTGGCATCTAGTGGCACACAACGATTTATACGACATCTGTTAGTGATAAGCAATGCTCCCGCCCGAATGTATTCGACTCAAACTTGATTCCTGCCCGGCTTGTTACACGTCCACGCCAAACCGTTCCATCCCCCTTACGCCCGCCGGCGAGTAGCCAGGGTGGGAAAGAGACGGCCTCAGTCCCCCCGCGTGGACCCTATTGAAACTGGGTCGCTTTCAGAAGTTATAGGTTTGAACCGTCTGCTTTGTACGCCTATTCAATTATTATGTTATTGTGCTTATATATAATAATTGGTTGTGATTTATTGTGTAACTTAATGTGGAGGAGAATATTATAATCATAATTGTTCGGGGGAGAGGATTGACACGGAGTATTTCGTGTGAGATATTAGGGGGGCATTCTGTTGTGCGAAGAATGCGCAAGTTTCTAGGGAGGGAGGGGGTAAGGTCTTGGCTCTCCTTTGGATATTGTTGCGAGTAATGATCTAAGGATAGTGTTATCACAACTACTTAGTTTTCCAAGGAAATTTATTAAGGGTGCGATATAATGACTAACAACTTCCAAACTTTTAAACATGTTACTAATTTTCGATTAGCCATCGTTAGCGACTTCATAAACTTTTTTATACTCCATTTAAAAAAATATTGTAAAGTGAAAAAAAAAAAGAATGAAAATCTATTTCTTAAATCATATTTAATGTATCTATTTTCTGTATTTTTCACCTCGCCTAGGAAATATTAATATACAGGGTGTCTCAGCGTGCGCGCCGAGTAGTTTTACTTTTACATTTAAAAAATTATTAGGTTTATGCATATTATTAAAGTTAACTTTATTATTGATGTAAAATCTGAAAAAAAAGAACAGAAAGACCTCGACGGTGCTATCGACCGGAGGTCTTTCTGAAAAAATATAAAATATGAGGTATTCCATTAGAAAAAATATAACTATGATACGCCATGCTTTTATGAGACACCTTGTATATTTGAAACTAATTTTAAAATATGGTCCTAATAGACCTATATTAAGATATACATCTTGGCACATATAGTCTTCACGTAACGTAATCCTAGTCCGATATATGCTAAGACATACGTCTACATCATGCATAAATGACGGAAGTATCAAGTTTCATGAACCCAATAAAAAATACAATTATTCTTAATATGAACGGTTTTAAATTAATTGTTGAAATCAATACGAAAGATCCCTTAATGTTAAAACCATATATTTTCAAAATAAACATTTATAAAATATATTAAATTACAAATTGTTTCTTCGCATTACATCGTTTATTTTACATTATTTAAGTAAACAAGAATTTAAAAATAATTAATTTATGACAAATAAATATTTTTTGTTTTCATTTGCTCTTTAGAATACAAAACGTAAGCATCTAAAAAGAATAAACATCCATTTAAACAATTAAAAAGTTGCAATATTTAAAGGAAACTAATTAATTATTTACTTGTTCAGAATTAATTATTTTCCAATACCTTTGTAATTTACTTTAATTTAAAAAATTGTCAGTGTTTGAATTAATACTCTTTTTTTTATCATAATAGAAACGCGTTAATTAAATAATTAGTTGGTTAAAATGAAACTTAAAGAAAGGTAATTTGTCGGTTGCTTTGCTGTTATAAACACACATTATAAATTGCCTATAATTTATTAATTCAGAGTTACATAAAAATAATCACAATTAAAAATAACGGAAACATACCGGGTGTCCAAATAAAAAAAGGTCACCAGATAAATTTCAGTACCTAGAGCTTTCAAATTCGGCCCAATAGGCTTTTCAATGAATATTTAATAATAAATGAAAAATTATTAAATGCAGAATTAGATTGTTGTCTTTTAAGTTAAGGAGGGGCACTTTGAAATTAAAAAAAATAAAAATTTATTTTTTTTTGCATTATCGGCAATTATATAGCATGTTGTGGCAAAATTCCAATTCGATATCCGAAGTCGTTACAAAGATACAGCAAAAAAAATGTTATTCTTCCGTTAAAATTATTTGAATACAACTCAAATCTTTAAAAGCAATTTTTCTCGAAACGACATTTTTCCAAACTCGCGAGACATATATATTCTAAACTTTTAATTTGATAATTTTGATTGTTAATTTTATTAATTTCTTGAATAAATTGTCGTTAATTATAGCGAAAATATCGTCCACCTCTACCATATTCTTGAGAAATTAACCATTTTACATTTCGCAAAACTTTCTAAATTGTTCATGAATAAATTTGCCAAAAAAGGAGAGAAAGGATTTCCCATAAGCTGTTCCGAATGTGTCTTTAAAAAAATTCCATTAAATTCGAAAGTGTTACATTCCATAACTAATTTAGTCAAATCAATTCAGGATGATTTAATTGAAATTAAAACACTTGGTTTGTTTCACTTATTTAGTGAATCTACGTAAATTTTGATTTTATTTTCAGGGACTAAATTTTCTATTAAAAAAAATGTTTTTTAAAAACACTAAAGTTTCATCAATTGGTATACTTGGAAATAGTGATTGAACGTCAAAAGAAAAAATCTCAGGACCAGTAAATAGGCTTTCTTAATTCATGCAACATTGTTAAACCCCGAAGAAGGAGAAAAACAATCTCCGAAAGCTCGGTTGTTCTCGATAAATTGATTGCGTGAATTAAGGTTACGATTTAATAGAGATAGCTATATAGTAAAATGGAAATAATCGTGCCATTCTTTTGGATTTAATAATATGAATATGTATTTACATTTTTATATCTGCCAAGTGTAAAGTATCAGTCTAAATAAAAAATAAATCGTTAATCGTGTATTGTTCAAGTTAGAAAAGAAAATTGTGAGATATAATGAAATTGAAAGGTAATGACTGCTAAGTTGTTTGAATGCAGGATTCAGTGGAATCCTTAAAATTTTCATTGCGCAAGTTTTTAATTTATAAGCAAAAAAAAATTGTTATAAATTTGATCAAATTTAACTCAATCATTAAAACATGCTGATTATTAATTTTACTTGTTATATAAGACTAAATAAATATATAAATGAAAAGATGCATTTTTTATTAATTAATTAAATATGATATTCATTTTAAATTATATGTATATTTATAAAATTTAAGAAATCCAGTGCACAATACTGAGATATAATTTAAATGACTTAAATATAAAGTGGAAAAGAAACAGAAATCCCAGATTTCATGTCAATTATTACTATTTAATGTAAAATTGATCAATCTTTCATTAAACCTTTCGCTTAAATCATTAAAGCATGCTAATTATTAATTTTACTTATTAATAATAGAGCATTTAATTAAATTTAATTAACAGTGGTAACAGGGACGTCGACTAAACGAAAGAGATAGCTATATAAATATTGGCAATCACTAATTCGAGTTAGATTGTGATCAATGAACAATATTTAATTATACATTAAAGTAATTTTAAAATAAGCAGGAATTTCATTAGATGAATTAAAAATTATTTTAATGTTTAGTTTATGTGAAAAAAAATGAAAATTGATTAAATTTATAGCAAATTTTAAATTCTATTGTTTTAAGTTTTAATAAAAAAGACACTGATTTATTTCGTTCGTATAAACAAAGTGAATCAATTTTTTTTTTAATTAAAAATTTTACACTTACGCATTTAATAATGCTGTTCTCTACGTGCACGTTGGAAATTCTAATTGATTAATTAACCACACTATTCAAACATTAAAATATTACTGCATTACTTGTATTAAATTGAAAACACACTAAAATATTATTATTTGAATTAAATCAACAGAGATTTGAAGTAAACGTGTTGAATTACAATCACTGAATAATTAACTTTTTTTTTCATCGACTGATTGTTGATATGGAAAAAAAAAAAACATGAGTCATCGCCGAGCGATGTGATTGTTCCGGGCGGCGATGCCACTCCGGAGCCTGGCACCGCTCTCCTTTAAAAAAATTATTATAGTTGATGAATCCTTATCCTTGTTCTCTTTCGCACTTATTCATTATTACTTTTAATTACATTTTTTCGTTCTGGAAGAACTGCAACGTGGTGCGACTTTGGAATTTAATCGTGGGAGAATTACAAGTGATAAAATAATGCGGTTTTGAATTTTCGCATGCTTTGTTCTTGTGTATTCAAGGATAATACAGTGCGTCAACAAAAAAATAAAATAAATGAAGAACATGGCTTTTACGACGGGTATGTTTAATTTAAATTAAAATATTTCACAGATCTTCATCTATGAAATATTTTCTTTTAGTAAATTAAATAAAAAGGAATTTGAAAATAATTAATTAATTGTTTTAATATTTAGACATTGGTAGTTCATATTGTATGAAATAAATATGAATAAATTATTAAAAATCAACCAATAAAACACAGGTTAGATTGAATAACTTTAAATAATTAATAAATTATTAAAAATCAACGAATAAAACACAGATTAAATTGAGTAACTTTAAATTCTCGATTAGTTTCAGGTTATTAGTCCATTTTCAAGAGAATAAAACAAATTTTAAATTCTCCTGAAAATGGGCTGATAACCCGAAACTAGTCGAGAATTTAAAGTTATTCAATCTAATCTGTGTTTTATTCGTTGATTTTTAATAACTTATTAATTATTTAAAGTTATTCAATTTAATCTGTGTTTTATTGGTCGATTTTTTTTTAATTTATTCATATTTATTCCATGATTAATAAATTATTCCCTCTTTAGTTACTGTAACATTTTGACTTATGTTACATAAGTACTTTAAGAAAAGTCCAATAATGTTGCATAAAAACAACATATTATACGTTTTTGTTGTTTTTGTTAAGAAAAGTTCCCCAATTTCACTTAACTATCTATAACACGTTTGAATATTTATGACACGTTTCCGGATCGGCTAACTAACACGAAACAAACACGAGGCCGGATAAATGGGACTCGCCATCAACAAGTCCTGATAAAACCCGGAGCTTTTTGAGAGAAAATAATTTGTCTAAAAGGTAAGATAGGATTTTTTGCATACTCCATATTTTCTATTTTTATGCGCATTTCAGTAGCGATTTTTTTTGCGAAAAATCTAACTTTTTTTTTTCGAAAGCCGCCATTTTTTGCGAATTTTGAAAAAAATCTACAGTACCTTTGAAATTATTTAGTATAAATAAAGTAGAAATATCTTTCTATAACATATAGAAAACCCAAACCAATTCCTACAATCCTACTATTGAAAAAAAAATATATATATATCAAAATACACCTTAATTTTAGCTTGCTTAGTAGGGGTCCCCCCTTAAAGCGAAGTATTTGGAAGAATGTTATTTCTTCCCTTACAACGGCTCAAAAAGTTTTCCCACACTATTTTTTTATTCCTTGAACATTATTGATGCGTTCCCAAAAAATGTTTTGTGTTACTGAAATTTGACATTTTAAAGTTTTATTTCACAGAAAAAAAATTGTTTATTTGTAAGGGATTATATCAGGCAGACGAAATTCTTTCGCTTATAACGTGAGCACAAAATATTCTACAAGAAATTGTATAATAAATATATTTTAGTTTTTCAAGATCTATAACTTTTATTTAAAACATTATCCTATCCGAAGATATACTTTATTTTACTTTACTGTAACTTTATTTTACGGAATTCTCCATTATAATTTATTACATTTTACAATAATTTACACATTTGTATATAATCAGGTAAGTATTCCTAAACTATTAATAATTAATAAGTAAGATAAGTGCATTCCTAAACAGTTCAAAGAATTGATTCAGTGTTGCTTATGACTTCACAAACTAACTTCTACGGGTATATAATTACATAATGGAAACAATAATTTACCTAAGAAAATGTAAAATATACAATATTTGTTTTAAATATCCATCGATGAAATTAATATTTATTTAACTATTGTGGAAAATAATTAAAACGATAGGAGTAAAGTTACATATTATAAGTTTTTATTCTAACCAGAAGCTCTTCAGATCTCTCCAATGTTATAAAAAGCTTAGATGATACATTTGGGTTCAATCTATCAAGCTGCGTTTGCGCTATCACTCAGATTATTTTTAAAAATCGTTGGAATGGACTCAGAAGACCTAGAAACAGGTATTCAGTTATGAAAATAGCAATTGGAAAATGTTTGTATTCACGAAACTTTTCCTTGTACAGGGGTCCGGGGAAAATAAGTCATTTCACAGTTAAAGTTGAAAAAAGACGAAAATCAAACTGAAAGAAAACATTCATGTCAATAAAACACAACATCTATCTTTAAAATATATGCTGATTTTATAATATATATATAAAATTATCTTTATTCATTAATATTTTACAGATGTAAGTTATAATTTGTTAAATAGTTTTTTTCTCAATATATAAATTACTATTCATAAATGTTTTGGATTGTAAGACCTCCGGTCGATAGCCCAGAACAGACAAACCTTTATTTTAAAGTATATACTCAATGTTTGTAAAAAAATAATTGTCTGAATAAAGATATATATATAAATAGTTACATTTTGTATGAGTAACCAATGTTGTAAAAATAAAACACTTGTTTTGAAATGAAAGTCTTATTACTTATAGAAAGTCGGAGAGTAAAGTTCGTACAGTTTGTCGATTCGTAAAGAACGCGGTAAAAATGTGGGTTATCGGGAAAACTTAGTTCGCGGAAATTCCAGCAGGGAGCGACTGGCTACAGTCCCTAACACTCCGCGAACCGACCCGTCCCCCTACCCATTTCCCTCCCCTCTTTCCTTCACTCGCCCGCCACGACCCTTATTTATGGCCACCCATTACGGAATAAACACCGCCTAATTTGTTTTGTTATTAAGAAATTTTTAATCATTTAGACGCCCCAAGTGTTATTATTATTATTTTTTTGTTACCTCAGCTCGAATAATAATAACCTAGCTGGGGTGTGTGTGGGGCGGTTTGGGGTGGATTTTTTATGTAGTGCATGTGATGGGGGAAAAGTTGGGATTATCGCGTGGTTTTCCCCGGCAGTGCTTATCGCGCGCTTTTCACTAGTTTCCCGGCCGCGGAACGCGCCAGTTATTCATTAGTTTTCCCCGGCCGCACAATTGGAAAAAGTTTGGCCGCAGACTCTTTTATTTACTATTTTGAACTATTTATACTGTATAATGAAACATTGTTGAGACGATTACATTTAGTAAATATTAAATAGGAAAAGTTTTAATCAATTTTTATAATAAACAAATATTAAAATATTTAAAACTTTAAACGCTTGTTTGCGAATATTGCTTGAAAAAAAAAAAAAAACTCTATTTTTAACACCTTCATTGACTAATTTTGTTACTTCACCTGTTTCACCATTATCGCCTTCATTATGAAAATAAATTTATTTTATTTATATTTTATATTTATATATAAATTATCTTTATTGTCAACACATATTGCATGTGCTACAGAGATTATAATAATAATTTGATATAATATAATATAATATAATATAATATAATATAATATAATATAATATAATATAATATAATATAATATAATATAATATAATATACATCGACAATCGGCTACAAGCCAACAGCCTTTCTTTCATCATATTTTTAATTTTTAGAATGATTATGAATATAACAATTTAATTTATATAAAAAATAAAAATATCTTATCAATGAATACCCGGCGCCATTACCATTTGATATTTTACACTTTTGTTGGCTGAAAACATTCAATTTTATTTCTTTTTATCGAGACAAACGATGAGCCTGAATGTTTTTAATTAATTTATCAAGATACATTTATTTTATTTATATATACAAACATCTTTATTTTATTTCATACATATTTATTGTAATACAAAATACAATAAATAAAAGAAACTGCTATCGATCGGAGGTCTTTCGACATATTTTATTTTTTTATATTAAAGGATTTAATAATAAACAAAAGAATTATATTAAATGTACTACGCCAATCGTACATTTAATATAATTCATTTCGTATTTTTTCTCTTCTTTAAATACTTTAATATAAAAAATAAATAAAATTAACAAGTCAATGACCTTGGCAGTCAACGCCGGTAAAGTGGGATGGGTTTTTAGTCGGTAGGCTATCTGAAAAAATCTGGAAGGAGTCCGACACAACGTCCGTAAATGGATTTCTCCTTCCACAGATACAAAAAAAATTAATTATGATAATTTATAATTGGACTTTATTCTTATTATTTAAAAAATAATACAGATTTATTGGTTGTTTAAATAAAAATAAATTAAATTGAATGTTTTCAGTCGTCAAAAATATAAAATTTTAAATGGTGAATGCGCCGGGCATCCACTGATTATTTTTTATATCAATTAAATTGTTATGTTCATAATTATGCAAATACACCTAAAATAGCTAAAAAACGGAATAACAAAGAATTCATTTGTTTAAAAAATTATATTTCAAGGCAGACTATTATTATTGTAAAATTTTAAAAGATTGTTTTGAACCATGAAAATCTAGCAATAACATATGGAAAAATCAGTTTTTTTTAAATAACAGCGTTTTATCGTTTTCGTTTGAATTAATGATATTTATAATTGAAACCAAAGCGACAAATTGGGGATCATTAAGAAAATTATTATTTTTAATACATTTTTTGTTTGCTTGTTAGATTTTCGTGAGGGACCGTGGTCTGCCAGCGATTCAAATTAATTACTTTTATATTTGAAACAAACACGAAAAATTAGTGATGCTAAAGAAAAATATTGTTTTTTCCACATTTTTGTTTGTTTATTGGATTTTCGTGGCGGCGCGATGTCCTAGCGGTTGAGGCGCTGGTTTAATTGTAGAATCGCCGTGGATGTTCGGGTTCAATATATAAATTTGTGATGTTGACTTAATATGCTATGTTTTATCCTCATTTTCATTATCCATATATAAATATCCTATCTTTACCTACCCTAAATAATATATATATATATATATATATATAATATGTTCGTGGTTAGAGATAATCTTTTAAACATTTTACAATAGTAATAGTCTATCATACAGAGAAATTATTTATCTACAGGTTACGGACCTTCAAAAATCAATTTCGTTGATAATTATTTGATTAATCATTTACGCTAGTTAAAAAATTGTGGTTTCGTAAAGGGACTAAAAGTTTTAGATTGCTCATGAGCGTTACAGGACTGTACTTTAAACTTTTAGCGTGTTGTTTTCAATTGGCGATGTTTCTTGAACCGTTTTAAATTACAAAATATGCTTCACATACAATATCCTACATCCTTACAATTATTAAATTAAGCAGCAAACAAATTTTCGTTATTTTCGTCTAAACCGATAAAAAATGACTCTTAAATTTTAAAAATTAAATTCTCTTTTATTGGTAGATTTAAAAAAAAATACTCATATTTTTCTTACATATCTCTGTATTCCCCATAATATCCTTTCTAAATACAAATGTTCTCTCATCACTATTCATCAATTCATTTGCACGAATCAGGACAGTTCAGCTAGCTAGCATAGATTTTTTTCTTTGACTTCATCATAAATTCATTACAAGATAGGAAGACCTCTGGTCAGTTCACTTATATTCAGTTTAGCGAACTTGAAGCATTGAATTGAGATTTGATAGCATATGTCTTTATGGTGGAGTTGGTAACGCAATCGAAGGTCATGGGTTCAAATCTCGTCAGCGATGTTTTTTTACACTTATATTTATATATATCAAAAGCACTACACTCCTTGTGGAGTTTCGCTGCTTCATCATGAAGCCCTTACAATCCTTTTTGTAGGGTGGATTAATCCCAGAATATAATTGTTACACTTATATTTAATAAATTTAAATTATATCTCAATGCTGTACATTGAAATTTCTTCAATTCATAGATATAAATATAATTTAAAAGGAATATCAATTAAATTAATATATTGTAAAAGTCTACCAATTGGCTATAGACCAGTAGTCTTTCCACCTAATTTATATATATATATATACATCTTTATTCAGATTATACATATATTACAAAAGAATATAACGTAAATAATTACAATAGATATAGGTGCTGGTCTTTGTGCCTCCTAACTTATATTTATTATGATATGAATACTTCTTAATAATCTCATTTTAGTTTAATTCGATTAAAATATTTTTTTATTAAAATCTATAAATATACTAATCAAGAAACACAAAGCACTGAAGCAAAATTAAGTTTAGCCCGGACATACATAAATAATACAAAAGATAATCCAGTTGAGAAACTCTGGCACATCCTAGCATGCGAACGAACGAACGAATGAACGTACACATAAATTTATGTTATGAATGTACATTTTGCCGGATGCGGTTTGTGTGTACGCAATTAGAAATTTTAATTAAGGTTAATAATAATCAATTATCCGGGGTAGGCTCGGGGTGCATGTTGGGGATCTATAAGGTTTTAAGGTATCGCATTAATTAATAAATGGAATTTAAATCCCCCAGTAAGTACTATTAGGGATTACGCTCCATTGTCCCGCTCACTGAATTATGATAACCATCTTTGGCCCAATTCGCAGTGTCGATGAAACACATTTTTCATGTTGTTGGATGGGTTGTGTTTTAATAAAGGTTACATCTTGTTAATCATTTAATAGAACATGGATAATATATTGTATTTAGAGCCATAATTTTTTAGCGAATTCTGGGCTTTAAATGTAAATCCCGGCGCATGCACCTTTTATTATATATTTAATTGAAATGGCTGTTAATTGTTAAATGTTTATATTCACTTTTAAGTTGAATAAAACACTT
The DNA here is from genome assembly GCA_963082785.1 of Philonthus spinipes. NCBI lineage: Eukaryota > Metazoa > Arthropoda > Insecta > Coleoptera > Staphylinidae > Philonthus > Philonthus spinipes. The sequence continues at coordinate 21,684,856 of OY720303.1, forward strand.
TTCATTTTCAATATTATATCGTTTTCAGTTGAATTATAAAAATAGTCTCTCCACATTTTCACATGATTTACTTTTATTTATATTTAAATTATTTTGTTTAGTTCGAGGCCGAAAGACCTACGATCGATAGCCATTTCTCATAAGGGTATATATTTGTTTCAAATTATTTCATGTATTGTAAATTAAATTAAATATGTATGTATTCTTTCGGAATATCGATGTTTGTATATATGAAATAAATATGAATAAATTATTAAAAATCAACTAACTTTAAATTCTCAACTAGTTTCGGGTTTTCAGCCCGTTTTCAAGAGAATTTAAAATTTGTTTTATTAAATTTCTATGGATATTTACATTAATGGATATATTGATTTTTTAATTAATGTAAATATCCATAGAAATTTAATAAAAACAAATTTTAAATTCTAACTAGTTGAGAATTTAAAGTTATTCAATCTAATCTGTCTTTTATTGGTTGATTTTTAATAATTTATTCATATTTATTTCATACAATATGAACTACCAATGTCTAAATATTAAAATCATTAATTATATTAAAGTTTGTATATATGTTTAGGGCGGTCGTACTAATTAATATTACTAATTAATATCATATGTCATTTTATGTTTTCTGCACTTACAATTTTTGTATATTTCTTTGTTATGTAGATATTTTTTGTATAAAGGTGTTTACCGTAAATAAAGTATTAATAATAATACTAAAAATATAGCTTGAAAATAGCATCAGAATTTATGAAATGTTTAACCTTTTGTTATTTAAAATAATTAACTTTAGGACTTATAACTTGGTGGAACATTGCGAAAATATTTAAGTAAATATAGATAAATAATAACATTTTGTTTGTTTTACTCATTCGACTTTAATTTTTAGTCGAAATTAAATAATTTAAATTCTAAAAGAAATTAAATGAATTTAATGTTTTAAAAAGACATCTTATAATAAATAAAATAACTGAAGAAATATGTACAAAGTGAATTCATATATTTATCAAATCCCACGAAACTCACATTTAACTTAGATTTATATATGAGTGTTATAGATAATGTTTTTCGTTACTACTACTTATTATTTGTAAATCTGTGTGATATACTTAATCAAATATTGATATTTTCTTATAAACTTAATTGTTAATAAAGATTGTTATATATATATATATATATATATATATATTGCGTCGTCTTTCATTTCTTAAAATCTAAATATACATATTAGTTACTAAATTCACCACGTTATGAATAATAACGTGTTCATTAAATTAATATTTCACGTTCAAATTAGTGACTATTATCATTTTCATATAACTTATCAATATCATATACAACTAAAGCCTGTTTTTTTTTTTCATTTTTGATTTTAATTTAAGATTTTCAAAGATACGTCAATGTTATTATACAAATATTGAAACAAAGGGAAATATTATTTTGTTTTAGGGCAAAAAACCTATGATCGATTGACCTTATTTGGGATTATATTATGAAAATATTTATTAATATAAATAACATATATATATATATATATATATATATATATATATATATGTTATATATATTATATATATATATATATATATATATGTTATTTATATTAATAAATATTTTCATAATATAAATATATGTTATATATATTATATATATATATATATATATATATGTTATTTATATTAATAAATATTTTCATAATATAATCCCAAATAAGGTCAATCGATCATAGGTTTTTTGCCCTAAAACAAAATAATATTTCCCTTTGTTTCAATATTTGTATAATAACATTGACGTATCTTTGAAAATCTTAAATTAAAATCAAAAATGAAAAAAAAAACAGGCTTTAGTTGTATATGATATTGATAAGTTATATGAAAATGATAATAGTCACTAATTTGAACGTGAAATATTAATTTAATGAACACGTTATTATTCATAACGTGGTGAATTTAGTAACTAATATGTATATTTAGATTTTAAGAAATGAAAGACGACGCAAGCGCTATCTTTCGCCTAATTTCATGCTTGCGTCGTCTTTCATTTATTATGATTAATATCAGCCGCCTTCATTAAGGCATTGCACATGGAACACATTAGACTGGCGAAAAAAAAAACCGAAATGGTCATCACTAGTTATCCATATGCTAGATGAATGGTGGCTGTACATTTTATTAAATAACATATATGTTAGATTTAACATTTCTCGTACAGAAAATCCCCGAATAATGAAATCATTAATTTGATTAAAATTTTAATGTTGTAGAAAATGTTTAATGTGTAAGCAAAATATGGATTTGATTCATAAAAAATCAATCAATCTTTTATTGAAAAAAAAAAAAACTAATAATCAAACAGATAGTTTTTAATTAATAAAACACACATTTTCATGAAGATATCACCTGTCTGGTGAAAATACTATGTTTCGATACAATATTAGTGCTTTTGTAAAAATCCTGTCGAAATAAAAATAAATTAGTGTTGTAAATTATTAAGTGTATAGATTGTGTATCAAAAAAATATAGATTGAGTTTCCCTAAGTAATACTTAATCAATAGATTTTACATGTGACGTTGTCTTACAAAACTATTATACTTGTTTATAGGTTTGCTGTGGAAACTAACAAAATAAAAATAAATCAGTGGTTTAAATTATTAAAAAGTGCATAGATTGAGTTTCCTTAAGTTACACTCAATCAATTTATATATAATGTTCGGTTAGAAAACTAATTTAACTTGTTTATAATATTACTGTAAAATTAAATGAAAATAAATTAATGTTTAAATTATTAAAACGAGTATTGATTGAATTTACCAAAATCACACTTAATCGTTAAAATTTATATGTAAAGTTGGATTAGATAACTAATTTTATTTATAGTTTTAATTCTATAGAATATCTAAAAGGAAACGAACAAAGTAAAATTATTTTTCTAAACCAACATTGTATCGAAAATATTTTGAATTAATTTCTCAATTATCCCGCGGTGAAACATGTTTGTGTATTAATAAGGATCATTTTTAATTACAACACTTATTTTTTTTTTTTTTTAATATTTTTATTTTTTGTTGTGGAAGGAGAAATCCAATTGTATTATTAATAGTAAAACGAACAACTAAATTTTATAAACCCTTATTTTTGTAGCGAAAATATTTTATCAAGTGATACATGATAAAATATATTTTAAGAATTAATATAACCATAAAGACAGAAAAAAAACAAAAAGGCATATCGACAGCCAATTAACAGATACAGATTTTTTATTTGATTTTGTAATTATCATTATTAATTTTATATATTTTTGTATATATCTATTAATAAATATTGTAGATATATAACCATAAATTTAGTGATTAAACAAAGAAGAAGAAAACTGAAAATGTGTGTTAAGTATATTTGAAATTTCTTATCTATATTTGATTATCTGAAATATAGAAAATATGATAAAATTCGTGAAACTATTCGATTTTTCTATCTATTCTATCACACAAATTACTTAATTAATTAACTTGTCCTGAAAAAATGCATTAAATTATAAATTATTAAATTAGAATTATTTTAAGAAAAACTGTACAGAATCATTATTGAGAATAATGATTTCGATGCAGGTAGTCTATTTTAGATTTTTAAATAAAGTAATAGAAGGAAATAAAAATTATTACGATTTAATTCATCCGCTCCTTTATTTTCCTGGCACGTACGTCAAGCAGCCCCCAAACATTTTTCTTCTATTCTCGGTATAAATAATGCTACGCCCGGCATTTATGTAAAATACTACGCGTACAACAATAGCTCCTTCCATTAATCCCCTTTTACAAACGTACAAAAACCTCCTTTGTGTTTGTGTTTGTGTATGTGTGACGTGTGTGTGCGTGCGTGTAAAAACAATTAGAAACATTAACGATAAGGTAAATATATGTCCCGTCATTAGAGCACAAAATCTGTGTGTAAGCACCTGGCGATTTGGAACAACTTTCTAACCCATATCTAACAATTAGAGCAAGAAGAGAGCAACTGAAAGCCCGCCGTCCGTTCAACCCCCGAAGAGTGGCGCGTGGTGGTGGTGGTGGTGTGTGTGTGTGTGGGGGTGTATGATATGATTATGATCCGTTGTTGCTTGGAAACGCGCAGCTTCCATCCCCACCAGGGGGGTATAAAAGCTAAGGGTAGTCCTCGAGGACGCACTCCGCGTTCGGTTTTCCGTGCCGTCACACACGCTGCTGCTCCTCACAGAGAAATTACAATATATATATATTTTTTTCCTGTGCTTCCAAAAAAAAATACACATTTTAAAATCAGTACAATCATTTATTCATTTTTTATCAATCTTCAGTCAGTTTTAAATGCATTTTAAATTATTTTCTTTGTGTTGAGTTTCATTTCTTTTCGTGCGGTGCTACGTTTGAGATGGACGCTAATAAAATGGGGACTTTAAACATTAACCCTCCGACCGAGAAACATTTGAATTTCAAGCAGAGCTTTCAACATAATTGCAACTGTTGCTGCCCGAACAGCTTCGCCTGATTTAAAGTAAGTGTTTATTCCTACTGGTTTCATGTTAACAACGGGGATTCACCTCAAAACAAAACTTCAATTGCACTCTTGCTTGCTTTACTAAATGTTCCATTAAACAACAAATATCACAAACTCGAAATTATAATTTAAAGTATTTAAATTTTATTCGTAGATTTTTTAAATTGTATTCATATTTATTATTACAATATTTAATCTTCACTATGAATGTGATTTTAACAAATAATAGTTTCTATTTAAAATAATTAGTGTGTTATTTAAATAAATTAAATGTTGAAAGTATTCAATTAACCATTGTCCTTATTGCTTCAACTCATTTAATTTATTCGTTGTTTACAATAATTGTTTATATATTAAAAATAATGACCGTTGTTTCAAATAACCCGGTAGAGTTTAAATAGAAATTATTAAAATCAATCATTGTTAAATGAAATTTAATTTAACTTCAATACAAATGTGGAAGATAAATTCAATTAACTGAACAAGTTCAGGTCATTGTTTCAATTTATTAATTTTTTTTACTCTCATATTATTCCTAGTAATAATAGCAAACATCTTCATTAATCTAAATCAAATAATTCATTCACTTAGCTGAATTGTTTGGAAAATAGCAATCGACTAGTTGTCTTCCAGCTTTATTATCACACCTACATACAATTAACTGTAATCTAATTTACATTAGGTATAATATATTTTGTATCATATTCTTCCTAAATACCAATCTACTTTCAGCCTTTTATTCTTTTATTATTCATAACTAACTAAACATCTTTATTCAAATGTGTGTATGTATGTACAATAATATATAAAAATAAAATTATATTCTGCAGATGAATCGGCTATCGACCGGAGGTCTTTCAGCCCATTATATTTTTCTCAGTATATAAATTAATACATATATTTTTTAAATTTTAAACGTAATGAAATTAATTGATTAAGAAATTATAGTTATTTCTATTTGTACCCTACAAAATTATTAAATAAAGATTTGAAGTGTCAATTTTAAAATTGAATCAAGACTATAAATTATTTCGCATTAAATTAATGAATATATTTCTTAATGTATAATCATAATATTTATTTATTTCAAATAAACAGCGTTCCTTTTACATTTTAATTTAAAATTAAGCATTTTAGTTTTTAGATTTTTATAAATAAATTTAAGAATATAAAATATAAGAATATCTAAGAAGAAAACCAAGTAAAACGGCTGGAAATCTTGTGTTGATGGGATTTAGTAAACTTTTTGTATACAACAAACATTAATTGAATTAACTGAATCTTCGATTTAATTGATATATATCTTTTATTTTTAGGATTTTCAAAAATAATGATTGATAAGACTGATAAATATTGAAAATTCATATTCCACTTTTATATAAATAAAACACTTTAAATACTTTCAAATACATATTGTGCATTCGCTACAAATCGTCATTTCTTCCTCTAAAGAAACCGCAGTGTGGCGGAACAATTGTACCGAATGCACAATATATATTTGAAAGTATTTAAAGTATTTTATGTATATAAAAGTGAAGATGAATTTACAAAATTTATCGGCTTTATCAACCATATTTTACTCAATTCTATTCATATTAAAGTTTTATTTATATAAGTGTAGTATTTATTTATTTTCACATATTGCTTGTATATCTAAGAATTAAAAGAGTAGAAGCTATTACGTTAATATTATGTTAATGATGTATACATATTATTTATCTAAAGATGAATAAATTATTATTAATACATTTTCATTTAATTATGACAATATTAAATATTTCACATTTTTCCCTCTTTACTTTTTTTCATTTCATTTTAAATATTTTAACCCGCGAAAATATTTCAACATTGATAAGACTATTTTATTTCCTTTCTTCACTAATTTATTTTTCTGTTAAATATACAAACAGCGTTTTATTAGTGATTATTACTTCACATAACTCAAAACAAATAGTGGATGTACAAGGTTAATAGTTTTCACTTTAGTCTCTTTACCTGAACCACTTCGGCCTTCTCTTAAATTTTCATTTTTCGAACATATTTTATAAACTCTAGTTCAATTTGTTTTTTTTTGTTTAATGGATGATTTGTCTTTTATTCTATATTTCGTTTTCAAGAGGAGCTTTAAAGGCAGAAAGGATTTAAAGTATTTAAAAAAATGTTTGATTCTAAATTTATTTATATACTTTCTCGACAGACCTAAATCTAATTGCAAAAGGGAAATACAAGTTCACTTATAAGCTAAATATGAATTATATAATTACTTACATACTGAATTAATTAAGCTACTAAATTAAATTATTAATTAGAATTAAAATAAGGATGCTTGCAAATTATTAATAAACGCATTCTGGTTTGGTGAAAAAACAATAACTGCATACTGTATTTCGTGGTATTTTATTGGCGGTTCATTATAAATAGTTCTACAGCTTCTCAAAAACAATCGTGGCACCGTAAAATTAATTTGACTCAAGAAATTACAATTATCGGTTTTACGATGAATAATAATAAAAATAATCTTTATTAACAGATGTATATAGTAAAATATACAAATATAATGAAAGTTACAAAGCTTATGAAGTATAATTAATATATGGTAATTGACCATCGACCTGTGGTCTTTCCGCCTGGTTAATGTCCTTGTCGTGAACCATGAAGAATAATTTTATGTAATTGTTTAATTAAAATAACCCTACACCCATATGGGTAGAAAGGGTCATTGAATATATATATATAAATTAAAATAATCAATATATATATATATATATATACATATATATATGTGTGTGTGTATGTAGTGTGAGTGTATATATATTAGCATTTATATTTAAATCGAAGTCTGGAAGTATGAAGCAGTTATCGATCTAAGAAATATTTAACTGTTTCGGAATATTCATTTCACTTCACTTTAAATCATTTTTTGAAATTATGAATCTTGTTTTCCATTTACTAAATTATTTGAAATAATAGAATAATCCAATGGATAAAAATTAAATTCAAATGACTGCTTATGAAAAAATACGTTTAATTCAATTCTCCTTAATAATAAAAATATAACTTTAAGTATATTTCAAGTTCTTGAAAGGCTATTTAATTTCTGAAAAAGAAAATATAATTTTTATTTTTAATTAATTAAATTCTCATATCTTTAAGGTTTCTACTTCCTTAAATATTTTTTTTTTAACAAGATAAATTGAATTTGTTTCTATAACCTTGATATTTACTTTGCTAACTTTAAATTATTGTTTGCATATTGTAATTATAAAACCGAACATGTTTAGTTGTGTAATTATAAGCAACCCAGAGTCATTTGTTTCACCCATTTTGGAAATAAATTCAATCAGTTATTATTACTTATTAATTATTTTAATTTTATCAATATTGCGTTATAAATACTACAACAACTCAACTTAGTTTCCGAAATATATTTAATTCAATTAAAAAGATAAATAATAAAGTTAAAATTTACTACAATTTCAACAATTATAACTTAAATTAAATCAATTGTTCAATAATCACTGAATCATTTCTAATTAAGAAAAATGTAACAATTATTTAAATTATTATTTTGTTATTCACGAAAACAGACATTGATATTTAAAAATTGTATTGTTAATGGTAATTCTCTTTACCTACTCATTTTTGTAATGTATGGTACGAAAGTATTGAGAATAATATTCAAAGCCTGACAACTCTACCATAAACAGTCTTATTTTTATCATGTTTAAACAATATCTCCTAACTACCCTTATATTAATATTAATATTAATAATAATAATAGAACTTTATTATCCAACAGTTCTTACAGGATAATATTAAACCCACAAAAATAATACAAAGTAGATGATAACATCGAATTGTTACTGTATTTGCCATCTTAGCTGCAAAAGAAATTGACGCAATGATATAATTATAATTATAATAATACACTTTTTCTGTAACTAATTTCGATTACACGGAAATCATTATCAAACTAACAGTAGCAGAAAAAAATGAAAAATTAAAGTGTTATAAAAAAACTTACGTGTTTTCTAAAATTAAATAATATTCTGTAACTAGTTTCGATTACACGGAAATCATTATCAAACTAATAGTAGCAGATAAAATGAAGTGTTATAAAAAATTTACGTATTTTCTAAAATGAAATAATATTTAAAGTATATTAATAAATTCAGTGGTGTTTATAATTCAAGCTTTTTAAATCAGACTCAATTTATGCACGTTTCCAGTGGTTAAAGGATAAATGGTTTGAAGTATTTCTCTTTTATTATTATTCGGGCATTATCCAATAAAAAGGCTCACGGACTGGGAGTTTCCCCTCGCCCAAAAATGCTCAAGCCCCGAAAGTTCCGGCGGCCTTTATTTATGAAAAAGTTTTTCAAAAGCGCGTCCCTTTTGTACCGCACGCCCGATTCGCTCGCTATATTTGTTTCCGCATCCTTTATATAAATAAAATTTTCTCTCTCACTCTCGGCGTTTCCTCGGCGGAGTATTAAAAATTAATTATTCACTACTTCAAAGCAAAAAGAAATTCTTTTAAATAACACAAAAAATGAAATAAAGGAAATTGAATAATGAGGGGTAAATAAGAGATTAATGTATTTTTTGTAAATTTAATTATTCGGAGGAATATCAAAAATTAATTTAATTAACATAAAAAATAAGTAACATTTTATTATCCCTTAGAAAAAATTAAGTAAACCTTATTAATAATACAATTAGTTTTCTTTTTAAAATTTACTCTATATATTAAATGAAAATGATTTTAAAATAATTAATAAATTATTTCAATATTTAGCTCTGTGGCATTTTAACTTTCGTTGCGTAAGTACTTTAAATAAATGCACATTAAAACAACTACTTCTTGGGCAAATTTTGATATTGAATTACATAATGTACCCCTGCTTCTGCATTGCAATAACATTTTCCATCGTGCGACAATTTTTTTATCCGAGAAAATTCAATGTAAGCAACAAAAAAGAACGTTACTCACTCGTCAGTACAGCTTAGCCTTATACAATTTAAAGATTTTAAATTAAATTAATTTAATGAAATCAATCGAATTAAATCAGATCAAACTAAATAGATTTAAATCAAAAGGAATTGAAATAAACGAATGGAATTAAATTGAGCATTTTAATCACTTTAATAGGACCTTCATGATCTGTTCCATTGCCTTTGGTGCACCAACTTGAGAGCCATTGTGTACATCTTTGCCTTCCATAATTAGTGCAGTTTACCACTAATTCAAATTGGATTTGAAGATAGTTTCAACAATAAATTTAATTAATATAAAAATCATAATAAATTAAAGACGACGCAAGCGCCATCTGCTGCCTAATTTTAAGTGGCATCGTCAACGATTTGAGTCTAAAAGGTAGACGACCGAGAATCAATATTTCGGCTACTAAAGAACTTAATCGTTCATCCTTTTACCATTTAAGGTAAAAGTCGTCGGACTTAAATGTGTATTTACTATAATTAATCATATATTTGTTTTTAATGTGCTCTTCCATTTTATTCTGTCTTGGGCCAGGGTTTTTAGGTCAAACATAAAAATAATAAATAATGTTTTATTAATTTAAATAAAAATTATTGTCTTTTCTCCTACTCTTTTTATTAAACTGAATATCTGGGATGGAAACTTGGTTCAGTAGTCTTTTTATAGAAGAAGTAGAATATTTTTTATTGAAATAATTAAAAGTCTTCACAACCAACTCACAGAATATTAAATAAAATCTTATTATTATCCTTTTTATCGATATATTTTTACACGGACGAAAATTCAAAATGCAGGCGAAAAGACCATTGGTTGGCAGACTTTTAAGATATACGTTGTAAATAATATATATATTTAAATATTTATTGGAAGATTTGTTTTTAACAAAATAATAAAAATAATTACAAATTTTTTTTTCTTCCAAATGGCTATCGACCGTTAGTGTTTCCGTCTGTAACAAATATTTTGTTATAAATAGATATTGTATTATGTTTATCAATAAAGATTATGTATGTATATACATATGTATATATATTTATTTATTATCTTTTTGTGTTATTAGTATGATTTCTTATGTATTATTCTTTTAAAAATCATTTATTATTGGATAACAGCCTCAAGAATGTAACATTAAAAAAATGTTGAAATCATATTAATTTACTTTTTTTTCGATTTATATATAAAACTTTCCGCTGAATAACATTTTGAATAATATTGTAATATATTAAACAAAAACATCCGAACACCTCCTTATTGTGGCATTTATCAAGCAGAAAACAATCTTGTTCCATCTCGTGTCTTCCAATTTTTCTTAGGTAGCAAGGCAAGAAAAAAATCTGTAAACTTGACTCCGCCCCAGCGGTCTTATAAATCATTACCGCGACGTGATAAAGAAATCGCCGCCCCTTCGGGCATGCTTTCCCGGGGAATGTGAGCCCTCGCCCCCTGCCCCCAATTCAATTTAATATTTCTAAGTGAATTCCGGCCGCGTCAAGTGTCGGACCTTAAAAATTTATTTGCACGTTAGGCTCGCTGAAAATTTCATGGGATTAAAGTGCTCGATACCGGCAACGAGTTTCGCCAATAAAATTGTTATGAATTACCAGATCGATAATTTATATTGAATTCGATTACGAACGTATGTGGATTAGTACTATTTAATGCTGTATAAAAGTAGAGTTCTCTTAATAAAATACTTATAAATATTTTTTTAATATCTTATGAAATAATTTTTGAAATATAAATAAATTATGTTCTATTGTGCAGGCTTTTACTTCGTTATATATTATTAATTTTCATAATAATAAAAAACACACTCTAAATTGGTACTTTATGTTTGATAATGGCAAGCTTAATTTGCTGAAATTGCAATTGGAGTCAAAAGTGAAAATAAATTGTTATAAAAATCAAAGTATTCAAGTATTTCTCATTTTAAAATATTAAATATTTATAAATATTTTTAAATATTTTGATTTAGGACGGAAAGACTAGCAGACACTACATACTAATAATTACTTGTAAATATTTCAAAGAGAAAATGTGTCAAAAATTGTCTGAATAAATATGTTAGGGCTGTTTTACACTCACAATAATTGTGGGATAGATTGATTATAATTATATAGAGAAAAATATTATAAGTTACGCAACTGCAATACAGTTTCCCAATAATGTTAAGCATTGCATACTACATAATGGCGCACCTGAATGTATTGGACGATTATAAAAGCAATTTGTTCTGAAAGTAAAAGTCATTTATTTTCACAATCATTCTTGCTGTGTAAAACAGGAGAATATATTTTTATATATAGAATTATAACGCAAATAAATTTGTCTTGCACAAATTTCTGCGAGAATTCTTGTGTATAAAACGGTCCTTATATATATATATATATATATATATATATCGATTTATTTAAAAATATAGTTTTATCAATGAAATTATCAATATTTATCTAAAGGTCATGTAACGTCTTTTTTTATATCCGCAAATTTAATAATAAGGATTGATGAACATCCGAGACCCTCATGAAGAGTGAAAAAATTCAAAATATTATATTATATATAGAAAAGAGTATTTATTTACTTGGTCACAGTTATTTAAATACATTAAATAAATATGATTAATAATTTAATGCACTTACGTAACGTAAGTCAAAAGTCACAGAGCTAAATGTGGAAATAATTTATTAATTATTTTCAAATAATTTTTATTCAATATATATTATATTATTGCATATATTTTTGGTAAGTAAATGTTTATAATACGTATACAAATTAAAACTTAGATTTTTATTAAAAACTTATAAGTATTTTTTTTAAGATAGTATTTTTATTATTTTAAGTCAAGACAAATCAGTTAATTTCGAAGTTTCAGTCCACAACATATACCGCATTAAAACTCGTTACTCTCCCCCTCAAAAACAAACTTTCCGTATTTTTATCGAAGTTAGAAATTCAATACTCGAATTAATACACAAAACAACCCTCCGAGTTCGAAAATTCCTTCCGCGTCCCGGAGCACCCTTTCTTTTAATCCGGCCGCCGATTGGAAATTAAGGACGTCGTCGCGCCGCGTCCCCGGAACTTCCCTTTTATGTAATATAGATGTTCGCCATCGGGGCAAACTTTAATTCGGAGTTCGGCCCGGTTTTTCGGGGGTAACTTTTAAATCCACCCGAGATTAGACACTTGGCGGGGACGAATAAATGCGTAAGTAAGTGGAAGTCACAGTTCCCCCTACTCTCCCGGCGTTCTTTTTAAGGTTTCTCCCCTTTTTATATTATTGTTATTAGTTACTTCGGCTGAGCGGACGGGCTTTCATTTTCGCAGCGATTGAAATTGCGGGTGGGAATTAGCCGGGGCGGTAATTGGGAAGTTTTGCGCGAAATTTAATTCTGAGGAGATTTTCGTGTAAGGATTTTATGATTAAGGAGTTTGATATTGAGATTAAGCGGTCGCGTTGTTTTCTTGGTCGGCGGTTGATTTCGTCGGGTTGGCTTACAGCGAAATGCTTTAAGATTTAATTATAATTTACGTTTCGCTGGAAAAATGATTATTTTTAAAGCTTTGATTTCATTCCATCATATAATTATTTTCAAATTATCCTTCCAACGAATTCCTTAATGAATGCATCCAAATTCCATCCATTTCCCTGCGTATATTCGTTTTAAGCAAAAAATTGCCAATAATTCTCTTACCCCTTCCTATAAAATTCTGTATCCCCCGTAACCTTAATATCAATAAACAAATATAGACTGCAACAACAACTTCTCAGGTAAATACCTCACTTTACATTGGATTTTACAAGTTTTTATCTTATATTTGTCTTTTCTGTTCACATTTGCTGCATAATTCAATTCGCGTTTAATTTAATAAATACAATTTACTACAATTACTGTCACAAAAAGAAATTCAAACATCGACACGAAATCAAATATCTATTGAAACAATCACTTCTCGGGTAAATACATGTACATTGGATTCTGCAAGTTTTATCTTATTTGTGTCTTTTGTGTGTAGATTTATTATTTTTGCTGTATAATTTAATTCGCAATAAGTTGTTTAATTTAATAAATACAATTTACTATAATTACTTTAACAAACAAAAATACTCAAATATCGACACGAAAACAAATATCTATTGAAACAATCACTTCTCGGGTAAATACATGTACATTGGATTCTGCATGTTTTTATCTTATTTGTGTCTTTTGTGTTTAGATTTATTATTTTTGCTGTATAATTTAATTCGCAATAAGTTGTATATATTTACATCTTTATTGGCAGAATATTATGTACAAAATATTTAAATATGTCAAATTATAATACATCAATAAAAACTTTAAAACTGCCAATCGGCTATCGACCGATGGTCTTTCCGCCTGTTTTTGTTAGTTCTGTCTTTGTCAATTTGTTGTAGTTTTTATTGTATTAAACTACTGTCGTTGTCTGACTCTAACTGTAATACTGGGGTCATGATCGTTAATGTCTCGTACTTGTCTAACGGCTGTCTCAAATGTCGTGATCGTTAATGTCATGAAATGAAGTGATGAATTCATGAATTGTAGTGCAGGGAAACTTTCGCTTAGGGACAATATTTTTATTGCGAGGGATGCATAAGGTGTTAAGGAGATTGTGATAAAAAGGATTAGACGCAAATTTTTGGGAAAGGTGGTTGAGGCGAGTTTCAATAGGAAGTATTTTAGTGAGTTCGTATAGGAGGGTGTTTGACGGATTATGAAGAGGATTGTGTGGATGTCTTAACTTTGTTAGCACTCTGAGGGCCGATCTTTCAGCGATTTGGATATTTTTGAGGGTACATGGGTGTGGATTGTGAAAAAGGACAGCCGCGTAGTCAAGCAAAGGGCGGCATATCATCTTATAAATATTGACGGCTGTTTCAATACTGATGCCTTGTTGTTTGTACGTGCAATAAGTTGTTTAATTTAATAAATACAATTTACTATAATTACTTTAACAAACAAAAATACTCAAATATCGACACGAAAACAAATATCTATTGAAACAACCACTTCTCGGGTAAATACATGTACATTGGATTCTGCATGTTTTTATCTTATTTGTGTCTTTTGTGTTTAGATTTATTATTTTTGCTGTATAATTTAATTCGCAATAAGTTGTTTAATTTAATAAATACAATTTACTATAATTACTTTAACAAACAAAAATACTCAAATATCGACACGAAAACAAATATCTATTGAAACAACCACTTCTCGGGTAAATACATGTACATTGGATTCTGCATGTTTTTATCTTATTTGTGTCTTTTGTGTTTAGATTTATTATTTTTGCTGTATAATTTAATTCGCAATAAGTTGTTTAATTTAATAAATACAATTTACTATAATTACTTTAACAAACAAACATACTCAAATATCGACACGAAAACAAATATCTATTGAAACAACTACTTCCCCGGATAATTCCCTGACGGAAATTAGATAATACATTTTGTATTTTATTAAATACCATAACAATTGAAAGATAACGCAAGCTCCATCTATTGCCTAATTTCATGTGGCATCGTCAATGATTTTATTAAACTGACTTTTATTGATGAGTGAAGTATATATGATAATTAAAATTAACAATAATATAAAAACTAAATCCTTGTTTAATTTCATTGTAAAAATTAAACGGCCAAGGAAAGACCGCTGTGGTGTACCTTAATTTAATATTTCTTTTTCAGATAAATAATTATTGATCTTAATTTCAAATTGTCTGTTTTGTTAGTAGAAATTACTAAAAGTATTACTGAAACCTTATTTCTTCAATTTATTTCTTAATAAATTCATGTGTTATAATATGGAAAGCCCTCAATAAATCCAATTCTTTTCGGCATTGATATAATTACTGTTTGACGGGGTATTTTTACGGAAACTAGTTGTTTCAATGTGCATTTGTTTAAAGTACTTACGTAAGTCAAAATGTCAGAGTAGCTAAAGAGGAAATAATTTGTTAATTATTTTCAAATCATTTTTATTTAATTTATAGATATTTTTGACGAAATCCATGTTGATGATTAAATTAAATTTATTTATAAACGCCACAATTTTACGAAAAATAATAAATAACCAGTTACAAAAAATAAGTTTTTTTCTGCCTCCTTATTTATTTCCAGCTACATTTCGATGTCAAAGACGATTTAATATCTCTGGAACTCCTCTCTCTAAAAACCGTCCAACTCCTCGAGCGCATTTCCGATTCTCTCGCGTGGGGATTGCAAACAACAAAAAATCCTTTTCGTTAGCGTAATTCATATATCATTTCATTCTCGGCGCTTTGCTGGAAATTTTTAGTGCGCCATTATTCTGGCGCTCAAAAGCCGCGTTAATGCTGCGCCGAGGGTTGGAGGGTGTTTCAAGATTGTCGCGGCACATACGGCAAAGTCCCGTGATTTGATGTAAATGTCTGTCGCCTCTTTTGAGGATTTATACGAATGAATATTGTATCTGGGATGATTATTACCGCGGAGGAGAATCCGTTTGATGTTCTGCCCACCATTTCCAGCGCGGCGGATTCTTGCTCAAAGAGTTTTAATGGGATAATGGTATACTTTTAAGGGGGGTAAACCGTTCTTGATGATGGGATTGTTTCAGTTTTATTTTCTTTTGTTGAAGTAATTATAGTGTATTCAATTTAAGAAATGAAATTACTTTTTGCGATTTAAATCATACAGTAATTACAAGTTTCATTTTACATTATATAGAAAATAATATATCTAAGAAAAGAAAGACCTCTGGTCGATAGCCCAGACAGACTAACACCTACATGTATTGTAATTATTTATGTTATATTGTTAAAATTATTTATATAGTCTGAATAAAGATGTGTGTATATATAATATATCTAAACAGAAAAGATATTTTTTACAATTTCGGTGGACAGCCAATTTATATACAAATTTTAGTTAATCATTGTAAATATATGTATAGTGGTAAGTATTGTAACTATGTATATAAATAAAGATGTTAGTTATTAAAATACAATTAAGTAAGTATTAAGTATATACGCTAAAATGATATAGGGCTATCGACAAAATCCTCTGCTTTTACCTTTGAAAATACATATTACTATACTTATTTAACAATTTTTAATGCGACTCCTATTTTACATCATTTTTTCCATAATTCCATAATTTATTTACTTTGTTTTTTTATTAATAAATGTATAAGAATAAGTCCTGAAATAATACTATTAATAAAAATGATTATACATATCAAAATGAAATATACGGTGCAGTTATTTAAATTGGCTTTTAAAAATCAGGCTGTGATAAAAGGAAAAGCACTTTATTATAAACCGCCCCCTCACTTTTATAATTCTTCACTGTTTGTGCAAATGAACTCGTTAATTTTTCAAATACTTTCGAAGCGAATTAGAGAGCGGAATCGCGCCGCCGCCTGAATGGGGGACATTTCGGTGTTGCCGGAAACGGCGCCTTCATCAGCGGGGCGGCCCCATTAATACAAATGAAAATGATTAAATAAAATTCAATTTTGGGGCGGCGGGGGGCCGCCCGCTCCTCCCGGAATGGCCGTCGCAGCTGTCGGTCGCCATTTTTCACCGATTCATTAGCGGCAAGTAGCGGTGATTATAATTTAATTTTTCAACGGATTTCCGGTCCGGTCATATTTTTATACGTTGATTCGCCCGGAAAGGGACGGAAAAGGGTTTTTGATGGTGATTTAATGGAAGGACTTCGGGGGTGTAAAAATAAATGTGTTTAATATAGAAAAAGGGAATGTGACTGGAATCGTTTGATATTTCCTTCCTTTGCAAAAATGAAAAGATATAGCCAATAAAGATTAAATACACTGAAATAAAAGTTTGTTTGTCCTGGGATAAAGATCGGAAATCTTTCTGCCCTGTATATTCAGTATTTTTCATTACTCAATTTTAATTTAAATAATTTGCAAAAATTAATGGTTTTAATTTTTAAACATTGATAGTTCATATTGTGTAAAATAAATATATATAGATTATTACAAATCAACCAATAAAATAATTAAACACAGATTTGAATAACTTTAAATTCTCAACTCTTTGAGAATTTAAAGTTTTATTATTTTGAATAAATAAGTTTAACAAAGTAGAAGCCTCGATAATAAACAATTAAAAAATATCATAATCATTATAGAAATAACGTTCTTTTACATAAAATTACAAACGTTTCAGTGTAATTTAATAATTATTAAAAATCAACCAATAAAAAAATTAAACACAGATTTGAATAATTTTAAATTCTCAACTAGTTGACAATTTAAAGTTTTATTATTTTGAATAAATAAGTTTAACAAAGTAGAAGCCTCAACAATAAACAATTAAAAAATATCATAATTATTATAGAAATAACGTTTTTTTTCTTACATAAAATGACAAACGTTTCAGTGTAATTTCCAATATATTGGATTTAAATGCATGTATGTAATTGAATTTTATTTTAGAATACGCAATGTATTCTCCCAGTCAAGTAATTCATCCATACATCCATCAACAGATCGATGTAAACTGTCAACTGACAATCCTACAACCCTACCGCCATCCATTCCCATATACAGAGTGGGTTTACCATCGCCGCCGCCACCCTTCGTCGGCGCATTATTAGATTGTTTAGCGCCGCGTGCGCCCCTTATGATGCCTCCGTCAATTAAAGGGGCTTTGTTGCGTCGCCCGCCCAGCCACCCCCCACGGGGGGTGTCAACGTTATTGATATCGGCGCATTCTGGTACACCCACGTGTTTCTATTTAATATCGATCCGAGATGTTCCCCAAACACCTCAATTCACGATATATTGCTTTGATAGCTGCATTATTACTTTCCGTTGTTTGCTTTTAATGTTGGCTTCTAAATTAAAGGATTGAAAGTTAAGATTTGTTCGTGATTTATTTCTGTGTATTTTTTATTGTTTCTTTTTTATGACTGCAATACCTTTATTGAAAGAAAATTGTTTATATTTTGTAATTAAAGTTGGTTTTATATTTAAGTCAGAATTTAATGTGGAACAACATGTATTATTACATTAAGTCCACGAATGGTTTTTGTTCTTCGATTTAACAAATGTAAATCAAACAACAAAAACCATACAATATTTAATAAAATGTTCAACCGCCATTCATCTAGCCTATTTATATTGGTCTATAATATTTAAAAAACTAGTGATGGTTATTTCGATCTTTCGGATCTGTGTATACTATGTGCAATGATTTGTGCTATTTTTCGAGTTATATTTGTCTATATTATTAAAAAAATGTTAAGACATTTATAGCTCACAACGAAATTAAACAAATACAATTTCAGACAATGATCAATAAAAATCGATCAATCCCTTTTTCCAACTGCAAAAATTACTTACACTGTAAGTTTTACAAACGGCTATTGAAGCAACTACTTCCCGAGTATATACCCCGCCGTATTATATAATAGAAATTTGTTTGTTGCATAGCAGTACTAATGCGAATTGCAACGGGTTCAGTCGAAAATATTTAATGAAAGGAAATAACAAATAACAGTTACAAGGCTATGTGTCGTTTTTATAGCTATTAAAAACACATTATTTTTTCAATCAAAAGATTGTTTTATATTTAAAGCAGTTGGCTTAAAATGCTAGAATTTGTTTTTATTGTAACTAAAAATTAATTTTGCTATAATAATTATTTTTTCTAAAATTATTTCTATTATAATATTGAGTCCAAAATTATAAACTTGATAAATGCACCTTACCAAATAATTACATGGGGATTTGAAAACATCATCTAGGAGATGAAACATCGGAACAAAAAATTGAAGATGCCATTTTGTAAAACTTAAAAACAAAACGAGAAAGTGTCATTAGTTTTTCAATATCTATTTAAATAAATACAAAAATTGAAAAAATCCCAAATACAAAAAATTGAATTTTCTGGAAAATTTCGAAAACGATACATGATTAGGTTTTTCTGAGATTGGCAACTCTAAATAGTGCATTTTTTTTCTAATTTAATCCTCGGTGTATAATCCATTAAAACGAAAATCAAGAGCAGCCCGGCAGTTCCAATGGCCTACAGAGAAACAGAAGCAAAAGTAATTGGTTCTTGAAGTAACTTCTCACTTAACACTAGGTGAAACATGTTTAAACAATTAAGTAAACAATTAAACAAGTGGTTTGTTTTACAATAAAACTTGTGAAACAAAACAATTATACAACAAACCACGTGTTATTTTTTTACCTAGTTGACAAAAGTTATATGCAAAGTTAGTAGTTTACTTTTCTAATTCATTTTAAAGTATTTTATATTTATGAATTTATAAAAAATATTTAATTAATAGGAAATGTTTAAATTATTATTAATTAATGTCTGACGGGGAATTTTGTGGAGAAGTAGTTGTTTAAATGTACATTTGTTTAGAATATATATATATATAATCTAAAATCCCCATCTACCATAATGGTGGTGTAGGGGTGTTTGTTTAGAATACTTACTTAATGTAGGTCAAAATGCTACAGAGGTAAATGTGGAAATTAATTTAATTTATTAATTAAATAATAATAATTTATTTATTATGTTCAAATTATTTTTATTTAAATAACTGCGACTAGGTGAATAAATACTCTTTTCCATTTATATATAATTTATATATAAATTATTAGTTAATTTTTTAGTAGATGTTAAAAAATGGAGTTCTATTTAATAAAAGCCGGTTCACAAATCAAATATAATTTGGGAAAGGATGTTTGTGCAAAAAATCAATACTTCATTAAATTAATTGACTTTGACGATCAAGTCGATTTGCTTTTAAAATTAATAACCGAACGCTCTCTCCTTGATGGATTATCATTAGTTGAAAATTTTCGCGAGAGTGCTGCGTAGGAACTTCTCCCTGCCGCCCCGAGAGGGTCCATCATTAATTATTCGTGATTAAAGGTCTAATTAACACCGGAGTTTATAATCGCCGTGAAAAACGACGTCCCGGCACAAACACCGCTGATTACCGAAAGAAACAAACAGGACGACTTAAAATTTAACGACCCAAACGGGCTGGAGTAAGAGGGGGGCTGGCTTTAACGGCGTTTCTTTTCCCGAAATGTCACGCTACACTTTCCGAAAAGGTTACCGCCACATGCTAAATGTTAACGACGCGAAAAGTTCGGCGTTTCTCGAAATTCCAATTTGTATTCAGGACGGTGGATGCAAATGAAGTATGGTGGACGCGCCGGGCCAGAAAAATTCAAATTCAAAAACACGCGGTCGGGAGAAAAGGGGTCGAGCCTCGGCGGGGGTGTGTTTTTTTTTCTTTGGAGGGAAGAGGCGAGTTAAAGACGAGAGGGCTTTTAATTAATTTCACGTCAAACAAACTTTCAATAAGGACGGGTTGAGGGGACGGCGGAGCGTTATTATTACAAAGTCGGAATTAATTATGGACCGGATGGCGGAAAAATTAATCGCCGCCAAAAATTCCAGTTTGAGCTAATAGTGCAGGACATGCGAAATGTCATTTGCTTAATGTTGCGACCCCCTTCGCCGGGGGCATTAACGCGGTGTGACATTTAATTTGCGCCAGCGTGGGATTGCTGAAGGGTTTGATCGTTTTACTTATTTTTTGCAGGTAGTATTGAAACCAAGAAAAGTTAAAATATTTAAAAATAAATAAATATAGTGTTTTAACCAATTTAAATAAAAAATTGATTGAAATTCGTAACAACTTTTTAATTATTAAAAAACAACATTTTCTAGCAGATATATAAATTTTTATTCAAACCATTTAAAAAAAAAAACAAAAATCAACACAGTTTCAGGCCTAAGTAACGAAATCAAAAATTGTTATACAGCTTTAATTGAAATATATATATGCAAATAATGGATTGCAGATGTGAGAAATTTGAATTTTATTATTATTATTAGAAATATATATTTTTTAATACTTTCAGGATAACTATTATTTATTGTTACGGCAGAGAGGGAAAACAGATTTTTAAATAACGTGCTGACTCTTTGAGTATTCAGAATAGACTAACTTTATTTACAACCTTACAAAATATATAAAGTATATCGCTACCCAGTGTCTTCACATTGTTGAACATTGATGGTAGTACAAATCACTAAGCTTAAGTTTAACATTTATAAATACATTTTCTAAATATACCTAACATATTTTCAATTTCGTTTAATTTTAATTAAAAAAAGTCTACATAAATAAATTCGGTAATAGGAAAGGACATGATTAACTGTTTGTTCAAATTCTCACATGAAAAAATATTTCTAAATTTTCAAAATTATTTCATTTTGAGGCAATTCTTTTGTTTTGTAGAGTAATTCTGAAGAAGGAACAAATTGAGTCCCGAATAAGACGGTAGAAATGCTACTAGTGTGTCTACTTTATTGCTCAACCAAACTTTCGGGACTCAATTTGACCTTTCTTCAGGGTTACACCACAAGCTGGCCTCAACCATCAACAAATTAATTATATTCCCTTTAGCATCTGCAACTTTTTCATTTAGCGTATGGATAACTGGCCTCAAAAATCAACAAATTCATTATTTTCTATTATCTACTGCAACTTTTTCACTACTTTAAACTACTTTAAAAAAGCACAAACATCTATTATTATAACTACTTCTGGGACAAATAACCAGCAAGATATTGAATCACATAATGAACATTTGCTGTTACTCCACAAATGCAACATTTTTTTTTTGTTTAGAAGATATTTAATGCAAAGAAGAAAAAATGTTACTTAATTTAACTCGTTTCCAGAGACGTGTTTCGGAATTTATCTCTCGCCAATACAGCTTTCGCTTATAATCTTTTAAATATATTAAATTAAATTAATTTATATTTTATTTAAAGAGTCTTCTCTTATACATATGGAAAATCTTTATTTCTGAGTATTTATTTATTTAACGGTTTTACCTTTTTACAAATCTACAAAATTATTAATAATATTAATGGATAGTAGAATAAAAATAATGAAATAATAGCAACAACATTATATAATGTTATAATACATATAAATACAACAATTTGGCAGAAAGACCGACGGTCGATAGCCATTTTCTGAGGTCTAACAATGTGTAAGTGATTGTATGTATATGTATTATAAAATTATATAATGTAATACTCAGAAATATATATTTCTAATATTTTCAATATATACAATCATTTAAAAATTTTTAGAATTCAGAAAATGGCCATCGACCGTCGGTCTTTCTGCCGAGTCCTCCCTTATTTTTTTTAAAGAGCTGCAATTTAAAATCATTTATATGTCTACAATATTAATTTATTTCTCTAATTTTATTCAATTCATTAAATGCCCAACCACCAGCAAATGGATGGTGATGACCATTTCGGTCGTTCGTTTTAATTCTCATAAACAAGACAAGTTGGCCTGTCTTTAGTGGATGAAACAACGATTCTCAATCGTTTACCTTGTAGACCCAAATTGTTGACGATGCCACTTGAAATTAGGCAATAGATGGCGCTTGCGTTACCTTTCTAATTAATATTTCCTTTAGTGTAAAAAAAAAATATTTATAATTTTATTTACACTAAGTGAATATACATTGTCAACATTGTAACGCCCCATTTCCCTAATGTTTTCAGTTAATTATTACTAAGAAACGCGCCTTTACTAGATTTTAAAGAATTCCAGATTAATTCTTTAAAATCATTTCTATGTTTAGAATATTTATTTCGCCTGTGTTTTCTTTTTATTATTTTATATTAAGAAACGACGGTTCTTACTCTACTTTTTGTATTTTCACAAGCGATTGCGTTGGTTTCAAAGTATAAAAACCTGTTCGATTTAGTTAATCCAATTGCGGCCATAACAATAAGAATAATATTTCGCGAAAAGGAAGCGGGAAGGGGGGTGAGCTTTCATATGCAAAGCTCGGAAAGTTCGCTGCCTCCGAAAACGCAAACTAGCGGCATCCGCATTCATATTTGCAATAATAAAATTTAAATTTCAAATTTGAGCGCGGCCCCCCTTTTCCGTGGAAATTTTAATAGGCCCACAATTGCCTTCGCACATATTTGTCCCATAACTTCCATCTAATATCGCCATTAAATCTTTGTGTATACAAATAAGTCTTTTATAATGGAGATACATTAATGATATTAATGAATGAAAATAAATTAATAGTATTATTATAAAAACAATTACAGAGAGAGAAAGAACATATCTATCTATATACAGTGCTTTCACATTTAAAGGAACAAATTCATTTAAATTACTGGTGATCATTTTTAATCAATTTGTTCGTGTCATTGTGAACGTACTGTATATACACTTCATTTTATAAACGATACAGTTAATACAAAACAAGATAATATAAATAATCATATAAATACAAATGTTTGTCCTTTCCCAAACTTATTTGGGAAAACAAGTGTTTAAATTTACCCAATACAATACGGATAAATTTAAACACTTGTTTTGTTCCATGTTTTAATTTTTAGTTGCCTGACACGTGTTTCGATCCGTTACGATCATTTTCAAAATTAAAAGTAGTTTGAATTTGACAAATGTCACAATAAATATTGTTTACTGACGAAACACGTCAAGCAATTGAAAATGAAAACATGGAACAAAACAAGCAATTAAAAAAACAAAATAGAAAGCATGAACTTGTATTTAAAATGTTGACCATTGGATGAAATAATGTTGCAAATAAGAAGCCAAAACTAAATGTGATAAAAAAAGATTATATGTAAATCTATTTGATTTGAATTAATTTGATTTTTTTTTTAAATATGAATATAAAATAATTGCTTTAATAAATGAATAAATAAAATATTCTTTTATTTTCAACTATATTGTATTTATGAAATAAATATGAATAAATTATTAAAAATCAACCAATAAAACACAGATTAGATTGATTAACTTTAAATTCTCGATTAAAATCAATATATTAAAATTTAAAAAATCAATATATCTATTTATGTAAATTTCCGTGGAAAAACAAATTTTAAATTCTCTTGAATATGGGCCAGTAGCCCGAAACTAGTCGAGAATTTAAAGTTATTCAATCTAAGCTGTGTTTTATTGGTTGATTTTTAATACTTTATTCATATTTATTTTATACAATATGAACTACCGATGTCTAAATATTAAAACCATAAATTATATTGTATTTACCATTGTTTCGCTTCGCTGTAGCTTCTTAACTTTTAGTGTAGTGAAAATAAATAAAAATTGTTGAAAATTAAAAATATTCCATTAATTTATTCATTTATTAAAGTAAGCATGGATTTTGAAAAATTAAGTGCCTCAGTAGTCAACGAAAATAAAATAATTATTGTGAACAACGTATGAAATCATTAAAAAAATAAAACAATGTATCACTATTTCAAGTAAAATACGTTATTTATTTTAAAAAGAAGACGCTGAAAGTTCCAAAGAAAGAAATCTTTTCGTAATGAATCCCGAATCAGTATCCCAATTAAATTTAACAACATCCTCCGGTCTGATCTCAATTTATCTCCCTCGCCCTTTCGCTCCGGCCTTTTTGTCTTGGCCGGCGTCGCCGCCGACCGAAAACGTAGATTGTCCCGAAATAATGGGTCCGTATCTCGGCCGCCCCAATATATGTACAGTTAATGTACCATGGCCGCAGATATAATGCCCCTAATGAGCGCCCAATTTACCGATAACTTGCTTGAACAATAACCGCAAAATGTTATTGAGCCGATAGTTCGGACTTTGCTCTAATTAGAATCCAGCTTTGATCCGATTATAAATTTCAAATTATGCTTTACGAACAATATTGATAATAATAATGACTTAACTTAATAATAATAACTTCTATATATATTTTTAATTACAGAAAAAAAATAGAGTAGCAAAAAGGCTTGTGATCGTTAGACAATTGCTGATTTATTTGTTTCAAAATTCATAAATTTAAAATATTTTATAAGACAATAAGATAACGAAAATTTATAACAAAAATATGTTCAGTTGTGTTAATAGTCTGTCATGGGCTATGGTATTTCTGCTAAATATTTTTTGTTATTGTGTAAACACATTAATAACAATGTTTAATGTAATTGTAGATATTCTTTAGCATACCTATAAACAAAGAACAATTGAATTGTTTCACAAATAAAATATTTATTATTTGACTCTCATTAATCACTTTTTATTTTTTTTATATACTTTACTAATATCTTTATTTATGTGAAGAAAGGTTATTAGTGCTTTTTTATCAAATACATTTGATCTTCACGTAACTCACCCAATCAATTTATTCAGATAATTACATTTTTACAAACATTGATTATATACGCTAAATTAAAAGTTTATCTGTCCTGGGCTGTCGACCTGAGATCTTTCTGCCCTACTAATTTATACATTTTATTAATTTAATGGATCCTTTCATTTTATTTCTCGTCCTTGATCTTAGCTTTCGGCTTCCTTTCATTGACATTTCTTTCACATGCTTCTAAATCGCTGTTCCTATTAATTGCTACAACTTTTCCAATCACTATTATCATCAACATCAGATGCATATGTAATTTTAACATTACTCACAACATAGGAAATTGTATTCAACTCCTCAGTTCCTTCAGTTATTTGTAATATTAATTACTTCACCATATAGATCTGAGTCACTATAATACTGAAAATTCAAATGGAAGTGAAATAACGGAAGTTTTGAGTGAAAATGAAACAACAGATAATTAAAGTGATAAAACAATAATTTGTTTGTTTTTTTTTTTTTTTTTGTGCTGTAGAAGGGGAAAATCCATTTACGGACGTTGTGTCGGACTCTTCCCAGATTTTGTCCGGGAAACTACCGACTAAAAAAATTTGTTTGTTTTCTTAATTCTAATGTTCGAAAATGTTTCTTTGATTCTAGAATTTTTAGCAATAATAAATAGCCTTATATGAAATATTTAAATTTTTGATAAATTGTTCATAATATAATTATATTTCTTTGCCTGAAAAAGCTACTGTGTAGCGAAGCAATTGTTGCGAACAATAAATTAAAGTAAAAATCGAAAACTTAATAGTTTTATTTAAATATACCACCTAAGAGGTGAATGAATTTTACTATGTAGATTACGAATGGATTCAAAGATTTCGTACTCCCCACTCAAATAAAATCGAAAATTTAATGGTTTCATTTAAAATTACGACATAACAAGTGAATGAATTTTTCCATTTAGATTACGAGTGGACTCCGAGATTTCGCACTCCCCACTCAAATATTCCGGCCTGTATATTTAGTAGGCTCTGAATTAGTTAACTAAGACATTTCAGGCACGAATCTACCTTAAGGATATATGCTAAATTCATGAATTCTCAAGCAATTAATTCCTTCACAATCAACGATTTTTAGCAATAGTTTACGTCATGTGAAAAATGAAATATCAAGCATGACATCAATTTAATAATAATAATCTTTATTAATAGCGAAAAAATAATAAAAATTACAAAATCAAATGTATAATTTATTTCTGTTAATTGGCTATCGGCCAGTGGTTTTTCCAGCTATATGATTTTAATTAATTAAAAATCAATATAAAATTAATATGAATAGATTATTAAAAATCAACCAATAAAACAAATAAAACACAGATTGGATTAAATAACTTTAAATTCACAACTATTTTCGGGTTAAATAATTAATAAAATCGTAAAAATTCAACAATTTGTATTTAAGTAAATAATCTGCATCAGTATGAGTACAATAGGAAAACACCGATCAACAATAACCAACAGCAAATCGCGCGCGCAATTACACGGAGAGCTTTAAATATTTGACGGGACGAAAAACACGCCGGAGCACATTAATTGTAATTTAACGTAAATGCAATGGATGTAGATGTGTACATGTAGCGAAACGGGAAACGGAGGGTGGTTAATATGCGGTGGATTCCCAAAGCGGGGGCTGCTGCAGTTGCGGCGCTGTTAAAAGCATTTTCTGGTCACCTCGTCCGACCCCAACCGATAGCGCCCCATCAATTAATAATTCAGTTCGAATCCACCCTCTCACCATCCGCCGAATGTATATCCCATTTTGATTCCGGGCGCACGAAAAAAAAAAAGGTAAACAACGGTGGGGGATATGTAGCTAACGATCCGATGGGGTTATCTCACTTAAATTTGATTTTTATAACAGCGTTTGAATGGATTTATTTTTGGGGAAAAATTATTAAACCTCAAGTTTAATAAAAAAAGCTTTATTTAACAATAAATATTAATTCAGGATTGTAATTTAACTATAATAATTAATTTATGGGTCTTTAAACTTATTATCAAAATTTAGGAAGAGTCCGAAAATACATACAACGTTAAGGGTGCGGTTTAGAAGAAAGAGATAGCTATACAAATATGGGCAATCACTAATTTGAGTTAGATTGTTGTTTTGATCAATGAACAATATTGTATCATACAATAAAATAATCTTAAAATAAGCAGGAATTTCATTAGATAAATTAAAAATTATTTTAATGTTTAGTTTCTGTGAAAAATAATTATGAAAAACAATGAAAATTGATCAAATTTATAGCAAGTTTTAAATTAAATTTTTGCTAATAAAAACTTGTGAAATGAAAATTTAAAGGATTTCACTAAATTCTGCATTCAAATAACTTAGCAGACATGGCCTATTAATTTCATTAAATCTTACAATTTTCATTTCTAACTTGAACTAGTAAATTGACGTAATACACGAAAATTAACGATTTTTTTTTTATTTAGACTGATACTTTATACTTGGTAGATAAAAAATGTAAATATATATTCATATTATGAAATCCAAAAGAATAGCTCTATTTTTAAACGATTATTTCCATTTTACTATATAGCTATCTCTTTCCACTAAACCGCAATCTTAAATATATAATAAAATTAAAAGTATTTGTCGAGAAATTTTTCTGCCACTTTTAAAAATCATAACTGGGTCTATATGAAGATTAAAAATGTAATAATAATAATGTAAAAACAAAAGTAATACAAACCTATGTGGTTAAAATATTAGTCACGGAGTTAAATCATTGCAAGTATATTTCTAAAATATATAATCACTTAAAATATTTACTAAATGAATAATAGGTAAAATATTATTAGGGTTATATTTTAAATTTGTGTACTATTGCATATTGTTTCTATCAGAAAATATTGCATAACTCGATTTTTTCTTTATTTCTTCAATTTAATAGTAAAATATTTAATTCAGAGAATTGCCATTTGACTTCCTAATTTTTAATATTGTCTGTCCCACAAGGTTATCCTCTATTTCCCTTTCCATTTTTGCTTAAAAAAGAAATTTTTATTTAAATTGTTTATTAATTTAGATTATATAAAAGATTAATTTTACGCGCATAGAAATTTCACAGTCGGTAATTTAATCCGCCATAAAGCGTTTACGTTCGGTGTACGTTTATTAAATTCGAGGCATGCGGAAAGAAAAGGTCCACCGCGCCGGAAGACAAATAGGGCGGGCACCACCGTAAGAATGTGGCAGGTACAATTTCCGGGATAACTCCGGGACTCGCATACATGAATGATGAAGTCGGTAATGTCAGTCCGGGATTACCGACGCCCCATCCCGCAAATCCCCGTTTGATGCATGTTTTTATGGCGCTCCCGGTATTATATGGCCGACCGGGAATGGCCCTCACTCAGGAAAGAATCGCCCCGGCTCTGGAATAAACTTATCCCCAATAGAGGGCATAATCAGGCCGCGCTGTTTTATTGTTACATAATAAAAACGGACTCCCGAATTCGCGTCCGTGTTGTGTGTAATTAAGTTATTATATTGCGCTTGTTTCAGGTTGAGTTCCTGTTTGGAGGTGTTTGTTTAATTAAATTCCTGCATTTAAATTCATAACTTAAATAAATATTTAATAACCACGAGAGGGGTTTTAATTGAAACACTATTAAATAGAAAAAAAAATCTCTAGCTGAAAAGTAAAATCATTATTTTATTGGTTACTTATCAATCTGGTGTTAAGATACTTTCACACATTCAGGGAATATATTGAAAAATTATAATATTCACTTATACATCTGTTCGTAAAATATGTTTAGAGGATGTATTGAAAATTTTGAATATTTACAAATTTACTACATCTCTTGGTAAAATACTTTCTTACTTTCAGAGGAAATTTAAGATATTTTCAAATTTACTTATCAATCTGTTGGTAAAACATGTTCATGCATTCAGGGGATATATTTTAATGTTTACAAATTTTTGTCTTAGCCGACATCGCTGCCAACCCAAAACCCAAATAAAGCATTCGTATCTCAGCGGCCTTCAATATAAATAGAGTTATTGTACCATGACTACAGATATAACTTTTTTTTTTAATTTGTTTTAACAATATGAAATGCAAAGTGTTGTGCTTGTGCGTATAATTTTAAATACAATTGCTGGTTCATAACCTTTTTAATGGCTAAAAAGAAACAAATAGGTATTAAAATGTGTCACAATTTAGGGTTTTGTTAACCATTGATTGCAAATTTGCCATATTTTAGTATTCGATTAACATTTTCTTTTGTAAATTCAAATTACTGACGAAGTCACTTTTAATTCACGCAAAAGAGGCGTATAGTCTAGAAAAAAATCAGACATTGCTAACATTTCGTTCTTCTGATCATGGAATCAAACACATTTCGCTCTGGGAGAGAATGATTTATTTACGAGAATTAATGATCAATTCACATCGATCAAAATTGTATTCAAAGTCCACCTCTAAACCCAAATCCTTATCCACACAAACATCCCACATATTTCAATTAATAACGCAGTAATCTCCAAATGGCACGAGACATCGAAATATCACGGCCTGACATTTGCAAATCGAGGGTTGTATCCGAAACGCCGGAGTCTATATGTGTGTGTGGGGGTGCATGCACGGGGGTGATAATTTGATGATCTCGTAGATCTTTAAGTCGGCTTGATTTGGGTATGACACGTGGACACTTATTGGGAACTTGGGTCGCGTGGAAAATTAATATCCGGAAGTGAATTTAATGGGAATTCGATTTATTATCAGAATGTGATGGTCTGTAATACGCTGGATGATCCAACGTTTCGGATGCCTAGAGTGTTACCGATTCCCCTCCTCCTATTGATATATGATTCAATATCGGGGATATTTCCATTTACATATTGTGCGGTGTTACGGTGGGTCGATCAAATTTCGTTTTATTAATATTATGGATTCAGCTCGAATAACACCACTAAGAATATATATATATTTAATTCACTAAAACTACTCGAATTTAGTTATTTGAGTTACTTGAAAATTTAAACTATACTTTGAATGAAAACTCTAACACTTTCTTCACAATATATGTATATTTATTTATTTTACTAGACGTACATTTCGAGTACTAGGTACTCATTATCAAAAGCTTAGTAAATAAAAAAAAATATTCTTAAGAAAGTGTTATTGTTTTCATTTTCATTCGAACTGCACTAAAATTAAAGTCTCTAAGGAAAGGTACTTCAATAGCAAGACAATTATTTTACTAAATTAATGGGGGCTTCAATCTTTTTCATGTTCCTTATTGCAGAACAGATTACTGTAGGAACCATAGCTTAGCCATAATCATCAATTACTGTAATAAGTTCAACGCTGATTTTAGTAATATTATCCGCGTTGGTTTGAGGAAATAATTTCGTTAAGGCCGTCAATATTTAAATTTTAACCATTGTTACTACTTTTTGTGTAAATTGTGTTCCAATTTTTTTATTTTATATTTGTAATTTACTTTTAGTTAGTTTTAGAATCAGTAGCTATAAGATTAATCAGTATTGTACAGTTGTAATTGGATTTCTGTAAAAAAATAAATTAAAATATAAAGGAAACGTTAAGCTTAACGTGTGTTGTTAATTAACTTCACCTTTTGGGGCATTTCTGTACGAACCAATATTAAATTTAATGTGAACGTTATTTTTAACATAATAATCAAATTTAAATTTGAAATCTTGCTTAGAATGTGACTATAAAGAATAGCGTGCAAGATAAATTTAACATTTTACTTATTGAACAATTGCAATAGGAATATTACAAAAGCTGCTAAAAACAACGTACAGGTCAAACCTAACATTTCCCTTAAAGAATAGCCCCGATCTATTTATTTATTCATTGTCAATTGGACGAAAATCGTATACAAAATAATTTTACAATATAAATACAATAATCTTAAAAACTTAAAACTAATTTACTAATTGTTAAGGCTTAAACTTTGTTATACATCGTTGTTCGATTAATGAAAACACTTTTTAATATTCTGCAAACTGGCCATTAACCGTCGGCCTTTCTGCCTAATATTATTTTTTTACAATGACATTATAAACATTAATCTTACTTTGGGCAATTTCGTACAGGAAATGTTAAGTTATTCGTATACGTTTCTAAATAACTTTACAATATATGTACATATACATCTATTACAAAAGTTGCTTACATAATAGCATATAGACAATAGACATTTCCCTTGTAGAGTAACATATATTATCTACTTATTGTTACTATTCAATTAATACTGAACATTTTAACAACTAACAACAATATTTACTGTAATTTTTTTGTATTATATCCCAGTTTTTTTTATATAAAAACGAATATTTCTAACATAACGTTTATTGTTTGTTACAGAATAAATCAACGAAGCTCAACAAACAAACATGGTAAGTTCACTTTCAACTATAAAATTTTAATTCATATTCGGTTGCTCTAAGTCAAATAAGAATGAATGAATGAATGAAATTTCAAAATATAAAATAATTCATTTCGACTAAAGATCTTAAATGTACCAAAAATTTAATGAAATATAATTATATTAAAATCAATCATTTTAATCAAATTTAATAAAATGGTGTTAGACAAAGTAATATATTTCATTTAATATAAATTATAATATTGCAATTATAAAAAATCAAAATGAGAAAAAATATGTCCATTAAAAACAGTTTACTTAACTCAGATGATCTTGATACAGCTATTGTATCAAATATGTGGCCTTCGTATACAAAAAATAGTGTTAGAACAAAGTAATAAAAATGTTAATATTGCAATTTTAGAAAATATAACCAAGGAAAAATATTTCTATATTATCAAGAATTTCTATATTATCAAGAACAGTTTATTTGACTCGGATGATCTTGTGCAGTTTGTATTAGAAAATTTGTTATTGTAATTTCTGAATCTTTCAGACTTTCACTTCATAATTCTTTTTTTTAATATTAGAATAAAAAAAAACATCCGACACATGAAAGGGTTTAAGGATTCGAGAAGAAGACGAATAAAAAAGCACTTAATGAAAAGTAAATAAATACAATTTATTGTAAAATAGGAAACAATAGATCCAATTATAGGACGACACAAAAGTAAAACATAGAAATACAATAGTAATAAAAACTATAATATAAAAAAACATAGAGCGGCATTTGATGAAAAGTCGTCAATTAATAATTCAAAATGGGAATAAAAAGAATTCAATTCTTTAAACAAGAAGAATTGTGAAAACAATAACTTTTTTTTGTACTATTTAACAAGTTATTAAATCTTCCCAATTCTGTGTAACCATAAATATATTCTTTAATAAGTATTAAAAGAATTAATGTTTGTTTTTATCAATGTTTATTACATAAAAACAGATTTAAATCCATGCAAAAATCCTACAAATGTTAATGTATTTGTAATTGTGTCGACCAAGATTTGGAATTCATGGAGAGAAAGAGAGAGAGAAATCATCTTTATTTCCAGAACAATTATATTTACCATTTAAATATATAAATACTACATGTATTTATATATTTAGAAATTAATAAAAGATCAGATCCTCAAAGATCCCAACATCTCCCCCAAATTCAAAAATCCATCAATCACCTCAATCTTCTCTTAATATCCTCTATGCATTCATCTTAAGAATAGTAACCCATTGGCGGTCGATAGCCTGTTCAAGCAAGCAAGAAAGAAACAAATATACCATAATATATTGTAAATATATGTAAAACAAATAACTTTGAATAAAATTATTGTAGTAGTAAAAGATCAGATGTAGGAATATTCTGTAACCTGGCTAAGACTACATTAATTTATTTTCCCAGAAGTTATTTATTTATTATAAATTACTTAACTGAGTTTATTTATTAGTGAATGATGAAACTAATTAATGTTTGAAAATTTACATTTTATTAATTAATTATAAAACATTTGTTTGTTATTTCAAATAAAATTTGTAAGTATATGCTTATTCGTATAATAATGGAAACTGAAAATATTTTAAGGCTCCGTATCCGCTTTTCCTGTAAAACATACTTCACAATCTCAATGCTCGCAGCGTTATTTACAAACCAATTAATTTCATATTTTTCAAGAATGAGCAGATAACAGAATAATCCAGTTCTGTGAGGGATATGTAAAATTTAAGGTGTACGTTATTATTATCACATAGAATATCAAGTTATTTGATAAAGTACGTGTTAGACTTTACATTTCTCATATGGAATAGCCCCAATAGACTAATGTAACAATTTATTGTATTTGATTTGCAATATGCAAAAATATGCTCAATTTTATATGCTTATTTAATATACAAAATGCATTTTTATTTAAATTTTAAAATACAGAAATGAGTGCATATTCCCTTTCTGCTAGTGATTCGTTTTTATTTCATATTAAAAATGCTTTCAATAAAGTACAAGAGTTCGCACATTGATTGTTTTAAATTGCCTAAATATCGCTCCATTAGATACTGCAGCCAATTGAATTTTTAATTAATTGTAAATCATCTAGCGGTTGATCTTTGATTATTTGGAATAAGTTAGAATCATGTGTAAATAAATGCAAAATCATTTATTTACTAAAGTCATTTTTGCTTAAATGTGGTTTTTATTTTAAGTAATAATAGCATCTCGATTAGCAGCATATTTTTTTAATTCTCTCAAACTATATTCATCTTTAATCAGACAACAACTAATACAAAATAACATAACATAAATAATTACAATACATCTGTCTGGGCTATCGACCAGAGGTCTTTCTGCCCTATCATGAATTTTAGCTGAACTGTCTTGATTAAACTCACAAACGAATTAGTGAATGGCGATGGGAGGATGTTTGTATTTAGCAAGGATATTGGGATTATGGGAATACAGAATTTTGTAAGAAGTAGGTTATGAGGATTATTAGCATTTTTTTTTGCTTAAGGCTAATATATGCTGGATATAAAACTATATAATATTACGACATAGAATGTTAATAAAGGGAGATAACTAATAGTAAGTAAACTATTTCAGAAAATGTATTTCATTTAATATTAATAATAAAAAAGTGAAATAATCAATCAATCTGTTACATGGATTTGTGAATAAATACATAAGTAAGGGAAAATAGTATTAATTTACTTGGCCACAATTATTTCAATAAATTAGATATAAAGATTAAATGAAAGCATAAGTTTTGAGATAAAATTATCTATTTGTTTTGAATTGTTTTTCAATGATTTAATGATTTAGTTTTCTTTTTTTTTATCCGATATGATTTACTCTAAAAGAAAAACGGAGGAAATTTCAAGCGCTAAGTATTTTAATTGAAGTAATCCACTCTAAACTCCATCAATCGCAATAACGCTCGAACAAAATCATTGACAGGATTCTTTTCCGGAATCCGAGACCAGAGTTTAAACAGTAATTTGTAATTCCGGGAGATCCATTTAAATTCGACAAGGCCCTTAAACGCGATTAAACGCCGGAGCCGAAAGAAGTTTTACGTCCGCGTCCTTCCTCCCGCACCGCCGCCACCGCACCCTGTTCCGACTCAGACTCGATGCAAATTTATCCCCACTCGAGAAATAATAATTTCACTCGCTCTTTCTGTACGAGTGTGTGTTTTTTGAGTTACTGAGCCAATATGCGTGGATTTAAAAGGTCACCGATATTAATCTTTGGAAATATCCGGTGCGGCCCATAAAAATGAGATATGTGAGGTTTGCGGGGAACGGGCGGGCAGGGGATCGGGGGGATAAATTCTGCCAGGAAATGTCCCCAGATAAAGTCTGCACGGTTATTGACAGGAAATATTGCATCGGGGGGATAAATACGTGCTAATTTCCCGGTTGGTGTATAATCTGTATACTGGGTGATGTAATTTCAAGATATATTCATAATTTTGAAAAAAAAAAAAAATAATAATAATATTTGATTACTGGTTGCAATTTGTTAATCTAAAATTGAAATTAATTTTAAAAATAATATCTTACAGACAGAAAAACCGATGGTCGATAGCCGTTTTCTAAGAACAACGTATAATATAGTATAAGAATTATATTGTTAATTTATTGTATATACAATTGCCTGCAGAAATAAAAGAAATAAAGATTATATATATACATATATAAAATATATATAATATGTTAAAATTAAATTAATTTTCTAAAAATTAAAAATATACATCGCATAACTGTTTATTACATACCAATCTGTATTCGAATTGAAATATTATAAATAAATAATTATAACGCTTTATGCTGCTGTTGTCGAAAAATAGGTTTCCAAAATATCCGGCACTCTCATCCTCGTAAATACGGCCAGTGATCCAAGTCCTACTAATCGTATTCCAACAGATAATTTAATCCGCAAATACAGGCTGAATTTGTACCGTCAGTGCTTCAAGGAGTATGCTATTGATATAGGTTTTAAGTAGTTGGATTAAGTATTTAAATCCCCTTGCGTGTACATCAGATTTTATTTGGGAAGATATATCTTTTATAACATGGAACTTTAAGTTAAATAAAAAACTTACTTTTATAATCTGAAATTATTGAAGTATACATTTGAAACCTTATTAATTAAAAAAATCGAGTTTACAATATTTGTCATTCTTATTTTCTGTGAATTAAGTTTCCAAATAATTTTATTACTTTATGTTAAATAAAAAACTTACTTTTATAATCTGAAATTATTGAAGTTTACATTTGAAATCTTATTAATTAAAAAAAATCGAGTTTACAATATTTTTTATTCTTGTTTTCTGTGAATTAAGTTTCCAAATAATTTTATTACTAACACGTTCAAAAACACAACTAACTACTCAAAATCAGTATTATTGATAAAAAAAAAACAGCTTCTGTATCTCTGAAAAAAAATACATTGAATTTTGTATTGTGGAGGCTTCTACTTCGTAATATATGTTGTATAAATAATAATTAACAATAACACGCTGTTTAACTTTGTTTGTAACATAAAAGTTATGTTTGATAATAGAAAGTTATGTTGCCGAAAATATAGTAACACAAAATGAAAATGTGTTATCCAAACAACATTAAAAAGTGTTATTGTCGACATTGAATTAGATTTCATAGAATTTTATAGATTTTTTTTTATAAAATTGTTGAAATTTCTGATTTATTTATTAACAACTCAAAAATGCAAAAGTAAAGACAGAAAATTTAAAAAAATGTTCCAAATTGAGGGTAATAAATATTTATTATTGGAACAAAATTATTGTATTTAGTTTTACAATTCATTTTGTAATTAAAATTGTATTCTATTTATTCAAAAGTAAAGCCAAAAAAAATATTTTTTTTATGTTCCAAGTGGAGGACAATTATTTATTATTATTCTAATAAATTAATTGTATTTCTTTTCACAATTAACTTTGTTGTTGATTTTTTGTGATTTCCCTACAAAAATCCACAATTGCATAATTTAAAAACAAATATTTTAATAGCAGTAGAGAGAGCTACTCATAGGAATGGACAAAATTGATTATTTCAATAATCGAATACGATTAATCGAGTTTTTTTGATA
The DNA here is from genome assembly GCA_963082785.1 of Philonthus spinipes. Lineage (NCBI taxonomy): Eukaryota > Metazoa > Arthropoda > Insecta > Coleoptera > Staphylinidae > Philonthus > Philonthus spinipes. The sequence continues at coordinate 21,722,167 of OY720303.1, forward strand.
ATGGAATATTAATTTTATCATTTCGGTGAAATATATGATTCAAAATTTAAACATAAGGAAGATAATTATTATTTATATAACTATTAGAGGTTTTATTTCAATACCTTCTGTATTTTTTAAATAAATCGATTCTTGAAATAATTGAATTTACCCATCACTAATAAGAATAATAGGTTAATAGTGATTTAATTAATTATTTTTTTAAGTTCTTGTAAATTTAATTTATTATAAAGATTATATATTTCAATAACTTTAAAATCTTCAAATTAGTTAACACACAATGTTTGGCTGACAAATCACCCGAGAAAAACAACAACAATTCCAAATCGCAACAGTTACAAACACTCGTATCTCACCCCCCAGAATTCCCGTCCGTCCTCCTGATCCCCATCCACGTCCTAATCCAGTGTGTAAGGGAAATTTTGAGTGATGAACTGCGGAGTGTGGGTAAACCGGCCGCAATGCGTCGCTCGCGACTGCCGAGGACATAATTCAGCCGAATATGTATCTCCACATATTTATCTTGTGACATGAACATTTGTAACTGAAACGTTTTGTTTAGGCACTAATTAGCGCACGAGGCGGACTCGTTCAGTCTTCAGAAGCGCGATTTCCATACGCTAACGATGATTAATTGGGGGACGGAAGAAGTGGGGTGGGTGGAAGAGAGTCTGCCAAATTGTTTCAAGATGAGCCAGAATAGCGTTTTGGGCCGGGGATTAAGTCGGTGAAGTGGGTTTAGATTGTATTAACTGTTGCTAAGATTTGTTTTTAAGGATATTTCTTTTATTGTTATTACAAAATTAATGTGACTTCTTATTAGTATAAAGTAATACTTAATTTTACCTAAACTATAATAAGTATAATTAATATTATTATTAGGCAGGCTGAAAGACCTCCGGTCGATAGCCGATTCATCATCTACAGAATATAATTCTAATTTTTGTATATTATTGTACATATTTGAATAAAGATGGTTAGTTAGTTATTATTATTATTAAAGAGAAATATGAAATAATTCTTCTTTAATAATAATATCAGACGAATTGTTTCATATTCCTCTTTAATAATATTAACAACAATAATATTAATTATACTTATTGACAAATACACACAATTAAAATAAAATTGAAAAATTCAAGAATTACAAGGAGCTGGCAACGGAGATAGAGCAGCTATGGAAGGTGGAAAATGTAATTACGTACCAATTATACCGTCGGGAACAAGAGTGATCCCTAAAAATCTGCTCAATAGTTTAGATTTACTACACGATAAGTCGAAACTAGTCGGAGAGAATAAAAAATAGTAGTGAAACAAACCAAGTGACTTTTATTTAATTATCAATATTGTAAACATGTTTCATCAAGTGATTAATGAGAACCAAATTGAAGATATTAAAAGTATTGTATTTTAGTGTCCTGTTTTAAATGAAAAAAAAATACATTATCGAATTAAATAAAAATGATTTGAAAATAATTAATAAATACTTTCCACATTAACTCTGTGACATTTTTCTATTTAATACATCATCAGTTGTATAATCTAGAAACAAAAAATTGAGACAATTTATCGCTTAGATTTCATCAACACGTTTATTATTATGTTTATAAAGTTTTATCAAACTCTTTATTAAACTTCAACTGTAAATCAATTATTGTACCATAATATAGCGAAAAATTGTTGCTGTATCAAGTAGTAAAGAGTAAAATCTCAATCCTTTTGTGTTTAATTAAATATTTCAAAAGGAATTTCAGCAAGGATTAGTCTGCACAATTAAAAAGTCTTATGTTTCAATAGTTACGATACAAAGAATTCGATATTTTTTTCTTTATCAAAAATTAAACCACCCTACTTGAAGATTATTGACGAATTAATGCATTGTTCCTAAAATCCATTGTATTTTTTTTTACCTGGCATACAAATACATAAATTGAACAACAAAAAAGAAAACCAAACATAACAAATAAGACTTTGTGTTTATCCCATGTTGTGTATTTTGTATAAAACAGTGGAAACAATTAAGGATGAATGATTCAGTGGGGGCGCAGAGGGACGGTGGTTGATGGTGAATCGCTTTGTAAATTAATTGGAAGATCGTGAGAAGGTAAATAAAGACCCTTTCGTAAATACAAAAAGGGCCGCGGTTTACGTGCGCGCTGGAAGGGTGTATTTTAATCAGACTGATGAGGGCGGGTCGAAACGTGCCTCGTCAAAACAGCGATCGCAGGGCCGGAAAAAAGGGGGTCATTAACACGTGCGCAGGTGACCAATGACCATGACATGGTATTGCCGGCACGCGTTTGCTATTATCACCAATTATCAGGGAAAAAAGTAATTATAGGTTTTGGTACAACTCAATATAAACTACAAATTTTAAGCAGGCGTTTGTTGAGTTTAATAATTCTGCTCATACTAAGTAATTTTAGTAAAAATTTAATTCAAGCAGAAATTTGTTGTGTAATACATTTTTAGAAGTTGAGCCGAAAGATTGTTATCTACCTTACCTTTTTAAAAGTGTTCACTAAGTCTAGGTGAAAAATATTAATAGGTTTAGTGCATCTCGAAAATTAAGCAGATATTTTTTGTCCTTTGTAATTTTGTTTTGAAAGTTTTAACTAAGCTATTACAATTCAATATAAATCAGAACAGAAAACAAACGTCTAGCCAAGTTTGATTTAGTTTCAATTCAGTTTAAAAAGTTTTGACTAAGATATGATAATTATAACTTATAAAAGGTAATTACAGAAGATAGTATACATCTAAATAAAATTACATCATATTTATCATATATATATATATATATATATATATATATATATATATATCTTTATTCAGACTATATAGATAATTTTAACAATATAACAATATAAATAATAACAATACATATAGGTGTTAGTCTGTCTAAGCTATCGACCAGAGGTCTTTCTGCCCAATTTATCATATTTTCAATATTTATTACAAACAAAAGCAATTGTTACAATTTAACCTGCTTGCATAAGAGCAGTGCGCGAGCAAGCGCAGCCAGGTATACGAATGCTTCTGGGAATCATCCATACTAAGACATTCTGGCCCATATTTTTAGTAGGCAATGATAGCTTCCAATATTTTAATATATCATTTTTGATCCAGTATCTGTAATCTTTCTAAATATTTTTTTTTCTATGCAAACTTATTATTTCTTTAAATAATATAAAACAAGTATGATAAACGTTATTTAAGTTTTACAAAAATTACAAAATCAAATTTATAAATTATATCTGTAGCTAGGTATTATCAATCAAACATTTCATAATTATAAATTATTATCTCCGTATTAAAAAAAATATATTAAGTAGTCTGTTATTAAAATACAACTCAATTTGTTGGTTTATCATTTAATATATCAACATAATCCAGGTCTTATATTTAATTGATAAAGTATTAGTCGCCAGCATATTAGGTCTTAAAAGTTGGAGGAAAACTTCGCCCGGCGAGGAAAAGAAAAATCCCTTTCAGACAATTTGGACGTTTTATCTAAAGTTTACGTGCTATCGTAGCGGAGGGTTAAATTTATTATTTTACGAGAAAGGGATGCATGTAATTGCATTATTTTAGAACTCAGCACGATGGTTTGCTTTAGATAAAACGGCGAAACTTATTGGAGCTACGCAAAGAAAAGGAAATTATAGTAGTAATAATGTCAATATATTTAATATCCTTTCTTTATTAACGGAATTCTCTTTTTTTTTATTAATATACAGTGAAAATAATAATAATAATATATTTCTTTATTCTTTTAAAGTAACGGAATTATTTAATGTAATTAATACTTTTATCCCTCATTAAACAAAAACTCCTCAAGTGTTCGATTGATTATATCCCAGAATACCAATTCGGCTTCCTTCCCAAAAGATCCACAATAATTCCCTTATCCATCCTTACTTCCAATATGCAAACTAAACATTTGGAAGGTCAACAATCAGCCGTACTATTTTTGGATGTACAAAAAGCGTTTGATACAGTTTGGCATATTGGACTCCTTTACAAATGCTTCCTTCTACACATTCCGCGCCACTTAATTATTCTTATACATAACTTCCTTTCCAACAGATCCTGCCAAGTAAGAATACGACAAACTCTCTCCCATTCATTTCCAATCTTACAAGGTGTACCTCAAGGTTCTCCTTTATCCCCACTCCTATATAACATATTTTGCCATGATATATACAATCCAGACCCCACATATTTTAACCCATCCCAGTATTCTTTACTTTTCGCTGATGACACAGCTCTCATAACTCATGCTCCCACTCTACAAGCAGCACAACGATCACTACAAACTTCATTCGATTCGATACAAGCCTGGTGCTCAAAATGGCGCATTAAAATTAATCCTGCTAAATCGAAACTCTTTATCCCATTCCACAAAATTACACCGCAGTCTCCCACAATTTCTATCAATAATACCTTAGTCTCTCCTTCAAACACCTGCAAATACCTAGGCATTCTATTCGACTCCAAACTCTCCTTTAAACCTCATATCCTTTCATCTAAAATTAAAATTCAAAACAGGGCCCGGCATTTCAGATCTCTTACGTACAAGCAACAAGGTATATCCATTAAAACCGCCACTCATATATACAAAGCTATATGCCGGCCCCTGCTTGATTACGGTGCTATCCTCTTCACTCAACTCATTCCTTCCACTATGTATCACCTCCAAGTCGCCGAAAGATCCTCCCTAAGAATCCTTACCAAACTCAGGCATCCCAACAACCCACTTCACAATCCCTCCAATGAATACCTTTATGAATCCACCCAAATCCCACCCATATCCCAGCGTATATTAGCCTTAAGTAAAAAATTTGCCAATAATTCTGATAATCTACCCCTTCTTACAAAATTCTGTATTCCCCGTAACCCTAATATCCTTCCTAAATACAAACATCCTACAATCACCATTCATCAATTCATTTGCGCAAATCATCAGGACAGTTCAGCTAGCTAGCATAGATTTTTCTTTAACTTCATCATAAATTCACGACAGGGCAGAAAGACCTCTGGTCGATAGCCCAGACAGACTAACACCTATATGTATTGTTATTATTTATTTTGTTATATTGTTAAAATTATCTATATAGTCTGAATAAAGATATATATATATATATATTAATACTTTTAAAATTTGAACATTTGTAATTCATATTGTAATAATAAATACAAATATATTCATTTTATCATGTATGAATGTTACTGTATGTAATGGCCTCCGTTAATTAAATAAATAAATAAATAGACTATTACAGTAATTTTGGATTATCAGTTCATTTTCAAGATTTGTTTGTTTTGTTTTGAGAATTTAAAGTTGTTCAATTAAATCTGTGGTTAAATTTATTATACTACCGTTATAATAAATAAAACACAGATTTAAATTAAACAGTGTTATAATTTATTATATTACCAATATAATAAATAAAATACAGATTTAATTGAACAACTTTAAAATCTCAAAAAAAAACATTCTCTTGTAAATGAACTGATAAGCCAAAATTAGTCGAGAATTTAAAGTTATTCAATTTAATCTGTGTTTATATTTATTTTATTAGTAGATTTTTAATAATCCATTCATATTTATTATTAGAATTATATAAACAATTTATAATAGAGGCTTCTACCCGTTATACATTGTTTCAAGTTTTAATATAAACACTGATCGCTTTAGTTACAATTTAACAGAAATATTCATGGAAAACATTGAACAAAAATATTTAATCATCATGATAGCTGCGACAATAACTACGTGGTAATTCATAATATAATCAGTTATATTATAAATTAATAAATAAATACATAAATTCACGACTTAATAATGACTGTTAAAAGTCAAAACTTAAGTCGTGAATTTATGGATGTATTAATGAATGAATACATACAATAAATAATTGTGGTAAAAATATGTTTAATACTCAACAAGCCAAGAAGCATTATTTTTTGTCCAGGCAATTTAAATAAGTTGTAACAACATTTTTATATTTTTTTAATATTCTATGAAGAAGAATGTATTTCAGTATAATTTATAAAAATATTTATCATGTATCAAAATAAATCCCCTTTACCAGAATAAAATGCACAAACAAATCCCCGCTTAAAATTTCGAGCACTGAACCAAACATAATAAAATATCACGAATAATACTTCAACACAAAATAAAATTCCAGTACGAGAGCGTACAAAAAAAATAAAATTACACCAAACGGGGGGCCTCGTTAAGCGCCTCACTGTGAAATTCCCGATGTGTCCTCCTCGACTGTTGTGAATCCCACCGACAAACATCCTCTTCCTCGTCGAGAGGGCCCACAAGATGAGTCTCTCCGGTTCAAATGAAATTACCGTATTTGAACAATACCTGGAATGATGGAATACACGCGGACGTGTCTGTGTACGTGTGCATGCACGCCGGGGAGCGGCTGTGGAGAGGGTGCGGGTTTGCGCCCCCGCGCGCAACAAAAATCAATATGCAAAAGGCCTCCTCTGAAGGTCGCCTCGCATGTTTATTTGTGCACGGGGATGTGCTTAATTTTATGATGGAAAGTGATTACGTGAGGGTGGAAGGAGGATTAGTATGTTTCGGGGTAAATTCATTATGTTCTTCGGTTACGTTTAATTTTGGGGAAGCTTTTGTGTGCGAAAAAATTAATATCGTGATATTTTAAGCGATTTTAAAGAAATTATTTTTTTATTAAAATATTCATATACAAACATCTTTATTCAGACAGCAGAATTACAATTCTTTATAAATATTTATATTTACAATACATATCCATGGGTTAGTAGTCAGTCATGGGCTATCGACCGGAGGTCTTTCTGCCCTAAAATATTCATTATTTATGATTGACATTAACCCGGCGCATTCACCATTTTACATAATTTAAAATATGTTAAAAACAATAGTTGAAACTTGACAGGTTTTAACATTTCGTTTGATGTTTAAAGAAAATTAAGAGAAAAAAATTATATTATATTATATTATATTATATTATATTATATTATATTATATTATATTATATTATATTATATTATATTATATTATATTATATTATATTATATTATATTATATTATATTATATTATATTATATTATATTATATTATATTATATTATATTATATTATATTATATATTTTTTATAAAAATAAATAAATTCACCTGGTTTGTTTTACGATAATTTGTTTGTATATTAATTGAATTAGAAAGCATTTTATTTGAATAATTAAACAATTTCCACGACAAGCTGACAGAAACTTATACCCTAATATGAATTTATTTGCTTTGTTTGTATAACTTTAATTTTATTTTGGTGACTATAGGTTCAAAAATTTTAATTTGTCATTATCAAACTAAGAGTGAGTGTTTTTATTAAAGCTTAGTAAGGAAAAAAAAGAAGCTTCTATTATTAATATATTTATTTATTTAAATTATATTTATTATTTATTTATATATTAAACCCTATTTGCGAAACTGCAACGGTACAAACCCCGCGGGGCTAATCCCGTGAGCTTTTTTCCTCTTCTTCCACATCTCCGTTCGCTTTCGGGCGCACATCCATCCATCATCTCGGACTTGAATATTCGCGGACGGCAAAACGAGATCAATTTCACTCGAGTAAATATTTTAACGGGTTTACTAAAATCCGATTCTGGGCGGTTTCCACGAATGCGAATTTTTCCCGTTCCCCCCGCCCCTCCGCGAAAGATTGATGCGTTCCCAGGCGTGGTCGGAAGTAGCAAAAAAAAAACGCAACAGCTTATACAAATATGAATGCTAAATGTAAGATACGAATTGTGTATAATAAAACTTGATTCGGGAAAATGGAGTGGATTTTCTCATGAATTTCATGAGTGATTGCGAAATGTGAATATTAGCTGTTTAACTCTCCGAGGGGATTTTTGAGCTTTATAAACAAAAAATTAAATCAATTTTAGGATATTATTTGTATATATAAAAAAAGACAAAATTATATATACATTTATATCATCTTTCGAGGACTACAAGACGGTCATGACACATAAGACATTTGGTGACTGGTTCCCCCACTTGATCGTATTTTTTTTTTAAACACAACATTTCCTTGCAGATATTTCGAAGTAGAGCACCCCCGAGTCAGCCCTTTGTTTATCGCGCGGAAAGTGTCTTTGCGTTCTTCGTTTGACGATTGACTGTAACTTATTCAATTTGAATTGCGGTTTTATTTATTTTATTGGTAGTGTTTTAATTTACCTAATTTCAAGTGGCATCGTGAGAAGGACAGAAAATCTTTATTTCGTCTACTAAAGGATGGTGAACCAGGAAACTAAATTAAATGAATAAAATGTTCATCCACCATTCATATAGCGTATGGAACACACTGGTCTGATGAGGTCTAAAAGACCGAATTTGTCATCACTAGTAATAATGATTGAACATTATATTAATTGTTGTAATTGTTTATTGATATTAATTATTATTTTTAATATTTTATTGATATGCAACAATAGTTTTTGTATTTTCCTTTCAATATACAATTTATATTTATTAAATTAAATGCACAGAATATAGTCAGAAAATGTATGATATGCACATTATGCAATTCAATGTCCAACGGGGTATTTGCCCGGGACGTAGTTGTTTTAATATTCATTTGTTTAACGTACCCACATAACGCAAGTCAAGAGTCACAGAGCTAAATTTGGAAATAATTTATTAATTATTTTCAAATCATTTTTATTTAAAATTAAATTTACTAATTAATTATTATTTATATTAATTATTATTATAATTATAAGATTATCTAATTCATTTAAATTCATTTATGTGTAAATTAATATTTCATTGTTTCGTTTCTTAATGAAAAGTTAAAATCGAATCACAAGTAGATAGAAATATTCCGGATTTAATCAAGGGCTAATTTCCAACCTTTTAAGGCAGCGTTATCAACATTAATTCATTTATTAAGGGCGGTTTGGTGTGTACGCGCCCCATTTTTAATCTCGACAATTTTCCATTGGCTGGTCACCCCGCGGAAATGAGCCCTCGTTAAGGCGATAAGGTTACACGGATAATAAGATAATAACCGGCACCTACATTTCATTAATGGTCCTCGTTTAATTTCAAATCGAGGAGGGGCCGAGAAAACGTGCCTGTATTTAAACAAAGTGCTTAATTAAAAAAAATACTACAAGAAATTATTATTTACGTGTGTACTCATATATACATACATCTTCAATCGGACTACATAGGTAATACAAAAAAATAAATATAACAAATAATCACACATGTAGGTGCTAGTCTTTGGCTATCGAAATTGTTCGAACGTTTCGGTCGTATGAAATCTGTCATTTAAGTAGGAATTTACATATGAATTTGACAGTTGCGTTTAAATAATTTCGTGCGATCGATTTCAGGAATAAGGCCCCAGAGGTTTTTCTGACATGTCATGAATCTGTGATGAAGTTAAAGAAAAAATACTATGCTAGCTAATTTAACTGACCTGACGATTCGCACTTATGATTGATGAATAATGATGGAAGGAAATTTATATTTAGGAAGGATATTAGGGTTACATATGTGTACACATAAGTGATAATTATACGTTTAACCGATTTATTTATTTATTTATCAACTGAAATCTCATTTGTACAAAATATATAACAAACAAAAGTAACTTAAAATAAACATAATGAATGAGTGTGAGAAAAATAACAACAAATAATGCTTAATTCAATTTACACAACTTAGAAATTCGCCTAAAAGCACATGCAGTAACTACCCTGTATAAAACACTCAACAATCTTATAGATTGCCCTGATTTACTTGCACAAATTAATATTAATGTCCCCATCAATATAAAAAAGAAAAAAAAAACGACTTTTTTTCAGTTGTCACTTCCAAATACAAATATTTTGTTTAAGTCTTCATTATATTCAATGTGTTACCTATAAAATTATTTAGTTTCCCTTCATCTTGATATTGATGTATTTAATTGCATATATTCAAGAACATTCTTTAACTCCATTATTGAGTATTTGGATTTTTTTATTGCGCTGATATCTCGTGTTGTGTTTATCGTCTAGTTTAATTTTAGTTTAAGTACGTTTGTATTCATATATCGTAAATCAATCCGTTGATTGAGTGAATATATAAATAAAATAATTCGAATTATAAACAGGAAAATAAAAATTAATAATTAACAATATTTACATTAATAAAGGATTAACTGCCACGACATGATGAGGAGATGAAAATTTATTTTTAACAGATTTTGGTTTTTGTATTCACCATGTGATTAATTATTAATACATTATTGAAAAACATATTGGTTTTGGTAAATGTTTTTCATGAGAATTTAAAATTTCTCTAAATTGAAAGATATTGAATTTAATGTATGTATTTATTATGTTTTTTTTTTCCTAGAATTTTCTAATAACTCTAATAACTTATTCATATTTATTAGTATAATGTGAACCAGCAATATTTAAATTTAAAGTAATGAATGAAATTTCTATTATTTAAAGCATATTTATCAAGTGTTTTAATTAATATCCATTTAAATTATTTCACTTAAAAATTCTTCTACTTCTCAACAATTCCATTTTTCTCCTCATAAACAATCAAGTTCATGTCTGGTGGATCAAGAAAGGAGGTAGCGGGAGGAAAAAATGGGGACAATGAGTAGGGGGCGAGTCTTTGGATACATAAATTCTTGAGCTCCTCTATTTTCCCTTCAGATGCAATTTCTGCATTAGAAATACGGCCTGAATTTATAATGCGGCGCACCATTCAAGGGTTTTCTTTCTGGGCTTTTCCGCGCCGGACGGACGTCCGGACGCGCCGCAGAAACAATTTAATTATGGGCACAACAAAAAGGTGACGCAGTGACGAGGGGGATTGAAATTTTAATTAATTTTTGTTTTGCGTTGTTATTATCATTTAGAATTAATGCAAAATTCAATGAATATTAAATAGAAAATAATTAGTATATTTTTAATTTATTTCACTACCTGCAATAAAGTTTTGTAAATAAAACAAGATTTGTTTAATTTAAAAAAACTGTAGTTTTATGAATATTAAATATAAAATAATTAGAATATTTTTATATTATATATATACAAATATCTTTATTCAAGGGATTTTTATATTATATTAAGTACAGTATTGTATAGTATAATACGGTATATAATTTGAGGTCCCCTACACCACCATTATGGTAGATGGGGATTTTAGATTATATATATATATAATTTGAGGTTGTCCTTTCATAGGCTATCGACCCGAAGTCTTTCTGCCATTTTTATATTATTTAACTAGGTGAAACTAGATCTATAATATTAGTTGTAAATAAAACAAGATATTTTTGTTCTTTTATTTTATTTCACTAGGTGAAACTAGATCATTTTTTTGTAATCAAAAAATTAAAATAACTGCTTTTTTAAATATTTTTTTCCATAATAGTGGTTTATGGAGTTTCATCGAGTAAAAGCCTCAACCATCGATTATTTATAATATCAATATACAAGGCCCAGATAATTAAGATAGATGGGAAATTTCGATTTTACGATTTTATAAAGGTTTGTTGTCATAATCACCGTCAATATTTAAATATATTACTACTACTAAAACATCTTTATTCATGTAACATTTATACATAGTTTAGATAATTATTTACATTGTATTTGTAGATTTATATTCAGATATATTACATGAAATGGCTAACGACCGAAGGTCTTTCCGCCTAAAATATTATTTTTATTAGTTTTTATATTTTCGTTTCAATATAAAATTTTGTATATTGAATTAAATATACAGAATATACGCAGAAAAGGTATGAAAATTTTCAAGTAGGGTGGTTAAATGAAAAAAAAATGGATAAACAATCTAAATAAAGAAAATAATTAATTCTTTTTCATTACGTCTCACAAGGCCGTTGAAATATCGAACGTGTGTTTGGAATTCCTAATATTTTTTGAAAACATTTTGAATTAAATTAATAGTACTTAAAATAAAATACAAATTTATTCATTTATTTACGGAATTTCCTGTTTACAATATACATTTCATTCACAAAAAACTAATAAATAAAATCTAAAATCTAATTGGAACATTGAATCAAACACACGAAACTACAAAAAAGTACACACATATTTAATAAAACCCGAAAGAAATTCAATATGTATATATTTTTGAAAATAAAGATGTTTGCATATATAATTAACAAATTCTAAACTCAAATCTACATAATGCTCATAAATAAAGATGTTTTTATATATATTAATTACAATTACTACAACGTTCATTTCAAACACCCGAAACTACATTTAGCATTCGGGAAATTATAACTTCCCGGAATAACCGCACGCTGAACTCACTGCACATATATCAGTTGCGTAACGCGTAACTCATTATTTATATTTTAATTAAAAGTGCAAACAACATTATCGACACCCCCTTTTAATTAATTCATTGACAATTTGAATGCACAGCGCGCTCCATAACGGTATTAAAATTGAAATAAAATAATAAATATCGGCAATTGAACGAGCTGCGATATTTATGAATAATTTCGCAGTTTGTTGGTAACATCGAGAGCCCTCGATGCGTTTTTCGAATAATAGGGGGAAATGATTTCGAATTAATTTTGTTGTGCGCTAAACTGAAAACGCTGCTTGAATAGCAAATACAATGCATTAAAAACAGTATTTTATTAAAAATTAAATAAATACACGCGATATTCAACTATTTTGGAGTTTAAATGAATTTTTATAAACAGAAAATGTTTTGTTGTTGTTTGTTCTGTTTTATTCGTTTCAATAAGAAATAAATGGAATTTACGAGCGGTTGAAATAAAATTGGAATAAAGCAACTATTATTTTTTTTTATTTATTTTCTTCATCTAGTTTACTTCACATCCCGGTTGTAACAGGAAGAAATAAACTAAAGCAATTTCTTTCGCCCGAGGATGACACATTTGGAGAAAATGGGTTAATTGCTTTTAGGTTCCTGTTCTGGAATTAAGGGCGGTATTAACACTGCCCAGGACGTTGTAATTAATTTAGAACCGTGCCGTAAATGGAGATAAGTTATCTTGTTATCGGGCCTATTAGTTCGGCGTCGCGACGCTGTGCGGGGCGCGGGGTGCGTGGGCGTGCGACCACGTGATCCGACCGGGGGCCGGCGAGCAGATGTCTCTCATTTGCTAATGCCCTGTGAATAATACAGGGTGGTCACGTGTAGCCCTAATTGATTGCGTCACGAACGCCCTTGCCTGCCTAACAACTGTAAGATGGTCTCCATAAATTAACCCCCCGGAGCTCTCCTGCTCGGGCAGCAGGCACCACCACGCTCAGACAAAGGAGTTGTAAGTAACTCCTGCTGCACTGGTGGATCTCCGGGTCTTAGGACTGAACTAATAGGGACGATGTTTCATGTTAATGCGCCAACTTCACTGCGGACCGCAAATTTGTCGGAATTAATTAAAAAAATAGAAGAAATAGAAATGCTATCTACAAATTCCTTCCGTCCCGTTTATGTCTCAAATTAATTTAAATACCATTACATTGAATTTATCCTCTTATTATTATACCATAAGAATATAAAAATTACTCACACAAAAATCGTTTAATATTAATATAAATAATAATCAAAAAATATAAATTAAATTTAAAATAATTCAATATTTAATCCCACAGTTGTTGAAAAATTTAATTAATTAATTTTTATAACAATAATAAAAATTCTATATTGACGGTCACTCCTTTTTAAAATATAAGATATACACACAACAAATATAAAAAGTACAGATATAACAATAATACAAAATTTAAGACATATAACAATAATAATAAATAAATTAAATAAAATAATTATCTAATTTTTTTAATTCATTAAAAACTATAACTATTTGTGATTTGTTCAAAACGGGGGTGGGTTTAAAAATAATTTGAATACTGTTATTACACAGAATTCTAATCAGGAATATTTACATAGATGAAAATATTTAATGAGCAACTACCACGGGATTTGTCAAAGTTGTTCAGGTTGCCTTTTAGTAGAAAAAGAAAGTGATACAGTAAAATGTAAATAATCAGTTAAAATGAGTCAATCTCGTATTACACTAATTTACTAGTTCTTGTTAGAACAGAAAATACTAATTAATTAAAAAAATAGAATTATTAAAATTAATAGGTGATGAAAAAAAAAAATGTAAAGATTTTTAATAAATTTTACATTCAAAAATCATCACATATTTTTGAATGTAAAATTTATTAAAAATCTTTACATTTTTATTTCACGCGTTTTTCTTACAAAAGAATGCAATTTGAAAATTGCCATAAATATATATTTTAATGTTTCTAGGTTATAAAAAAATATTTATTAAAATGATTTTTAATTCATCTAGTAAAATTAATTCCACACGTTACAGGATTAACTTAATGTATGATACAATAAAATCCATCAATCAGGACATTAATCTAATATGAATTAGTGACTGCTAATAACTATATAACTATCTCTTTCTAGCAAACCGCACCTTTAGCCGACTATGTAAATAAAAATAACATGGAATTGCATGCTTCAGGTGATACAGCCAATGATCTGTTGAATTTATTTCAAGTAATAAGACAACCAAAAATATATCGTCAAAGGAATAATTCCGCAGCATTTATTGCTGAAGTGGATTGCAAGCAAAGATGCCGTTTTACTACAGAATAAGTACATGTAACTTTAAAAGACTTTGAAATTGATAAGTTGGAGTATAAAACTATAGAGTATTTCGTCCATTAATCAATTTCTGTTAAGACTGATATTTTATCTAACTGGAAGCTCTCAACAGGTTTTAGGAGATCGCATTGACATCAATAAATCAACTGAAAAGGAATTTAAATTTACAAATGATTTAATCTACATTAGCACTTGAGTGATGCGAATGCTGTTGGCTGCTTTTTCTGTATATAATTCTTGGGTGTTTTCTATAAAAAATAATAATAACCAAATATTTGTATAAAAGTTTAAGATATTTTTTATTAAAGGTTATGTAAGAAATTAATTCAACACAAAAAAGAAAGACCTCCGGTCGATAGCTCAGGACATATAAACCTTTATTTTAGTGTATATACTCAATGTTTGTAGAATTGTCCGAATACAAATATTTGTATACAATTCAACACAAAAACTAATATTTCATTTCATATGTGAAATTAGATATTCTCTGAGCAAGTTTCTTCAGTGTTCGTTTCATTTTCAATTTCCTATCTTTCTTTTAGAAATAACTAAAAAAAATATCTACTACATTTCAATCTAAATCCGCTGCTTATCTAGTTGACTATACACAGATGACACACAGGACAAAACATCTTAATCCGTTGCAAATCGCGCATTCAGCACACCGAATTGTGCGTTTACTCACTTCCCCCCAAACTAAAAACCCGGCGCTGTTTCTCCTAATCCAGCGCGAAGATTAATTACATCACTCCGTGTAGTTGAATGTAAGCAATTGGGGCGATTACATATTACGCAATTCACTGGAAATTATCCAGAAGCCCCGGGGGGAATGGAGAAAAGGGGTTTCTGGGGGGAGGGTAACGCGGCACTTATCTCGGGCCCAGGTTCAGAAGTGTACCATCTGCGGTGGCGGATTCATAATCACGACGTTTCATCTGGTTTCGCACCCTCGGAGCACCGCGAGACGTCTCTCAGATAGATACAGTCTAATCGGCCAAATTGTTGGGGAGGGACGCAATTATAAATGGCGTCGAATTATTTCTTAATAAATATTAATGGCGGTGGAAAGTTGAAGTTTATTGCTGCGGATTGTTGGGATTTGTTTGATTTAGTTCCGGGTAATGAATCTTTGAATCACTTTCGAAAAATTGTTTTCAATTTAATTTCCTAAATGGCTTTCTTGCTTAATATATTTTTAATTTCTTACGCATTTATCTTTTTTCAACAATTAATTCTTTCTTTACAACAATATTTATATACGTATACATTTCAATATTATTGCAAATTGAAAATTGTTGGTGCAAGTTTTCTTCTCTTCGTCTTCACCTCGGGATTTATGGGCGGTTACTCCAATTTCGAGCTAACGGAATTTAGGGTGTTGTGTTTTCTTCTTTTCTGTGCTTCTTATTTTTCGTGTATATTTTTAAATTTCAATTGTTTTTTTTAATAACACAGCAGAATTACAATTCTTTACAAATATTCATATTTACAATACATATTGATGGGTTAGTAGTCTGTCATGGGCCATCGACCGGAGGTCTTTCTGCCCTTTTTAATAAGATTTTATATTTTCAGTTTATAGGTTACATAAGTACGAAATAAACAGTATGTTACGAATTTTGTTTTATTTTTAAGTTGAAAATAATTCCTTTCAATTTTTTATTTAATTTAATAGAACAAAATAATCTTTATTTAATAAATATTAGTTAAAAAAGCTGGTCGTTCACATCTGTGTTACATGTACAATATGTTAAAACTTAAAAAAAGCAATAGATGGCGCTCTGAGTGATTTATTGAATTTGTTATTCATATTAATAAATGATTAAATAAAGTCCAATTTTAATACAAATTTATTTCCGTTAATTCCCTCGCGAGATCTCATTTCCTGAAATTCCGGAATGTTTCGTAAAATTATTATCATAATTCCTAAACATCTAATTAGTCAACAATACGCACAGGGAAAAGCCGTATTTAATTCAGCGACATTATTCAGTTTGACACCCCTGATTAGACGTCGACGATTTCCTTCAAAGCAATCGCGGAATCGGTAAGAGGGGAGGAAGGGTTCTCATTACACGTAACGAATTGAAGCAATCCCGAAGCCGCTCGAATAAATGCCTAAGCGAATGGCGGCCCGATGATAAATTTTCGCCTCCCCTTTCACACCCTCGAGGGTGCTCGTAGCTCTATGCACAACAATTTCGTGAAATATAATAACATTATTAATTACTAAATACGCGTATTCAATGCGAAGAGTTTCAAGTAACACTGAAAATTCTAAAATGCATGGATTTTTTAATTGATTTTATTAATACAGTATCAGATAAAAAGAATACAAATATTCCATTTTTTATTAAAATTTTGTGAAATTCGGGGCTATTCTGTAATGTAAAAATGTGTACTTTATTTTTATCATCACAGTCTAAGCAAATATTGTAATAGATATATACATAAAATTTGAAGTACACGTTAAACTTAAAATTTCTCGTACGGAATAGCCTCGATTGGATGGAATGAAAATTTTTAATTTCATTTAAATTTTGATTGATGTACGAATAAGAAACTAAGGTATACGTGTGCCTTACTATAAAATTTATTTAGACAAAACAAAGAAGAAGAATATTTTTAAGTATGTTGCCACTTATAAAATGTGAACAAAAATATTTTCCCTTAAAAACTACCCTTTGAGTGAATAAAAAAATCAAGCCAAATATTTTTGTTAGTTATTTTACTTAAATGTTATTTCATTAAGATCTTGTACCGTACTATAAAATTTATTTAGACAATAATTAGAAGAAGAATATTTTTAATCAAGTTGCCATTTATAAAATTAGAACAAGAATTAGTTCGTCTTAAAAAGAACCCTTTTAGTGAATAAGAAAAATCAAGCTTTATAGTTTTTTTTTATTATTTTACTCAACTCTTGTTTCATTAAGATCTTGTACCTTACTATGAAATTTATTTAGACAAGTAGAGGAATATTTTCAAGCAATTTTCCACTTATAAAATTAGAACAAAAAATAGTTCGCCTTAAAAACTACCCCTTTAGTGAATAAAAAAATCAACCCATTTAGTTTTTTTTTAATTATTTTACTTAACTCTTGTTTCATTAAGAGTATAATGTTCTCCGGGCGAAAAGTAACAGTTTCTTTTATAAGTCACTCAGCATCAGTCCCCGCACCATTAATTACGCTCTCGCAAAAAGTAAGGAGAATTTAATTTCGGAATAAATTAGAGAAGGTAATCCGGCGAGAGGCGCATGGGGGGTGGACCCTCGGGAGGGGGCTGGCCGCCAGGCCGAGAGAGGTCTCTCGCTCTCCCCGGCGCGCTCCTGGCGGATCCTCACCCGAGCAGGAATTCCGAATTAATTTCAAATATATTTATGCGCTTTAATTTTTCATCAGCGGCCACACGGTATACCCATTACACGACGGGCAAATATTAATATTCAGCGTGGGACCTCTAATTTGCATTTTTACCGCCGACGCTAACGCCCCCCCAGGAGTGTGCCCACTTGCATAAATGTCACAACCTGTATATAATGCAGCGTTGACAGTTATTATGGCGAGAGCACACATCGCGACCCCCCTGGCAACCCCCGTGCGCTGTTTACACAACATATATTTCGCTTTAAAAGCGTTTGCACAAGATATGAATCTTTTTGTATGGGTGTATGTGTGAATTCGCATAATTTTCTGAGGATTCCCTTGACAAATGTGTTTAAATAAACGTTTGTCCGAATTCTTTCCGCTTGCAACATTATTTAACTTCGTATTTTGTTGTATTATGCTGCTGTGCATAAATAAATTAACATTCTTATGAAAATCTTTAAAATCGGAATAAGAGCAGAAATATTCGTTTTGTCTGTCTATTTATGTATTCTCTACAGGCCAAATGCTTTAATTGATCAGCTTAATATTGCAAATTTGGCCATTAGTTATATTCAGAAAAGCTGAATGACTTTTAGCTAAAACTTCCAATATTACGTCATAGTTTACTCTTAAAGTTTTTGTTCAATCAACGTAACGTATATTTAAAATATAGTAAATAAATTCAAAATTATCAATTTGAATTAAATTTTGTATTCTCATCAAAACGGGCTGATAATCCGAAACTAGTCGAGAAATTAAAGTTATTCAATTTAATCTGTGTTTTATTTATTTTATTGGTAGATTTTTAATAATATTTTCATATTTCCCATTACAATTTGAACTACCAATATTGAAATATTAAAAGTATTAATTATATTAAATTAAAAATTTAAAACCAACAATCATATACAAAAAAAGAGCTGTCTAATAATCATAACAATTCTAAAAAATCAGAAGTACCCAAAATAATATAGAAATAACGGTTACAAATATATAACAAAACCTCAGAAATAATGTAGAATTGAACACATACATACTTGCTTACAAAAGTAGAGACATATAGTTAAATTGCATCCTTCAAATATATATTTATCAACAGTCTTTAAGTTATTCACCTCTACTCTGTGACAGAATTTATATTAAGGTTTAGAAACCAACAATTAAAATCAGATTAACATTGGTTACGATTATGGTAACTTCTTAAGATTTAGATGGGTGAAGTTGTGGTAGGAGTGTGGATTTAAGGAACGCTTTTTTGAAAGTTGTGTAAGGCTGAATTTATATTTATAAGGAGGCAGAAGTATGTTAGATGCTACCTACGCCATACCTTAGGTTGTAGTGGCAGTCATAGGATCTACCGACGTGTGATCACACTAATGATGCAGTGCGATGCGGAGCACCCTTACTGCGGGTTTTTTTGTTTAATTTAGTGTTTTAAGCAGTCATAGGCTCGTTTAGGCTCCATCGTATTACCACAGCAGATAAAAGATTACTTCACCGCTCCATAACTTCATAGAGGATTTTTTTGGTTGCACCGTTCTGCACTACTATAAATGCGGCCTTAATATACATAGATCGAGGGCAAATTGTGATATTACTGCCCTATATTTTCATTATTATTTAGTGAATTTATACTTAAGTACGTCGCCAATCATGACATTAGTTTAAAGCAGTGCATTCTTTTTTTAAATTTTAATTTTTATACCCATCACTAAAGTTTAGCATTATTATTGGTTTTATTTAACTAATATGAGATTCAATATATCAATTAGATTATGTAAAATGAAAGTTTCTTGTAAATGAAATGTATATTGTAAATTGGATTTTTTTTATTTATTTATTTAACGGATTTACCTTTTTACAAATCTACAATATAATTAATAATATTTATGTATAGTGGATTGTAGAACAAAATTTTCCGTAAAAAATAAATTTTGATTATATTAATTCATACCTTAGGTATGATTTAAATAAGATTAGCACCACTGAAAAAAAAAAAAAACATTAATAAGCTCTTTTCGCTTCGAAAAAAAAAAATCTCGTTTGTAAATAAATTTTAATAATGTGCGCTTTATTGCTATTACTTTGTGAATATTCCATCGAATATTTTTACAAGACATTTCTGAAGAGAAAGAAATGATTTAATCTAAACTATTCAATAGATGCTATTAAAACTCGTTCATTGGGTGTAATAACTTGCAATTGCTGAATGTGTTATTTTAATTCATTTAATTTAAATCCGTTATTTGTTTTAAGTAAAATTTTAAGCTTCACTAATTTCAAAATAATAACATAAACAACACAACATACTTCGCGAATAATTACAATAATTGAACTTAAGTGAGTGAATTAAATATTTAAACCTCAAACAAGCAGCAAAGTGTCTCCGCTAAGTACATTTAAAAGGATTAGGTAACAAGAGTAAACAGCAGGCGAGGCTGCATAACGACTCGTCGCCGGGCGTTTTCTCCTGGCAATTAAAAGTTAATTCTTAGCGTAATGTGTGTGTGACGTAGAGCGTCGGTAGGTATTAGTTACAGCGTCGGGACGTCTGACAGTAAGTGGATGAGGTTTAAACGTTCCGAGGAAACCTAAACGTCGCTGTCAGTATCAATACGCCGTTTGGGGTCGGCGGTGTATTCCCGAGCAATTAGCGCCGCCGGGGGTGGATTTTTGTAAAGAGAGAGAAAAGAATGGAAGACAGTGTCAATTCGGGGGTACTACAGGTTATTTCCATTATGGCCGTGTAATGCTGTTAAGGACGGACTCGTAACTAACACCACTAATACTGATTGATGTCTAATTGAATAAAGTCCGGTAGACTGCGTCGGGAAAAAGGGAGAGAGAGGGATGAAGGAGAAAAAAATTGAAGCGGTCGGGATTTAATCAAGCGCGGAGATATATAATACAGTTTCTTGCGATCGCTACAGGCGTTAATCATAATTTAACATCGTGGGTGGCCGGAATTTAATCAATGATTAAAACTCGTTTAATCCACTGCGGAAAGTGTATTTTCCCAATTTATTTCGATAACGTTAATTTATTGTTTCCATTTTATTCACTTTTGCAATTAACTACTGTTTAAATCTAAATAAAATTCTCAGTTCAGGTTATCATTAACCATTTCATTAAACATAACAAAATTATATAACATTTTAACCACATGGGTTTTTATTCATCATCCTCTGTCGTATTTCATGATTTTCACCATTGTATGGAAGATTTCCTGGACCACGTCGGACTAAATTATATATTTAATTCTATCATGATATAGATACATTGATTCTTATTTAGAAACGAGAACATAATAAAGTAAAACAATGGTCATTAAAAAATTATTTACTTTTGATAGTTATATTTTTTTAATTGCTGCTTTAAATCGCTTGGAATAAGCATTCGATTTTATAAAACGCAATTTTATAAATGCCGAATAGATAATAAAATAGTACGACGCTGCTAGTTTCAAATATAGCTACTCTTTCATTTTTACTTGGCATGAACATGGAGCGATAAAACTCGCCAGATTTTTCGGTATGTCTGCATTCATTGTTGATCACTCTATACATCTTGATTCATGTTATTTTACAAAATTAATTATGATTTACAATACATATATGTAATATATTAGCGAAAAGACTATAGACTAGATGTTTTTCAGCCATAATTTTCGTCATCTTATTATCTGTAATTATAAAAAAAAATAATGAATATTAATATTTACGCAGAAATAGTGGCATATGGAAATAGGACGAATATTTTTTTGTATTATATTCATACTATTTTTCATTGTATAATAAAAACATTTTTTTTTCAAAAATAATTTAAACAAATATTCTGCATATTGACAGAACACAGTTCACCAAGTTGTCTGAAACGTCAATAACGAGAATGAGATGCAATCATGCTTGCTACCCCGTCCATCTTAAAAAAATACATTTTCAGCCGACGGCTGAATGCATATGTGGTAAAGACAATGCGGATATAAAGCATATGATATTAAAATGTTCTGAATATAATTCCAAAGAATTAATTTTGAAACCTTGTAACAATTATTTGTTTTTTTTTGTTTCATTAAATATTTTCGATATAAACCGTTGCAATTCGCAGTAGTACTGTGCAACAAATATCTATTGTGTAATCCAATGTCTACTACTACTTCCCGAGCATTTTCGGGGTAAATGCTCGGGAAGTAGTTGTTTCAATAGATGTTTGTAAAACTTACAGTGTAAGTAATTTTAGCATTTGGAAAAAAAAATATTAATCATTGTCAGAAATGTTCCTTATTTAATTCCATTGTAATTTAAATAACTGCAAATGTGTGAATCATATTTGTTTCATTTTATTTAATATATGTTAATAATGAGTTTTGACTGTGGTGCAAACCTATGCCAGAATCAATGATCAAAAAAGCTGCAAATATTCTTTTACTTCTGTAAAAAAAAAAATATAAAGCCTATTTATAATTTCTAGGAGCACATTTTTCCAGACGATTAACTAATTTTAGCACAATAATTAACACCGTTTTTCTCCCCTTCAAAGGTAATTTTTGAAATGGACGGTTAAAAGGTTGCGCAGCTAAGAGGAATGTTTGCGCGCTTATTTCAGGCTAACATT
The DNA here is from genome assembly GCA_963082785.1 of Philonthus spinipes. NCBI lineage: Eukaryota > Metazoa > Arthropoda > Insecta > Coleoptera > Staphylinidae > Philonthus > Philonthus spinipes. The sequence continues at coordinate 21,744,883 of OY720303.1, forward strand.
AATGGATGCTGATAAAATGAGCGGAAAAAGGTAAATATGGAGCATTTACATTAATTAGTAAGATATTCAGTTGAAATCTCCGTGTTTGTTAAAGTAATTAAATAAATATAAAAACCCAGTAAATTCGTGAAAAAATAAATTCTTGTTGTATTCAACAACTAATCGTATTATTTCTGATGTATACAAGAATTAATGTAATATGACTCTTACGATTTCTAGAAAAAAATTACACGCCGACAAAATTAAAGAATTAATTCATGATTTGGTTCACTTAATTGAACTACTTTGATTATAATAGAATAAAGAACTTATTCACTTGGTCTTTTATTAGTAATAGAATTATATAAAAATAATTCGAAAATAATCATTAAAATATTTTTTTCTTGCAATAAATATTTTCGAATCAAAACATTGTTGCATTATAAATAAATCTATATTAACGGATAAACCATTTTACAAAAAAAATATAAACTTTTTTATAAAGTAAAAATACAAAATAATAAAATAATTATACAATATGTTATTGTTATACAACAGCAAATTATTATTATTGTATTTTTAAGTACATAAGTCAAAATGTCACAGTAGCTAAAGAGGGTATACTTAATTAGTTATTTTAGAATTCTTTTTTATTTAATTTACTTTGATTATATTTTCGTTTATTTCTTTATACATAGAATTTCAAATGCAACCAATTGTGACAATTTTTCATTATTCAATTTTCCATTGATATTGAACTGACATGTTTTTAAATTGATACGCTGTATATTTATTTCACCAGTGAAATATATTATAAACTAAACAAAAAGCTTTTGTCTTTATGCTAGAATGTATTTTTTTAAGTCAATAAGCATTATCATGATTAATTATGATTATGTTAAAGTATTGAAAACAGCCAAGGATTCAAATATAATCATAAGTAGTTCAATTAAGTGAACCAGATCATGAAGTAATTCTTTAATTTTAGCGGCGTTAACTTGGTGGTACATTTTCAAAATCGGATATAAAGAAAATAACTTTTTTTATACCACTTGGACTATTATTAATGTGTTGCTCCAAGAAGACGGAGCCACGACTCACACAGCACAGGCTCATTGCTACTTTTTTTGAGAAAAAACGAGCGCGCTCTCACGGGTAATGCAGCTCGATACAGGGAGACGATCGAAGAATTTTTCCTTCCACATCTGGAAGAAATATACTTGGGGGATGTGTGGTTTCAACAAGACGGAGCAACGTCCCACACAGCACGGGCTCATTAGTACTTTTTTGAAAAAAACGAGCGCGTTATCACTCTGAATGCAGCTCGATACAGGGAAATGATTTAAGAATGTTTCCTTCCTCATCTAAAATAAATGAACGTCCGGAATATGTGGTTTAAACAAGACTGAGCCACGGTGCATATAGCACGGGCTTCGATGAAATTATTGTGGGAATATTTCCCTGGCCTCCTCATCACTCTCAGAGGCGATCTCATCACTCTCCAGATGCAACTTCTTCCAATAGGGTTATTTTTTAAGTCTATCATTTACATTTGCTCACCTGAAGACAAACATTCGGAACCCCAACGCCGAAATTACGGTAAACATGCTTCAGAGTGGTGCGAAACTTTAGAAATAAATCAGTGTAAAAACAATGGTGGTCGTCATTTTAAAGATGTAATTTTCAAAACTGCATGAAAAATTGTGATGAAATAATCTGTAATGGGAAGAGAGGATTATACAGATATTTGCAATAGTTTCGTTTTTATTAAGCTTTCAAAAAAGTAATTTTCTCTGCCGCACATTGTACATAGTCTCTAAAGAAATAACATAAAAAGAATATAAAACAAGTTTGGTCGTTTCGTTCGGTATCAAATAAATTTGTTTTTACTTTTTTACAACACAGGAAACAAAATTTATTTATTAATTTCTGAATTGAAATGTCTAAATATCAGGTTATAATAGATGATTAGAAAAGGGGTGATAATCTTTAGTTAGGGCGGTTTATTTATCAATTTTGAAAAAAATAATCTAAATAAAAATGTCTATGAATATTATATATATATATAAATATATAAATGCATAAATAAATAAATATTTTGAATTCTACTTCTCATCGTCCAGACATATGTTTAATATTTCAACGGTTTTATGTTGAAATATTAAACATATGTCTGGAATATCATATTATTCTGTATATAGTTTGAATAAAATCTATAGAAGCTACAACAAAATGCACTTTTGTTAAATATCATTGATATAAGTTTAAAAGAAATTTGATTTTTCAACAATGTTATAATAAGATTTAATTCTGTTCATCAACATTCATGAAATCATCAGAACACTGCAAGACAGATACTTTTATTGCAAATCACCGTAAATTCAGACAGGACAGAAAAACCCCAGGTCGATAGCCCGACAGACTAACACAATATTTGTTTTGTTATTTAAATATAAATGTATATATACAATTATGTAATGATATTGTCTGAATAAAGATGTTTGTATATATATTTAATTCTATAAAATCGTATTAAATCTTACTTCACAGTGACAAAACGGCTGTTTTCTATCAATTCCAATAATTATAGCTTAACAGATTCACCGATTGTTGTTTTAAATATTTACTTTATATATTTATTATTTGATGCATTCTTTAAATATATCCTTGTGTGGATACGGAACAATACAAAGATTGTTTACTTAAATTTTCTATTAGAAATTAACCACTGGACCACTCTACCTGGAGGTATTCACACCTTTTTTGGCCACCTTGTATACATTTCTTTAAAGTTTTAAAGTTAAAAAAATATTCATCATTAGGACAGAAAGACCTCTGGTCCATAGCTCAGATTGATAGTTACATGTATTGTAATTATTTATCTTATATTATTCTGTATTATCTGTTGTCTGAATAAAGATAATTTTGTTTAATTATTTGCGGAAAATGAATTTTACAATATATATTTTATTTACAAAAATACTAATAAATACAATTTTAAATCTAACTGGTGTATTGAATCTCAAAATGGCCCAATAAAACATTATTAATATTAAGATATTATATAATATAATAGAATATATAGAGGATGTCTCCTGTCGAGTATATATACGGCCTAAAATATTCACCCATTAGCTTAATATACTGATACAAAATTGCATTAGTTTTCATTCGCTCTTTTGAAAGTTTTTTTTTGGAAACGTAAAGTTTTGCAAGATTGTTTAAATATTTAAGAAAATTATTAGGTTTAGACATATGAACTTATAATGAAAGATAACCTTATTTATCTTTGATGTAGATTCTGAATAAATATTAAATATAGGTTGTTCCATTAGAAAAAATATAACTATTATAAGCCATGGTTTTAAGGGACAGCCTGAAGAAGATAAATTATTTAATGAAATTTTCCTTCTTTAATTTCATTGTAATTTAAATAACTGCAAATGTGTGAATAATCTTTATTTAATTTTATTTAATTTTGATTAATTGATTAGAATCAAAATGATTGTTTACTTTAATCCTGTATGAAAGCGCAAGGGCGATTATCTGGGCGAGTTTATTTGAAATCACGCACGGGAACGTGTTTATGTAAATTTCCCAATTTCCCAAAATAATTATTCAATGAATCGATCAAATCAAACAAACCGAAAAAAAATCTCAATCTTATACACAAAATTAAATTATACAAAACAAACCGCGCGCGTTCCGTCCGATCTGAATTATTCATAAAAATCCAAACAACGTGTACAGCCCTGGATTTGGCGGGCGTTCGCGGGGGCAGTGGTGGTATTTAATTAAAAAATCTCGGAGATTTTAAGTTTCGAATCGATCGCTCAGTTATGCAAATGGCGTTCAATTAATCGGGCCGGCCCGATTACGGCCCGCATAAATTCCGCAGATTACCCTAATTATTATAAATATTTCTGTTCCATTAGGCGCCGATCTGGATTTAATTAAAACCCGTAAGCAAGTTCCGGCGATCCCGTAACAGCCAATCCCCGCAGGCCGCAACGTCCGACACCTGGAGACTCGACCCCTCTCCTGCGGTATCGATTACCGATATTAAATTCATTATGATAATTAATCTATTGTTTACCGTAAATTGATTCCCTAATTAATAAATGCATTTATTTTTCCTCTCCGCATATTTTAAAAATGAAAAACGTATTGTGATGCTGGAAAAAAAAACAAATCGTTAAAATCAACCAATTTTGTGGTAATACATTGGATTTTCAGAAAAAATAATAATAACTGATGATAAAAATTGCATAAATTATACTTAATGATAATTACAAATAATTTTATATTAAAATAATAATAGAAAGCAATATAAATTTTTATCTATTACAACTTGCCTATGAATTTATTGAAATATCATTTAAGTTAATTCTACATAAGTTTCTTCTTAAATTGATAAAATGAACCCACACCTAAAAGAGTAAAAGGATTCGAGAAGAATAAGAGAAGATCAAATGAACAAATGGATTATACATTCGATTCATCATAGTAGCTTCTGCTTCATACCAAGGACACCAAGCACATTGAATGTTAATAAGCGTAGGAGCTTGTTGCACTCTATAATACTATCCAGTAATTCCTATTGAAACGACAAGTTGTTGACTGAAGGTGTTTCTACGTGGAGTCTATGACCTAAAATCCAATTTCTCCAACATTGAGAAGACCCTGAAGATCCTAACTTACCTTAAATTCAAAGGCAGCTCATCAAACATAATTTCTTAAAAATTGTAAATATGTCTAAGTATTTAATCTTTTGTTGTACAAATAAAAAATTACACGCGTGTCCATCAATGGGCAAAATAAGTCGAAACTAAATATGTGATCATATTTATGCGCCCGTGTTACATGTTGATTTTTAATTGAATACATGTGATTGTTTTTTCGATATATGATAAATTAATTCATACTTTCTTAAATCGTATACTGAGTCATTTTAATATTACTCGAATGAAGGGTTCAAAAATACAACGCGTTGGAAATATTTTTTCCAGATTCGGATGTGTGAATATTGACAGTAGCTTACTATGGAGTATGTGTGAATTGTACAGGAATTACTCAATTTATGCACAAAATTTTGGGTGGAAAGAAATTCCAAAATAACTCAAAAACTACTTGCTCTAGATATATTGATATGTAATATTTTTATGTTGCAAACAGCCTTGCCAATCGCACTATGAATTAACATATTAGGTCATTCAATTAAAAAAATATGTTATTAAATGGTTGAAATATTTACACTTTTGAAATACCTATTGTCAAAATTGACATATGTTTTTTTTTTTAATTTAGTAAAAATTCAAGATCCCGCTTGTCTTGTTCCAACTAGAAGTTATAGGCATTTTTCAAAACGTCTATTTGAGATTAATAATTGTCAAAAAGCGAGCGTGAATTTGGCTCTCCCTGAAAGATTTTTTTAACTCAAAAACTGTAAGAGTTATGTGGATATAAATCCATATAAGTGGGTAGGCAATTGAACGGAGAATCCAAAAATAATATATATATATATATATATATATATATATATATAAGGTATTTTATTTAAAATAACAAAGTTGGTAGATATTTCCTGTACAACTGGAAGTGATAGAAAATCAAATATATTTTTCCATAAGGAAACCGAGCAATGTAGATTTTTTTTTTAATTTTTCCTCGGTCAGGAATCCCGTAAACTTTTAATGGATGTTATTCGTGGCCCACCCTGTATATTTAATTATGATCATCTGTGGTTAATGAGAGCATAGAAGTAGACATTTTGGAATAATATATATTGTAATTATAAATGCAATTTTTATTTTGAATTAATCTTCTTATTTGACATGAGCATTCCAGCAATTATTTTTCGTATTGTTTTTTTTTGAACGTATAAAAAAATGAATGAATATATTTATGGTGAGAAATATGTGCTGACAATTAGTGTCAGAAAATATGATGTAAGAAGTTTTCCGAGGCAATATCGCCGGGATGAAGTTGTTGGTTCAATTTATGATTTCTTTATTGTTATCGCAGTCGTGTGCGGATAGTGAAGGGGGGAAAAGTTGTGCGAGAGTTTTCCTCCGCCGGAGTAATCGCCTCGTTTTGTTTTGAAGATCACCTAACAAATATCGATTGTTTGCTAGGTGAAAGCCGGGGATCCCCTCATTTAGCAATTTTCCCCCCGAATTAACGTCACGCACGCAAACAGAGATCCCCGGCCCGTACCGCGGTCCTTCGTCCTTCCAAGGGACGAACGGCGTCGTCTGTTCGTGCCACGGAAGTGAGTTATGTTCTCTGGGCCCCACACTGGCCATGCATACTATATCAGGTGAGAGCACATCACTGTGAATATGTTTGCTTGCAGGACACGACTTCCCCTCTATGCTCTCCCGACTCGTTGCCAGGCAACGGATGTTACGTCACGATCCTGCTGCCTGCTGACTCACAGACTCCGTCTCTCCGCGTGACGGCGGCGGCATTTTCCCCGCAGGAATGAGCCAAGTGCGTGTGTTGGCATCCCTGCCGGCGGTGTCGGGCGAATTCCCGTTTCGGATATTGGCAGGATTTGGATGTGGAGGATGAGGCTGGAGACCATCTGAGGACATCGCGTGGTGGGAGGCTGCGTGGGAGGTGAGTGTTTATAATTACTGCACGTATACATGTTTTAACACTATCCTGCAATCAATAAACGAATCTGACACGCTCCGTTTGCCGGCCATGCACACCTAAAACCGCGCTGGCTTATCAATTTTCATAACGTATCATCCTATACATTTAAATAAACCACAATTACCTCAAAGTAATATTTACAAATTAATCTAATAAGCTAATGAAACCCACAAATAAGTATGTCATATAATTTTAATCAAATCAATTCTACATTACGTTGGCACTTAATATTATAATTATTAAAATTCATAACTTTTCTCAAACCAAATTAAGTGGAGTTAAATCACAAACTTTAGCCATTATTTGTTTTAACTTACCTAAGAATATAGGATATACTATTGAAAGAATTGTTTCGTGATACATAAACAGGTTGCTCCATCCTGTCAAATCCATAATTTCTTGAAAGCACATTCCTTTTAAAACCACCCTCACTTAACCTATAAGGAGCTCAAGTAGTTTTTACTGAAATTAAAATATGAAATCCATCAAAAATAAACCATGCAATTACAATCATCAATTGTATTAAAAGAATAGAGTTATTTAATTTTGTTCAACCACCGAAGAACTATTTCATATTTCCCTCTAAATTGTTCATGAGATTTATAAAAAAATATAGGATTATGTTAATATGGGATTAATTAGTATTACGTTTTTTTTTAATACAACTATTTCTATAGCAATTATATTCTATATTATATAAATTTCATAAACAACTTGAGTCTACAAGGTACAAAAATGATATAGCTCTTTGGCGGTTTAACAAGATTAAATAATTGTGATATAATAATTTAATGATGGCTGAGAAACCTCCGGTCGATAGAAAATTCATCTGCAGAATATTATTCTAATTATATTGTACTTACAAATACACATTTAAAGATAAATATAGTTAGTTAGTTAGTTGTTCAATACTTATTTTTAATACAGAATATAAATATTTTAATAACAATATCAAAAACCGATAAAAAAATATTAGCATAATTTGTTAATCACCAAAACAATCTAACAGCCATCATCACCCCACCGCAAGCAAACTCTACTGTAAACATGGAAGAAGGAGTTTTCTTGGCAAAAGACTTGAAACCGTTAGCGAAACTAAGCATTTGCAATACTTTCACACCATCCCAAAAACATCAATAAAAAAGTTGAATAAATTGGACCCTTATGTGTAAGTCCTTCAAGTAACATATACAACTTTACGTGACAAGCAGTTACTTAATCTCACCATCTGGATTCTTGCAGTAAGAATAGTTTCAATACAATTTACCACTATGCTAGAATTTGTTCATTCGTATATTAATTTGTTAATTAGAATTAAGACTTTACGTCATTTTTAGCTAATGAAACCCACAAATAAGTATGTCATATAGTTTTAATCAAATTAATTCTACATTACGTTGGCACTTAATATTATAATTATTAAAATTCATAACATTTCTCAAACCAAATTAAGTGCAGTTAAATCACAAACTTTAGCCATTATTTGTTTTAATTTACCTAAAAATATATGAATTGTGACATACCACACCAAGCGATTTAGAAAAGTTGATTGTTAAATAGCATCTACTTGACTTCGAAACTATATTGCTTTGAGGATTTAGTATTGATAAAGTTTGGTTATATTCGACTTACCGGTTAAAAATTTACTTTTAACCGGTCATACAAATTTCATAAATAGAATTGTTGATAAACAATCTCCCTCGGTAAGTCGAATATAACCAATCTTTATCAACATTAAATCCTCAAAGCAATATAGTTTCGAAGTCAAGTAGATGCTATTTAACCGAGAGAAAAAACTATATAATAAAAAAACTTCATAACTGCCTGTTGACAATTTTCGATTTCTCGAACTCAGTACTTCTCAAGTTACAAAATATTTGTCTCACCCAAGACAATAACGCTGTGTAAATAGTAATAAGTTTTTTGAATAAAAATATCATTCATATTTTTTATCTACAGAAATTTCAGGGTAGAATAACAATTGTAGTAAATAGTTGAACATAAAAAAGTTTTTGATTTAATTTAAAAGTTAAATAAATATTTTTCTTCTGCTGTGGAGTTCGGGTTTGATTTCCAGCGATATTTACTACTTATAAAATCATATTAAATATACATAGGGTTGGTTATGGGTTAGTTAATATTAGTCAAAATTACCGAAATACTTAAAAAATTCTTCAACTGCATAAATTTTCAGAAAAATGTCAAATGAAAGCTCTTAATAAGATGTTCAACCACCATATATAGAGCCACTTTAAATTAGGCAATAGATGACGCTTGCGCCTTCTTTACAAATATGAGCTCCTTGAATATAAACAAGCTATCATAACAAAATATATATGTCCATTAATGTTGTGTTTATCCTTATCGTAAATAAATATCTTGTATATACAAAAAAGGTCGTTAGTGGCTTATCGGGAGAATCTGCGCCAAAACATTTTCTTATTGAAATACTTATATAAAAAAACCTTTATTGGCATAAATCCATAACATAACAATCAACTTCTAAAAAGATAAAACAAATACTTATATATAAAAACACTTTATTCAAACAATTGCATACATTTCTACAAAAATTAAGTATACCCATTAGAGATGTTTCTTTTCCACTTATATTTAATTAATTTAAATAATATCTCAATTGAAATTTCTTCAATTCGTGTACACAATGCAATAGAAATCTTTTTCGTGATCTATCGATCAAAGATTTTTTGCCTTAAATACTTATTTTAAATTAATTTGTTACTCTTGATTTTCCACAGTATTGTTACTGTTGTTATTTTGTAAAATTGTCCAGGTTAGATTCTTGTTGGACAAAAAATGTTATTATATATATAACAATCTTTATTAACAATTAAGTTTACAATAAGGTAACAAACATTGATTATGTATATCACACAAAAATTAATTAATTGTTAAATGGCTACCGACCAGAGGTCTTTCTGTCAAAATGTTCTTCTTATTATTATCAGTATTATATATTTTGTGAGTATACAGAGAGGATTTTGGTTCATTGTGCATAGTTGTATTTAATAAAATCTACGTCAATACATTCCAAACATATTTAAGTAATTGTTTGAACTCGTGATTTATTGTTTATTGTATGTGTATACGAAGAAAAATAACAATAAACAAATTGCAATTTTACACTATTCAAAATATATTTTCATACATTATAATAGCACTGTCCAATGAAATAAAATCCTAACAATTAAACAGTGTGCATCTGAATTTGAAGTTTTTAGGGTGCTTCGACAACATTTTTCATTTACTCCAAAAACACATTAAAGACAAATTTAAAATAAACACATTCAACCGAACTAACTTACTAATATCACAATATAATATCAAAAAAATGTAAAGGGTTCATTAAAATGCTCACAGATTATATTACATACTAATATCACAGTGTATGAAAAAATATTCAGTAGAAAATATAATTAATGGAATACAACGCAAGCGCCACTTTTGCCTAATTTCATGTGGCATCATCAGCGATTTGGGTCTACAAGGTAGACGACTGAGAATCGTTGTTTCATCCACTAAAGGAACGATTCTCGGTCGTCTACCCTAAATCGTTGACGATGCCACATGAAATTAGGCAAAAGATGGTGCTTGCGTCGTTTTTCATTTATTATAATTTATATCCATAGGCGTAGCCAATATCTGAGGGTGTTTACTCCTGTGTTTTGTTATCGTCAGCTGTTGTTTGAATTCTTTGTATACATCGTTTGAAATCGGAATAAATGGTACTTTTGGGTTTATTATCCGAGATATTAATTTTAAATTAAGTAGATTAATATTAAGTAGACATTAGTGTATAGTTATGATGTGAACTATACTATATAGTTAAACTATATAGTTTAGTTGCACCATCGGTTTTACCTGAAATTACATCAATTTATATTCTATTACTTTTGAATTTATTAAATGATAAATGAAGAATTTTTAAACTTGGTAAATGATCATGCTTTTTCAGGGCTTTTGGCACTTATTCTAATTTAAAATTATTATTTTTTTTTTCATATAAATGCCATTATTATATGTGTGTGTAAATATTATTAAATAATGTAAAATTAATTACATCTGTTCTTAAATTTCAATAAATCTCATGAAATTTCACATAAAATTATATTTACTGTTTACAAAATTTTAAAATTCGCTGTCAAATCGGTCGATGTGTTTACAAACAGAAAACCTAAAATGATGGCACAAGCGGTAACCTATCCCCAGCACATCATGTTTCAGCTATTTATATACTAAATCCATATTTATATTAAGTATTTAACCACAACACAAGATCCATTCAACTGCCTTCATCAAGGCATTGCACATGGAACTCACTAGTCTGATGAGGTTCGAAAAACCGAAATATCCATCACTAGTTATCTGTACGCTAGATTAATGGTGGTTGAACATTTTATTAAAAGTAAAAAATATAATTGAACAGCGTGAGCCATTGTTTTCTAATCTTACTAACTTCTATTCATTCCATGACACGTGCGTTTGCATATTTTCGTAGCTTTATTCCGAGTGTCCTACTTATCTCCTATAAATTCTTTTTTGCCCCGAGTTAAAAATACAATCAACCTAATTAACAAATTGAATGAATCAATAATACCCTAATAATCCCTCTGGCACACTCACATGCCCACTTGAAATTAACACAAATCTATCCAATCATTAAAATCGGCATTCAGCCCCCCCTTTAATTAATCAAAGGCACGGCGGCCACTGATCGGCCGGTGCGCACATTTGAACTTTAGCAATTAAATAACTTTGCCGATTCATAGTCATCTGGGAAACTTAATTACGGACCTGGCGGAAGCACGGCGGGTCGGCGAAGGGTTAGTTTTAACAAGATTCCGACATGAAAGTGGAGACGAAAAAAATTTCGAAGATTCCAATCATTTCGTATTACTGAGTTTTATCGATTTATCATCTATTATTGAGTTGGAATATTGTAATCAACACTCTTTTTAATGGATTAAAATGATTCTGTAAGTTTAAATGAAACTATTAAGTTTTTTATTTTCTCTTGCCTTCACAATCACCAAGATTAAACAATCCAGTAATGGAGATTTGGCAACATTAAAATGAAAATCAAGAACTTAATAGCTTATTTTAAAGTCATCATGGATTTTCAAACAATTAATGCTTGCACAATCAACAAGATTCTGTAAGTTTAAATTGCGCAAATAATTAGTTTATAAAGTAAGGAAAAAAATAATATCTTATTAAGCTTAAATTGATTGAATTGATACCGTATGTATGGGTGAACATATGGATTTAACGTGTAAAGTCACAATTATGATTTTTCTGCTTGCTCAAAAACAAAAAAGCTAAACAATTTCAAATTACTTTGGATTTGCTACTGGAAATATTATATCACATTTTTCAAATCTTAATTTAGACTATTTCTAAGAATAAAAATTAACGTAAATATAATATCCACTTATTTTTTACTATTTTCGAATAGGATATTTAAGGTGTTCGGTGTGCATTACAGATATATATTTTTTTAAATAAGTAAATGTGGAAATTAAATGGTACTTCAAACGAGATAACACGTAACATTTCTTCTTCAGCAAAATTAATGTTCTTAAGGGCATCTGCAGACACTTGTTTCGGAATTTATTCCTATTCAGTACAGCTTTACGTTATAAACGCATAAATTAATTAATAGTACCGTCCCTGCTTTCTAAACCATATTTTTAATTTATAGGAAGAATTTATATAAGCTTGTTGATTGTAAGGTATTTATTGTTTCAAAATTAATGATCATAAAAACGAATATTAAATTTTATTGAAAATCGATTATCGCCATTTGATATTAATTTGTTTTAAAGTAATAAAATTTTCTTAGGTTACAATAAAGTAAACAGATTGGCACTTGAAATGTACATATAGTATATAAAAATAAAAAGTGAAGTAAGGAGTGAATCTGTTTACTTTATTGTATTAAAACAACTTCACATAACTCAAATTTAAACCTAGTTATCTTGGGTTATTTTTATTTTTTTTACGAGGATATATTAATTACATTCTTTGTGTTGTTTTATTTAAATTGAAATATATGTCGTATATTAATATCAGTCACATGACACAAATTGAAAATTTATTGAGGTAAAGTAAATAATTGCGAATTACGTATTTAATTAACGAAATCCGGCAACCACCGGAGGGTCCCTCCGCCCTTCGACTTCTGCGTATAAACAGAATTCCGTCATTAAACCGTGCGGAACTAAATTTTCATACGCATCTCGGGGACTTTTATAAACTAACTCCGGCAACATCAAAGGAATATCCGAGCCACTCCGGATTCCTCGCAGCGCGACTAAATGACATAAAAAATTTCGCCGCCCTCTGGCCCCCCATTTTTCCTTCCCTCTCCCACACTTCCACGGACGCGGGGACGTAAGAGGAGTGCAGGAACGCGAACGAGCCCTCCGAGTAATATGCGTACAGTTATTGCATCCCGAGATATCATATGAAGCCGGGTGATATTGTAAAAGTGGCGGAGAGGAGTCGTAAGGACGAGAGATGTATTACTTTATGGCTAAATGTCGGATTATGCTATATATAAAAAGGGAAGTGGGTCTTAAGGTGTGTTGTAAGAAATAAGGAAAGGGAATGAATATATTTATTTATGCCTTACTTAGGAATATATATAAAAAAAATATGTATATTAAAATTAATTTAAAATAATAATTTAATTTTGTAAATAAATTATATATAAAATATTTTTTTATTAACAATTAAATTAAATTAAGCAAAGGTAAAAATTAAGTAACAAAATCCGAGCAATAAGATCTATCATGATTGAATGGTTTAATCAGCATCTTTTGAAGTTATAATAAAAGATAAGTGTATAACAAGAACTATTTTTAAAATATTGAAACTTTTAATTCATCGCAAGAAAGAAATATCAATAACCAACTCCCCGCCAGCATTTCAATAAGAAACAATTAAAACCCAACATTAACCGAATCGAAAAAACAACAAAAATCAAAATCAATGTGTTAGCGGTCCCTTTATTGAATTTGTACCTTCCTCGAGGAGGCGGGCGGGCCCCCTCAGGGCAATGTATTACCCGGGGAACGGATAAGGGAAGAAAAACGAGCTCTCCTCGATCCGGGGGCTCTATACATCGTTTAGTTTTCCAATAAATTACTTCGCACCTTTTCAAATATAATCAAACGGTGAACTGGCTGGATTTATTCCGCCTCCAGGAAAAGACACTTTCGGATTTATTGCGTTAAATACACACGAGGGTACCGTTTCGAATAATGCACGTCCGACCTTTTATGCCGTTTTGTCTCGAACGGTTTAAGCCCGAAAAGCCCGACCGGAACGATATTGATGACGGTTTAATAACATCGACAACGTTATTTATTGCTTGAATTATTACTGCTATATTTTAAATTAATAAACAAATTAATAATACAAATAAAATATTACTTACAAAAATTATTACTGCCATATTTTAAATTAATAAACAAAATAACAAAAAAATAAATAAATTAAACACTGAAAAAATTAGATAAAACCAATTCGTATCTCGTATTAGGGCTCTGTACTTCACTTAGGCCTCATTAAGCAAATTGTGCTACCGCCCGTAGATCACCCATCCTCAGTTCATCAACCAGCTTGCCTTGTTTAGGTAGAGTAGTACATCCGAGATTGGTAGACCTCTAATATAAGCCATTGTATTCGCGTCTTTCATGCTGCAACCTTTGCAAACTCTTAAAATGAAAATATTTAATTAAGCACAAGAGTTGTCTTTAACATCAAAACATAATATACATAATTAATATAAGATTATTAAGATTTAATACTGTTTCACAATTGTATACATTTTTCGAAACTTGTCAGAATGAATTGCAAAAAAATGTGAAATAGTACCAAGTGCTTTCATAATAACCTAACAATTTCATTAAAAAAATATACATTCTATAACTAATGTGTTGTTTATTCAATGAAATCCTTTAATTCATGAAAACAAGCGAAAATCTTTCCTTTTTTTGAGGAGTTGCACATTTTACATTACATTTTTTGTGAATGCAAAATAACAACCTCACTTCTTAGACAAAAACACATGAAATGATGGTACATACACGTTGATGGCATTCTTATTGTATAGATTTTTTTATGAACACATTTCTTCCCTAAGTGTATTATAAATTGCGGAATATTAAAGCAGACCCTATTGTTCGATTGAATCCGAGCCCACTTTTTCTTAAAAAAGAATTTTAATAACTTCCGAGTCCATCCCCTCGCGAGCAGCAGGATTGAAACAAATTAATTAGGATTTATTCAAATAGAATTAATCAAGCCGACGCCGACCGAGCGTGATCCGATTCCATTAAGTATCACATCCTAATAAGACTCCCTTGTGTGCCTTTGGGAAAATTTCCTCCTATTATTAATTTAAGAAAATTGAACCGATCTAATTACTAATTACAAGTCTTTCGCTCGGATTTTTCAATTAATCCTTAATTCAGAGTTAATTACGTTCAAGACGAAAAATAAAAAAAAATATAATAATGGCTTACGCGTTTGCCAGTTAACAATAATTCAATTAAAATTGAAAGTATAATAAAGAACAGTTTAAAAAAATGGAATAATAATTCAAGTATGTTCATACAAAAACAAATTGTTATAAAGTAAAATTGTTTAGATTTTATTTTTTATGCGAATTCTGTAAAATTTATCACAAATACAAAGAAATATTTCAAGTTAATTAATCTTTCAAGTAATATTTTTTTAATTAAATTGTGTGTCCGAATAAAAAGATATTTAAATGTTTATGTAGTGGCACTACTGTGTTCCATACTTAATATTGATTGATGGTGGTCATAGTAAAACGAATGATAAATTATACTATTTTATTAATTAATTATAAAACAAACATTTTTATTTAGACAGCAGAATTACAATTCTTTACAAAATATTTATATTTACAATAAATATCCATGGGTCAGTAGTCTGTCATGGGCTATCGACTGGAGGTCTTTCTGCCCCAATTAATTATATTTTATTAATCTTATTAAACCATGGCAAATTTAAAAAAAATTAAATGAAGCATTCAATAATTTATTTATTAATAAAAGAAATAATATTATGTTTAAGTTTAAATATGATTTCTGGTTGAATAGTTAACTTTTATATATAGATAAAATCGGTTAAATCATCATTTATTTATTTAGTAATAACCCAACAAAGACTGTAAAGTCTAATAACAGGGAAATATCATTCTTACAAATAAATACAATATGTTTTATATAAATAATTACAAAAAAAGATGTATGCAGAACAAACATACATAAAACCGTAAAAAAAATAAATCAATCATTTTCGGATTCCAGTGACTTGAGGTTTAGCCATTTCTCAACATCAACGGGACACTCTCATGTAGATTTTATGATTTATCTTGCCGCTAATTTCTGGCCTACAACCAGATAGCAATAATATATGGACATTGATTGTAATTCAGGGCATGACTGAACTAGTCATTTTGATCATAACAGGTTTTACGATGGCTAACTTTTGGTGTACAGTCAGCTAGCAATAAAATTTGAAGATTGATTGTAATTCGGCGCATATAATTGAACTAGTCATTTTGCTATTGGTCATAACATATTTTACGATTTAACTGGGAACTAACTTCTGGTCAGCCAGCTAAGAATAAGATTTGGCATTGATTGTAATTCAGGACTTTTAACTGAATTAGATAATTATATAAATAAATCATTGTGATTGAATAATTTAATAAACATTAACATTGCACATAAATGATCGAGGTTTCCACTTAAAATATTGCTTTTTTGATTGAAACCTCTATATCCTTATTAAAACAAATCCTTGTTTTATTCTCATCCATTTCCTTAATTCCAGAATCGATAATTCCTAATTAGATTTTGATTAAATTCAAATTTGGCGGAGGTGTGCTCCCTCCGCCTTCCAAGCCCCCCCCCCCTCTCCTCACGCCCTTCTTCAGCATCAAATTTGGTACATAAATCTCGGTTGGTCCCGGGGGAGGATTTATTTCCGAAATTATTTAGGATCTCGTGATGGGGCCGATTAAAAAATCGCGGGAGAAGGGAGATTTATTCGACGCGGGGCCGGGCTCCTCGTTTTCCTTATTTTTTTTTTGCTGCTTCCACTTCTTCTCTTTTCTTATTTATGGTCCAGGAATTCGGGGTGAATATAAAACATCTTCGGAGGTAATTAGTTTTATTCCTCCCGTTGAAATATCCATTTTACGTGTCGGGGATAATTGAAATTTTCATTGTTTTTAAATTCGTCGATTTATATTCGGACGGAAATATATATATTCATAACGGCGTGTCACAAAATGGAAAAAAATCCGGAGAGCTATATATTTTATTTGAATGAGATTATTTGATTAATTTTAAAAAAATATTGATATAAAAAAAAATTATTGTATTAGAGGCTTAGAAAATTCAATCAATTAATTGATTTCCCTTTTTTGATAAACCTGAAAAGTTCACCTTCCTTCAAATTTGTTTCTACTAGACAAACTTATCAGCATTGTTTCATATATTTTTTATTTTATTGTTTTTTTAAGAATTATATTTTTGCATATTATTTGTACACCTAAATCTAAGATTTATTTGTATAGACTTTAAGTTATATTTACATTAAAAAATGTAAAAAAATAATTATTATAAAATAATATAAATTATATTAATTTTTCAGAAATTCTGGCTCAGATAAATTTTAATTTACCCAATCGTGACCAACAATAATGATTTATTTTTTCATTTAGCAAACCAAAGATTAACGCACTAATTACTCTGCTTTCTATCCAATATGCGATGCTTATAATCGCTTAGATTCTGTAGACCATAGTGTGAATATTTTTAATTTTACTAGCGAAAATTTGCGTTTCAAAACTGTTCTAACTCTGCTCTGCTAAAGTATTATTTATTTGCTCAAAATTTTATACGTATTTATAAAAAATAAATTACATTTTAATTCGTATTATATTCTTTAATTTAATTATATTCTTAATTAATTTAGTCTTTAATTTCATGATTTTTTTTTACAAGATCCACAAACCAGATAATCTTATACATAAATTCTCCAACATGAAACATTTCAGAATAATTTAATTCAATTTTCAAATGTATAAAGAACTTTATCGACCCATATTCTATTAAAAATAATGTAGAATTAACAAATAAATCGAAGGATATAACTACTCAAAACGGTTGAAAACTAGTGTCTTTCGATGTATGTAATATTTTCACCATTAGATTTCACCTGGCATAAGTTTTACGAAAGCCATTTCTCGTATATAATTATAGAGATTTCGACATATATTTTTGGATGAATGATAGTTACTGACAGGAGCTATTGTTTGCGAGACGAGACCATTTATTTACTTAATAAATGAAGTGTGAGAAGAAAACAACACAAACAAATCAAAATTGAAAAACAGACTTTATTGAATTACTGGCTACAATTTTGTTAATTATTTTTCATCAAATGTTTTATTTTCAAATGGAAGATTTAGCATAATTTTGGTGAGAATATATTTTCAATAGTGCCTATTTCTGGAGGTAAAAAAATGGATTTTCTAGAAACTTTCGAAATCCATAAGGCATTATTAATCCCGTAATTTCGATCATTCCATCAAATGATATTTGAGCCACTTGCTCTCTGAAATTTTCATGAATAATTTTACAAACAAATTATTAACCTCACCCCTTAGCCAAAAAAACAATAATTGTGGTACAAATACGTAGATGATATTCTTGTATTCATCGAAGTCATAAATACACAAATGAATCAAATGGAGCAATAGTACAAAAGCAATACCGGGAAGTGAATGTTTCTAATATACAATATTATTTTATTTGCTTTAATTTCTATGTCACATTCTGTTGTGAATTGTAAAGTCTTCAAAATTAGATATTTTTCCATTGGTTGTAATAAATAACTATATTTTAATAATACATTTTGTTACAGATAAGAAGAATGCAGAATCGTATTCATTATGGTGAATGCGCCGGGCGAATAACACAAGTAAGTTTTTAATTAATTAATAATTGCGTCCCCAGATTTTTTTTAATTATACTAAAATTCAAAAATGCTTCTTTTATCCTTTGTGATTACATATTCTTATTTCATCCCTTTATTCCACCTTGATATCGCTAATTACACATAAAAAAAACATATCGCAGATAAACTCTGGAAATAAATACTAAACATTAATAGCCTTTTACAAAGAAGTAAATAATCATTTAATATGTAAACATAGACAAAATTTATGAATTTTTTTCTGAATTAAAATGTTGTATTGTACTTTTTTGAATAATGGATGGAAATGGAATAGCCTTTTACAAAGAAAAAAATAATAATCATTTAATATATAAACACAGACAAAATTTATGTATTTTTTGAACTAAAATGTTGTATTGTACTTTTGCAATGCAAAAATCATGGGTATAAAATGAAGCACAATTTATTATTATCCAGTTAAATATACCATGCTTGTTTGATGTGCTTGAAATTTCAACATGTAATCAAAGATAAAATATAAATATTTTTATTTTGATCGCAGGTATTGTACAGTGCGTTTGAGAATAGTAGAGAGCTATATATAGTAAGGAAAGTAAAGAATCGAAGGTACAAAATTTGTCTCAACTCATTTTTGTTTTTTATAATTAATGAATATCCAGCTGCAGGCAGACCCATCCCCTGCAAAGTAAACAATATGAAATCATAAACGAAATCTAATTAATTTTATTTGAATTTAGATATATTGTATTTGAATTAAGATATTGTATAGTACGTTTATGAAGAGTAGAGAGCAATAATAATACTTATTATCAAACAGTTATCAATTAACCAGTTACAAGATAATATTACATAAAACAAATAAACAAATTTAAGCAATGTAAAAAAAATCAGCGGTGTAAAATGAGGCCCTATTCACTATTGTTTTCTATAATTCATTAATGCATAGTTAAACACATACAATGTGCGTTGCTCAATTCAACAATATGTAATCAAAGATAAAATCTGTCATTTTCATTTATTTCATATATCGTACAGTTAATTAATAATTCTTTTTCAATTGCTCTGCAATTTATGGACTTACAAAGTTAGCACTAAGAAAAATATCTATTGAAACAATAACTTTTGTTGTCTAGTTAATTTATTCAAGTTTATTAATATAATTATTGTTTGGTTTAGATCTGGTAATTTCTGAAATGCTTATTTCTGCAATTGTATTCCATTTTGCCTTTATATTTTCATTTTTTAAGGCTCAATTTCTGTTGGAGCATTTTCAGTCACTAATGATTTAATCAATAAAAATATAGATATATGCAATAATAAATCAAATTAAATTCCGAAATTTCCATGCATCCATGATATATAGATGCATGCAAAAAAAAACATACTGACGTATTTGTAACGGCGGGTGACATGTATGGGAAAACTGTTAATTATCCAATTGTTATTGATCCTGTTTTTGATGGCGGACGGTGCACGTAAATTTTCCACCGGAAAAATTTATTTAGACGCGCCCGCCGATGAACGGTTTAATTTAATTGAACGAATTCCGCGGGCTCGGACGTAAATTTCCCGCTGGAAAAACACATCCCTCCCGCCTCCCAACTCTTTCGCTTCGGCCCAATCATCCGACCCCTCGCTCGCCTCCTCTCGTGCGCATTTTCCGACCAAACGCGGAAAAATTTAATAATACAAAATTGGGCTTCCGGCAGTGCAATACGTGGGAGCCCTCCTCGTGTAAATACATTGTTTTCAATTCCTTTCGTTAAATCTGAATGCTCTCGCGGATATTGTGTTTCGATATTAAGAGAAAATGCCATGAATGAAAAGAGAATATGCTAAATGGATACTTATTAACAATAAAAAAGATAATGTCGAATGTAAAACAATAAGCAGAAGAATAGATAATATAACAGACTGGGAAACAGCATTAAATAATTAAATTATACTACATTCACATATAACAAAATATTGATTCTGTATAACTTTCATACTCGCATGCTAATGAATATATAAAAGTATCTGGTTTTCACATGTTTATAGAATCTGTAAGTTTTTTGCGTCGTACACTTAGTGCAACTATTCTATTATTATTATATGATGTATGTATATTACTGTATGAAGTATGAATGTTAAGTAAATAAAGTAAATAAATAAATATACGTAATTAATGGTGAATGCGCCGGGAAAAACTTGAATTCGTTTTATATAAAGAAAAACATCAACTAAATTTTGTATAAATAACATTTTAATCAGAGTCATAAACTCTTATGTGATTAATAAATTAAATCCGACGCAAGCGTCATCTTTTGCGTAATTTCAAATGGCATCATTTTGTTCTACAAGGTAGACAACCGAGAATCATTGTTTCGTCCACTAAAGGAAGACAAACTTGTCCTGTTTATGTTAAATCTTATATTATTATTCACAAATTTAAATAAATATTTTTCGATCTAGTTTCATTAACTAACCACATTTGATATAATAGCTTAGGAACATTATTCAGTAGGAATTAGTTAATAAATATTAATTCAACATTACTTAGGGCTGGAATCATTTACATGTTTTCAAACTTTACATAACTTTATTAAAAATAAATATTTACTCTTTTCTATTGTTAAAGCTTTTGCTTTATTATGCATGTTTAAATTTAAAAATAAAAAATGTCTAAACTTCATTCTGTACACATTTAAATCATTTTACGTTTGAGAATGGCAAGCCGAATTTTCCGAAGCTACAGTGAAAATTGAAAATAAAGCGTTATACAAAACAAAATTAGGAAATATATCATTCATTGAAATGATAAACTAGTAACCACAGTTCAAAGAAAGGTTATTAGTATTAATTTGATCTTCGCGTAACTCAAACGATCAATTTGCTTTTTTTATAATTTAATGTCTAATCTAAAATGTGATTTTATTTTGTATATTATGTAACATTCCTGTATTTGCATAAAATATTATTTTTGTTAATTTGTTTATCCGACACCTAAAAAGGTATACAGATCCGAGATAATTTGCGTTACTACACTTTAAACTAATTAAACTTTTTTATTACGAACTATCATTATAAAACTAAAGTATTCAATTCAAGTAATAACAAATTCATCATAAAACTGGAAATTCGGTAATTAAATTAATACTGCTCTTGCTGTGGTTTTAATTCTATTTTTTGCATTTCGTAATTCTTTCGTAAAATATTTTAGGTTTGTATTTGATTTATTGTTTTATTCACAATATTAAACAATAATTACTTTTTATTGTTGTTTGATCAAGGAATTATTAGTTTTATTATTTGTTAAATTGATACAACGTATTACTGTATTTTGTATTTACGGATTATTAATAATTGTAAAGAAGGTAAAATTCCGTAAATAAATAAACTAAATTAAATTTTAAATAAATAGGTAAAAAGACCTCCGGTTGATAGTCCAGACAGATTAACCTACATGTATTGTAATTATTTATGTAATATTGTTTTGTATTATCTGTATAGTCTGAATAAAGATGTGTATATATTAATAGATGCTGTGCCCGGAGCATTCACCATAACTGATCGAAATTTTAGTATCAATTAAAATAATTTCAATCTCTATTTATATAAATTTTTATGAGAAAATTATATAAGATAGCATTTATCTTATCAGAATTATACGGAATGAAAACAACAGAACGCTGACTTTAAATTGAACGGTTGAATCACTTTATAGGCTTGGCACAGGTGCGGCAAACTTACCCCATACACTCTTTTCCTCCCCACACTCACATGCACAAACACAGGCCGAGCCATAAATTCTCCTCTAGTTATTTCGTACATATGAGTATTTTTTTGTAAACAAAGAAATAAAAAAAATGCAATAACATTTCGTACAAAATATTTTTCATTTTAAATTGGCAGATGTTACTGTAAATTATGATGTTTAATATTAAACTTTATTGCCATTTTACAATGTTTAACATCTGATTTCCTGAGTAATTAATTAATAATAATCTTTATTAACAGATATATACAGAAAAAAATTACAAAATCAAATGTATAATTTATATCTGTTAATTGGCTATCAACCAGTGGTCTTTTCGCCTGGTTTTGTCCTTGTCGTGAAAGAGGAATGGCGATATCTAACTCTATGTCAGAAGTCATTGCAACTTTCAACCATCATAACGTAGGCATTTTAAAAGAAAAATACATACATCACCACAAAACCACAAAGATTTTATATTATTGTTAAATATGAAATACATTTATTAATTTATAATGTCGAAATAATAAAATTTGCCTATAAAAATAAACATAATAATTTTAATTGTTAAAGAAAGCTTTTAACGAAAATAGTCAAATCTTTAAATGCGTTACAAAAAGACAAAAAGGGGATAGAAAAAAAAGAAGAAAAAAGAATACTTTAAGTGTGAAATTAATATTTGTATCCATTAGTTAATTCACAGAGAATATAAAAGAAGAAAATACATTAAGTGTGAATGTGATAATTTTATTCACTATTTAATTCACAGAGAAAAAAAGGAGAGCGAAATTGAATGCTTTAAGTGTAAATTTAATAATTGTATACACTATTTAATTCACAGAGAAAAAAATAGAAGAAAATGGTAGTGGTGTAAATTTAATAATTATATTCACTATTTAATACACACAGAAAAAGATGAGAAGAAACTGGAATGCATTCAGTGTGAATTAAATAATTGTAACCGCTATTTAATTCACACTTAAATCATTCCTTTTTTCCTTTTTTCTCTACCTTTTTTTTGTAATGCATTTGAAGATCTCCACCTTTTTTTCCTCTCTTTGTATTCAATCAAGGCTCTCTCTGATCGATTAAAATGGCCAGTCCTGCGGGAAGTTTAAGTGCGCTCGGAAAGTTTTGCGATGTCGTGCGAAAATAACCACCGAGCGCCATCTGTGGACCGTTCCGAGCAATTAGGCTTCTTGTCCCCTCTTGTTTGCGTGAGCCCACGTCCTCTCTAATTCGAAATCAATTGCATGTTAACATGTGCCGGGGGTTTTTACGCGTGATTTAACATTTAAACCTAAAACTCATCTAATGTTACATAACGCTGCATGCATACAAGGGAAATGAATTATTTTAAGATGCTTTTTAACGTTAAACCATTCATAAAAAATAATATTAATTACAAATAAATAAATCTGTATTATTTTGTTTATTACTTAAAATCCAATGTTTTGCTTCATCACTATCTATGTGTAATTTTAGTCAGTTTTTATTTAATAATTCATAGCATTTAATTGCATTTAAAGTAATTAATTCGAAAGTAATAAAGTTTTCTTAATTCAATCCTAGACTATTCATACGATAGATTACTTTTATTTTTAAATATATTTTCTACATGTTTAATCACTATATTGCACCTTTTCATTAATATTGTTACGTTGATGTAATGAATGTTAACATATGTAACATACATTGTATAAAGTGCGTAAATAAATAAATAAAATAAAAAAATAATGAAATAAACAACATCTATACTTCGGAATATTTTTTAATTCTAATGTATAAAATATAATATATGTAAAAGATTGTTTATTTCATTAATTCAATTTATTTACTTGAAATAATATTTTTTTTGCTAGCTAGAACAGATTTTTTTTAAAACTTCATCATAAATTCACGACAGGACAGAAAGAGCCCAGACAGACTAACACCTATATATATTTTAATTATTTATGTTATATTGTTAAAATCATCTGCATAGTCTGTAGAGATGTATATATTGCGTATATTATCCTATCTCTCAAAATACTCTAGAATTTAGAAGGATACCATGTAATTTAAATGGGTGAATCTAAAATGTCCTTTAGTGCTCTTAATTGATAGCTCACTGAATTTAATTTCAATAGTTCTTTGTCACAGTTATCAATTTCAGCTTATAGTATTATCTACTATAATTTCCATAAAATATATAATTTTGTACTTTTATATTATTCATTCCAACAGGAATATTTCTTGTGCATCTACTGCGAAATATTACAATATAATTATGCTATCGTTTAATAATATTTAATTGAGATAATAACGTTTACGTCATTTTTAAAATTTCCTGTAAGGAACAGCCCCAATAATAGTATACATTTTTATTTAGTTAATTAATTATTTCACGTTTATCAAATATTTGCTACCCGAGATAGTAATCGATGATATCAAAATAACTTCCCAAATTACACTTAAGAAGTATTAAGCCGAGGACGTGCTGATGGTGCTTGAGTGTATCGTTTTAGGCATTAAAGGAATTTTATCGGAGTGGGACTTTAATCGAGCCGTTGTTTGTCTATCGGTAATTATATTTAGTTAACAAATAAGCAAACAAAAGCCGGCTCTTTAATTTGTGTACTTAGCAAATACCAATAGCGATCGTATTAATTAGGGGAGGAATTATAATTTCGTCAATTTGTTTATTTACATTCTTTGCCCCTGTTTGGTATTGTATTTAATTAACATTCTAAGCAAAAATAAATACTATTATATAAATGATTCATAAATGGATGAAACTTTAGATAAAAAGGAATAATAATTATATTAAATATACATGTAATAATTGATGCCCTTACAATTGTTTTCTATCATGTATTAAAAAAAACCGAATAAATTGAATTGAATTTCAATTTTTAATAGTTTCGATGCATACAACATCAATATTAAATTAAAACTTTTAGTTTGATAATTATATTCTATTACTACTCCAATATATTCATTTTTTTACGAAGCGATTATTCATTGCCAGTTATAAATTAGGCAAAACTTTGCACAATTGTTTTCTAAATAAAAAACCGAACGAAGTGAATTAAATTTCAAAACAATTTGAAAATAAAATAATAAACCAGTGAAATTTAATCATAATAATTGGAAAGATAGCACAATCGCCATTTATTGCCTAAATTGTGAAATTAAAACAAGTGAATTTAATTTACTAACTTTATTTGAATAACATGATTTTATTTTAGCAACTATAGTTTCGATGCATAGAACATAATTATTATTCTAAAACTTTTAGTTTGATAATGATATTAATTCGCTATCCAATATATTCATTTTTTACGAAGTGATTATTTATTTTCGGTCTTCTCCTTTGAACAATAAGATTTAAATGGATATTCGGGGATATTACGTACGGGAAATGTTAAGTTTAACGTGTCCGTTATTAATTAATTTCACATTCTATGTATCTATTTATCTGTTACAAAACAGCTTAAACTGTGATGATAAAAGTTGACTTATACGATAAACTCAACATTTCTCTTATAGAATAGCTCTGATTATATGTACAATTATTTACATACACTAAATCAAGAAAACAATATTAATGAATAAGAAGTACAACATAGTGCTTGAAAATGTACAGAATATAATTAAAAATAAAAGTAATTAAATTATTAAAAAAAGTATTCGATATATTATAAATTCTCATTCTTTTTTGTTGTTGTTTAATATTCAATTTCATTCACAGTTTGATTTTCGTGATTTTCTCTGCGGATGAAATTGAAACAAGTAGGAAACCCGTTTGGACGGCGGTTCCCCTGAATTAAAACACGTCTATAAATAGCAATTGTAATTGGGAGCGAAAGGGGACTCAATATTTACACCCGGAATCTGACCCACATGCTCCTAACTACGCCTATGGTTGTCGGTAAATGGGATTTTAATGAGCAAACCAGTTTAAATCAATCATTGTTCTCGGGTGCTATCTCTTTCACGAGCACAATTGAACCACTGGAAGCTTCTGTTAATCTACTAAACGAATTTAAAATTAGATGTTTAATACTTTTTTATTTGAAAAAATAAAATAAAAAAGAAAATATTTTTATTAATTAAACACAAAAGACATTAAAACAAAACATCTTTATTCAGACAATTACATTAAATTTAATATACAACTATATAATACAATTACAAATATGCATGAATGTGTTAGGGTGTCATTGGCTATCGACTTGAGGACTTTCCGCCCTACAAAAGAATTTTTAATAGGTTTTTATATGCTAATATTGCAACGATGGATAAATAATTAAATTCATTAAATAAACATTTAATGAAACGTTCAGCCACCATTCATCGAATTTATTATAATTTATTTCACTAAATAAATTAATTATTTATTTTGAGCAACAGAAAGAAAATGCGTTTTGTAGATAATGACATGCAGAAAAATCAACGGTGTAAAATGATGTATAGAAGTAATATTAAATAAAGCTTTCTTTAAAAACTAGCTTACAATATAAAATCCATCAACAACAATACAGAATAAAGACGTACAATTAAAAATGAAATTTAACGCGGATACGACTGAAAGTCGTGATGTAGCTCGTTTCAAAGATGAGAACAAACCCACATTTTTTATATGATAAAATACAAATTTCAGAAAAACGGGAAAAACAGTAATAAATAGCGGGAAAAACCACTTTAGGTTTGGAGTTGAAATTTGTTCCGAGAAGGGCGTTTAAAACTTAATCCTTCGCCCGAGGATTACCTCGAATTGAGCCTAATTACGCACGTTCGGTTCTGAGTCCTTTACAATTCAAGAAAAAAGTAACAATAGTTTATTGCTCTTCAGTTGTATTGAAAATTGAAGAAATACACAAAATGTGAATAGAAATTACAAGAAGATTTCTTTTACGTGGATGCTTCAGGTTTTTTTTTTTAACATCTGGTGCAAACATTCAGATTTTTTTAAAGTATTTTGATTGTTAAACAATCAAACCGCTAGTAATAAGTGTTATAAGAGAAGAAGAATATATAAGAAATTTGAGGTGCCTTGAATTCATTGAAACAATTTCTGATAAATGTGTACATCTTACCACGAAAATCATTAAAGGGATTGGCATGAAGCAAATATTATTACAAAATTAATGGCAATAAACGAATTAATGATTATTAATCATCCGTATTTAAAAAAAAATTCGTGATTAATTAAATTTGTGAATTGTGTTTTAGTTAGTTTATCAAGTGAAATTGCATATTCAGAAATTAATTACAACATTTTTTTTTCATACTATTTTTTATTGTAGAAGCACAGATGAATAATGATCATTAATCATCGGTGTTTGATGATGCCACTGTGTTAGCGAAACAATTTTAGCAATCAATAATAAACTATGAATGTAAAAAAATGTTGTATTTTATTTAACTTATAAAGATCATTAAGATTCATAATAATTACATCATCAGTTTTATTAATCTTCTTAATTAATTCAGTTTTAATGTTTATTTCGTTTATAAGCGCATGATAAACATAGATAAGCGTGATTTTAAATTGTTTATATTGTATAAATAACTTAAATGCATTTTAAAGTTTCGTTATTGCTTCAATGAAAATCCATCCTTGATGTTTACTAAACAACATAACGGAACTCAACTCCATTCATCCGCCCGCTCACGCACAGGACCGCAACTCAAAAGAATAATTAATTACAACCGGGTAGCACTTTTTTGAGAAAAAACTCATCTCGCAATTAAAAATTATCCCCGCCGCCACTTTTTATGCCAATTAAAGTTACATTAGCGTTTAAACGAGCCTTGCGAATTCGCGCTTTTTGCCCCCTTTGATTCACAGGGAGGGAAAAAAGGATCCGCGAACGGCGCTTCGCGGATTACTCCCGGATCGCGCGCTCTCCGTTTTAATTAAATTCGGATTTAAACATGTGGCGGAAATAGCGCAAAAAAAATTGTTAGGCGTGCACGTCTCCGAGTTAATTAGCGCAAAATTCGAAATTACGTACGTTCTGATCCGCCTAGGCTAGGAGGTGTTGTATCAGTGTTTGCGCAAGGGAGGTGTAGTGGATTCATCAAGTTAAGTCAATACTTCGTTAGGGTATTGTGCGAGGATTAGGAAGATACGTGTATGTTTTCTTGTAATAAGTAGGGTTGTAAATTTAGCACAGCGGCTGTGTTTGTGTGAGGGTTGAGATACGGTACAAAATACATATTTTCATTTTCGTGTATTTACATCCACTATATTTAATACCCTAGTTGTAATTTTTGTTATTATATCTTTAATGTAATTTACTTAATTTATTCAACGACAAGCACTGGTATTAAAAATAAACATTTCTGCTTAATTTCATTTCACCATAAATTATTGTTAAGCAATAAATAAATCAATAAAAATAAAATATACATAACTTTTTTATACTACTTTTATTTAATATATTGAAAATGTACCACAAAAAATATTATATATATTAAACGATAAGGGCTCTAAATGAACACAATAATATTAGTATTGTTATGTGCAATAACATTAAGCACACAAAATATGCTATAGTTTAAGGAGGACATGATTAGTTTCTTAGTTACGAAAAAAATACGTAAATATGTCAATTTCTTTAAATTAATTTTATCATTTATTGAAACTGCTGCTAGGCAATTAAGGCACACCCGAATTACACAACTAGAATATTGTGAAAAATGTTATGAGACTTGTGCTTAATTTTATTGCATAGAAGTGTACTTGAGGGGATTGCCCTTGAGTGAACAAGTTGAAATTATTATATCTTGCATATTAGAGGCACTCACCTCTAATATATTATTATAAAATAATTCTTTGTTAAGGGTTTGTTATTACTTAATATTTTAAAACTACCATTTTAAAAATAATTTATCTTTCTATAATATCATATAAAACGTAATAAATTATATTCTCTTTGACGAGTATAAATTCACAATTTGCTCATTTTATCGTTCGATTTATTTTATAAATATTAATTATTTCAAATTTGTATGTAACACCATGAATTCCTATTTATAATTCCATATTTGTTTTATAATTATTCATTGCATATTTTGTTGAATTAATTATATTATACTATATGGAACTCGTAGAGTTATAAATAGTGCTCAAGCCAGATTTGGATAATTTAATTTATCCGTATACCATTTTCAACGACTTTAATGTGGCAGTAGAGAGAATTGTTTCTTGGATTCACGCTAATTTAATTTTAAATTTAAATAAAAGTTAACAACTATTAAAAATGTCAAATTTTCGAGGTTTATAGATCGATCTTCGAACGATAATACGAATGAATTATGTAAGAAATAAAATATGTACTTTTACTTTGAAATTAAAGTAAAAAAGATCGATTAATGAAAACCCTTTTTAACTTTTTTTGTATAACTTATTTAGTGACTATATTTTCGACGTCATTAACGCGTCATTCTCAAACTAACAGTTTTGCAAAATTAAAAAAAATATCATCATGATGATTCTGACTATAATTACAAGTTAACAGTGATTATGAAAAAATTATCGTAATTTTTGGATTGTGCGTAGGTACATTTCATACGGTATTATAATTTTTTTAGTAAAAAAAGAATATTTGGAGTACAAAGAAAAGCTTCGAGAATAATATGAGACTCTTAAAAGTATTACTCTTCGTAAATATATTTAATGAAAGATTGAGTATCCTTTCTTCACACGATTTATTAAAACCAGATGTACATTTCGGTTACGATATCAAGCTAAAAGCAAATATATATTTTGTTGGTTGGGAAGAATATTCTTAAAATTTACAATAAAATTAGAATTTTGCTTTATTTAAAAAAAATGTGCTTAAAGATTAAAAGATCAAGAGACTTCAATTTCGTATCATTTCAATTTACAAACGCATCCCATTGAGAAGACCAATTGAACAATTCTCTTATTTAAGGAAGTAAATTAACTCCGACCCACACCACCAGCATTCCTCTCCGCCGCATATTTTTACCATCTTACTTATACCACACGACCGGGGTGGTGTAATTTAAACTTCCTCGGCATTTAAAAATGATAATATGAATCACCCCTCGTTGTTAATGCTCGCATTGAATAATGCAATAAGGGGCGACTTCCCCCTCGCCGCGGCCCCAGACCCGAGCTGACCCACATAAATTCCGGCAGTGGTGCCGAAAAGGGAAGGATGGATGGGGAGGCCGATGACCCCCCGACCAATTCCCCAAAAAGTTTATCGGAATTTGATATTTAAATCGAGATGCCGCGGGGATGAGAGGGTGAGAGAGAAAAAGTGCGTGATTTTTTTTTCTTCTTCGGGGTTTCCGAGTGCGGAAAGTTTCTCGTCTTTTCGATTATTGTTTGGGGAAGTCGAATCGTCGAGGATTCGGAACTGTTGCGTGATGGAATAATAACTTTTTTGTGGGTTGAAATTTGTTTTATTATTTTATTGGGTATTTTCATTGTTTTACTTCAATTACGAAAATACAGGTTTTTTTTTAATTCACACTTTAATGAAAAATTATATATTAAATAAAAATGATTTGAAAATAATTAATAAATTACTTTCACATTCTCCACATAACAATCAAAAGCCGCGTGGTAATCAATTCATTGAAGTTCTCGATGATGCGTTTACAAACATCTCGTGGGATTCCGTTAATAGCCCTTCGAATTTTAGCCTTCAATCGATGTATTGTTTTAGCTTCGTTCGCGTAGACTTTTGATTTTACAAATCCCTACAAAAAATCACAAGGCGCAAGGATTGCAGATTCATGGAATGACATATCATGCCATCTTGTTGAAACCAAAAATTACGCATGACAGCAATGTTTTCTTGTGTTTAAGGAAAACGCGGTCGTTATATTTTCTTGGAAAATTTTAAGAAAATAGCGTTATGCCCAGTCAAAAAATTAGTTCTTTGCGTGGCAACCAGAAATGACCCACTAGATCATACAATTCTTGCGTCTTGTATTTTTTTTGTGGAGATTTGTGAAATCAAAAGAGTGCGTGATCAACAGAATTCGTGATCCCATACTTCCCGGTATTTTTTCAGATCGCGTGATGTAGCAGGTCATTCTAGTTTCAACGCAAAGAGATATTTTTTGCTCAGCAGGACAATCGTTTCACGGAATGTGTGACATATCTCATAGACGAGTAGAATTCTCTATTCTCAAATTTGGTTAAGTCAGTTGCACTTGACTAAAAACAGGTTCAAGTTTCCTTACACGGCGTCAACTCGTGTACATGGAATGCCAATGTCTCGTCCAAGAAAGTAGAAACTAAGGAAAAGCGTGCTGCGATGGATGATTTTTACCGTTCTAAATTGCGAAAAGCGAGATCACGCAAAAACAAGATCCGCATCATTGCTAACAACTGGAATTAGGGACAGTACCCTATTCGACAAAAAGATTATGCTCGAAGAAAAAGACTAAGGAGGCCAGATCAGGCAAGGAGCCGCTAAGAAGTAATGACTTTCTACTACAAATATTTAAAAAAATATATCGCACAATCTTGTTGAAACCAAAAATCATTATCAAACCACTTATGGTTTCGAATGTATCGAAACTATAGTCACCAAATAAATTACTTGTTATACAAACAACGTAATATTTATATTCAATAATGTATAACGAAGTAGAAGAATCAATAGTCAGTAAATAATATATATTCATTTTCTTTTCTGTGTACATGTGTCTGGGCTATCGACCAGAGTTCTTTCTGCCCTTAAATTTGTATTAATAATCATTTGAAAATTCCTTTCCTATTTTTAATTAATTTAACTTTTAGTAAGTCAACATAGAAAGTCAGCTAGTAAACAAACAAATGGATTTTAGCATGTGTTAAGATTGCATTTTAGTGTTAGTTTTAATTTATCAACCATTAATATTTGATATATTTCTAATCGGAACGTTTCGAGTGTGATGATAACGGTCTCTCGAACGTTTCAATGAATCAGTGTACAAACACGATAAAATCGTTATCAGCGTGTATTTCAGTCGGAATCGGAATGCGTGCGTCCAGCTATGCGATAACAAACGACAAGTCCGGGCGAGAAGAACTCGAAATGTGTTCCGGTGCTGATGCCGGCGATTCCGTTCCCAAAGTTCCCACTTAAAATCTAATCTGCGCCCCCTTATCAATAATTCAATTAAACATTCAGGGTCAGGCCGGGTTCAAATATTTCAATAGGTAATCTGTTTTTGAAAACGCGCGAGCCGAACGCGATTGGCGGGAAACGGGGGAAGGGGGCAGAGGGGCGGTGGGGGGTCAGCATCGGCGGCGAAGGACGGGGCGATTAATTCAATTGTGCGAAGTGAGAGGGACATGCGCGCGGACGCCGCCGTCGGGGATAGGGATGGGGGCTGGAGAGGGAGAGGAGGGGAGGACGACGCCGGCAGTTTTTGCTCCATTTCCGAGGCAGTCTCTTCTCCGTCCGCATCCCGAACCGACGCTCTCTCACATTCTGTGATGAGAGGATGTGCCACCACCGGTCGACTGTTGTGTAATTTTTTTTTCAACTTACAAAAGTGTTCCCTTATTTAAATAACCAACAAAAAAAAAAACTCTTCGCGTAGATTCAACAACACAAAAAAAAAATCATTTTAATTCAACATCCTTCACAATCTGTGCCCGGTTCTTTTCAATTTTCCGGATTTAGTTTTGAAGCCGCACTCTTCGGGGTAAGTTACTCTCGTACTTATTTTTATTTAGTTAGTGCAAACATCCTGTATTTATACAAACTTATCGGCGGCGCGCAGGGTGAAATTAAACATGGTTCACTAACGCACACACACACACATAATATACGTCCCCCACAGTTCTCATCTTATCAATACCGAACAGCAGCTGCATGTGCTTTTTTTTCTCCCTACACAAACTGGGAGCTTTTTGTGTCCCGACGCTCCTTTTTTTCATTATCGAAACTAGTAGGTGATGTAACACACACAAAAAATGACGGTATGTGATTTCATTTTCCCAATTTTAGACAGTTATTATGTTCTGCTAGAAATAAAAAAAAAGTGATCATAAAAATAAATTTATAAAATATTATTATTTAGTGGAAAGATTATAAGTCGGTAGTCAATTGTTAGACTTTTACAGTATACATTGTAACATTTTATGTTATATGTAGATATTGTATTACGTTTATCAATAAAGATTATGTATATATAAATCATAAAGTACAATTATTTATAAAAGTTTATATTTATTAAAATTTAGAAGTTTTTTTGTCAAAGTAGTATTTCAGGAAAATATGTAATATATCTAACAATAAAATACTTAAAATTTGATTCTCTGGGCTATCGACTTATTTCATAAATACAACTTTCAGTAAATCGGTTTAGAAAGTCAGAACGTAAATTAACGTTAGCTTATTCTTAAATAAACAAATAGATTTTAGTATTTCCATGTTCAAGAATTCGCTTCTAAACAATTTTCCTATTCTTTTTCATCGTATTTCTAAATTCAACTAAGCTTATTATTATTAGAAAGTTTTGATATTCTTCAATAAAATAATAATTTGGTCGTAATTAGAAGACTGTACATATGATTGTTAAATTTATTAAATGGCCTAATTTTAAATGTACCACTAAGTAATATAAAAATGCAGTTAAATTTAGTAAAATAAAAAATACTTTAATTATTAAACCAACTAATTAATTCCATTTCCTTTTTAATATAGCAGCCCATTTTTTAATGAGCCAAAATAACGCATTCTTTATTCTTAAACAAAATAAATAAAAACAATAGAAGCTATTCTGTAAGGTAAATGTTAAGTTTAACATGTACGTTATTTTTTATTATTACAGTCGAAGCACCGTTTTTTAAATATATATATATATATATATATAATGTGAAATTAATAACGTAAACTTAAAATTTCTCGAATAGCTTCGAATGACTGAAAATGATCATTAAAATTCGAGCATTACCTTTGTCAACTCTGTAGGGGTTTACGGATTCGAGAAGAAGATAAAAATAAATATGGATATAAATTCCTAACTGACATTTTTTGTATCTAGCTGTTTCCTTTCAACAATTTAAACTTAACATTACTAAACAAAAAGTGTAAATAATTTAAACAATTAATTACAGATAACAAAGTGCAACTCTCTGTAATCAGCTTGATTATAAAATGTAATTATTTTAGGTTCAGTAAAATTCCCACTTGATCCATGCGAGACACATTCGATACAATTTCTCATTTTCTTTAATACTTTTAAACAATTCTAAAATACTAAAGAATCTGAATGAAGTATTTTGTTTTCGATTTCAATTTTTATCTATTAACACTGTAAATAAATATTTCGAAACACTGTATCGTTATCAAATATTTTTTAAATAGCTTTCTCAATTAATACTTGATTTCACCTAGTGATGGATAAAGTCAATCTATTCCATCTTTATTGTTTGGTATATAACAATTTTATTAATAATAAGAAAGTAGTATTTATTCAAAATTCTATTGAGAAGGGTCTTACTTGGCTGGCGAAGCTCCATTTTAAGGTTGCGGTTTAGTAGAAAGAGATAGCTATATAGTAAAATGGAAATAATCGTTTGAAAAAAGAGCCATTCTTTTCGATTTAATAATATGAATCGGTATTTACGTTTTTTATCTACCAAGTATAAAGTATCAGTCTAAATAAAAAAAAATCGTTAATTTTCGTATATTACGTCAATTTACTAGTTCAAGTTAGAAAAGAAAATTGTAAGACTTAATGAAATTAATAGGTCATGTTTGCTAAGTTATTTGAATGCAGAATTTAGTGAAATCCTTTAAATTTTCATTGCACAAGTTTTTATTAGCAAAAATATAATATGAAATTTGCTATAAATTTGATCAATTTTCATAATTGTTTTTCACACAAACTAAACATTAAACTAATTTTTAATTCATCTGCTTATTTTAAGATTACTTTAATTTATAAAACCGCTATAAATGAAATATATACAAATAGCTATATTCAGACAAATTTTTACAAACATTGAGTATATACATTAAAATAAAGGTTTTTTCTGTCCTGGATTATCAAACGGAGATCTATCTGCCCCGCAAAAAAGAATTACTGAAGGATTTTTTTAAGAGAAACAAAGCGATCGTTGTTGTTTATACTGATTTATTTGATTTCTTGCAGTAATCAAAGTTTGTAGTTTGATTGCTGCAAGAATTATCCGGAATATAACTGATTATATTGTGGATACTGCAGACAAATTCATTTAATTTCTTAAAATGACAGCATATACCCTAATAAAAATACGTTTTTATTACAAGTGAGTTAGGTGGATTTAATTATCTTATTGGCTATAAGTAGCTAAGTCTTCAGGTACGCAAACTTTTAAAAAATAATGATTATCAATTATTTTCTTCCCAATTGTTTGTATAAAACGAGGTCAAGCTAACATATCATATAATAAGAAATTTCTTGTTTCTACAAAGAGGATGAAATAGTTGCACAGGCATGAATTTGGAGACCTGCAGCCAACGATATAATTAAAACTATTTGAAGCGTTTCTTTTTCATCCACTTTGATCTGATTATACACCGTAATTCATTACTCTTTGTTTTTATACATAGATAATAATAAATGTGATGATATGAATTTGTAAGGTGTGATTTCTTGTAATGCAAAGCAGGATCAAAAGTTCCAGGGTGAGGGGATTTAATTTTTGGTGGGATGTTGGGCTTTCTTATATTGCAGAGAATGTTCAAAAGTTCGAGAATAAGGGATTTTGTGACAAATTTTTAAATTGATGAGGATGTTTGAATTTTGGAGGCATGTTGGGATTTCTTGTATTGCAGAGAAGGTTCAAAAGTTCGAGGATAAGGGATTTTGTGACAAATTTTTAAATTGATGAGGATGTTTGAATTTTGGTGGGATGTTGGGATTTTTTGTAATGCAGAGAAGTTTCAAACGTTCCAGGATATTAGGTTTTGTGAATTTTTTTTTGAGATAGACGAGTAATTCAACAGGATAAGGGATATTCGTTTTTATAAACGATAAACACATCTTTATTCAAACTGTACAGATAATACAAAATGTTTTAATAATTACAAAACATGTAGGTGTTAATCAGTCGGGGCTATCTATCTATCAGAGGCCTTCTGTTTTAGTTTTTATAAATACCCAATTAATTAAAAAATAAATGGACAAGAAGACCGAAGGTCGAAAGCCATTTTCTGAGGCTTAACTAGATGTAAATGATTGTAATGATGTAAATATTGTGATATAATTTAATGTAACTCTCAGAGTAAAAGATAAATGTATATATATAAATATATATACAATGTTTGATGTTAAATACGCGGTAATTTTAATTACTCCTCCAGTATAACACTTTATCAGCGACGATAATACAATAAAGGGGCGCAACTAATCAAAACTTATGTACAACAATTTCGCCTGAAGTGCGATTAAATAACGCAGCAACATTTTCCGTTTGCCTCGTTCCGACTCATTTAATGCTGCAGCTAGGTAGTTGCCGAGTAAAATTAAATTTACCGAGCCCGGCTTTGAATCGAGCGCATTCCTGGTATTTTAATTAACCACCATGAGGTTTTAATTTGAAACAGGCTAACAGAGAGATTTTCAATTTATTTCACTATAAGTCGCCACTTAAAACCACTGGATAATCTTTAAAGATACTTGTAAATATAAACTAAAACTAATAAAAAATCAGGGATTTTCACAATTAGCTGCTACAATAATATAGGAGAAAATTTAAAGAAGTAAGGAATTTTCTTTTTTTTTACCTATATTATTATACAACATAGGCGGAAAGACCACTGGTCGATAGCCAATTGGCAAACTCTTACAGCATGTATTGTAATATTTTGTGTTATATGTAGGTGTTGTAGTACGTTTGTCAATAAAGATTATGTATATATATATTATACAACACTTCACATTACTTAACCTAAGTAATTCAACAATTAGCCATAATGGATTAAATTCTTTTTTTATTTCTAATATATGATGAAAGATAAAACTGTCGTCAAAATTTTGAAATGTTATTCTAAAGTCTATTAAGATTTGGATATTTAATGTAATAAGTGTTTTATTGTGATTTGAATATAGTTATATTAAAAATTAAAGCTAATAAAAGAAGCTAATATTTCGATTTTATAATTCCAAATCCCTCCCCTCTTTGTGTAAATCATTTACATTTTTTGCATCCGCATGAACGGACACAATTAAAACGATCCCCTTTGAAACATCTGCCGAAAATCAAAGGCGATGTTTACTGTTTCCTCGAGATGAAACCAATTAGCGTTTCCAATTGTCCGGCTTAATGAATCCCCCCTTCCCTCTTTCCCTCCGCGTCGCCCCGTTTCCAATTAATCACAGCGCCGACATCAATTGCTCACGAAGGCAAAAAAAAGAAAAATCGGGGCGATACAATATCCCATTCCGAAATCGAAAAAGAATCATTTGTTAAGCGTTGAAACGGAACGAAATAAGAGAAATGGGGGTGGGAGAAGTGGATGTATAAGAGGACATCCATCCCCTTTAATCGCGAGCAGCAGTCCAAAAATAATTCGATCATCCGCTATTTATATTCAGGTCCTGCGTTGATAATAATATAAATCCATGTAGCACATTTCGCAGTGTTCGTTTGGGTGTAGATATTGATAAGAGACTGATAGGCTTGTGTAACGGGCAGGAAGCGGAGGAGGAAATCCCGAACGGGCGGGAAGAAAAGGGATTGGGCGGCGGGCTGGGAGGGTGATAATATAGAAATTCCGCGCGGGTTCTGCATGCCGATGTTGGAGGCGCCTTGCCGTTTGAATAATTTTTCGGGGAGGAAAACTGGGAATTGTTTCGTGAAGGATGGGGAGGAGAGTGGCGAGGAAAAGTGCTGCTTTGTGCTAATTCTGCGCGTGTCGGGTCATCCGGTGATTAAAGTGGCGAGGGCGCGTGGGCGGAGGGGCTTCCTGTTTTCCGAGAAGGTCCTTCCTGTTTTTCGCACGTTTCTAGAACCGCAGACCACTAGATTGGATAAAATACACTGTAAATAGGTTGGCGACGTAAATATTTGTCGTTTGATTGAACACAGAATTAGAATGTATTCTTCAAATACTTAAGAGATAACATTGATTACTATACAAATAACTATTTAATCATCAACAAAATTTATTTTAGTACACAATTTACAATGTAAAGTAACAATTAATTACAATTTGATTAAAATTGAATTAAAATTAATTCTATAGAATTAAATTGAATGTTTGAATAGTCCAGATAAAATATATGCACAAGAAATGTATGTGTTATGAAATATAATCTCCCGTTGTAGCACTTTATATAATTTATAGCGTTTCATAAGGGGTGTAATAACCCTTTTCCGCGCGGATTCGGAAAATATTTGCGTTGCCGGACACACGGGCGTTCTGTGTGTATTTAGGCGGTCGACGTTTGTACTCTAAATTATCTCTTTTGTGGTGCAGTGAATGCCCGGCCAAACGAGCGACGTGTCTGCGAACAATGGCCGGGCTTAACGATTCTCGTCCCTAAAAATCAAAACCAACCGATTATACAATGCTAATTTGCATCTTTGGAAATATTTCCGGGGGATTAGGCGTCGGGATTTATGCGGAATCACGGTTTTACCTGAGGAGGGACCCGAATATAACGGTATTTGCATTTCGGGGGTCGGGCGTCCGCCCCGCATCGGGGTGTTGTTTCCTAGAAAGAGCACCCTCAAATGGAACAATAAGCCCTGATTACATCGATATCTGAATGGTCCTTGACCCCGAATATTCTTTGGTTTTATGTTTCGCCACCACTTCAAAAAGGCTTTTCGTTCCGAGCGCGAGTGCATTTAACGAACGTTCTATAAAAAGGGCATGACCTGTCGGCTTTATCCTCGACATTTTCACATTTTATTTAATATTTCTCAAAAGCTTTCCTTCCCTTCCGTTCTATACTATTTTATTTTAAACCTAGAGAATACTTATACAGATATAAAAATACCTTTCTTTAATACTTGAACTAATACGCTATTTAACGGGCCATTACATAACTCAAGACTCTTACAGAATTTTTGGAATTCAAATAACATAGTTATTACCATGCATTAAAATGAAATAAGCAAAAATAAAATTGAAATAAAATATCTATATTCACACAATAAAATCAGCCAGAGGTCTTTCTGCAATATTATAAATATTTTTTTTATTTATTTAGTCTTCATTTAAATAAATGCAAGAGTATGAATCGTCCCCGTTTTTACAACCATACATGCTTTCCAACATTCAACCCTTAATATTAGGAAATTTGCGGAATCATCAACGACACGTAACATTGATTTCTTTAATTCATCACAAATTTCGTAATTAATGTACTCGTTTTCTGATTACTGTTGCCTAATCTTAAAATTTTAGTATTGCATACAAACAGTGAATTCAATTTTTAATCAAATTATAATTCAGACAATATGGTAACAAAAATTTATAATAATATGTACAGTTGTCTTAGTAGTCTGTCATGAGCTATCGACCAAGATCATGGGCCTTTCTGCTCTTTTAGTAATATTATATATTTTAGCATTTTTTTAATTGCTATTAAATGTATATATTTCTATTTCATTGTAAAAGTTGAAACGTAAATAAATTATTCCATTCTAACATTTTATTTATATTTTCAACTTGTTTCTTATTGATGACACATGATTTAAATATTTATGCATCAGCACAACCAGCCTACCTCACTAAGATAGGCTAGCAGTGAAGAAATGAAGTGTTTTTATTCAAGAGCAATAGGTAGTGAAGAACGCATGTCTTTAAATTTTATTTTTGCTTATTATTGTTCATTAAATGAACTGATAAGTTGTTTTTTTCTACATCTTGATAGTCTCTTTGATTGTAAAACACTAAAAGTTTTATTCCAAGTACTAAAAAAATGGGATTTTTTTGCAGAAAATATTCCCAATGACCTGTTTTTTATCATAAAATCTATTAGCAATATGTCTTCAATTAAAATTAAAAATCTTCTTTTGTAAAGTTTCAGTTTCATTTGCTGAAGGAAATATTTTTTTAATTGGATATGAAAGCCAATCGAAACAATCAGATAATAAATTTCGTATGAAATGTTTAACCGTTACAACTTTTAGTAGGCTATATAAAAATTACGAAAGGAAGCTGTTTTGATAAATCGAATATATGTAAAAATATACAGGAAACTATTTGATTTCTAAAAAAAGTATAAATTGAAAATTTTCAATTGTATTTCATTTTATATCAAAAACGTCTCTTGAAAACCTGAAATACATTTCACTCGATTGGCAATTTTCTCATTTTCTTTGTTGTCCCAATCGAAATTGATTGTTTCTCTTATTACACGAACCTCTTTGAACTTTGTTACATATATTTAACAAATAACAAATATTTCTGAATTGTTATTCTTTTTGTGCTTCATCGCACAATTGAAAAACTCTGTATTTAGGACTAAGGCGAAAGTGAATTTAATATGAAATAATTCTGGTTCTGTAAAGTTTTTTGTATTTCTAAATAGAGCTTAGCTCTTATAATTCTCTTTAAATAAAACAAGACGAAAGAGATAATTGATTAATTTAGTTGAACCACCAAGAGTGGTTGGCAATATGTTGTGTTGACATTGTAGAATCAAATTGTTGATAATTTCACTTAAAAATTAGCGAATTGAACGGGTGTTTTTTTAATTTTCTTATAAAAAACAAAGAAATAATGTTCACAGCGTACAAATATGGCTCATCTGAAGAAGCCAGGAATTTCTTATTGAATTTATCGTAGTTTGCTTTTTTTTTCTGTTATCTCCCTTTTTATGAATACTTTCTATCTTGGGAACCCTTATTTTGGTAATAAACACTTTTTTCTCGCCAGAGGCAAATGTGCCAAATTTTGACGGTACTTAATATTTGATGTAATTTTGTTAATGTATTTAAATAAGTAAAGAAAATGTTCAATCTATTATAATAATTGATATAATTAGATGAACTATCTTTACTAAATGAGTTTTTTTTTCTAGATTTTCTGTTTTCCTTGGACAATTTCGTGTCCATATTACATAATAATAATAATTTATTGGTCTTAAAAAAATTTTACAACAATATCGGACAAGTCACATTCGTTGATGATGCCACTTGTGCTACTTCAATTTGATCCTTCACGATATTATGTTGTGCCGAAATAACTCGAGTCATAATTAATATAAAATCTCGAATTCTGAGAGTTCCATTAAATTACTTTACAGTATTTAGATCATTACAATAATTTACAACCAGTTAAACCTCAGAAAATGGCTCTTGGCCATAGATCGTTCTGACATTAATAAATATTATTGTGGAAACACAGTAAATGTATTTCATGTAGTTAAGAAAAAGTGTTTGCAGAATACGTAAAAATATCTAATGATTACCTTATTTGATCAACAATACTAATCTGGACATTACATTTTTTTTATATATTTTTGTCGAGTTATAAAAATAATTTCATATTAATTACACACTAAATTGTGAAAAATCTCCACTTCCAACAACATCCCACGTACTTTCGTACACACAGCGGGGCAATCCATATCATTTTGCGAAAACTAGAAAACGCATTCGGCCTTTCCACAGCAAAACCTCGCTCTCGCAATTAAGCCCGCCGTTCTCACAACAAGTCCTGCCTCCGGAATTATCTGCCTCCATTAATTCGTCCTCTTTTTCGAGCTTCAATTAAAACCCGCTCGCTCTACGTAGCAACATTTCAAGCACGCTTCCCATATTTGCGTTTTCTGGCGCTTACGTGATAAATAAGCCGGGCTGCCGCCGCTGTTGTTATTATTTATAATAATAATTGTAGTAATAATAGTGGTATCAGTTGAACGGCAGAGCGAGTTGTGGAGTGGTATTTGAACCCGGATATGTGAGTAACGATATCGCTGAGCGGATTCCAAATTCATTAATTGCTGCAACAACATAATTGTTTCCTTTATTAGGGCGAGTTAAGCCGCTGCGGTGGCCTCGTTCGGATGTAACCGCGGATTATAATTGCCATTGTTGCTGCCAACCCTTCAGATTCTACTGTTCCTCTTATTACGGTGCTTCTGCTGCATTTTAAGCCCTATATTACGTTTTAGTGATTTTAAATTAAATCTTTAGATTCAGCAATGGCTAGATTAGGCAGGGATATTACTTCAATAAATCCTTTATTCACTGTAATAAAAAGAAATTCAACTAAAAAATTTAAATTAAAATCATTGTTCCTTACTTCATTGTATATATGTTCTTATTATATTCAATAAAAATTATTAATTAATAATTGAGCCGGCAGTTCTTGTCCTTTGTCTCTTATAGTAGTATATCAGTTATGTGGGATGACGAATTCGTGAATGATGGATTGAGAATGTTTTAATTTTGGAGGGATCTTGAGATTCCTTGTAATCCAGAGAAAGTTTAATTAAAAGCTCCAAATGGCTTCAAATACTTTTTATTTAATTTATTTCAAATAACTGTGACCCGGTGAATAAATCCATCTCTATCAGCATAAAGAAAACACTTAATAACATTTTTTATACCACTTAATAATTTATTTCACTGTGATTAGTTTCGACTACACGGTAATCATTCTCAAACTGAGTACTTACAATATGGATTAGATTGTTTTTATATATCTATTTACAAAACTTCCTATTATTTGAGAACTATTACTAATAAGCTTCTTTGCGGCATTTGCTGTATGGACACATTTCTGTAGCTTCCTTTTCAGATATTGTATAAAGGTAACCGTATCCAAACATTCAATTGTTCTTACAATTGTAAGAAATAACTTTGAGGGTTTTCTTAGTCACTCATGACCGCATATGCTCTTCACAAGAAATCCCGTTCTTTTGTAAATATTAAGAATGGAATTCGTCATCACCAACGACCACATTTTTCTTCGCAGCAAAGCCTCATGATGTCACACAGGCAGATGTGAGTGTTTCTTGACCGGGTTGTGTGCCATTTTTCCGAGAATTGCAGATGCGTGGCATTCATTCCTATGCCATTTATAAATATTTACGCTGCTGATTTATGCGCGCCCATTAACCTTTAAGTATGATTTGTTTTCATGAAAGATCTGAATGGACAAAAATAGCTTCCTTCGGGGCTAGAAAACTCCGACACATTTAACTATTTATATATTCTTGATATTTTATTTACACTGGAATGCGTAACTTATTCAACTCAAAAAAATGTTAATTTAGGACAGGAAACCGTTATACAATTACTTAAATACATATTTTTTTATAAAAACCACTGAAGATAACATTCCGAAATATATATTTAGTTCAGTAATAAAAAGAAAAAGTAGGAGAAAGGACAATAATTTTTATTTAAATAATTAAAAGTAGAGTGGACAATGTCGATCTTTCTTATCATTGCAAAATAAAGTATATGAGAATTTTCTTAATGTTATTTATAACATTAATATTGGGAAGTGTCGTATATTTATTAATAAATTCCAATTTTATTATTATTTGTTAGGTTTAATTGAAGAAATTCTCAATGTATAACATTGAGATATAGTTTTAAATTAATTAAATATAAGTGGAAAATAAACATCTGTGATGGGATATGAACCCATGTCCCTCGATTTCTAGTAGAGTACGTTACCAATTACATCACAGAGAACTGTGATATCAAATCTCAGTCAGTGCCTCAAGTCCACTTATATTCATAATATATTGTACATTGAACATTTCTTCAACTCATAGATATAAATATGATTTAAAAGGAATATCAATTTAATTAATTACTTAAAACTGTTTATTCAGAAATACTCCATTACTAAATTCACTCGATTTTGCCCAGCACTAATTAAAAGTCTCCACAACCAATCAAGAAGATTAAAACTTATACAATTTAAAAAAATGATAAATTTACTAAATTCAATAAAAGATAACATCAATTTTGTTTAAACTTACTTTATTTAATGTT
The DNA here is from genome assembly GCA_963082785.1 of Philonthus spinipes. NCBI lineage: Eukaryota > Metazoa > Arthropoda > Insecta > Coleoptera > Staphylinidae > Philonthus > Philonthus spinipes. The sequence goes on from OY720303.1 coordinate 21,789,237, forward strand.
TTTGAGTCACCACCGCCGCAATGTATAATTATTTTGAGTTACGATGTATAACAAAACCGAAGCTTTAAGAATGCATAAACAAACGCAACTGTTAAACCGGGCAATGATAATAATTTCACGTATCTATAAAATTTAATGGATTTTCATTCGCGTGAAATAAACATTTAAACCAATTTAATGTATTTCACGAAGTAATAAAACGTCGTAGCAATAATTTTCGCGATAAATTCTTTGCGTTATTTTAATACAAAGCTGATTCACTTTTTGGGTTTATAAAAATATATGTGACAATATTATTTATTTATGTTTTTATTTATCAACGGAAATCTCTTTTGTACAAAATATATAACATACAAATGTAACTTAAAATAAATTCTTAATGTAAATCAAATGATTAGAATGTGAGAATAACAGCAACAGAAAATAATTAAGATAATTCAAATTGTAAGCACAAAAATATAAATTAATTAATTAACGATATCCAGATGATTAAAAGGTAAAGTTTAAAAATATTATATGAATTGCAGAACTTATAAAAATTAACAGATATTTGCACACAAAAAAACATACAAAATAATGTAAGTTACAAAATCAAATATATAATTTATATCTTTTAATTGACCATCGGCTACTGGTCGATAATCGCCTTATAAAAATACATATACACACATTTTTATTCAGACTACAATTTAGCATAAATATTACGGTACATGTTGGTGTTGATCTGTCTGGACTATCGATCAGCCTTGTAGTGAATTTATTATGTCAAAGAAATAAAAAAAAAACTATGCTACCTTAGATGTCCTTTCTATAAAAAGATTATCCCTTATAAACCATTTTTTTCTTTATTTACAGATGCTGAGGGATATTTCAAAGAATAAGTAAACTTCTCGTCAGAAATCAACAAGGAAATGTAAGTAGTTCTTTTATAATAAAACATTTTAATAAATTTATAAATCACAATTTATTCATATGTAGATTTCAAACTCAACAAAAAATGATAAATCAGTCAAAGACAATTAATAATTACAACCAACTTACAAAATATTACTTATGAGTTACTTTTCACCATTTTTAATATTTGATGAATATAAAAATAATATTACTGCAACCACATTTAAAATGCTTGGTTTTATTATGAGAACATCCAAATATTTCCAAATATTTATTATATTTTGTCTTTAGAAAACAGCTATCGACCATCGGTCTTTTTGCCTGTCCTTGTCCAGTTCTTGACTTGTTATCTAAAGGTCATGATTCTTAACGTCTTTGTCTATGTCTGCAAATTAATAAGAAGTTTAACAAAAAGTCGAGTTTTATTGATATTTTAAAATTTCAATAGGCTTTTCATAACTGCGTGTCTGTGTGAATTAGTAATATTTAGAAATTCATAAAGGTTAAAAGTTATTACACACAAGCTGTGTTAATACAATACTCGGCAGCATTTAAATAATAGTTTATCACTACCTTTAATAAAATCAAAATAAATGTTTGTTTTACATAAAATACTATTTATATAATATATCCTAATAGCAATAAAGTTAAATATTTAATATTTAATTATTGTAATTTTTTATATGGATATATAAATATTTTTATTTAGACAATTACATAGTACATTATCAGGTGTATTCCGTACAGAAAGTGTATGTTACTAAAAATAACGTGCATATTAAAATTAACATTTACCGTACAGAATAGCCCCAAATTATTATATACAATACATTGATGTATAAGTTTGTCGGGATATCGACTAGAAGTCTTTCTACCCTGTCTGAATAAATAAATAAAAAAAACTGTCTTAATTATTCGCAACAATGAATCGGTGAATTGTGTGTGAGAGTGAGAGGATTACTTGAACATTTTCCTGACTAGGGTAATTTATAATTTTTTACGAATCTACCTAAGTCACAATTGGAGAGATTGTGATTATATGGATATTTTGTTAATTATTCTGGAATTGGGTTTTTTGTCAGTTAGGTGCTTTATTATTTTGCTTGATGTATAAAAAAAATAATTCCTGGTTTGTTTCTTTTATTTATTGAAAATTATTTAAATTGGAGTTAATTAAATATTAAATGGGTTTTATTGTTCACATAGCAAGACAATAATCTGACAAATTAGCATTTTTGTAGTTCTAGAATTAAAATTGTAAGAAAATAATTGTTAGAAATCTCAATTTTTATAAATAAATCGCTGCTTATTTTACTGTGAATTTTTAAAGTGTACTTAGTAATAGTTGTTTTAACATGCTTTAGCATTTATCAAATTATATAAATTTTCTATTTTGATCACATTAATTATTTTATGAAATACGATTACATTTCTGTGGGTGGCAAAATTAGATATTAGAGGAGTAAAGAGATATCAATCATATACATACATATTCAATCATTAATTGAAACCATATGTTTTGGAAAATGTGGCCACCAAGACCCGATTTTTTCAATTGAGGCCTCTGCTGTGTTTAATAATTTCTGGTTTTTATACATCTATACAAAAACAATAGATTTATCATTTAAAATACAATTAAAATAATATTTCGCTTTGTATTACTTACTCATAATAATAATATTTTATTTACGGGGGGGCATTTACGGATCATTATACAATTTGTTATTTCATTCATAATATATGTTGAAATTGAAATCTGGGAAATTTTTCACTTCAAGAACGCCATTGAAAAATGGTTATATGTATTTAATGACGAACAACACCCCGCTGCTTGACTTGACAAGTTTGTCTCTTATGTCATAATAATTAATCATCTGTTAATCTTAGTACAGTCTTGTAATTACTTTCAAAATGGTCGCCTGACCTAAACTAGCCAGTGTATATAATATAAAAAACTGAAACAACAATCAAGTTTTTTATTTAATATTTTAAATCAGTGCCATTTTGCAATATCATTACATTTTCCAAATTTTAAATTAGCGTTAACATTAACTAATGAAGTCATGGTTAGTGGGCGGCTTATTTTTATTTTCACCGGACCACTATCCAAGGGAAAGTATTGTGATCGTAAACATTTTGGAACCGCCAATTTCATTCAAAAACGGGGAAAGTGCCATGATAGACGCATCACAATTTTTTTAATTACATATTTACAAATGCAATTGGTTTAGAAAATGTTTAGAACTTGGAAACTGGCATTGTTATTTACAAAAGCAATTTGAAATAAAAAAAACTATAGTATTCCAAATATAAATTGATCCAATCAATTGCGGTTATTCTATTCCAATAGCTACAAATAGCCGAATTGAGTAAAACCCCAAAATCAATTCACGTAATCCAATTCAAAAGAAAACAAAACGATCAAATTATTTCATTGCTCCACTTTAAATCCCGGCAAAGTCAGTGAAGAATTCACCGCAGTGTATGAATAGAAGCCCGCGTTTTTCACGCCGCATCACCCCTCAAAAGAAAAAGAACCCTTCTCCCCGGTATCAGAAGTGGACTGGGTAAGATTTCCTCGTACACACACACACACGTGCACCCCGTTTTATAGACGTGTCTGAGGAAATACAGCTCCATTTTTTTTGCTTCTCTCTCGTTGTTGTTGAAGAATTGAATGTACATCAAAAAAGGGGGGTTAACTCGGCTCGGGGCGAACATGTGCGCGACCCTCGATTAGGACACGAATAGAGAAGAAGCGAGCGGAGAGAGAGAGAGAAAAAAGAGGAAAGAAAGAAAACGCAGTGATTGATGGATAAGGGATTTTATGGGGGAAATCAAACGTCTTGAGCGTCGGGATTAGATGTATGAAATTGGATTTCGTTGCGCGTGTGGGAGTTTTCGGCTGTTGATCAATTGCTGGATTTTTATTTTGAATGCTCCACGGTTTATTTTCACGTGTTACATTGGATAAACGTAGATTTCGTTTATATAGATCAAAATGAATGTCGGAAAAACGGTTATGTAAAAGAATTCTTACATTTAAATTATGATGCATTATAAAATTAATAATAATTTGAATAATTGAGTACAACAATGTCCTTAATAACATAAAAGAGTATTAATTCAGTTAGTCACATTTATTTAAATTATTTAAATAAAAAGATTTTGAAATAGCAAGTGTTCATTATGTAATTCAATGTCTGGAGAAGTATGGGCCCGAGAACTAGTTGTTTTAATCTAAATTTGTGTTAAAGTACTTACGTAATGCAAACAAAAAAATCGCAGCAGCTAAACGGGAAAAGATTTATTAATTATTTTCAAATTAAACTTCCTTGTTATGTAAAAAAATATAGAAATAAATTCAAGAAATATAGCAACTTGAGCCTTACAATTATTAATTTCTGAAGAGATAGGAACTTTCAAAATTTCTTTCATTATGTAAAATGGAATTTCATGAAGTAGCAAAGGGTGCGTTTTTTATGATTATCATTTTAAATTTGTTAAAGTTGTGATGATAAGAAATGCAAGGTCGCAATTTTACATCCGCTTCAATTGAATTCATAAAAATAGACAAATCATCATTTGTTATCAAAGTGCATGATTAATGCATTAAATATTACATCAAAGCGAATTTTGCAAGGACCGATTTCGTCCTTCACCTTCACGTCCTGATAGCATTGCTCATCAGTAAAACAAAAAAGCCATCCGCTAATATAAATGTATATATACTTAAACATCAAAATAAACTTTCTGCTGAATTACATCATTACGTTTGATAACAGCGGCGGATGAATTAATGGAAGACGCATTCTTGGTCCGGTTACGAAACGCATCAATTAACATGTATAAACAAACGCGATAATTGGATGACCAATTGTGACCATTTAAACGATTGGGAACAGGATCGTTTCGTTTTCTGAGTCACGCCAAGTTCGGGTCTCCGGGTCAACAGTGCGGATACAGAGATTAGTTGGAGTTTTGTGATGGTCGCACTCCCACGATAATCTCCAGCCTTGATGATCAACATGTGCTCCGCCGGTTAGGAGCATGTGTGCTTCTTCCCATGAATACGGTTATTAATATTTAGGGTACTCTTTTTTTTCTTTCTTCGGGTGTCGTTTTTTTTTATTCGGGGGGACGCCACTGAGTCTTGTGTTGCGAGCAGCTGCGTGAGGAATCGGTGTGTTTGTACAATGCGAAGAACATCTGGGTTAGGGAGCATTGTGCCGAAGGGTCCCATTCAGGAGGCACGGTCGGCGTCTTCCATGGCACTTGTAGTGAAAGAATTTGCATCCTGAGTTACACGTGCTGGCTTGGGTAAGGGATGGTGTTTATAAAAGGGAGGTTGCACGCAGTGCTTTCTACCTAATCTCCAGAAATTTATGCTAATCCTTGGATCCGGTCCTTTGTGCGTGTTCCGTGATAAATTGACCATAAATGCACACTTTGGCTTCAAACGAAATTGTGATTTTTAAAATTTATTCTTGCTTATAATAGCACAATTTGAAGCCTATTTGATCATATTAACCATTATTTGATTTTGAGTTAAATCTGCTTTTGTTTATTAAATTCTTTCAATATTTGTTATTACCTTAAATATACAAACATATTTTTGTACAGTATAAGGACGCGTCCCTAGTCCTCAAAAAGTACTGACTGAAAGAAAAATGAAAAAAGATGTAACCCATGGATGTCTATAGAAATAGACAGCATTTTCTAGGCTTAATTTTTTAAAGTTTATTGATGGCAATTACTCCAAAATGGATATTTGATTTGGAGAAATCAGAATTGGATTACATAATCCAGTAAGTATTTTCGTTTTGTAAACATTATCGGCCCGACGATTCCATTTTAATGCATTTCATCGAAAATTTCCATTTCACATCACCTCGCTTCACCTTATCTCCATCCTGAATCGCATTAAACACAATAAAACACTCGCACGATTGTTGTTCCTGGGGCACACACATACGGCGAGGCATAAATATGCGATGAGTTTGACCTCAGGGCTCCTTTATGCATTCATACGGTTTGAATGGGCCATTCCGTTTTCTTTCTTCGGAAAAATAAAAACGAGGGCGCCGAATAAATAATACATATTCGGGGCAAAACGGGCTCTGACCCCGTTTAAAATTACGGACCGGCAAGGGGAGGTGAGGCAGGTAGGGAATCGAGACGGGCGCTTCCTTCTTCGTCCTTCCTCCTGGGCGACACTTCCAAATGCGGATGGGTTTTCGGGGCGGACTGTGATTTAAATCACACGGTTAGATTTTAAGTCCTCGAAGGTTTTCTCATGGGGTTGCGGTTTAATTAGATACAGATGGGACACGTTGATTTCTCCAAAGAGACAGGATGTTGACTATAAAATATGAAGGTAATTTCTTAACGCTTCATAATTTACATCAATCTTGATACATGTTTTGAAAAGCTTTATTATAGTTTTATTAATATTATTTATTTAATTAGTGATTACCATACAATAAACAGTAAAATTATTAATTCATTTCTCTTCACATAACCTATAAATTAAAAGAACAAATCACAAGATAGCACTTAAATAATTATTTTCTATTTAACTATTGTAATATTAATTTAACGTAAGTGCTTTGAGTAACTATTCCCCAGCAGGATATAGGATTACACAATGTAATTTGCTGTTGAGTGACAAATGTTTGTGCAATGATTTTTTTTATTCGAGAATATTTAATGTGAAGAACAAAAAAACGTTAAGTTGTGTAAAGCCATTTGCAGAAACGAGTTTCAGAATTTATCTGATCACTACTGCTATAAATATAAATCCCTACATTTGTTCAAATTTAATTATTAAACATTGCATCCTTGCTGCGATCTCATTTACTATTAACTGTCAGAAGAAACGTAAGGAATCCTTTAAGCTAAAGTCACCCACAGTATTTCGTATTCATCAAAAAATCCCTCATTTTTTGTTTTCACTCCCGCTACAAATTTCACTCCGAGACTTTTAAATCAGCTTTCGCGGAAACTTCGCGCCGAACTTTTTCACTCCGCCCGGCGACTTTCGAGACAACATTCAATTCGGACGGGCCGGAGATTTGTATCAACTTTATCAAAATTAATAAACCGGGCTTCTTGTCCGACGGCCGTGATTAAAAAGTAATTAAAAGCGTCGCCGGGCGTACAAGGAAGTGCGCGCCAAGTTTGCAAGGCTAATGGACCCAAGTTCTCGAATTAAATTTAACTAAACAAACGCTCCGCGAGAGCTGGCTGCGCGCAAACTACCCCCGCAACTACACAACTAATAACCGAATTTCTGCAATTTATTATGTGGTAAACGGGGGGAATGAATGAATGAATATATGCATCGGGCGCATAACGTACTTATAAAACTGTGGTTGTTTGGGGTGGGAAATTAGGATCGTTGTATGAGGTTTCGTCGAAATGGTTCGATGAATGTAATTAGTATGTTTTAGTTTAGTTTAGTTTAATTGGGGAGTTGCTCATTTTAATATCATACTATATTTAAATTTTATTCATATATAACATTAAAATCTATACACTATACGTTTTAAATGACGTCATAGTTAGTATTTTTATATTGTCAACATTTACATCATTAAATCTCCTAAAATGATAGGAAAAATTATTTATTTAATGGATTTTAAGTAGGCAGCAATATTCAGGCGATACTCTGCTATCACCAAATAATCCAATTTATTTAATTTATTAAATTATCTTACAATTTTTTAGTCATTGTAGCCTTAAAATAAGTTCATTACTTACTAAGTGGCTTGCTTAGTACTGCAAATTTAGGAAATGCTCTAAAAGTCCCAAATAAAATAGCTAGAAGTATAAATCTGTGATTTTTATATCAATAGTGGAATATATGAGCGTATAACAAAAATCGACGACGAAGTTGGCGTTGGAAATATCGAGTCATGTCTGTACTAAGATCACACGCGTGACTTGTCAACACGACAACCAGTAATTAAAAAAGATCACAAATGGTACCGTTCATTCAAAAAATTCAAGGTTTCGTAATCTTGAACTTTGATACTACTAAATGGCGATTTTTACCCTGTGCTATGTGTAGAGCATTCTCATGAAGGTCCCTCTTAAAATTGTATTTGATATCAGTTTTGTATTGTCATCCACAATTCTATCACAATATAATATTTATTATATTTATCATCATATTATATTATCATTTTTTCATATTTTATATTATGAAAAAATTATAATACAATTTAAATATTTTGATTGTTATTGGGTTATAAATGTTCACTTACAAACATATTGGTTTATCTTAGCAGGGTTTCCGCTGATCACTCTGCTATGCAAAATAATATACATCTGAGAGAAGGAAAAAAAAAATACAAAAAATATAACACGTTTTATATTTTATATCTCTTTTTTTACATGAGATGCATTTCATTGTTCACAGAAGAGTTACCAGCAGAAACCCAATATGTTGAGATTCCATCCTAAAAATGCAAGATGGCTTAGCAAGAAATGGATTTAAGATTCATCAAACAGTCAAGTTTCCTAAAATTCAAGATAGTTGAACATAAAGTGTACATTAAAACTCATCAAGTAATCATGTTCTTTAAAATTCAAGATGGTTGAGTAAGAAGTGGACATTAAAATTCATCAAACAACCAAGTTCCCTAAATTCAAGATGGTTGTGCAAAAAGTGGACATTACATTTCATCAAGCAACCAAGACGCTTAAAATTTAAGATGGTTTTTCAAAAATTGCACTTTGGAGTTTATCAAACCAAAATTGTCATGTTAGCTGCTATAAGTGTATGGTTAGGAGCTTCTTTAATATTCAAGGTGGTTTAGCAAGAAGTGGATATTAAGACTTATCAACAAATAAAGTTCTCTAAAATTCAAGATGGATGTGCAAGAAGTGTATATTAAAACTCATCAAGCAACCAAAACTTTTAAAATTCAAGATGGTTTAGCATAAAGTGGACATTAAATCTCATAAAACAATCAAGTTCCCTAAAATTCAAAACGGTTGTGCAAGAACAAGAAGTGGATATTAGGATTCGTCAAAAATCGTCAAATTCCCTAAAATTCGTGATGGTTGTGCAAGAAGTGGGCTTTAAGTTACATCAAACAACCAAGGAATATAAGTGTTGGTTATAGAAAATAAAACTTGTGTATTATGTTTTACCAAGTGATAAATGAGAATCAAGTCTACAACAACCAAGGAATCTTAAAATATAAGATGGTTGTACAAAATTGGACTTTATTGTTCATTAAGCCACCAAGTCTATATCAAGTTAGCTACTATAAGTGTATGGTTAGGAGCTTGATATTTAAAAATGTAACATTTCATGTCGTACCGGTCGATCTGCTGGCTGAAGTAACATTAGAATAAACAATTACCTTCTGATTTTTAAAGCTATGTCCAGAAACATGTGTACAGCAAAGATGATAATCCTTTTAATGATTTCGTTTGCCCTTTTCATACCATCAGTGCAGCAAATTTCTAAGCTTTCTTATCTTCATTGTAATATTTTTTAAAATCCCCAACACAAACATTAATTTAAGTAAAACGTATTTACGTATTTAAAGTATTTAGAATGAGCGACTGTAACATCACTAGCGGAATTAAGTGGTTCAAAACAATTGATTAATTTATAGCCAATGTCTATCTGCCCTAAATTACGAGAGAAAATAGTGATATCCAAGAAACTAAGCAATATCTCCAATATTAATAACATACTTCCCGATGAGAAATCTTGTTTTCTCGATGGATATGGTTGTAAGACGGATCTTGTTGTAGTGAAAAAAATCTTAAGAACTTAGTGGTTTTGAATCCTTTGGACCATAACAAAGCTTTCGATGCAATATAATTTACATTATACTTTTAAATTCATATCAAAAGTAGGTAATAACAATTTATTTTAATTTTAGGAATGATATCTTTTGTCCAATTTATAAGTGATATGGCTTTGCACTATCTTTCTAATTACATGATTCATATCAGATTATTTAATCACAACGCAACTACCTTGATCATATAGTATAAAAATATATAAAATTAATAATACAGTACAATGTACGAAACAATTAGAAAAAAATCCACAAGGTTTTTAATAGCTATTTCTAGCATTATTACTACTTTAAAAGGAATGGCCCATTTCCCAACTATAATTAAATGTAGGATATAACATTCTTTTTGAGTTATGTCGCAAGATATATAAATAACTTTGTAATGTACATTCTACTTCGCCGGTTATTATTATTCTTAAAACATTAAAAATTGTATTGAAGTATAATTATTTCAATTTATTTTGTTGTTTTTTTTTTTTTCGTTTATTTTATAATAAATGAGTCAAAATTGTTAAATAAACATAATTAAATATTTACATTAAAAAATAAAGCAGTAATTTTAATAAATTCATATTTTTTGTTTCAACTTTTTTTTTTCATTACAATTGTTTTGCTACGATGTAGCTTCTTCAGATGAAAATAAAAAAATTTTATTTATTCACTTATTAAACTAAGCAAAATTAAGTGCCTCAGTATTCGACGATATAAAACAGTGTTTTTTCCACTACAGTAAACGCCTACAATACCAAATAGATAATTTAACGTTTTATATATACATTTTATTTGCTCAGTTTAATTTTTAATGGATGTTCTTTCCGTTTTATTCGACAAACTTAATGCATGCTACACAGAAACATGCTCCAACAATTCAATTTAAAATCCCCCCAATTATTCCACTCCTCAATGTTACAAATCCACCAACTCCATAAGCATTTTATAAATAAAGCCTTTGCCTCCCCCGTAGTTTATTTATTTATATCCCGTTTCCACCCTTCACTGCAACCTTTGATCCTCGAGGTGAACATATCTACGCTCCCGACAAAAGTCCTTTTGACCGCGCACCCGTTCTCTGTTTGCATTGTCCGGACACGGCGGGACGAAAAGTATTTAATTACGTGGACAAATAGGCCGTCGTCGTTCGCAAAGTAGGATTAGAATAAGGATAAACCGGATGATTTTGCACCTCGCCCGCGAACGAAACGAAGGGCCCAAATTGAGGGAGCCAACAAAGGCAAAGGCGACGCACAATTAACGAACTCGTTACCCGGCTTAGAGCGCTGTTGCGAATGGGGCTTATCAGGATGTCGGAATTGTTTAATCACGGCCGCAACCGTGTTGTTAATTCCATATCTAAATAGTGTAATGCGCGCGGAGTGTTTTATTTAATTTACTGGATTACATATAATTTAGTGTGAGAATTACAGGGTGTTGTTATCAGTACGAAATAGAGCTATATAGATGAGAGATAATTCTAAAAACGTGTCTATTATTTTATTCTTGAATTAATTTCTCATCTGGCACTTGATGAAACATATCACACAAAGTATAATAATTTAAAGTATTATTTAAAGATTAAATATGTGAAACAATATCAAGTTTTTTGTATTATGGATGTTTATACTTCTTTATACATTAGCAACAAAACACGTTTTAACTTTATTTGTGTAACACTTTTTATACAAAGTTAAAAAAAATGTTTTATTGTTAATATCAAGTGTTTTTCCTTTAAATTACATAGAGTGTGTATTATTATTATCTTTTTTGCAATTATTACCATTAGTATAGTATATTTATTCCGATTGACTAACTAATAAAATCTTCCTATTACTAAATTTTTTCTTGAGAATTGAGATTATTCCTTTTATATATATAAAGATGTTATATATATATAACATCTTTATTTTTGCAAACGATAGAACAACAATAGAATTCTTATACTATATTATATGTTGTCCTGAGAAAACGGCCATCGACCTTTGGTCTTTCTGCTCTTTAATTTTTTTTTATTATCCAAGCTCATGCATTTTATTTGATTTATACACTACTCATGATTAATTAATTAATAGGAATCCGAGTTTATAAAATTTCAATAATGAACATTGAAATAATTAATTACAATTCTAATTACTTCACTCGACGATTTATATTTGTGAAAACCCTTTCGGCATTATGAGAGTTAACTGGATGGGAAAACACGTCCGGGGCTCTGAAGACTAATATTTCGTCATTAGAAACTCCGGCCGAGTGGATAATGCGGCAAACTAGGAATTAATCCTGAATGATTTAGTAGACAAAACAACGGAGGACCCTTTTCGGGGCCCAAAAATTCCCATGGCTTCCGTCCGCAAATGTCTGCCCGACGCACTTTCATCTTGTTTACTCAAACGGGGAATCCTTTTGTTTGGCTAATACCGTGAAAGCCTATTACGAACACCTGGCGGTTTCCACTAATTATCAGCGTATCAAATCTTTCGGTTTCGCACTCACAAAAACAACCTTTGAGATGGATTCAACACAAAAAATATTTTCAATTTAATCTCATTAATCGATGGTTCAGCCTTTTACTTGATGAAATTCCATTATTCACTGTTTGTAAGTAAAACAGTTTTTCATGCTTCACTAAAGTACGTAAATACTTGTTCTGATTAAGTTGATGAATTGTTTACAATATTGTATTTGAATAAAATACACTTGATTTGTTTCACTAATACTTTTTTTTATTCTTACAAATCCAATCCCATCAACAAAAAAAATTATTAAAATAGAAACAATTTTGTTCCAGAAATATATAAAATAAATTTAGTGTAAAATAAAGTTGTTTAAATTAAATTATTAAATTTTGTATGTTGCGATCTCAGGCGAAAGATATTTTGTTCAGTTTTCAATTATTATAAGAGGAAACTCAATTAGTGAATTAAAAAGGTAAATGTTAATATTTACCTAGCTAATGTAATATAAAGTAAAACAATCAACGTTTCAATTCAGAAAGTTTTCGCAGCCTTTTAAAAATCACCCGGCTTTTCAACACTCGAAAACTAATTGGAAAAACTCCCGAAAGCGCCCCCATAATCCAATTCACGGCACTTTTTTCTTCTATATAATTTTTTTATTTAATAAAAACTCCTTAAAAGAACAAAAAAATACGCGAACAACAACACAACGTAATAACTGTATCCACAAGAGGAACGCCGAAGGGCGGTAACATAATCGAATTTAATATCCCGAGCGGCATTAAAAAAGCAAAATAATCAATTTACCTTCGCCGGATGCAAATGGTCTTAACGAAGCTGCCGGAATAAGAAGAAAACAAGACTTGAAAGTATATATTGTCTGGGGCGCCTTTCTATGGAGATAACGAGCCCTCGACACCCTTTTCGCCCATCAGCGGCAGCAAGGCAGGAAGATGGTTTTTTTTTCGTTGTTTTTTATTTTATTTTTGTATTTTTAGCATTGAACTGTCGTGAAACGAAAAGGGGAAAGGTTATTGAAATAATAATGATGTGTGGATTTAATGTGTTCGCTTTATATTGGGTGCGGGATAAAAATAGTTTAGTGAAAATTCCATCGTGATGGAATAATTCAGAGTAAGAAATAACATAACCAATAAAAATTTTTTGTAGTTAAAAATAATTCTCAATATTTTATAAATCAATAATTTACCTTAAAATATTTTTATACCTTGCTGTTTCATTGTCCGGTAATTCATTATTTGAATACAAATATTTTCACCATTTGGAACTATATTTTACAATTATATAAATAAGCAAAACACAATATCAGTATTAATTCAAAGTAATGATTTGGATCAAACTCAAAATTTTCCCAACCTATAGTCGTGACCTACCAGTGCGTCACTAGCGAATATTGAGTGGGCCCTTGCATTAAAATATATATATATTTTTTCAATTAGAACAAATAATACAGCATTAAGTATTTCCATTACTCGACACTAGGGAAACTTTTATTAGATATGTAGTAACCCAGTCAGCTTTGGGAACCACTTGTATAGATTACCACATTTGCCCTAAGTGGTCTATTTGAATGAAAGATAATGCGATTTTTTTGTAAATCACGAGGAGTCACCACCAGTTAAGAATAATTCTAGTAAAAAAATAGTCTGAATTCAATACTCCCATTTGTGAAATCCGAAAAATCCATTTATATTTTCCCCTTTTCACAACGCTCATTTAGTGATCCCGGCGCATTCACCATTTTTTATATTAAGTATTTTATAATTATGAAGTATTGGACTGTGTATATATATTTTCCCCTTTTCACTACGCAAATTTTGTGAGCCCCGCGCATTTACTATTTTTAGTTTAAATATTTTGTGAAAATAATAATATACCTGGCTGAAAGATCTCTGGCCGATGGCAATTTCGCAATATTGTTACATATATGAAGTTAGTTAAATTACATGAATAATGATGTATATATATAAGCACTTAAAAAATGACAAAAATCCATTGAAACAACCACTTTCCACAGGTCCATTGGAATATTCAATTTACCTGTGCTGTAATAATATACATATTTATTCCACATAAGTAAAATATATAGATAAAACTTGATTATCTTCTTCTGGAATTTCCCACCGACCAGAGGTGTTTCCGGTTTTTATTAAAATTAAATAAACAAATCTGGATATGTATCACATTTATGCTAGTACTACATTTTATAAATTTGTAGCATTTTTTTTAATCAATTAACTTTGATACATGAGAATAAACTGCTAGTACTATTTTCAATACATTTCTAGCATTTATTTTAAATTAACTTTGACCTAAATAAACTATTTTTTATATTTGAAATCATTGATCACTCCGAAACATATAAAGAAACAACTATATATAAATAAAATTTTAAATTCTCTTGAAAATAGGCTGATAACTCGAAACCAGCCGAGAATTTAAAATTATTAAATTTAATCTGTGTTTTATTTGTTTTATTCCTTGATTTTTAATAATCTATTCATATTTATTTTATATTCAAATAAATTTAGATTTTTTAGATTTATTTATTTTAAATGAAATTGTTGTTATAATTTTGTAATATGGTGATTACAAAATCATAACAACTTTTAATATAAGTAGTCGATAAATTACTTAAAAAAATGGAGTTAGTTAATTAACCCGTTAACAGCGACCACAGCGATTTTTGTTTTAATTATGAAAAAAAAAAAAAAACTTTAAATATGAATCAAAGTGCAGAAGTAAATATTTAATAAAATATTTACAAAAATCTATCTATTCATATTTACGATTTTTTTGTTAACAATAGCATTGTAAGAACATATTTTGTGTTCTATATATTTGTCACTGGATCTTAATGTGTTAATTGCGATCTATCCAACAAAACATCACTGTGAATTAATGACTGCCATAATTATTTTAGTGTCTCTTCCTGCTAACGTCAAATCTTTTAACGAGAAATATATTTGACATATTGTAATTCTCGTTTGATGAATAGTAAAATACAATTAAAAACTAAAATTTGTAGAAAGCACAGCTAAATTGTATCAAAATTCATTATCATCAATAGTATGTGGAAGTATCTGAGTCTTCATCAGACAAGATATGACAATGTGTTATTAAAAAGAAATAATAAAAAAGACAGTGGTTGTAAATCTTCTATGACCTCATTCTGCGATTTCATAATCCAGTTTTAGAAATTTGTGTACAATGTTATTTTATTATATTTGTTAGAATCACCATCCTTGTGTTTTACCGCAAACCTTTTTATGGTTCAGAACTAGCTGATTTATATGTTTTTAGAAAATTACCATGAAAGCTAAAGGAGCACGAAAACCTATTATTACAAATAGGTATGAATAAATTATTTTTTAAATCATTAAAATTCTTGTAAATAAAAATTAAGTTTAAATTTATATATTTATTTACAAATGTTTCGACCATATCAGTTATTTAATAGTAGAATTTCAGCCCGAAGTTTTCGTTTTTTGTCTCCTATATCAGTTTTATATTATTGATTAACTAACTTACTTTGCTCAACTTGTCTGAGAAAATAAATTAATTTGGTCGCATATAGTTCAGTCTTACTAAATATATTCTTTTGTATGCTTGTGACGATTTATTAATTTTTCTAATTTTGTATTTTCTATTTGTTTCAGATGAAGACAATTCACGGTTACAAAATCTGCGGAAGCATTGCTTTCACGTATTAAAGGAAATGAAGAAGTAACAGAGTAAGTTCCTTATACATATAAAGTACTTTGTGTTTTATGGCATAAAATTGATTAAATAATTATAAATTGATTAATAAAATATATATCAGCATTACAACAATTTAAACGTTATATTTATTTAAAAGAAGAATTTTTTGTATCTAAAAATGCTCAAATATTCGTAAGTACCTTTACTTTCACATTGAAATTTTATTAGTAACTTTAAGAATACTTTAGCTTCGATGTAGAAGTAAAGCGAATCCCTTAATAAAAATCGGTTTTCAACTGTTTCGAGATTAATGATATAAAATTACTTTAAGTAAATGTAAATGATTATTAATTAATTTAATTTTTAATAAATTATCAGCTCTGCCAAATTTTAAACCTCATTAGGTTATAATTTGAGTTACGTGGAGTTGTTTTAATACAATAAAGCAAACAGATTCATTCCTTACTTCCCATTTTTATTTAAAAAGTGAAAACATTGTTACACATCTGCATTGACATTTATACTTTAATAAGAACAAAGTACCTCCAATTATCTCCGCGGAAATAAACTGCCTTACATTATTTTGGCTATAATAATTTTCTCATTTGATAAAATATGGGGAAGAGGTAGAAATTGAAACTATTTTTTTTGGCTTGGTTTATTGATAAGGCGTTAAGATGTTGAAAATCCTTATTCACTTAGTATAAATAAAATTATGAATAATTTTTTGATTTTCAAAAGAGTGCTTATTTTCAGTATTTTTTTTAGCTTTAGCTTCAATGTAAAAGTAATGTGTGTCCCTTAAAAATTTAAAGCTGTTTTGAGTTTTATTATATAAAAATAATTAAAAACATTATAAAATATATTTTTTTAAATAAATTATAAGAAGAAATTTTAATTATTTATGAATATTAAAAATAATATATATAATAAATACGCTCGTTGGGAATATTAAAAGTAGCAGACTCGTTTTGATTTATGTTCTTGATGAATAAAATAAAAGAAGTGAACTAAACATTTCAGCGATATTTTTATTGCGGTAAATACATTTATTTTGAGATGGAGGTGAATTGAATTTTATTGCTAATATAGGCAACTAAATTTACATTGAATGACATATTGATGGCTAGCTTATTATGATTATTCGCATATAATATAAAATTATTAGATTAACATTGCAATTCGGTTTAATTTGACATTCTCTTGCTGTACGTTTATATGTTAATACGATTATCCAATATTCGGATGGATTGAGTAAATACAAAAAGTATATTAAAATCAGGATAAACATCATCAACGAATAAATTGTATCGATCGCGAATTAATGGTAATCACACACCCATCACAGAGAGGCGGATAAAAAAACGAACGGTTTTCCTCCCCAGTTAATCACCGATCATATCAATTACACATACGCCGAATTAATGAGATGGCTGGCAAATTACAAATGACATTGCGTGCGGGCAAATTGACACGGCGGCCAAATGTGATTTATACGCTAATTACGGGGGATTTATGTGGGCATCGGTGTGTGCGGCCCGGCGAGGATTCAATACAACCGCCATTTTTCGTGCCGATCTTGGCACAATTCCCGAACGTTATTTGCTTCCCAATCATCGGATGAATTACGGACCCGGATCGGCCAAATTGCCCATTTTCTCCCGATGCCGGGCACTTACCGCCGCCCCATTTCGTGTTGCTCTCGTCGTTTATTGGGCGATATTTTTCATTCTGAATCAACTGCTCGTTAGATAAATAATCTTTATGAAATAATTAGTAATAATCTCTCCACTATATTCTCATAATTCATACGGGTAAATATGCTCAATTTAGTGAAATAAAATCATCTTTTGCCTAATTTCAAGTGGCATCGTCAACGCTAGATGAATGGTGGCTGAACACTTCATTAAATGTAATATAAACTTATTAATTATTAGAAAATTATTTTTTATTTGTTATTTAAATAGTTGTGATCAAGAGAATAAATACTCTTTTCTATTGATAATAACATCTCGCTTGTAATTTTTGCCAATAATTTCCATTAACTAATTCCATAAAAGAAGGAAAAAAAAAAAAACAATGAAAACAGAAAGTTTTTGTATTGAGGAAATCATATTCGGGGCAGGCTTGGTATTTCAAACCATCTGAGAAAAACAGAACCAACAGCATAAAACAAATTTTCCCTACTAATAACCCCTCGTTTGTAATTTTTAATAATTACCCCTCATCCGTAATTGCAACCAATAACATCACATCTCATCTCAACACAAAGCATCTACTTATTTACTCCCTATTTTTTTATCGCCGGCTCCCATGCGAGGCAACACTTAAAAGGGATGTATAAAATAAAGGCGCGGATCCTTTCTCGCGCTGAATTTGCTTCCATTGGCCCAATTTTCCGCTGAATATGTTTACATGTTAACGCGATTTCGCCTCTTTCAGGCAGCCTCTTTCACCTTCCCGGATTCGGCACACTTCTCATTACTTTTCGTTACGCGGAGTGCTCGTTAGGAATATTAAAAGCGGCGGATTCCTTTTGATTTATATTCCTGATGAAAATATGAAAGAAGTGAGGGAAACATTGCACGGGGATTTTTTTTAACGATAAATCAATTTATCCAGAGATGGAGTAAACTTAATGGAAGATTTGTTGAAATGTTTGAATCTACAACTATATATTAGAAAAATAATGCTAATAGTTGCACGTTTTATTAATGTAAAGAGTGTCACAAAATTTACGCTCATAAATCACCTTCTATTGAAGCATGATATTTATTTAAAATTTAGAATTTATTTAGAATCGCTGTCCTTGTGTATCACCATAAGCCTTTTCATGGTTCAGTACAAGCTGATTTATTGTTTTTAGATAATTACCGTAAAGACTAAAAAGGTTTTCGACCTTCTATTATTACAAATGGTTATGAAATTTCATTTTAAAAAGTAGAGTGAAATTGTAATTAATACGTTTTCTTATATTAATTAAACGGATTTTCCTTTAAAGTCTATTTAATGATTATTTAAATCTAAATGTAAGTAAGCCATTAATGGAATAAATCCCTTCATTTATTACATCAAAACTTTCGCGAATGATTAAACTGACGGGCACTTAAGAAAATTGTACAACAGCCGAAAATTATCCTCTCTAAGCCCATTATCCTCCCCATTGTCGCTTACGCAATCATCCGTATAAATTTCCACTTAAACAATGCTCATAAAAGAGAGGCCGTCCCCCATCATCATTATCACGAGATCATCCGCAAAAACGTCCCCGGGCCCGCACTCGAGAGAAAAAAAAACAACTCCTCATATTCACATTAAGAGGAAACAAGAAACTCCATGAATCATTAAAGGCCTCCCGGTTAATACGCGCGCGCCGGTTCGAGAAGGATGAAAGAAAAACCTGGAAGACGGTTGGGAAAAAGGGAAGTGAGAAAAAGGTCCATATTTCCACGAGTCAACTCGTTTGTCACGTGTGTATAACCGGGGATGACACTGAAAGAATGTTTCTGCGGGCCGGAGGATATGGGGTGAGATGGATTCGCGAGGATGAGATATAGTTCGATCCGGGGCGGTTTTTGAATGTTGGCGTGGGGTTCACGGTCGGGATTTATAGGCGTCGTGGAGATTCAATTTTTCACACGGTGCATCCGGGCTGTCGAGGGTTGCTTTTGTTTATAACAATGGATGGCTGTTACGGAGATTGCTGTCCGGGGAACAGATTTTTACGCGATGAATCTCGACATAATATCCAAAAGAAAGAAAAAATACACAATATATGTACATTTAAAAATACCTATGCTGAAATACATCAATATTTTAAGATAATTATATTTAATATTATATTATGTGTTGTATAATGTCATTATAATTCATTCAACCATTTTATAAAACGAATTTAAAATGTTATACAGAGTGATTAAAAATGATTGCAGATTGTAGGTAGACAATCAAATATGCATGTTGGTAAAATTGATCGTATTAAAATAAAATCCCATAGATTGCCTTTGGCGTAGCAATCTTTTTTATTTTCTAAGAAAATGCTAAGTCTGCCTTTGTTTTTATTTTCAATTACACCTTGAAGCTAATCCGAACTTACGTTAGTTATCTCTTTTCCAATTGCTGCTTTATGTTCGTTTAGGATATGTATTCGATTTTTAAAATGAAGCACGACGCTGCTAGTTTCAAATATTATTTTTTCCACTTTTGTCTCTTTTTACCTGAACCACTTCGGACTTCCCTTATCGTGAACTGTAAGTGATAAAACTCCCCAGATTTTTCGGCGGGAAATTTAACTTTCCAATCATTGTTGATCACTCTATATGAAGGTAATAAGAGAGATATTCTAAATATTTTAGATAAAATAAATAAATAAAGCAATATAAATAAAAAAATCATTAATTATGTTAATGTATTAGAAGATTTGCCAATTTATTTTTTCTAATATATGTATATATATATGTGTATGGTTTACCAGTTGCTTTCGACCAACGGTCTTTCCGTTTATTCTGTTGGTTCTGAACTGTCCATTATGTATGAAGCGCATTACTACTCCGGGTGATAAAAACTGCGTGGAGAGTTCGTTAAGTTCCCCAAATTTCTCATATTCATTCCTGATATGATAAAATCGATTCCCGATTGGCGACACGTGCTCACGTTCGAAGCGTCCCCCTCAATCCATCGTTTCACCGTTTGCATTTTGGTGATTCACTTTCCGAACAATGCAATGGACTTATGGTTGGGCTTGTTTACACACCGAGAACTGTTTAGTTTGCTTATCTAGTGATTACAACGAAATTACTGTGCTGTCCCACATCGGCAACGCGCCTGCTTCACTTTGCAACAGAATAAGGTCAGCCTTCGGTAGATTACGATGTGCATCAAGATAGAAAAAAAAAATATTTATGAAAACTTGCAGAATCGGTAAGTGATACACTGTTACGTTTGATAACGTTTGATAATAAATGTGGGTTAGCTTTTATATTAATGCATTAGAAATTACAAGGTGCAAAATAATAGGAATTTAACAAAATTTAATTTGTTATTTTTTACAATACAATTACATAATATACATTTAAGGATTAAGAATACAACAGGTTATTGTTATACAAGAGCAAATGTCCATTATTGAACATTTCTTTAAAGTACTTATTTAACATCAGACAGAATGTCACAGTAACTAAAGAAGAATCAATTTATTAATTATTTTTAATTCCATTTTATTTTTTTATTTTTTTTTTCAAATAATTGTGACCAAGTGAATAAATCATTTTCCTGTTCTTATTAAGAATGTTATTCAGTTAATAGGTTTCTTAATACTTTAAATTATATTCTCATTGGGCACTTGATGGTTTATCAATGTTAGTATATTTTAAAGAAAAACCTTTCGCACTGTTTCATAATATAACTTTAATCCTGACTAATTTTGGTCTCTTATACCATTTTCAAATGAGTGCTATAGATTACATTTAATTACAGGCAGTCAGTAATTGTGAAAAAGTGCCAAGTGTTTTCTTTAAAATATCCTTAAACAACTATTTAAGGAAGTAACTGTTTCTCCATTGAGAATGAACATGTCGTGTTCGAAATGTCATCTGGACTATTCCTAATGTTCCAGTTGATTTTTTTCACAATCTATTCATTTAGTTTATATTATGTTTTTTAAGTTACTTTTGTAAATTATATATTTTGTAGAAAATATTGTTTATTAATAAACAAATAAATAGTAGGATCTTGCTTCCTACTATTTTTTTTTGTAATTCTAACTGACAAATTCTGACGGAGGTCTTGAAATTACAAATAATTTGTAAGCAATCATAATAATTGTTAGTTAACGCAAGTGAAATTATATAAATGAATATTAATAAACAAATAAATAGTAGGATCTTGCTTCCTACTATTTTTTTTTTGTAATTCTAACTGACAAATTCTGACGGAGGTCTTGAAATTACAAATAATTTGTAAGAAATCATAATAATTGTTAGTTAACGCAAGTGAAATTTTATTTAATTGGTTAGGAGTTCGTTTCACAATTCGCTAACATATCAAGCATATCAAAGAGATTCACTAAGATATTTCTTTTTCTCAAATGAATATCAAATGATTTTGTGATATATCAAATGAATTTCATAATAATTTATTTATTTTTTACCCAGTAAAATCATGAGGTGGTTTACAATGAATGTTACATCCCATATTACAATAAATAATTATAAAATGATCCTACCAGAGGAAAAACTTAAAGTTATGAACTATCAAAAATTATCAGCCTCATCAATCAATAATTTAAAATTATGAATTTAACGCAATATTTTCTTATTTAATTGTTTGTATTAAATTAAACAAACCAGAATTCTTTTTCTGCATATTGAGTTGTCTTAGTTTATTAATAATATCAATAATGCTCTGAATCCATAATCTTTTATAATTTTTCTGCATTTTTTTTTCAAAAAAACGAATAATTAAAATTAATTTTAATTCATCTGATGATATTCCCGCATGTTTTAAGAATACTTCAGTACATAATATAATATTTTCCTATATCCAGGACATCAATGTAACACGAATTAGTGACCACCAATAATTATATAGCTCTCTTTATATATTAACTAAAACTATTAATTTCTATGGTTTCAATGAAAACGTTCAGTACGATTTCATTGAAACCATAAACGTTAATCATTTCGCGGTTACTGTTAAAAAGTCTGAATCATACATAATCATTCCAAAAACAAACTCCGCGCTTTCATGAATTTTAACAATGGACTAAATGAGATTGTTTAACCACTATTCATCTGGTTTCATCAGACCAGTGTGTTCTATAAAGCCTGTCAAATGTGGTTCAACGAATGTTTTATTGTTCCAAAATGAAACACAAATTGTAACAATTGAGTTAACTTAAACGTGTAAATTTTAATTTAAATAATAATTGAATAAGCGAATACTATTTCTCTATTATTAAACGAGCAAGTTATTTTTTATGAACTTTATCAATAGAGTTATCTTAAGCACCAACAAAGAAATGACGTACAATTGTTGACGCTTCACATTTCGTAAAATATTTATTTCATATACTTCGAGCATCTGTACTTTGGCGGAATGAAAGTTTTAATAGAAATTTCGAAATGGAGTAAGAAAAGAAAATAATTTGGAAGATTTTATAATAATTGTAAGGGCAAGCTAGAAAATTCTTCCACATTACTTTAAAACTAACCGAAAACTCCTGTGATAATTTTTAGATTACTTTTTTACGATGCGAGAAAACATTTCACACATTTCTTATGAGACGACACTCGTTTTAACAAATTTAATTGTTATCGAAAATTATCCATAATATTTGTTAATTGTTGAGGCTTCTACTTTGTTATACATTGTAAATCAATTTTAATAAATGAAACATTTTTTTACTTTATTTGTATAACTCGGATTAAAAGTGTTCCATAATATTTTAAAACTAATTCTCGTATGATATATTTTTTTTTAATTTGACGATGTGAAAAACATTATTTTATTTAAATTCACACAATTTTTGCGACACTCGTTTCGACAGATTTTTTTATTATTATTATAACATGTAGTTCTTCATATTTTACATCAGAAATAGTAGTTTGGTTACAATAAATTAATACATATGTTTGAAATGACGCTAATAATTATTAGAAACAAATCACCTCAAATTAATTGACTTCGATTAACCTATTTGTTTGTTGCTTTAATGGGTTTCACCATGAGATATGTGAGAAATTAATTTATTATACTTCAAATTATTTCAAGAGAAATAAACCACCTTACATTATTTGCATTATATCATTTTTATTGACGAAAACATGGGGGAGTAGAATAACTTAACCCATAAATCTCTCAAATTATTTCATCAGAAATAAACTATTTTAGATTATTTGATTTATAATAATGTTTTCATTGGCTAAATCATGGGGAAGTGACAGAAATTTACTAGCTTTCAGAATTGTCAAAAAAAATCAACTATATAAAACATTAAACGTCTTAGCACCTCAATGTCATATAAGATAAATAGCCTGTCTCTGTCGATTCTACATAACATAAAACAAAAAACCCAATTCACTAATAAGTATAATTTTATAAGTATTTTCTATTTAATTTTTGGACTTTATTGCTCATTTTACTATTGAGTTATTTATTTATACATATACAAGGTGTTTAAAAAAGATATTTTTTTAAATTTTTGACTAAATTAAATTTTCAATATATCTCGATTATGAAAAAAAGTCTTTTATAAAAAAAATATATATATGTATGTATATAAGAAAGAAATTCCATTACCAACTTATTTGTTCTCCCTATCACACCGAATAATCCAAATATATCGATTCTATTCACTCCCCTGCCTCCCCCTCCTCAGTCGACGCCACTCCATCTCCCACCCCATTTAATCGGGCGCCCCTTAACCGCGTTACACCAATTTCGGAGTCATCTGTAATATCATCACTGTTCGCACGGCTCGAGCTGAATATAAATCTCCTCTTCTCTCGGTACCCTCCCGCGAAACTGGATTTTCGGAAACATCCCTCCGCGAAAAAGAATTACCAAATGTAATTTCATGAATATATAAATGCTCGCCGGCTCCGTGATGGGTATGAGGGGACGAGGGTGGAGCTTATCTTGTACGCGGATTACAATCGGTAATTTGAATTGTAATAAGCGGTGATACCCTGCCATTAAAAAAATGGGGATGCTGAATTAAAATGGGGATATTTTGAGCTGTATTATAATGGAACAATATGGGTTCTTACATATAATCTTTTACTTTAATAAAAAAAATATATATACATTGGATGACTTAAAAATTGTATAATATAACATTTTTGATTTGTTTATATTACTGAACTTCTTATTAGTGACTGTAAACTGATGGTGGGTTTACGGGGGTGCTTCCTAAGAAGTCTAGAAGAATTCAAGTTTACGTGTTTATTTTACACTAATTTACAATTTACAACAAGATGTTCTTGCAACGGTCGAGGAGCTAATTCTCGAGATTCGCGGTACAACCCCTCAGCCACTCTACAATCAACTACAATCAACGGGCGCCGAGGGTTGCGAACGCGCTTGTTTATACTTTGACTAACTTTGATTTTTTTATTTCAACTAGAATAAATAGAACGAAGTGCTATACCGTGCATAAAAAAATAGTTATACACAACAAATTGGATAAACCTCTAAAAACTTTTGTTCGCAGCTTTTTTATTTTATTGCAAATATACATTTCACACACAAAATGTTGTTTTTATGGATTTGACACAAAATACAACATATTTGTACATTTGGAATAAAACAAAATAAGCCATAGGAAAGGTCAGTGCTTTATTTAATTTAATTTTAATCTCACGTAAATTAATCAGAATCATGCAGAATAACGTTTAGCAGGGTTTTTTCATTCTTAAATTTAAACATAATAATCGAAGTAGCGAGACTTCTATTTCGTAATAGAACTTTCAAATAGAAAATATCAAGTATTTAATTTGGATATTCTTATAAAATTTATAATTAAATTTTGTCTTATATAATATTAATATTTTCATTATATTTGATTTTTTTTTATGTATTATTGTTATTTTGTATCATAAGTTGTCAGCAATGGACTTCACACACGAAGCAAAAAAAGTGATTTCTTCCAGTCCCTTGTCATTCTCTCGCCCGGTGTAATTTCCACAACTGGACGGAGAACTGATAAGGGCTTGTGGGAAACCAAAATCTTCGGCAATTATAAACAACGAAAGGAATCAATCGCACAGCTCGGCGGGGAGCAGGAGGTGGCAATGGCGGAGGAGAGGTCGGTGTTTGTGGAGCTGTCCGCCCGATAACGATTTTGATTGATGAAAGAAGAAGTCTGCCGTCGGCTGATAAAGCCCTCTTCATACAGTATTCAAGGCGTCTCGAGCGCTCGAGACATTATTCCATTATCAGTGGAGGGAGGGAGTGAGAGGAAGAACTTTTAGGAAGTACACAGGAGCAGCCCAAGTTTTACACTTCGCAAACTGATTTATTTATGTATCCCAGTTTTGATTGTCTTGAGTTGCATCCACAGAAATAGATTACTCGCGGTTATTATCAGTGTCAATTTTCCTTCCTTGTGTTCAGGAACAATTACATTTTTGTCTCTTTATGCAATAATAAATATTCTTTGAAACAAAAACAATGTTTTGAAAAATAATATTTTTAAACCAACTATTATTCATTTTTCATGATATCTTCTTACAAAGCCATTATAAGGTAAGCAATAATAAAAAAAACGTTCAGCATTCTTTTAAATACTCTAATTATATTCTGTATGTATGTTACTATATGAAATTCACGTTCAAATTTTATTTAACTCAAATATATTATTATTGTATTTAAGGTTAATTTAATCTTTTATACATGGTGGGTTTTGTTTAGTTTTACTATACAACTGTATATAATTATAAATAATAATAATAAAATTTATTATCCAACAGACAAATTAGCCCAATTACAGAGTAATTAACAAAAAAATAATAACATTAAATAATAACAAATATAAAAATAATAAAGACTAAAAATAGGATGATATGATCTACTTGGGATCTGCATTAATATTTGTATTTGCTAATTTATATATTTTTTGTTACAAGTAATATTTTTTTTTTTTTGTTAATTATACACTAGATTCTAAATTATAATATTATTTAATATGTTTCAGTATATTTATATATAATTTTGTTAAATGGTGAATTTCCGTTAATAAAGTTAATTATTATTATTAATTAGATTTACATATAGTCACATTTTTTAAATGACATTTTTTGTTTTCGCTTCTTATTTGCTAAATTGTTGCGTTCAATGGTCAGCATTTTAAGTAAAAGTACTTGTTTCATGCTTTCCATTTTGTTTTTTAAATCTATTAGAATTTACTTATAATCCGTTAAGTAAATAAATAAATGATATTTGTGGTGGTATCTATGTACTAGTTCATAATTTAATCTCTGAATAAAAAAATGTATTTATTTAATTTAATTTCATATATTTAAGTATATATATTTAGATTTAATACGATTTTAAAGTATCTCTTATATACTTCAAAATCTCGTTACATAAATATTTTCAGTATTAAAACGTCAGTAAGGAGCGAGCATTATTACCATAACTGGGAGAATACGTTTGGGTTTTCTCTTACTTTTTTCATGCCGTCAGTCGTGAGAGTGCTCTCTCTGTGCAGGAAAAAGCATCTGTGTCCACGTCCAGAAAACAGCGAGTCGGATGGAAACAAGAAAACAAACGAAAAAAGAACTAGAAAGAAACCAGAAGAGAAAAATCGGAAGAAAAGCGAAGGAAAATCCTGCATAGAGCTTGCCTCTGCACACGACACACAGGGGTGTATTTAATGTCTTCTGTGTGGCAGCCAAGAGAAAACCAGACGATAAAAACACCGACATGACTGACAACCTTCTGACGTCCTTCATTCTCGAAACATAAAATCCTACGTGAAAAGGAAGATATTGCTTTCAATGGCCATTTCCTCCTCTCGTGCGACTGCTCACCCTCTCGTGAAATGGCGTTTGCTCCTTTTTTCTCTCCATTTTTTTTTTTTTGCTTTCGCCGGGACTAAATTTATTTTTCATTTGATACGCATTACAAACACACATGGACTTGACGTGGTTTTACTCGGGATACCGCCAGGAAAAGGATGATGCCGGTCTGAGAAATGAAATGTACAGCCGTAAAATATAATAATACGATAGCTCTTTTATTATATAACTCACTTCAAATTGTGTTATTTCAAATAAATATCATTAAACATTGTTGTATTGAAATATTAATTAAATTAGATTATAAATGTATTCAATATGTGATAATTGTATAAAATAAAGAGATTGTAATTAAAAATTGTAAATATATCTAAATGAAAAACTCCATGTATTCAATAACTTGCTGATAAAATGAAATTTTAGTTCATATTAAAACCGAATTTTTAGTTATTCGAAATTATATAGCTCATTTATTATTATTTAATAAAATATTCAACCACTATTCATCTAGTGTATGATGGGCACTTGTTACTTATTATTATGTTATATTATGAATAATATCAGATATGTAAATTATTGTAATTTTTGTTTATATACAAAATAATTAAACAGTTTTAATTTTAAACTCAGCTAGCACCCGGTGAAATATTTTTTTAATGCAGAAATTAAAATTTAGTTTCAGTGTTTTATAAGGTATTTTTTGACATAGAAATCGGTTATTAAATAAAAATGATTTGAAAATAATTAATAAATTATTTTCACATTTAGCTCTGTGACTTTTGACTTACGTTACGTAAGTACGTTAAATAAATGCACATTAAAACAACTACTTTTTTATTTTTATTTAATTTATTTAAATAACTGTGACCAAGTGAATGAATAAATACTCTTTTCTAGAAATCAGTTAATGTTTTTTCCACTGGATAGATTTTAATAAAAGTATCAAACTATATAACAAAATTTTTACTAATAATTTATTAGTTAAATAAACTTTTGAAGATTGTTTCGAAGAACCAATTTTAACATGAAATAATGGTTTTGTGATATTTAAACTTGAAAACAATTTACAATATTTAAATGAAATATGTGTCGCGAAGGTTAGTGCTCGAATTCTGGTCGTCATTTGACCTTCTCTTGCCAATGCTGTTATCTTCACGGGTTGTTGAGGGGCGGATGGGTCACAGCGCACCCTAAGAACCGCATGGTAGTGGTTTTTGCACCAGATGTACACCTACGTCGATGGGATTTTGGTAACCGTTCGTGCCATTTTCCAGTTAGTTGAAAATACGGTTAAAGGTTTATGATCGTATTGTTAGCGACGCGCACAAATATCACAAAAACTGAGTTCCTTCATTATTGTAGCTTTGGCCAGCAATGATAAGATTAAAAAGGGTTCGTGTTTCCACTGGTTAGGTAGTCTCAACACAAACCAAGTGAATTTATCCAAAAACCTATATATTCGTAAACATGTTTTTATCAAGTAGATTGATTGATCGAATTTTATTGATCATTGCCAGAAAATTTCCTTGTTTAATTTCATTGTAATTTATGTTATATTTTATTAATATAAGGAAGTTGGGCGTGTGTTGGTTTTTATAATAGCCGAAAATGAAAATTGTATTAATTTAATAGGTTTCAAAATAACAGAAATCTTTGGTTTTGTACTTTAATGCAAAATAAAATACTGGCAGTTAATATTTTAAATAATGTTATATACATAACAATCTATATTAACAATTAAGTTTAGAAGAACAGAACGATAATTGATTAATTAAATCACAAAAAAATAATTAATTGTTAAATGGCAATCGACTTTCTTGTCTAAATAATATTATATTATATATTATCTACTTATTAGAATGTAATGTTATATTTCCTTTTAATAAGGATATAATAAAACAAAATATTTCTGATTTATGATTTTTTTATATTTAATTTCGCTACATTTTTTGTCAATAACCTTCTTCGGACGAGGAATATTAATGATGTTACAGAAAATTAAATAATATATATATATATATATATATATATAGATTTATTGCATGGGTTTGGAGCGAGGACTTTTGTTCAGTCTGAGTAGCTGGGAGCTAGAGCTCGATTTGTTTCTCCAACAAAAGGCCCGATGAATGATTTTTAATTATTTACAGCTTTTCTAAAAGTTTTATTTCCTTCCTTTATTGCAGATTTGGAGATTTTGAAATCTTAGTTAAAACACCAATCATTTGAAAAAAGAAAACTATTTCTTTCCATTCCAATGAATTCCGTATATTGATATGTCATTATTTATTTCTATATTTTTCCAGCGATTTCAATTTTGGACCAATACCAAAAAAATCATATTTTTAAACTTATTAACTTAATATTTCGTCTTGTGTAAAATAAGAAACTAAACAAATGTCAATAAATCCTATACTTTGTTGAAATCCACAATATTATTTAAATTAATTAGTTCGTGTATGGTTACAAAAAGATTTTATTAAATTTTTAAATATTTCAATCGATTAAATTAATTATGTAGAAAATCAAATATATAAAGTGTTAATCATGTTGGATAAGTGTTAGATCAGTAAAATAGAAATTTATTAAATTGAAAGGGATCATGAATAATAGCTTGAATAATTGAACACACTATGATTAATCAGTCAATTTTACTAAACTTCACATAACTCAAAAATATAAAATTATTAATTATGGCATTCACTCATAAATAATACATTTAGTGAATTATACTAACCATTAGTTATGGCCTGCATAGAAATTGCTCTGAATTTTGTAAACGTAGTCGTTAAATTTATAAATTTTATTGATGTATGATATCCTATCAGAAGTTTGTATTCCTAGAAATCCTAACATTAATCTAAAATTCTGAATACCTACAAATATTTCGATTCATAGAAATTTGTCACCATACATAAATCGCAAGTTATTTCATATTTCACCAGACATTAAATCAATATGTAATTTATTTTTATTTGTTTTCATAGTCCATAAATTTGAAATGTTATATTTTATTGTATAAATATTGTAATATCAAAAATGCACTAAAGGTGTTTAACATATTTATAAATTTATTTTGAACAAATTGCATTTAATTATATACACACATATCTGTTCAGACTGTAAAAATAATACCAAACAATATAAAATAAATATTTACAATACATGTTAGTCTGTCTTGTTGTGAATTTATTATGTAGTGAAGAAAAAGGATAAAAATGCTAGCCAGTTTAACTACTGCAACTAATTTATTATTCTTATAGATGTTTTCAACATTTGTTTACCCAAAAATATGAGGTATTGAAAATAAAAAAATATATATCTTCATATCCCGCCCAAGCATACACCCTTCTGTTACAATTCATCACTCATTTACATGGTAGTTCAGCTAGCTTACAAAGTTCTTATTTGCAAATCACCATAAATTCATGAAGGGCAGAACCCATCAATAAGTATTGTAAATATGAATATTTGTAAAGAATTGTAATTCTGCTGTCTGAATAAAGATGTTTATATATATATATATATATATATTCATTTAATTAAGAATTACATGTGTACGATATATTAACAAAAAGTGTTTACTTTCCCTGTATTAAATATATATGGTTTATAATTCAGTTTTTACAAAACTACAATCAACGAAATTAATGTAAAACAATAAAATCACCGTCACAAGCATTATTTTTACAAAGTGCACTGATATAAGCGATTTTCTTGTTTTATTTTAAATGAGAGGTTTTGTTTAAACACTTACTTAAAGAAAATTAGAATTAAACCAGTCAGTTTGGAAAATAAGCCACTTTAAATCTTGTCAGTATTGTGTGAATAACTCAATGAATAAATAATTATATTATTGATATTAATAAAATTAATAAAGGCAGAGATTGTGATTTCATCATTTAATTTTATTTAATTCAAGCAATTAATTAAGGGATATTACAAATAAACCACTTCATTTGAAACATAGGTCTCTTTAAAAAATGTCAAATTTGAGTGAATGCTGCGATCACGCCAATTTAACGTTTGCAAAATTTATTTTATTCTCTAATATTTTTCTAGATATATTGTTTAAACAATCGATTAAGAAGAAATAGAAATAACTTTTATTGGTAATATTATACATACTTTTTATCGTTAATTGTCATTTTCTGTTACTTCTCATTATGAATAATTTAAAATTAGAAATAATTGTTAATTCTCATGTATATCTGGTATTAGGGAGTATGCAGCTCCGCACTTAGGACTCATTAAGCCCATTGTGTTACCTCCCGTAGATCACTCATCCTCAGTTCAGTTGTTTAGTTTATCTCATATTTATTTATTCTTTCTTATAAACAAATTTAAATTTGAGAAAGGTTATAAAATATTGAAAACAAACTGTGGACATATAATAATATTTAATCCACAGTTGTCAATTGATACGGGAAAACATTAAGATATCTCATTAATTATTTTAAAAATTAAAATAAAAATTATTTATCTTTATTAATACTATTTACATTTATAAATTTGCTAGAATGCTTTCTGCCAAATTGGATATTTTTTACTAACACAAAAGTATATAATAATAGACATGGATAAATTATTTAAAATATATCCAGCTGTAAATACCTAGGCATCCTTTTTGATCCTAAACATATCTTTAAGGATCATTCCACAATCCTATAAGCCAAAATCAAGTGTAAGGCTGCACATTTTAGAAGCTTAACCTATAAACAACCTTACTTTGAAAAACATGATTTTTTTCAAATAAATCCTCTAGGTATAAATACGCCGTTTTTTTCTTTAAACTAATCTTAAGCAATAGATAATTAGTATTTAGTTCTCGAAATATACATTTAGAAAAATAAAAATTATTTATGAAATGTCAGTATGTTTTTCTTCCATCACGTGTATTAAATAAATTATTATATAATTCATTATCATTATTTAAGAGACGCTTTGTATTCGTGAAAATGAACGCTCGAATTAAATGCACGATCTTCGTAAACTCGAGGGGAGTGAATTAACAAAGGAAATTGTTGCTCAACTCCCGTCGACACATCGACTTAAATTAGGATGTTAGTTGACGTTGGCAAGTTCAGTTCCAGGTCTTTCGGTAGTTGGTTGTTTCGGCACTTCCAAGACCCAGCCGGAAACTTGATAAAATTACTAAATTGATTCCGCGTCATTACTGTTTGATTTACTGCGACGCAGCTCTACACGAATCTTAATTACATAGTGAATTAACATTAATTTCAGTAAATATTCTAATTTTGTTTTCTTTATTCGATATATACTAAATTTTGAATGTTAGATTTATTAAACATTGATTTAATAAATGAAAACACTTTCAACTTTATTTGTATAAAAGTGTTTTCATTAATCAAATAATTAATTTTCTGAATTAATTTCTAACTTAATCACTGGTGAAACATATTTAATTAATAAACTTTGATTAAAACACTTGGTTTGTTTCACTGATTTTTTATTTTTACTCCGACTAGTTTCGACCTTAGGACTTTAGGTCGAAACTAGTCGGAGTAAAAATAAAAAATCAGTGAAACAAACCAAGTGTTTTAATCAAAGTTTATTAATACAAAGTAATTATGGATTTTCAAAAATTAAGTGCACTATAAAATACTGAAGCACTAGTTGTGATGAATAAATCGTTCTTTTTGGCACACACCACATAACTTATGTTTCCATTGCAAAGTACAGATTCTAGCACTAAATTAATTTTATATTAATATAAAATATATTGAATGTTCATATTACAAATAAATCGTTTGGGTAAACACAAATCTCGAGAATTATGAAACTGGCAACACAGTTTACAAATAATACTCTTCTTTAATATATCGTTTTTCTTATGTTTCTGTAAATATTGGAATTGTATCGAAATCATTAAAAACAAATTACAAATCAGAAAAATGGAATTTTATACGAAAATATTTGCCATGTATATCAAACAAAAACAAAAAATTAATAAATAATAATAAATTTAATCAAATAACATTTGATGGGCTGAAAGAACGTTGGTCAACAGCTCAGATATATCAACAGAAAAAATGTATTGTATATAAATGTAGCCTGGAATAGATAACTTTGTATCAGCATTTACTTATGGAACACCTTTTATATAAAATTGTTAATGAAAAATATAATAATAATAATAACTTTATTGCCCAAGAAAAATATGTGTATTTGTATTGAATGTTAATGTTGGTTTCATACACTTAAAGAAATATTTCCAAACAAGTTGGATTATATGAATTATATGAATGAAGAGTTACGATTGTATATATATATAAGGATTATACTACATTTTCTTTCCTTTCGCAAAAAAAAAGATTTGACGGTGTCTAAGGGGATATCGTTCATTAGAAGTAGCATTGGGAAAATAGAATAATTTTCTTAATCGAATATTTCTAAATGAAGCAAGTTTATAAATAACAAGTTTAAAATTAATAAATAGGTAAGGGCTGCCCAGATTTTAATACAACGTATAATAATCAATATTCATTTATTACGGATACTTCTTTTTTGTTTCACTCATACTATACATTTTTTTATAAAGATGGATACAATAAAAAAGAGGAATTACTGTGAGCATTTTTTTGTATTAAAACATTAGATCCAACATATAGGTTTCAAAATGAATTAAATTAAGTATTAAAAAATTTGACACTATTATCATAGAAATAGATTCAAATCAACATTTTTCTTGAATTAATTTCTCATCTGGTACTTGGTGAAATACATTACACTATGTGAAGTAATTTAAAGGAAAGACACTTGCTATTGTTTCAAAAATTAAACTTTATTCCTCCTATTTTTTTATTTATTTATTTAGCAGAAGACTCGCACAATTTTCACATGTATTGCATTTGTCATATAAAATAATATTGAATAAAAAAATAATACACATTAAAATATTAAAACAAGTAGTTTTATTTCTTATATTTTAATGCGTTGAAGAAATAATGGATTAAACAATATCCTGCAGAAATTCCGTGACCAAATAATATGCTCTCTCAATAAGCAGTTCATTTAGCTTACGCTTCAATAGTTCCATATTTGTGATATATATATATACAACATTACATAAGCTTATACATACATTTATATTTACTTAACAAAAATAAATATTGTGTTAGTCTGTCCGGGCTATCGACCTGTGGTCTTTCTGCCCGTATTTGTAATGTTTTTTATTATTTTTTGCAGTTTATTGTACGGAGAGAGAGAGAGAGAGAGAGAGAGAGACATATAACATGGGCTTTGCTTAAACAATATTGTGTTACGTAGAGGTACGGATATATATATATATATATATATATATATATATTATTTTAAAAGGATGGGAGATGAAGGATAAGACGGTTGATGATATGAATTAAGGATATGGCCTTGGCCACCACACCGTTTAATATTAATTTTTAACACGTCACAATACACACATGGACCTGAATGAAATTTGTCTTTTAAACAAATTCTATTCGAAACGGAACAGGACTCGAACCCGCAGTCTTCTACCTTATGAGCAAGGCCTTTGTTCACTCTTCTATCCCAACCTCCAACGGATATATTATCTAGGTGTCTAGTAGCGAATGACAGCAGCAATAATGTGCAATAAATAAAATGTTAGGATTTTCAAGTCTTTCCTTTGAAAATGATCTAACAAACCGTCGGAATAAAATTTAATTTTTAAAACAAAACTAAAGCCTGGATTCTAGTTTACACTATATCGTCTTGCAGTAGGGCGGCGCTAGATTGCCAATTTACTCGATATCGAGGCAAGTTGGTATTCTAGTTAAGTAGCGGGTGAGTGCTGTAATGCAACAATGCATTCCTGCTGCTTTCCTGCAAATTATGCTAGCAATGAAGACGCGTGAATATGTTTCTATTACCCCCTTATTTAAAAAAAAAAATGCTGCATTGAAATTTTCAAATGGTTTGGACAATATTTATATTGGAAAAAATGTAATATTACTCAAACTTTATTGAAGGGCAAAATTAAAAAGGCGTCTAATGAAATATACTCAACAAAGGTCCATATTTATGAAAAATGTATTGATCGCTTAAAAAAACAATATTATATAGCAAATTTTATAAATTCAATTTTTATAATAATTATTTTCAAACAATTTTTATAAAGATGAAGATTTTACACTATCATAACTTGCAACTATTTGATTTTTTTAAATGTAAAAATCGCAATTTTAAAAATTCCACGTTTTTTTAGGGCGTGAAATAAATTAATGTTTATTTAAATAGTAAACTTGTATTTAACGTATCGTAATTCATAAAAAGAAAAAGATGTACATATGTTTTAATGAAGATAGAACTCCACTGGAGACCTTCATGGTGCCAGACGTGGTATAGTGCGAATATGAAGGAAATCTAATGCTCGATAACGAGCTCGATACCAACTAGAATACGCTTTCGTGGACAAATACAATCGATTCGATACGATGCGTTGCTCGATAGTGAACTAGAATCCCTCTGTAAGTGTCTTTTCTTTTAATTACTTAATATAATTCAAATTAACACTACTTAATCTAAAATCACCAACTCTTTATGGACAACCAAAAATTCATAAAGGAAATATACCAACACATTCAGTGGTATCATTATACAGACCGACATACAGATTATATAAAGTTCTAAATAATATCACCGCTGAATTTCTACATTTCAAATCAAAATATTTAATAGAAAATCGAAAATTGCTCAGTCACTCGGCAACCATTCAAGATTTTACAATTTAGTTTTTACGTTTCTCAAAAATTGATCTCATGACACTCGGTTTTTCTCTATCTGGTCTGGAAATAGGTTTTCTCTGTTAAAATCATCCAAATAGCATCACGATGTGCAATTAATATATGTCGACGAAAAATTCTAAAAATACAAATAATAACTAAAATTGGATCATAATAAATGGACGACGACGTAAGCGCCATCTTTTGCCTAATTTCGTGTGGCAACGTCAACGATTCGTGTGGCTAGATGAGCGGTGGTTGAACATTTTATTAACTAAAATTGGAGTCGGTGAGGACTAACAAGGATACACTTAAATATTTCAATTATACCATACAAATTCAAGAAAATGATGGCTGAAAAAAATATTAATACCATTGTTATCTAAGTTATTACACAAACGTTTTATTCATGATAATTGGTTATATAAACTAATAGAATTAGTTGACTGAAATTTAGAATACAAGTATGAGATCTAAATTCCCTAGATGGAATATGAAAATTCAACAGAATTATGTAAGAAGGGCGATTTTTTTTAGTACGATAAAATTAAATATACAATAACTTTCGATCGGTGTATCATTTATTTTACAGATCATAGCATTGCCAATTTTAATCATCGATATTCTTTCCATATTTATTCCATATTTATAATCCATGAAATTTAAGTGTTAAACAATTTCTTGCAAAGTTTGCAATTTGGCGAGAGAGCGTTCGAGAAGGAAAGGGATAGAATACAGCTCTTATTTGCCTGTAAATCTTAATGTACAAGAAAAATTCTGTCAATAAATAAATAATAGTAAACTTTTAAACTATTAATGACCATAAATAATAGTAAACTTTTAAACTATTAAAAATGACTACATCGTTCTCAAATTTTTTATCACTACTAAATACGTCTAGTAATAACAAAAAAATGTGAATTAAAGTTTTTAGAAGTGTTTTTCTATATTTAATCAATTCAATCTTCACTCAACCGCAACTATTTATATCTAATTTAACTGGCTTAAAATCTTTGCGTGTCCTTTCATCACCATTCATCCATTCATTAGTGCAAATCATCAGGATAGTTCAGCTAACTGACATAGATTTTTTCTTTGACTTAATCACAAATTATTGAGCTGAACGACCTCTGGTCGATAGCCCAGACGGACCAAAACTTACATGTATTATAATTCGTTATGTTATATAGTTTTGTTATATCTGAAGAGTATGAATAAAGATATGTGTATATATAAAAAAGGAAACTACTATTTCTGTACATAACCTTATGTTCTTTATACAATTTTTCTATTATAGTTTACATTTTAGCTTTTTTTGTTATAATATTTTGGTGTGAGCCAAATTAATATTC
Organism: Philonthus spinipes; assembly: GCA_963082785.1. Classification (NCBI taxonomy): domain Eukaryota; kingdom Metazoa; phylum Arthropoda; class Insecta; order Coleoptera; family Staphylinidae; genus Philonthus; species Philonthus spinipes. The sequence continues at coordinate 21,826,741 of OY720303.1, forward strand.
AAAATCTTGATTGCTCATCTCTAATTAGAAGAAACGTTTCTGTTCCGATAATTCTTTTTTTTTTTTTTCAAATAGAAAATGAAAACTTGGTGACTTTTATTTAAATAAAGAATTTAATATAAATTAGTAAATTATTACCTCTTTTATCTCTATGACGTTTATTTTGACTTATAAGGAAGAAGAGACAGTTCTTTACTTTCTGTGACGGTGCCCCGCCTTGGAAGGAATTAAAGAACAATACTAGGAATATCTCGCATTAATGGGTTGACAGAACTAGTACCACTCAAGATGGAGGGCCTGGTCAAATACGTTAAGGGCTCCAACTAGTTCTAGAAGGTTGTACAGGGGGAAGCAATACTTGCAACTATGTGGTTTTAAATAGACTTTGTGAGCTTACGGCTGCCACTACTGCCTAACCTAACCTACGTAAGTACTAAAACAAATGTACACAAGAGTTAGTTGTCACAGAGCTAAAAAACAAATTATTAAAATTCTTTTTTTCTTTATATTACTTTTTTATTAATGTAAAGTAATAAAACGCGTTATTTTTTCAATTCCATGGACATTACCTAATTAAATTCATGTTTTCTCACATTAATGACATTAATAAAAAAACACATTTTGCATCTGTTAAAAAACCACCCCCACACAATAACCTCGAGAAACATATTTTTTTGATTTGTAATAATATTTTTAACGTTCGCTGCTGTCAATGGAAATATTTTTCTGAATCTCCTTTACGATCTTATAAAACAAGGATAACGGCTCCTAAAATTTCCGCACTGCTAATATTTTATTACCGGCGAGTAAACATTCGCATAAAATTACATAACGACGAAAATGAGAATGCGTTTTGCTGTAAATGGAGCAGTTTTATTTTTCCCATTTAAACGAAGGTAGCGATATGTTTGCATAAATGGGGGTTGAGTAGATGTGGGCGGGGAGCGGGAGATGTTGATGTTATCCTGTTTGCAATTTCTTTTAAATAAACATCGCGTGCGGCATGGAAACGAAAGATTCTTTTCATTACTTCAAACGATTGGATATTTTTAATATTTGTTTAATGTTTTTAATAAGATATGTATATTTTATTATATAAATATTAATTTGGGAGATTTTAATTAAATTCCATTTATTTCACCCTGATGTCAAAAAGTACAGTGAATATTTTTCATATTTTTGTAGTATGTTTTTAATTCAAATAGAAAGTAACAAAGACTTTAGTTTAATAAACAAGTAAAACAATCAGACCATATAAAATTATATTGTTAAAAATTGGAGGAAATAAATTAAGTAGTGTAACAAATCAAGTGTATTTTTCAACCTATTAATATTGTGATCATGTTTCATCATAAATTGTTTTTTTTTTCTTTATTTACGTCAATATTTTTAACTACTCAATTTTGTTGCTTCAAAGAATTACCTAATTATCACTTACGCAAAGGTTTACGAAAAGTTATACTTTTCTACAAGTCAAAATTTAGGAGGGTTAATCGATAATCAAACATAATGAACGTGTTAATAAATCAATTAAAACTCAAAATAACTATGGAATTAAAGTGATAAATTCGATTTTTTGCTTAAATAATTGTAAATTTTATTTTAAATCCCATTTTTAAATCACTTTTTTTATAGAAATTCCCCGATGAAACATTAATTTCCCGACAGATACCCCCCTTTGCGGGAATTACAGATTACATAAGAGATTACAAAACTAGAACAATCTAAAAATTAATCACTCACTTATCCTCGGAGTCTCTGCGCTGCTAGCAAAAAGGCCCCGACAATGAATTTAATCCTCCGTGTATAAATTACATCAACGGACAATTAATAAAACCGCCCCTTCGTCGTAATATTTCAATTCTCGATTCTGCACTCTCTTTCTATCCGCGGAAAGAGAATGGAAAAAAAGAAAAGGGACAATTAATTTAATTCCAGAGCCGTCGCACGGTTATTCATTCCTCTTCCGCCGCCTTTAAAATAAAACCCCGTAATTCTCCGCGTAATCATTATTCTTGGAAAATTTCTTGAAAGAAAGCGACGCACTGAGTAAATAATAGATTTAATTTGTAAGGAAACCGAGGAGTGTCTGTTTACTTCCTTTTTTTGGGAGTTTCTTAAGTGCGCTGTGGATATACTACAAAATTAGTTATTTACGTTTAACATTTTTAGATTATTTTTTTATTATGTTTTAAATTATTCTTTAGATGCTTATTGAAATAAATAATTATTTGTTTTATAAATTAATTTAGTGAACATATTGCAGTAAAATCTCTCCGTGATTTCTTCACTTATCTGTGCACACATCTTAATCGTTGTTTTATCATCCGTTTTTGGAATCTCCATCCTCTGCGCGCTATGTCAGGTGAGTGACGTAATATAAGTATGATCTAGGGATAGATAACAGTTATTATTAGTAGGTACCGGACAGGCAAATTTTTCTCTTTTTTCCGTGATCATCGTACCAAAAACTACATGATTAATGAGTTTGAGTTTGTACTCGCACTAAGTTTCTGTATATCGTGTATCATTAAACAGTAAAAATAAATAAACGTCTGGCAGAAAGACCTCTGGTCGATAGCTAATTCGGGACTGGTATGTGCTGTATGATATTTTATAATAGTTTTGTATTGTATTGTATGTAGATTTATACTTTTTAACAAGTCAAAATTTAGGAGGGTTATATATAACTAAACATCTTTTTTTTATCAGCTTAAAACCAAGACTTTACAAAAATTTAAATTATGTTTCTCTTTTCAATTTAATTTCAATTTAAAAAAAGGATTTTTAAGCAATAATTTAATAAGTGTACAAATGTCCACAGTCGGCAAAGAGACTTAATAATAAAAGGCAAAACAATTGAAAAATATTGCTTAATATTTTGCATAGTTTTTACTGGCATTTTCTTTAGGGTTACGGTTTTGTGGGAGGTGTGCACAAACGCACATAAATGCCACTAATGCGGCCTCCCTTTCGGATAACAAAAGAAAATAATATTTAGTACAGCAATTTTTGTTTTACTATATTGGACAACTATAACAAAAGAATATACACGAAAAGTATGAAAGAGAAGCTTAATAAAACAAAGCTTAAACCACAATTACAAACCAGGATCTTACAGATCAATTTAAAATTATAATTAACTGGATTAAAATGTAGGTACTACCATGAAAAAAATGTTTACTTAGAAGATTTATTGTTATTAAATTATTAAAATAATAAATAATTTTATTTTTTTGATATATATTGAAGTTACAGAGCGTTTTTACAGGAAATGAAGGTAAGTTTTATTCATTAATTAACTCCACACGAACGAGTGTTGTATGGAAATTCCTAACAAATTGAAGTTCCTATTTGCCAAAGGTTTTCTAAACGGTATTCAAGATCATTTCATAACAAGAGCTCTTAATCAAACAATGAGCGTTTGTTGAAGGACTGTGCATTTCATTTGCCGTATATAAAATTTATATTTACATGTTCTGCTTTTATTTGATTTTAATTCATCTTGAGCAGTCGAATATTTCTTAAATAAAGCCAGATATGTGAAAAAAAAAACCATCAATTCAAGCCAGTATAGAGAGTCGAAGTCCCGAACAAACATAAAAATGTTCATATTTCACTCTAACTAAACATCTGCATATTTATAAAAACATTAACTAAATCTCCAGCTCACAACGCCTTCATTCATAAAATACATCCAATAATTCAGGATGATTTAATTGAAATTAAAACACGGTTTATTTCACTTAGTTATATTTTCTCCAACTAGTTTCGACCATTGGTCATCTTCAGGGAGGAATGAAACAAACCAAGTGTTTTAATTTCAATTAAATCATCCTGAATTAATTCAAAAATGTTTCACCACGGATTAAGTGAGATATTAATTCAACATATACATCCAATAGTTTATATAAATTAAATAAAAATAATTAATAAATTATTTTCTCTTTAGCTATTGTGACATTTTAACTTACGTTACGTAAGTACGTTAAACAAATGCACATTAAAACAAGTACTTCGCGGGCAAGGAAAAACAATTTGAGCAGTTTTCACGAGGCTGGTCCAATTTAACGGCACTTAATACAATCTTTAAAAATTAACTTAAATATTTGAATCGCGCATCTGGAACTACAAAATACAGCTAATGGTTTGTATAAGACGCAGTTGACAACTCCTCCATAGCCTCCTTATTTTGAGCAAATTTTTTTTATTGGGTTGTCAGATTTTACCGCAGTTAAAAAAAAAACAGTATTAATTTAACTGCCTAAATCGGTTACCTATACTTCGAACTATAAAATACAGCCAATAATTTGAACAAGATGTTGTTTTCAACCCCTCCCGCCCTAATTTGAAAATTTTCATGAGAGTGGTCCTATTTTACCGTACTTAAAAAATTAAAAAATTATAATATTATTAAGTACATAAATCGCGCAACTAGAACTTCAACCTACAAAATACAGCTAATAGCTATTATAACGAATCCCCTAATTAAGAAAATGTTCGTTTTGGTGGTTAGATTTGACACCTATTAAAACTTGCTGTAGGTTTAACTTTATTACCTAAATCGCTTGCCTAGACTTCAAACTATAAAATGCAGCCAATAGTTTGTATAAGATGCTGTTCACAATTCCTTCATAGCCTCCTTAAATTTTTGTAACTGCAATTAGAAAAAAATTGAAAAAATAAAAAAGTGCTACTGTACTTCTTTAATTACTTAAATTGCTCAACTAGACTACGAGCTACAATATGCAACAAATCGTTTGTTTTATACGCATTTCACACCGCTCCTTTGCCTCCTTACTTTCGCCAATATTGGCCGCAATTATAAAATTCTGATAATTACTGAATTGGAGGAATAATATATTAATTATTTTCAAATTCTTTTTTTACTTAATTTATCTAAAATCCGTTGTAAAATTAACTTAATCATTTGAATCGCTCAGACTGCAATATAAAATCTATAATATGTATCTAGTGCAGTTCGCCATCCCTCCACAGCCATTCGAATTTGGGTAAATTATGAAATTTAAATCAAATGTTATAAATGTGTATTACATAGCATTTGTCTGAGCATGTATGTTTCAAATAAATGTTTTTCTACGAGAAGGGGAAAATTTTATGATGTTAGCTACAAATTTAATGGGGAAAGGGGATTTTGAAAATAAGATTGAAACTTTTAAACTCAGGAATGATAAATACAAAAAATAACAACACTCTCTCGCTTGGTCTAAACGTCTGTATAAATTTCAACATAAAACTAGTCAATTAACAAATGATTCGTTTTATATTTAAACTAAATAATCCCCTCCACATGAATACTTAATATTCTAAAAAAATGAAAATTCGTAGAGTTCTGAGAAGCACATTTTACAAGGTGCGGTAAAGAAACTTACTTTTTTGAAAATTCCTCCAAACGGCCAGGTTCATTCCTTGTAGGGAGCTGGAAGAAGTGCGTCTAAGAATTTAGATCATCAATTTTTTTCCATCTCTTCATTGTGACCGTGTTACCGTTTGGTGCGTCGGTCGGGGTCATTGGTCCCAATGTATATTTTATACTGTCACTGTGAATGCAGCTGGATGCATTGAGATTCCACATCAACAAGAAATGGACATCAAGGATGTGTGATCTCAACAAGACGGAGGCCACACAGTACGTGTCTTCATGGAATTGTTGATGCTGCACTTCCCTGGCTGCCTCATTACTCTCAGAGGTGATCTCCCTTAGTCTGCGTGCTCTTCTTAGCTCACCTCAAGAAAAAACATTTGGAACTCCGTCGCCAAAATTCAGAAAGTGGTACGAAACTTCAGAAATGGACTCAATCAGTGTATAAACAATGGCGGCCGTCATTTGATGGATGTAATTTTCAAAACTGCACGAAAAAAATGATGAGGTTGTCTGTAATGTGAAAAAGAATTATACCGATATCTGCCAAAGTTTCGTTTTTGTTAACCTTTAAAAAAGGTAAGTTTCTCTGGAGCACTCTGTAATATGTAGTATTACAGCGTAATTGTGAAGAAAGGATATTAGTGCTTTTTTTTATCAATGTAGTCTTACTATTAATTGATTAATTTCACTTAGTTTTAGTACCAAGAACCTTGATAATCGCACAATTATAATATCTGTATATTGTTTTAAGTAAGTTGTTAATCTAATATTAATAAATTATAGACCATATTGTAAAATATAAAACACAAACCAATCATTTAAATATTTTCAGTATTAAATAATGTATGCTAAAAAGTCTCTCATGCATGAACATTTTTGAATATATGTTAAAGCAGTTTATGACTGAATAAGGATTATGCATAAATGTATAAAGTAGATATTGAAAAATGTTACAACGGTGCATAATGTTAATCTTCTTATCACTGATAGAATTTCCGCTCGATCAGGAATTTGGCACGGATTTTTCGCGTCCTCGAAAAATATTGAATGGCATTTATTGATTTAAACTGTATTTCGTTTGTATTCTTAGTTTCCGGATAATGGAGTTTGGATATGATATTTAAATTAACGTTTTTTTTATACTATTACTACAATATCTTTATTCAAAGTTATTTGTTTTACATATATTTACAATATTTTATGGTACATTTGTTTCTTTCTTGCTTGCTTGAACATTTTTTTTATATTTAATTTATTATTTGATTAATTTTTTTATTAGGTTCGCAACTAAGTTCCCGCTACTATTCAAATAGCTTAAATATTTAAGTGAGTTGCAATATCTCATTATTCTGTAACTAAAATTATTTGTGCCATTGTATTTAATGTGCTATGTGTTACCTATGGACCGAAGCATAAATTTAAAAGAACTATTTTTTGTTACAATGTGGTCAAAGTAAAATATTGCGTATTCATCCGAATTCGTTTCTTGGAAGAAAAAAAAATGTATAAGGTACGATTAATAAAAATTTGCTTTCATTCGTTTCTATTTCAGCAACGAGTTATTTGAGAGTAAATAAATAGACATTATTTCTAAACTATATGTATTTATGAATCAGCTATATGAATTTAAATTACCTGTTTTATTATTACATAACATTCAATATAAAGCTCATGGCGTTTTTACCCTTGCGACTTTTCTATTCTTGCATCATTTACATTTATTACTGCATTACATTTAGGTAAACAAATTTTTCGTAAAATAAATATTCATTATTGAACCATTCTAAGAAATAAAATTTCACCATCGTCGCTTTTAATTAATCGCAATAGATGTCCTGTTATTGCTATAATTTTTTTATTTTGTTCGGGGAATCCTCTTTGTTCCTGTTTCGCAGTAGCAGAATGCACAAAAGGAGAAAGTGGGATTAGTTTCATTAAATCTATTATTTGCGCGTGGAAAAAGGAGTCTCAACAGCAGCGACGAATATTTTTAAGGATAATGACTGCAAGAAGAATGGATATTCAGGACAAAACGAACTATTGTCTGCTTTCCTTTTATTATTATTACTATTTTTTGTTTTGTTTTCGGTCTGGTTGATTTCATCTCCAATTTTAGCTTAAATGAAAACTGAATGAATTGAGATTTATTTAAAACAGAAAAACTAATTTGTTAATTAAATTAAGGAATTAATTTATATATATATATACATATATACACAACATTTTTATTCAGACTATATAGATAATACAAAAGGTGTGGGTCTGTACGGGCTTTCGACCAGAGGTCTTTCTGCCCTGTTAAGTATTTATGATGGTGTTAAGAAACTCTATGCTAACTAGGTGAACTCTCCTGACGATTCGCACCAATAATTGATAAATGGTGACGGGTGGATGTTTTAATTTATGTGAAATACAGAATTTTGTTAAAAGGGGTAGGGTTTCAAGATTATTGGCATTTTTTTCTTAGGGCTATGGATAGGATTTTGGTCGATTCAAGACTGGCCACATTAAATTTTATCAATAGGGAGCTACAGGAATTTGAATTCAATAGGGAATTCATCTCTATTGACAAAATTTAATGTGCCTAGTTTTGAATACACAAAAATTCTTTCCATATGATAAAAAACTGATATATTTTTATTGTGGTCTATTTCAATTTTGTCATCAAGTTCTTGTTCTTGTTTTTTGTCCTATTGTGTGACAAAAAACTAATAATTTTTGTTGTGGTTTACTTCACTATTACTGCATGGAGACCACATACTTCTACAATATTCGAGATGTGGACTAATTAGCGCGTTATATAAAATGTATAAATATATTAATTAATTTCACTTAAATCGTGGTAAAGCATTGTGAAATATAAACTACTGATTAAAATCCTTGATACTTGTTTTACTGACTATATAAAAATCATTTATATAAAATATAAATAATTTAAAGTAGAAATATTAAATCTCGTAATTTCACTTTTATGTTTTAACGGTAAAGGTAACATTCATAATTTATATTGTACCCACATCACAATACCGTTTCTGTTTGGAACTGTACTTTTGTGTAACGTCAAAACAAAACAATCCCCTCGCTTCTAAACTCGACCTCAAAAACGAACCACTTTGTATAAATCAGATACCTAATATTTCACCCGATCTTGATCCCATTACAACAATAACAAATTGTCTTTTAATAAGCGAAGCAGCCGGGCCGCGGCGGAAAAGCGCCCTCGCCCTTCCGTAATTAATGAATATTTTCAATGGGAGCGAACAATCGTTATTTGCCGAATTAAATTATAAGAACGGGCGGGTTTAATCGGGATGGAATTTCTGGGATGTTCGGATGAAATGCGCGCGGGTATGGTAATCCCGTGTTTATTTACTGGAAAATGTAAGGGATTTGTTGGATTGTTCCTGCGTTTATACACGTTATGACTTTAACGTGGACACTTGGATTTAGTGCCGGGATTAGTTTGTATAGAGCGAGGACTAGATGTGGACGAGGGAGTGGACTTGATGTTTGCCGTGAGTGAATCCCGCGAAATTTATGAGAATTTCTGATTTAGGGGTGTGCTTGGTTATATGAATTTAAGGGAATACGTTAGAGATCGTTAACATCAACAAACAGATTTATGGCCGTAATCAGCAAAGGTGTTTCAGTTGTAAATTCCTTTTAATTAATGTACTATATGTAGAAACTCAATTTTAATATAATTAAAAAAGTCTATTAATCTTCATGAAACATGCTTGTTATATAATTCATTTGATGTTATAACATTTTATATATACCAAATTATAATTTACACGCTATAAAATAATAGCGTGTTTATATAACACCAAAATAAATGTTATATAGGGTGTCCCACATATACCATTCGTTAAAAGATAAAGCTATTCGTATAATTTCCATCTATTTACTCGCGTTTGATCCAGTTATACCAGAAGTCAATACCAACAATAGAATTTATAAAACATTACTGGTATTCTATGAGGAAGTTGTGGAGAAATTTCCGTGATGAACAGATTAATATATTCTCTTTTTGCTTACAATTTAACTTTCTTTCGCAATCTTAACATATTTCCATTAAAAATTTCTGCATATTTTTAACTGCATATTTGTGTATATTTGTTACAATTTTTTTTTACTTTAAGAAAATTAACTGGTTTTCTTAAAGTAAAACAAAAAAATAATAATTGTAATAAATTTACACAAATATGCAGTTATACATTTTTAATGGAGATATGTGTAATTTTTTCAGAGCCCAATTATCGCCACACAAACTTAAATTATCTTTAATCTTTAAACATGTAATATTTGTGATATATGTTACAGTGACTAATGGAAAAATAATAAAATAATCTCAATGTAATATTTTTTTATTTAAATAATGCACTCTTGTAATTTTTTATATTTGTATTTTGTAATTTCATTTCGAGACGTATAAAACGCAATGGAAAACAAAATCAAATCAAATCATTTTACGGAAAGTAATTGTTGACTTCAGCTTCAACATACTTCTTATAATTCAATATGAAATATTTTGGAAAAATATTAAAACAAAAGAATCTACATTAAATAAATTTGTATTTTATGTTGTATTGTTATGCAATTCTTCATCCTTGGATAATTTTTCAAGAATAAAATATTGGTCGGTTTACCAGTGTTCTCTGTTTTCGACGTTCAATAAGCTTTAAAGTGAAGGCGGGTAAATATAAAAAATGCTTTAATATCAAAAGTAAAATAAAATCTTGGCTTTAGGCTCCATTTGTTCTATAAATAAACAAGCTTTGCAAAACGTTATTAAAAAAAATGTTCTCACCGTTGATTTAAAGTGCTTTTAAAGTTTTTGTAGTCGATAATTATTACTGTAATTTATTGCTATTCTAAAAACAGCTATAATTCCACGACTTCGACGCCAGGCAAAAATCCGTCTTCATGGCTCATGTTAAAAACTACATAAAAAAATATATTATAATAGCTACTTCTGTTTCGCTTAATATTATTATTATAGCTTAAATTTTTCATTGTTAGCAGCCACCTATTTTAGATGAAGCGAAACGTATTCGATACAAAGATTTTTTCAATAATATTGAAATATTATTAGAAAAATCTGAACTCCTAAAATTGTTTCTGTAAACTCCTAGGAATATAATCTAATGTGATTTTAAACTCATTTAAGATTTCTAAATGCCATAAATTTGATTTTACGACGACTTATTCTTTCTTAAATAGAAGTTATTGCTCTAGTTTAACAACAGTTTAAAACTTTTTAAGTTCTAGAGCTACTTCTATTTTTTATTAGACTCTTGCAATTCTTTATTCTTTTTATTAACGAAATTTCCAATTTAACATATATTCGTACATTTGTAGAAAAATTATAACAATAGTACAATGATACACAAATCTTGTGTTGTGAGTATAGAGAATTGAACGGAAAAAAAAACATTTAAGACTTGATTAATCTGATGCTACATCTATTTGGAATGGTAAATTCTGTTGTTTAACAGAAGTTTAAGTCATCTTATTTTTTTTCAGACTCTCATCATTTCCTCTAGAATAACTCACGACACTAAAAATTAATTAATTTAATATGCTATAAGTATATTCTTTGTTCATTTGAGCATCAGATTTAGCACTTCTGCCAATTTCTGATATTTTTCAATTTAAAAATTTGACGTTCTATATTTTCCACAGGGTTTTTAGAATCAATAAAAGATGCTTTATAATTTGTTTGTATATTTTCTCAGGAAAATAATCTAAAATCATTCTATAACCATTTAAAACTTCTGAATTTGATGGATTGGATTCTACTTTGACTTCTTGATTTATTCAATACTTTTTTTAAAATACATATGTTATTCACTTATGTTTTCTAAAATAAGTTCTCAAATCCACCTTTTGTTTACTCAATGCTCTCTTTGAATCCTCTTATCTGTGATTAATTTTACAATCATTTATCACTTTGAAAATTGATGAATCTGATATCCATTTATCACACCAAACGTAAGCTCTTAATTATCTAAATAAATTTTAAAAAATGTTTTTACTTTCAAATTATTTTATCTGGCATTGATTATAAAAACAATAAGGATTTTTATGATTGAAAAATTTATATTTAAATTCATACCAGAAGTTGGGTTTGTTAATCAACAGTGAGTTCAGATGTAGTCACAGTCTTGATCGGTACACAGTCGTTTCTTAGCACTAGGTTTTTGAAGCAATCGATTCCAACACTATAATCGAGAAAATGGTGACTCCACGACTCTGACTCTAGTGAATATCCAAAAACTTCGATGCTATGACTCCGACTCTAATCAACCAGGTCTCTCTTTCGGAAATTTTATGAGTTGATATGTGAAATCAAACAATAGCAATTTCAATATATATTTGTTTTTCCTTAGTACTTACATCGCAAATTTATAAATTGTGGAGCGTTTGATGGTAGGTAGGTTTTTATGGCAACAGCTTTCAGATGGTTCACCTTCCCTCTATACAACCCAATTTGAGGACCTAATTAATCCGATCAGATCTCTCCCATTTACAGCTGGGAGCTCTGCCAGCTTATTTTCGTAGTGCAGCTCGAGGTACTTAATTCCTTTCCCCTCAAGAGCAGGACATTATCCTAGATATGAGAGTACTGTTTCTTCCTCCTCCTCATCCAGTTATTCTCTGCAAAATAGTTATATTAGAGACCCATCTTTTGTGCGTATCTATCTAGAAAATAATGCCCCGTGATGATGCCGACTGTGTTCCTTATGTCAATTCTGCTAAGTGCAATTAATCTTTTACTATTTATAGCACCACGCATAGGCCATAGCAGCCTTTTGTCGTGTGACACGTATCTTCTTCCTTTGACCTGAAGTTGACCTATGACGTCATTTTGTCCCTTAATAGACTCTTGCATTTCGCAAGAGGGCTGTCGGTGGAAAGTTCGGTAGCTATGTTTCTCATCTCCCTTGCGAAGTCCTCGGTAATTGAGTTTTTCTATGATGCAGTACCTAAATAAGCCCTACGCCGCAGCTGTTCGCGAGCTTGTTAAGCGCTATCCGTAATAAACCTGATATGGATTACCTGAAGGTCGGTTTTACCTACTAAGTCCACTGCCACTCGCATGGCCATGACCTCCGCATTTAGATCATTGCAGTGGTTAGGAAGTCATAAGGATTTTTTAAAGTTGAACTCATGTGAGATAATTCCACCCCAAATCTGCTTTCGTTTGAAAGGAATAATTAATTCATTACTTATTTTCGAATTATTTTCTTTTAATTTATATATCAAAATCATTATTTTTTTGTAAACCTATGGTTCTATACTATAATATCTAAATGGGTATCATAATTGAGATTGATAATGACAAGTTATTTTTGAAGCTAATAATTTATAACTAAGTTATAAAAACTTGAAAATGAAACCTATTAATATTATATGTTTATATGCTACAAAGACGGGCAATCAGAGTAGTTGCTGGAATTGGTTATCAAGATGATTGTAAAGATCATTTTGTCCGTTTGTAAATATTGACACTACCATCAATGTTTATTCTTGAATGTTTACTTTACGTAAAAAAGAATATAAATAAGTTTATATTGCATGATGATATTCATCAATATAATACTAGAGAGAGAAGAAATCTGTACCAGAGAAGGATCAGATTGTCACGGAGTCAAACGGGGTCAAATTATTTCTCTATTGTATATGGTTTTTTGCGTTAATAATTATATTATTCTTATTATTAATAATATTATTAATAATTAAAATATTTTATTGAAAATAAAAATATGGCGATAACATTAACTGTAATCGCAGGAGATGTAATTAAATTACGACCACCATCGGACGCGTAATCCCCATCCCATCGGCTTACACGTGTAATTCCCGGCATTCCGGTGCGCGGGGGCGGTATTAAATTTTTGTTGTTGGCGGCGTTTCCTTATCAACTCCCGCCTCCCGATAATACGTTTATCTGTGCGGTTTTAGTGTGAACTTATCGCTGGCGTTAATGAGCGGATTTCTTGGCGTGGAGGGCTGAAAGGGGACCGTTTCCTGTACGGGCATGCTCTATTAAGTTACTGAAATTTGATATTACGAGCGACTAATTTAATATCAAACACACTAAACACACGCGCGAATGCCTGCGGTGAATGAATCTCTGTTTCGGTGGGAATATTTTATTGCCAGGGAAATTACGCGAAATCAAATTACGAAGTTTTTCGATTGTATTTCACTACACAAAAAATATGTTTGTCCTTATCTAAAATAATATTTTAGTTAACTGCGGAAATTTCAATTATATTTTGATTAAATTCATGAATTGTGAAATAGTTTTGACAAATGGTAACATCTATTGACATATAGCAAAATATAACCTTATATGACAATAGATGTTCCCTTTTTTAATATAATTGTAATGGCTACAATTAACTAAAATATTATTTTAGAAATAAACTTAAAGGATTTTAGAAAAAGTATTTATTCACTTGGTCACAGTTATTTAAATAAATTAAATATAAAGAATTTCAAAATAATTATAAACAGAGACTAGAAACCCTTTCCTTAAAATTCGCTATAAATCCCTACATAGCTCCCATTATCAATCACCTCTGCATTCCACGTAATCCGAATATTAATTCTAGATATACCCATCCCTCATTAACAATTCATCAATTCATCTCACTAAAATCTGAGAACTTAGACAATGACGTTAGCAATCATGACGATTAACTAAAACGACAAGAACTGGACAGAGACAGGCAGAAAGACCGACGGTCGATAGCCATTTTCTGAGGTCTAACAATGTGTAAATGATTGCATTTATATGAATTATAAAATTATATAATGTAATACTCAGAAATAAAGATTTTCAATATATATAAAATAATTAATTAATAAATTAATAATTATTTTCAAATTATTTTTATTTAATTTAAAATGATTTTTATGGAAGAAATAATTCTGAAATAAGTAGTACAACATTATAAACATTATTTTACATGTATCGAAATTCATTAAGGAAATCTATTTAAAAATGAGAAATATAATTGAGATGAAGGGAAACATTTTTATATAAAGTGAAATGCAATTGAAAACCCTTTAAAAGTAAGACTCTAATTATTAATTGCAATATCAAATGAAAGAATTAAAAAAAAACAATTAATTCTAAACAATTAAATACAAATTATAATTCTTCAGTTTCGCATTTTATTATAGTCACTGCAATAATTGTGCAAAAATTGGTTAAATTATTAACTTTTATTAATTTTCTGCTTGATAATGCCATTGTATTGACGAAACAAATGTAAGGGTATTTCTATAAAAAATTCTATTTAATTCGTTAATATAAAGTAAATAAATTTTCCTCCTTTATCGAGTTGAAGTAAATATTTTTATCGAGGACAATTTTAAATTCAACACTTTTAATATAACTGTTTATTTGTTTAACTGCCCAATAACTTTAAACCTTTCGTGCTCAAGTCAAAGTATCTAAATTTAATGTTAATTTAACATTATATAAATATATTTATTACCTTATTCGGTTTTTATTAATGCATTTATGGAAGAAAAGCTGAGTAACTTTATAACTTCGATTACCTGTTGCGTTTATGAAATACATACAATTCCATAAATTCATTAATGAACAACAAATAAGAAAATAAATATATTTTGGGCAGAAACACCTCAGGCCGATGTCTCAGGATAGACAAACATTTATTTTGGTGGTTTTAAAATGTAACTGAATAAAGAAATTTTATGTATATAAAAATAATTTTCAATTTAACTTTCTCTGATACTGAAATTATACAAAGTTAAAGTGTTCATTACTTCAAATGTTGAAGGTCTTTAGTTGAAAAGCTTAATTAAACAACATTTTTACATCAAGTAAGATAACAATAACAATTTAAATGTTATTCAAATCGATTCCTTTATGCGTAGTTAATAATGAATGTTCCGTCAATATTGTACTCCGACCGACGCAGAGTCGTCCTCCTGATTTGTAAAAGCCCCTTTTCAAAGCAGCGATAACATCACGGATTTAATTAACTTCCCCGATCTTAAACAAGTCGACCGAATTGGGAATTGCGGAGGAAAACCACTGGGGAGTGTTTATTTAAAAGAATCGATGACATCAATTCCTTTGTAGCTGAGAAAAGCCAGCGACGAACAAAGGGCGATTTTCATTTTGTAATGAATATAACAGAAAAAAAATAGAATAAGGGGAAAAAGCTCGGGCTACCTTATATATTTTCCTTTGCGTTTGTTGAAAAAATATCAGATCGTGAAATATGTTTTATAAATGGATGAAATGAATGGTTTTTATCGTAAATATAATTCTGTTTTTAAAATGAATGAATGGAGTAAATACATATTTGAAAAAAAAAAAAATAGAAAAATGTGCCCCATTGATTTAACGACGATTTAATTACTCCACAATATCCACCAATTATATGATGAATTTTTCATTACACAATTTCTATATATTTCGATTTTATAAAATAATTTAATCCAGTAGCAATATCCGTCAATAAATTTAATTTCAAATGTCAAATACCGACAAACCCGTTCCAGTTAAGTACCGTTTTGTAAAAATAGATAGTGAGACCTTTGAAAATGAGACCATTACGGATGTTGAAACGCCTACGAAGAATATCACCCTTAATTTGCTGCCAGTGAAATCCCAGGAAAAATAAGAAACGGTTTGATTTTGATAAGAAAAATTAATGAATATTTTCTTATAATTTTTGATTATATATTTTAATGTAATACAATAATGAGTAATTATTTAATACGAGTAGAAAAAGTATAGGATTCAACTCTTGAGAAAGTCATTATTCACTCAGATAAATTACATCACTCGTCTATCTTATATTTATCTTCTTGAATGACAGCTAACTTTCATAGTCATTAAACATTATACTAGTTTTGAATTAATTCAATAGTTATTAAATGTTTTTTCAATAAGAATTAATTAAAATTAACAAATTCAGAATATTTAATTAAAACACTTGGTTTATTTCACTTATATTTTCTTCGACGAGTTTCGACCATTGGTGATAATAACCGAAGGTCGAACTAGTCGGAGCGGAGAAATGTACAAAAAAATCACAAAAATTTTAAGAGGTATAATTTTATCGTCATAATGACTAATGCGATAAATCTGTATAGACTTCTATTCAATAACAAATGTGTGGTCGAAAAACTTGATAAGTGCGCTGTCTATAAAATTAAGTGCGTTGGTTGTGATAACATACATAGGTCAGACTGAAAGAAATTTTAAAACACGCTTAAAGAACACAAAAAATAACAATAATTAATAACAAATGTGATTTTATGATAGCTTGAATTTGTATAAATAGCTATTTACAGATTTGTTGTACAATCCTCCCAGAAGATGACTAATGGTCGAAACTGGTCGGAGAAAATATAAATAAGTGAAACAAATCAAGTGTTTTAGTTTCATAAATAAATATCCTGAATTAGGGGTTAAATGCGAAATTAATTAAATTAATTAAGCATAAAAGAGTTATTATTTATGCTTAATTAATTTATTATTACAAACTAATCTTATTAATGAGATTAAATTTATCAAGCTTCCTAATTAAAAACATGTAATAAACTCCATCATTTTCTTTACTTTAAATTTTATTCCCTTTTTGAAAATTTCCATGATACATTTGAGGATATGACCCGTGAATATGGCTCTTTCCGGCGGATAAAGTTTATCGTGCCGATGGATAAAATCGACTGTAATTAAAAGATAAGCCCTGCTTTTGATAGGAATTCCATTTTGTGTTTGCGCATTTATAATTAATAAATTCTTTTGAATGAAGGTCTGCCCGAGTCCCAAATCGCCCCATCTTTCTCTCGATTATATTCCACGCTAATGGGATTAAAAGATAATATCCCTCTTGCTTTAATAGGCGTTAAAATTGAATTGGATTTTATATCAATTTTTATATATATACCGCGATGATTATATCAACATATCAAAGATTGATTTACGTTGGATTAATTTAAATCAATTGATAAACACGATTAAGATTTAATAATAAGTAAGCATAATTTTTCATTTCAGTTTTTTGCGAATTTCGAATTGTCATGTTAATTATTTTTTATAATCTACTTTTATAGTATATGACTTTCAATAGCATAGCAGTTTTGTGTTTAAATAAAACACAAAATAATTGAGATATAATTGTTATTGTAAAATTTGGCTAAATCCTAGATTCTGTCCTATACTTCAACCCCTGAAACAACAAAAAAGAGAAACAACTCCTAAGATTATCAGCCATCATAAAAACATTCCTTTATAGTTTTATTCTATAATAACAAAATAAGAAGTATTGGACAGAATCTAGGATCTAACCTAAAATTTATTTATGTATAATGCAATACACTTTATAAATTATTATTCTTAAATGGCCATCGACCATCGTCTTTCAGCCAAGGGTCCTTGTCTTTGTTATGTTAGTCTGTTAGCTGTTGATGAATTTGGAGGCATAGTCGGTTTTATAGGTCATGAATTACGGGATTTGTGATAATTTTGTAGAATAATTGGTTGCGATTTAGGAATATTGGGGTTATAACTATATTTTCGCAAAGAGGTGTTTTTGAAGGGTTATGAAGGTGATTGTTGGGTGACGTTAAGGTGCGAAGGGCTGAATGTTCGGCTACATCTATATTATTAAGGGTTGGGAGGTGTTGGATGTGGATTGCACCAGACTTCAGAAGGGAACGACAGATAATTCACATATTATATTTAACTATGAAATTCAATCTTTTACATTTAACCAAGATGTGTACATTTGCAACGATTTATTCTTTGGAGCTAACTTTTAAGCACTCTTGCAAACATATCTGCTGAAATGAAATTGAGCTTCACAAATGTTGTTGGTTTGATGGCATCGACTTATGACTTAAGAGTCTATTAAAAAATAGAATGAAGTTAAATCGCATGATTGAGACCGATCAGACTCAAGATTACAGGATTGCTGAACATTACCTGCGATATATCAATCGTTTGACCAGCTGTGTGATTTCACCGGTTGCTCGATGTCAAGTCCATCCAGTTATTGTGAAAATTCTTTATTGAATTTCTTGAGAAACTGCCTTCATTGGTATAAAGAATGTGTGCCAGAAATTGAGTGTTTAGAACTAATGTTTACAAAATCCATTGATACGTGGAGGAAAATTAGCAGATAATAATACCTGAATGCGTTGAATGTGGTATAGATATAACAAATTATCCTTATCTATTCAATGACTTACATTCAAGGTATTTCGCATTGTATTACCAGAATCTTTGTTTATCATGTCCAGCACATTTTGTATAGTTGTATCGTTCTTACTGTCATTACTCTTCCTACACCTCCACATTGTTTCAATGTGCTTGTTTCATGAAAGTGTGGCTGAAAGTTTTGGAAGATTTTTCGGTCAAGAAACTGTATTGAACAGTTACAATCGTCTAGCTTGTAATGAATTGCCATCAACAAATCAATGTATAAAATGCATCCTAGCCATCGTTCGTATTGTGAATCGTAATATAAGACTTCACTAACTATTAAAGACACGTCAAACAGCCAAACGTCACTCAATCTAAGGTGGTTAAAAATCCACTTGTAGATATTTTTTCAAAATTAACAAGCTCATAATGATGTTCGAATGGAAGTACAACAGCAACTAACATTTATATGCAAGCAAACAGTGTAAAGCAAGTGTAATCAAGTATATTAAATTAATATGTATACGTACTTTTAAGAAGCTCTAAACAACATTAAATTTCCCAACTACATCCTTCCCCCGGTGGAAGCGAGTAAACAATTAAAGGGCGCCTTCCCGCCGATCCCTTACGAGAGAGGAGTGAAACTTTTAAGTATTTACAACACCGTCCGTACCTGAAGGTAATAGACTACGGAATCCGCCAATAAACATTATTTTCAATTACCGGTTTTACGGCGGCGAACGCGAAATAAGAAAAATAACGCCGAACCGTCTCAAAGCCCGCAGCCACTTCCCGGCCGCCAATTCCGACCCACCCCCGAAAATTACACACTCCTCCCCGAGCCGTTCCTCTTTCGGCCCTATAATTTGCAATTTAATTCGTTCGATCGGATCGAATAATTAAACGCCACTTACGCTTATTAATTAGATTCTTAATATTAAATAGTTCTTCGATTGTAATTAGCGGTTGCCTTAAAACTTTAATGGTGGGCTGCGAGCGGCGGGCGTTGAGGAAATTAAATGCAGATCGCCAGATATGAAAACTATCTGTTTTAAAGGTTGTTTAGGAACGAATGCGGAATTTGATATTAATTTTAAACTCCATTAAAACGCTAATAGAGTTTTGAATTAATTATAAATTTTGTTCTTATTTCGCAACAATATTTGTAGAGATAACGAGTTTACATATTCCACGATTTAAAATCAATCAATAAATAATTATTGAAACAGAATAAGTGATCGTTTTAATTTGTTTATAAATAAAATTTTTCTACATTCTATTTAATACAAAAAAGTATATAGAAGTAAACAATCGCTATAATGTTACAAAAATGTATATTAATACATTTTTGTAACATTATATCGGTAGAGCTATCTTATTAATTCATGATGATTTAATTAAAATTCTCTCCTATAACGTCCACACTTATTACCTGATTTTATGATAGCATGAATTTGTATACATATTTAGTTGTTAAAAAAAATTGTACATTCCTCCCTGAAGATGACCAATGGTTTATATTTTCTCCAATAGTTGGAGAAAATATAAATAAGTGAAACAAACCAAGTCTTTTAATTTTAATTAAATCATCCTGAATTAATTCAAAAATATTTCACCACGGGTTAAGTGAGAAATTAATTAACATAGAGCTCTTATGTTTACTATAGAAGAACAATTCGCCCAGGTAGTTAACATCTCTATAAAAGTTCTTAGATTAAGGGTAGAGTTGGCAGCCAATACGATATGTGTTGTGAGCAGAATAATTGCTCAGTAGAAGAATAACGCATTATCCATTGAAGGAGAGAAATTTCGCGAGGTACAACGCACGAAGCAAAAAAAATTGCTGTCGCGTATTTTATTAATCCATTTGCTGAGGTGGATTGTTTCTCTTATTCTCCTTTATCTGTCTTCACAGGTTTGAGTGCGTTTGTTGTTTCTTTCCATTCTTTGTCCGTGCGTCTTTTTCTATATTTTTCTGCCAGCTTCTCACTGTTTTCTTCTTTTTTATATTATTCATTTAATAACCGTTTATTTTGACAATGACGAAAATACAAAATCCAGGCGGAAAGACCACCGGTCGATAGCCAATTGGCAAACTCTTACAGCATGTATTGTATATTTTATGTTATATGTAGGCGTTGTAGTACGTTTGTCAATAAAGATTATGTATATATATATATATATATTCATTTAATTATATCAGTGTTTTTTTCTACTCATTATGTGGCTTGCCCACTTCAGTCGTTGTTTATATGTCTTATTATGTTTTTTAATGTCAGTTTGTCTTCTATTTCTTTATTTGTCTTCATCCGTCATCTTGTGTGTTTTATATTTGGTCCTAATATAATTGTCAATATTTTTCATTCTTGTATCTTTAGATCTTTCTCTTTCCTGTTTTTTTGTGTTCCATACGTTATTACTGGTCGTATCAAGGTCTTATAATTTTTATTTTTGTTGATTTGTTAACTTGTTAGCTTTGTAATAGTTTTTTATTACTTCCATATATGAGCAATTTTTAAGAAAGAGCAATGAAACGATTTTGGAAATAATTGGGGCATAATATTCAAAAATTTTGGATATAGATGGTGTTTAACGGGAAAAAGAATTCAAGCGCCTAATTTCAAGTGGCATCATCAATAATTTGGGCCTATTAGGTAGACGACAGAGAATCGTTGTTCCGTCCACTAAATGAGGGCGAACTTTATGAGAACTGGAAACATATTTTTAAAGAGATTGAACCATTTTCATAACTGTTAGTTTTTGGAATCTTTAGAAAATCTTACAAACAAGTAGCAAAAATAACATCGCGTAGATGGCGCTCTTTCAATTTAACACATATTTTCCTGAAGTTACCCATTGAATCTTGTAACATTTTTCGTAGAATGGCTTCAATTTTTGTTTTGACAGTTTCCTTAAATTCTGGTAATGTGCGTACTTAAACAAGCTATTTTTTAAAAGGAACCAAAAGAAATAAGTCCAGTATTATCAGATAGAAGGGGCAAAGAACATCTCCGAAACTAGAGATTACATTTCCAGGGAAAGCTTGTTCCATCGAAATTCGAGAAGTGTGGACCGTAGCTTCTTGTTAGATCATATTTTTTGCATTGATATGCGACAATGGCGAAGTGCGAGTAATAAAAAAATATTCAACATTTCCACGTAGTGATTTGCGGTATTGCGGTAACAATAACTGCCTGACCGTTATAGTTAAAAAAAAAACAATGTAACCCAATGGATCTGTTTCTTAGTTGCGATCCACCATCCTATAGCTTCGTATAATGTAATAGGTTTAAATGTTGTCTAATACACGATGTTTGCCTTATACAGCCCGGATAAGACAATTATTATAGGAAGTTTTGGTATGGTGTACCATAAATGAAATCCATCAAGCTTGGAAATATGTTTTCAAACCCTTTAAAATACCGCGTGTTGAAACAACGCTGACTATTAATGCCTAGTCAACATCAGATAAACCACTGAAATACATTCCTTAAAGAAAATTGTTTTCATTTCTGGTATTTTTGGCCGATCATTCTTCCATAACGTCCGCGTGATGCTTGCAATTGCATCCGTATCAATTTCCGACGTACGTAAACCGAGAATCCGGGAAATTGTGTAAGATTACTAACCTCAGGAGACTTAAAAAACCGTACAAATGACTTCAATATTATAAAAACTTTACTATTAGATGAAGAATTACACTTGTTTTGTTCCATAATGTTTTTATTTTCAGTTTCCTGACACGTGTTTCGGTCTTCGCAGACCATTATCAAAGTTAAAACTAATTACTAATGAAAAATGTACAACCATATATAGTGACGCAGGTAGTTAATTGACGGACAATCCCGCGATTAAAATGCTGTCGGAAAACAAAACTGTGGAAACAAAAACAAGTGTAATTCTTCATCTAATAGTAATATTTGTTTCCATCAAGAGTGTAGCGCAACAAGTATTAACTTTATAAAAACTTTAATTGGTAGACCTGTTTTGTAAACAGGCAGCAGCTAGCATTGCAATCATAATCAGTTTTGTTGAAATCCTGTGTCTTAGCAATCAACGGCAATGAGCTTGACGTCACACTAATAAAAAAAAACATAACTATGCACTCTGCAACTAATCATTGGTAAATTGTCAATTATCAACGAGCAAACGGGCTCAGGAAAGGAGAGCAAAATATAAAATCTGGATTTTTGTAAATGGCTCGGGCAAAAATACCTTTGGCCGATAGCCCTTATTTGAAAATATATTACGAAAATATTTATTTTTTATATTATTTTAGATTATATACAATGTATTATTTTTCTCAGATAATAAAGATTTTGTAGTATAAATGACCCAAAAATTATGATAATAATATTTATTAATGGAAATTTACTATTTACATAAATATTATACCAAAGATTAATAAAAAAGCAATATTACATGCCATTGCTAACAAAATAGGCAATGGGGAAGAAGAAGGAATCTTCTCCGAATAACTAGACTTTGAACGGTCATGCTAATTACCGAACTATCTAAAAAGCACCAAACAACTCAATAACACCTTTTGTGTTCCGACAGGAGAGAAAGAACGTTCATGATGCTTATGATATTTGTGTGTGATTTACTTATTTAATAAATAATCAACGATTTGTTTCATAAATTTATGATAAAAAAATCGTACCGTCAAAACTATGGACACGGCATGTGTCATTGATTAATTTCATTAAATATCATAATAATGTTATAATTAGAGCATAAAAACTCCAACAACGATGATGACATAATTGAACAAGCATGGATAGCTCGTCATTACTTATTTCTGAGAAATCAAGGAACCGGTATTAAGGCACATATAATTTGTTTAAAACTTGGTGATCGAAATATGAATTAATTTACTTACCGTTCTAGAAAGGCAAAATCATATACGTTTCCCGTTAGCAATCAGTAAAACTCCCAGTGTCTTAGAAAAAAGCTTTGGAAAATAATCAAATACAGCTAAATCGCACATAAAATAACGGTAGAGTTAATTTAATGTGTTTTCAATAATTATTAATTATTTAATCCTCTTCAATCACCCTCAAGCTTCTTCTGGTTGCTGTAAGCCCTTCTTTGAGATCCGTAACCAATGATTTGCTCTAAATCCTCCACAAATTTAGTAATGCTTATGATAAAAATGTTTTTAAAATTATCAAAAATATGCGTTCCCAGAAATCGAAATTTTCTTCTTTAATTTAAATTCCTTCGATAAAATTCTTCTATTATTTTCCTATTTCAATCTAGATGGCGGAAAGATCAGGCAATTCGCATTAATATTGTGTTTGTTTCGAAATGTATTTATATATTTGTATTATATTTTATTAGTTTAATAATAAAGATATTGTTCTGTATTGAATTTAAATTTTCTATAATTTATCATGATTTTATTTATTAATAAGCAGGTTTTCGCACTGTTCACAACTTTTCGCATATGATTAATAAACTCCCAAAACGCCTAATCCATCTTCATCCCCGAGTTTTCCATTCGGGAAAGTTAGTATTTGTTCCATCAGCAGCTAGGTGAGCGGCGCGGCCATCGGGGTGAGCGACGGGGACCGGGGGTCGTTTCTTATTCGAGGGCGGAAGCGGCGACGGTGGAAGGACACGTCGAGCGGCGCTCAGCCTCCCCATATTGATTGAAGTTGGTCCGTTGCGATTTTCGCCTAATTGATTAATGCCCCCCGATCGATTAACGACCGCATCGTTTATGTATTCAATACAGATATTAGTTAGCGTTCAATTTCACACTATAATTAGATCGTTGATTAATATCAATAACGCTTCGAGTGTCCGTTGCCGCGGCAATCAGAATCCGATGTTTCACTGGCGTGTTCCGGAAATTCTAACATATGTGCGCGTTTGCTGTGGGAATCTCTGTAACGATAAACCGTGAGGGAGAAGGGAAAACCATACAGCCTCCCTTCTCCCTCATTCATTCATTCAACAGTCGCTTTATTATTATTCATTATTGCAATGTTTTTATAAAGTAATTTATGTCACCTAAAAAATAGACAAAACAAAGTATCTTATAGGAATTACCAAAAGTATTGAGATTTTTTTTTAAAATGTTTATTTAGTTTTCATGGAATTTTATTAATTATTAAATTTATTTTAACCATTGAATCTAAAATAAGTTTTAATCTTATAATAAATCCCCAAATGGATGTTAGATTGTATTTAGTCGAAATAATAATTAATTTAATTATTAAAACAACATTAATCACAAAACTTGAAAATATGTTTCAACCCCTTTCAACGGCAATATCGCGCGTTGAAACAACGCTGACTAATAATAACTAGCCAACATCAGCACCACAAGATAAATCACTGAAATCAATTCCTTAAAGAAAATTGCTCTCATTTCTGGTATTTCTGGCCGATCATTCTTCCAGGTCCATTAATAACGTCCACGTGATGCCGGCGATTGAATCCGTATCAATTTCCGGCGTACGTAAGCCGAGAGACTGGGACGGAGAGAGAAAGAGTGCGCGCTCGAATCTGGGATGGAGAGAGAGAGACGGACGAACAATTATTAATTAATCGGCTTCCGGATGATTAATTAATAATTGCCTATTAATTCATCTTTCCCGCCGCCTGTGCCATTTGCGAAATTCTGTACTGTAATTACGGACGCTTATCCGAAATATCACCAGGATAAGGGGATTGCAAGCTACACTTGTAGGCAGCACATCAAAGTTGGATGATGTGTTTACGTTTACGCTTAATTGGTTGCTCGTGTTTTCGATTTAAGTACTTCAAAGAAAATTTAGAAAAATAAATAAATAAAAATTTCACAATTTATTATATTACAAATAAATTGAATTTATATATACATACATTTTTATTCAGACTATATAGACAATTTCAACAATTAATTACAATACATGTAGGTGTTAGTCTGTCTGGGCTATCGACCAGAGGTCTTTCTGTCCCAAATTGAATTTAATTAATTAGTTTATTCCATAAAACCGTATATTGATTATATTAGGTCAGGGTAAGATCGCCGCTGATTGCTTACTCACTCACCGCGTGGGCTCCTTGTGTTACCGTAAAGGACAACAGTTGTCCTTCTATTAACCCATTAAAACTTTTTTAGCATTTATTGTAAATGACAAACCCCTTCCCTTTCTTAAGCGGTACAAGTTCTGTCAGCTCAGTCATATGGGCATATTCCAACGATTCCATTCTGATTTTCTTTTAAGCGGAGTACTATCGTGACAAGTGGAGGACAACAAATAGGAAGATCCTCATCCTTGCTTCATCTGCGCTAGTCAATATGTGTTATTCCTACGGAATTCTTATAAATCTCCAAGTTACAATGGTCTGTAATGTTTCCTACTACCATCTTAATATCAATTTTTAGTGCAATTAATCTTTCGCTATGTATTGTGTCAAGTTTCGGGAAATGTTGCCATTTGCATTTTAAAACTCCCTTAATGGCTTTGTAGGACAGTTCCATGAAATAATCGGAAGTTTTGTATCTTTATTATTCCTTAAGACGCTCTCTATATCAATCTGATCTTGTACCCAAATAAAGCACATTGTAGTTTGACTAGCGAATTTTACAAACTCATCGATGCAAAATTAAATTAATCTAAATTTCGACGAGAGTTTTCAATTTTCTTCTTACTTTTGGTTGGAAATCGCTTTTCTGCTTGACTTTTGAGGTAAAATCATCCTTTATTGTTGCATTGATGCCATTTTTGTTAAAATCAAAATTTTATTTTTCGAGATCGATATTTCGATAGTAACTTTAATCCTGAAAATAACTCGCTAATCACTTTTGTTGCAAGACTTTTAGACTTTTTTTGTTTTCCTTATTTTAATCAAATTCAGCCTTCAGACAATGTTTGATTATCCTGGGGCGGATCCGGTGTTTAAGGGTAACATCGGATTTATTTCTTCTATACGCTATTCGTTGAAATGGACCTGCGATTTCCTTAAACCGGCTTAATCCATTCCTTCACCAGAAGCGCCGATTTCTTTTTGTTTGTCAGTGATGTTGGGACGACTCCCATATCTTCTCCTTTTTTAGAACCAGCAGTCGTAGTTGGTCTCCCAAGGAACAGACATCCGCCGGGTTGACAACCTCAGTAAAACGCGCGACCTATGCCCTCTCTGAAGGATACACCAGGTGAGCTTTTTTTTGGAGCCGTGCTCCGAAACCCGAAGTTACATATCAGCTGGGTCAGCATCCTTTATTGAGCGCACGACTAGAGCTCCCTTTGAGTTTCAAAAGACGACTACTTTTAGACTTCGGGTTACCGTGTACAACGATTTGATGGTAAAGGTTATTTCACCGCCTCGTTATTTTTTTTTATAAAATTATCGACAAAAGTTTTAAATTTTATAGAGCCCTAAAAGACAAATAGCCCTTTATACTTCTCACATTGGAAGATCAGCCAACCATTACTTGCGGCTGTCCAGGGTAAATCTAAAGCGAATTACCGCTATCCTGACAATACTTAAAGCACGTATTTTTAGATTGGGGATTGCAAAATCGTCAGACTTTAGAGCGTGCTGCTTGAAGGACGAAACGAAACTGCGGAGCATATCCTAGGATAATGCCCAGCTCTCAAGTCTAGCAGAAGATCCATAATGTGTGAGGAATATCCAGATATGGGGACAATTAGGGATCTACCGATCTCGGCACTGCTAGCCTTTTTCGATGAGGTGGGCTGGCAGTGCTGAGAAGTGGTGTTTGGTTGTCTGAATGGGAGGAAGCATTGGGGACCTTACTAAACATATGCATGTTTGTGCGTTTGTGCTCACCTTCCACTAAAATGTAACCTCTCACATTTCCTTATTAAATATAATGCTTTTTTTAGACCTCCAAAGTGGTATACCCTCTTAACTATAATTTGTTAGCTCAAGACGAAAACAAAGTTGATTTTTTTTTTATTGGGAGGATAAAATTCGAATCACGTATACATAAATTATATTTACAATAAATTAACGGTGATTGTCTATACAGTCTCACATGGTTAAATGCACAAGAATATAAATAAAATTGAAACCATACTTTGTGTCAATATTATAGTATAAGTATTCGTGTAAAATATAGCGAACATTTTACATTTTTATGTAGTAAAGTAATTTTATATTTTTACTTTAGCTTAATATTACGAGCTTTTAGGGCATTAATTTTTCTCGTAGTAAATAATTTACTTGGCAATAAAGAGTAGTCGAGCGAGAGATGAATAAAAATTTTTATTAAAACTCCGTTTTCCAGGATATTTTGTTGAAAATAAATAATGAAATAAATGTTATGAAGACTATTTTAATGGCGCGGAATACTAATAATGTAATTATTTTTATCTATAAAAATGTAAAGTACGGGCAGTAATAAAACCGCAGTTGAGTATCAAATATGCATTAGTGGATTTTTTTGTAAATCTGCGGCGGTAAGTGCAATAAAGCTCGTTGTGGCGAGGCGCGGCGCCCTATCGTATAATTGAAATAAGCATCTCTGAGTGCGTCCATAAAACGTTTTATGTAGTACCGAATAGATGTCATTGGTGTTTCCTCTAAGGAGCATTAAAAGGGCCGGTGCCAGATAAATACAATTTAAGCATCGGAGGGCATAAAAACTAAAGGCCCTCTCACTAGTATTTATTGTTATGCGAGTAGTTAATGCAGTTATGAATGTGATTGCGGCCTATATACGCTTTAATAAATGTTTTATCTGCTCGGCTGCGCCGTTTCCATAAAGATCGCCCAGAATCAATATGAAGTTTATGTGTACCGCGTGTGTTTCCGCGAGGGGGTTAATGAAGGAAGAAGGGATGATTTTCTGTCTAATAAAATACGTAACAGATTTAACAATTTCGCCTTCCTCCCACCCCCCGTATGTAATTAGATGGAAGCAAGGTGCTGGAGATAATTAAATTTTTAGATAGGGGGGCAGATGATTTTTTGAAAGCCGCAGCATTATTAAACACTCGCTTAATTAATAACCTGGCGCGATATTTCACCAGTGGATGAATATATGAAGCTGATATTAAAGGTGGAAATATCGGATAAAGTTTGTCCGGGGCAAAGGGGTGGGCGCGGGAGGGTCGGCCGGGAGAGCGATAATGCATCCGTCAGCGAGTCGCGAACGCCATCTGTTATCGCCGTCGGCGTAACGACGTAATGAAGCGCCCCGCTCGGCCGTTCCCCATAACTAACACTTAATTAACACCATGGGGTACTTTTATATGAATCCATAGACCTGATGGATGCTCGTTCCGAACATCCGTCCCGAAGCCGGAAGCGGGCCCCCCCATTAATTTTAATGTCGGCCCTATTAAATTTGTTCCAATTGTTATTATGGGGAGTTAAATTAAATGTTAAGATTGACTTACGGGAACCGCTGAATATTTATGGGCGTTAATACGATTACGCTTATTTACCATTTCCCATTAATTGCTAAATAAGTTATTCGCTTATTCCGTCGCCGCGACGCTGCTCGAATTACCATATTCATTCGCCGATAACTTCATTCATTACTCAACGGAGGTGAGGTAGCTTTCATCCCCAAATATCAACACCGGTTGACAGCAGAAACAACCCTTTGCCCTCCCTTGTCACTAAATTAATTTATTCAGGTGTCTCGGAATATCATTTGGATTTCATTTTAATGCGTTTGCTTCAGATATGTAATAAACACAACATCATTTTCACTTCATTAACACTATAACATTTACAATTTTTCACTTCTATATTCACTAAAATAAATTATAAAATTCCATATAGTAAGAAAATATGAAATAATGCACTTAATTATTATTTCACACTTTTATAGGCAAATTTCATTTTTCTATATAAATCGTCTGAAGAAGTGAAGATTTAAATTAAATATAAAACTCCCGTCGTCAATAGCCATTAGACTATATTGTTTATACATCTTGCAATTTAAACTCATTTATTTGTCAACAAAAATATAATGTATTATAAGTATATAATGTAGGAAACAAATTCCGATAGTGCACGAATTGGAAAACAGGTAATGAGAATGTTTTAAAGGTTTTACGTTATATCACGCATTTAAAAATAATTGATTTTTTAGTCTATTTCCAAGCTAATTTCTTTAATATTTAAAGAAATTGATTTGAATTTTTTAGAAAGGCGTATCATTAACGATAATATCAATGTCTAAGATAATAATAGATAATTATCAAGATTATTATTCATTACAATAATCTTTCCAAGAGGGTGGAAAATATTTTAATATCTTCCTCTCCGAATTGTTTTTAATAAATTAATTGAGCTGAGCTGTATAAGTTTCGACTAGTTGCATTATATTGTCTTTATGGTGTTAACATATAAATAATTATCATTTAAAATACACATTTGTAATGAAATTGTGAATTGGCTATAGACCAGAAGTCTTTGGGGCTATTTTCGTCTTATTCTTGTTATTTTCTACGATTCGTATCATTTGATGAAATAAAATAATAGAAATAGAAAAGAGTACCCTTCTTACCAAATTCTGCATCCCTCGCAACCTTAATATCCCTCCCAAGCATAAACACCTTTCTGCTAGAAATCATCAATTCATCACTCATTTACGTGACGGTTCAGCTGGCTATTAAAGTTCTTATTTGCTAATCACCATAAATTCATGACAGGGCAGAAAGACCTCCGGTCGATAGCCCATGACAGACTACTAACCCATCAATATGTATTGTAAATATAAATATTTGTAAAGAATTGTAATTCTGCTGTCCGAATAAAGATGTTTGTATTTATATTTACTCACATGGTCACAAATAAACATTAAAACAACTACTTCCCGGTCAAATACCCCGCCTGACTTTGAATTAGGTGATGTAATATGTGCTGCTGCATATCAATAAAATATTGCATAATGCGACAAAATTTAATCCGAGAAAAAATTAATGCAAAAACAACAACAACGTTACTTAATATAAGATATCTGCAAACACGTGTTTCGGGAACTTAAAATTCATTTGGTCAATTTGTTTACTGCCATTGAATCATCACGTCACATGAAGTTCCTCCGAAATTTGTGTTATTATTATTACTTTTTTATCCTCGACCATCGACTTTTTTAATAACACAAATTCTGGAGGAACTTCGCGTGACGTTATGATTCAATGGCAGTAAACAAATTGACCAAATGAATTTTAAGTTCAAACTTGATACACATGAAAATGGTTAAAAAAAAATGAAACGTCATTAAGGTACTTTTAAATGTCGCAATATTTAATATTAAATGAAACTTTAAATAAATAGACGTTAATGATATTTCCATGATTTGTACTAATCTATTATCAATTTATTGAATTAGTACAAATCATAGAAATATCTTCCACCGAAGTAAAAGAATTATTTACATTATATGATTTTGATATTATACATAAAACGTGATTATCTTGTTCTGAATTTAGCTATCGATCAGAGGTCTTTCCGCCTAAAAAGTGTATTATTCGTCAATGAATAAATAAAGACAAGATATCTCTAATAGCATTAAATGCCGGAGGCTTTTTCCATATTACCGCTTTAACGAGAAAAGATAAATAAATAATGATTTAGAGTTAAATGCTGGTTTACTAGTAGATAATCGATACACAGTGGGGAACTTGAATGATATGGTCGGCTAATATTTTAAATTCATTATTTTATTAAATTATAATTACATAGAATATGTTCTAGAAATATATTTTCTGATGAATAAAACCTAAAAGCATTTTCATGAATACAGAGTCGCTCGTATATAATCTTGTATATAATTAGGTTTTTGAAGGAATGCATTATTACCTAAATTGCTGCTAAATTGAGTTGAGCTAGTATATGAATCTCTGCAAGAACTTCACTGGCATTATGGAATTATTAAAATTTATTTAGATAGGAGTTCAATTTTCTTCTCTGTAGTATGCTGACTGAAATAAATCTTTATTCTTTTGTCTTTCCAATAATTTCTGTTAAGTTATTCCAAATCAGCAGATTTTCAGTATTCCATTTTTTTTGTTTTACACTTAAATTGTTCAATACTTTTTTGTTCCATAATGCCATTCTCTATTCATGTTGGTATTTTTTTTTCAATACCGTGTTCTTCATTCCTTTGCTATTTTTTTACGACCACAAGCGCGAGAACACGTTGGGGAATATCCAATAACTTAGCTTTATTATTCTATTTACCTGTTATATTTATTTTGCATATTCTGAAATATGTTTTTGAATTATTAATATATATAAAGAAATAATACCTTTCCTTCAGCCAGCATGATACCGAGAAAAAAAGAAATAGATTCCTATCCAAATAAATAATAATATTAATTCGTAGTGCCAGTGAAATCCTTGCAGAGATTGACATACTAGCTCAACTCAATGAGTGATATTGTTTTATTTGAGGTTTTGACAGGGATTAAACATCGATCCATATTTCAGAAAATTAAATAATATCCATAAATGCTTATTTCGCTAAATGTATATTTCAGAAATTTTATCACATATAAAGGATTGTTGAAAGGTAAACATATAAATAGTTGTGCTACATAACTATTAGATTTTTATATAAAAATTGTTGAAAGGATAAAAATTCTAAAACATACATTAATCCCAGTACTAATTGTCATGATTTGATTCTGATATGAGAATTCATTCTTGAATCGTATCAAAATGAATAAAATAATTATAGATTATATTGCAAACAATCCATAGAACAACTAATAGCAATCCTAGATCGATTCAAGGATTAAGTTGCGACTATTAGCATCGCTATTAGTGAAATAAGTATTAATGGAAATTAATTAAATTGTGTTATTTGTTTAAACAAAATACGATGATTTAAGGTAAATTGGATTAATACAAAATAGCAAAAGACTTTCGGGTGCAATGAAATGAAAAGCCCCGGAGGATCATTACTGGAGAACAATGGAGGGCAGTTTTCCGAGCAATCTGCCGGTTATATTTATCTCATGTCACCTGGCATCGACAGCGTAAGAGCAACTGCCATTTACTGATTGCCTCTCTTGCGGTCCATTGCGGAACTCATCAACGATACACACACATACACGCAAACACACACATACATACGTCCACAAAAGAATGTCTGCGTCCGCAGCAAATGCAAGACACTCCAGAAAACCCTTTTCAGTACATATATTTTTTCCTTCAACGGCGTCGATTTGTCCCCATTGTGTGCACCAGCAGCAGCACCAGGGTCCAGTGTTTGCTTCCGTTTTCCAGCATCGCTCGGATGCGTCCGCACGGCCTCCAGGATCCTGGCTAATCCGCTTGTGTACATTAAAAGGGTCACTTCCTCGTTGTATGGCGTGACGGGATGCGAACAGTTAATTATGGGCCCGGATGACTGTTATCACAGATAATGTCCTTATTTCGGAACGCCGAAACTTTTTGCTCAACTAAGAGAATTTATTTAATACTTTTACACAAAAGACATATATGTTTTAAGTTAACAACTAAATTTTAAAAATAAATATTTGATGCTATTAATGTTATTTTATCTTCACTAGAAGAGTCTTATACTTTCTTTCATCTGAATCCATATTTATTGTTATGTATTTCTACATTAGAATATCCCGATCTTTCTAGGCTTAATTTCTTTCAACATAGTCAATTATTATTTTAGATTTTGAATATAAATAATGCATTATCGTTTGCAGTTCCTTCGATGTGAGCAAGATTGAAGGTCATACGTTTCAGGCAGATCTGTACAATTTGGTACATCAATAAAGATGATGGATGGAAATGTTCCTGTTGGACAACAACTACAAATTATTATCATAATAAATTTTATATATTGTATACTTTTTCCTAATTTATCAATTGGTAAATAAAAATAAATATATTTTATAAGATTTTTTTTATAAAATAATTAAAATAAATATATTAAGTTTATCTGGTTTGTGCGTTGTTGAAAATCATGAAAACTTAAATAAGCACCTTTCAGACAGACAATCCAATTTCCAACGAGGCAAAAATCGTCGCCGGGCGTATTGTGTGTCACTTTGGGGAATATTCGGGAAAATCGCGAGTTTAAAGTGCGCCGCGGAGTGGCAATCGGGTAATCCCCTAAATCCGCCGAAAAGCCCCCGTCGGTGTTTTGAATAAGTTTTGTAACATGCTTGTTTCCGGCATCCGGCGGAGTAAATAATAATAAAAAAAGACAGGACCCGTGCATAAGATACCGCACGGAAACTTCAGGAGAACGACTCGGCGCGACGACAATGAAACGGATAAATCGCAAACGCGAAACTTGCCCGTGTATTGTTTCTAAGTTTTCACCGAGATAAAGTTTATTAATTGCCAAGGAATGCGTTTCTTTCGGTTTGTTTCGAATGGCTTTGTTTACATAAAACAATGGGATTAATTAATTAATGTTTGCCTTATTTCAAACGAAAATAATCGAATTCACTTAAATTCTATATACCTAAATAAAAAAATGAAAATAATAAATAATTATTATAAGTATTTTCTATTGTGGAGGCTTCTACTTCGTTATACATGTAACTGCAGTCACAAGTAAAAATAAAGTGTTATACAAAACAAAGTTTGGAAGTGTTTTTAATTATCATAATTATTATAAAGAATTAAGGAGTTGACTTAACTTACAAAATAAACAAATTAAATAAAAATGGCTTAGTTCCAAACTATTTTTTAATGATAATGGAAAATAGGATTTATTCATTTGGTCACAGATAATTAAATAAAAAATTTCAAAATATTTTTTTTTCTCTTAGCTTTTTTCATTCGTTCTTTGTTGGCTTACGTTTCATAAGTATTTTAAAACAAATATCCATTAAAACAACTACTTCTTGGGCTTATACCTCTCCAGACATTGAAATACATAATTAATACTTACTATTGCATTATTTATTTTTTTAATGGCCTCAAATATGTGACTAAAAAATTGTAATTTAATCACATATATTTAGCAAAAATCTAAGAACTTCAATAATTTAATGTAGTAAAATTAATAAGTGTTGAGATGCAAGCGATGCAGGTGGACAAATAAGTGAGACAGTTTGTTTTGAGAAAACTTTATTCAAAGCAGAACACAAAAGTATAAAGTAAGTGGAATGGCTTATCGCGCGGCAGAATTTTCTGGCAGATGTATGTAAACAACAACAAAACATTGACGATCAAAATAATTACATTCTAACACTACTCCTTAATTATTTTACAACATAGTTCTTTGAATGTCTTTCGAGAAATGGCTTATTGGTATGGTGTGTTGTCTCGTACAGACAGGTCATTTTTCAGGTTCCTTTCGTCTGTGATCATTCCCTTTTCAAGACGCTTTTTTGTATTTTACCTGGCTCACGGAAATTCCATCCGACCTCACGATTATGTCCATTTCCAGATATGAAAATTTGTTTTGGACGGTTATGCGTAATTTTTAACCTCTAGAAATTTATAGATTTCTTTGTATCCTGCGAAAAGGCCGTTGTCGATGAAAAAAGTGATCAATCCGGCTTTGATTGAAAAAAAAATGTCAGTGTTTTGCAGTCCAACTGACTCCAGGAATGTGGTAATCTCGTTTCATTGCCTGGGTGTCTGCTTTAATCCATAGAGATTTATCTGAAGTTTGCAAACTCTTCCGTTGCTCTGCAGGTGGCTCCTCCTGATAACTACACGGACATCTTACCGAGGTCCAAATGTACCAGGTCCAGTTGCTGGCTTGCAACCCTTTCGTTAGTCGGATGAAATACGCAATGCTCTTGCGGAAGATGCATCCTTTGCACACAAAGTTGTCCCAGTCATCTGTGTAGTCTACCTAGTTGCGGTTGAGGATGTTCTTCACGTATTTGACATTCTTGTGCGTGAGTCTCTCATGCCAGGTCCTGATTGATGTGGTGATCATGCAGTTTCCTGGTGCCTCCCATCACAGCACCATTTTGAAAAAGTTGCCATCTCGCTCCGCTATTGACACAGTCTCGTGTCCGTCTAATATCTTGAAGATCGATCTATCCTTATCGGCTGTCTATATAAAGTTCCGATCAAGAGTTTGGCCGACTGAGAACAAGTTAAAATTGAGCTTCGATTCAAGTACGAATTTATACCACTCAATGACCTTGTAGGTCTCGAGCTCAATACTACCAATGCCGATGGCTTCGAGCCATAACATGTCATCAATCGTAAGATCTAAAGGGCTGTCTAATCTGTCGTATCTTGAGAAACATTCTCTGTGCGATGTCATGTACCATGTAGCGGTGCAATCTTGATACCAGAATTGCCTTGCTTCCTGTCTGGGTTCGAGACTGTTGATTATTGCGGTCGAGAAACCCGTGGTGATTAGAGCTCTCATGTTTGGTTGTCTGGTGTTACCTCTGCTGACACCGTTATTGCCGCGTTTGTCTTCGTCTCGTACAGTCTCTTGCGAAGTAACTCTTGCCTCCGCATGTATTGCAAGAGTAGTGCTCCTTGCAATATGCCTCTTCACGTGCCTTTTTTGTCCTAATTTGAAGCAATTCACTGGTCCGTTATCCTGCCTCGGCGTATATTTCTAGTTTCCTAGCTTCTACTTTGTCTTGGTAAACAAGAAGTTGTTTAAGATTGATTCGCTCAATGCCTGGGAGTCGTTGATCCTATCTTCTTCCAGCCCTAGTCGCTCCAGCTTGGTCCATGTTGTCCCATGTAGTCCGGAAGTGGTAGAGCTTCGGTGGAAGTATCTTCAGGACATTCTGCCACGCGACAAGCCATTCCATTTACTTTATACTTTTGTATTCGGCCCTGAATAAAGTTTTCTGAAAACAAACTGTCAGACTTATTCGTCCACCTGCATCGCTTGAAACTTAACAGGTTATAGGCCCAGGTCGCATTGAAAAGTCAGACATGAGAAAATTGAGAGAAATAAAATTCCAAATTATATCAACTCATTAATGCAATCCTAAATTCTTTATATAAAGGAACATAGTATGTAGTGTGCTGTTTGATTTAGCAAAGGCTTCACGGAATTTGAGGAATTTGAATTCAATTTTAATTTTATTTAAATTCTGGAGTACAATCTATGAGATTAGACGATGATAAATGCAGGAAGTAATTTTTAACCTGACTCAAAATGATATTGTAGTAATTTGAGCCCTCATCACCATTTATCTAAATGATATACTCTTCCATATTAATAGAAGAGGATGACTGTAGTTTACTACTCTTTGGCCAAACATATGTCAATATCAGTAGTAAAAATACAAAAATATCTTTAACAATTACATTTTTACAAACATTGAATATATACTCTAAAATGAAGGTTTATTTGTATTGGGCAATCGACTTTCTGTCCTGGATATTTTTTTATTCAGTACGTTCTTTTAATTGGCGGTCAGTAAATGGTCACGTTTTAAAACAACTGACCGGTGATTATAGAAGGAGATTGAGGTTTGAACAAACAATTGCAGTCGTGTTTAGAATAACAATTTTCGGAGCTAAATATAAATAAAGGGAGGCAGCTAAAGTTTTAGTAGGCAATCGTGTAGTTTCTTCGATATAATTCCTGTTCATCAACATTTTCTTACCAACTGTAATATCATCAAATTATAATTTGTAAGAAATGTACCTTTTTCTGTTTCCATATATTCCAAATTTCGTCTGCCAGAAGTTTGTACTTGTTAATATTTTCCTGCGAGATTTCATGTTATGCGTATTTGGGATGGCGATATCTATAAGGTATGTTATATCTGTTCCTTTATCTGTCAGGATGATGTCTGGCCTATTGTAAGGTATGCTCTTGTCTGTTATGATGCTTCGGTTCCAGTATAACTTAGGTGTGTCATTTTCAAAGACGTTGGCCGGTTGGTACTCATAATATTTCATTGTATAAGTTTTTAATAATGAGCTATATTTCGATCTATTATACTAACGCTATTTTTGTAGATAGCTTGTAGGTGCCAATTCTGCACATGCAGCAGTACGTGTTGGATGGTTGAGGCGTTCCGGCAGCGCCTGCAGCTGTGCACAATATTTGGCTCCTTTAATATAAATTTGCGGTAGTAGCTTTGACAGTCCATCACCGAACTTTGTCAGGGGAATACCCTGGCTGATCACAATCAGCAAGGGATGCTGAACCCGGTTGTTTTTTTTTTTTCGTTTGGGAGGGGAATGAAAGGCAGGCTGCAAATGTGCAGTCGTCGATTTTCAGGAGAGAGCATCAGTCGCACTATCAGCAAGGACTGACCCGCCCAATGTCTAACTTCGAGGGACCAGCGACGGCTGAGTTGGCGCTGAGAAGAAACAATCTAAGGAACCCAACTCAACATCGACGTCGCCCCAACTTCAGACGGGACCTTGACGAACCTTAAGAAGATCATTTCTATGAAGGGAACTTCCGCGGCAAAGTCCGCGTTCCTCGAACATAAATCTTTCATCATTTTAAACCATCCATCATCACCCTTCGAAGGAGGAAAATAAAATACCCCAAATAAACTGAACAATCAGAGCGAACAAATTGGGTCTTCATGTATACTTGTCATAGCCTGATGGTTGAAACTTTTTAAGAGGAAGAAAACAAAAAAAAAGTAGCTATGACTTGGTGTTGGATCGCGATCATAAAGCCCTTCGTTTTATTGAATACGTCCGCCTGAGTCAGCCATTTGTTCGACGCTTTCTGATCGACAAACTTATAGCTGATTTAATTTAGCTAACACCCATGTATTGCTTTCCCAATCAAACCAAGCTTGCACTTATTGTTTTTATTATTATTATTGTTATTCTAAAAAAATATTTATTTGTATAAGTATTATTAGCCTCTGAAATATTTTCTTAAATTTTCAAATTACACTTTTCAACCGCATGAAGATTTTCTAATTATACGTTTTTACATATAACTAATTTTTCAAACAATTTTATACCGCATCTACTTCATAAATCCTAGGATTTCTTATTTAAAAACATTTCTTTAAATGTTACGACTTAACTGTTTCAAATGTATTTTTGAATGAATATAAAATGATCAATATTACCAAATCCATAAAAGTTGTAACGGCTAAAGTGGCGTTCAAATCTCACCGAAAATTACGGATCATTAGCCGCGAATACATTCGATTTAAACAGCGAAGGGCGACAAAAAAAGAGAGCGCGCCCTATCAGCCAGCGAATAACGCGCAGATAACGGCCGCCAATATTTTCATCGGGATGTATCAACAGCGTTTGTAATTTGTTCTGGTGCCTTAAACGTCCCCAGCACTTTATTCCCGGTGAACAGACCGGTGCGATAAGGACGGAGATATTGATGTGCAGACAAACATCCACCGAACGTGTTGTAATCAGGATAACGAATGGCAATATCCGTCCTACAAATCGAATCCAAACATGACGCAAGCTCCGCGATTATCTACGATACTCTCTCGCTCGCTCTAACTATTTATACGATTATGTATGTGTATACACATCCGTGACTTTTTTATTCTGGGGTGGAAGGGTTGAATTAACCCTTTAAATCGTCCTTTGGGATTGTTCTTTTGATGCCGCAATATTCGCTGAATTAACTTCCTGGTTAGGAGGTAATTATTACTTCTCCAGCCGCAATATTGAATTACTCTATTTTTCATTCCGTAGCGACCACTTTTTTAAATTGTTTCATTATTGCAACATAAAATTTATTAAAAAAACTGCATTTTGATTATGAATTAAAAAAGCATTATTTTCACCTTATTTAAAATAAATGGAAAACAGGTTAATTAATTACTGTTTGTAAATTTGTTTGATTACAAACATTGCATTTGAAAATTATATGATATTCAGTGATTTTTTTTTAATTTAAAGGATTAAGCCGTGATTGGTTTAGTCCTGTATATTATTTTCAATATGAGTGTCTAAGTAAGCAAAAATTAAGATTAAAACTAACACTGTGTGATTTGTTCGTTAGCAGTTGTATCTACGAATTGAGACATCGCCTGAATTAATATTAGAAATTGCATTTCCGTGAGTGAACACCACTCAGAAAATCCGGAAACAATAAAAACCAAGCAGTATTAAGACGAACATAAGTGAATCGTGCAGAAAGTGGCTCCCCCTGTGATGGATGCCGCAATCACCGCAATCGTTTCCTCGTCCCGTATATTGCGAGGGCAGTTATCAAAAATGAAGTCCATTCCGAAGCAACGAGGCGAAATGCGACCGCTGATTTACGCCCCCCACGGCAATAAAAAAATATCCCGTTCGCCGCGGAAGCGGGGGCAAGAAAAAAAATCGTAAAAAATAACAATCTTATTAAACAAGAATTATGTTAGGGAAACTGAGTGGGGAAGGAGGGTTGTTCTAGTGTGGATGACAAGATATTCAATTAAATTACCGCTCACCTTTTATGCATTGTTTGTGCGTGAGGTAAGGGGGACGGGGAGGCGGCTAAGTTTTCCGTAATCTCGGTGAACTTTCGGAGCTGGATTTATGTTTTCGTGTTATTTTTGTTACGGAGGCAGGGAAGGTAATAAAGTTTGTCGTTAACAAAATAAAGGGAAATTGAAATTTATAACTTTGACTTTGCATGCGTTTCACTTCCGCGTTTAAATTTCTAATCTGGGTTGCTACACTGGCTCTGATTAGAGTTCGGTGCCGAGTTGAAGCGCGCGCTTTTGTTCGGATTGCTTCGAATAGAAGTTTCGGTGATTGCACTTTTAATTTCATTACATTTATCGTATTAACAATTATTTGATTTTGCGCATTTACTACGAAACCCAGCGTTAGAACGTTTACATTTGTATGTAGAATGAATGTATCATAATCCTTGAAAAACATTTTCTTGTTAAATGTTTAAAATGTAACCATAAATAATTGAATTTTGAAATGCAGAGGCATTATGATTTAACACCCCATTATCCATAACTACATCAGATGGCAAATAAACCACACCACTTTATACATCAACAATAATACACTAATTCTCTTTTACCCAAAAAATACCTATCTTCCAAAAGTTACACTTTTCATTAAAGTGTCAAGCATTACCAATGAATACAATAAAGATATTCAAAATAAAATCTTTCCATTTCTAACAAACATTATTTTATAACTATACTCAAGTTCCACAAGTAGTGTGACGCAACTATCAGGTTGTCAAGTGTGATATGGAGCAAAAAATGCATATTATTGAATTCGATTTTTTTTTCAATAAATACTTTTTATTTTTTTATCAAAGTATGCTCTCATATTATCGATACACTTTTGCCATTTTAGAGGTAACTCATTTAGTTCTTTGTTGTAAATACGCCTTTGGCTAAATATGGAATCATCAGGAAGAAGCAAAAAAAATCGAAATTTCCGGAACTTTCGATGACGCCGCGTTTACCGTTGCACGCTCTCTGGAACATTCCAGAGTGATCTTGCTGGTTTCTTCTTTCACTTTCGTTGCAATACAATGTTTGTCCCTTTAATTAATTACGCCTCACAACCTGGGCCGAACGATCACATAATTATACAGTGTTTATCCCATTAATTGATTGCGACTGACAACCACAATTAAACGTGCTTTGCCGAATGATCACATAACTAGACTATGTTTGTCCCGTTAATTAATTATGACTCACAATCATAATTAACCGTACTTGGGACGAACTGACAAACAAATACAATGCGTGGTAAATTTATTTTACCATTATATAATTTTATTTTTGTTTTGAATAAATTAATTCATTAAATACTGTAAACTACATGCTCCGACGTGGTTCTTTTAGTGGGTTTTTCCCAAACATTATTTTAGTGTAAATATAGAGCATTTGAATTAATTAAAGGCGTTTAAATTTTAAAATTATGATGTAACAATATTTAGAGTATTTCATGACTTAATTGAATACATTACGTGCTGCTTATTTTTAATTTCATTCTATGATTTTTATTTATTATCCGATGCCATTAATTTTTTTACACAATTATAATACGGTAATAACTGAAAATGAATATTTACAGAAGTAACAAGACTAGGGTAATAAACTTTCGGTTTACAATTAATCACAACGTAGAGCCTGAAGCAAATTTTAAATTTGCA
This sequence comes from Philonthus spinipes, assembly GCA_963082785.1. Classification (NCBI taxonomy): domain Eukaryota; kingdom Metazoa; phylum Arthropoda; class Insecta; order Coleoptera; family Staphylinidae; genus Philonthus; species Philonthus spinipes. The sequence goes on from OY720303.1 coordinate 21,868,300, forward strand.
CAATACCGGGGGTCCAACTGTTTCAATGTTTTTCAAATTGATTTCTTTCTTTGTTTTTAACAAATGTGTCTATTAGTTTAATACCGTAACTGTTATTAAACGCAGTGTTTTAGTTCTGCTTTGAAATTGTGTTGTAATATTTCAAATAGGGGTCATGTGTAAATTTATGAAATTGAAATAATTATTACAATTTTTAATTAAAAAGAATACAAGAAATTAATTCAAAATACTAAATTAAATACAAAAAAATCTTTCAATTAAACTGGAATTTTAAAGCAATTCCATAAAACCCAAAGACAGTTAATATAACTCGCACGCGCGTGTCCTAAATTAAACTGAAAAATCTACAAAATCCGTTAGGAATGAAAGCGAGTTATAATCTTGAATAACGAACATGACCAAATATGGTAATGTTAGTTTTAAATGCGACGAAAGCATATTAAGGAAGGGGAATATATAAAGTCAGAAATTATTATTCAAAAATTAAAGATTTGTCGTCAACCCGACGGATGTGTTAGGTCGGTATTTCTGATTTTCATACACTTTAAGTTGATTTAAGAAGAGTTAAATTAAAGGTGATTTAAAAGATAAATAAATACAATTGAACACACAATTGAACGCACCATAATTACGTGTAGGGTCGTGCCATGTGAAAAAAGGAAGGAGTGTTCTCGCTGGTAAATGTATCGAATGTACCATATTAACGTGTAGGATCATGTCATATGAGAAAAAGAGTGTGTGATCCTACACTGACTTGTAGGGTCGTCCTGACTTTACTAGGGGGAGTATTACCCTGTGGTATGGTAGTGCTCCCACTAGTAAATTTATCGTACGAATCGCAGCAACGTGTGGGATCGTACCGTGTAAGAAAGTAAGAAAGTGCTCCCGTTAGTGAATTAGCCATTGACGTATAGGATCGTTCCAAACAAGGACTACAAAATCATAAAGATTTAAGTGAAAAGAATTGATCATCTAGGTATGTAAAGATTATTACAAACAAAATAAGTAAGGAGTTCGAAAGTTAAAGTCAAGTACTCTGGGAATCGTTGCTTTCAATGCGGAGCATTCTCTGATTTTGAGAATGCACATTGATGATGCACATGGCTCCAATTAAAATTAATCTTAGGAAAGAATAAAAGGGTGGGTGGGTGAGAAAACTGTAACGGTAATATTTAAAGCCATTTTTTTTATTTACCGTCTACATTACGCCGTTTTGAAAGAAATAACGACACAATAAGTATCTATAATGCAATCTGACCATATAATTTATGAATTACTACGATAATCAACACAACGTAAGTAATGTACAAATTTTGCTATTTGACAATACCGGTGGACGAACTATTTCAATGTTGATTAAGGGGAATATGTATAATTATATGGATTAAGGAGTGAAAAGTGCTACATTTAAATTTATGCTGTGTGTTAGATGAATTATGTATTTCTGTGTTGGCAAAACCATTTATTTCTATAAATCTTAAAATCTATTTTATTGCCAATTCTAAATATGCTTAAGTCCAGCAAATTTATATTATATATTTTATAACATAGATTTCCTGGACTTAACCTCAATTGGTGTAGTGAGCTGGATATTATTACTAACGGAGTTTAGAAGATATGTGAAAAGTTTAATTTGGCGCGTTTTTTTCCTTTCCAATTACAAAAAAAAAATATCAGTAACGTATTAAGCCGACTAAAATATGTTACATGTATTATTATAAATAATTAAATATGTTTCACCATGGGTTAAGTCAGAAATTGATTCAATTATTACATTTCTTGTATTTTATCCGAGATGCGGTTAATATTTTAATTACGTGATATATGCAAACTTTCTGTACCATTATGTAAATTGCACAATAAACACCATTTTATGAATAATTTAAATAAATAAATATAAGGCAGTAAGACCTCCAATTCGATAGCTTAAACAGATTAACACCTAAATGTATTGTATTTATTTTATATTGTTTCGTATTATTTGTATAGCCTGAATAAAGATGTTAGTATATATGTACTAAATTACAATTTCTATTGGCGAAATTACTATACACGATTTAATTTTAAATCAATTATTGGGAACACATTTTACAATAAATGATATAACGAGATATTTTCGCGTTTTCATTAAATATTACATTTGTATGAGCTTCCTCGATTTTGTATAAAATCCTTCCGTCTTTGTAAAATACCATCGCCCCGGCTCAATATTTCCAATACCGTTCCGAAAAATTTCTCCATATTCACTTAATTATATCGACCCTCGCCCGACAATGCCATTCGTCGCTCTGGCGTCTTTTTCACCCGGCACAATCACATCTTTGCGGGAACCAGGGAACGCTTTTACGCACATTTTTCATATTTTTCCGCGGCAGGGGACAGCGAAAATTTCCGTGGAAAGTTTGCGCCTCCATTGAACCGGAGGCGGTGCCAGTCAATTTAGCTAAACGCTTTCAATCAAAACACGAAAACTCAACGCTACAAACTTTTATGGGGATATAATGTACGTGAATAGAAAGTTAATTCCGAATGCAGCGGCTGCCGACTGTACAGCCAAAAGGCCTCCTCCTCCTCCCGTTCGCTGACACCGTCTAAAATCGATCCTGGAATATTTCAAATGGCTTAAAAAAGAGTTTGTTGTATTTTTATATTTATTATTCGCTGTTCTTACAGTATACAAATAGACCTACAAAAAATGCACCAAAACAACATTTTTCAGGTGAAGTGAAAGAATTATTTCCGCCTATTATGTATTAAAAAGAGAGAGATATATACAAACATCTTTATTCAGACAGCAGAATTACAATTCTTTACAAATATTTATATTTACAATAAATATTGATGGGTTAGTAGTCTGTCTATCGACCGGAGGTCTTTCTATCCTAAAGAGAGATATTATATTATTATTTTTAAATAGCTGAAATACAAAGGATAATGTTTCATTAAAAACACTTTTACTAGCGCTGGACAAAATCAAGTAGTAGTACAGTGGTATCGCGATTATCCGAACTAATTAAAACCAGACCGATTTAACTTAGGCGTTAAAAAACGCAGATTTAAAATAAATTAATAAAACTTACTTCTAAAAACTTATATTAAAAGTAACATACATAATAACATACTTAATGAAAACTTCACTCATTACTTTCGTATGTTTCGACTAGATCATCACTTTCATACTTTTCTTTGCCTTACTCATCTCCCATTTTTTTTTATTGATTGAAAAAAATTCGTTATTTTAACTTACAATGCTGTTTTTCATAGGCAATATATTTTAGCTTTTACAACGTTATCATATCTTTTAATAGAAGATTCATTTCTGTTGCTCACTGTAAAATAAAGTTTAAATGTTTGATTGCATCTTTTTTTTGAAATTAGAAATGTAGTACTACTAGTAAAGTAGTAAAGAAAAGTGTTTGTCACTTGACTCACTTAGATGGTCGTTTTCAAGCAATCTGGCATCACCGTCAATAAAATTCAGAGCTGCACCAACATCCACATGAAGTGGATGTTGGTGCAGCATGTTTTGGAGCATTGTGAAAACCCCATCAATTTCTTTTACAACAACTGATTGTATTCTTTGTTTTAATATACTTAAAGGATTTAAAAAATATCCTAATATTTTTTTAAAGAGCTCAAAGAAACATTTCCCCAAGCACTGTGATCTTGTCTGAAAAAGAATTAATTCGTGATGATCGTTACAATATTGCAATGCTTTTACCTCCAAAATACGACTGCATTATTCATTCAGATAATAGAATTGATTTCTATCCGTTTAACTAAGCTTTTCTAAACGGATCTTGTTAAGTGCCTCAAAAGTTTGAAGCATTATCAATGAGAAGTAGCGCCTTTTCAGGCATTGGGAACAAAATGAAACCACTGCTTGAAAGCTGCTGATGTCATATAAGCCTTGGCTGTAGCTTTATAATCAATATGAAGCTGGATTTTCGAGATCTGTGGAACAAAAAAGTTTTACTATCGCCGTCACATATATACGTAGAATTCTCAACGTCATCAATTTTCTACGTATATATGTGACGGCGATAGTAAAACTTTTAAGGCTATATTAGATTACGGAAGCGACGTTACTGTGTTGAGAAAGGAATGCGTGGGACATGTGGAGAAGCGGATGGGCAGTAGACTTCGAGAATTGAAGAAGAAAATCAAGGGTGGTGGGAACAGCTGAGAGACAAGTTCATACACGATCTCACCAAATATTATAGTCTGACCATTAAGATAAACGGATATGATAGGAGAAAATTAAGAAAGCAGTATGGGCTACGTACTACCATAAGATTTCTACGGACGAAATGCCACAACACGACAACAGCTGTGAGAGCTGGTGCGATTGGAAAAGGCCAAGGTAAGTGGGATTCTGGACGCTTATAAGCACAAATCACCGCGGGATCAAAAAGTCAAGAGACGATCTGATAGCGCCAATTCGCATAATAACAACGAGTCACTAAATTTCCTGATATGGAAATTTTCGTCTAAACACATTCACTCCGGAAAAGTTGTGGTTGATGTCGCTACTTATTTGGCCGTCAGCATCTTTAATAATGGTTTCCTAAGCATCGCAAACGTGATGAATGTAATAAGAATCAGAATCGGCAGTACGACGTTTCAGTATTGCGAAGTGCGCCGTCACAAGAAGGCAGATCTGCGGCTAGGAAGGATGCACTGCTTCAAAGTAAGCTGCACAAGGTCGAGGAAGGTGCAATGTATGGTGTCGGCATCATCGATTAATGGTAAGTGCCGAAAACGGTAGAAAAATGTTCTTGAAACTTCAAACGCGATTTCTCAAAATCACTTTTTGTAGATGGGTGTCACGATTGTCAAAAAACTACAATAAACTACGGTGTAGGGAAATTGCAGAGAATATAACTGGCTATGACAGGAACCAATAAAAATGGGACATTTGTCAAAATAAAGATTTTTTATGGGGGTGGCAAAGCAAAAATATGCCGAGTTTTTTTTTTAACTATTTTACAAAAATTGCTATATAGCCACACTCTTATACTGTAAGTTAATTATAGTGAAATCTTTTCCTGATTTATAGTTCCCGAGCTAGAGTGTCACCCAACCCTTGGTGATCGGCGCGCAGCACTACCATTTTGAAGGGAGAAATTTTATTCATTTTGTATGAAAAAAATTGAAATTGTAGAAGAAGGTTAGATGAATAAATTCGCATATTTATTTTTACAGTATCTTTTTTCTAAGCGGCGAAAAATTTATTGAAAAAAAAAAAATACAATTTGTGGTGGCTGCAACTCTAGAGATAATATTGTTGAATCCAATTAATTAATGAATGGTTTAACAGCTGTTGTATCTTTTGATAAGCGTTCGCCACAAATTTTAAGTCGCCTGACTCTATTTTTTTTTTTAATTTCATCCCCTACTAGCATGAAAAAATCAATTCCATAATATTTGGCATACATTTACTTATCTTTTGCTGTTAAAAATTCGGACGAAACAGGTACATGTCGGTTGTGGATGCTTACAAACCAGGAAAGTAGTTTACTCACCATCTTTGGATACTCAGGTTTATTTAATATCTGTCTGTTTCCAGACCCAACATATTGTACAATGAACCTGAAATATACGAACAACAAAAATTACAAGAGGAACGAAATACATCAAATGAAAAACACACACAACAGCAAAAAGAAAATAGCGCGTTTTTACTGACCCTTTGTTTTTACTCGCATTTTTCTTAATGTCACTTTTTGTTGAAGTTCCCACACCATGTCTGAGCGCTACACTTTTTCGGCTAATTCCACGATTATCCTCATTAATTATGGTTGACTTATATATTATGGTTAAAGTGTTAAATTTACGCTTCAACGCCACCATCGTAAACCAAACTGTCCGACGGCCACGACTAAACTAGCGAAAAATGATTCAATGCTTACGAAGTTGACCGTTAATAAGCAGAGACTTGTCAAAACCTACTGAATCGAATAAAATATATGTAATATAGAAGTTGATATCCGGATTTCTGAATGTGTAATAATCCGGACTACCGTGACATCCGGATTATCGCGTGTATGGATTACCGTGACAATACTGTATCGAGAATATCTAAATATGTGTCATTTTAAATACAAAAAGTTCATAAAAAAACTATATTATAATTAGGGACAAGCTGCTTATATTTATGAAATAAGTATTTTTTTAATGGTATACTTACTTTAGGAGAAATAAAAAGTTCGACCTTTTCCATCTCTAAATTTAATTTATAAAACATGATTAATTGAAGCTCATATAACTACAATTTAAATAATGGCCATGGAATTTTAATGTAATTTCGACTAATGGTTTTCCTCCGTCAGTCCTTTTGTCTCGTAAATCAGTTTATTATTTAAGTCTGATGATATGAATTCATAGATTGAGTATGTTTGAATTTTTATGGACGATAGGGATTTCTAGTAATGCAGATAACGATTAAAAGTTGCCAGGTGCGGAGTTTTGAAGACAAATTTATGGGATTGGTAGATTTTTTTAAATATTAAATTAAAAAATGGATGGAATTTATATTTTTACTCGATATCACTAATTTTTGTCTACAATTGGATATATTGGGAGCAACATATTTCAGTTGTAATCGAAGCGAATTTCAATAAATATATTTTTTAAATAAAAGGGCTGTTGCGTGCGGGAAGTGTTAATTACAATTAAACCGTTTGAAAGCGTTTATCATGCAAACCTGAAAACTAATAAAAATATATCCGAATTGAAAACCCGATATATGCAAAAAATAAAATTAAAAAAAAAAAAAACGTGGGCCCTTTGATGGCGAACTGATGCACAACAGCACCGGCGAGCTTCCCGGGCCGAAATAATTACACTTTGATAATACAATCAAAGTTCGTTAATTAAATATTCGCCGCGAAGCAATAATCTGAACCGGTAGGTGTTGTTATTATTAATTCCGGAGTTTTTGCCGGTTATAAAATTTAATGGGTTCGCATCGGGCGGACCTAATCAAATTAATAAGCAAAAAGGGCGAGTCTGGGCCCGTGTCCTACGGTGCAGTTTACACACACACATACACACAGACGACCGTTCCAAAATCAACAAAAACCGGCGATACTAAATACGGAAGTTGTCCTTATCTCGTCCAGAATTAATACGTATTTAACATTCAGCCGCACGAACTGCTCTTAAATAAAATGAGCGCACACATGGGTGGATGGTCGTCGTCGGGATTTTACATTAATAAAAAAGGAGGAGAGAGATGGAAAACGAAGTACGTGGGGGTAATTACGGTATTTAAAAATTATTCACGTTTTATCACCTTTACAAATGCTTATGAGACATTTTAAGAATTAATAAATGGTATTATACATACAGAGAGTTTTATGTAACACCGAATATGCTAGAATGTACTCAATGTAAATTTTCCTATGTTCGATACATACTCGAACGCATCAGTGTGCAATGTGATTGGCTACGATTTCTAATGGTAATATAGTCAATCCAATTTATATTCTTCCCATCAGAAATAAATTATATTTTTTAACTATTATGTCAAATGCAACATGCTTAATAATGGGTATTTTACTTAACCGCAATGCATACCATAAATAATCTTCTCCTCCTTTGTATACATTATTGATGCGTAAAGATGTCCAACTCTTCATCTATGTCTGCTTTAAGTGCCAGAACAGCAAATATCATTTCATTACGATAACTGACAAGTGTAATTCATTTTTTACGGGGAAGGGTGTAATTTGGGTTGACTATATTATTTTTAGAAATAGTTGCCAATCACATCGCACTCAATGCTTTGATGCGTTCCTGAACAAATCGAACATAGGAAAATTTACATTCTAGCATGTTCCGTGTTACATAAAACTCTCTGTATATTTTTTAAAACAATTTAAATAACAATGTAAATTATGCATTATACATACAGACTCGTTGCAAATTATTCCAGCAAAATGGATGCAATATTGCTATATCACATATTCATATCTGTGAAGTTCGTATAGAACTGAGCTGAACTTTTTATTTGGAAAAAAATCTGAAGCCTCGTGATATTTATAGTAATTTAATGTGAAATGAATCTCCGAGAAATAAAAATTAAATTAAAAATAGTTTTAAAGCGTCTTGAAAGTGCGACAAGTAGTAATATACTAGAAAGAAAGTATGTGAATACGTCTAAGATAAGTAATTATGAATGTGTAATGAGATTCTGGTAAAATACCGACGACGTAACTGCAATTTTCCCTTTTAATCCGCCCAACCAAGAATGCGGCGGGTGCAATTTTATACGGCGCGGCCATGGAGTTATGGCAATCGCGGGAGCGTCGCGACGCCGCATCACCTCTCCACACTCTCGCGGCTGGTTTTCCGCAATTCATTCCTCCACAAGAACATTAAAGAACTTTCGGAAGGAAGTTTGCGCCAAACCGAACATGCACTAATTACTACAGTAACAGTAACAGTTCGCGGCCTCGCGAGCATTAACAATCCTCGGCGTTTCGCGGTTTGCTGCTCCCTCCTCCCTTTCGCTCCCCAACCAGAGCCGCCCCGTCCCCCTCGCCCACGCCCGTTTTCGTTGTGCAGTTCTCTCAGCCGCAGATTTTTCATCCCCCCGGCTCTCCCGTTTTGTCTCCCGATTATATTTCGCACTAATGACGGCGCATTGATGAAATATCGATTCCCTGCCGCCGAGGGGGTTTTTATTATTAAAGACGTCCTCCTGGAATCATTCCCTTTTCGTAAATTCTGAATAATTGTTGTTTGGGACTGACAAATCGATACTCTTGATATCTCTATAATAAATAAAACATTAATATATATCATGACATCTGAATGACTTTTAGAATTTTAATTGTACCATCCTTACATAAATGACAAATGTAGTTATTTCTAAAAATTTTAATCAAAAATATCAATCGAGTAATTCATCTCATAAATCATTAGTATTCTGAGTAAACATTTTTTTTTTAAATAAAACATAAATTTCGTCATTTCAGATATTATACAGGGTAATTATAAATGATGGTCCCATTTTTAAAAACTCATATTTATTAAAGTACAAATCCAAAATTAACAATCTTTGTTGCCACGAAAAGAGGAAGTTTCAATTTTTTTTAACTGTCAGTTATGAGTGAGATGGCAACTGTGGAACTAGTTTTATGTGTGTTTTAGTTCACACAAAGGGCAAATTGTAGTGTAGCGGGCCTTTCGTGTCACATTCGGCATTGAACCGCCAATTAGAAAATTCAGTTTCAGTGCATCATATCCACCCCCCAAACAAGAAGGACTGGCTAGAGATTCTACTGATATGGGTGAATTAAAAACCTATTTATTTTAATATACACTTCTTATTGTTTTATCTTATAGTCTTTAGTTAAGGAGGTAAAGACTAGTGATAATCACAATTGGTATGCACATCACAAAAAAAAAAACTGTTAACATGAACTCGACATATCGTGTATGTGATATGTGTTAGTTAGTGAAAAATATAGTGATTTATATGTTTATGCGATGTGTAAGAATGTTCATGTTTGTTTAAAAAATATTCATAATATATTCCATCCAAAATTATTATAATTTTAGGCAAGTCAGGTGAGGTGTGTGGCACCATCATATACGTATCAGTATTGAAAAAATCTATTATAATTATTTTGTATTCCTAACTAATTTCAAACGGTAACGTCAACAAAGGACTCGTAGCATGGAGGTCGTTAAATAGTGGAAAACGTAAATAACGTATTACTGCGCATTGCAACAGTTTGAGTTGAAAATATCTATTGCGTAATCAATTGTCCGGCGGGGTAAAGTAGTTGTTTCAATATATATTTGTCCAAAACTTACATTCTATTTGATTAAAAAAAAAATTATAAAGACATGGGACAGAAATGCTTAAGCATACATTTTTATATTTAATTTAATATCACATAAAATAAAACTAGTGATTCACACTTTTGCAGTTATTACAATAAAATTAAACAAGGAAAATCTAGTGGCAATTATCAATAAAATTCTGTCATTCCCTTTGTGTTTTTTGTTCTTTAATTTTATTGTAATATCTTATAGCTCATTAAAATGTATTTACATTTTGATCAGCTGTTAATAAATTGATAAACTGAAATATTTTACACAGCTTCGGGTAACCCCGGGGTTCGTTTTAATGAAACTATTAATAAAAATAATATTCGATACTAGGTAAAGGATAAGATTACGTCCTGGATAATTGATTCCTTTGTAGGGCACGATTTTGTTCGGCTTGTCGTTGTGCTGTTTGTCCTGGAGGCAATAGCTGTCGCAGCTTTATTGGATTTGTTCTGTATCAATACAGGCGCAGACGTCTTGCGACGTTATTCTAACGGCCATTGTAGTGCCCTTTTGTAGCGGAATGACGGCAGAATAGACCGGCGTAATTAATACCAGGCCTTGTTACAGAATCGGAATCAGAATCGTTCTATCGGGGAGGCACCGCAGCAACAGCAGGAGCAGCAGGCTGGTCCACAGAGGAATTTACCAAACTCCCCACGTCCCGCACTCGAACATAAATTACACTGATTTTCGGTAAATAAAGGTGGTAGTGTCGACCCCGCGTCTCTCTTTTCAGGTATAAATATAAATCTCCCTCTCCGGGGGGATGATTTTAAATTAATTTCACCGCTGTTTCGATTGTAATACGTCATGAAGTCAGTTGCGCCGGGGAGTACGGTTTTATCGGATCCTTTTTTTATTGCAGTGTTGGTTCTAGGGATATTGAACTTTCATTATTGACTGTTACTACAATTGCATCCGCCTTTTTTGCACGGTGAACATTTTTCCGGGGTATAACGGCTCAGCTTGCTACAGCTTTTTATTTAATTTTCCAATTGGATGATCCTACGTTTGCTCCCTTGTCAGCACTCATATATTCAATGCATGGGCTATTTTTTTTATTGATTTTGTTAATTAAATAGATAATTTACTCGCGAACAAAAAATATATAAATTCACATATTTTATGTTAATACAAAGCAAAATGTATAAATTTATAATTTATCCAATTATACTTATATGAAAAAAAAGAAAATATCCCGATTATTCAGTTAATAATTATGATATATTTTTGTAAATTGGAGATTTCCGTAAATTAATAAATAAAATAAAAATTAAAAAAAATGTTTGCGCAGAATATTCTTTTATTATTTATATATATATCTTTATTCGTATAATTTTACATACTTAATTATTCTTTCAGTCTCTCTGTTTTTTTATAACATTTTATTCTTTCTGCCCTTCAACTTTTCCTTTATTATTTATTTGATTTATCTATAAAATAAAGCTGTCGTGAAACAAATTGGTTTGCAATATTTTCAAAATTATATATTACTTTCAGAATAATTCTGCTTATATTAAGCCAGGTTTAAATTACTATATATATTTGGAAATCGATATTAACAACCCTATTACGGTTTGTAAATTATTATTCGTGAAATATATAGATAAAGAGAATTAATAAAAGAAGAGTGGAAACGCATAAAATAACTAAGCCAAGTCCACTTAAGAATTGGAATTAAATTAGATCTATGATTACTCTTTATTTTCTGAGACAATCTGAAGCCGTATTTATAATGTATATTATTATTGCATATCTTATTGTATATTAGTTTGTATGTTTATCGTGTTATGCATAATTCTTCTTTGACATTGGGAATAGCAAATAGCTCGTTAATTCTAGTTCAAAACACATTTAGATAAATAAATATTTTTATCTTTAACTTTGTACACTTTCCTTCCCCATATTATGTGCGCCTAATTAGATTTAAATATTATCAATATCACCCGAGAAGTGAGGTTGTTTTGGTATAGAGGAAACCAACAACACTTTTTGAATTCAGACAGTCTTCACAGTCAGTCGGTAATGTCAGTAAAGGATAAGTAGTGATATCTCAAGTTTTTAAAATAACAAGTCTCTAATAATTCAACTTCGGATTAAATAAAAGTGAAAATATATACTCAAGTTTCTTTAAGCGAATCCAAGATGACGTAATAACGACTCCCAAAAAACTAACCTAGTAACTAACGTCACAGGGTAACGTTGCATATTATTGAAATTTGAAGGTTTCTTTTTAAATGATATTGCATTTAAAAAGAAATGGACGATCGATTCTGGTATAAATGCCCAATGTTTATTTCGACGACGAGAATAAATAATCATAACCTTTTTGCTTTCGCCTTATTATGATTTCTCCCAGGATTTATTGTTAACTTGTTTCTCATTGATTACTTGGTAAAATATTTATACAGCTAAATTAGTTCGCTTGGTTTGTTTTAGTAATAAATTATTTATTTTCAAAACTAGGTAAGGGAAGTCCGAAGTGGTTCAGGTACAAAGAAACGAAATGGAAAACAATCAACCTGATTGGGACGACAAACTAGGTTCGACTTAATATCATTTTCAAAAATGATATACAAAAAAACATGTTATACATACAATTTGTTAACATTTTAGATAAATAGCGCTGTAATCAGCGAGGAAATCCAGATTTTATCGTTGTCTTTGAGCGAGTTTATCACGGTCTTTATTGCTTTATTCGTGTCTAATCCCTCCCGATAATTCAGAACTAATCCCTCATTACCTGAATGCGAAATTTTACAATTTTAATAACTGAAAAAATGATTCTACCATTAATCATTTTTTCTCTCTTATGTTTGCGTTCAATATCTAGCGGATAGTTCAGAGGTTTCACAATGAGCCCTAAAGCTTTTAAGTAGATCTCAAGCACTTCACGTTTTTTCTCCATTTGAAAATGGAATTTTGTTGTAAATGTGTATCAGTTTGGGAACTCTAGGTAAGAAAATGCGAATTCAGCGGAAGTTTAAAAATTTGCTTTATGTGTGTTTCCAAAGCACTCTTTGCAAAAGCAGAATTTTTTGGATTTCCATCAAAATACTAGGCCAAATCCCAACACATGACGCATCATCGCCGTCTTAAAAAAAAGCAGTATTTGAAAATGAAAAATTCGAGATTGCGCAAATAAGAAAAATAAAGTTGATGGTGTGTTAAAATAATTAACACACCATCAACTTTATTCTTCTTATTTATCCTTCAAATAGTCTCGCAAATAAAAACGCTTTTTGAAAATTTCTTTTTTTTTTGGGACATCTTAGGAAGTAATCGGAATATTTTATGTTTCAAAACGACATTATGTTGTACTCCACATTGGGCAACTTTGCCCTAATTTAACCATCCTTGTATCTCTTCAAATAACAAAGATCCTCATGCTTGAGCTCCAAATGCGGGCATCCTGTATATTCTATACAGCAAACATACAAACAGGTACATGCCAACTGACTCAGCATGGCTTATTTTCGGGGATGAGGGAAAATCCAATTTGAAAAAAACGTACAATTGTTCACAGTAAATATACAGTTTGGAATTTTGCAGTTATGCTGAGGATTAATTTGCAATCCGTGAATAAAAAAAGAGGAAGTTTTCTAATAATTTTTAAAAGTTTTCACTCCTTTATGCATGACAGTAGTGTTACGGCTCCGCAAATCGTTCAGAGTTGTAGAATGTTAATTTTTGATTTGTACACTAATAAATAGTTAATAATATAAGCTCACGCCCTCACCAGACGGGAATAGGGCCACCGGGGCCACGGGGGGTAGTAAGTAAGAAATTATTTTGCAAAAGCGACGATAGTCGGCAGCAGAATGAACTAAAATTGTGCACTTGCTCTTTTATTAATATCCCACGAAAACATACAATCTATAATAATATAATATCAGGGCAGAAAGACCCCAGGTAGATAGCCCGGACAGACTAACACAATATTTGTAAATATAAATGTATGTATACGCTTGTATAATTTTGTCTGAATAAAGAAGTTTGTATATATATATCACTGTAAATTATTTCAGTCATATCTAAATAAAAAAAAAACATGTTTTATTTAATTTACAGTATTATTATTAATTTTGGCTGGATAGACTTACTGGACTTATTATTTCTGTGCATTGCATTTTAAATAACCTGGGTTTCCACTCTTATTCTATATATTCATTGCTATTGATGAAAACGTATTGAAAATATTTCTTTTGTTTATAAATGTCAGTGTCTTGTAATTATATTTTATGAATAAAAAATCTATCATTCTTGTGATATACTTTACAAAATTTTATTATGTTCTTTAAAACAAAACTTAATCGTTAATAAACATTGTTATATATATATATTCTTTATATGAAGATAACAACAAGATTTGCAATATAAAGAGTATAAAAAAGAAAACAGTAATATTTCAGAGAAGATGAAATGGTAATTGGCTTCATAGTTTTCATCGAGTCAACACATAATAAACTCACATTCAATAGTTAGTTTGTGAATAGTGGAAGTGATTTTCTGACGATATCCTTTACAACCAATCAGGAAGAATCCATTTATTTGCCGACGGCGAACTCGAATCGGATGGGAGACAATTCGATAAACATCCAATTCTGTGAGTCCTTCCTAATAGTCCAGATGAAATCCCCCGTTTCTACTGAATAATTCAACGGGCGGCCTAAAAGTCTCTCCGTCTCTCTCTCAAAAAAATAAAATATGCCCGCTGTTTGTTTCCCCCCACACGAAAAATCTCATTTTTTCTTATAAGTCGACGTAATCGGACGAGTGGAAGCAACTAGTGTCGATTTTTGCGCCATATGCTCCTCGAAAGAGAAAATATAGGGGCTGAGAAGGAATAAACTCGATGTTTTCAAACCCGGATTGTTTTGAAACGAAAATAATAACCGATTGAATAAACGCAGTTCTAAATTTCAATTAAACCCAATCCATCCTCGTTAGAGATTCGATCGCGGTTTTTGCAGCCGGGCGTAATTTATTCGGCGCGTGCTTCCGGAACAACAAAAAGATGTAGCAACATACGTTACGGCTGTCCGGGAAAGCAGGAAAACAGGAGAGCCGGTCGCGTCTTGTTTCTTCCCGGTTTTTCCTGTTTTTCTTTTCGCAGTGGCAGCGACAAGAATGGATGCGGGATTGCGTGATAACGCTGGCCCCTTTCACGGAGCGATTTCCTCGGGAAGAGGAAAAGAAAATTGCTACTGTTGCACACGTACGCTGGAATTGGGAATATTTGGGTTACTAATGCTGAGGACTCCCCACAAAAGCTTGTTTCGTTTGACGGGGCGAATAAAGAGTTGTGTATTTGTGTGTGTGGGGCGAAACTTACGGAGGTATTGTGTTTTCGGTTTCAACTGCAATGAAGTTGAATGATTTTATATTTGTATAACGGCATTAAAATTTACGTTTCTAAGTTTGAATTTCGGCATAGTCTTAGGAAATAAATATTGTAGAAGTTTTTACCCAATAAGCTGATTACTGTTCCATAAAGCTTTGTTGCTCTCTTTTAACCCTTCACAATTTTCTTATATTATTATCTTAAGGATGGAAACAAAGGGCACTGAATAAAAAGATATGGAAGAAAATTGCCAATTAAGCCATGGGCCAGTTAGGCTCGTAGTGCTAGTATAGCGTTGAAAGTCTGAGTCATGTCTGTATTAAGATCACACGCGTGAAATGCTCGTTGCAGTCAACGTGACAACCAGTACTTTTCGTTTGCTCGTGTGATTTTAGTTCAGACATGACTTTAGATTTCTAATCGTCGTCGATTTTTTTTGTTATACGCTCGATATATGTATATATTATATAATAGCACAATTTGCTACAAAAAAAAAATTCGAAATTCAAAAATGTTTCTCTTTTGAGCTAAATTATTCATTGGGCCATGTAGAATCAAATACATAATAAATACATTTTAATCATTCATTGTAAATAACGTGTTTTCTTGAGCGAAATATATATATATATTAATTAAATTATTAAAAATATTTCTGGGTAATCAAATTACAATAATAAAGTTTTTTTTTTTTTTTAATTTTCGGTTACTTTATTCCTAACAAAATATATAACAATTAAATTCAGTGACTCCAGAACTCCAATTTGGGCCCTGGTCTCCCTTAGTTTTAGAATTTTTTTGGTATCTTCTTCGACAGGCTCTTCCCTACGCTTTGTCGACCTTCTAATTGGGCGAAAAAATATAACTAATTAAAAAAAAACAATTCATGTTTTATTTTTATGTATACAAATTTAAAACAAATAAAAGAACTGACGGAAAAAAATTATACACATTACTTCTTTCTGATAATTATTGCTTTTAAAACTAAATACAATATAAACATATTGTTAATATCTTTTGAGGTATTTTTTTGTTCATTATAATAGATTTTTGTTGTCTTACAATGAAAACACTATTTTAAGTTTCGCGAAAATCCTTGATGATGGCAAGAAAAACATAATAATATTTTTCAGTCATTTCTAGCAACTTAAATAGCCCTCCGAAATTAACTATCGTTAATGAGAAAACAACTTGGTGGCTTTAAACAAATCTATGGTTGGATCAATAGTTCACAGACACTTCAGAAGCACGGGTTTTTTAACATTCGAATCATAAATTCATAATGCATTCAGTTTTCATTTAACATCATCGCTACAGCTCACATGTGGTCGGACGACGAAAATCGAAAAAACGAGATAAAACTTTGAAATTCCCAATTTTAGAACCAAATCTTATTTAATTCTCACAGCTACATTTTGGTATAAAATGCATGCATGCAAAAAAATCACTCTATCTTGAGAATTTTTGTAAAATTTTCAAATTTCAAATTTATAATAATAGAGAACGTAAGTCAAAAAGTCACGGCAGCTAAAGGGAAACTAATTGATTATATGATAAAAAAACAACAAAAAATAATGCAAAAGTATGTTTATTAAAACATACAGAAAAGATAAATAATAATTTTACAAAAAATAAAAATATTACATTAAACATCCAATATACGGGGCAACCTTGCACTTAGAGCATTACACTCTTTATCTTTTCGGTTTTTTCTCTGTGCTGCAACTAGCGCACCTGCGAACCTCCAACATTTGGTAGTGATTGCACGTCTGTCGGTCTTCTTCATCTTGTTCTTTCCTATAATAACCATGAGGACAAAATATTCGCCCAGAAGTTGATTCACTAATATGAATGCAATATGAGACTCTGGTTTTTTGTTTATTTTCGTCGTTGCAGTTTTGTGCAATATATATGCATTGACAAATACACATTCGTGGAAATGTTAGAATAGTTTTAACCACCAACATCGTGACTTCCACGCATGGAGTTTGTCGAACATATCCACGCCCCCATATTTTTATTATAATCATTTTATTTCTACCGAAATCCTTTCAAAATATTTGTTTAGGTGCAAAACTGTTGAAGTTTCGGTAATGTTGTGTATTATACTTGCAACAACTACGCATTTCTTTCCCCTATCTCTCTACTTTGAAACCGAAATATCACGACAATTTACAGAATCATATTTTCCGGAAGTCAAACTTTTATCATCAGCAAGATGATTTTTAGGGATTTTTTTTTATTCGTACGAATAGTTCCACACCTACATAAAGATATTTCCAGAAGCTTGTTCAGCAATATAAACCCCGTAAAAAAATATGAAAGAAAATACAATAATGTTTTCCTTGGGATGATTGTGTGAGTTCATGAACAACTCGCTCACATATAGGTCAGTCCTTGTTACCCTCTGTTTTACCTTCATATAGGGAAAATTGCAGAAGGTATCCCGTCTTAACACAAGCGTCCAATTGTCCAGACTTTGAAACCTCTCTTTATTGATTTTAGCGGCATATATTGCTTCACGCTAGTACTGCCATTGAATGCAACCAAACTCTCATCTACTATTTTTTTTTCTCCGGACTGAAATATTTTCATCAAGAGTGTTATCTTGTATAATTTATCGAAGTTGCGTTTTTCTTTCTTTAGCATCTTTGAATTGTCATTTATATGTAAGAAACGCAATATTTTTAAAAAGCTCTTCATGGCCATTAAATGTGCAATTTTGGACTTGTGGAAGTTTACATCTGTTAACAGCTGTAAACTTCTGTTACCCAGCCATATACTAGGTAAATGTCAAGGCCCATGAGAATTAACATTCCTAAAACAGCTATTACTTCAGCTTTGTTCAATCTAGTTTAGTATCCTTTTGCTCGCTATACAGATTTGACTGGATAATTATTATGTCGATCAATTCTTGGCCAAATAAAGTATTGAAAATATCTACAGGTGAATTTATATCTATAGTATGCGTTAGACCAACATCCTCAATAATCGAAGACGTTCGGAATTTATTAGCGAATGGAATTCTTGTCCACTTGTAAGTAATATCATTAATTAGAGGATGAGCCTCTAATCATCATATTCTTATTTATTTTGATCATTTCGTTCAACATTTAGATCGGCTATGGAGTCGTCAAAACCAAACACATCATCAGCATCAGTTCATCGTGAACGCTTTGATCTGGAGCTATTAGATGGCTCACAAATTGGAACATTATCATCCGCGTCAGAATCACCTCCGATATCCGAATCTACAGCTTGCTCATGACTTATACTATCTATTCAAGCATACAGTTTGTCAGGGTTCATTGAGAGAGAATTTATGCTTCATTATTGACCTATGACGAAACGAGCACTTAATTTTCATAAAATTCATATAGCATTTTAGGTTATGTTACAATTGAAACACTATAACATTTTACTCGGAACTGTGAGATATACCAATACTGTTACAGTATTCGGCATACATTTCCTCATAAAATCACAAATTGTTGTAGCTGGTCTATCACGAAAACTTGCGATAAAACTTCACTTTTCAAGAAAATGTTTAACACGCGATTACAGCACTTCTTACTCTAAGCTTACGCTGGTTGATATTTCTGCCGCTTTTCTCATTTCTCACTAGATAATGCATATCTGGTGCGGACTTTAGATGACGCTCTTATACATAACTGGTCGAGAATACGACTATTAACTTTTTGTTAACGGCATATTTCAGGCCCGATGATATATCGACCAGTATCCTATAAATGATTAATAATTAATTATTTTCAAATTCTTAATGTATTAAAGACGACGCAAGCGCCAACTTTAAATGTGATTTTCAAATTCTTATTATTTCAGATATTTCTTTATAAACTGATCAAGGAGATGCTTGATGGTAGAATTATAGTACAAAGTTATTTAGTTTCTCGACAAATAATCATTCTCTACCATTTTTGAGTCTTTACAAAATCCCATGAAATTAATTATTTCAAAATCTAAGTCAAAATTACTCAATAAATCAATCATTTCTGATACTAACTATATTTTGAAAATCACAACTAATTGAAAATAAATGTAAGTTGGACCAAAACTTAACAAAGGTGAAAAAAATGACACAAAAAGATTCATATAAGGACTCCAGGAGGATTGAAAAAACTTGTATAGAATGTTGCTTGAAAAATCGAAAAAATCTGACAAATAATATTTGAAAAACGAAGAATAAAAATGTAGGTAGATTGAAAAACTCTTCGAGAACTAAAGTCGATTCTTTTACAAATAAACATGGTTGGTGTCTACAATTATGATTTTTTGAATAATCCGAAGTATTATAAAAAAAATACTTCTAGAAGAAGAAATTAAAATTATATATTAGTAGATTTTTACAGATGTTTATTGATGTGAATATAAAGTCAAATAATGGTGGATTAAGTAAAACATGTACTGGAAGAATCTTTTAATCCTGCTATTTATTTATTGTTTTCATGGTTTGGAAACCCTCGAAAATGGACGAAAATCACACCTCATTACTGTTTTATTTAAATTATTAAAATATTTAATCGATTGCCCAGAGGCTGTTGCTTCAATTAATTTTCATATCCCCCACGCACTTAGACACCATAGATATTTTCATACTCCTATTCCCAAAACGAATGTCATTGTTAAATCGCCAATATTTGGCTATGTGTGACATTTACAACAATTTACAATCTGTCGATCCTTCGCTTGATATTTTAATATGTCTAATGCGAAATTATGTTTTAACCGTATTATTGATATAATGCACCGGTCTTAAAATTTAGAACTGTAATTATATTTTTGTTAATTAGGCAATAGTTATTATTTAGTGTATATTTAAATAGCATACAACTAGAGATAGGAAATTTTGTAAAATAAATTTCTGTGGTTGTATTAGAAATAAATAAATAAATAATGAAGGAAACCGAGATATAGTTACACTTCAAAATTATACCGTTTGTGCATACTTTACCAATTGAGAAACATAAATCGTCCAGTTAAAATTTACAAGAATCACGATTGCAAAACTCACAAAAAAAATCAGAAAACACTCATGACAATGGAATAAACGGTATGATTTGAAAGTATATGTCTCGTTTTCCTTCATTATGAAAAGAATGAATAAAACGCAGAATTGATGAATACACATTTCTCGTTAATAATAATTTCACGACAAGATTTTACTCAAAAGAACATAAGTCTTCTTTCACTTAGATAATTAAAAGAAGTATAGCTTCCTAGTTTATTAATAGAAATGAATTTAAAGTATTTTCTTCCTCGGTAAATGGAAGATTGTAAAAATGAAATCATTACAAGTTTTCGACTATTAATAGAAAACCGGGTGTATAATTATTGGCAAGAAGAAGTTTGTATTTTGTGTAACTCCATAACGAACTATTTTTCCACTAAAATTATAACTCATAAATCCATTTTTGCGTTTATTACTTACAAATAATTTTCACGCTTAGAAGAATATTTAAATGAAGAAAATATACTTCATTTTTCATTAATGGAAGTGATTTTTTCGCCGGTAAATGGAATATATCGACATTTCAACGCTCATGACAAGTTTTCAACAATGTATTTTCATTTTGTGTAACTTCATAATGGACATTTTTTCACTAGAATTGCATCTTGTTACTCTATTTTTCTATGTTTATTACTTTTAAATATTAAAAAAAATCGTGAGATGAGTTTTTAAAAGAATTTATTTTTATATGCCGATGGGAGAAATAATTCCTGAAAAATCACAAAAACCAAGACGAAAAATTTTAAACGATAAAAGTGATACTGGTTTTGTCAGCTATTGAGAATTTGACAGAAATTACCTGAAATATACATTTAGTAATTAAATATACAATTTAAGGAAGAAAAAAAGCTTTCATTTAATTTTTTTACGTAATATGTATTATTAATCTAGCTTGCTGGCCAAAAAGTCTACGTTTTTTTAGTTTTCAATACATATATTTTTTTAAGAAAAAATACAATTATTATTATTTTTAAGATTCAGATAACAAAAAAATAGAGATGTATTTTTGCGCGGGAAATATTTTTGTGAGAGTGGAGAAATGTAGCGGAGCGAAAACCTCGTGGTCCGATTCCACAAGTTGCATATAACGCGGTGGGTGGAAATGGTTCGTCCGGGGGTGGCAGGGTTTAAGCGATTAGCGGCGACTTTGTGCCCGACTGTACCTGAGTGAGACCGTCTCCATGGAAACCACCCTTTAGTAGACAGCACAGTCGATAGCTGCGAGGGCAACTGAGGGCAACCATTGCCACTCACTACGAATTAGCACGTTGTATGAAAAATAGAGGTCACTTAAAATGGACGAATTACTTCCTATAATGGCCACCGGAGTGCTTTTGACCGGCGGAGAAAAAGCCATCCGGATTGATTTCCACGGGTGGAAATGCGGAAAGTGAAACCACTCGAGAGAATGGTCCGTGACTAAACGCTCTTTTTCGCCACCGCTGAAAAAAAAAATTATTATGATGACCCCCGGGCATCGCGCACCGCCTCCAATTAATTCTTCCGTCCATCCCGGCTGACCCAAATTTAATCTCACCCCCTACATCCCCGCATCCCCCACCATCATTCATATTAAAAGCCGCCCGTATAATACATTTCAAAAGAATATTCACGCCGAGCCGCTTTAATTATTGCTATTGTATCAAAATTTCAGGACGCAATTTGCCTCGCGCATAATCCACCCCCAACGACCTCAAACCGTCTCTCCGCCAACGCGCCCGCTGGCTACGAAAACTATGAATTTAAATAATATTAAATTAATCCAATTACGTCATTTTCAATTATTAGTCCCATTACGTAAATTAATTAATATTAAAAGCAAATCACTCAAATATATAACAATAGTAACTATATTTTATTTATATATATACAGGGTCCTGCATCACAGCTCCCGTCTTCGATAGCTCAGTTACTAATTAAGTTAGGACTTAAGAAATTTTGGAAACTTTACTTGGGTCCTAGGACGTACTTCAGGAATATATTTTTAATTATACAGGGTGCCCCAAAAAAGAGTTACGACATGATGACATTTTTTTTAATTGCTTTATATACATTTTATTCATTACCCCTAAAATGTTATTGAAATCGGTTCAGTAATACCAACCAAAAAACTTAAAAAGTAGAAAAAAAATGGTTTCGCGCCATTCGCTAAAAACAATAATAAAAAATAAAATAGGATCTTATGAATAAAATTATACAGAGTACTTGTTAAAAAAAGGTCTAACAATCATAATAGTCAAATTTTATTTTTATGAATTATACAGTGTCCAAAATTTAGTGTAAAACTTTTAAAATTTGAATGTATTTTATTTTTCTTATTTTAAATTGGAACCGCTGTATATTTTTATAGCATTCCACGCAGAATTAAAAAATAAACATTTTTCTTCCATACAACCCTACCTAAATTCCTAACAGATCAAAAGTTATAGGCAAAAAAACATTTTTTTGCCTTTTCAATAGGCGTTTGATGAATAAAAATCGAAGGTTGCTTCGAAAAAACATTCTATTGACAGATATGTCATCTGACTACAATTATTATAGAGAGTTTTTAAAGGTCTTTGTCTAAATCACACATTATAAATGTATTGAGCTTTGAATAAAACATAGTTTTAGTTATAGCATTAAAATGAACGAAGAAAAATATTTCTAAAATAAATTACATACTAGAACTTATATTTGACATGTCTTCAAATGTTTTGGAGTCACAAATGAAGACGAACCTGAAATTACCTTGCCAATCTTTGTAATCGGTCAGGTGTAATATTTTGAAATACGTCTTTGATTGTTTGCTACATGTTTTTTTTTTGTGTAGTTGGAGTTGAAAACGATTTCTTTCCGTATTATAGTAATACGAGAATCGTTGCAATTAGATCATCTCGATTGAATTCGTTGTCAAAAAAATACTGATTATGAAACACTTAAACAAACAATTATTTATATTTTTAATATTACTAAAGCTAACGTAGACTCATGTCACTTTGACAGCTGTTTTTTACAATGTCAAATAATGTTTTTCAAAGCAACCTTCGATTTTTATTAATTAAAATGGCTATTGATTAGTCGAGAAAAACAGTTTTTTGCAAATAACTTTTAATCTATTAGGAATTGAGGTAGAGTTGATAGGAAGAAAAATGTTTATTTTTTAATTCTGCATGATATAAAAATATACAGTGGTTCCAATTTAAAATTAGAAAAATAAAATGTATTCAAGTTTGAAAAGTTTGACACTAAATTTTGAACATCCTGTATAATTATGTCAATAAAATTTGACTGTTAGGACCATATTTAACAAGTACCCTGTACAATATTATTCACACGATTCTATTTTTTTAAAACCAATGCCGCAAAACCATTTTTTTCTACTTTTTAATTTTTTTTATTGGTATTACTGAACCGATTTCAATAAAATTTTAGAGGTATGTAGGTAATTATAAAAGGCAATAATGAATAAAATGTATATTAAAGAATTTAAAATAATATGTCATCATGCCGTAACTCCTTTTTGGGACACCCTGTATAATCAAAAATATTTTCCTGAAGTACGTCCTAGTTTCTAAAATTTGAAAGTCCTAACTTAATTAGTAACTGAGTTATCGAAGACGGGAGCTGTGATGCAGGACAATCATTTAGATTCCAACACAGTTACATGAAATATTAATGAATGAAATATTTACAAATTAAAACCACTTTAAAAAATATATGATATAAATTAAAAATAGTATTGAGTATTTATTTATAGGCGGTAATTGTCGATTGGTCCCCCAGAATTAATATTAAAAGTTATGAATTTTAAGCAAATATTTTAAAACTTCCTCAAGTTCCTTCGGTTTCAACTCATAAATCTCAGATTTCAGAATACAAAACTAGCTATCGCAAAATGTTAAGTAAATTCAAATCCTGAAAGTCTAAATAAAACTAAAATAAAAATTTGCATTAGCTCTGCTGGGTCCCCCATAATAATTTATGAAATTTCATGATATTTGACAAAATTTTCATAATTTCCCAACAAAAATAAAAAAAATCCTATTTTTTCAGTCTTCCATTGACCTTGACAGTATATATTGAAATAATTTATATTATATTTTACCATGTTTTTCAATTAAGATTATGCATATATATCTATAATTTAATTTATTTATTTTAATAATTTTCAGGAAATTATCAAAAAATCAATTAGGTTTTATTTTTAAAATGCACGATTTTTCTAAATTGATGTGAAAGATTTAAAATCTTTACACATCAGTACAAAATAAAAAAGTTGCAGCCCTTTAAATTTTAATATAACTACAGTATTATGCGATTTAATGTGAGCATTAATGTTTTTCATAAATATTGTTTATTTAAAAGTAAACCTTTGTTAGACATGCCAATAAGGTTTAATATATATAATCTTATATCCAAAACAAAATATTGATGTAAGATTTGTTACAGAAATATTCATCCTGCTATAAAGTTCTCCCATTCCTTTCTGTCCTTCGCTAATTTCTTTGCTTCTGCCAAGTTAGTTATTTTCTGTTTAGTATTGCCGCAATAGTTTCGTCCCATGTTCATCTCGGTCTTTCTTTCTATTTATTTTTTTGCTTCCCGTACTTATCTTCCATTCGTTGTAAGTGTCCCTACCATGCAAGCTGTCTTCTTTCTATCACTTTTAGTATTTTTAGTGTTGGCTGGTATTCGAGTTATTTTATTATTTCGGTATTTCTTAGTATGTTCTTAAGTATTTCATTTCCATCGCTTGTATTTTACTTCATTGCTGTTGTGTCAATTTCCAGGATCCGCAACTATATATACTTTTGAAGACTTTAATTTTTAATTGTTGTTTCCTTGGATATTTCTGCTCTGTTAATAAATGTTTCCCTCATTTTATGGTATAATTTAACAGTGATTTAATTATTTTTTGTATTTCTATGTCCTGCTTTCCTTAATGGTCAATGGTTACACCTAAGTACTTTATGGCTGTTCCTTCTGACTTCTGTGTATTGTAGAGTCATCGATTTTCACTCCAATCCGTTCTAAAGCTTGCCGAAGGTCGTGATTTGATTTTCTTGGATGCAATTTGCGGTTTCGCTTCATCTCGATTAGTGGTCTTTTTGATTATATTCATAATATATAAATTTTTCATTAAAAAAATAAAGACTCATGTTCATAAATAAAATTATTTGAATTAGATGGAAATAAAATTCCAAATTATGTAAAGAAATGTTTGCGAACGGGATATGCACCAGTGAATGAATTATCTCGCTTGGACTCCGAGATTTCGAATTCCCCACTCCGACATTCCGGCCTGTATATTTACGAAACCAAAATTACGAATAGTTAGCTGTTACAATATCAGGATTATAAACAATATTCAGGTTGTAAGCATCCTGGCTTGCGTTTTCGCCTTTATCAAAGAAAAATTGTAAATTATGGCATATTTTCTCTTTGCTAGAATTCATTATTGATGTGATCAAACCTAACGGAATGAACTAATCATAGAAGTGTCAGTAAATTTTGTTTAGTACGAAAAATCATCTTTCTAATGCCATTTAGAGGAAAATCATCGGACCTATACTGCGCGAGATACAGATAATTAAAGCCAAGTATTGGAAAAATAAAAGAAATTCTTTTTACTATACTACTCTAAAGATATTGATCTCTCTTTTAAATGGGGCTCTTTAGATCAAGATAATCATAGTATTATATGTTTAATATAATGTTTGCTTTTTAAATATTTTCCACCGTTAGGTTTAATGTCTGTTTCTATATTTTTCTCTCCACGATTTTCTGTCTTTAGTTAATTGTTTAATGCCCCTTAAGTCTATGTCCTTTTTTCCCGTTTCTTCTCTAATTCTGTCATTCCCCTGTATTTTCTTCCTTGTATAATATAATGGTTGAAAAGCTAAAGATTTTTCCTCAATTGATTCAGACAATATATAATTAACGCTAATATAGCTGTCTTCCCTAATTAATACAACCCATTCCCCCGCCCACCAAAGGAACAAAAAACAAAACCGAGTGGGAAATTTGATAGACAAAATATATACATGGTGTTCCATTAACTATATAATTTATTAAAAAAATAAGCAATCCATTGTATTCTAAAAAATATTCCGTATTAGTAACTATTTTTCTATTTTCATAACTTTAAAAGAAAATAAATTACGAAGGATGTCAAAAATTACCTCTTTTGATAATAATCATGATGTAGCTCAGCCATAAAAATTTTAAATGCACCATCAAGTAGCCAAGGTTTATGAAAACAGCAATCTTCTACGATTAGCAAACTTTCAACACCCTGTTGTACATTGTAAATTTTTAAAATTGTTGTGTTTTAAGATTTAACACTTTTATTCTGAATGATATCGATTTATTTTTGCAAAAATTTGACAGCAAATTTAGCAATGAGTCGAAATAAAATGTGTTTATCTTGTCTTTACACGCTTATGTATAATTCTGTTAACTCCTCCGATTTGTTTTTTGTATTCTCAATAAAGTTATCTTTGCAGTAGTGTGTATCACAAAGACTACTTAAAATTTTATTGCAAAGTTACTTTTGTTAATTTCATAAAGATTATTCAGTAGAAGAATAAAGTCATAATTATAAACAGTCTGAATTAATTAAATGGTATATTATTATGAATTATTATGAATGAATAAGAGGGCTATTGTAGAATAAAAATGTGCATAAATTACTGAATATAGATTTTTTAAATGGAATTATGAAATAAAACACAAAAACACCGCGCACGGAAATTAAATTTGAATTAGGGCTTAGTTTCAAAAGAGGCGAGATTTATGGCGCTTAAATCGGGCCTAGGTTTTATTTTTGGGCGCACCGGAAGCCCGTTTATAAATTTTTACTTTGTAAACCTTAAGCCCTAAGTGCATATCTAATACAGCTCTCCCCCGCCGAACACCTGAGCACCATGTATATTAATTTTTATCATCCCCGCGGCAACTTTTCCCATATTCCCCTTAATAAATTCGGCCGAATCCAACGGCAGGAAAGAAAGGAAGGGCGGAAGCGCGGGGGAGAAAGGGAATAATCTGTTAATAGTTGGTAGGTCCGAAGGTGAAATTCATTCTGTTATCGGGGAAGTAACGAGGGAACTTTCCGAAATGAATCATGCCGTTCGGACCGGCATTTCTTGCGCGCCCGTAATCGGGAATTATTTAGTAGCGAAACTGCATCATTATTTAACGGCGGAAATCAATATAAGGGCCGAAGAGACGGCTGTTAATCTGCGAAAAAGTTCCGGATACAGCCACCGACGGCGCCCCTAATCCGGCGCTGATCCCACGTGGATCAGTCGGTTAATCACCTGAAAACTGGACCCTGTTTTCCTACGGCCCTTTGTCCTGATCAATCAACACTAACCGAGTTATCACTGCGCCGGATTCAATTTCCTGCCCCGTGCCGTACGGCGAAAGTTCGCCAAAGTGATTTTTGATTTAGCGCAATTTAAACAAAATCCTCCCAGTTACGCTTGCTATGCTCGGTATTTACCAATGCCGGCGGATTGTTTGCGCAGTGATTGTGATTCATGGTGGTTGAATTCACTGCATATTGTAATGAAGCTAACATTGCTCATCTGCATATTTAACGAAATATATTTGTGTTTGGTTTTAGTTACAATTTATCAATAAATTAATATATTCAATATAACCATATATTATGCAACACAACATTTTAAATTATATCCGCTTTACATTTCTAAACTTGCAACGTACACAATTAGTGTTATAACAAAAACACTGCGGTTTATATTATTCAACATTATTTAATAAAATTCAATTCGCAATAAATTGTAGTGAAATACAAAATAATTGAAAATAAAAAAATATTTTTTTGGTATGCAACAGCAAGTGTACATTATGTAATTCAATGTCCGGAGAAGTATTTGCCCGGGAAGTAGTTGTTTAAATGTGCATTTGTTTAAAGTACTTACGTAACGTAAGTCAAAATGTTAGAGCTAAATATGGAAATAATTTATTAATTATTCTCAATTCATCTTTATTTAATTAAAAAATATTTTATTTATTCATTTATGAAAGTTAATACTTACTAAATCATAATTTTATTTTCGATTTATATAAATTATTTTTAAAGTAATCCGTTTAATTTTCACCAGAAATTTTAATTAATAAATTAGTTGAATATTTAGTAGAAGGAATAGGTGTTTATAGATAAAACAATAATACAACACATAAAGGCCTCTTGCATAATCAGATAATAATAACAGTTATTACGGGGACGGGGCCTTCGAATATGGGTCATCTTCTCTGTTGAATGCTATGGAAAAGATGGAGATGGCAGCTTGTGTTTATATACGTATATATATATATAATATATATATGTATATAAAGGGAAAGAGAGGGGCGCTTTCAGCGCGCTCGCCGGATTCTGAATAATTCCGACGGATCCCTAAGACAATGGCCGGAATGCCTCTGTTCTATGATTAAGTGTATCGGATACTGGGGAGGGTATTAAACATTTTGACAGTTAACGGCTTGCCTAAACGTAAGGAATTTATATTGTTTTATTAGCGTTTTGCCTTTTATCGATCGCCGGCCGCTTTCCCGTGTATTGTGTTTTGAAAACACGGCTGCGTGTTATGGTTTTGTTTCAGCTCTTGCAATTATGTATACATTTTGGTTTGCTTTCAATTATATCGCATTTCAATTAATTAAAACGCATTTTAATTTTATTTGTATATCTGAAACTAGAGTCACTATAATTTCGACGTCTTTAATGCGCCATTATCAAACTAACAATTAGTTTGATAATGACAACCATGTATAATAAAGTAGAAGCCTTAAAAATTAATTAGTATATTATATAACATTAATTATATTGATGAAATAATATTCCATAAGCATTTAGCTTGATGTCTAAGGAATTGTACAGGAAGTATATATGAACCGTTTCATCGTTTTACTTAGAATTTTGAATTTTTCAAAATAAATTAAGACATACAAATAGAAAAGAGTATTCATTCACTTGGTCACAATTATTTATATAAATTAAATAAAAATGATATAATGTAATAATATTTTTTTTTCCTTTCTTCACTTTTTTTATTTTTATCACTATATGTACATTTCAAGCACAACGTGCTCTTTTTCAATAGCTTTATGTAAAATGGTCAAAAATAAAAAAGTGAAGAAAGGAATAAAAAATATTATTACATTATATCAAGAAACTTCACGTACTCACCAACAAATATCTTCGAAATTAAAATGATTTGAAAATAATTAATAAATTATTTCCACATTTAGCTCTGTTATATTTTGACTTACGTTACGTAAGTACTTCAAACAAATACACATTAAAACAACTACTTCTCGGGGAAATACCCCGCCATTGATTTACATTATATACACCTGCTGCTACATATCAATAAAATATTCCATCATACAACAATTTTTGATCCGAGAAAAATTTAATGTAAAAACAGACAAAAGGAACGTTACACCATCTGCAGCCATATGTTTGGGGATCTATCCCTCATCAGTACATAATTTGGCCATTTTCTCGAGAAATAGTTGTTTTAATATGCATTTGTTTAATGTACTTACATAACGTAAATCAAAATGTCACAGAACTAAATGTGGAAACAATTTATTAATTATTTTCAAATCATTTTTATTTAATTTAAATTATAACATTTCAAAATAATAATTTTTTTTTTTTAAATTATCCACGAATTATTCGGACATGCCACATTCCTGTCTGTTGATGCACTAATTAATGAATCTGGTCGCGGCTTATAATTCGTCTCCGCTCTTCCGCCCTTAAATTTTCGATAGTTGGATATGTAACACATGCGTTCCACCATTCCTTGACAGTTGGATACGCCACACATGCGTTCCCATACACTGCTTACATTCGAATTTTAATTTAGAATGGTTTGCGCTGATTACATTTCGACTGATTATTAACAACAAACGGCATTTTAAAATCACAATATTTAAAATCGCTGTTAACTACAAATAATAGGAACTGATATGATATTTCTTATCAAATGCTTGTCTCAGATCGGTGTTTCGGTCTTCACAGATAATTATCGAAAGTATCAGTTATCTGAAAATAAAATTATGTAACATAACAAGCAGTGACGGATTTGTCCTAAGGCCCATTAGGGCGGCCAGGTATTAGGGTCAGCCAATCGTGACACTTCAAGATTCTCACTCAGGAAGATCTAAATGTGTGAATTAAATGACATGGCTCTGCATGTAAAAAAGTGTGAATTCATTTGTTTTAACCGGAGCAAAAACCCAATTGAGTTTCAATATTTTCTCAATGGGATATCATTCACTAAAGTTAATTTGATCTTGAGGTTTTATTTGACGCAAAGCTGTCATTTAATCGATATAGTTAGTAATAAAGCTGATAAATCTCTTTATTTTGTTAGACGATTTTCGTCTGATCTAAGTAACATACGGTCCATCACTATTCTCCACAATTCGCTCGTTAGATCACAGCTGGAGTACTAACTGGTAATTTTATCTCTACCTTATGTGGTTCAGAGCAAAATTCATTAAGTATGCAACATATAAGTTGCGATGCAGTATGCTACTGATACCAAAATTGAAAAATATTTGGGGTTATTGCCATTGGAGTTACGTAGCAAGCGAATGGATATGTGTTTCCTATATAAGATCTTAAATGGCTGTATTTCATCTAACTGCCTGGTTAGTTTAACTAATATCCATATTTTAATAATATGTTATTGTTATGCAACAGCAAATGTCCATTATTGGACATTTGTTAAAGTACTTATTTAACATAAGTCAAAATGTCACAGTAGCTAAGCTAAAGACGAAATAATTTATTAATTTTCAATTTCTTCTAACTTAAGAGCTTTTATTCAATAATATACTATTTATTGCTGTGTGGTTATAATGTATGTTAACAATTATACATATAATGTTTATCTGTATTGTATTGTATAAAGTAGAAATAAATTTCTATTTTCTCAATTTTTCTTGTTTTTATTATGTATTACATGTAATACAAGGAATAAAACAATTTAATTGCGTTTACCAGATAAAAAAAATAAAAATATATCTTCACAATGATAAATTCACTTCCTATATGTCAGCCGATTTGCAAACACGTCCGTGTATTATCGGAGCCCACAACTAAACGTAAAGAAAAAAACGCGACCATATTGCTTGCGAGTGACTATATTAGTTTTCATGCGGCGGGTTTTAGGATCGGTGGCTGAAAAATAAAAAAGAATTGCAGCCGCGGAAAAGTGTTCCTCGGGAAAATTGAATTTAATTAAACCGCAGATACACATAATGTAATTGGGCGGGCGTCTGTCCTACGGTCCATTGTGTAGTTTTCCCTTTTATTCCTGAAATGTTGTGTTTTAATGGATGAAAGGGCCGCGCTGACAGTTAGGATATTAGACGGGGCCCGGCGCTCATCTGAACACTGGAGTCCCACTTCCTGGCGTCAATCATCCCTATCTCCTATATCATATCTAATTTCATATAACCTCGTATCATTTAAACACTCTGGCTGCATCTCCACCGGCTTCCCTTTTAGATATCTCCCGACTGTTATGTACGATAGTTCTAGATATTGGGTTACGTTGTCGAAATACAACTAATCTTATATTTGATGAAAAATTTTAGTGTAACTTATAACATAAATTTAGAATATATTCATTATTGCGTAATCTACACTTTTTATTAAATTTGTAAATGATTTGCATAATGCTGTTAATAATCGTCTATTGATATTATCTGCAGCTAACAGTACAATAATAGCTACTAGTAATACCTTATGTTAAGGACATAACTTAAATAAGTAGTACTATAGTTGTTTGATTTAGACAAGGAATTTACGCATTTGATTGTAAATTTCTATATGTGTTTAAAAAAGCAATCTCAATTGCGAGTTAATTAATGTACTATTGCTAAACGATGTGAGAACAAAAACGTGGACATCATCATCCCCCATATAGAGCTACAACTATCCAAGGAAGCTAAGTATCTCGGAATATATCTAGACCAAAAACTTTCTTGGAATAGACAATTGCTGCACGTCAAAGAGAAAGCTCTAACAGGCGTATACCAGGTGTATACAGGGTGAGTTTTTTTCGATGTTCTCTATGGGGATCTCGGAAACTATAAGAGATAGAAAAACGGTTAAATGGGGAAAGAAGTGTAGTTTTATAAGACGAATAAAATGACACTTTCAAAATATTTGAAAAAGTCAAGGGTAACTAGATATTTTGAAAAAAGTAAAATGTGTCAATTTTTTGAAATCAATATATCTCTATTATTATCATAGATAGAAAAAAACTGTAAAGGACAAAGTTGTAGAAAATTTTACACAGATTAATAACAAGAAATCAAAAAAAAATTTCGCATATTTTTTGGGAGATATGACACAAACTTACCTTTTCTTTTTGATTTTTTGTTATTAATCTGTGTAAAATTTTCTACAACTTTGTCCTTTACAGTTTTTTTCTATCTATGATAATAATAGAGATATATTGATTTCAAAAAATTGACACATTTTACTTTTTTCAAAATATCTAGTTACCCTTGACTTTTTCAAATATTTTGAAAGTGTCATTTTATTCGTCTTATAAAACTACACTTCTTTCCCCATTTAACCGTTTTTCTATCTCTTATAGTTTCCGAAATCCCTATAGAGAACATCGAAAAAAAACTCACCCTGTATAACTAGCAAAGAACTGGGGACTCAATACTAAAATGTCACTTATGCATCGTCCAGCGTTTGTTTTGTTTTTCATTGATGGCCAGCAGTTTAATTGAATTTACGCAGTCAGGAACCCTGAAAACTTTTAAT
Source organism: Philonthus spinipes (assembly GCA_963082785.1). Classification (NCBI taxonomy): domain Eukaryota; kingdom Metazoa; phylum Arthropoda; class Insecta; order Coleoptera; family Staphylinidae; genus Philonthus; species Philonthus spinipes. The sequence continues at coordinate 21,901,333 of OY720303.1, forward strand.
GGCCGTTTTTCGTGACCCATCCTGTATATTTGGGATAATAAGCGGTAGAAATAAATGTGTTTTCATTTTGAAAATATTTTATTTCAACATTTCAGCAAATAATAAATAGATAAATATTTTTAAATAATATGATTATCCTAAATATAACTACGCCGCTGGCGGAGGACAATTTGTTATTAAAGAATAACTTGCAATTAATCGATTTACTTGCGCGAATGTCCTATAATCTATTCCAATTACGAATGGACCAGGATAATATACTGAAAATAATTAAATTATTAAAATTAAATTTGACGGCTAACAGCTTTTTAATTGTTACCTGTAATTGGCATATCTGGCATAGTACAATCTACCACATTCGGAGAAACGTTAGAGATATTAAGAAGATTGCATTCTTCTTGAGTGGTACCAGGAGCTAATGTAAATCTGCAAAGAAAATCAAAAAAATGAATTAATATTTTGAATATTAATTTTACTATAGTAAGCATTAAGAACGTTTTGGAAAGTTATCGAATACAATAAGGTGGAGGAGGAACGTAGCGACGACTATATATATTGTTTTTGTTTATCCAGTTTTTATCGTTTTTTTTTATAACGTTCATAATATTTATTATTTTTGTTTACGACTTACTTAATTTATGTTTTCAATCACAGAATTTTTAATAATGTTATAATAAAATTACATAATGGCTTAAGCAGTGGCAGTTCGGGTAACTGTGGCGCTGCAGCGTATTACGAAAGCGGTGTCGCTTTTCAAGCCGCGCAGTTGTAAACAAAACCGCCATATTTTCGTGAGCTTCCTTAACCTCGAAAGCGTGTTTAGGGAACATCAAGTGCTTTTCGCTGCAGCGCTACATGTCTAAAATTTCCCTGAACGCGCCCATTGATTCATTTGATTAAATGTCGCCACAATGTTATAAGTAAAACCTAAATGTTAGTAATTCCGACAATGATGACAATATTATCGAAGTAGCATGGACAGCGGGATGTTCCTGAGAAATCGAAGAACCGGTATGAAAGTATATTTTTTAAAACCTAGTGACAAAAATCTTAATTTACTTACCGCTTTAGAACGGCAAAACCCTTACCGATGCCTAAATTACTTACAGTTACCAACTGTTTTATAAACAGCTTCAGTAAATAATAAATATAGCTGAGTTGCACAAAAAAATATGATCCTTTTAAAATATGTGATATATTCAATTTCCACGCCTCAATTCTTGTCAAAATATTTCATAAAAATAATAAAAATATTAACGGAATACGATTTTATTAAAAATACTTATTGTACTATAAGATTTGATTACAAGTAAAATCTATATTTATTGAGAAGTTTTTTTTATTCATTTTAAAATCATTTGCATTTGTATAGATACTACTATAAATTAATCAGCCAGACGTATACAGATTTACACATATTTACTCTAATTAATTTTCATTACTACAACAACTTACTGTAAGACTATATAACAACTATATATTTTAATTATTGTAACATTTAGCATGAATCTTTTTTCACACTAGTTAATAGAAGAAGAAAAAACAAGTTAAAAATAATCATTTTCGAAAATTTTAGTTTGTTTTATAACATTTTCTAATCGAATTAAAGAGAATTGTAACAGAGACTTACGTGATTCCACATGTGCCTGGAAACCGTTTGAAGCAGGCAGCGTAATAATTTGTTGTCATAACACCTTGCGACATTGGACGCTCTGCTCCAAATGTTTGTAGTTCTCCAGTTGGCTGCGTGTAGTATTGAGCGCAACCAGCGGGTGCTAAATTTAACAAAAACAAAGCTTTCATGACGTATTTCAAATAGACTAATTGTATTTTTTTATATTTAAAACAATTGAAACAGCAAACACCAAGCTACAGATTGTAGAGACTAAATATTCCAATTTGGTAATGTATTTTCATATTTTGTATTAAATGTATAAAAATAACTGAATAAAGTTTGCATGCATTGCAACTTTGATTTCGTGTATTAAGTCATCAATGGTCAAGTGATCTCTCATCCCCAGACACGACAATTTTGTTAAATGAATATGGGATGCGTTTTCATTTCGCCGGATGGACTAAAAATAATTTTAACGAAGAATTGTGTTCTCCGATGAAGGTAATCAAAATTCTCATCTATAACGAACGAATTTTAACCCATTTATCGAACTGAAAAGCCATCGGATGTTCTTGAAGAGACAGTCTTCAATCCAAGATTTGCATTAAAAGTCATCCTCCGTGAAATCTCTGAGAAAGTATTATTCTTACTCGGAGATAGTTAAAGAATACTACAAAAAACTAAGGCAGTCCTGGATATACAACAAAATTAAGGTCTACTGGGTGAAAGAAACAGTAATAACAATGGGAAAATAAAGGCTGACGAATTGGCTGGTGCCGTGGCCTAAACAGCTATTCACGCTTGTAATTTCAAATTTGGGGGACAATTACACCATTCATACTACGACCAGTCTCACCAGACTTTGGAATCGAACCATAGAATGCTAGCCTGACGCTTACTTGCGCACCACTGGGACGGACAAACGAAATATAATTTTATTAAAATATTTTATTATTGGGTACCTACAATTATAAATAAAATATAGATGGAATTGAAAAGAAAGGGTAGGTTGTAGAAATAGAGGGTACAAGAGTAAATATGAATTCACCAGGCACTCTAATGCGTCCGCCTTTAAGGTTCCCATATGAAATGCTAGAAGTCAATATTCCAAAGAAGATTAGTAGATGGGATGAAACCACAGACTGCAGACTTTCCAAGGAATCCCTACGGTATCCGAATGGAAGATCAGATAATCACCATCTGCGGCTATCCAGACAGCACATAGATGTGCAGACTTAGACCACATCTCTATAGACTGAGAATTGTATAATCACCAGAATATATACAACAAGAAAAAAAGTGGAAGCCAAACTACTGGTGGAACGAGGAGATTGCTGAAAAAAAGAAAGGCGTACAAAAGAACTCTAAGAATGGTAACATGGGCGAGAGACAGAAGAAGTAACGAGAAAATCGGTGACGAGATATAAACACTAAAAAAAACTCAATGAGAATAAAAAAACCCACAAGTATAACGTCGACAAAACCAAGAGGGGGCGTGGAGAAATCTCTGCAAGTAAGTAGATGACGACATATGTGGCAGTGGCTATAAAATCGTCAGAGGCAAATTTGGGCTACGTGTCTCGCTGGAAATGACGAATGAGGCAGCGGCGATGAAAATGTTTCCATCTACCGGCATAGTCTTTTGGTTCGACACACATGTCAACCTGGACGAAATTCCTTATTACACGACAGAAGTAGTTCAGACTGCAGGGAACAGGGTTGCAGAGATTAGCATGTATCGAGGAAGCAGAATCCATTTCCCGACTGTTTAGTAAACTTATCAGAGTTGGTGAATTCCCTGAATAGTGGAAAGTTGGGAGACCAGTTCTGATTGAGAAGCCGATGAAGTCAAATAGCACAAATTAGAGCTACAAGCCTCTTAATCTTACCGATTTTTTTGAGAATGCAACACTTACTAAACTGAAAAAGATAGGAGCTTTATTTATAAGGCAGTATGGCTTCAGGGAGGGCCACTCTACGGTTTATGCCATTCAGAAAGCCATAGAAGTGGCATGGCACGCATTCAGATGCAAAGGAGGGAAGCTTTTTGTCATCTTAGTCATCCAAAATGTATTGTTATTGACAGTTAAGGATTTCTCCACATACCTCATTAGAATGATCCAGGCGTATTTGAAGAACAGAGTTATTAAGGTGGGCAGGGCTATCAAAATGGATATGACTTGCGAAGTACCCCGGGGTTCCATATTAGGGCCCATAATGTGGAACATATTCTACGATTCTGTTCCAGAACGGACTCTGCCGCTAGACACTGTATTCCAAGCGTTTGCCAATGATCTTATGATAATAGTCACGGGAAAGAATAGAAAAGCAATTGAGGATGAAGCAAATAAATACCTGAGAACCGTATCTAGATGGATGCGAAGGAAAAACTGAAATAGTAATACTCCAAGGCAGGAACACTATCAGGAAGGTACATTTGGAAATAGAGGGACAAATTATCCAGGCCTCTAAGGCCGTTAGATACCTCGGCGTGTGGCTAGGTAGGAACTTAATCATGAGGGAGCACATCGTGGAGACATCAGCTCAGGCAGGTAGGGCTATAAATGCCCTGAGTAGGATAATGCCTAATATTGGTGGCCCTAGGACTGCTATATGTAGCTTCTATATGGTCATATTGGCTACAAATAGCTAAGTACAGGAAAGTAATGGAGGGATTCGAGAGAAAAACAGCCCTCAGAATTGCAAGGGCTTATAGGGCTGTCTCAACTAAGGCCATGCAAGTTGTTCCACACCCATTGACCTGCTAGACTAGTAATGAACATACACGAAAGGACAGAACACCGGCTTTTCCAAAAAAAAAGAAGCCAAAGATTGATCCCTTCAAAAGTGGCAGGAGAGCACACGAGCACACCTTCGTGAAATATCCGAAATGAAGAGTAGAGAGGGAAGCAGTCGAGAGGGAATTGGGATCGTTGGACAGCTGCCAAAGAATAATGCAGGTATGCTAGAAAGTGATGAATATGGCCAGCTACTAGTAACATGGTAGACAAAAGCATACATCAGAAGGAACTAAGAGGGCCAGAAAACAACGGCGGCATTCATAATCAAAATTCAGCAGTCAACTACTCCAAAATAATGCAAAGAAGCATTTTTCCAGGCAGAAGGGGTCTTTTAGTGAGTCGGTCAGACCATCAGACCATCCTCACACTAACACGCCAACCTAATGGTGGTATGGTGTCTGATGATGCGATAGCGAAACATATTGTTCCCCTTTACTCACAAAAATATACAGGGTACTGCTTGGAGGATGAAACTGTGGAGCATATCCTAAGATACTGCCCAGCTCTCAAGTGTAGCAGATGATCCATACTGGGTGAAGAATGGAGACAATTATGGATCTGCCGACTGCTAGCCTTTCTCGATGATGTAAGCTGGCAGTGCCGAGAACTAGTGTTTGGTTGTTCTAGCATTAGCTTCCACTAAACCGTAACCATATATAGCAAGGATTTTTATTTCATTGAATTCAAGTCATGAACAATACTTTTATGGATTCATATATTATTCAAATAGATATAGATCTCTCTAGGTATATTGAATACATAGAGGTATGTGTACTGTTTATGACACTAATGACATTTAACTGATTATTTGAATATTTGGAAAAAGACGGATTGTTTAATGAACTAATTTCCTTAAATTAAAATAATTTAATTATACAAATATACATACCCAATTCTCCAAAATCATCAGCTGCTTGATTTTCGTTTCTCTTTTTATGGGAATTACTCTTCTTCTTATATTGCCGACCAGGGCACTCCAATTGCGTTAAACGCATGCTCCAAGTCCCGGAAGAACCTAGTGTTGTGGCAAATTGTTGCAAGAGCACATTTATGTCAACGAAACCGGTGCGAATGCTGTTGCTGTTCAAATGGATGTAGACTGAAACACACAATTTCCGGCTTTTACTTCGTTACTTATTGGAAATGAGATAAACATTTTTTAATCTGGATTTCATTCAAATAAATCTGTTTGGTTTTTGGTATTCCCTTACAATGATTATTGGTGTTGGTGCCGCAAATTCGTGGAATTTCTTCGCTTGGAGTGGGAGATACTGTAATGTATTCGCGGCATGTAGCTATCACACCGGTTGGAGTATCTGCTTCCAAATCTAGTTGCATAATATCGACCCTATAAATTAACAATAAACCTTGTGATTGGTTAAATGAAACAAGTTATTTATTATCAGCAATTATTTGAGTTTTGCATAATACTTATGCTTTAATTGTAAATGAAATTTGATAATTTTATTTCGTCATTATTAAAGAAAATATGTTCGTGATTCTTAAACATTTTTTTAGTATGATGGCACACTGATATTATTAAAGAAAACGTAGTGGTGAGTTTTGTTAATGCATATTTTTGCTTCATTAATAAAGAAAAATAATATAAGTATTTTTAACGTAATGGTATTTTGAAACAGAACACAAATATTTCTTTGGTATTAAGACGTATTTTCAAAAGACAAATTCTCACAATAATTTTAAATACTCTTAGTTAGTCTATATTCTTTAAATGCAAAAGAAAACCATTGCACAAAGATATAATATAGAAAACTGCAGAAAATTATTAGAGCCAACTAACAAATACAATTTGTCATTGATTGTAATTATGAGCATTAGATAAGCAAAGTTGATTATTATCACCATATCCAAATGGAAGCGTACATAAAATATACTAATAATGCGATTTGTTATAATTGTAAATAGTACCTATAACAGCAATGAATTAAACTTGAAATAGTATAAAAATAAATTTAAAAAAATACTTGTAAAAATAATTAATAAAATAAATTGATCAATAATGAATTATCTATGAATTTGAGAAATTTCAATGTACAATATTGGGGTATAATTTAAATTTAATTAAATATAAAGTGGAAAAGAAACATCTCTCATGGGATTTGAACATGGGTTCCGGTCGAGTGCTCTACCAACTGCACCACATGTAATCTGGTTCAAATTCATCAGAGATGTTACTTTTCTACTTTATATTTAATGAAAATTATACCTTAATGTTGTACATTGAAATTTCTAAAACTCATAGATATAAATATAATTTAAAAGGAATATCAATTTAATTTAAAAATCAGTATAAAAATAAATTAAATAAAAAGAGTTTAAAAATCATGAATAAATTTAAAATAAATGTTTTCTCTTTAGTTACTTCAACAATGGCTAACTTAAGGAAGAACTTGAAAACAAATATGTGACCAATTGAATAAAAATATTTTCTACTAGAATAAAAATGCTCTGATGAATTCAATAATAAATTTCATTGATTAGAGTATAATATAATTAATAAGAGTATAACATAATTAAGATAAAGTCACAAACCTAATTTGACAAATATCTTCATTTAATAGTTGAAGTCTTAAAGTGCATGGTGAAAGTCTGCTTCTGGGATTCGACGGATTTTCAAAATAGACGACTCTAGCACGTACAGTCTCATTGCAGGTTTTCGTGTCTGAAAAAATATAATAATTTTTTATCTTATAATTAATTAATAATACGCTATTGGGTGCTTAATGAAAATATTTAATAAATTTTAAATGAATTTATTAATGAAAATATGCAGAGGTTTTAAATCCACTTTGTATCAAATGTATCCTTTTATCTCAAATTAAATATCCCATTTGAAAATAATATTACTCTAAAGATTTTTTTATTTATGATTCGCCAACCAATCTTTGGCAATTTAAAATAGACAGAATTTACTGGAGTTGGTACTAGAATCAGACGTTGTTTTTTTTTTTTTTAATGAAAAATCAATATTTTTCGAAGCACACAAAAGAGTATAAATAGTAGGCAAAATTCACTTTTTCATATAGCCGCTATTTTGTTAATAATTCAAATTTTGCCATAAAACTATTTTCAGATAATTTCATAATTTTTCATGCGATATTTTCAAGTTTGGATTGAAATTACTGTGGAGCTCTGCAGCGTCTCGCCCGATGACCCATGCACCATTACTATCGCAGCTACTACTCAGTCTACATAGCTCATTCTTATGTGAACAAATTCTTAAATGTTCTTATAACATGACTAAGTAATATAGAAAATAAAAACAGGCTAAAAATTATAATTTCTTTAAAAAAATATCGAAAAAACACTTTTTTTAGCGGAGATTAAGTAAGTATTTCATTAATAGTTAAATTAATCGCAATATAAATAAAAGCTGGCCAGGTCGACCAAGATACAATTAAATATTAGTATTGTACCATTATATACTAATATTAACCAATATTGGACAGATCAAGACGATGGCTGAAATAACATATTAATTCTGAGTTACCGAAATCATTACTTAAACGCGTTAGTGATCACGGATTATACAAATTCGGAATATAAAAATGAACACATTACAAGGTTTATCTTTATGTAAAATTTACCTACCAAAAAACTATAAACCTAAAGTCTTTCAAAGTGTGCAATTTTATAATTTTATCCATTTAATATAATTCAATTAAACAAAATTATTGTTATTTATTTTAAACGATTTATGTAGAAATATTTTTCAATTCGGTATTTTTACTTACAAGTGCAACAGCTGTGGAGATATGTGCAGTTTCCTCTTCCGGAATTTAGACCTCTCGAATATTTACATTCGTGCGCTGCCATGCATGTTCCTTGCAAATTTTGATTGTTCGAAATACATCCTGTGAAAGGCTGTTGATGAAAATCATCTGAAAATAAGATTTGTTTATAACGTGAATGTGTTAATATATAAAAGGTATTTAATTTATTTATTTCTTAACGGAATCTCCTTTTTTACATATATACAATAAAATAATCCAACAATAACAGAAAATAATAAATAGCAATCACTTAATTTGGCTGCCATTACAATAAATATAAAATAAATTAAAATAAAAGAACATTGATATGCTATTCGATGTCAGCCACGCTAATAAATTTTAAAATACCTTTGATATAGTAAATACAGTCCCTAGGCATTAATAGACTTACTTATGAAAATGTCTGTCATTGTATGGGGAGTTATAAGTAGTAAAGGCATGGGACGTCAGTACGTGGTTGAAGGCAGGACCAGCATAAAAAATATTGGAAGCAAAATTGCCAGATAGTGCCAGATCTGATAGGTGTGGTAGAAAACAAATAATAACGTCAATTGAAGAAATTAGCTGTAACATTTCGTAGAGTAACCCATGCAGCCTTAACAGAAAAGTTCCAGGAAGCAGGGTGCAAGTCATCCGAGTGTACAATTCGTAGAAATGTGATGGCTGAAAATATCGGAGACCTGTGAAGAAGCCCAGAGCGACCCCTGCGATGATTACAAAGAGGTTAGAATGAGCTAATACCCATAAACATTTGACTGTGGAGGATTGGCAAATAGTAAGTAATGGCAGATTACAACTTTTAGATTTTTTATTAAAATTATCCTGCTATTAAAGACTTGCTTCAGTGATGAGTCAACCTTAAAATTATTGGATGACAAAACTCAATTTGTCAGAAGAAGGCCAAATAAAAAAAAATATAATGAAAATTGCATTATAAAAACCATAAAACATTCTGTGTCTGTTATGGTATGGGGAGTCATAAGTGCCAAAGGCATGGGATATCTGTTCGTGGTTGAAGGCAGGACCAGCACAAAAAATTATTAGCAAAATTGCTTCCGCAGATGCATTCATCTGGTTTGGTGATGGGCTAACAGTTTTTCTGCAGGATGGAGCACCATGCCATACTGCCATGTCAATTAAAAAATGTTTGGCTCAAGAGAAGTTTCCACTTCTATCATGACATGAATCCAATAGAGAATGTGTGGGAGCTTTTAAAAATAGTATGCCGAGAAGTGTTGCTGTACTTTGTTGCACTTGCTACAAAGGGTGGCTTGACAAATTATTATTTTTTTATGTTAATTTTGTAAATTATATTAATTTAGAATAATTATTGTGTTAGAAACTGGTTTCATATTGTTTTTAAATAAGCGTTATTAAGAGTATTGTATTTAAAAATTTATTAATTTCCTAAATATTAATATTTGTATGCGTCTAATAAGGTAGCCAGAGACTGTCGGTAAAATAATTTTGCTAAAAAAAATGTAAACATTGTGCTTTCTTATTATTTTTAGAGCACTTAACATTTTACATTAATTCTCCATATGCCGATACATATACACTGGGCTCTTAATGCTAGAATTAAAAAAATAGGATACAAGTTGTTCTATTTTCAAAAAGTAATTTAAAATAAAGCAACTTGTATTTTTGTTTTTAATTCTATCATTAATAGTATATTTTTTTCAGCAAAACTATTTTTTTATTACTTACTATGTCGTGTACTATTTTATTTAACTTTTATACCAATAAAACAAAAAAATGTGACAAATGAGAAACTAAAAATATCTACGTAAATGTTAGTGTTGCAATTTCATTCAAATATCATTGCAAATGAATGTACTATCAAAAATATATTTAATGCGCCATATACGTAAAGATCAATAAATACTAACTCAAAACAAAATTGTCATTTTTAGCATTTTTAGATTGCTTAAAAATGTAGCTTTATACCATTTGTGTTTAATGTGTGAAATTATCGAATTGGCCCTGTCTACCACAACGTGTGTGATTTAAAAATTTGACAGATGTAAAACAAAACAAAAACTGGTGCATTTCACATTAAACCATTTTTTTTTTTAATATTTCAATAAATAAAACATGGAAATAAAGAAAACATTATTTTACTTCTACATCGTATTTTTATAAAATTTAATTTTATCTCTACGTATTTTGAATTTTCAACAATACCATTATTTTGTTTTCAAAAATAATAAATAAAAGGATATCTTTCGAAGATTTTTCATTTAAATGTACACTGTGTTCAATTTACAATCGAAAATTAGTAAACTTTCATTTTTGAAATGATATACTTTATATATTATCAATTGTTTTAATTATAAATAATAATAATATTTATTTATAATATTTATTTTATTTATAAGTACCTCTCATTAAATATTTTAAACTCAAACCGTTGTAATTTAAAGTAGTGGTATGCAACAAACAACTATTTATAAATGAAATAAAAATAATTTGAAAATAATTAATAATCTTTTTCATCTATTAGCGCAGTGACACGTTTGTAACGTCAGTCAAAAGATTCATAACGCTATAAGATTAAATACAAATTATTATAATTGAAAATAAATAATAAACTATTTCATATTTTTAATATATTAATTATTTCAAATCATTTTTATTTAAATTATTCCCTCTTAACCTATTGTGTAATCCAATGTCGGGTACTGGCTCGAGAAGTAATTGTTTCAATAGATGTTTGTCAAAACCATGCAGTGAAAGAAATGTTTGAAGTTGCAAAAGAGGAATAATCGAATTTAAGTGATCGTTATCAGTATTTTTTTATTTTTTAAATTCATTTTAAATAACTGGAAAACTACGAATAATCTCTGATTTTTCATTTATTTTAAGAAAATTTCCCACTTACGTGAAACTGGATATATTTGAACGAAATTTATCAAAATAAACAAAATAGAGATATAATTTTCAGAATTAAAATTAATTATTAAAAAAATGTTGTTTTACACATTTAATGAATTGCTTTAATAAAATTATGCATTTTCTAATAAAAAACATGTATATCAAAAGTTTTTCGAAATAATCTTAGTATTTAAAAATTATACAATTATTCAGGGTGTTCGAATCGGAAAACGCAGTGTTTACCAAATTATCTTAATAAAAATATCAAATATCGCTTATTAAACTCCACAACACTTATTTGAAATTTTTAAAATATAAAATGTATTTTTTTTTTAAATCAACCAATAAAACAAATAAAACACGGATTAAATTGAATAATTTTAAGTTCTCGGCTAGCTTGAGGTTATTAGCCCATTTTCAAGAGAATTGAAAATTTAGTTTATTTACATTTCTATGGATATTTACATATTAAATATTATATAAAAATAAATTTGTTTTTGAGTTTTTTTTAATTTACTTGAGGGACACTCAAAATATTTCAAGCCCCAGCATTTGCTTAAAGGTGTAAACATTTTTATTCAATCTGTGTTTCATTTGTTTTATTGGTTGACTTGTCAGTCTGTTTTTCTTTTTATGTTAGTAAACATTTTTTTATTTATTTGTTGACGAAAATCTCCAATTTACAGAGGCACGATATAAATATATTACAAAAAAAGGCGACAGAGGACAAATCATGATGTGTGTATGTAGAAACAATAGCAATATATAAATATCACAAAAAACTATAATGCTCCCAAATGGTTCAATAATAGATAACAAGTTGAAAAATACAAGTTCGAAACTGGAATCACAGTGATATAACCTGAATATTGATATATATATATATATATATATATATATATAAATATCTTTATTCAGACAATTACATTTTTACAAACATTATATATAACATTAAAATAATCATTTGTCTGTCCTGCGCTATTAACCAGAGGTCTTTCTGCACTTTCTTGAATTGACGATGATGTTAAATAAAAATGCCTGTGCTACCTGAATATTAATTTTAAAATATTTAATATTAAAATTAATATTTTTTTATTTTAATTCATCACAATTTATTAATAACTTATTGCTTCAGAAAAACGATGAACTTATTAAAAATAGAAATGTAATTTAAGTATACGAAAAGGTTTGATTATTATTTTTTAATTAATTGAAATTATTTATTAAGTTTTTAATATAAAATTGTTATGGAAAAGAATTACAATGAATAGGATTACTAAAAATATTGTATGTAATTTAAAAAATTGTTTATCTGGAAATAAAAAAAAAAACTTACCAAGTATACCAAAGTTGTTGTTGTTGTTATTGTTATTATTAATATTATTTTGGTTGTTATTAAAATTATGATTATTTTGGAAATTATATAAATAATACAACGGATCAATGAGTGACAAATCCCACTGCGCTAACGAAAACTGCACCGACAACGCGACCAAAAGCAAGACACAGACACGCGCCATGCTGAATCCGTTTTTTCCAATTCTGAATCCAGAACGAAACTGAAAAATCCAACATTCGGGGGGTACATATATACCATTGTCTCCTGTACAAACATAACAGTAAACCCGAAAAAACCAACAATCGAGCCGTCCCTTTAACGGTGTTTTTAATAGTTAGACAAATAAAATCTCGTTAGGAAAACAGATTTCTATGGGTGCGGAAAAATGCGTGACGAGTGTCTTATTTGCATGGCCGCGATTTTTTCTATGGCGCTGTAAATTTTTATTAATTAATTGCGCGCGTATAGGAATATAAAAATATATATTACGGCCGTTTATTGCCATTGTTCCCGGCATTAGATCGGGCGATGTTGTTTTTTGTAACAGTTATTTTGACACCTGTTTGTGAAATGGATATGATTCAAGTGTTTGCTTATGTAAATGCGATATTACCGGGCACTATTCGTAACTAGGATAGTAGCACGTGTTTGAGATATAATTCCGTGAAAATTTTATTGTTTATTCACAATTTTTAAAATGGAATGTACATTTTATTTTACCATGTACAATATATTCCATATATAGAGGTTATCGTATATGTACCACTTGATAAATAACAAAACATATTAATTTTCTAGTAATGATTACAAAATATTTCTATTTCTAATAATGCAAAAAAAAATTCACTTAGTAAGAAATTAGTTACTGACTAGTGGTCTTTTAGCTTTACGTTTAATATTTATGAGCACCGAATTATCATTTTAAAAAAAATATGCAATGAAATTGGCAGAAAGACCGATGGTCGATAGCCGTTTTCTAAGGACAACGTATAACATATTCTAAGAATTATATTGTTAATTTATTGTTTATAAAATTGTCTGCAGAAATAAAGATGTTATATATATATATATATATATGCAATGAACCATTCTTCTAAAAAATTCTTAATGGTCGAAATAAAAATTTATTCCTAAAAAAAATATTAATAAAAACAAGTATGTTAATTAATGTATAAATATAGAGTGTAAAATACAATTCTCACTGTATATTTATTGTTCGCGTCAAGTACGCAAATTTTTTATGAAAATATTTTCATTTTATTTCTTCTCTTTGTGTTTGTGTTAACGTACATTTATTACTTTTTTTGATATTTTGACAATTTCTAAAAATTGTATTGTGTTTGACACCAAATCAACGAGTAAGGACCGTTGTCGAGCAATCAGTCCTTTGGCAAAATTTGTGCGCAGACAAGGCTGCCGCACGGACGTGTCTAACAAAGGGCAACCGGGGATGGGCAAACGTCATCGAAATTTCAAGAAACGATCATAAAATACCAGATTTGGTCCAAAAATTGCTCAATGAAATTTCCATTCTAATCTCCCTTTAACTTGTGCTGAAAATTCCACTTCTTTATTTACTAAATTCTCCCTTAAAAACATCCACCAACCAGTCAGACTCTTCTTATTTTAATTTTCCTCTTCCACTTTTTCCATATCCTCAACACGAATAGTAAGTTCTTAAACTCTTCTTAAAGTAAGCTATTTTCGATTTTCTAAAAATTATTTCGAAATAAATCAAAGCTTCAATCCATTTAGCAAATATGAATTATCAGAGAAATAATATTGATCCTCGATTTGTTTATCAAAGAAAATCCATGTGATGGAATGTGTAATATTCCTTCACTTAACTTTCCTTTAGAAAACAATCCAGAATCAATATTATTTTGCTGTTAATTTGAAATCATTAAGCTCTTTGGCATTTTGTACATATTATACTCTGATTGTTATTTATAAAGTTCAACTAATATTTATATTAAAATGCGTTCAATAACTCCTTAAAATATCCGAAGAATGACGCTCGTAGAATCAAAAATATTGGGCTGTTTAGAAAGTAATTTGTTTTTTTTTTATATAAAAATGAAAACCGATTTTCTTATAGTTATTTTATTTAATTAAATGTAGTCCATTCTGGCAGTAGCATAGTACCATGCTCACATTTTTTTTTGTTTTTTGCTGACAAAAACGAATCTGAGTGATTTTTGACCCTATCAAACGTTTTACCGTTAAAAAATGTAGAGACCAGAACAAATGCTACTCGAAAGGTGAGACGTTTGGAAAGTACGGTGCAGCAGTAACAATGGGTCAAAAAATCCCGGTATTAACCAATAGATAGCGCCAGAAATATCGAATGCTGCAATTGGAAAGAGCCTTATCAATAATTTTTTTGTAAATTGTTTTTTGGCATTACTTCAGACATTCTTTGGCCTTAAAATATTAGATGTTTATAATTTACATTATTTCCACCATTATAGCATGCTATAATCGGTATTTTCTGTGAGTTAGTTGTAAATGATTGTAATGATGTATTCATTGTGGTATAATTTGTTGTAACGGATTTTATTCTATTTAGAAAAAAAATTATACTATTATTACAGGAATTGTCACGAGCCAAATTTTATTATTATCTACTACGTCTTGTGTTTTTTGGCATTCAAATTCTTTTATTTTTTCTGTATGCCTATCTCTTCTTTTTATTTATCTCACTCTTCATCGTTCTTTATTCTTTTACTTCTTTGCTTTTGTGTCAAGTTTCAGGATTCGCAACCATGTACATATAAGTATGGGCATAAATATAGTTTGTTGCTTTCTGTTTCCTTAGATATTTCTGATATATTAATAAATATTTTCTTCATTCAGTGAACGAATTTAATTATATTGATTATTCTTCCTTGTTTTATCTTTAAGGTTTTCCCATAGAGATGATATGATTTTGAAGTGACGTTTCGGCCATTTGTAATATGTCATGATCTGTCATTTATTTTTCATTGTATTCAGTAGTGTTTACAATTTCATCATGGATAGATATACACAAGAACAACGTTTACAAATTATTCAGTTTTATTATCAAAATAATCGTTCTCCAATTGCAACTTTTCGTGCGCTTTTGCCATTTTATGGTCGTAATAATCATCCAAGTGTGCTCGCTATTCGTCGAATTGTTGAAAATTGTGAGCGTACATTTTCTTTACATAATGTTAAAGTGCCAATAAGACAAAGAACCGCTCGAAGTAATGCAAATATAGCTGCCGTTCAGGCAAGTGTTGCTAAAGACCGCAATTTGTCGATTCCAAGACGTTCTCAACAATTGGGACTGTCTCAAACCACAATCTGGCGGATTTTGAAAAAGGATTTGATCTTGACAACATTTGGTTCCAACAAGACGGGGCTACATGCCACACAGCAAATGCAACAATTGAATTATTGCGAGAAAAGTTTGTAAATTCGCATATTTCAAGAAATTGTGATATTGAATGGCCTCCAAGAAGTTGTGATTTAACACCATTAGACTATTTCTTGTGGGGTTATTTGAAGTCATTGGTCTTTCGAAATAAACCAGACTCTCTTCAAGCTTTACAAGTCAATATTGAACGTGCTATTCATGACATAATGATGAAAATTGGGTTCATCGAATTCGTTCCTGCAGAAGTCGTGGAGGCCATTTGAATGACGTTTTATTTAGAACTTAATTGTATCGATTGTGCTTCAC
This sequence comes from Philonthus spinipes, assembly GCA_963082785.1. Taxonomy (NCBI): domain Eukaryota; kingdom Metazoa; phylum Arthropoda; class Insecta; order Coleoptera; family Staphylinidae; genus Philonthus; species Philonthus spinipes. The sequence goes on from OY720303.1 coordinate 21,917,462, forward strand.
ATTAAATAAAAAAAAACATTTAAATTTCCTTAACAATAAATGTGTTTTTTTTTTAAGAAATCATATCACTCTTATTGGAAAACCCTTTAGTTATAATCATGTTTTATGATTTCATGTTACTACATTATGGCTGATATTAGTTTTATCTTTTTATCTTTTCATTTCGTATTGCGATTTAATTCGCTGTTGATTTGCATTTTGTTCATTGTTATTCCATATAATTCAAACTTGTTGTTCCCTACATACATTTATCTTAAATTTGTTTTGTTCCATGCAAAAATTAAGATATTTGCAAACTTTATTTAAGATATAATCTTGAAATCAGTGTCAACCCATAAAAAGTATATATTTATATATTTTGTGTGAGTTTTGCAATAAACAGTTTCTTTGAACTAAATTAAGTTTTTGAATTAAATTTCATTATAACAAGTAATATTTTAAAGTTAATTTTACTTGAATTTATTAGAGATTGTGTTTTCCTATTTTCTTTGCTTCCACCCAGGTTGGTCCTTTTTCGTCGTGAATTTGTAGCTTATGTTTGGGTCGAGTACCCCAAACCACCGTTCGGTGTTGCTGCAGAAGTTTAATTCCATGTTTTTTTATAACTTCCTTTCTGTTTTTATGTTCTTTTGATTCTTATATCAATGATATTCCTACTAGCAAAATAGTTATAAAAAACATCAATATAACAATGGTGTTTAATGTTTATTTGTGGCTACCTCATAAGAATCTTCTCACCATGAACTCATCTCATCCTTAATAAACAACTGGTGTAATAGAAAATGTGTATCTTGCTCACCACAATCTCATCTAATGCTAAAAACTCAAAAACCGGTGTCATTCGAATATATATTTTCGAACCACAGTGATTTCAAGAATAAACACTCATACCACCACTAAATTTTTATCATTTGAGACGAAAATATAATACATTGTATAAATAAAATAAATATTTTCATAATAAATTCTCAAATAAAGGCTATCGGCCATAGGTCTTTGTGCCCATGTTTTTCTGTTCTTTTTTTTTCTTTTACGTTTATGGTAATTGGGATTTAAGTAGGGGAAAGGAGGGTGTAGTGAGAATACATATTGAAATAAAGTGGTGGCGGGGTTTTTGAACTAAGGAGTGATATTGGGATTTCTGGGGATGCACAGTTGCTTGAGTAACACATAATTATTATCATTTCTAGCGAATCGCTCAGTCAGAAATCGAAGTCTGTTATAGATTGCTAATATTTGTGTCAATCATAATAAATGAAAGACGGCGCAAGCGCCATCTTTCGTCTAATTTGTTAAATATTTTTGTTGTTTGATACAGAAGAATATTGGAGGGATTATGGTGAGGATTTTGTGGAAAGCGGAGTTTTGTTAGAGTTAGGAGAGATGATCTCTCGGCAACTTTAAGATTGTGGAGTGTAGCTTTGGAGGGATTTAGGTACAGGATGGAGGAGTATTCTAGTAGGGGGCGGCAAATCATTTTGTATACTCGTGCCACGATGTTTACTTATACCCTGATTTTTATAAGTCAGGCAACGGAAATATTTTGCTCGTTTTATTGACATTGTTTATACTAATGATGTGTGCTCCTTGTATTAAAGTTTATTATCAAAGTGGATACCTAGGTATTTACATATGGGGGCAGGGTGAATTGCTGTGTTATAAATTGAAATTAATTAAGCGATGGTAGGGAATGAACTAGTAGTGGTAGTACCAGTATTGGTTTTGAGTCTCCGCCTGGCAAACCATCGAGAACTTTCTATTATTAAATTTTGGAGGGAACTAATTAGGGCGATGTCACCGGAAAATAGTAAGGGATAACTGGTAAGATTGATAAAATTAGGATTTGGGCTGGGTTGGAGGAGAACCACTAGGGGCAACTTGTTCTGGGTGGAATAAATCTGATAGAGTTTTTCGGATACTAAACACTCATACATATACAATTGTATTTATTTATGAACGTACAGCAAAATATTTACATATTGATTGTATAATATAATACATAATTAATTTACAATTCACATATTGGCTATCAACCAAAGGTTTTTCAGCCAGTCTTTGTCTGGTTCTTGTAATAATTTTTTTATTATTTAAATGTCGTGATCATTAACGTCTTTGTTAAAGACTGTATGTATAGATAAAATGAATTGATAGATTGTAATTGTGGAAAATTTAAATTTGGGTTCTATATAAGGGTTTCGAGAGGGTTGATGATATCATAGGGATTGGTTGTGCATTTTGTGGATACGAATTCAAGGCGGTGACTAAATGGGAGGGATTTTGAAAGTGTCATATAGGAATGAATTCGAAGGATTATCAGGATGCCTTATTTTAGTTAATATTCTTAGCGCAGCGTGCTCTGCAACTGCAAGATTTTTTAAAACTGCAGGACGAGGATTGTGAAATATGATGGGAGCGTATTCAAGTAAGGGCCGACAAATGGTGGTGTATATTTAAACAGTGGATATGCCTTCATTTTTGTAGATGAGAGACATAAAATGTCGGGCCCGATTTTTGATTTTGGTTTTTATGAGGCGGGAATGAGTTATGAAGGAGAATTTTGGGTAGAATGTTATTCCTAAGTGTTTACAATGGGGAGATGGGGGAATGGGTTGATTATTTATTATAATACGTTATGAAGACGGTGTATAGCGGTTGAAGGGAATAAGGAGTTGTGAATAGTTAGGATTTTTAGAAATTCTCCAAATCAGGTCTGTATGGAGCCAATGAGTTTTTGTAGTGTACTCATAGCCTTTTTTTATTATGGAGGCATGGGCAATTAATGCCATATATAATTTTTTCTGTTTTATATATACAAATATCATTATTTCAAACACTCATATATTAATAAATTAAACACAATAAAAAATGGATAATTTTTATTAATCATGAATTTCATACAATAACAAAATCAGTATATTTGTGACATTTACTGTACGTATCAATATTTGGTGTACTATTTACCTAAACACAATATTCAATTAATGATCAATTAAATTCCGCGGAGATATTTACATAATAACTTAAACCTACCATAATCATCTGAATATAAATATATAAAAAAATAATTATTTACATGCAAGTCCTTAATTTACAAACAGCAAATTGGTCCCGTCTTGTTATGACATTTAATAAATACGCATAGACATTTTATTTTATACAAGAAAAAAAGTAATATATATGTTCAGTCAGTAACGGTGTATAGTGAATACATATCCATAAGATGGCGAGATATTAATTTATTTAATCGAGCTTATTAATTTCTTTGTTATTTCTTTTAAAATATGTAACTTTTATATAACGATAATAGAGGCTATTCCGTGAGAAAAATATTAATGTTAACGTATACGTTAGTTTTACTAACATAATCTGGACATATTATTTTTTCTGTCAGTTCATAAAAGCTCTGTATAATTTTTTTTAGTATGTTTTATTATATTATTATGCCATAACTGCATGTGTTTTTGAGTTTATGTGAAAATTGTGTATCAAACAAATTTAACGAAAAATGAATTCAATAATTCACTTTTCAAACTGTAAAGCAAAAAAATAAATTACATTTGATATAATTTATTTTAAATAAACATCCATCAAGTGAATTAAATCTGATCAATATTTACGATATTTAATTAAAAATTATTAGTTTACACAATTCAATAATTAATTCATTATTTTCCCTTTAGCTATTGCATCTTTTTACCTTACAATAAGTTAATTAAATAAAACAATTTAAACTTTATTTAAATAGAAATGATTGTTCTTCTACCTAATTATAAGGACAACCATTTTTATTTAAATAATTAAAAATCTCCACAACCAACTCCAAAATCCCTCTCTTTCTCTCCAAAGAAGATTACTTCATACTTCGTTTGTGTAACAATAAATTAATTTCTTATGGCCATGGTTTCAACAATGTGAAGTTGTCAGGCTATTTCATATGAAAGCCTGTTAGTTTTAACGTAAATGTTATTTTTAACCTCACAACCATAATTCTAATTACCAAATTGGCTTAGAATGTGATGATAAATAATAACGTGTACATTACGAAAACCTGTTAACTTTAACGTAAACATTATTTCTAACATCACAATCATAACATATAACGATTACCAAACCAGTATAAAATCTGATAATAAATAATCCCATGTACACTAAATTTAACGCTTTACATACGGAATAGCCCGAATTATCACAATAAATGTTTTACTTTGATAATGAATAATTTAATATTGTAAAAAGTTAAAAATTTGAAATTTCAGTTATACAAAGTTTAAAAAAAATGTTTCATTAGTCTAAAAATCATTTATAACAAAGTAGAAGCCTTAAAAATTAATACATTAAAGTTTAAAGTGTTTTATTTAATTGATAAACGAAACATTAAAGTAATAGTTTTAAAGTCTGTTTTTGACTAATTTAAATAACTGTTACCAAGTGAATGAGTACCATTTTTCGATTATATTTGATTTTTTAATTTTTAAAATCTGTGGCTTCAACTTTTAAGAAGCCACAGATTTTAAAAATTAAAATAGTTATATTCAAATTTGTTTTTATTTAATTTAAATAACATTTAATTTAAATGTGAATAAATATATTTATAATTTTTTAATAGTTCGAAACAAATTTTATTTTCAACATCAGCTGTATTTTGCATTTTTGCTCACTGAAATACATTAATAACCTATTTTAAATTAAGTTTTCTTCAGTAACGTATTTTTTTATATATATAATTTTTGTTGAAATACATTTTCTGCGAAACATTTACCATGTTTATTAATTAATTAATTAATGGTGTTTATTGCTCGATTGTTCTGAATGTTCATTCCTTCTATATATACTTTATTCGCTCGCCAGCTTAAATAATAATCACTATATAATTAACACCTAGAGTCAGTTCCTGTAGAATGGATGCCTTCCGGCTGTGTAGGTGCTCATCGGTATCGTTCCCGACGGGTGCTTGTAGATCTCGTTTTGGTCGTAATCGACGTCGTAATAAATTCCGCTCTGATTCTGAAAGTTGTAGAGATCAAGAAAAATAGAAGACGGTTGATGGGTTATTATGATTTTTTAATAGAATACCACCTGTTTTTGTTAGTTATAGTAGATTAAAAATAATTCAGTTAAAAAAAAAAAAACATTTGTGTGGTTGTTATTATTACTTTATTTATGATAGCCATATACTTATTTTTGCAACTGGAAATTAAAATTTATTTTATGATTTCTTCTCAACTTTCCAATTGAAATAATAAATTACTGAAGATATTTATTCTGACTACGTGAAGTTATCTTGATGGTAATTTTTATATTATTTTACTTTCTTCAATACTTTTTGAAAACTATATATTTCGTGCATAGCAGTTTTGTTATAGATAAAATTGACGAATAAATAGACATGTAAACAAAATTAAATATAAAAATATCATGTGTTTGAAAATCATATAAAGTTATATTATTAAATCAAATGAAATAATTTTAATAAATTGTTATTTAATACAGTTAAATCGAAATTAAAAAAATTACTAGAATTTGTACTTCTCAATTGCTTATAAAATATTTAATTGTAGAGAATTTGACTTTTTTAAAAAAAATATGTCCAAATAAATATTGAGATTGCATTGATTTATTGTAATATATATGTATAGAAAATATTTCCTTCGGGCAGTTCAATTACAAATTGTTAAGCCTCAGTTGGTCTTTCTGTCTTTTAACCGTTTGTTATAATGAAATCACTTGGTTTTGTTTTACTAAAATGATTGCTGTCTTTTATTGAAATTTTTTTTGGGATATCATTTTTTTATTAGTAAATATAACAAAAAATATATAATAAAACAAACGTTGTGTTATTTACAAATTGAAATAGGGATGTTAAAAAAATAATCTAATTTCAATATTGAAACTTCTAATAACTACCCGCGAATTAAATCATTGTTCATGATTTAATTTGGCATGCAATGAATTCAGAATTATCATGCAAATGTTTGATACAAATATTTAGGTTGCAATATACAAAGCTAATTTCAAAAGCATCTTAATATATGATGTTATGCACTATGGAAGTTCAGCATAAATAGAAGTATTATTCACCATACAAAAACGTACTTTTAAAATGATTTACAACATAGAAAACAAGAAAGCTGCCAAAGAATCTTCAGGAGTTCGAATTTTCTCATAATTTATAGTTTATGAAGTACTCATTTTTAATTTAAAAAACAAACACAATTTAATGACACAATTTTAATATCCGTTTTTTGTAAATGAAATACTAATATTAAAAAACACAGACTCACATTTTATGAGAGCTCACCGAGCTATATGGCATTAAAGCTGTTCAATAAATTACCGAAGCAATTTAAAATTAAGCAAACGCTAAGTTCTTTAGAAAATCCTACATATCTTAAAGAAAAGAAATTCTACTCATTAACAGAATTTCCTAATTAAATTTCTTTTCATCGAAAATTATGAGTACATATTTCGATCGTTCTTTCTGGCGTATTCATTTAGCTCGAATAAATATGATTTACAAATTTAAACATTAAAGTACTGGATCCAGGAGGGATTCCTGAGGATTCTGTGATTCCTCAAGGATCCCACATGGATCCATTACTTTTTTTTTTCATTGAAGTACTGGACCCAAGTGGGTCCCGTGGAACCCCAGAAATTACAAATATTGGCCACGATAAACAATGATCCGTTCTAAACGATTAGACTAAAATTTAAAGTAGTTGAAATATATCTATTTTATTTTAAATAAATATGAATTACAAATTCAAACATTAAAGTACTGGACCTAAGTGGGACCCCCTAAATTACAGATGTAGGCCCATTCCATATGGTTAGATCAATATCTAATGTATTTTAAAGATCTCTATTTTTTTAATAAATACGAATCTAAAATTTAAATAAAATTTTTATTATTGTTTACTAAAAAATTAAAATATATATTTATAATTAAAACACATTTCTTGAGAAATCAGTTTTATTAAATTTTGTATAATAATTTAACGAAATGTAAAATAATAAAATATATTTGTTTCCAGATGTAAGAAATAATAATATTTACAAATTTACATGTATGTATATTAAAACATGAATTTATTAACAGTGTACAGAGATTGGAGTGTATCAAATTTTGTTATTCACATATTTAGTTTTTTTTTGTTGTGCAGAAAATAAGACCATATCTTTTATTAATGCAGCTATTTATTTTTACTGTTGATTACTGAGGCTATTAATTTTTGAAAACCCATAATTACTTTTTATTTAAAACAAATTTGTTTATGATTTTCAATTTTTATTAATTTCACTACAATTGTTTCGTTACGCTGTAGTGAAATTAATAAATAGTTGAAAATTAAATTAAATTTGTTTATAATAAAAAAATATTATTATTGCTGATAGTGTTTCCATTATTCGATATCCTTCAGTAATATAAATTAATATAATCCATAAAATTCGACTGCCCAGCCACATATATCGCAGGGTTTACCACGAGATAGCACTCATTACACCACCGAGCGGCAAACCTAGCGATAAATGTGATAAAAAATTATCGCAAGTTTTGCCGCCAGAGAGCATTCATCTCGCCGCTGAGCGGTAATCTAAGCGAAAAATGTTGTTGAGCACTTGAATATCATGGGTGGAAAGAGATAGAAAAAATATATCATTTTATTTTACACGTTTCAAAATAGAATAAAAAAGTTAACGCTAGTGGCGCTACATTCTTGATAGAACTTAATCCTAATATTGGGTAAAAACAATCACTCTTGTTGTGTTTAATGCCTTTTATTTTTTCAATTTTTTGACATATGAATCGATCTTGACGGATCATTTTCAAAGGTTATACTAATCATGAAATACGAAAGAGTTGTTATATATACATAAAAAAATGGAGTGTGAGTTAATTAATAATTAACTCACACTCCATTTTTTATTTTCGGGGAAATCTGCGGTAATCGTATATTTTTAATTTGATATTTTTTAGGCCTCCAAATTTTAAGGCGTAATAACTAAAATTAGTGCATTTTTTAATAAAGCCGATTCCCCTTAAAACGTATTTCTGTACTTACGAAACGATTGTTGACACAATAAGAAATTAGCAGACGAATATACTTTAATTCAGGATGATTTAATTGAAATTAAAACACTTCAATTAAATCATCCTGAATTAATTCAAAAATGTTTCACCACGGGTTAAGTGAGAAATTAATTAAAAAAAAAGAATATACTTTGTTTAAGCAATTCAATGAAACATACGAAAATTGTTATTTTTTTATATAAAAGATATGATTTTATTTCAATGAACACAAATTAATGATGTTAAATTAGTAATGGATATTATTAGAACAGATGATTAATTATAACTTAAAACAAATCGATAGACGAAATATTTGGTTAGCTTTTCTGTGGAAACCAGTAGGGTTCGTTACTCACAGCTATTGAGGCGTTGCTTCTGCTTTTAGGCCTCGGCACTTGGAAACTGCGCCCCAGAAGGTCTACCTTGTCCTCTTCTTCGCTGGAGCTGGAGTTGTCCAATGGCCTCATTCCATGCACGCTGGCCGCTCTTCCGGCGAACGAGGCCGGTATGTTGAGCCTGGGAAGCGGAATCGGCGGAAGAGTACCGTGCACGTTGCCATGCTGGAGGGTGCCAGCTAGGGAGAGACTAGGATACCCGAACATCGCTGATGATGGTCGAGTCACATTATTCACTGGCTCAGGCTATACGAAATAATAACAATAAATGCTTATATCAAAATATACATTGTTTTATTTAATAATAAACATATTGAAATATTTATGTTAGTAAAGCGTGCCAAAATCAACGGATATGCTTAGAGGGGGTAAAATTCAAAGTATCAATCAACAACAAAAATATTTTTTTCTATTTTGACTGGTTGTTAATCCAAAAGAAGTGATTCTGTAAAACTAAATAATCCTGTTAACCTGATTTGTGGGCTGTATAATCAAAAATAAAGTTATAGGTAACGATTTTTCTTTTTTTGCTAAGTAATGATTTGGAAAATAATCTATTAGATGATATTCCTCTTGCCACTAGAATATATGTGTGGTTGCAATTTTTTGGCGCAGCTGTGCACTATGCGAAGATTATTAGAGGTTAGCTATATGAAAATTATCCTGATCGGTAGATAGGACGAGGTCACAATCGCACGGGAATGGATATTATATGTAAATTCGGTAAGGCCGCTTGTTCTGGTGATTGTGAGTCTATACTCGCAAATTCTATAATTCTACTTTCCCATTTTCAATCCGTTCTCATTCTTGGACTATTGTGAATTGGCCCAATATATGAAAGATGAAACAGTATTACCTAGAGTAATTCGCCGTCAAGTGATGTTTTAACACTCATTAGTCGTCTATATGATTACACATTTTAATAATAATAACACAGGCAACCAAATGTTCATGAAATGACAAAATGTATTGTATTAATATTTCTAACTGCAGAGAACAATCATGTTTAAGATTGGAGATAATATTAATTATTACTTACAGCATAGTGATTAGTTTGAGCCATGGCATCTGCAATTTGAGCCCATCGCAGTCTATCTTCTAAGGTGAGTTGATAGGGAGGGCCTCCCACGACTGGAGTCTTGACTGTGTTGCTGGCGGTGGCCATGTATCCAAACACTGGGCTTCCGACAGCTGCCTTTTGCTCCCTGTTCCACCGGCGACTGAATGAGAAATATCGATGTTAATAACTATTTTAATTACTTTTTCAAATTTTTACTAATTACCTCCACATGACTAGACACACCAACGTCAGCCCAATAATTATGACAGCGGCCACACTCGCACCAATTGCAACCCCCAAGACTTCACCATCGAGCTCGCATTGAGTTCCATAATAATTTCCAGTACATCTAGAGAAGAAAGAAATAACTAAAAATATACACTTATTGGTTTATTTATGCGACACATTACATTATATAAATCCATTAGGAACAGAAAATTCAATTATTTTAAATTCAAAACATTTGGAAAATATCAAAGGTTGTATATAATTATTAGTTGTGTGAGGGTTTACTTAAGTATAAGAAACACTTATACACTTTTATTTTCAAAAAGTGAAGAAAAGTGTACAAGTGTTTCTTATATCAAAAAAAAGTTTAAGTAATATCAGCTATGTATAATTTGTTGCCTCCTTAGTTTAAGAAATATTAAAAATTCTGAAAATTTAAATAGTCTAAGAAAAAGGTAACTTATATGTATCAGTTTGAAATATAATATTTATACAAACGCCCCACAGTGGGACAGATAGTTCAAAAAAAAGTTTTCATTGAGATTGTCATCACAGGCGTAAAATGAACTGACTATGAGTCAAATTTACAAAGAATAGTTTGATTTAAAGTTACTTCTTTGAATTACAACTATACAAAGACAGATAATGGCACTTTTGCATAAAGTAGATCAATCATTAATAATTAACAATGGAAATGACGACTAATATTTCAGATGTGGAAAATGCTTCTAATTTATAATTGGAACCCGAGCTTAGTTCCTCAATTTACTAAAAAAAAACAACGTTTTACTGTGAGATAAATAAAAATTTTCCAGTGAACAACAGCTACAGTGTCGTTTAAACAGTTGCACAGGTTGTTTAAATGTGAGTGACACTGTAGCTATATTTCTGTTAACAGTGCGCATTTTATTTTTTGTTGGAAGTATTTAAGGATAGATCAATTTTTAAATAATATAAGTCTAAATTAGTTTTAAAACATTACTTATTTAAAAATTTAAAAAGAGTATTTATTGATACTGTTATTTAAATTATTTCAAATAAAAATAAGCAAGTGTACATTATGTAATTCAATGTCCGGCGTGGGTATTTGACAGGGAAATACTTGCTTTAATGTGCACGTAACGTAAGTCAAAATTCACAGAGCTAATGTGAAAATAATTTATTAATTATTTTCAAGTCATTTTTATTTAATAAAAAGAATTTATAATTTATAAATTAAGAAAATTATTTAAATCAATTGAGTAATTAAAAAATTATTAATAATTCCTATAAACTAATTTTTGCTGTTTTTGATAATTGGAGCACTAAAAGAAATATAAATATTCCATCCAAACTCTTACATCCAGAAGTCACAATAAATCAATTAATTTTATCTTTAAACAATCACGACTTAATGATGGAAAAAAGAACACAATGACTGCTGATTGAAAGACTAGTCGTCGACATTGTATTATAAACATATAGCGGGTGTTTCACGTAACGATAAGTCGAGATATATATTACTTTTTAAAGTTAATTTTCATTCTACTAATTACGGTTTGCATAATCAGTTATCATGAATGATGCATTTATACAATGTTTTAGGTAACAACGGTACTAACATGTTATTTCAGCCTTCATTTTTTCTTTTTAAAAGAAGTTTGTATGGCCTTGATCTGTCTGATTTAATTGTATCGTACTAACTTGGTCGTCCTGGGTAGCCTCCATTTCTGTTATGACTAATTTAAATACTTAAATATTAGTATTGTTCACTGTTATTTTATAATTATATTTCAGTTGGAATATAATTTATATATATATATATATATATATATATATATATATATATATATATATATATATATATTCGTAATATTTATTTTTGCAGCATATGTTGTGTAAAAAGATGATTCCATAAATAAATGTATTATTTTTAATATTATATGTGTCCTTTTTAAATTGGATTCCCAAAGGTAGTTTTAATCCATCAACATTTAAAAAAAATGTGGAATTTTTTTTACCCAGCCTACATAATAAAATTGTAACTTTCATGTTAAATACTTTGACCCAACGAAAATACTCCAATAAATAAAATTGCTACTTTCCAAATAAAAAAATAACACTTACATTCATTGCCATTTAACTAAACGATGCAAATTATAGTCATTCAAGTGAAAGTTCTTTACTTTTGAAATGAAAGTTATTGATACGTACACGCAAACCTCTTGTCCGTTTTCGTATTTGCACTCCCCACGATTGTTGCAATGTTGCGACGAGCATTGGTCGCACTGCCTTCCGGCTCGGTGCTTGTTGTCCGACCACGGATCCTTGTAACCTGGAGCGCACTCGCACTTGAACCCTCCGAAGGTGTTGATGCACTTCGCGAGAGCGTGGCAATCGTGCAATTCCCGTGAAGTGCACTCATCGACATCTGTAATTTGAAATTAAAGATTATGAGTATAAAAATAAAGTTTCACTTCCATTATTCTTATACATATTGTACGGGTGAAAAAAATAAGCAACATGGCGAAATGCTCAAATGACAGGATCGACTAAATCAAATCTAGAAACGCTCCTGCTTAAATGATACAAATGGAATGATTTATATATGCAAAAATATTTTTTATGCAAATGAATCCAGGTATTATAAAATGGTGAACATTTTAAGGCCATAGTCATTTTTTTTAATTTATTTAGTATAGATTACTTCTTTCCTGTATATTCCTATTACAATATCTTCCTATTATTAATATGTTAGTATAAGCTTCCCGAATCACGGATTCAGTTGTCATGAGGTTTTTTTTTTAATTAGTTCCTTTCCAGTTTCATGAGATATTCCCAAAACGAATCCAAGTCTAATACATTCCTTGCTGCTTGTTTGTCAAGCAAGTTTGGGTATCCATAATTATCGATTTTTTACTGTTATCGCCAGTTAGCACAACCTTTTTATGGAAGCCATAATCAGCCTGGACTTCACCTGGTCATAGATGTTTGTCGTGCATAAACGGTGGACACATTGAATATTCATAATGTATTAAAAAACTTTAAAAATTCCTTCTACAAAGAATGTTAAATTTGGATTTGCACTTTAATAAATTATTGTAAGCTTCGCATGTATACAGTAGGTGTTGGAAGCTTTCCGGTTCTTCCTGATACCCGGGATTTATCCTGTTAGTCCTGTCAATAATCCTGCAATTTTTTGCAGTTTCATTCTGCGCAGTTCTTGCAGTATTGTTTTGATTTTGTGTGTTGGACTATTGAGCAAGACTCTCGTCTGTCTCATTTATTTTTGATTTTGCCATTTTTACATGCTCCTCAGCTATTTTTTAGATTAATTCCTTTACTTTCTTCTTTGACTTTCCTGTCAAGTTCAATAAATTCCTTGTCTCTTGACTAGCAAGTCGATCCCAAGAGTCTAATAATTCTTTGATCCTTGGGTATCGAAATTATTGCATCTTTATCGTTATCTCCAGTGACTATAATCTTTTTATGGAAGCCATAATCAGCCTGAATCTGACAATGACGTAGTTCTCATTATTACATGTAATCAATGGACAAGACTGAAGATTTTGCTTAACTTACGTGGGCGGTCCGATAAATACTTTGCCTTTAAAGTCACTAAATGACGCAGAAACTTCTTCGGATTGCGCTTAAACGGTTTCTTTTCCGGTTTAATAAGCCCTTGTGAAATTATCGTGTAGCTCCCTGTTTGACTATAAAGCCGACTACAAGTGTCCAATAATTTTTTGATCCTTGGATATCCATAATTATTGCTTTTTTACTGCACAATCAGCTTGGACCTTACAATTGTGGAGGCAAGCGGTTTTAGGACTATCTGACTATCCGATATAATAGAATTGGTTCTTCGTCGAATTCCAATTCCATTATCTAATAAGCGGACCAGTGAATTGCAGCTATTTCCGTCTAAAAGATGGAGGCATGTAGCTCTGGAGCAACTGTAAATTATTTGCTCTGGTTACTGCCTTTCTTAATTCCAGATCTTTTTATTATTGGCCTCATCTGTATAGATGGTACTTTCATTACTTCCCAGGTATATTCCATTAGATGTGTGCACGATTGGATCTCATTTTTAATGTATCTTTGTCTTTTGGCATTTCAAATGTTGTTGGGTATTGATGCTCCAACGTTTAAAGTGCAGTCATTTATACGCTGTCTATCTAATTTCTATTATAATATATAGATGTATTGGTGGAAGCTATAATATTTGTTCCAAGACTTTTGTAGGCGTAATCAGTAATCAGCAAACAAGACCGCAGTATTTCCTCATCAATTTCTGTACATTAAGTTACACACATATCCAATATGGATAATGAGAATGGAAAAAGATTAAAATAGTGGAATGAAAATTGTAATAGCCCAAAACTTCTCAAATAATGTTTGTTGGATTAGTTCTTTTCCGATTTCATTTATTTCCTAAACCGATATCATGTCTTTTAGATCCCTAGTAGTAGTAAATTCTAATAGAATATATGTTTATACTCTTTAAACATATAAACAATTTAACTTTTATATTAGCGTTTTTTTTTTTTACAGTTTTCTCCTGTGAGTACAATCTTTTTATGGAAACCGTAATCAGCCTGGGCCTCACAGTTAGATCAAATAGAATAATTATGTAAAATATTTGTAGTATTCTAAAACTGATGAAATAAAAAAATGATAATTGCTATGAGTTTTATATACTCAAATTTAAATATATGAAGTCAGTATAGGTTATTAGTAAATATGATCAAGGTTATACAATAAATGATTTAAAACGATTATTTCTTTTTCTTTACATGTATAAAAGTATTCAAATAGTGTTTCAAGTGTTTTTATGTTTGGGTAAGTCTCTTTTTATTATATTTGAGTTGGTAATTTCATGTAGGAATGTCATTTTATGTTATTACCTTGCAAATTGGAAACCGAACCCGGAGGACTATCCACCCAGAGCGCACTGTTGCCAATATTGTTGCTCCTCCTCTGGATGACCCCCAAGAGATGCCTTTGAATGTCTCCCCTAACAGTCGGCCTCGCCGTCTCGGCGTTTTCCTCCAGCTGCAAGGTGACGTTCACGAAAACGCCGGCCTGACCCGCTGACCTCTCACCCCTGTAAACGCTGTTCACCCTCGCTCCGAGAAACTCATCGCTGAAAGGCGTCATCGACATCGCGGATTCGACCTTTAAAAGAAAACACCCCTGAGGCTCGGCAATATCGCAACCCTCGGACAACTCACGGCTCTTTCAGCTTCGTAGGCGAGCTGCTGGTAGCTCTCGCTGCGCTTGTTTACGAATTCAGTGGACCACACCACTCGCCTCTCGTACAATCGATCCACCCTCAAGGAGAGCAGAACCGAGACCACCCTCCTGCACGGATCGCGGTGCTTCCTTCTCGCGTACCCCGGCCTGCAGTGGCAGGCACTCACCCCAGCTTCGGTCCTGCAAATCTCGTACTGCGTAGCATCACACGTGGAATCATCCCCCACGATGCATGTATCAATCCTAAAACAACAGCCCTGAGATGCGGGGGATTGTTTTGTTAGGGACAATATTTACCTGACTGGGGGCTGGTTGTTGGGCCTCTTTCCGTACAGCGGTCTCCTCGGCGTCGGTTTGAGTCCGTTGATATTATCCGGTTTCGCCTTTTCGACTTCCGGTATCGCGTAGCCGGTCGCCTTTATAACGCTGCCTGTGGGGGCAACTTTCGTCGGTTGAACTGGAGGTGGAATTGCTGGTTTCTGTGTGGGATCTCCGAAAAGATTCAAGTATGTCCTCTTGCCGTCAATTGAGACAAATCCTTCGTCGCCGACTGGAGATGTAATCACGTCGTCGTTTGCTCCTAAATGGACATTTTCTATATCGACTGAAATTATAAACATATGATTACTCAAAATTATAATTTTATGTGCCAGTGTTATATTGAAATTTAATTTTATTTACGATTTATATTAAGTGGTGGCGATTTCCATTCGTTGATAAACTTTCAGCCTTCTTAAAGTAGTTAACTAATAACTCTAATTTATAGTAAATTAAATAAAAAGAATTTGACAATAATTATTGAATTATTTCCACCATTAGCTCTGTGATACTTTTGACTTACGTTCAAATGTCTTCCTGCGTATATGTTCGGGAAGTACTTGTTTCAATAGATGTTTGTCAAAAACTTGTAGTGGAAGTAATTTTTGCAGTTAGAAACAGGGAATGATCGATTTTTATTGATTATTGCCAGTAATTTTTCTTTGTTTAAATTTATTGTAATAACTAATTCTAATTTAGATATTGGTAGTAAAATTTCTAAATTATATATTTTATTTTAAATATTTAAGTCCTACGCTCGGTTTATCTAACGCGTCTGAAGACGTAACTCGAATTGGGTTTTGAGATAAAGTTTTAAACATAACTAAATCTAAAAATGTACCTCAAGATTTAAAGTCAGCTTATTCTATTACATGAATGAATAAAAAAAAATTAATTTGTAGATTTCATGACATAATGCTAGTAGTAATATTCTTTTTTTCTTCCCAATAAAACCTACGTAAACCTACTTATAGAGTTAGTCAAAATTACTGAAATGCTTAAATAATTCTCGAACAGTAAACAATGTTTAAAATAAAAGTTTCTTGGATATAAACAATCTATCAATCTTAAAAAAAGCGAAATCTATAGGGTGTTCCATTCAAAAAAAGGAAGTTTACCTAATTATCCAAGGAAAGTAAATATGACACATTATAAAATATTGAAACAGATCATCCCCCAGTACCATTAGCCCAGGCGGGAATTTATCCAGGATCTTAACGTGAACAAAGAGGGATGGAACTACTGTACGTAGTAGTAAATATTTTATTTTTATGTATATGTATTTTATTAATGATTATTTTGAATAAACTTATTATTATAAGAAAATGAACAACCTGGGTAGAAAGACCTCCGGTCGATAGCCCATGACAGACTACTAACCCATCAACCAATATGTATTGTAAATATAAATATTTGTAAAGAATTGTAATTCTGAATAAAGATGTTTGTATGAACAACCTGTATATTAAAAATATAATGATAGCTTGTCTATATACAAGAAGCTTTTAATTGAAACATGTTTTTTTTTTAATTCTAACAGTTGAAGAATTATTTATGTGTATTTTTAACTAACCAATTTAACTAATAATCAATTTCTATCTAAACTTTCTTTCCTCAACTTGCAAAAAATTGCATTGGAACTTTTTTCTGAATAATATTTAAATGTATACTTGTTCCGATTGTTGAAAGTTTCAACATCGGGGCTACTGGGATACTGACCAGGAATAACGTAGGGTTTGCCCTGATTGGAACTTCCGCCTCCGGGGCCTTGGATGGCGGAAACTGTGATGTCGAAGATTTCGCCCAGCTGTCCGAGGGGAGGGCGGGCAGTTACGATCGAGGGCCGTTTCACACCACCCGGTTTGTACTCCGTGTCGTCCAGCACAATTCCCGGCCGGGGACGATAAGGGTGATACGGGAAGCCTTGGCTCGTATTCGGGTTACCTAGAAATTAATAATACACGCGTATTGTAATTGATGTTGGAAATTATTAGTTGTATGTATATTTATGTACGTGGATCTTATCAACTTAAAAATTCACCAAATATAACAAAATTTTTAAATTGCTACTTCTCTTTTATTTATCAAAATATTTTAATGAATCTAATTGATTTATTTAATAAATTAGGCGAAAGATGGCGCTTGCGTCGTCTTTCATTCATTATGATTAAATAATTTATATTTAGGATTTTTTATAAACATTTTTTAATTGATTTTTAATTTCAAAAATAAATTTATATAACACAAAAATTACAGTTTTTGTGATATAGATAACAATTAATCCATCCTATTCTAAGCTTTGTAATTAAGTCTAGATTACTCATGCAAATTTTCAAATTTTGTCATTTATAAGTAGCTACTACAACTTTCGACTTACTTAACTTAAGCATTTGAAAAGGAAAAAAAATATTACTGAAACAACTACTTTCTTAGCAAATATCCTGCCAGGCATTGGATTACCTAATTAACATTTGCTGTTGTATTTGCTTATACCATTGCACAATCATTTGGCCAATTGTGCAATGCAATATTATTTATTAGTATTAATCTAGCAATACAATAAATTAAACACACACTAAATCGAATAACTTCAAATTCTCGACTAATTTCGGGTTATTAGCCCAGTTTCAAGAGAATTAAAAATTGAAAATGGGCTGATAGCTCAAACTAGTCGAGGATTTAATTGGTAGATTTGTAATTATCAATTCATATTTATTATTAGAATATGAACCATCAAGGTTTGAATATTAAAACTATTATTATTATTATTAATTCTATTTATTAATGTTATTCATCAGGCAAACAGGAATGTATTTGATTCCACAATTTTATATTTTCTTGATAATATTAATCGTAAAAGGAATATGGATGAATGCGGCTTTACAGATTTAACTTTATTAAAAAAAATTGTTTTCAATACTAAAGGTACTGATAATTTTATACTTATTTAACACGATTTAATTTTACATTTTCTCGTCACCAGTAGCATTCCGATAATAAATATAAATGAAAAGGTGGAAAAATCTCTGTTCGATTGCCAATTCCAGAAGAAAATGCACTTTATAATAATAATAATATACATTTTCATTTCAGGCATGTAACAGAATTATTTACTTGATTTATTTTATATTACATATAAAATATTCTTAATAGTTGTTTTATATATAATAACAAAAATTGAAGTAAATAATTTTGTTACATGTATGGAATGAAAATGTATATTATTATTATTATTATAAAGTGCATTTTCTAGTTTTTTTTTTTAATTTACTAATAACTAAATCATAATTATCCTTATTTGTGATATTTCACGTTAAATCCCTATCTTCATCCCTAATATAATACACATTGTATATTTTAAAACTTTTCAAATTAATACTTGGTTTTGTTTCATTATACTTTTTATTTATCCAATTTCATAAATCCTTGAGAATAACAACAAGTCAAACTAGTAGGATATATAAAAAGTATAGTGAAACAAAACCAAGAGTTTAATTTGAAAAGCTTAAAAATTATTTAAAAATGTTTCACAGAGTGATCAATGAGAACCAAATTGAAATCACACACTGTGTAGTATGAACAAACATGGTTAATATTTACCTGATGTAGTATTACTTGTCTGAAGATGACTATTAGCCGTAGTAGATATTATTTGATCAGTTTTCACCACACTTGTTGTACTAGACGAAGATGTCGTCGTCAGCGATGACGTAATAAAACTAGGAAGCGCTTCCGTGGGCGTGCTACTAATACTAGTGGACTCCGACGATTCCCCTTTTGTACTCATCATTATTTCCTGAGTGGATGCCTCCAGGGTAGGCGTCGAAGAACTCACGCCCAAAACACCCAAAGTGTTTGTATCGTTTTCAAGATTCACCATGGAAATATTGACTGCGGGGGTGTGAATAATTTCATCGGTAGTCGTTTCTGTTGGCTGCAACGTCGTCGCCTCGGCTTCTGGTTCACTTTCAGTGGTTGTTGTAATTGATTGGGTGGTTGTTTCAGGCGATGTTGTGTATTGGTTCTCAGTGCGGGTTATTGTGTGTTTCTCCATTTTTGAAGTGCTTTTTTCTTTATTGCGCTCGAATTCTTTATCGTCTTCGTTTTCGTGGGTTTCTGGAGTTGTTTCTGGTGGAGGGGGAGGAGGAGTTGTTGTGTCGTTTTTGTAATTGTTTAGGTCTATGGAATCGTCGAAGGAAGAAATCATATCGGAGCCTAGATCTAGAGTTAGGATGTCTTCCATTGGTTTATCGCTGGTGATGCTGATCATGTCTTCCGCGTTGTTTAAGGGTTTGTATTGAGGGATTGGAGTTGGGCGTCTGTGCGGGGGGATCGGTCGCCGGTGAGGGGGTCTGCTCCATGGGGGAATCGTTACGGGCCTGTAAAATCCAGGGCGTTTGCTGTTTAACGGTATAACTTGTGTTGGTGAACCGAATGGACGAACTGGTGAGGTATTTTGCGGTGGTAAATCAAACGGATAAGGTGTTGGCATTCTGGTGGGTTGAGGCGGGGGAGGTTTTTGTCCTAAAGGAGGAGGAGGTAGGGGTTGAGAAGGTATATCAAAATCAGGAGGGAGTGCGGGAACATCCGTTATCCTCGGCGGGCCTCGATTATTAATTCTTGTATTTACCGGCCTTGTAGGTCTCCCCATAATAGGAGCCGTATTCGCTTGCACATTAACATTTCCATTTAGCAATTTAACGATTCCGGTAATAATATCCTGAATATCAGGGTTTGCTTGTCGTGGCCTCTCTTGTAGTGTAGATGGGATAGCAGAATTCACCGCCACCGTCGCAACCGGTGACGCTTTCAGGGGCTCCAACAGTTGCCTCGGCTGTGGAGCCCCATAGCCTTCCCCCGACAACGACATTTCTTGGTCTGTCTGTAAAAATTGCTCGTCCTTAAACGTCCGCGATGGCTGTATAAATTTCCCTGTGCGTCCAGACAATTCCACATCGTTATGGTCGAGTCCGTCGGCGACGTTCTTGTAGAAAGTTAGGTCTTCGTTCTTCCCACTATTTCTAGATATAATGGGGTCCGCTGACCTCTGCACGCGGTTGTGGGCGTCGCTTTCACTCGACGCTGATGATGTTGAAGAAGGCGAGATTTCACTCGGGGCCGAGGTTAAATCCGCCACCAACGATTCTTCCGATATTATTTCCGCCGCTGAATTTGGTGATATGAACGAAATCGACAAATCATCATCACCTGCAACAAAATTACTTTTATTAGTTTTGTCCCATAAAATCTAAAACTTAATTTTATATAAATTGATACATTTTACCAGGTAATTTTTAATTATTCCTCATAGATCATAAGTAACTAGTTGTATAAATATATTTAAACATATATTACATGATTTTGTAATATATTTGTTGAAATACACATCATGATTACTCTTTGAAAAACCTTGGGTAGTCTTAACGATTTTTCATTGGACAGTTTTTTATTAAATTTAGTACACAATTAATTCACAATATTTAACATTTTAGGTTAATTAAAAATGATAAGGCGTAAAGACCAGTGGTCGATAGCCAATTAATAAATATAAATTATACATTTTATTTTGTAATTTTTATTATTTATTATGTATTTTTTTTGCTGTATATAATAAAGATTATTATTATTAAAAATGATATTCATTATAAATTTTAACTAAATTAAATAAACATTCATTTATAAAAATTTAAAGGATCCTTCTTTCAGTTTTTACATTAATTCTCTAAATTACGGTGAAACAAATGTGCTCAAAAAATGATTGGAATCCATCCAGCGAAAGTTTAATTTACTATGTAAACCCCTATGAGGCCTAATTTAAAAAAAATGTATAAAATGTACCATAATTCAAAACAAATATGGAAATAAAAATAAATATTTCCATACTGGAGAAAGTAACAACTTGTTCGATATATGGGCTTGAGCTAAATTCACCTTTGTTACTCAATTCAAATTGAAAATCAAATTTATTCAATTCAAAATAGATTTACAGATAATCGCAATTTTAAATCACATTTATTGTTAGTTTTGGTCTCTTCTTTGCTAAATTGTTGTGTCCAATTGTCAACATTTTAAATACAAGTATAAATGCACTTAATTTAGTTTTCCAATCCAGTAGAATTGCAGATTCATTGTATTCATTTTGTATTTTAAACTGTTTATACAAATAAACAATTGATTATTATTATTTTGTCGTTATCTATTTTTTTCCTTATATTAACTAAATATATTAAATATTATTTCTAATCCCTTTAAAATATAACGCTTCAAGAGAATTCAGCTAGCTATTCAAGACAGCGCAGAATGACCTTCGGTCAATAGCACAAGCAAAACAATTTATATTTAGCTGAAAGACATCTAGACTATAGGTATTTCGCAATAATTAAATATATATATATATATATATATATATATATATATATATATTGCAAATGATAATTAAGTATGTAAAATTATACAAAGATGTCTATATTTATTTAGAAAAATAATACAATAATTTCTATCAAATCATGAATGTTGTTGTAAACAGTATATAAATCTTCTTCTTAGTGTAGAAATAATATAACCTCTCAATTATTATAGTCACTTTGTTACCGATTTTCATGAGGGAGTTTAATGACGAAATCTGAAATTAATTTCTAATTTAAAAAATTCTAATTCTAGTATATGTAAAGGAAACCATTACTTTTTGTTGTTATTCACATGCCAATTTACTTGCTCTTATATAGAAGTCATTTATAAAGTGGTGAATTATAAATCGTTTCACCACATAATATGTTTTTTGTACAGCAACCACAACATGCTATCATAAAAGCGGTTTCTGGCATCTATGTGAGAATATTCGTTTATGAATAAAAACAAAAATGGAATACTATCTATTGTGGAGGCTTCGACTTCGTTATAAATGTTGGCTGAATTCAAATTTATTCAATCAAAAAATAAAATTTTAAATCACATTTATTATTATTATTTTTTGCCTCTTATTTTTTTTGTCCAATTGCCAACATTTTAAATACAGGTACCTGTTTCATGCATTCCAATTAGTTTTCTAATAAATTAGACATAATGATCATGTGTGGAGTATAAATAATCCTTAACAATATAAAGAACGACGAAGAAAGCTGCGATTCGGACTAAATGTATGAGTCGGTATTTTTGGAGACAATATTGTAGACCTATACATTTAGAAAGAGATATTAAATTCACAGAGATATCACAACTTTTCAAGAATATATTTAAGTAATTAAGTAGACAATAATATCCCCTTAAATATATTAAGAAATTTATGGTTTGAACAAGATGGTGCACCGCCACACAACAGCCAAATTGTGGCTAATTGCAAATTTCTAGATCGAAGAGTTTTTTATTACAAAAAAATAAAAAGAAAATTTGAAAAATAGTATTTTGGCAATGAAAATAAAGATATTTTAAATTTGTTTTCGGATTATTGTAGGCTCCAAATTTCACATATTTGCCATAATTTAATCAAATCTCTTTTTTCTATCGTATAGATTTGACAAAATTAAACACACATTTAAAATGTATAACGTCGTGCAAACTTAAGCAGTTTTGTGTTATTTTAAAGAGTTAGATTTATATATATATATATATATATATATATATATAAATCTTTATTCTGGACTAATGCTTACAATATACATAAAATACAATACAAATCTATTATACAATATCATACAGTACATATTGGTCCCGAACTGGCTATCGACCTGGGGTCTTTCTGCCACGTTTAAATATTGAATATAAATTCAACATTATGATAATATTAATACAACTTCTTAAATAAATTTAAATGATAATAAAAAAAACTTTAAGAAAATGTTCAAATTGTTGCTCATTCGTAATTAAGCAGTAACCTATGTTTAAAATGTATTTAAATTGGAGAGTTATTTCTATAAATTAAACTTTTGAAAATTATCATAAATATTAAAATTATTATGGAATATTAAATTATTATTTTAAACGTAATATCTCTTTAAAATAACTAAAAACTCCTTAAGTTGGCATAAAATACTATAATTTAAATATATGTTGAGTTTTATTAAAATCCATAAAATAAATAAAAAAATAAAACATTAAGACGATTTAAAGATTTTTCCATGCGTTATTAAAAAAATAGCCTGTATATAACTTGCTATAAGATATTTCACTAAAAGGTTATTTTCAGAAGTACATTCAATCCGTCGTTATTCCATATAATACCGGATTTCTTCTACAATTCTAGATAAACAATCGTAAAAAAAGAAGTAGGCGCAATTAATCCAATGGACAGAAGAACACGGTGCAACAATAAAACGGCCAGACAGTTATAAACCATATAAGCCAAGAAGATCATGTGCAGCGAAACCCGTTAAAACTTACCGTAAATAACTCCCTGGTCGTCTGGTCTTACACATAAAACTAATTTGTATTATAATTAATGGTAATTAATCGCATAAGATACGGATTAGATTCCGCGCACTTTGTGTACATCGCGATGGGAATTCAATTACGTGGGACCATTAAAGTCCATTAAAATATTATTCGTTCCCTTCGTGCTTTTGTTCGATATCCGTCCGTTTTTTTTTTCTTTTCATTGTTGTGTGTTAATTTAAATAAGCAATGCGGAAATTTATTTCGATGCAAGGAATCGCATGGAGATTCAATGGTGAAAGTGTGGTGGAATAAATTGAGTGTGTAAAATATTATGTTTTGTTGTTTAATTAAATTAACGTATAATTAATAAAATCAGTTATGGGTCATTGAATTCAATTTAAAATTAATTTAATTAATAACACTTCAGTTAAGTGTTTAGATTTTCAATAATACTAAATAATAAAATAAATACGCGGGGAGATGGCTGATCGATAATCAATTAACAAAAATAAATTATATATTTGATTTTGTAATTTTCATTACATATTTTTGTATATGTCAGTGTATAAAATATATTATTATATTATATAATAATAATAACAAACTTCATTCAAATGGAATATAAATATAATTAATGTATAGATTTTTATTTAATGTAATGGCATGGAATACGTCATATTCATTAAAAAATACGATAAATTAAAGAAAGAAAAACCTCCGGTCGATCCAGGATAGACACGTTTTTATTATATTGTATATCAACGTTTGTAAAAATATAATTGTCTGAATAAAGATATTTGTATGTATGAATTAATACAATAAATGCACAAATACATTTAAACTAGTTGCAAATCGTAGAAAAATAGTTCGAGTAGGTGATTTTTTTAAGTAACACTTATTTTTTCAATTGAGTTATATTTTTCATTACTCAGAGTATTATTGAATAATCTTAGACCTAGAATGTATGAAGATAGCTTTCTTATATTAATTAAATTAATTAAAAATAAATTGAAAATAATTAATAAATTATTTCCTCTTTTGCTACTGAAACAATTTAACTTATGTTACGTAAGTACTTTAACAAATGTGTAATAATAGACATTTGCGGATGCATTTGTACTATGTAGCATAAGTTATATTGTCACAGTAGCTAAAGAGAAAATAATTTATTAATTATTTTCAAATTCTTTTTATTTAATTTATTTAAATAACTGTGACCAAGTGAATAAATCCCGTTTTTCTATTATTCTTATATTAAGTCTATAAGGTGCAATATATATTTCATTGTTCTGTCTAGTCGAATACACATATATTTGTCTATTTATACGACTTTTTTTCTTCTTTATTTTGAAATACAAATAGTATCAACTCATACATAGCCAGTGTTGGAGATGGTGCGATCTTTTTTTTTTAAATATGCCTTGCATGAAGGAATCTCGGGTATAATTATAATTCATATAATAATGCTTTGTTAGGGCAATACATATTGATCATCTATATATAGACATCCTCCCCGAAACATAAGCCATATATTAGCTTAGAGTGCACATTGGCTAGGTAAACCTGGATTAATTGCTCGTTAAGCAGAACTTTTTTAAAGCATTTAATTTGGTTTCCGATTTTATTTATCGTTTTTAAGCCCTGAATTTTTAAATACTTATTCGTTGAAACAGTTAAATTGTAAATTCATAGAAAAATAAAGAACTATTTATGAAAAGAATATACTTATATTTTTATACCACTTTTATTTAAAATACGTCATTCATGCCGGATAAACGATACAAAAATTCAGCCAGCGCTTCGTAAAACTTCTCTTCTTTTTGTATACAGAGCATGAAATTCAATGGTTTGCGCTCGTTTGTAGGAACAATAAAGTTACATCAAAATTTTCTAGAGCGATTATATTATTAAAGCAGAAACACGCCGGGAACTTGTAATTGCATAAAATTTGCAGATCTAATTGCAGATAGTTTCCACAAAATTGGATGAACAAACTTACGATATTATCATTGATGTAGACTAGTAATAAAGAGTTTACTCGTTAATTTAAACTAAAACAGGCAAAATAATTTGAAATAATATTGTAGGAATTATAATGCAATTATTAATTATAAAGTAAATAATGTTATTGATTATATTATTAATAGTATTATTAAATAAACCACCTCTGTATAATATTAAAAATAATAATAATAAACAAAAAATATTACATAAAAAATGACGAATATAATAAAAATAAAGTAAATGAATAATAGAAAAAGATTTATTCACGTGGTCACAGTTATTTAAATAAATTAAATCATTTTCGAGTCCTTTATAATTGATTTAAAATAAATAAACTTTAATAAAATGAAATAGTAAAAACTCATTGAGCAAACAATACAAAAATATATTCTTTATAATATTAATTGATGATCTCCAATATCAATGATTTTGATATTGTATAATATTTTCTAATCAATGTTGAAATATGTGTTTAAAAATATGTTTTAGAACAAAATTTGTAATGTATAATTTTATGATATCTGGATTAATAAGTGTAGCCTGATTTGATTTCTTTTGTTGTACAAAATAAATTTGGCAAATATATAACGTAGTGAAATAATAACAACATACAATCATATTCTAATATTACAAAAAAATATCATTACAACGCTCTTTGTTCTTTTGTAGTTTATATGACTGTTCACTTAATATTAATATTTTTCAAATATTTAATATTGTGGTTATATTATGTGATTAATGAGAACCAAATAGAAGATTTAATAAAGACAAGTTGTATACACAATTTCCTCCCTGTTTGGGAGGGTTGCCGTTGGCTTGAGGGTTTATAGGTATCGGCCACTAGGCAAATCTATTAGCTTCCCCAGCCGATCAAATGCACCGTTTGACCGGTAGAGGATTACAAAATTTTTTTGCGAATTTCTCGAAATCGACGTGAGCTAAGAACAATCCATCGCGTCGATACCGAAAATGTGCATCTTTTAGTGGATCACAGCGCCATTTAGAGAGAAAATATACAAAAAACTAAAAACGATTTTATAACATTTGGGATCAGGGTTGTGAGGTAAAAATACAACGATATATTTAAACTAAACATTGATCTCATGCGAAACTTTCTAATAAAGAGATTTGTTAATTTCGATCCAGGGCCGAAGTTAAATATTTTTTAAAATGTATGTTATTTTTTTGTTGTTGTTTGGATTGCTGATAACTCGAAAACTAAAAGAGCCTAGAAATCGCGGTTTTCACTAATCGATAGATAGATTGTTTTCGAATTTCTGCAGGCTATAAATTGTACTGCGGGCTTCAGATTTCAATCCCTATAGTCGTTTAGATTTATTAAATGTATATTTTCGATACTAAGTATCTATTATCAATAGTACAACATGAAACTAAGCAACTAACGAATCATTATATTAAAATAAAAATGATTTGAAAATAATTAATAAATTATTTCCACATTTAGCTCTGTGACTTTTGATTTATGGGTACTCTTTTCTATTTATATTTAAACTAACGAATCATCGAAAAATGGGTGATCATGAATTATTATTTTTTGTTTCTTAAAGAGGTGAGTAATCGGAAAGAAATAATATTTTTCATAAATTTCTTGTTTAAATACTCTTGAAATTCAATATAAATCGCACAGAGGGTGATGAGTTAGATCCTGAAGGTCCTCGCAAAATATACTTAGTTTTATTAATCTAAACACGATTATGATAATCATTCTAAATATTAAAATGAAGACATTTTTAAATTTCAACAACATTTAATTAATAAAATTCTAGGATTTAATGAAATCTAAACACGATTATGATAATCATTCTAAATATTAAAATGAAGACATTTTTAAATTTCAACAACATTTAATTAATAAAATTCGAGGATTTAATGAAATCTAAACACGATTATGATAATCATTCTAAATATTAAAATGAAAACATTTTTAAATTTCAACAACATTTAATTAATAAAATTCGAGGATTTAATGAAATGAAATTCTTAATAAAATTAATAGCCCTTCCGCAAAATTCCGATTGTGCGGCGTTGACGTCATTAAACAGTACTCAATCCTAATCCTATTATTTATTATCGATTATTAATTATTACACACAATCACGACGCCATTATTCGACAATTATCTACTTCCATTACGCGGGTTTAATTACACTAATTGCATCCATGCTGATGTACAGGTGGGACACGACCTAATAAAATAATAAAATGCACTATATAATGGGATAGTTCTCAACTTGCGGGGAATTAAAACAAAATAAAAAGCCAACGAAGATTAGAAAATTGATCGAGAATTTATTAGAAACAATTACACCGTTGTTTCTAAAAACATAATTAAAAATAAATAATTAGAATATAATTAAGTTTGGGAAATTTGACACTTTGAAAATCGCCGTCAGGTGTTGGAAATACGACTTAGCAATGGATTTGTTTATAGACAAACTATTAACGGGCACGCATTTCTGATTGTTTATATTACTTCTAGAAACATTGTTTAAACCATTTTTGAAAGAAAATTGCGAAAAAAAGTGCGCCGTTTGGGAAATATTGTTTATAAAAAAAATCGCTATTTTCCGATTTTTAAAGTATATGTATTATGAATATTTTAGAATTTATAGGAATAAACTTGATTCTGTTGCACTCACTTGACCTTGCATTTAGTTATAATTATGAATAAACAATTAAACAAGGCGCCGGGTTCATTGCTGGATTCATTGCCAGCTTCACACACATGCCTGATTTTAGTTGGAATGCTATTATGTTAGGTATCAACCGGCTTATTCCTATCTTCAAGTAATAATACATTTATTTACGGAATCACCTTTTTACAAAAAATATGCTACAAATAAATATTACGAATATATATAAATGATATTCTAACTGATATATAATTATAAAATAACAGTGAACAATACTAATATTTAAATTAGTCATAACAGAAGTGGAGGCGACCCAGGACGACCAAGTTAGTACGATAAAATTATATATTGATATTAACCAATATTGGACATTTCAAGGCCATACAAACAGTGGGAAATTAAAAGCGAAGATTAAAGAATCGATAGAGAACTTATTGAAAAAGTTACAGCAAAAAATCTAAAAATTATAATTATAAATAAATAATTAGAAAATAATTAATTGGGCAATCTGATTTAAAAATATTTTATCAGGTTGGCCGAGACCTGAATTAAATAAAATACTATTTAAATTATTTTTTATTTATTGAATAAATACAGCTAAATATGTGTCATTAATTCAATTAATGGAGAATTAAAACAAAATAAAAATCCAGCGAATATTAAAAAAAATCGATGGAGAATTTATTATTTTTCTAAAAAAAAAATATAATTGACTTAATTATATTAAATTTATATTATATATAATTGTAGTTATTTAATAAATATAAATTATTAAATAGCTACAATTAAATTTGTGCCATTAAAACACGAGATATTACAGCATCAGAAACAATTCTTAATCGTTGAACTTATGAAGTATTTACAATATAGACTTTGAATTAAATCATGGCTAATGGGAATCAAATAAAGGATTTATACACTTAAATCCCAACTTTTTCTTTATTAATAAATTAAATCTATATCTTACTTTCTTTTCATATCCCAACGTTCAATCCAATATTTTTATGTACATACTATCTTAATGCAATGTACACTTTTTATGAAAACGGGAGAATAATTTTGGAGGAAATGTTCTTAAAAATAGCTTCCTTTCTTTTATATGTCTAGGGCAAAGCATTGTTATATGTTGTACTTATTTGTTTATTTACAGAAATCTCCTTTATACATAACAGACAACATGAGTGTACAATGCATCAAGAACATACAATTGTGTCACATTGTGTAAAATATAATATAATGTATCAATAAAGAAAAAAAAATAATAAAGAAAAAGATGTGTATATATATATAGATTCAACATATAAAATGGTCGGACTTCGTAATTGATTTTTATGCCAAAGAGTGTCGATCCTCTTTCGCCTAAGAATCAACTTTCTGCGAAGATCTCCACAGAAAGATTTGGCGTTATTCCGTGTACCACAGGTACAGAATATTTAGAGTTATTTATTAACATTTTTTTAATTAAACAGACTTTCATAATATATTTTTTCTTTTATTCGCGGCAACTATTTTGTGCGTTTTTTCTTTCTTTCTTTAATGAAAAGAAGAAAGCAGTGGACTCTTACAGTGTAGTTTATATTAAATTAATTATGTGACTAGTTTCAACCACACGGTAATTATTACCTACTGAAATATTTTAATATAGTATTTAATTATTATAATCATTAATTTTGTAGCCTACTTTTCTTATTGGGCGCTATTGTTTCTAATTTGTTTCAGAATTTTATAGCCTATTAAATTAAATATAAAAATAGCCTTTGCAAATCGATTACAATCTGAATTAAATTCTTATATCTCTACATTAACCCAATACAAACAGCTTAAAAAGCACGCCTCGCTTCACAACACCTCACACACACAGAAAGCACACCACATCGTAAAT
This sequence comes from Philonthus spinipes, assembly GCA_963082785.1. Lineage (NCBI taxonomy): Eukaryota > Metazoa > Arthropoda > Insecta > Coleoptera > Staphylinidae > Philonthus > Philonthus spinipes. The sequence continues at coordinate 21,947,676 of OY720303.1, forward strand.
ATTACAATCTAATTTTACATGGCTCGAAATTTAGCACATCAAATTAGCATTCCATTAAAGATAATTTCATGGTTGCGGCGCGGACAATCTCTCGAAAGGAATTAACACTCTTTCTCCGCCGTCGCGTCGTCGCAAGATAGTGTAAACATAAAGGCGATTATGCGAAAGTCACCTTTTTGATATTACAGTAATAGCGGGCCGTTATGTTTGTTATTTTTTGTCTAATAAATTCCCCATTCCGTTTCGGTCACGGCAAACAGTAAAATTCGTTAGCGGTCCACGCTGAATTAGCAATATTTATCATCCATTATTCATAAATTGTTTTCGAATTAACAAAAAGAGAGTCGATAACATTGCGTAAATTAATTTCGTTGGGCGTTGATGGTCGTTCAACTTTTGATTCATTAATGATTTATTCGATCGTTATTTAAGTTTCGTTTTTTTTTAATTTCTAAAGATATTGATGTCGGAATATTCAGTTGTTAAAACCCACAGGTGGATAACATCTGTTAAGGTTATCAACCGAATAATAACCGGATAAATAATTTACTTGAGACAATACTGAATTGTGAAAGATAAAAAATCTAACAGCTTGAGATTGCATCATATGTTGTTGCTGGATGGTCTTTAAAATTATTAAATCAATATTTAATACCACCTAAAAATAATTGTTTTAACATTAATGTTTCAGTTCATGAAACAAATCAGAAGATATATAGATTTACAAAAACTTGTAAAAATAAAACTAATGTTTTCTATATTTTGATTATTGTTCATGTTAGTAGTAATAACAAAATTACTAAATTCGAACATTAATGTAATAGAGGTTTAGTTAAAAACCTAAGTAACTTTCAGACAGTAATAAATCAAATAAAAGTTACTGTGAAGTTAATAAGCTGTCATTTAAATATTTAGAATATTAACTTCACTATTATAACCATTTGTCAAATGGAACAACCAGCATATTAAAAATGTATTTAAATAGACCATTTATGTCGACGCAACTTTTATTTCAAACTATTTTGATTTAAAGAATTTTTATTACGATTGAAGAATTATTTAATTATTCCGCTAATTTTAACTAACCCTATATGTCAAATATTGTTTTTAATGTCTATATATATTTTTTTAAAATGAGTGTTTAATAATAATTTTTATATTGCAAAGCTATACCGCTTAAATAATTATTATTACACCTTCAGCTTAATGCTTAATTACCTAATATTCGTTGTAAGCTAGCATGAGGCAGCTTACAATAAATATTAAGTGAAAACAGCCAGCACCACGCACTGGAAGGCCATTGTCAAAAATATCGATAAAATCATGGGCTTTGTAGAGTTCGGCCATCATGTAAGTAGTGTTTCGATTGTTCATGATCTTAAGATTGCTTAAAAAACATTTGGAGCTATTTAAATAAGGCTAGATACTAAAAGAAGTTCAATGTATGGGTGCAATACGAGTTAACGCAAAAAATAACCTAATGGATCGCTAAGTCGCAACAAAATCGACCTATTTCTGAAGCGGTTGATGACTGGAGATAAAAAGTAGATTACTTACATCAGAATTAAGCGAAAACGTCCGTGGAATTTGGTTGGATTGACAGGAAATTATTTATTAGCTGCTCTCATTTAGCAAAACCTTGAACTCTGAACTCTACTTTTAACAATTCGGCCCTCTGAAGGAAGCAATAGCCCAGAAGCAACCAGCGGGAATGATCTTTGAAGTCGAAGCGCCCTACAACCCTCTCCAGAAGCAGCCAGCTTTGACCAATAGGAGAGGAATTGACCAATAGGAGAGGAATTCCATCAGGGCGACACCAGGCAATACACATCGATGTGAAAATCAAATGTCTCACTTCTTGCCAATTGGAACGCGAGCTATAGTAATTAAAGCCTTCAATTTGATACAAAAATAATCGATTTCTTTCTACTACACCTAATTTATCAAATATTCTCAGTAAGATAAAAAAATGCAGCACAAAGGGGTTGGTTTTTGGACTGAACTTAGCAGAAATGTTTAACTAGTGAAAGGTTGTAATTGATTAAAATTGCATTCAAAATAATCTAAAAATATTCAAATAATCTAGTAGATCTTCATTGCGTTTTAAGGTTGTATTTTAGTCTACAGACAACTGATTGAATTCGACACAGGTCGCTTACGTGAAGACAAGTTATATGAAATTCTATATTCCGTTATTTAAAATGAAAATTCTTAAATACCGTCGTTAATGAAAATATGCTTTAGGATTTCAATGGCCATTTTCATAAAGAGGTAGCTAGAGGTGTAATATTACTAAATAAATGTATTTTTATTAAATGTAACTGAATTTTAATTTAAATACATTTGTCGAAGTTTTATTTCAAAACTGTTGATACTGATGTAACCCCAGGTTATACATTCAAGTAGACCTTATAAAATCAGGGATTAATGTTGTGATAAGAACGACTCACTCAGTCTCCAACGCAATACAATACAAATTTACAAAAATAAACAATATTTTTTTCTAAAATTTAAGGATTTTCTCAGGCATAAAAATTCATTTTTTTATACTTTTCATTATTTAAAAATATATCGGCACAACCGTAGTGGCTTTCGAATTGTAATCGAATGTAAATGATTAGTGATTTCTATTGTTGGGTTATAAAAAAAGTGTTGTATGCAGGGCCCGTTTTGTTGGAGGCCATCGGAACATTTCGAATCAGATTTAAATTTATAATTCACGGCACGGTTAAACGGGCAAACGGGTACCGCTACTTGCACATCACCGGAATGTATTCAAATGATGATGGTGATTGATTTATTTGCACGCCGTTTGTGAAATTTGATTCCCTTATGATTGGTATGATGGAAACGCTCACCGGCCGAATTGATACATAAAATCCGGCGCTAATGTAATTTCCTTTTTGTTACTTATTTATTTTTGTATCGCAAAAATTGTTCATTCCATACGGTTTCGACATATCTAATTGAGTGGACTATGTACTTATTAAACTTTTTTAAATAATAAAAATAAGCCTTTATTTCAAACAAATAAAAATAAATTAAAAATAATTATTTTTCTCCTATAATTGAATTAAAACAAAATAATTTGAAGAGGCCGAAATACCTCCGGTCGATAGCCGTTTCTCTTAAGAATGTATATTTGTTTTAAATTGTTTCATGTATTGTATATTGAATTAAATATGTATGTATTCTTTGGGAATAAAGATGTTTGTATATATATAATTTGAAGATAATTAATAATTTAATTATTCTCATTATAATTGTTCTTCAATTAAATACTTTCGAAGTACAATATTGAAACAACTACTTCCTAGGAAAATATCCACGCCGCAGATTGAATTACATAATAGATATTTGCCTCTTTCTAATCTCTCTACAATTAAAGAAAGTAAGCACAAGTAATATAACAACTAATTCCCGGGCAAATACCCACGCCGGACATTGAATTACACAATGCATATTTGCCATTGGATAACAGTAATGCTGATAAGCAACGTTTTTTGAATGAAAAATATTTCACGCAAACAAAATTAACTATGTATATAACGCCATTTCTATAGACGTGTAAAATTTATTTAAGTTAAATATTTTTGGTTAAAAAGAAACGTTGCTTCTTAGCATTGCTGGTATGCAACGGCAAATATCCATTATGTAATTCAATGTCCGGCGTGGGTATTTACCCGGGAATTAGTTGTTTCAATATTGTACTTACTGTGTAAGTCTTTAATTGTAGAATAATTAAAAAAAGAATAATTATATATTTAATCATCTTCAATTTATTTTGTTTTACTTCAATTATTTGAGAAAATTATTTTTTTTAAATATTTTTATAAAAGATACATTTTTTGTTTGTTTGAAATAAAGGCTTATTTTATTATTTTTTAAAAAAAAGTTTAATTGGTACCTAAACAACTCAATTAAATGAAATAAAATAAAAAATATACTAAATTATAATAAATGATATTTACTAGGGACGGAAATTCTCGATCTATTTTGTTACTGCAAAATTAAGTACATGACTATTTTATTACTGCAACATATTCTATTAACATCAGTAACTGCTCCCTATTTATTGAAAAACGTCAAATAATTGTTAATTATTAACTTTATTTATTTAAAAATTATTATTTTTGTATTTTTAGTTATTGTTTATTTATATGTAATAGCTTATTTACTACTTATAGTAAAAAATGGTTACAATTTTTGTAAAATGGTGAATTTTCCGTAAATAAATAAATTATTATAAAAAAATGCTAATTTAGAAATACTCGATTATTAATATTATTATTCGAATTTTCGAAACGCTGATAATTACTGATTTAATAATTTAATGTAGGGTAATTATGTTAATATACAATTAAGACACAGTTAGATAAAAGTAAACATGACCTTAAAACCATTCCATGCAGGCCTATTTCCCATGTGTAATAATACCTCATAAATAACCAGCATGATATATTCCCAAAGAGAACAGCAACGATAAACCGCTTTAAAAAATCACAAGACGATTAAAAAACAACAAGGAGATAATTGTCGTCATTGTCAGTCTCCCCCATTCGAAAAAAAAAAACGCTTAGTTTATGCAAAGTTTGGACGACTCCTCCATTTCCAGCATTGTTTGCCTCATCACAGTCCGCTGAACGCTATTTTAAGCCAATTATCATCGTCGGCGTTATTTGCAAATCGGGAACTTTCCCCGGTTTTGCTGTTTCCCCGGGGGGAAAACTCGCGGAAAAGCTCGAGTCGGTTAATCGGTTAAACACCGGCTCCAGGCTATAACGGATGAGTAACGGTACAGACAATTATCATTCTCAACAGCAATGGCATCCTCGGACGACGCATACCAATCAATTATATAACACAATTTCGGCGCGTCGAATTTATTCAGTTGCGTCCTTCCTTCTTTTATGTTATCCTTGCATCACTTCAGGTCGCCAAAGGTTGGGCTTTTCGGTTTATTTGAATCATCCGAGTGAAAGTTGCGCGGCATGAGGATATCCTGCAAGTCGACCCACTTTCTGGTTTGTGTTGTTAATTACTTCTTAAGGAAATCTCGTAATTATTATTAGAAAAATTGTCGACGTTTAATTACTGTGAAGATCTTAAAAGCTCTCGATGGGTTGTTATTGTTACACGTCAATAGAATTGAGACCTAGTTTCCTGCAGATGATCCATTTTCTACAGAAATTATAGAGATTTATTTACAAAATAATAAACGACGTGTGCTTTATCATTACACTATATGTTAATTATTTTTGGTTATATAAAAAAACCCTTTCTGCGAAAATACAAATTTTGTATAAAAATTATGAGGAAATACAACAATATTTCAATTAATTACATCCTTTCAAGACATAGACAGTTAAATTGACCTTGATCGATTCAATAGACAGTTTAACAATGACGACCAACGACAAAATAATTTGCAAAAGAAGATAAAGACAATTAATTATAAGACTGGCAGAAAGACCTATGGTCGATGGACGATTGACAAGAAAGCTTTACATTTTCAAAATAGTTTATATTATTATTATTATTATTCAAGTGATTACAAAATACTCAAAACACAAAACAAAAAAGGTACATCTAAATGACTTTAATAGATTATCAGAAAGCTTTTTGGTATCGAGCAATTTCCTGCTTATTGAGAAATTATCTATACATAAAATCGATGAATATATTTGTAGATTCTTGGAAACGGTAATGAAACCATAGAAAACAGATCAAAAGATAAAACACATAGTGGTATCTTCTAAAACAATGCCCCTAATACACTGTAAATCTGTTTGTCAAATGACTCGTTATTGACAGCACTTAATAGTAAGCAAATAATAAATATGAATACATAATTAAAAAAATACCAATTGAATAAATAAAAACAGATTAAAATGAATAATATAAAATTCTCAACTATTGTAAACTCAAAAAACTTGTCAATAAAGATGTGTAACTAACTAAGGAAGGATACCCTACACCTGAAAAGGTAGAAAGGGTCACTAAATATTAATAACTAACTAAGGATGAAATAAATAATAACACTTTTAAATTTAATAGTAATATAAAGGACTTAATTCAATTCAGCTAATTTTGCTATTACTTCTAACTCTGTTCTGCAGTTGTACACCTGTTTCTATCGCAGGAGAATTTTTATTAACATGCGAATTGAACAGATCATAAATTTTGTAAGAATACTTGCATTCTTACAAAATGTTGTTATAAATTAGCAAACATTATACGATGATAAGTTAATTGAATTGTTATGTTATTGTAACTCTTTACATAATCAATAAATAAAAAAAATATTGCCATAAAAAAATAATACACCCTTACATAATAAAATATATTCTATCCACTAAACACATAATTCAATTAAAAAAAAACTCAACTTAATCATCACTTCATATTTAATGTTCCCTTCTCTTTACCTTTTTCTCTCTTTCCAGATACTTTAAGATATCTACTCCAGCTAGCTAAATCTTCTCTTAACCACTCATATATCTTCATTCTACCATTCATCTATACCTTAAATACATCTATGCATTCCTCATCAAAATGCCTCCATGTATCTCTCCCATAGCAACAGAACACACACTTACCATAACTTCCCCCTATCCCTTCATTCCATCCTTTTGTTTTCCACACTTGTCTTTCATATTTTTCTACCTCTTTTAGTCTCACCCTCATCCATGCAGCTACATTTGCCAAGCCTCTGACAGTCTAGCTATTTCATAGATTTTTTTCTCGTCTATCTTCCATTCAATTTTCTTACCCTCCACACACGTTCTCCACACCTCCTTAACGAATTCCTCACTCCATCTCATTGTTTTCTGAAGCAAAGAGCTACATGCTCAGTATCGATCATTCCAACCCCAATAATTCCTAAAGCAGTTCTTTCTCGTACCATTCAATCTCTTTAATTCACCAAAATCCATACCATACATCAGAATTTAATTTTCACACGATACGAGATAACATTTCAATAATTTTCCCCTCATCTAAAACACACACCTTGAATTACACATACAATTCTTGAAGTGTCAAATTTAAAAAAAAAAAACAGACTTTACCAAGCAAATGGGCATAATAGTAAAAGTTTATGAAGTTTGTTGCTGCAAAACGACTGCATTAATAATTTTGGGCTAGACAATAAAATATTTTTAAATAATTCATTTTAAACCCATTGAATTTTTAGTAATGCTATTATAATTTAATCTGATCTGAAGATTTTGTAATTCATTCGCCCACCCAAATAGTTTTTTTTTCTGAGAGATCAAATATTTCTGAATTTGCTACATATTAATTACATCAGTTTCTTTATAATTAAATAAGCATGCATATATCTTATGTACGTCCTTAAATTAAATTACTTATTTGTGTAATACATTATATATATATCATATAAATAAACACTTGCAGAAGTCGTTGCCTTCCCTGTCTTCGTCTCGGGATTTTTGGATCGCATTCGTTTCTACTCGAGGTAACGGTTTTAAAGAATACATATTGTTTTTTTTTTTTTAATTATATTAGCCTTTTATTAATTAATTAATTAATTTATCTTATATTTTCTTATTCGTATGCTATGTAAAATTATGAAGGTGAAAGATATGTCGTATAAGGATAAAACTTAATAATTGTGATAAACGTATTTTTTGTTTAATTCTCATGAATTAATACATTAAATCAATACTCGTAATCAAGTATGGCATTAATTTATCCCATATTTGTTAAATACGTTAATAATTTCACAAGACGCACACTAATTACCCCACCTCGTTAAACTCATTCGTGGTTTTAAGAGCTTATTAAACGAAAGGAATCTAGTTTAGTGCGGCAGTAAAGTCAATCGTAATACGAATATTTCAGGTGCGCTTAACTTTCATTATAGGCGTACGTATTGATGTGGAACTTCCAATTCCATCATGTAGTGAAATTTTAAAGCGGATGGCAGTAAATAATTCCGAAGAGTAAAATCACTCGGAATCATTACGGCACAGTTATTCGCGTCGGGGTAAATTTACTGCCGGGACATTGAGTGTACCATTAAGCAATCGCCTCGAAAGTGAAAACCCATTATGTGAGTCATAAAGTTCCCTACTCCCCACCAAAAAAAAAAAATGTGTGGGCCAAATACCTGGAGTTAGAGTGCGAAATAGATAAGTTTATCTTGACATAAAGTTTTTTTTTTATTTTATCGAGCAATAATATCAATAACCCAAAAATTGAATTAATGTGTCAGTGGTACGGAATTGATAATTATTTTGATGGGTCTTAATAGTTGCACTTTTATATATCCTGTTCGCTTACTTTTATTACGTATCGTTAAATATACTGAAATAAATATTTATTTAGTGTGAGACAAACCGTGTCATAAATCAAAGAAAATGATGGTAAAATTGCATGAATCGGACTTAGAATTGTTTTTTTTTTTCCAGCCTTTTTCCTGTTCACAGATCTCAAGAGAATGCTCACAGGAAAGAAATTTAGCACCGAAACTGAGGCCTAGTTTGAAGCTAAAGACAAATCGTACTATATAAATGGCATCGATAAATTGTATGATCGCTATAATCGTTGTATCACCCTCGAAGAAAACTATATTTCATTTTATCTTTTTTTTAGCCTACGAACTTTTAATCTTAACTGTTATATTAACGAATTAAACATCCATCAAATTGGTTCGCTAACAGGCTCTTTTATTTAATTATATCCAGATAATTTCTTCTATCTTACTACAATTGTTTCTCGGCATTGTGGCTTCTTCAGATTGTGTGGTGAAATAAATTAAGTAAATACAAGGTGACCGGAAAAGGTGTGGCAATTTTTAGGAAAAGAAATTATTATTGGTAGAAAATATAATTTCAAAATTGTATAATTTAATACGTAAATGAATCTAAAAGACATACATGAATAAAAAATTATTGTTGTGGTAAACATTTTTTTTATATTAATTCATTAGACGTAATCAAGTATGGCATTAAGTTATCCCATATTTTTAAATATTTTGTAAAAATGTAATATATGTACACTCTTTGATAATGACTAGAAGCCGAAACTAGTCAGAATAAATAAAATATTTTGTGAAACAAAGCATGCGATTTTTATTTAAATTAATATTCTTACATACGTAATCATGTTTCACCAAGTAATTAATGAAAATTAGCTAAAGATATATTAAACGTTATTTTCATGTTGATGAAACAATACTAAAATGTGTGCTCAGTGGAATGTTTATTTGTTTTTTTTTTTTAATTTATTTCATTCGTGTAACATTATCAACAGTAAGAACTTATAATTTACACTTGTCATTATCAAACTAAAAGTCTAAAATTTGTTGAGACTATAGTCACAATAAAATAATGTTAGCGGTATACAAAGTATAAAGTGTTTTTATTTAATTGTTAAACGATGTATAATAAAGTTTAAGCTTCATTTATTAACAATTTAATTAAAATTTTAACTTTATTTATATTTTCCACATATACATTACGGAAACAAATAAACCAGAGTATTAGAAACAGTAAAACAGTCACTTTATTTAGTCAATAAATTAATTCAAAATGTTTGCGGGCTTCCTGATTCAATTATATTACAATAATTCCAATATTAACAAACCGACAAATACTAAAACGCGCGAGCTTCGCAACGGGATTACAAGCGATGTATTCATTTTCGTTTCGAATGCGTAACTTAATATAATAATTATATAATGATATAAGCATTAAACAAACAAAACTAAAAGCACACAAATATCCGGCAACGTTTCGAAAATGTTATCCCGCCGATCGGTGTAATTGCTAAATGATTGCGGTCAGTATTTTCAATATTAATAGAGCGGACGGCGGCCGCCGCCGTTTTTGTCATTTATTTGCGCCACGCATCGCTTATGCAAATACACAATAATCCATAAATAATTTCACCATTGGATATTACGCCATCGATGATATTAATATTTGCATTGATCGCGCCAAATGAATGGTACGCGTTTGGTTACAGATTTAACATAATATTACAGATGGATTTGAATAAACTTACATTAATTGCAGAAGTATGTGGAACATGGAAAATAGAACGTTGCGTTTTGATTTAATTAATGTGAACAAATAGAAATTAATTGTGTCACTGTATTTTAACCTTGAACATTATTCAAGTCAATTAGATCTCGCACTTATTTTGCCAAATTAAATACTTTTTCTGATTTTTTTTCTAAGAAATAAAATACCTTTAAATATACAAAATAATAATTACAACAAATTAGGGAAGTTTTTTTTTTCTTCTTTATGTTGGTTGTTGAGACTTTAATTATTTAAATAAAAATACTTGTCCTTTCTCCTGTTTATTTTTTATTTCACTAAATATATTTCGGAAACTACTGAAGATGGAAACATAGTTTCCGAAATATATCTAGTGAAATAAAAAATAAGTAGGAGAAAGGATAAGTATTTTTATTTATATAAATTAGGGAAGTATTTTATGTTTAAATACACATGTAAATATCGTAATGGTTTTTAGAGTGAACGTCCACTCTCACTAATTTATATTTATTTTGTTTGAGTAATGGATTAAAATTAATAGATAGCTGTTAAAGTAAGGAGCCAAGGATTAGTACCACTTCTGTCACTTAAAATTGATTTTAGCTTGCTTTGTGAATTCAGGAATTTTCATATGAACTCGTCAAAATTGTAGGGATATGCGAAGGGTCGTGAAAACAAAAGATTTGGAGAAAAACTAAATTTTATTTTCATAGTTACCCTGCTTGAATACAGGTATAACACCGCTTTAATAACATCTTTAATCCAGTTTAAAAATATTCATTGTTTTTTCTTTTTTCCGCAAAATGGCTCTCAATAGCTTCTAAAAGTTTTTCATTGTCCCTTAATTTTATAACCCTTAGTGTTTATTTTTTTTGAGATTTAGGAACAAAACATAGACACTCGGTGAATAATTTGGATTATAAATGTTGAATTTCTTCGAAACCAAAATCAGCTACAGCAGCTTTTGAAAGTCTGGACTTGTGCTCTGGTGCATTGTCGTGGAGCAAGACTCCTTCCCCGACTCTTGTTTCGATTCAGGATCATAATGATGAACCCAGGTTTCATCTCCAGTAACAAGTCGATTTGTAATTAAATCTGGTTCATCTCCACAGCGCGCCAAGAATTTATCACAGGTATCTATACGAAAACGCATTTGGAATGGCGAAAGCATTCGCAGCACTCATCTTACACTAACCTTTGTCATTTCAAGGTAAACGTGTAAAATTCTGAAAACTATGCGTTTTGAAATTCCTAGTGAAGCTGCTAATTGTCGCTTCTTTAGACTTGCATCCTTCAGTACCAAACACTTGGCTTTTTCAACAACATATGCAGTAATCATTTTTAAGCAATTTTTACCACTCATAAATAATTGACTTGGAAGTGCAATCATCCCGGCATACAGCCAATATCTCTTCACGAATAATTTTTAGGGGGTTTTCCTTGTTTTGTTAGAAATTTTATAACAGACCGTTATTCGATTTTAGTCATTTCGATGCGCGACTTACAAACTGACAGATAATAAAATTAATAATGTTACAATTGTTGTAATTTGCCTTACAAATCGTTATTCGATTTTAGTCATTTCGATGCGCGACTTACAAACTGACAGATAATAAAATTAATAATGTTACAATTGTTGTAAATTGCCTTACAAGTTACCAAGCCATATTTGATTAAAAATCAACATAATCGAAAATTGCATCATAATTCAAAATACCCGAGTCCGGGAATATAGAAACGACCCCTCGTAATTTAAGATACAATGTATTGATTATATAATGAATAAAGGAATCAATAAAATCTAATTTAAATTATAGGTTATACATTTAAAGTATATATTTTTTTTAAATGTTTTAATTGGATCGTTTTATGACTCTAGCGAATTTCCTCAGCGATTCGAATAAAGCTTTATCTCTTAGTTTAAATGCAAATTCGGAAATGTAACTAATTTTACGTTCGCAGATATTGGCTGTACCCGGTGAACATTCTATTGATACTTAATTCCCCATTCCGAGTCCATGTAATGTTCGCACGAGTATGCACTCCTCCCTTTCGTCCCTCCTTGCCGGCAGCCCGTCCCATCCATTCCATTCCGATGATCCGTAATCTAGCAGATTTGTATTCAGTGCGAGGCACTCTCGAAATGGGAATAGTGGAGAAGTAGTTTAGAAATTTTCGAGTGAACACACGAATTTATTATCACCTAGCAGCGCGAGCGCGCGTCCTTCCACATCGTCTGGTCTTCTTCTGTTTTTTATGCAAATCCCGCTCAACAGGTTCGCGAATTAACTGGATTTTCCCATCGTTTTCACTCGGCGAGGCAAGTGAACAGTGAACACTGGTTTTCGTCCAACAACAAACCCGTTAGCGCCTTTTTTTCTGCTTAGTCTTTTTTTGTTCGGCGTCGCCGTGAAAACAAATTCGAGTGGAGTAACATATGCAACGTCTTGTCCAACGAGAGTCGAAGAAAGTGGATTGCTAAATGAGATGTGCATGTGTTGTGTTTTCAATTTGAAAAGTAGAAAGTTTTATGATATGAATTCCTTGTGTTTTACAACACGCATATGTAAATTTAATGATTAAAACGATTTCTGAAATTTGTTTCTCATTCTGTACACATCAGTAAATTTAGAAATTGTGCTCACTTTTCCAACAGAAGATTTTCTTTAAATTAAAAATAAATTATAAAAAGCGAAAAACGTTTAAGTTGAAACATAAATTCAAAAACCATTAGAATGTACAACAAATTAAATAAAAATAATTATTTATTTATTTACGGAAGTCCAATAATATAATAGATTCGACTTATGGCTAGTTAATCTAAAACTAAACTGAAAGTAAATTACATATAATAAATAAAAAAACGCAACACAATTTACATAAAAAGCACTAACAAACGTTAACAGATGTTGACTGCCCTGACGAAGTAATTTCCTCAGACCAGCGCAGCTAATATTACCAAAATCAGCGTTGAACTTATTACAGTTATTGGCGATTCTGGCCAAACTATAGTTCCTACAGTACTCGGTTCTACAATATGGGACGTGAAAGAGATCGAAGGAGCGCAAAACTTTAGTAACGTCCCTAATAAAGTTTTGCGCTCCTTCGATCTCTTTCATGTCCCATATTGTAGAACCAAGTACTGTAGGAACTATAGTTTGGCCAGAATCGCCAATAACTGTAATAAGTTCAACGCTGATTGATTGATTGAATTGAATTTGATTAAGTAAATAAAAACTATTGATTTTCCCGTTAGTCAGATCATAGCCTAGTAGTATATCAGTATTTCTCCGTCTCTGTTCCAATATGTCCATATTAAGAACTTGTAGTACATTCAAGTAAGAACCGATTAAAGCAAATTTAAATGAAACAAACTTTATAAATTTGGTTTGAACCTTCTCAACCATAAGTATTTCTGATTTGCTATAGGGATTCCAAATTGTGCAACAGTTTTCAAGATGGGGGCGGACAAGTGTGACATATAATATTTTAAGGGTATTAATGTTGAAAAAATGTTTACTATTTCTTTTTAGAAACCCTAGTGCACTACTTGCCTTAGAAGTTATAAGGTGTAAATGCTTGCTGAAGTTCCAATTATATGTTAGTAGCACTCCCAAGTCTTTGATTTCGAAGACCCGCGATAACAGAACGTCGGAAATAAAATAGTTTCTTATTGACTTTTCTTTCTTTTTAGTAAATGTTATCGAGTGGCATTTATCTAGGTTAAGATCTTGTAATTGAATTGAAGAATATTCATCAGAAATTATTTTTATATCGTCAGCAAATGGTAAACACTGAGCGTGGAGGAAACATTCGACCACATCGTTTATGAAGATATTAAACAACAGAGGGCCCAAGTGAGATCCTTGGGGAACCCCTGAAGTAACCGGAATTTTTGAAGATAAAACACTGCCAATACGCACGGTCTGTGATCTACCAGACAAATACGATTGCAGCCAATTCAACATGGTCCCATCAATACCGATTCGCATTAGCTTCGAAAGAAGAATACTATGGTCAACCGTATCGAATGCCTTGGAAAAGTCGGTGTAGACGGAGTCCACATCATACCCAGCGTCCAAGGCTGAAACGATATAGTTGCCATAATAGAGCAAGTTAGATGAACTGGAACATTATTTTCATTTTTTAATTCAATTAATACTTTTAATAATTGGTAGATCATTTTGTAATAATAAATGTGAATATATTGTTAAAAATCTTAAAATATAATAAATAAAACACATATTAAATTAAAAGAAAAACTTTAATATCTCGACTAGCTTCGGATAATCATTTTCAAGAGAATTCAAAATTCATAGAATTCCCTTGAAAATAGGCTGAAAACCCGAAACTAGTCTGTGTTTTATTTATTTTAATGGTAGATGTTTAATAATATATTCATATTTTTTAATTTATTTTAAATAACTGTGACCAAGTAAATAAATATTTTTTTTCTATAATTATACTAATTTACGTTAAAAGTGTTTAAAGTTTTAATAATAATGTCTTTATTTATCACACACAAAAAAAGATACAAAATGAGACCTTATGAGTGTAGGCAAAGTTTAGTAAAATGCAATAATTTTTGAATCGAGAAAATTTATGCAAAGAACAAAAAAAAAACGATACGAAATATAAAGCCATCTTCAAACACGTGTTTCGAGATCTATTCCTCGTCAGTACAGCTCTGCCTTATATAATTTTAAAGATGTTAAATTCAATCAATTAAATTATATTCACTATCTTGACTGCAATCTCAGGTGTAAATGATCGATTTCGGCGACGGACGGGAATGATGTTTTATCGTTCCCAACAAAAAATATTCTCGACTCAGATTAAAACCTCACTGGCTATTCATTACAATAAAAAGCGTATTTATTCACTTGGTCGTTGTTATTTGTTATTTAAATAACTGTGACCAACTGAAGAAATATTCTTCTCTATTACTGATCATTGCGGCTTCTACTTCGTTATACATTATGTAAGATTATAATAAAACACTTTTTTTTTAACTTTGTTTGTATAACAGAATTATATATTTAGTGACTATAGTTTCAACAATTTACACTTGTCATTATCAAACTAAAAGTTTACACTTGTCATTATTAAACTAAAAGTTTGATAAGTGTAAATTGTTGAAACTATAGTCACTAAATAAATAATTCTGTTATACAAACAAAGTTAAAAACAAGTGTTTTATTATATTCTTCTCTATATATTATAATGGTTTTAGAGGTAATGTTATGAATCTAATGAATTATTTGATCGGCACATATAAAAAAGTAGTGACTGGTGGTGTTATATTTATGTTGAAATAGGGTAATATTTTCCACAGGGCTTAATATTAGGAGCGCTCTTATTTTTTATATGTACCTCAACATCAATTGAGTGTTTGCAATATTGTACCATCAATATGTATATCCATTACACCTTAAAATTTCAAGAACAGTTAGTAGTAGAAAATAATATTAGTATTATTTTATCCAAATTAATTAGAATTTCTTGTAATCTCATTAATAATAAATCCTAGAGATGGGCAAATTCGATCTTTTCGATCATTTTTGTTATTACAATTAAGCATATGACAATTTTATTAATGCCACATATACTACCAGGAATTATTCTCTATTAATAAAAAAGAATCAATTTATTATTACTTATTAACTATATTTACTTGAACTTACTCATTTAGAAATACTTGATTACCAATATTACTCGATTTTACCCAACATTAATAAATTCCAACAAATCTTTAATTATGCTGTTACGGTTATGGTTTTGTAGGAGGTGACCATGTGTCAACACAGTCAGGCTGTGAATTATGCTACGCAAATATTTAATTCGTGTAATTAAAAATGAACAACACAAATCCCTTTATTGAAGCTATTGTATTTTTCTATATAATATTTATTGTATATAAGTCGTTTAAAACAGATATATTCTTGCCAGAATTTCTTAACAATAAAGATGAAATGTAAGCATTGTGATGTGCTTGTTTTAAGAAATTTTAATCTTACATGTGTTGTTTACAACTCATGCTTAGATAAAACATCTAGAGATTGCATTTAGAGAGTTCAGAACTCGTGCCTGATATTCGTAAATATGAACATATTTCACATAAACTAACATACCTGAACTGGCTAAACATGCACAGTCGCTGTGTATTACATTCGAGTGTTCAATATTATAAAATTATACACCTCCGCAAGTCTGCCTGTCTGCAACTGAATTGTGTTTCGATCACCAGATCAAGGTGAGATTTAAAGAAATAATTTTATCACCCCGATGTAAATCTACAATATTGCAAATATCCATTTGTTACGATGTTTGTAAAATTTTTAACGAAATTCAAGCTTCATCATTGTGAGATTTTTAATACTTATTAGTAAAAGTCTCAAAATATTTCTAATAATACAAAATGTTTCCTTTTTCAACATTGTTTTTCGTACTTATAAAATAGATTGCATATTGTGTTTGGATAACGACTATTGATCGTCAGTCTTTCCGTCTACCTTTGTCTAGTTCTTGTATTTTTATCTAAAGGTACAATGTAATATTCCATATAATGTAGTAATATTTTATTCATTTCTTCACTTTTTTATTTTTATCACTATATGTACATTTCAAGCACAGCGTGCTCTTTTTCAATAGTTTTATGTAAAAAAAATATTCCATGTTACAGACTTAAAGGATAGTCATAATCTACAAATTTATGAGTATAAAAAAACAATAATTTTGACAAAAGAAACATTTTGTTTCATTAGTTTCCTCATTTGCTCTTCAAACTTCATAATTGTGAGATTTTTAATATTTCGTTAAAAATGTTACAAACATCGTAAGAAAAATATCTTTGAAATATTGCAGATTTATATCGGAGTCATAAAATCATTCCTTTAAATCTCAATTTGGAATATAATTCGTCTGTAAAGACAGGCAAAATGACATTAGAATCCCTAACAATTACTCGTTATTAAGGCTTGTGTTTCTATATATTCATTCTGAGAGAGGCAAAAATAATCCAATAACAAATAAGAAGCTGAAATTAATCGGATTGAAACAATTCCACGATTCCCGCCAATAAACACACGTATTTTCTCCCGGAGCCTACGGATTTATCGGTGTCAGAGTACCTTTTCCAAGGTAAGACGCGTCCGAGCTGCACTCGAAGTATTCGTGTCGTGTTCCGAAGAGGACAATGCCTTTTTAAATGCTAGGAATTATGTACGATTAGACGATTAGACGTTACACTTTACCGTTGCTATGATTGCCGGTTGTGTACTTTAAATGACGGCTTTTTCTCTCTCTTTTTTTTATTTTCGTTCGGGGTTTATTTATTTCCTATACCACGTTTAATTTGTACATTCCACTAATTACGGAACTAATCCAAGCATGATACAGTATTTAGTTTTGCGGTTATTACTACTTTTTTGTTTTAGCAAATTCGTAATTAGTGCAGCTGGAATAACTGATATTTATTTCTTTACTTAGTTTCCATGTCATTATGTGGAGTAATAGAACAAGAATGATTATTGATTTATTTGATTTTGAGAATTTCTTGGAAATTGATTGGCAAAAGTGAAATACAGAATGATCAATTTCAACAGTCTCGAGCTGGCAATATTAATTTTAAATTGGGATGACCGGGCGATCTCGCCTAGTCTTATAAATAAATAGATACCCAGAAAGAGTGTGGTAATCTTCAGGGCGAATAAAAGAAACTACGCGAACATGACTAACAAGGGATCTGGGATCACTCCCAGATGTTCCATCGCGATCAGATTTACTTTAAAACTCATATTCGGTTCAAAATCTGGATATTTAAAATTCGAACTTTTCACGTCTTAAAACCAGATGTTAATCACTTGTCCATTTATATCCCCAAAACCTCCCTTACCAATTTACCAACCTCCTAAGAAAAATTTCTGAATTCCTCGATTAGTTCTCCTGCGTCACCGACTCGAGTAAGTTAAAATCTTTTACTATTTGTGAAACTTAAAACTAATCAAACATTCATTTCATTTTCAATATATTGTATTTCTATTTTTATTATTCATTTATTGATTTTTTTAAGGTTATAAATAACTCATTTAATTTAGTTCTGTATCGTCCCTTGAAATGTGTGCAATAATGAATTATAATTTGTTACGTTACTGTACTGATCTTAAACCGTGATAAATAGTGTATTTAGTTGTATTTAACTAGTATGCGCAGTTAAATATTTATATCTTATTCTACGGTATTGCTTCATGTTTAGCTATTTTAGTGTGAATACCGGACTTTTAGTTAGTTATCTGTTTTGTTTTAATTTATTCATTCATTCGTCATTGTAAATTGTATTGATTTTTAATGTATTGCGACTGCATTTCTTTAAACTTTATCAAATATTGTCATTAATTGTACACGCTGCCTTATTTATGTATTTATACATTATTTTTTTAATTATTTATATTGGTTTTACGAGTTGTTGGGTTAACAGAATAATTAACCCAACAACTCGTAAAACCACTTGGGATAATAATTGATTAATTTATTTGTTAATTTGTATTTTTAGTTATTGTTTATTTATATGTAATAGCCTATTTACTACTTATAGTAAAAAATTATTACAATTTTTGTAAAATGGTGAATTTTCCTTAAATAAATAAATTATTATTATTATTTATTTTGTTGATTATATTTTGTATATATTTTTAAATGTGTAGTTCAATAAATGTTAGTTTGCTTGTTTTATTTATTGGCATTTTTAATTATTAATACAAATTTCGTAAACAGTGGTTCATTAGTGAAAATTTTAATAGAAAATTTAAGTAAAATTTTTGCACATACATTTTTTCCTATAAATTACATAGTCTGATTTTTCTATAATTTATAGCTTAATTTACGTAACTTCAGCTCTGTATGATTTCTTCTAAGACAAAATTGTTTATCATAGATATGAATTTACTATATGAGAGGAGTTCGACTTTTTATAATTTATTGTTAATCCATCAATTATAAAAAGTCGAACTTCATGAAACATAAGCCCTGTTTAATTTTTGTAAGACAAAATTCCTTATCTAATATATTAATTTACTATGTACAAGGAATTGGACACACATATTGTGCTACATATTTTTACAAAAAATCAGTTTTCGTAATTCCAACCACAAATTTTATAAAGTTATCAACAATGATTGTAGATTACTAGATAAGCAACAAAATATTGTCATTGGCGTGGAAAACATTTATTTTCACTTTTTATGCATTTTTATTTTATTTTCGAATACACATTGAAGCTGTTCCGAGCTTCTGTAAGGTATCTCATTTTCAATTGCTGCTTTAATTTCGCCTAGGGTATGTATTCGATGCTAATAACGCAATGACAAAATACGACGCACGACGCTGCTAATGACAAATATTTTGTATTGATAAAACTCCACAGATTTTTCGACAGTAAATTTAACCTGTCTGCAATCATTTGTGATCTCAATATATATAGAAAATCTTTATTTCTGAGAGCTAAATTAAATTGCATTATAATATTTATATAATAATAATCATTTACAAATTGTTATCAACCGTCATTATTTCTGACTTTATGAATCTATATACACACATCTTTATTCAAATTATACAAAAAATAAATAATTACAATATATCTATGTATATCTTTCTAGGCTCTCGACTCTTTCTCTTACCCTTTATAAAGCTATTATGGTACAAATAGAATTTAATAAGATCAATTTGGATTGAAAAAATGTTTTAAAGATAGGAAATAAAAATATGAGAAATTTTAATGATCAGTAAAATGAAATAAAAGTATCATAAAAGATAACGTTAAAAGGATATTTTCATATTCAAACGGAGTTTCGGAACGTCCTATATAAAAAGTTTTCTAATATAGGCGTTAATATACAATTTTTGCATAATTTATAATCGTTCCCAACATATTTCACCGGCGATATTTTTCTGATAGGCCATTTCAACGCAACGGTGTGATATATTGAAAACCGTTTTTCCCGATATACGCCAGTTGACTGGCGGAGGTTTCCAGACAGGTTTATTACGTCCACGGAACGTTATCCTTCGCCGGACATTTTAATCATATTTTTTGTCGGTCAAGTGAGATGGAAATTAAAAGGGCCCCGGCCCGAAGGACCATTAATCATTTCGGGGCAGAACTGTGTCCCGGGGCCCTCCCTAGCGAAACGCCACTTCCTCCGGAGTAATTTCCATCGCGCGCCGCCGCGTTATTATTTCCTTGATGCATAATTTCCACATGCAAACATCCATAGTTTGCCCTGTTTGTTGTTGTTGCTAACAGTTGAAAATATAATAATTTATATTTACGACGACGAGTAAAAAGTATATCCAAAAATTAAATAAAACCTCTCTGTAGATGCATTTCCGAATAAAAATACTTGAAGTGTAATCTATTTTATGTTTGCTGACATTAGCCAGCAATGATTATAAAAAAATAGCTTGAACATTATTAATTTATTTTTATTTAAAAATGAACTAACGGGTTTATCTTTATTCAAAAATAATCCCAAAAAATAAAATATAAATAATAATATTTATTTATATTTATTTTCACATGGTCACAGTTATTTAAATAAATTAAATAAAAATAATTTAAAAACAATTAATAAACTATTTCCACATTTAGCTCTGTAGCATTTGTTTAAAGTACTTACATAACTTAAGTCAAAATGTCACAGAGCTAACTGTGGAAATAATTTATTAATTATTTTTAAATCATTTTTATTTAATATTTATTTATTTATTCATCTAAAATTTTCACATTCCACTGTCATTATTGCGCTTGTAGGCGGTTCAGCTGGCTACCACAGATTGTTTTAATCCATTACCATAAATTCGGACAGGGCTCTGTCGATAGCCCATGATGGTCTAACACACAATTTTAAATTGTGACTAGTATGTAAAATTAGACGGAAAGACCACACAAGATATAAATATAGCCTGATTGTAAAATATATGTAATTGTTATTCTATACATATTCTTCTAAATAAAGATGTTTGTATATATGTAAAATTAATGTATGTACAATTATTGTCTATTAATAAAGGTATATATATATATAGGCTAATAGAATTATTTCTTTATTTTAAAAAATGCCTAAATAAACTGTATTCAGAATGCAATTTCATGTGTTGTGTTATATTTTACATTTAGATGTTAGTGCAGTGAATCATAATGGGTGGATATATTGCATAGCGAGAGGGAAAAATGTCGCAAAAGAAAATAATATTTCACGGTTTTGGATCTTTGTAATTAACGACGATTTATTTCCATTCATCGGCGTGCCATTTTTGCGCAACAGACACCGAAGACAATGCGGAGAAGCGGACATGACTTGCGCCATTGTCGACACCGGCCTGTGACGAAGGATGTCGCGAAATTTCTACTTTCTAATCCGCAGACACTCAACCGGAATACCTGGCAGATGGTGCTCCTCGATCTGTTTGATTTGCTAATTACCCACCCGAATGTGTTCCTGTGTATATATGTGTGCGTGGGTATGTGTGTGTGATTAATTAGAAATTTCTCTTAATTACGAAATTCGTTTTATTAAAATTAATTGATTGTTGGGCGGCTGGGGTTTTACCGTTTTGAATATATTCGAGGATGGTGAATAGATACGGTTATGAAAATCATTATATAGTGCACTAATTAATGGGAGCAATTAAATACGTTCGTGGTGGATCTGGCGTTATATTAAGTCTTTCACGTTTATGCTCTCTTTATTCTTTACGCGCAGTCGACGGTGAATACACTCCCTCGATTATTCACCATTCACTTTATTTATACGGGGCACAAATCAATTTTTATTTACTTCACTAACTTATTTTTTGATACATATGAAAATTAAGCTTTATTAAAAAAATATAATATTTAAAATTCACATTTAAAACAAAAACAAACACAAATAATAATCTCTCCTGTATAACAGCCTTAAATTTACTAAATTTTATGACCCAATTGCCATTCAGTGTTGCTCGAAAACATTGATAAAAAAACAACTTTAGTAGTGGTTCTAAAGTCATCATCTTATGGATTCAGACTTTAAAACAACTTGTAAATTAAATTCACTTGGTTTAGTTTTACTAATGCAAAACACAGATTGGATTGAATAACTTTAAATTCTCGACTAGTTTCGGGTTATTAGCCCAGTTTTAAGTCAATTTTTAATTCGAGAATTTAAAGTTATTCAGTATAATCTGTGTTTTATTTATTTTATTGGTTAATTTTTAAAAATCTATTCACATTTATTATGAATTATAATAAATGCATTAACATTTATTTATGAACGACCAACTAATAATAAACCTATTAATTATATTATAGGACATTAATCATAATAAATTAAAGACGACGCAAGCGCCACCTTTTGCCTATATTCAAGTGGCATCGTCAACGATTTGGGTCTACAAGGTAGACGACCGAGAATCATTGTTTCGTCCACTAAAGGAAGGCGAACTTGTTCTGTTTAAGCAAACAAGGAAAACGAAATTCACATTTAATGAAACGTTCCGTTCAGTCGCCTTCATCAAGGCATTGCACATGGAACACACTAGTGTGATGAGGTTCGAAAAACCATCCATACGCTAGATGAATGGTGGCTGAACGTTTCATTAAATGTATATTATAGGAGTTAGACTCAAATTTCCGTATTCTCCATAAATGTCGCAGACACGAGTTTTAAACGTATTGTATTCGTTTAGATGTCAGAGTATCAATCATTTGACTACCTTATGAGCAATATATAAATTGTGAAAGAAAAAGGGTACCTCAAAGCATAATATTTATTGGTAACGTAGAATGGCGATGGTAAAGTTTATCTAAATTTATATAAACTGAAGTTATGTATTTATTAATTTATTTGTTTGTTTTGCATCTAGAAGAGTTATCTAAATATATATATATATAAACATTTTTATTCAGACAATATGACAAAAAAATTTTACAAAATTTATTATAACAATATGTACAGATGTGTTAGTAGTCTGTCATGGGCTATCTTATCTAAATATATTCTTAGGTTTTTACTAACAACAAAGTATTTTATATTGAAATCATTTATAATGTCATGCATTTCGAGTGGCAAAAATTGCGTGAAAAATTTATTATAGTCTCGAATTTACGATATTTGTGACTTATGAATGATTATTGTCAGAAATTATGGCTATCAGAGCTACAGACTTAAATCAGCCAAATAATGAATTACGATCGAATACTAACTTTTAAATTCGATTAAGCTTCAGCCAAATTAAACCAGTGGAAAAGCTACCGACCAATCTAATAACATTAATAATAACAAAAATCTCACAACTTCAAAACGAACGCAAAATTCATGAAATTTATGATTTATGATCAAATCATTTTGTTATTGGTCGTAATACACATTTAAACAATTTCATTGGCAACTAACTCCTGGCCTACTGCCAGTTAGCAACAAGATTTGGTCATTGATCCTAATTCTGGCCAGATTAACAGGAAGGATAAAATCAGAGTGTATGCTTTAAAAATTCCAACTATTATTTGATTATAATAAATTAAAGACGACGCAAGCGCCACATTTTTCCTAATTTCAAGTGGCATCGTCAACGATTTGGGTCTACAAGGTAGACGAAATGGCTATCACTAATTATCCATACGCTAGATGAATGGTGGCTGAACGTTTCATTATATATTATTTGATTATTAAGATTCCTCAAAAAAGTTATCCCAATAAGTACGAAAAAAAATTAATTGTTTCAACTAAATGAGTTTGTTTCATTTGTTAGATTCCAGTAACAGCTATAGGCTCACTTAGGCCATTTAAGACCCATTGTGTTACTACATCAGATGAAAGTGTTTCTTTCCTCCTTTCTAAACTACACTTTAAATTCAAATTTTATGTGGTTCAATGTTTACTTTGGTGATAATTGATTATTAACTGGTGCTTACTAGTAATTCTGAAATGTAAATGATGAAAAATTATTTGCTCTTTGCAATGTTATCTAATCGCCTATTGGGAATAGCAATAAGTCGAAACTATCCGGAAAGAACAATAAATCTTTTTTTTGTGTTATACAAACAAAGTTAAAAGTGTTTTATTTAATTAAATAAATCTGTCAATATTTTAAAACATGCTTTATCAAGTGATTAAAGAGATCCACAATGGAAATATTTATCTATGCATTACGATAATAACAGTTTAATGATATTTGTTTTTAATTAAATTTTCAAAACAAAGTTGATAAGAACTTTATAATGACGAACAAAAGAAAAATTTTGTACGGTATACACGTATCAGTTCTGCTCCATGTTTAAGTGCTTATTTCTAAGAGGAAATCAACTCAAATTAATGTCGATAAATTTATTATTTTAATTGTGTGCGAAAAGTAAAAAAAAAACGATAAATATTAATGAAATCCCTGCAAAAAAAAATTCATGTCACAACTAAAGCAATATAAACCTATGAATATTTACTGTTCAATTTCTCTCGCTTAAATGTCCGCAGCACATGTGGGCTTTACGGGAAAAATTCACGTGCCTACAAAGAGAGATGTAGGTTGGCATAAATTATAATTTCCAATACTCTGCGGGCCTTCCGAAATAAATTGCACCTCGAGCTTTCTAAAAAGCAAAAAAATAAATAAATAAAAACGCCCGTTACAATTCGCGACACCTGCTCCCACCAATTAAACAACAAAACTTCTCCTTTTTTCCACTCCTCTTGAAAACGACAGTTCATTATAAACAAATCATGAAATTGAAGGTTGATACAACGGTAGCGTATAGCATTTTCATGAAAACGACAGTTGCGCTCGAGGATTTCGCGCGTACCGTTAAGGATGAGGAAATTTTGTTGAAAATGACAGTTGCGCCTAACTGTGCTTTTCTGCAAACCAGGAAGTGCACAGCACCTGGTGGAAGAAGTGGCCGTGAATAATCGATCATTGTTAGGCGCAATCGAAAATGATTTAATAATTATTCCCGTTGGGTTCGCGCGTGGATCGTTCGTTGAGCTTTCGGCTTTCACGGATGCTCGTGGTGATTCCGGTCAGGTATTCCTTCCTTGTTCTTAGGCTTGGATTTTGTCTTGAATTAATTACGTAAAGCGCATTTGTCGTCGTAACAGTGTGGAATACAATGGGTTAGTTTTGATAGACATCGCTTAGGAGAGACAGGAGATTTTTTTATATAAATGCATGAAATAAATGATTGATGATATATTGTTATTTTATATACAAATATCTTTATTCAGAGAATTACATTTTTACAATCATTTAGTATATACACTAAAATAAAAGTATATCAGTCCTAGTCTATCCATCGGAGATCTTTCTGCCCTTGTTATTTTAAATTTATAAATTTATATGAAAAAATCGAATAAACAAACCATTTTTATAAAAATAGTTGAATGTTTCACATTGTAGTTTTAATTGAATTTAAAGAAAATAATAAGAAATTAATTAATTAA
Source organism: Philonthus spinipes (assembly GCA_963082785.1). Lineage (NCBI taxonomy): Eukaryota > Metazoa > Arthropoda > Insecta > Coleoptera > Staphylinidae > Philonthus > Philonthus spinipes. The sequence goes on from OY720303.1 coordinate 21,973,177, forward strand.
ACCAGTTGCTCTGCATTTAAATACTTTGGAAGTAAGATCACAAAAAATTCAAATATCTATTGATACAACTACTTCCCGGAAAAATACTCACGCCAGACATTGAATTACACGAGAGATATTTGCCGCATCTCAGCAAAACTGATAAAGCAACTTTTTTCGAATCAAGAAAATTTTACACAAATAAAATTATAAATGCATAAAATGCTATAAAAAACAGTACGTTTTTTTAGGCAAAGATGAACTGACGAGCGGAAATACGTGTATAGTCTTTTGGGAGTTTTCCCTCGTCAGTACATCTTTGCCTAAAAAAAACGTACTGTTTTTTTGTAAACAAACTGTAAACAAAATGCTATTTTTTATGCCAAATTGTTTTCCTTTTTTTCAATTTTATTCACACAGATATCTAAAAGCAAGAAATAATAAAACATATTCTTAAGCATTTTTTTAATAAAATAAATATTTTTAACATTTAAAGATTAGTACATAAATTTAATAACAAATAATGACCACTGATAATCATATAGCTCTGTTTCTTTAAACCGCTCTCTTAAATATTTTTTTTATCTAATTCAATATTTACTTTGGTGATGATTAATTATTAATTGATGTTTACTGTTAACTCTGAAAAATACTAAATTAAAAAGTATTTGTTCTTTGCTATGTTATCTGTGTTTTCTTTGAGAATCTCTTTGATAAATCGAAACTATACGGAAAGTACAAAAATCTCTTATTTAATAATCAGTATTGTAAACACTCTTTATCAAGTGATTAATGAGATCCGCATTGAAGCCAGTTATCTATGCATTACGATTATTACTATTTGCTTTCAATGGAATTTGTAATATTGTTAATAACGTTGAAAACGACATTACAAAGTTGAAACATTTTTTAATGGAAAATTATACATTATAAAATTAATTCTAGACTATTTTGCAATTGTATTTTAGAAAATATAAAATTTATTTCAGAGCATATAAGATGAAAGAAAAAAGATAATATTCATGATTTCGTTTAATTAAATAACAGTTAAATAAAATGTAATGAATATAATTTTGATTTTAATAGCATAAAGCAGATTCTGACATGGTAGGAAGACAAATGGTCGATATACCATACAGACTAATACTTAATATTAAGAATTACTTGTAAATATTTTAAAGAAAAAAATATCTACAGATACGGGATTGAATGGGCATTTTTTATTCACATTTTCCTACTTTTTAAAACGTTCAAATATTTTGCTTCTCTTTTTTATGATTCATTTTCAAGTACGATATTCGGGGCTATTTCGTATAAGAGATGTTAAGTTGAAAGTGTACATTATTAATTAATTTCACATTCTCTGAATAAATATCTATTAAATACTCTCATGATAAAAATTAACGTACACGTTAAACTCAACATTTCTCTTACAGAATAGCGCCGATTAAGTACTTATGTAACCTATGACATCAAGTCACAGTGGCTAAAAGAAAAATGATCGATTAATAATTAATTATTTTCAAATACTTATTATTTAGTTTACGAAATTACTTGGCTACATCACTTTTTATTAATATTTTTTCACTATTTTTTTTTTTCTTAAATTTGTCCTAATAAAATCTCTTTTTCACATTTAGCACGCTCCAGTTTACTTTCCTATATACAATAGTCATTCTGTTTCTGCAACTTTCTCAAGCTAATTTATTATGCATTCCAAAAATTTGTAATTGGAAAAATTAAAATTTCGTCTTATATATAAAAAAAAAACAGGCTGAAAGACCACTGGTCGATAGCCAGTTTCAGAGTTGGAAATTTATTGTGAACGTTAGTGTATTGTTAGATATTGTATTGTAATTGTATATTCCAATCTCAGAAATAAAGATGTTTATGTATGTATAAAAAAACTGGGAATATTTGTTTTAAAATTAATTTTGTAAAAAATAAAACTCAATCTACTATTATAAGTAAGTTTTACTTACTGTGGTGATTGTGTGATGATGTTGAATATATGTAAAACACGATGTAATTATTTTTCTTCAGTTTTATTTACCAATTACTAAATATAAAATTTGTTGGTAATTTTACACAGACCGAAATAGCAATCGCCAGTTACTTTAGAGCGGTGCTTCCGACCCTGTGGGAGCCCTTAGGGCTCCGCGTGCGCTTCTCTGGGGCTCCTCAACCGTTCCAGGATATAAAAGAAATAAATATCAGCATCAACATAAAAAAGGAAATTTCATTCTTAACAAAATTTTCCCAATGTCTACTGCTTTCGTGGAACTAAACATATATGAGCATATTAGCTGAAACCAGTTGAAATCAATGAAATACATTAATTCTGAATACCATTTATTTATAAGACAAAAAGGGGGGGACTCCCCCACAGAAATGGATCGAAGCAGAGCTCCACAAGTCAAAAAGGTTGGGAACCACTGCGTTAGAGGAATGATAGTTGAACGTTTTATTAAATTGTTGAACTATTGATAATTATTGCCTTGAATCAGAAATATACATTTAGTAATTTTTAAATAAAGAGTAAAGGAAAAGTAATTGCCATGTTTGCCACGTTTAAGCTTATATCAGTTTTAATGTTAACAATTGACTTTTTATTTATGATAAATTTATTTTTTACAATTACAGCGGGATCTGTTACGAACAAAAATTATGTTTCAATAAATTCTTGTGTATTTTTATCCCAGGAATCTTGAATAAGAAATGGAGGTTTCCATTTGAAATTTCAAAGTAGCCCTCCGTTCCACCCACTGATGGTGCAGCAGGGTGCTGAATTTAGAAGAGGATGATGGCCCCTTAGGAAACATTAATTTTTGTTCTCGTAACGTTTTTTCGTACGATGACTAGTGTTTTAGTTATTTTGATTTGTCAGGTTAAATAGTATATTAGTAAAATAATCCAAGAGATTCTATATTTAAAAATGACATAAACGTTTATTGCATGTTCTATTATAAATAAGTATAAACTGCAGCACCCTAGCGCTTGTACAGGCGTTTTTTTTTTCAATTCGGGGAGTCTGATGTGGTCCAGGTAATTTGCTATTATTGTTAAATACAATAAAAATACGTAATAAAAAAATCAAGACACAGCAGAAACACCTCTGGTCGATAAGCCAGGACAGACAAACCTTTATTATTATTATTATTATTTCAAAAAAAAATGAAGGAGAACAAAATTTTGTAATTTAAGTCTCTTTTATATCACTAAAAGTAAGGCCTGTAAGCGGGCCTTATTTTCAATTAGTTAATGTTTTTGTTGCAATAATTATTATAGGATTAAAATTGTTTAGTTAATATAATTGCACATTGTTTCAATATTTTCTCTGGTTCATTCTGAAATATATAAATTTATTATTAATCATATAAAATATTTATTTTATTGTAGATTTTTATATTTTAAAAATAAAACACTGAGAAAATTTTTGTTTTCTTTCTTACTTTCGTTCGTTCTTTCTTTCTTAATGCGATTATCGCAAAATACAAAAATGATGAATACATACTCATATGGTTAAAATGTTAGTCACGGAATAATAATTCAAGACACAGCAGAAAGACTTCCAATCGATAGCTCAGGACAAACTAACCTTTATTTTAGTATATATACTCAATATTTGTAAATAAGAAATTGTCTGAATAAGGTTATTTGTATACTCCAGCACCCTGAAATTATTACTCCAATAATCCAAATCTAGTTTAAATCAATTAAAAAATAAACACGCGCGGGCAATAATTACATACAATTTCCAGCATTTCTAAATTTTTAATTTACACGGATTTATAATTCCTTATTGCTTTCGAGAATGCTTAAAATGCAAGGAGGTGCGCACACAAACTCAATTAATTCGCTCATAAGAATTGGAGAAAGTCGGGGTTTAATTCAAACGGTCGGTCTCAGTTCCGAGAACCGTTCCCCGAATGTAACGCTTTCGTAATAAGCGGTTTGATTTTTGTGTGTAATTTCACCAGAAAAACGGATCACGAATGCACAATTTTAGAAACTCCGCGTGGAAAGTTATATGTAATTAATTAGAGAAGAAGGAAAAAATATATAGGAAGAAAACGCTGGAAATTTTTGTTTCGTAATATTGTATAATTGTACGTCATAATTTGACGGAATTACATATGAATCGTACGAAGAAATTATACGCTTTAATAAAATAAAATAAAATAAAAAAATAAAATAAAAAATAAAGCATATCTACTAATTAGTACATATTAATAGATATGCTTTATTTTTTTTGCGCAAAGGGGCAGGATTGTCAGTTTGAGAGGGTATATTTATTATACTAATAGCATTTGAGGAGTTGAAACAAGGAGCAGAAAGAATTGGACTAAAAGTTAACGTGGAGAAAAGAGAAATAATAGGCATAAGAACGCACATGAACCTGGGAAAAAGCAATCAGCGAATTCAACTACTCGATTTGCTCAACAAGACAAACAAGGTACTACACGAAATCATAAATAGGTATTGTAATTAGTATTGTTTCCCCTTAGAATAACAATACCAAAATCTACTTGTGCCTTCTATGCCCTTTTGGTATTGTTTCTCTTTAGAATTCTATTTCTGATTTCCTGCAGTACCTCGTTTGTCTTGTTGAGCAAAGATACCAAAATTACAGCATACACCCAATAATAACGAAACCTGGGCACTCACGTCCTAAATGGAGGAAATGCTGGGTAACATTTAAAGCAAAATACTGAGAGAACGGAGTGTGGAAAATTAAGTATAACTACGAAATTAAGCAATTATACCAAGATACAGTCCTCGTTAAATACATAAAGATACAAAGACTCAATTAGGCTTGCCACGTAGAGCGCATGGAATACCACAGGATTCCAAAGAAAATGTTGGTAGGAAGCATAGTAGGCATAAGAAAAAGAGGAAGATCCAGCGCAAGATAGCAATACAATGTACAAAAAGGCGCCAAACAGTTGCTGAGAGCTAGGAATTGGAGAGAAGCGGCAAGGGATAGAGAAGGATGGAGGAGGAGGTTGAGGGAGACCAAGGCCACCGGAAATAGAGGAATAGCATAATTAAGTGTTATATTTGTAAAATAAATTTTCAAGCAAGTACTCTGAAATTCAATAAAATGTATTTTGAAAATAATAAATAAACATCAAATAGTTATTTTCTTATTATTGTTTATGAGTGTATATAAAGTCCCAAGCCGTTCAAATAATTCGAGAAATATACATTCCATCAAAGAAACAAAAAAAAGTTCAGTTAATTTTTTTTAAAAACATCTAATCTTACTCATTAGGTGGTTTTCAAAAATATTGAATGACATATTTTAAATTGGAGCCATATTTTTATTGCACAATCTGATTCTCTACCACCAACTGCGTAGTTTTAATTAGATTTTTTTATATTCGTGATTGAGCGCTCGAAAATTTCCTCTACAAAAAACATACATACATTTTGGCTCCAAAATAACTATGGCAGACAATATATTGAACACTTCGAAATTTACATGTGATTTCCCATGTTGCGTCCGCCGAATCAACATATAAGGCAAATAATACGAAAATCCCAAAATTAATTAAAATATAAGAAAGATGTTTTTATAATTAATATCTCTTATTAAATTATGGTTAATTAAATAATATTGTACGGTTTATTATGGATTTTTGTCACAAATTTAGTTTAATTAATTTAATTGTGCAATTAAATTTGCAGCAACAGACTAAATAATAAAAATTTCGAAATAATTTCATCCGAAATCACCGAATCAAGGATGCATTCCTTAAAACACACCTTTAATTGATGTATTGCAAAATATGTTGGATTTTATCACCGAATTTAACCAACTATGCTGTTGATGATCGTCGACATTCGTTTCGACACGTTTTATCGCAATTATCGTTTTCGCGGGTTTGTCAACACCGAAGCAATTACAATTAGAGATTGCAATTTGTGCCATTGTCACTTGTTAGAAATCCACGGCTTTTGCTTTGATCGGGGCGAAATTGTGTTTGTTAATTTTAATTTCACAAACTGCGCTTTGTAATTGGCTATAATAATTCGTGAAATAGATTATACGGGAATGCCGGATTATATGTGTGAATGTAACACAGTCAATATGTTATAATTATGAATTTATGAATTGGAAATATTGTTTGTTGATGTTTATGTTGCGGGTTTTCATAACGGTTTTTAATGATTTAATTACGTATTATTTAAATCAGACTTTAATGTAATGATATTAAAAGTATAAAATTGGACGGTTTGTCGTTATTATTCCACCTCAAAATTTATTTAACTTCACTTCCACAATGCAATTTTAATTTATTTAAGATCCTTTGTAATAAAAGCATAATTCTTTCTCTGAATATTAAGTTATCTAATTTAATTATTAACATAAATATTTTAAATATAATTGGAGAACTATGAATTATTATTGATAAATAAGGAAATCCATTAACGTGTAGGGAAATGTAATTGATAAATGGAAATATAATTAAAAAACGCTGTAAATAAAGACGTGTATTATCTTATTTTTCAAACCATGATATAAATTATATTAGACACATTAATGCAAAATAATACTTCAAACAAATCGATTGAAGTCAAAACATTTTTCTCGCGAATTTCTTGCCATGAACCACTGAACGAAAATGATAGATTGCTATAGCATGGATCATTGAACCAATTAGAGCTAATTAAATCATCTATCACTAGTAGTGTTATCATTAAATAGACAATTTTCCGAGACATGGAAATCCATGAGCTTTAACTAGTGGTGATTCTTAAAATTTTATGAAGTTCCAGTCAATTATCAGAATGGAACTTAAAAACAATAAAGAGTACAACACAAGTATTCTTTACAACATGATTGTACCGTTGAAATAAATGGTTTTTAACCTGTTTGTTTTTGCAACCTTTGATTGATAAAATGTAGATATAAAAAGCATGAAATAATTAATCTAAAAATCTAAAATTTCATAAATTTTACTTTTTTAAATTAGTGATTACAAATTCTGTTGTTTTCTATATTATGTTTGTGATTCACTAATCAAAGGTTGTAAACAAATTTGACATTAATCACTACAAGTGAAAAATCAGAAATTTATATGGTTGAGATATTTGTTATTTCCAACCTGTTACAATCAAGCAATTGTGTATAGTAAATATTTAGGTTCAATGACAGCAAATTGTTTTATCAATTTTAAGGAAGCTCAAAAAGGAAACATTTATTTCACAGTCATTTAATAAATTCTATAATATGTTTATGGTTCGCTAATTAAAGATTGCAAGCTTGATGATTTTTTTTTTCATGAATCACTACAAATCAAAGATCAGATATTTCTACTGTTCGGATTATTGTAATTTCCACACTGTTACAGTTATACAATTGTGTATAGTAAATATTTAGGTTCATTGACAGGAAATTATTTTAATAATTTTAAGGAAGCGCAAAAGGGAAATATTTATTTCATGGTTATTTTATACATTCTGTATTACGTTGATGGTTCACCGATTAAAGATTGCGATCTTGATCAAAATTCCATGAATCATTTAATAAATTCTATATTACGTTTATGGTCTGCCAATTGAAGATTGCGAGCTGGATCAAAAATTTGCCAAGAATCACCACCACTCAAAAATCAGATATTTCAACAACTCACATAAATTAATAAAGATGTTAAATATATAAGTAGTTATTTATCTTCCAAATATAATAAAATAAAATTAAACTAAAAAATATATATTTATATTAATAATTTTCTAATTGTTACAGTAATGTATCTGTATATAGTAAATATTTAGGTTTATTGACAGCAAATTGTCATTTCAATTTTAAGATAGCCCAACAAAATTTATTTATTTTATAGTTATTTAATAAATTTAAAAATTGTTGATTGGAAAGGCATAGTAACAAATTTTTCAATTTATTTAGAAATTGTATGGGTAAACTTTCTAAATCGATCGTCGTTATATATATTTCCAAATTAATTAATCTTGTATTTCCATAAAAATATGTACGCATGTTAAATAAATCGAAACTTTAAGACCCCTTCACTTCAACCCATGAATGAAATTCAGTTCCGCGCCATTAAACTGCTCTCAAAGATAATCGATAATAAACTTTCACCTCCTTAATTAAACGGACGAAGCCCTTCACCCGGAATACACCCAAACTAAAACGTACCTTGACTCAAGTGAATCACTAAAAGAATTAGAAGGCCCGCCAGGAACGGCGAGCTTCCACTAGTTATGGCTGCCATTTCAAGGAGGTCAATCACTCCACATCCTCGACATTAACACCTAATCTACACACTTAAGTCAGCGAATGCGAAAACAAAAAAAATAAATCAAAACTTTGTGCACTTATTGTTTATCCAGAATGATGGTGTAAATAAAACCGCACTTCGATTTAAAGTCCTCGGGGAGTTGTAATTGGGTCACGGATGCCGCGCGTAAACAGGTAGTTCAGTGTCAAGAGGTCAAACTCACATGATTTATAAAACAAAAATCCCTTCGGTAAATTACGAACAGGTATTAAATAGGGCACTCGTTTTTTATTTCTTTTCACGTATCAAAATATTTCGGCGGAAACAAGTCCGAGCGTGTTCCAGTTGGTAAATCGCCTCGCCTCGCGTCCGCTTCAACAACACAAGAACTCCTCACGAAGACTGCTTGCTAACGGATCAGTCATGACGTGTGCACAGCCCGACTGGTATACCTCTGCGGTATTTCTCTTCGCAGGTGGGGATTCTTGAAAAAAGTCGGTACCTACATTTCATGGTTTCACTTCACACGCCGGAAGATCGGGGCGGCCGAAGAGCGAAGACCTCTCCTGGCCCACAGTTGCGACCTGTCCAATATTTTTCTTCGTTTTTTTCTTGCCGAAAATGGGTCGAATTCGGCGGTGCGCCGAAATGGCACACTGACCGGATTCTTTAGGCTTATTATCGGATCGTTTATTATTCAGTTGGTTTTCGTCGTTGGGCCGGTTTTGATTTTTGGCTCATTCGGCCGAGAAAAGACTACGGACGTTTGTCGACGCATTCCACTCGATAATCTAATTGAGTTTTGGTGTATGCTATTGTTGTTGCTGCGGACTGGTAAAGGGCGTTTTGTAGAGGAAGTGTGGTATCTCACTTTTTGCCTCTTCCGTTTAACCGTAGATAAAGTCTAAGTGTTAAAACTAATTCTCATTACAATAACAACCCGTAATTTTTTCCGCAACAGATCAAAAATAAAACAATTTGAAATTGTTTTCAGACAAAAAAAATGATTTTTTTTACTTTCCCCGGACCATGTCTAAGGAAAAGTATTGTGATCGTAAAAGTTTTCGAATCGCCAATTTCAACTAATATGCATGTTTTGAGGTCCTCTGAATCCATTCCATCGAATTTTGAAAAATGTCTGTGCGTGTGTCTGTGTTTCCGCGATAGCGCATAAACGGCTAAATGGATTGGACCCAAACTTTATATATACGTTTTTTATAACATTTGAAAAGCTTTAGGTGAGAATGAAAACTCATTAAGTTCAACTTTACTCTTAACGATTTTTCATTTTTTTTTTAATTTTAATTCGGATAGAAATTAAAAATAAAAGTTGTAGATCTTGAAAAAAAAAACATATTTTTTTGTTTAAAACTTTTTATTTATTAATAAAAAATAATAAATTAACAAAAAAAATAATTATTTTGTCTTTAACTACTACAACGCTGACTTACGTACGTAGATATAGCAGACCGAAAATAGAAATCATCAATGAAGTTGTTTGAGTTCAGTAAAAACTAACCTCGATCATGGTCCTTCGAACCGGATAAACCAATGAGCTATGGAGATACAGTCCACAGAAAATCTGAAGTAAACAAATAAATACTTCACGTATGTCGGAAATACACTAGCTGAAAAGCAACTGAAAAAATACAATAAAACACCAAATGTTACAACATCTACAAACAATACCAAAATATTTACCTCTCTGCATTCAAATGAAGAAAAGAATACATTAAAATTGATACATTAAAAAAGCATAGATCACCCAGATATGACAATATTAATAGTAATATAGTAAAACAAAACCATAAAACATTAGTACCTATATTAAAATAGACTCACAAATAAAATTATTACAAAAGGAATATACCCAGTATGTAATATTCGGGGCTATTCCTTACGGGAAATATTAAGTTTAATGTATACGTTATTAATTAAGTTTTAATTTTTAACTGCGATGATACATATTAACGTATACCTTAAACTCAACAATTCTCTTACAGAATAGTGCCCATTATAACAATTTATAAGACAAAAAGTGCTGAAAACCACAGACTCATATCCTTATTATCCACATTAAATAAAATTACAAAATAAGTGCTAAAATACAAATAAATAAATATCTATTAAAAAAATATATTATTTTTAAATAACAGTATGCTTTTCAATAGCAATTAAGAATAAAAAAATGCAGTTAGTGATCTCATTCATTATATAAAAATTACGTTAGATAATAAACAAAGAAAAATTAAACTTGTTCACTTCGTTTAGTTTTACTTATTTTTATTTTAACTTCACTAATTTTGGCTTAATACCATTTTCAAGATGAATCAAGAGAATCTTGATTATTTTAACTTCAACTAGTTTCGGCTAAATGCCATTTTCAAGATTTTCTTGATTAATCTTGAAAATGACATTGAGCCGAAATTAGTGTTGAAGTTAAAATAAAAGCAAGTAAAACTTGAATGTGAATTTTGTTTTCCTTAATCCCTGTCATATACAGGACAAGTTCGCCTTCCTTTAGTGGACGAAACAATGGTCGCGTTCAAAGAACTGTAGCGCTTAAGGTAGCGCTTAGGTTTCGCTGAACGATACCGCTTTATGTGTGGCGCTGTATCGCTTTATCAAGCGGTAAAGCATATATTTTTTCCGCATGATCGCTTTTCAAGCCGTGCAGCTGTAAATGAAACCGCCATATTTTCGTGAACGTCCTTAACATCGAAAGCGTGTTCAGGGAACATCAAACGCTTTGCGCTGTAGCGCTACATGTCTAAAAATTCCCTGAACGCGACCAATGATTCTCGGTCGTCAACCTTGTAGACCCAAATCTATGACAATGCCACTTGAAATTAGTCAAAAGGTGGCGCTTGCGTCGCCTTTAATTTATTATGAAAACTAAACTAATTGAATTAATTGAATTCACACATCCAACCTAATATTTTTTCATTATTATGCAACGTAGTTTTTATATAATATAAAACAAGTATTATATTTAAAATAGTTGGAATTTTAATCGCCTAATAGAACTACAAGTTTCTATTGCTTTTATATACATATTTCTTGATTGTTATTTCTTCAATTATATATCAAAATAAGACACTGATATGTGTAAGAATCCCGAAATAATAAACACATATTCTACATAATAACAAATATTTCACACGATGCAACGGTATTTATCATAATTTCGTGTCGTACTAACCCAGTAGGCTGAGCCATTGTGATTTCTCTCTCAAATAGCTGCTTTCTTATAAGATTCGTGATACGTATCACGTCGTGTAATTAGCAACTTATTTTGGCACGAGAAGTATTTGCGTGATGTGATACCGCACGCGCAAATAAGAGAGAAGCTTTCATAATTACAATAACGCATTTATAAACTCAAATCGATAAATATGATATAAAATAATATAAAACTTTATTTCTGAGAGTTATATTAAATTACATTACAATTATTCCTCAATTGAGTAATTAATTGATTAATTAATTAATATTCTAGCCGCTGCAACGTTATGACTTACATTACTTTAAGAAGAACAAACAAACATTGAAAAAACTACTTATTGGAAAAATAGCCCGCGAGGCATTGAACTAAATAATAAACATTTTCTTATATTTGTTATATTTTTAAATTAAATAAAAAGAATTGGAAAATAATTAATTATAAATAAACAATGAAAATAATTTATTGATAATTAAAAAAAAACCTTTATTGGCATTCCAAAAAAAAACTACATCACATTACTACAATTATTCAAATTAAATTTACTTTCTTTTCTGCTTTTCCCACCCTATCCTCCTCATCATTTTCACGCCTGCCCCATCCTCTCTCATCCAATCCTTTATTCTCTTCTTTCCACTTGTCCATTCCTCCAACATGCCCTTACATTTAAATAATTACTTTAAATTTTTTATTTTAATTTACTTTAAATATCTGCGATCAAGTGAAAGAATATTGTCTCCTGTTTATTCAAGCTATTATAAAATACAATAAACACAAAAAATTGCAATATATGTAGGTTTTACAATTACAATAATTAACAAACATTTCTGTTTATAATATGAATGGATGGGGTAGAAAGACCTAAGGTCGATAGCCCATGACAGACTACTAACACAATTGTACATATTGTCTGAATAAAGATATTTGTATAGGTGAATAGATGGGTTAATACTCTGTCATGGGCTTTCGACTAGAGGTCTCTCTGCCCTGTCTTGAATTTATGGTGATTTACAAATTAAATCTGTGCTAGCTAGCTGAACTGTCATGTAACTGTTGAACTGTGACTTAGAAGATTGCGAGGGATGCAAAAATAATTGTAAGGAGGGATTGACTATGAGTGTTACCGGCCAAATTTTGTGGTAAGAGAAGAGGAATGCGTTAGAAGAATTATTGGGATGCCGAAGTTTCGTGAGGATTCTGAGGATCTATCAGCTACCCGGAGATGATAAAAGGGTTTTATGTGGTTAAAGAGGATGGCGCAGGGGCTGGTATATGGATTTATAAATGTGTGTGGTAGTTTTTATTAATATCCCTTGCTGGTAGTAAGTGCGGTATCTAAAATTCTGGGCCCTGTTATGAATTTTTGATTTAGTGGAAAGGATGTGTGGTTTGAAGGAAAGTTTAGAATCAAAAATGTAGGTATTTACAGTGATGAGATGGAGAATTGAGGTATTTTGAATTCGAGGTTTTGGGGACTGTGGTGAGATTTTATGGAAGAGTTTGAATTTAGAGGGGTAATTTTTATGCGCCATTTGTTAAACTAGCACACGATATTTCTTATTTTATATTTTTATTTTATTTAATTTAAAATAACTGTAACCAAGTAAATAAATACCATTTTTTATTATTACAATATTTACATTATTACAATCATTTACGAATGACTTCAGAAGAAGAGGCTATCGATCATCAATTTTTCTAGCTAGAAAAAATAATATAAATATGGAAATAATATAATATATCAACATTTTATCATAATAACATAAAATAAAAAAAAAACATATTACAAAAATTAATGTAAGTACCACTGAGATTACCATACCACCTCTTAATTTTGAACTGTCGAACCACTTGGGATAAAGTTGACTTATTTGTGTATTTATTAACTAACTAACCATCTTTATTCAAATGTGTATATGTATGTACAATAATATACAAAAATTAGAATTATATTCTGTAGATGAATCGGTTATCGACCGGAGGTCTTTCAGCCTGTGTATTTATTATTTGTGATGATTTATGTAAATGCTGATCATTTTGTAGAAAGGAGATTATCACAAAATAAATTAAAATAAATAAATAAATAATACATCTATTATTTTTCCACTAGACATATTTCTATAAAATTTAGTAAAGAATTAACGTAAAACGTTGTTAATGCATTTTAAAATTTATAATATAAATTGAAAGCAATTTAATTAATTTTAAAATTTTACTCGTAAATAGTCGGCTTGGCTCTCCATGAATATTCATTGTATTTGCATGTGTAATTAATTAAAATATCCATAAAATTATTAAATTAATAAATATTATGATATTGCGTTCACAATAAAAGGAACAAATTCATTTAGATTGCTGGTGATTACTTTCGCGACAAATTCTCGGATTGTTCGCTTAGTATTTTCAACTCTGCATCTTTTTCACTAAAAAAATATGTATATACATGGTATATATGGGTATCCAAGAATCACTGACTTTTTTGCAATTTACAGAGTTTCTGTAAAATGTTAGATTGAAATTTGAAACGTATGTCTCCATTAAATACTTTTAAAATAATTATTTTTGTTAAAAATGCTGTGAACTAATAAGTTTTAAAATTGATTAAAATCTATTGAATGAAAAAAAAAACATTGAATAATTAAGAAGTATCATAATTAATACACTTGGGCGCTCGTCTTACTTATTTAATATTTGAGTTCCGGCCAATTTTGACGAGTAGTCATTTTCAAGGAAGTAATTAAATTAAAAGTACAAACAAGCCGATATAAACATAGAGAAGATTGACAATGACATAAACGACAACTAGTGTCAAGTCAAAAATCTAAGGAAAAGTCTAAATAAATATAGAAATATAATATATAGAAATAAATAAAGCTATTAAACAAGGAAAAACAGTTTTTAACAACATTGAAGAAATTTATAACTCCCAAATCAAGTTTTTTTACATCTCAATCATTTTTCAAATAATAATGGATATACATGAAAATGTAATTTTCAAACATTCTGCTCTAATTACAATATAAACTTCTCTTTCAGATTTGTGCGTGCAGACGCATTTATTTAGTTAACGAGGAGGAACATTTAACGTGATCTTCTAATTTTAGCTAATGATTAAAAGCGAAGGTTTATTAAAATATCTATAATTTACATTTATAGGAGCCTAAAATGAATAAGTAATAATACAGTAGTGAAGTAATTGCACACAATTGTCTGTTTAAATAAAAACACACGATTTGTTTCATATATATCTTTTATCTTTATAGAGCAAGTATTTTATTTAAACATACATAATTTATTAGTTATTAAGTTGTATATTTTTATTTATTTATTGTAATTCTTGTATTTATGTTCACATTCTCTATATTAAGTGCATGTTTTATATATTGTTTGTAATGATAATTATCGTGAAATAAATAAATAGATTAAAGATGTATATATATATATATATATATATATATATATGCAATTACTAAAATGAAAAGAAAGTGCTATAAGATTGTCTTCACTGTATTGAATTATTGATTCAAATAACGAAGATATAAATAAAAATGAAAATCGCACTTATATATATATATATATACATATATATAAGGGATAGAGGGCTTATTACAAGGGATAGAGGATATAACTGAAAAATGCAATTTTCTTTTTTATTTATATCTTCGATATTTGAATCAATATTTCAATACAGTGAAGACAGCACTTTCTTGTGATCTAATCGATGGCGTACGCATTTTAGAAATTGCATGTTCGCTTCATTTGGACTCATCAACTTTCTTATTACTTATATACGCCCTCCATATTGGTAATAGATAAAAAGGCAGATGAACGGTTGTTTTATTTACAAATAGCGTAAAACATGTGTGAAAAAGCGACTACAATAAAATATCATTAATCATCGGATTATTACAGATATGAAATTGAAGATTAACATGTCGTATTTAATTCTCCATGATTTTATTTCTGAGGTAACAAAATCATTGATTGGTAGTCTTAATTATTATATTGTAAATTAACTTAAAATTGATATACGTTTTGAAAATGAAGAATGATTTCGATAAAAGTTTCGTATATATTTATAAAAATATTATACAAAGTGAAGAAAGACCTGTGGTCAATGGCCCAGCAGACTAACACCTGAAGGTATTGTAATTATTTATGTTATATTGCTTTGTGTTATCTGTATAGTTTGAATAAAGATGTGTGTATATGTAAAAATATTTAATAGTCTATTTATTAATAATTATTAAAATACAATATAAAACCTCCTTTAAAAATCCTGACGTGACATAGAAGATTATACTTCCACAAAGGTATAAATTATACAAATTTATTTGTGAGAGCTGTTGGCCAGCTTCAGATCAGAAAATATTAAGGGTCTTTGTACTTTGACAAAAATACAATCTATAAGAAAAGAATATAATTATTTGAAGACGAATCTTTTAATTTTTTATTAGCGCTTAAAAAAAGGTAAGGTATAAATAAAATAACCACTAATTAAGAATCAGAACACATAACATTACATTACTTCATACAAAACACACCATTTCAATTTCAAACATCCATCCGGGCCGCAATTTAATTTCCCGGCAATAGCCCATTTCTGAATAAATATTCAACTATGTAAATTTCTAGACGCGAACCAGAAATGTAATTATTGTGCCCTCCTTTTGATTCCCGCATACCGAACGAACAGTTTGTTTCGAAACACAAAATCAAAAAGTTACATCATCGAATAATCGACGAGAACGCCACAATGGGCTCGTTGGTGTTCCTTTTGAACATTTCACGAGGAACGACCGCCGGCCGGTGGCTGCGAGAAGTTAATTATGCATGGTCCACTAAGGAAACTGAATTAATTTTAATGAACGTATCTGGTTTGTGCATCAGAGCCAGAACGGCTGCAAGTGCGCTTAACCTAGATCGCGGTTATTTATTTCTTTTTAAACTATAATAAAGGATCGTTAGATAACTGAAGAATTTGTATATTTCAGGCAATTTATTGTTGAATTGTAAATAAAAACCTCAAAGCTTAATTATGTGTAGTATCATAAATATATTTTTATCGTATACTAATATTAAATTTATAAATCCATTTTAATTACTTATGTAGTATGAAATTCAGCAGAAATTTGTAAAAATTGTTTTTACATGTAAAGTCCAAATTGTCATAAATTTAATAAAATACAGCTGTACTGATGAGGGATGAAAAAAGATGTCGTCAATTAAAAATAAACCCACATATCCTTTAGAAAGTCATAATCAGTGAGAGAATTAATGAATATGTGAGTTTTTTGAGCAATTCCTTAATATTCGTAAATTTGCTTTAAATAGTATGAGATTTCTACAATCCATAATTATTCAAAATTAATTAATAAAAAAATAATTATTTATTTTAATCCGTTAAATTAATTAATGAAGAGGTGAATTTTCTGAGCAATTCCTTAATATTCGTAAATTTGCTTTAAATAGTATGAGATTTCTACAATCCATAATTATTCAAAATTAATTAATAAAAAAATAATTATTAATTTTAATAATTTATATTGATTAATTTATTTTACTTGCTGAAGAAACGCAACTTATGTTGGCATTTTAATAATAATCAAAATTTCGTCAGACGCCACAACACATGAACACTCTTCAAGACAATACGACATTAAAGCTCAACACAAAAAAGGAACAACAGCACAAAGGCCCGTTTCGATTAAGCTGTTGACACCCGCGTTGCAACCCGTTTCCGGTGCACCGTTCCAAACAATCACGAAATTAAAATATGCTCCCCGCGGCCGCTAGATGTTGTGTAATTAAAAGTGAAAACGCTGCAGTGCCTTATCCATTGTTGTGTAAAGCCTTATCAGGCAAACTCAATTAGCCACCGAGCGCCATTTTTACTTTTCACCGAGTAGAAAGTCCGAGGAGTCCGGTGGTGTATGGAAATGGCTTTCGAGTTTGATAGATCGCGGCGTGTGTTTTATAAGTAATTAGAATTCGGATGCGCAACGATGGGTTTTTGGTATGAATTGTGTTGGGTTATGAAAGTATAACGTCGTTGTTATTTTTTTTTTTGTTCTTGGAGAAATTGGAAATGGCATTGTTTTGAATTGATTTTATTCTTAATGAACTGGATTTAATTGATAGGTTTGAAATAAAATAAAATTAAATGTTGTTGTAAATTATTGTTAGTTTCATAATGATGTAAAAATAACTTAAAAAAAAAAACATAGCAACAGTCCACAGAGATTATGGAATTATATTAACAGACAGATAAATACAAAAAACAAAAGCCAGATCAACATCGAAAAAATCACAACAACAAATAATACCCTTACAAAAAATCCGGATGAAATTAAATAAATCAAGTGAATGATATTGTATACTTGGGACTTAAAGTAAATAAAAACTTAACACATAAATAAAATAAGGAAGGAGAAGTTACGATTGGAGCACTATGGAAAATCCGAAAATACGTCTCTAAACATAGACGGTGATCTGTATACCATGCCTTGTTTACATCAAACATCAACTACCTATCAACAATATGGGGAAACACTACCGAAAACACTATCAAACACGTGTCTGCAGATGGCCTAATATTAAGTAACGTTCCTTTTGTTGTTTTTACATTAAATTTTTCTCGGATCAAAATTTGTTGCTTTATGCAATATTTTATTGATGTGCAACATCAGGTGTACATAATGTAATTCAATGTCCGGCGTGGGTATTTGCCCGGGAAGTAGTTGTTTTAGTATGAATTTATTAACGTACTTACCTAACGTAAGACAAAAGTCACAGAGCTAAATGTGGAAATAATTTATTAATTATTTGCAAATCATTTTTATTTAATATATTTAAATAACTGTGGCCAAGTGAATAAATACTATTTTCTATTTATAAAATATTAAGAATATTTTTTATATTAGATAAAATTACAACAAACTTATATGAGCTCACAAAAGAATTATACATAAAAAACTAATTACATAAAATAATTTATTAATGCCGTACAAAATTCAATACAATTTAATGGAAACACGAATCATAATTAAAAGAAATAAATAAATACACAACTATAGAACGATACGAAAATCAGACCTTAGAACGAACAAATTTAAGACAAAAAAATTCACCCAATTGTGACAACGGACGCAATAAACACTTACAACAAAGTACCTCCAAATATAAAGAAAAACTACTAAACTTTATATCATTTAAATTAAAAATAAAACAAAAATTAATAAACGCAGAAATATACAGGAATAGTCTAAATCACATGAAGCTAAAGTTTCTTTTGGTATCGATAGCTCGAGATAGTGTCCAACTCTGAGATCACAAGGCGAATAAAGAAGGACTATAAATAGGAGAAATACAAGGAAGAACGACAACAACAAATGATATATGCATATACACTATGTGAAACCTTATAATTTCTACAATATAAATATATTAATTAAAAAAAATCCTAATCAATTAACAAGAATAATCCTGTAACTTAATTGGAATTTATTTCGTTTTATATTTTTTTCATTTTTCAATCCTGGTGAACTAGCAACCTGCTGCCCCTACAACACCAAAAGAGAAACTTCATAACAAATGGGGTATTATTTATGCATTGTGTCACCCCATAATTTATGCTAATTCCCGTTTAAATATTTAACGTTCTGGCCGGGCCTCGGGTTTTGTACGTATACAGTGAACACACGCACACGCGCGCCCGACGACGATTTCAAAACTCATTTAACACCAGATACATAAACAATAATCGTGTCCTGAATTAAACAGCCGAAAGCGCGTAATTTTATCAATTTGCATTTATAAAAACAACGAAACAAAAAAAGGGGGGAATCGCGGATTTTTTACGGCGCTATAACACCGACGGAATTTATTACATCCACGGCGCAATTCGCATCAAATTCCACGCACTCGCACGTTATTTATTTATGCATTAATTAAAAGATATCGCTCGTGTGGGGGGCGGCGGAACGTCGGAGCAGGGAGCGGGATCTGGCGGGGATGAAATGTGCTGAAGGGTGTGGATTAGTGATGTGCTGAATCTAATTTGTGATTGTTGTAATTCAGTTAGGTGTATTGAAATCAAGTGAGTTTGAATGCAAATTTATGTTGCAAAGATTGTTGAGCGTTTTATCAAAATGTTTCTTTTAGTACAGTTCGTTAATTTTATACGAGCTACAAATAAATCTAAACCTTCGTATATTATTTTTTGTTATTTATAATTCACACTTTGAAAAAATCTTTTTATTTGTTGTTCAATTGAGTAGTAAAGTAGATAACCAAGATAAAAACGTCTAGAAACGTGAGTCTTGGATTAAGCGATATCTGTTTTTTTTTAGCCATTTTTCTAAGATTTTTTGAAATGTTTTTATTAATACCTTCAGAAAAATTTGAATTTATGTCAGCTTTGTTGGTGGTGTATAAACTCCAACAAAAATAACGTTGTTTATGAAAGAAATCCATTACAAAACTTTAGGTTTATCAGTATTTCTAAAGGTATGACAGGAACAATTAAGTGTTTAACATTTTTTACGCTCCCCGCAACCAAGCATCCCCGCATCAGGGTAAAAACTAAATACTTTTTATACAACTTTTGTTTGTTATGACAAAACATCACAACAAAACTAACAACAAAACTTTCTTGAACTACAAAAAATGTTCAAGAAATAAAAAATAGTGTGGAAAAATTTTGTAAAACCATTGTAAAGTAAGAAATAACAAAATAAATTGTAATACTCTTCTAAATACAATTTATTATTATTATTATTAATTAATACTTGGCTTAATCTTTAAACGACAACATTTTATTGTTTCATCTAACAATTTTTCATTTATTATTAAATGATCATTCAGCAAAAAATTGACCGAATTCCATGATGGGCATTTCAAAATTTTTTTTTAAGAATAATGTGAATTCTTAAGCAAAAAATGTTAATTTTTATTTTTTTTTATTTGCGCTGCCAAAATATAGTCAAACTTGTTTAATATCTTTTATTATAGTTCCAGTCATATTATTTGGGTGACCATATGGCCTTTACCACCACGACTTTATTTTTTTTTTTTTTTTTTTTGGGTGGGGGGGGATGGTACCAGTTATTATCACAAATATAAAAAACAAAATGTAAAACCGAGACGTCAAATTTGAGGAATCGATTGTACATTAAAAAAGTCATTTCGAGAAAAAAATGAAATGAAAAAATGAGGCTCATGCGGTATATTCTTTAGAGGGCCGAAAATCATGGAAGGAATTTCGAATCGTGGTTTTGGGTAAACATGCTTTAAGCATTTAAACTCGATCTTACAGAAAAGGTAATAAAAAAGTTTTAATTTTTTGGTCCAGAAAAAAAAAATGTCCCATTATACCTGAGTTCAGCTAACGGGTTCTATAATATTTTATATTTCTTACAGATTGTTTGTGCTTCATTATAAAAAAATATTTTTGAATAGTTAAAATCAATTAGGATTTTCAAGTAATAAATATATTTAAATAAATAAAATGTGTATATAATAATATTAATAATAATAAAAATTTATTTGCATAATAGTAACATTCAATACAAAAATTGTATATACATATTAGTAAAATTGTATGCACATTTTATTTATTCATAAATTATATATATAAATTCTTAAAAATATGTTTTACCAAGTGAATGAGACACAAATAAACATATATTATAGGAAATTATAAGTAAATTATATTTAAATGTTTATTGACAAATATTTCACTTTATTGCGTGTATTGTATTAATTATAAATTTAAGTAATATTTTAGAATAGCGTATTATACGAAAGTGCAATTTTTACCATGTTTATCTGTGATAGTTGAAATGCTTTAATTTTGCAGTCCATCCACTAATATTAGTTGACAATATCTATTTCTCATTAAAGTCATAATTTCAATTGCATTCATATCGCTTTACAAAATGCCCCTCAAAGCAGGCAAGTAACTCAACGTTACAGCATTAATTATTTATATGCAATTATCGTTCCATCAAATAATTGGTAAATCAATACAAAGTGTATTATTAGTAGAATCGGATTATTAATGCTGGTTTGGATTAGATTAGCAAATAAAGGTAATACCTAAAGCCAAAATTTCGTTTGTTTTATTCCTGTTAAATTAATAAAAATATAAGTTCAATTCTTACGACACGCAATCTCCAACCAGACGATTCACAGGACGAGACAGACTATTTTAGTACACTTCGTTCTAGTAAAAAATTATGTTTTGGTTTTTAATAACATTCCTAGATGCATAGTTAAGAAACTTCCTGATGCTATCCTGAAAATTTTTAAGTACTACTACTCCTACCTATACATTTCTATCCAATGGAAAAACAAGTAAAACCCCAAAAACGATCCCAGTTGGATAAATTATCGCCCTGTATCAGTGCTCTATGTTATTGCAAAAAATATTTAAATCACTAAATAAACAAAATTATCTTTCCAACATCATTAAATACATTCCAGAATACCAATATAGCTTTCTCATAAAAACATTAACCATACTTCCTCTATCCTCTAGACCTTCAAATCAAATCCTTTATTGGTGCTAATACAGTGGGTACAGTATACACAGGTCAATACAAAGAAAAGGTTACATGCATATACGATCTAAGATGTTCTGATTGGAGAAATTTTGAGTACATATACGTATATATATATACACACACATACATACCCAAACCAAGATCGCTAATGACTTAAGTATAAATTAAATAATTTAAAATAATATTTAGAGATACAAACAATTAGAATATGTTGCGAATATAATTTAAAATATATAAAAATACATGCACGATCAAATGAATCGATTAGATTTTATTAAATGGTACCTTCAGAAAGCTTCTGGTTCATTTTAGCATATTAGTCTCCCAAATACTTCCTTCTAAAAATTCATAACCACACTTTCCTCTTAAACAAAACTTGTCTAGTAAGAATTCGAAAAATATTCATCTACTCATAGTTCTGTTTGTCGTATAATTCGGTATTATAATGTTCTTATGTTGAATCCTAATTTTTATGTTTATTCTTATTAAATTCCATTTATTATTAATCTGGATATTGTTATTTAGTAATTTTTATTTTTGCGCTTATAGGAGAAATAGTGTATGAGAAAGTGTTTGACTTTCCACATTATTTATGAACTTTGGAATGAATTGCTCACAAAGTGTTTGCTTTATAAAATAATAATTAATTTTCTTGACAACTAGGATAAGCATAATATTTTTATAATGGTATGTAATGATGTAGTTGAGTGTCGGGCTCAAGAAAATCCAGTTATATTCAAGTTAATTAAATTTATTTTCACGATACATACATACAACGTAATAATAATAACAAAATGTATTATTTAAAATATAATCTAATTATTAATGTCTCTAACTTGATTTGCATTTTAAGAAAAACATTATCATCAAATGGCTTTTACAAACTAGTTACAGGATAATTTAAATCTGAAGATACGCTGAATTATCAAAACATCTTAAGATTTTAAATTCCTCTTAATAGACTAAAATATTCACACATTGGTCTAATATTCTGATACAAAATTTCATTTGTTTCCATTCACCCATTTGAAAGTTATGATTTTTTTTTTGAAACGTCAATTTTTCCAAAAATATTTAATTATTTAAAAAAATATTAGGCATTTTATGAAAAGTCTATTTTTGATGTAGAATCTGAAATATATACATATATATATATATATATATATAAATATAAAATATAGGATATTCCATTAGAAAAAAATATATATAATTATGACATGTATATATAGTATATTTGAAACTAATTTTAAAATATGTACCTAATAGACCGTGAAGCTACTCGGCGCGCACGCTGAGACACCCTATATATAATAATAATTTTTTGCTTAAATTCAATTTTGCCTTGTTTTAAATAAAACGCATTCCATTGTACACGTCCCCCTCTTCATAAATGGCTGTGGAATCTTTTTATAATCAATTGAGAGAATAAGAAAACCGTGAAATCGTTTCGATTGCGCTTCAACAAAGAGAACAATCTAAATACTCGTTTCGGTGACTGGCGCCATCTATTATGTAATGGATAAACTATTGTTAATTCATGAAAATAATCCAGATGTATATTCAGAAGAAATATATCCTTTCTTTAAACCAATAAACTAAGACGTTTTTAAAATTTGTTACCTTTAAAATTACCTGTTGTTCTCTTTTATTTTACAGATTTCTATACGGTAAAGAAATCTGTAAGAAAAGTTTATTTGTATTGTGTAATACATCTTTGAAGTATTTACTAGTTTTGGGCAAAATCGAGTAATATTAGTAATCGAGTATTACGAAATGAGCAATTTTATATAAATAATATTATATAGAAAATCTATATTTCTGAGAGATACATTAAATTACATTACAATATTTACAACATTACAATCATAAACATCTAGTTAAGCCTCAGAAAGTGGCTATCGACCATCGGTCTTTCTGCCAAATAATATTAATAATTAACAATAAATTTGTGTTTAATGAAATTTTCAACCACCGTTCATCTAACGTATGGATAGGGAGTGATGGTCATTTCGGTTTTCGAACCTCATTAGACTAGTGTGTTCCATGTGCAAAAAAATAGAAAACTGTTACTGATAGTAATAGAATATGTCGCATTAATAAAATTGTTGTATTTTGTCCATCTCTAGTGTTTACTTCGATTGATAATTTTATTAAAGCTTGTTATGATGAGTAAAATTGATTACTTTTTTGCGTGTATTACAAGAAACCTAAATATAAAAACATGATGTCCAAAACAATTCTGGTAAGCCCTGGATTATTTTTCTTTAATGATTCTTCTTATGAAGTGTAAAATAGATTTATTATGGTTTAAAAAATACCTAAATACCGAAATATGAAATCCTTCGAAAGATTTCTAAATAGCAGTGGAGTAATTTTCTGTAGCGATTGTAAATTTACCCAATAGATGTCAATTGAATATTTTCAAGAATTCTGAAACAACAAATATACCGCCATCTATACAAACTCATGAGAACCTTGCAGTTAAAAACATCTACGCGTTTATCAGTTATCTATAAAGTTTAGTAGATAGAAATAGATGTACAGCAAAATGAAAATAATTGTTTGAGAAAGTGTAGCTCTCTAATATTTAATAATACAAATTTTCTGGGAAGCTATGGAATATTTTTCTTTAATGAGTCTTTTTATGAAGTATAAATTAGATTATTTTTCCTACAAAGGCCCCGATAATGTACATTCTACAAGTTTCAAAATATTTAATCGACTCAAATTACAAATTTATATAGACATGACCAGAAAATGTAAAATTGCAATTATTAATTATAATTTTTAAAGTTAAGGCTCCATCTACTGTTGAAACAATTTGTTCTTGTGCTGAAATGGTATCAAATATTTGCGCTGGTGAGGTTAATATTTTATGAGCAGTTTCTATTTTATCATCAAAATTAATGTACACGTTAAATTTTATATTTCCCCTATAGAATAGAACCGACTATTCTAAAAAAGTCATGATGCTACAGGTATGCGTTTTACAAAGCGTTTGTGTGTATAAAAAATATAGGCATCATATTATATATATTAAGTTAAGATATGTACTGACATAATTTCATTTTTTACATTTTGCAATGACGCTCGCAAGTAAAGATTATTATTATTATAATCCTGACTAACATATCAATTATCCAAGTATATTGTAAATGATCGGCCGTATATATTAAATAAAGAAGTAAATAAATAAATGATTTTTTTTCGTTTTAGAGCGGCAAAGTGAAATGAGTGAAGTGTCCTCGTTATACGTCTAATTTTTTTAAATTAATTAATTAATTCTTTATTTACGGAAAATCACCTTTTTACAATTAATGACAATCTGTAATTAAAAAATACAACAATATATTCAATTTATTTGATAAAATTTAGACTAATAACTCCTTGATCAAGTATAATTATTGAGTTTTTCAATCAGAATCCATGCACACAATAACAATAATGATGCGCACCGTGAATAAATATATAATTACAATTAATTGTGTGATCATAGAAGCCTACTTCCTAAAGGGGTTTTAGGAAAAATAAATTAATAATAAGAACACATTTTAAAACTTTCTATTGTATAAAGGTTTTTTTTATTGTTATATTTTATTGTTTTCCTGTTAATTAAAATCTAATTTATGTCATTTTTTTTTAATTGAATAATTTTTTTATATTAATTTTAATTGTTTAAATTTTAAATTAAAGTTTTGTTTGTTTAATTAATTTGTATAAATGTGGGATAATGAAAATAAAATAACTGTAAAAATGCAGCTTTATTCGATTATAAACCAAATAATAACAACAGTTAAAACATTGAAATAATCTGAGATTATTCTAATAGTTGACCAAGACAGTAGCGATGCGCAAATTTAAAAGAGGCACTTTTCTACAATTATTTACAATATATATCTCCTTTTGTAAAATAAAGGTACCTATTAGTAATGTATCTTCAATTTGTTTGTTGTTGATGGTATAAAGGGTGGATGTGATGAAACGGAAACGGAAAAGAGGGGTGTGTACACTTGAAATTTTATTCAGGATGTGTAAAATCGAGTCGAGAGGGGAGGGTAAGGGGGATTTTATAACGGAAAATAGTTCGAAACACACTTATAATACAATAATCGTTACAATATATATAATCATATATTTTTTTGTTGTTTATTTTTTTTTTAATTTCACCGTCTATAAGTTAAAAGCATCACCCCGTTTTAAACAGCTCGATCCACCGTCTAACACTTACTTATTTTCATTTTTATTAACAGCAATGAGCACTTTTGGTAAAAATATTATAGTTTTTTTCTTTTTTATTTATTTTTTTTAATCATTCAGAACTGCAACTTTCTATTATTCTAATCGTTTCATCTTTTACAACTAAAAAAAAACATCTCTTTATTTTTTATGTTTTTTTGATATTTTACAATCTACATGTCGATTTTTTTTTCTTCAACAAAGCATCAATAATGTCAGTCTAGGCTAGGATTTCATCATGGCAAGAATTCGTGAAACCTAATGTCACCAACATAAAAATCATATGATATAATTGATATTTTTATCTTTCTCATTGTTTCTTCTTATATATGTCTCTACTTATACTCTACAATATCTTTATACATTGTTGTGCTGTGAATAGACCATTTATTTACTATTTGTTTTAATTTATTTATTTTTTTCTCTCTTTCTCTTCTTCTTTTTTTATTTTAGTATTGTTTCATTTGTACAGCTCCCCACGCCTGCGTTGGATGTGGCAAGTCTATTCATGCAACTTGAAAAAATACTTTTATCACAACTACGACCCTATTTGTTTATAGTATTAATTTGTTTCACGTGACCACTAATGAAATCAAAGGTCTTCCCTTAGCAAACTAATTTCACAGTTTATTTTGTTTAAATATTATTCATCTACACACATCATTACTTACAAGCTAATGTATTTTTTATTCGTTTCGTTAAATAATTGTAATTGTTTTTTTTTTACTTTAACCGGAGATTTGTCAGTTTCGTTCGGTTAAGTTTAACAGTTTAACAGTGTTTGGATTAAAGTGAGATTTTTAAGTATATTTAAATCACATCACATTGAAAATTAGGGAGGCGCATATAACGATGTTATTATAATATTAAATAAATAAAATTAAATGAATGGTACACTAAAATAAAACTTTGTATAAAAAATAAAAATGATTTGTGATTGAATTGCGTGAAGATTGAAATTAAATTAAAAAAAAAGCACACTAATTACTTTTATTCGAAATATTTTTTTGTGTGAGAAAAGAAGAAACGTTATTTGTGCTTTATTCAATATATATATACAAGTATCTTAATTCAGACACTTACATACATTTTGCGCTCTAAAATTAAAGTGCTTCTCCGCCATGGGCTATCGACCAGAGGTTTTTCTGTCCTGCTTTATTCAATTTAAATAACAATGTGTTTATTTCTTCGAATAACTGAAAATCAAGTGAATAAACTCATTAGTATTCAAAATATACCAAACAGAGATAGTTTTTTTTACACAAGTACTTTAAATTGTTTTAATACACTAAATAAAAATGGGGACTCCAAAAAATGGAGAAATATTCCTAAATAGGAATTAAAAAAAAATAGAAGATAACGTTCCTAAATTAATTTGCTGTTTAGAGTATAAATTCGGGCAAGCTGTAGTAAGATTAGGATTTTTTGTATTACAAAAAGAAATTTGAAAACAATTAATAATTTTCAAATTTGAAAATAGTTGTTTTCAAATTTCTTTCTTTCTTTTGGAAAGAATTAATAATTTTAAAATATGAAACTATTTATTTTCAAATTTCTCGTTGTTTAGTTTAATTTAATTTAAACAACTGTAATCAAGTGAGTAAATTATCTCTTTCTATTATTATTTAGGAGAAATTTATTGAAATTGTTTTAATGCATTAAATATCAGTTATTGATAAAATAAAATTAGATAACTTAAATAAATAGTCCTTTCTCTAGTAAATAAATAATAGAGACATGAAAAAAGTTGTTTATTTTTTTTAAATATACAACTGTATATATTCCACCCCAATTGGAATTCAACATTAAATTCTATTTGTTTCATGGATTCATGAAAGATGTCAAAGCGTTTTGAGACGCTTTGACATCTTTAGTCATTTACGACTGTTGTATTCATAAAACTTGTTACAAATGAAATGCATATTTCGCATATATAGATATATAAAATATATTAATTGTTAAGGCTTCTACTTTATTTTACATCGTTGTTCGATTAATGAAAACACGCAGAAAGACCTCCGGTCGATAGCCCATGACAGACCACTAACTCACCAATATGTATTGTATATTTAAATATTTGTAAATAATTATAATTCTGCTGTCTGGATAAAGATGAAAACACCTTTCAACATTGTGTGATTTATTCAAATTTAGTTAGTGACTATAATTTCGACGTCATTAACGCGTCATTATCATTGACTGTCAGCTTAATATTGACGCGTAAATGACGTGGAAACTAAAGTCACTAAATAAATTTCAGTTATAGAAAGTTAAAAAGTATTTTCATTAATTAGATATATACAAAATTAATAAACAAAATAAATAATGTGAATTACGAAATCAAATATATTATTTATATTCGATAATGGTCTTTCCGCATCGTATTTATTAATAATCGCATTTTTATATAAAATGATTTTTTCTTACAATAATTATTTAACTAATTTCAAAATAATTCAAATTAATTAGTTTATTTTTCAAACACAAACAGATATATCGAACACTTTTTTCTAATTAACCACTTCGTTAAACATTCTTAATAGTAATTAAAGTTGTAAATTAAATTCGCTTGGTTTAGTTTACTAAAACTACCAAGTAATAATTTAATACAGACAGATAGAATGACATATAATTAGATTTTTTGTCTTTATAAGTAATGATATAGTTTATAATATAATATAATATAATATAATATAATATAATATAATATAATATAATATAATATAATATAATATAATATAATATAATATAATATAATATAATATAATATAATATAATATAATATAATATAATATAATATAATATAATATAATATAATATAATATAATATAATATAATATAATATATATATATTGTTTAAATAAAACACTTCCTTTGTTTCACTTTTATATTTTATCTCTCCAACTAGTTTCGACCAATGGTCATCTTCAGGGAGGAAAGTACAGAATTTTTTAAAGCTACATTCCTCCCTGAAGATGAGCAATGGCCGAAACTAGTTGGAGAGATAAAATATAAAAGTGAAACAAACCAAGTGTTTTATTTAAATAATATAAATATATCGGTTTAAATATGTTTCACCACGGTTTTATTGAGAACTTAATAACAATTAAAATATTGGTAGATTCATAGCTTATCCGACTGAGAATCGAATTGTGGTGTACGAAAAGTGGTGAATCTTCCTGTATATGAAATATTGACTCAAAAATAACAGAGACGTGGGAGTCAAGATACAGGAAGTCTCACAACTAATTCCTACAACTCAATACGATTGGCGAGAGGTTAATTTATCCCATATCAATGGACCAAATCTATTTGTTTACTGATTTAATTCGATTTAACATACAAAATGTTTCACCACGAGATAAGTGAAAATTTAATTCAAAATATGAATTTTCTGTTGGAGAATATTATTAATTCTTAATAAAACCCGATTATCCGTTATCCTATTTTTTATTAATGCAAAATATATTTCATAAACGAAATTTCTATCACGAGTAATAATGATGATTAGCATTTTTTTTTTTTTTTCATAAAATATATTAATTTGCTTAAAATGAGCTTTAGAATTCAAGATTTTTTTTGTATTTATTAAGTTAAGAATTATGTCTTTTTTTAGATTCGAGTTCGCGGTACTTTACCTCGGTTTGGTGTATGATAATACATTTAGCATGAAAGAGATTTTTTACTTTTTACATTTCGTAAAAGAGATACTTTTATTTTATTTTTATTATTAATTGTTGTCTGATATAATGTATATTAACAATTGTACATATAATCTTATTTTACAAAGCAAAAGTCCCTACATAAATGAATAAATAAATAAAAAACTTTAACTTCAAAAAATTTAACTTTTCCAAGTTAAAATTGTCGTTGTTATACAAAAAAGTGAAACAGTGGTTTTTATTAACACTTAAAACAACGTAAAACGAAGTAGAAGCCTCCATTATCAATAACTTATCAAATTGACATTGTAGTAATTTGAAACCTCTTCTCATTTACATTTCGAAAATTACGTGTTCATTTTCTATGGATTAGTTATTTAAGGAATATATTCGTGTTAAATTATCAAAAATTCAATCTTTAGTTAGCGGGAAAACGATGTGAAAATCGCTCTACTTGTTTTCGGAATTATTTATCTATGAATTAAATTTCTCAATTATAAATACGGTTTGATGTCAAGTATGTTTAAATTCAATAATTTATAGTTAAATAAGTTTATATGTGATGGTTGAGGCTGTTACTTGGCGAAACTCCATAATATCAAATTAAATTAAAGACACGCACAATTTATTGTTGACACTGCGTCAATTGTTTCACCAACACAGTGGCTTCATCAGACAGATTAATCAACAATAAATAGTGAAATTGTATACAAAGGTGTCTTTAATTTTATTTGAAATAAGTTTTATAACTTCGTCTCATTACATATTTTAGTTAACCTTACAAAATAAGAAATAATTACCGATTTGATATTTCTAGTGTCTATTTTAAAGGAAATTACAAAAACGAACTTGTGTGTATTGCTAATTAAATGCAAATTTACAAAATATTCGTGTAATGGAAGAAAAATCTATGTATGTATATATAATTCTATTTATGGTACAGTAACAGTATGTACTTGATGAAATACAATTATAACTAATTTTATAAATAAGACATTTGACAGTTTTCGCTTTTAAAAATATTGGCTTACAAAATGGATTTTGTATTTTCGTTCTTGTCAAAATATTCGGATAAGTTTTAATAATAAAAATTTTAATTACAGGAAAATATACAAAATAAATAAATAATAAAAATTATAAAATCACATTTATAATTTATATCTGTTAATTAGCCATCGACCAGTAGTCTTTCTACCTTCTGTGTTTTATTTGTTTTAGAAGTGGATTTTTAATAATTTATTTAAATTAATTAATACATAAATGAATTATTTAGTAGAACGTTTTCTATACATCACCTGAAGATTTAAAAAAGAAGGTAACACGATTGTCCAAGCATTGCACTACTACAGGACATTAATTAGTCGATATAAAACCAATCCTATTTGCAGAAAAAGGCAGAAAATTAAATCTCTTTGATAGTCTAAAGATTAAAAAAGCGAATATGAATGGTGATAATCTCTTAAACAACCAAATTGAATTATTATAATGTTCGAATGTCTCTGCACTTTCCCACATTATTAAATAAATAAAAAATATTCATTGCAACTTATTCTTTTTTTAATTAGTTATTTTTTAATTCTTTAAGAATGGCGGTCACTGACCGAAACACGGTTCAGAAAACTGAATATAATAATATGAAACTAAACTTAAAATATTCCATTTTATTTACGTTAAACTGATCCATTTTTTACTACACGTGAATAGTATTATAATTAACAATTATTTCATCGGTTTATTTTCAAGAGTTTTATTTTGGGTTTCATTGATATTTTTAAGCAAATGGAACACATGTTGCTGTAAACACGTTTTATATTCGTAAAAGTGTTCTTTCGTGTTTTAATTTATCTTCAGAAGTAAATTGAATAATTTAACAATAACTCAAGGACACATTTTTTAAGTAAATAATTATTTGTTTAATTATTTGCTTAAAAAATATTTTCATTAATATTGTTTTATTCATGTCTTGTAAGTTGACAATCTTAAAAATAATATGCATGTACATTTTATAGGAGAAATGTGTAAATAAACAAAGAAACATTAAATAACAAATAAAATGTATATTATTTCATTGTTAATCTTTTTTTAATTTTCTTCGTACTTTAATTTATCATTTATGGTAATAAGTTAATTTAAATAATTCAACGATAATTTCTTTTTCTTTTTTATGTAAATAAGTAGTGATAGGCAAAAATGATTATTTAAACAATCGATTTTATTTGAATTAAATCGATTGTTTATAAAAAATCGTTAAACGTTATAGAAATAGTAATAGTAATAAGTTATTATAATTATTATTTCTATAGCGATGTTTGTGTTTTGAACAATCGATCGCATGGAATCGATAAAATCAATATTTTATTATAGAAAATAATCGATTATTTCGCATTCTTTTACTGAAATAACTAGTCAAGTAAATAGACAAAAATTGTGAAACAAACTAAGTATAATTTAATCTAAACCTTCAACAGTGATACTACAAATAAGTTTGTTTAAAATTTATTAATTAAAATAGTTAATTTAATGACATTTACTTACGTAGTATTGTTTTTGCATAAAAAGAAAAAATAACAGTTATAAATATATATTATTTCTTCCAATGAAATATTTATTTCTATTATAACATTTTTTATACAAATACAAAATAACAATACTTTCCTTTTGCATTGCATGTGAAAAAAAAGTAGAAAATATTTAATTTACACAGAAAATTACAGCAAATAAAATGTAGTAAGACGGAAAGGTCATTGGTCGATTGCCATTTGACAAATATCTGAATATTTCTTCCATATTGTTGTTATATATTAAACTTAGAATATAAATTCATGTGTTTGAAAATAAAAATATTTATATACAGCGAGGATTTTATTACACTGAAGGTACTCAAAATCTATATCATCGCATTCCAGGCATGCAATCAACGTATTGAAATAATTATTGTAATATTATTAATGCCAAAACTTTCCAAAAAAATATTGTTTTTCGAAACTTTGGACATTTATAATATTAGCTCAAACCTTTTTAGAATTTGAATTTGTGAAAAATTGCTTATTTAAATAAAAATTATATTTAAATAATTAAAGTCTCCACAACCAACATAAAGAAGATTAGTTTTTTCTAAACGTGGAATATAAAAACATATAGGGTTCTATTAAAAAAAAACAAATCTTTGATGTAGATCTTTTTTTTATGAAAATATTAATAAAAATAAAATTTAGGCTCTCATTTCATTTTGTGAGTTATTAAAATAAAATGAGAGAAACATTTATTTAAAATTGATTTATTTATTTACGGAAATCTCCAATTAATAAAGGTAAAATATAAGTATATTATAAAAATTTAAGATATAAAATATTTTGTTGAATGAAATAAAATCCTTACTATATAATAGTTGATGATAGAAAAATCTTTTGATTTGAGTCGCACATAAAAATAAATAAATATAAAATTTCATTAAACTTCACATAACAACAAAAATAAGAACGAAATTAAATATAAAATATATTTTGTTTAATGCTCGCTTTGTAATTCAATACATTTCGAAAGTACTTGATTTAGATTTAATTTTCAGAATATATTAAATCAACCGAAATTAAATATTAGTAAATTATTTTATAATTCTTAAATCACTTATTTATTTTCAAAAATTATATACACATTTCAAGTACTTGATAATTTAATAAATAAAAAATATATTGTAGTTAATAAATAATTTATACATTTCAAAAAAAAAGGTACACATTGTGATAAAATCAAATCTCACCTTAATCCGCATCATATAGAGATATATCTAAAAAACCGCCCATCCAACAACCGACAAACATAAATCGAAAACGAACAAAGACAAGTAAACAGAAATGAATCGTTTCCGCGATCAGAAGCATCAGAAGTCTCTTCACAGCAGCAACGCAACTAAAATTAACACATTTAATATTTGTAATCAGTCATCTACGTATTTAAAATCACTGTACATCATCGAAAGACGCAATTAAAATAATAATAACAAAAAAAAATAGACGAAAGTAAATCTAAAAATCGCTATACATGCATA
This sequence comes from Philonthus spinipes, assembly GCA_963082785.1. NCBI lineage: Eukaryota > Metazoa > Arthropoda > Insecta > Coleoptera > Staphylinidae > Philonthus > Philonthus spinipes. The sequence goes on from OY720303.1 coordinate 22,007,136, forward strand.
CATACGAAAGTTTAAATAATAATTTAAAAATAAAAATGTAGGGTGAGATTCGTGGCACTAGCTAAAAAATAACAATATCAATAATTATGTTTTCTTTTTTTTTTGATTTATTCCTTATTTCCATTCCACTCGTTTCCTCCTTATTATTTTCCTTTTTAATATATTAACAAATTAATAAATAACGTTCGTATCATTTTTCGGATTTTTTTTACGCAAGCATACGGTACACTATCATCATCATCATCATAATCGTAACCATTATTATCATAATACTTTCTAATAAATAATTTATAATTAAACTAAAGCTAAAATTTTTTATATTCATCTTTTTTTATATATATTTATATATAAAGTTTATTTTTTATTTCAATAAATAACAAGCAATATATAGTTTAGTTTGTCCGATCCGATCAACATCTGAGGTATCCATTTCAATAAAGAGCATGGGCGCCTATGGAAATCAAACACAAGAAAAGAATAAACTCAAAAAAGAAAACTCGCTCCTTCCATTTAGTTTTTTTCATCATTTTTTTCTTTTTGTTTAATTTATTTAAAAGTAGACATCTTCATTTGATAAAACATTCATATTGTAGATCACAGCTAACAGTGTAGAGTCACCTTCGAAAGATTTCTTCAGATTTATTTATAAATATTTATATACGCGGGAGGCGCTTTTCTCAATAAGGGAAATGAGTGAATTAAATTATAATCTACTGGCGAAATTATTAATATTCATGTTTTATTTTATATTTTTAAAACTAGAATCAAGCGCCCCCGCCTTTGATTAAGATAAAATGGTCCTGCTTTTTGTTATTATTTCATCGAAATAGATTAGTACAGTAGGTTTTTTTTTATTTAATTTATTTCCTCCTCATTTTAGGCCTAATCATCTATCATGTGCTATTTTTTCTTTGTATTGTATTTATTTTCTTAAATCACTAATCTATAGCAGGAATTCACGCGATTCAATAGCCTCAAGTGCGTTTTGTTTGTTTTTTCTCATTATTTCATTTTATTATACTTTCTTCTTTATGGTACTGTGTGCTGATTCTGGCCGCGGTTTTTGGTTATGGTTTACCGTCTCGCGCCCACCGCGGGATTGTTTTTCTCTCTTTTTTTACTATTTACGTCACAAAATTATGTACAATGATGTATCGGGATTTATTTACAAATGCCATTTGATATTGTATTTATACACCCTCTTCTTCTGTCGCGTTGGATGATTTCTTCCTCGGTTCCTCTCATCGGCCCCAAGCGCTCCTTTAATTGACTACTATTACTTTAAAAGTTTTTTTAATGGTTCTCATCACATTGTTTTGTTTGCTTTAAAACCACGCTGATTTCTTTTTGTTCGTTTGCGCGTTACCTAGTTGAGGAAGTTATTAGGGAGGTTGAAAAATTTATTAAAAAATATAATTTCAACTTATGATCCAACTTTGAGGATTAAAAGTATAATTACATGATATTCAATCATTTAAAGAAATGAAAATAATAATCATATTAATTTCATTATTATTTAAACATAGTTAGTTCATATTGTAATAACAAATATGAAGAAATTATTAAAAATCAATGTAAACTGCGTTTTTTGTTGCTTTAGTCCTAGTTTTTAATTGTTTTAGATAATTAAAAATCTACTAATAAAAGAAAAAAAAACTCAGTTTATATTGATTTTTAATAATTTGTTCATATTTATTATTATCGTATAAATATTGTTTTTTTTTTTCAATAATTGGGTTTTACTGATTTTTTTTAAATATTGTTTCTAAAATTAGTGATTTGTATTTGCTTAGGTGTAATATAAGTAAATATAATTTTAAAAACATTGATCTTTCTTCTGCACAAGTCTTCATAAATTACGTTGCATGAACATTAAAATACCATAACATTTATGTAGCATTAATACAACATTTTTTTCATCCATTTAGCTCAGTGGATTTATTCATTAAAACGTCTGAAAAGGAATTGCAAAAATGTATCGCTATAAAATACAGATTTATTGTAGTAAACACTGCCTAAATAAATCTGTAAAATTTAAAAACCATCGTTTTACTTATGAAATTAATAATAAAGTGAGTAAGTTTATAAAATAAATAGGAATAGATAATTAAAAATCAATTAATAAAACACAGATTATATTGAATAAATTTAAATTCTCAACTAGTTTCGAGTTATCAGCCCATTTTAAAAAGAATTTATTTTTTTGAATATTTTTAAATTACACTAAATTAATTCTAATTAAATTGATAGATTTTAACTATGCAGAAAATTATAATTAATATTTATTTAATTAAAAATGGTTTTGTGATAAAAATTGAATACAGATGTTTCTTTTTGTTGTTGATTTACAGTTTGTTTTATATAATTTATTGTAAATTTAATAAATATATCTTTGATAAATAATCATTTGTATTCTTTAAAATCTTATTTCTAAAAGTAGCTTTAATATAATCATAATTATGTATTTCATTTAATCACAGGATAATTGACTAATTTCTAAAGAGGTAAATCCCCAGCCCGCTGGGGAGAGAAAGGAAAAGAAATAAAACGAATCCTCCGTAATAAATTCCTCAAGAGCCTTCGTTTACGAATACGTATGTATATTATCTCAAAAATACTTTCTTCTTTTTTTCATTTTTTTCTTCTTTAATTAATGAATTCAATTCCAATATTGTCTTAGCATTTCATTGATATTTGATTGATTGTTACGGTGTGTGGGACTCGTAGTACCCCGCCTGACCGTGCTTGAACCGAACACAATCAAAAAATGACCGCACGTTAACCAAAAACCGGGCGAAAGGTGTACTTTCTAAAGAATTAATTTATTGAGCACCTAATGTTTAAAGCTAACTTAAAGTAGTATCTAATATTGCACAATTCTAGCTTTTTTTAGTGTCCATTTGCACGTATTGCTTAAGACATTACCGATTTTGTATTACACGCACAAGCACCCCAGGAGTAAAGTCAGTCAGATTTGATGATGATTATAAATATCGGTGGTGATATTCTCTACCTACTAGGCCAGACAGTAGCACGGCCAGAGATAGCAGTCGTGTATGTGTGTGTGTGTGTGGTATTTCTTCATGTGTGTTTTTTTGGATGTATCAGCCCGATAGAGCACTAGTGCGTGGAGTGCCGTCATTGAAAAGCGGACTCTTTGTGAAATGTATCGGATTTGTGGAAGGATGGCCGACCGTTGTGGTCGTTGGCTCGCGTCAAGGGGATGTCCTGCGACGCGAAGTTGTTCTCCGATTTGGGCCTCGGCAGGGTGGCCGTCTTCTGCAGCGTCCTGCCCAGCTCCTGCAGGCTCCTGTCGCTGGCGTGCAGATGCGCCACGCTCTCGTCGGACATGTTCACGTGGTCGGCCTCCGCGGCCAGTGCGTTCACCACGGCGTTTATCGTCTTGCTTTCGCTGCCCAGGTCCTCCTCCCGGTGTGCCACCAGGTTCGGGTTCTTTCCTATTTTGTTCAACCTACGCACACAGATCATAATAGAAGCCACGGTTATGTCGTGAGGATCCCCCTTATTCAGATACACACAACTCCAACTCCAACACACCAACGCAAAATTATCATATAAAAGCAAGTTATAGTTGAGGGGGGCTAAGATTTAAAATAAAATCAAAATTTATTCTAGAGATCAAATTTTCTACTTCTCTATTTAGAAATGTATCACATTTATATATTAATTAATTATCATTGAAATTTTATGGAACCTTACGTCATTCCATGACAATACCTCTGGAAATAAAATAAAACAAGTTTTTATTTTTTCTTTCATTATGAATTTAAAAAAATTCTTGGGATTACTTCCTTATATTTTTACAAGAATTAGAAACATAATTTTAATCCTTGAATGGTGCAAATCCACATTCAATCCTTGCTGAGGTCGCCTCACAAGTTAATGCATCAAAAAGTACATTGTCCCAAAATATAAGTACCGCTCGAAACAATAATTATTTTAGTAACTAAAAATAATTTTTGTATCTATTTTTTTGTGTAATTGAATCTTTCTTATCATCAAATAATGCAAATTGAAATCTTAACATGTTTTCTAAAAAAAAAAAAAATGATATGAAATGATAAAATAAAAAATTCTGAATGAAAAAAATGTAATTGTAATTCCCATAATTTTCAAGACCCGCCAGCTATATTCAGAAAAGTCAACATTTCAGGCTATAATTAAGGTTAATATTGGCATTTATCTAGATAAAACAATATTTTTATCTAATCTAACCTCAAAATGGCACAACTGCCAAGAAGAAAAAAAAACGCAAAATACAATATATGAGCGAAAATAATTAAGAATTATGCGTTGAAAATATTCACCGACTGAGATAATCGAGATTTCCAATACCAACAGTTTCATATTTGTATTTGGCTACAAAACATCTTCATGTTTTCAGATTTTTTCCAATTTTAGACCAAATAACATGTGTGAGCAGGTGCACCATCTTGTCGGAAGTATGGTCTCCCGATGACCGATGGTCACAGTGTCCATCCAGGACTTTATTATCATCGTCAGGATGTGTAAATAATTGAGAGGCTGAGCAGGGTTCCTCAATAATTTACGCATTCTAATGCGTAATGAAGTCCTGGATAAACACTGTGACAACCGGAAGGCCATATCAGCTATATATGTCTATAAGACATAATATGCCAATACGATTGCACTCTTGGAAACTTTAGCCTACCATTAAGAAATACTAATGCCCATACTAATATTCTTAAACATTTCATAAATGATTTTCCCCATTTATGAAATGAAATGACCACCGAAAATATTAATGGCTAAATTATTTAAAAGGAAAATAAAACACAAAATTTAAATTAAAAAAATAAAAACGCAATAAAAATCCGTACTTTTAACTTTTAATTTTATTTTGTCATCTCCATTTCCAATTACTTCATTGAAAGTATTTAATTTTTTTATTAATTTTGATAATGCCTGATTTGTAATAAAAAAACTTAAATAATATTAACCATTTTTCATTAAACTTTCATAAATATTTTCTGAACCGAATATCCCATTATATCATCAAAGCTCAACAAATTACAAACACGACATATATTAACTTCCGATTTTCATTAAATACGTTTTGCTTTAACATCTAAAAAGAGTTGGTCATTATTTTGTCATTATCTGAGACCATAATACAGAGTTTTTCAATTGCTTTTCCACATTGGTCAAATTATCATATCTGGAATATATTTCATATTGTTAAACGTATATCGGCAGATTTGAATGGGATATTCAAAGTGGAACTCCTGAAATATTTTCAAAGTTATTAAACGAAGCCAAAAACTATCAAGATAACGGGAAACCTGTTCAATTTTTGTTGCGATAATTTTTTTAGCTGCGTCCAATATTTTTCAAAATATTTTAGATTTTTCTTTCACCCTCAATTTTTTTATTGAATTTTCTTGATTAATATCCAACAATGTTAAATATATTATCAAATACGTTTCCCTTTATCTCAATTAACCTGTGGAATAAAAATCTGGATGAACTGAAATTGCGAATTTAAAATATTTGATAGTTTTTGGCTTCATATTAAATTTTTCAAGACATTTCTCACCTTTAATTTCCCATTTAAATCTGTTGGCTGATATTTAAAAATTATAAATATTCAATCAAATGCGTTTTCTTTCATTTCCATTATTTAGTGAAATAATAGTCCGAAATAACTGAAATACACATTTTTAACTTGATAAATATTTTTTTTAATAACTCAGAGTTTTGTTTCACACTACATTTCCCATTTAAATCTATACTATAACATCTGTTGATGAATATTTAACAATATACCAAACCTATTTAAATTATTCAATGTGGACGAAAAATCTGGAAAAATTTAAAATGACATATGCAATAGTTTTTTTTTATGAAAATAATATGAAATAGAAAAACTCTGTAAATTATTATATTTTTAAAATTGCTGCGGTTCAATTTTATGATTTAGGAAATAAAAAAAAAAACTTATTTCATGCCATGTGGATGAGATAAAGGATTTTAGATGCAAAATTAAAAATGTGTAATTATCAGTTACATTACTTTAAATTTTAGAAAATGACCATGAAGGAATATTTTTGGAGTAATGAAAACCAGATAGTATAAGATATACAAATTTACTACTTGCCGTATACTTAAATCAAAAACTTAAGTTATAAGTTTCAAAATATACCATTTAATATTTTTAATTTTACATTTAAAACCCATATATTCAACTCTTAGCTCGCAAACAGTGTAGATAAAATTTATTATTTAATAAAATTATTAAATTTCATATACCCCGCTAAGTACACTGGTATTTACGAATGATAATTTAATACACATTTTCCTTAATTGATAGTATTTGGTTATTCAATAGCTAGTCTATCCAAACTCCTAAGAATGGTTAATTACTTTTTTCAACACGTTATTAATTGCATCGCTTAAATGATTGTTGTTCTAGTTATTTAATCAAAATGTATTTATACTTGCATTTTAGTCTAAAATAGCTTTTATAACTATTCTGTTTTTATTATTATTCCTCTTCCAAAATATTTCATACTGATTTTACCCTGTATATGATTTTATCTGTTGTGTAATAAATTATTATTGATATGTAATGTAATATGTAAAAAATCAACAATAGGTAGTGTTGATTTTGTAAGAAATCAGTTTACACTAGAAATAAATTTCTTATACAAAATGGTATAAATCAAACCTAATATTAATTTGTGCTTTCTTTCAAGTTATATAATTGATAAGACAAATCTTTTTGTACAAAAGATAACAAAATTATCGTTAATTCTTTTGCAAAAAGCTTTGGATTTTTTTAGAATATTAATTATATAACTGAAAAATTGCACCAAACCCCTTTTTGTCAATTTATAAGAAGCTTCGTCAATAATTTGATTCTACTACTTTTATCAAGGAATTGTACATGGAAAATACTGATCTGACGAGGCACAAAATACCGAAATGGTCGTCACCACTTCTCCAAACGCTAGATGAATAAGAGTTGAACATTTACTAAAGAATATTAATTATCAAATTAAGTTAATGTTATTAATTAATATCACCTTTTCATATAAATTTAAACTATTTATGATTATATCACCTATTAAATTCTTTCCCTTAAAAATTTTAAATACATGTGATTTTATTAAAGAAAATTCATTATTAAAATAAACGAATTAATTTATATCACTTTTTCATATAAATTTCACAGATATATCATAATAATTTGATTGCATTACCTGTTAATTTATTTCATTCAGACGTAATTAATAAATGTGATACCTTTCTCGAATAATACTTTGAAGAAACAGAAGTAAGTTTAAACAATAATAATATAAATATTAAGATTAAATCCACCATAATACAGCATGTTTGTGTTTGGTTGTAACCGCTTCTATTTTATGCTAAAATTACTGAATTTATACATTTTATGAAAATATATTCCATTAAAACAATGCATCCATAATGTATTCTTTTGAATAATGCAGAGATTGTATATTAATTGTTTAATATTTGTATTCAGAGAAATCGATAAAATGTTTAATAATGGGCTGCATAAAAATAGAACCATTACTTTTATGCACCTCGTTACATTTAAATTACTAAATATTTTACATACAAACGTTTTATTAATTCAATAAAAAGAATTTGAAAATAATTATTCTGAAACAAATCGCAGTAGCTAAAATATTTTTTCCTTTAAAGTCGCAGTAGCTGACTTTTTAACTCACTTTATGTATACTATACACTCTTTTATATTATTACAAACTTTTCTTTTAATTCATGAGTTGTTACGTGTAATATAAAATTGAACGTTTTTATAAAAGTGAAATTATTGTTCTACGAAAAATGATATTAACTTGTATCATAACAAATTATTATACAATTATTGCATTATTTTGTATTATTATATTACATAATTGAGGCTATTCCGTTAACAAAAATTTAGTGTTAACATACATGTTATTGCCATAATCACAGTTTAAGCGAGCTTAATATTTGATATGTATAGTTAGATCGTGAATTTTTTGATAACGTATATGTTAAACTTAATATTTTTCATACGGACTATCCGAGAATAAATTAAATAAAAATAATTTTAAAATAATTAATAAATTATTTCTTTTTTAGCTACTGCGACTATTTTTATTTACGTTACGAAAGTACTTTAAAATAAATATACATTAAAACAACTATAAAGTACTTACGTAACGTAAGTAAAAAAAGTTGCATTTGCTAAAGAGAAAATAATTTATTATTTATTTTCAAATTCTATTTATGAAATGTATTTAAATAACTGTGACAAAGGGAATAAATACTCTTTTATATTATTGTGTCGGAATAATTGAATATTATTGATTTAGTAAACGTTATACTCAAAATTAATTCAGTAATAATTTATGTTTTATTTTAATCGGTTAAAAAAATCGTGTTATAATATGGTGGTTTTATCTTAAAATCTTACACAAATAAAAAATAATTGTAAATAAAAATCAATATGAGCCAAAAATATTATTTTTTAAATCCAACAGAAAGAAACAATATCTGTGCTCTGAAAGAAATTAAAACAAAACAAGAAAATCAAATAACCAAAAAAATCTTACTTCAAACCCCACTTTGTAAAAACCAAACAAAAAAACTCGTGTGCAATTATAATCGGCAAAAGAAATCGGAACAGGCCCGACACGGCGTTTCGCAAGCTTTCGCCCCAACACCATGCGCCATGGAAACAGAAAAACAAAAACTCAAAGGGAAGAGCTCTCTGGGGGGCATAAACACTACTACGAAACAAAAATAAATAACAAATCGGCGAAACCTTGCGAAACCCCCTTGTCCCAGACAGAATTTCACTATTTTTGGCTCACTTGTTCAAAACACACGTACTCCTAGCGAATTATCAAGAGGTACAGAGGAAACTACCGGTCACATTTAACTTGTATGAGAATGAGAAAGAAAACAAACGATCGATGCACACAGAGAGATTGTGGCGTTTCTGGTTACCTGTACGTGTTGATAATTCTGTGTTTTTTGTGTTTTATTGAATTATGTTTTGTTACATCGCCCTTAATTGTGTGTGAGTGTCTTATGATTTATTTGATTTGATTATTAATTTTGTTAAGCAATTGTGATTGTTGTTAAACGTTGCAGTTGATTTGAATGAAAACAATAATAAGTTTCTATCAAATCGATTAATTTCAAAGCTAAATAAAAGCCACCTTTAATTTATGAAAAAAAAGATGTAAATAATAACTCATCAATGAGCTGATTTTAGAGAGTGTTCTTAATTTTAATAAAAAATATTTCATTTTGCCTATTTTTTTTTTCAGTGGAAGAAAGGAAAGTACTAAATAGTGGTTCTACCTTGTTCTAACGAAAGCCATAAAATACCTCAGGCATAGGCATCCATCCATCTAATTTTATGACATTGTTCACTAGAATGATTACGTTAACATTCTTTTCTCCTACTGTTTTAGGAGTGGAAGAATCGAAGCTGTTAGACACTGTGAAGAATCTAGTACACGATGTTCTGGCAAGAGTCATTAAATATCCAAGAGTATTGTCTACTTTCTTTAATATTTTGCAAGAAATGTGGATGGAGCACGAAGCCATCATTAGGTAGAAATTCGCCAGAATCATTACTTTTACATTGTTTTTTCTACTTTTTTTAGAAGTGGATTATGACACGGATCTACTTTGTTCTGATAAAACCTATAAGTACCTCAGACTGGGGCATACAAGAATACCGTCTACTTTTATTCATTTTTGGCGGGTAGAAAGGACGGAGCCACTTTTAGGTAAAATTTTGCCAGAACCATTACTTTGCTTTACTATAATATGATATAATATAATATTTTGGTTTACATCTTCTTCAATATATGGAGATTGATTTTTAATTATTCATTATATACTTAAATTGAAACGAGGAAAATGACTGGCATTGATCACTAAAATTCTAAAATTCTCTTTTTTCCCACTGCAAAAATTACAGATACTACAAATTTTGACAAACATTTATTGAAATGCACCCATAAATCATATACAAATATATTTATTCAGACAATTACATCTTTAAAAACATTGAATATATACATTGAAATAAAGATATATCTGTCCTGGGCTATCGCCTGGTGGTCTTTCTACCCTTATATAATAATTTGTCTTTATTTTATTTTAATAGAAATTACAATTAATTTCATATTTGTCTAATTTATTGACAATAAAACAAAAAATGTGAAAGATTTTATAACCTATAACTAAAACGATTTCATTTTCTTTATATTGTATTACTTTTGTTTTTTTTGGAGAAACTTTTTTTTCAATAATAAATAAATCTGACTGAAGTGTGTCTTTTTTTAATATATACATATTAAGTCGGCAATCAACAGCAGGGTATTTTTGTCATTGAAATTTTGAGACTTTGGCAACGATTATATAAATCATCAATGGTCAAATAAATTATGTCTGCAAAGCTAGCAATAATTCAAACAATATTTGTATGTGTATCCCGGCGCTTCCGCCAAAATTAACAATAAATTATATTGGGACAAAGCGCTAGCTGAAATAAAAAAATATTTCTGGAAACGTAACAAGAATTCTATTTAAAAATGTACTTAGGAATTATTTAAGAAATATATAACTAGCATTCTTAAACCATTTCCAAAATGTAACCTGGAAAAATTATTGATTTACATATTTATTAACCCAGCAAATATTGCAAGTGATGTAAATCAATTAATTTTAAAGGTTGTTCTCTGAAAATTATTTAAAAATGCTTGCTATACATTAATTAGTCAATTCCAGAAAGAAAATTCAAAGTAGCCAGAACCAAACGGTACTTATGAAATTTTTACTGACCGAGTCGAATATTAGTAAATATTGCTCGATTAAAAAATGTCAATCAATTATTTTTTTGAGATTATCCTCACTAAATTACTTTGAAATACTTTCCACACTTTAATTAGTAAAGACATTTGAAAGTACCTAGTGTCTACCGGAACGTGTGATTTTTTTGACTGACCGAGTCGAAAGTTATAAAATATTGCTTTATTTAAAAAAAAATGTCAGTCAATTAGTTTTGAGGCAAATTATTTTAAAATGCTTGAAATAGATTATCTAGTAGATTTCAGAAAGAAATTTGAAAGTAACTAGTGGCAAACGGAACTTATAATTTATTGACTGACCGAGTCGAATGTTATAAAATATTGCTATAAATAAATAAATTTCTAACCTTCTTAAACTCTAAATATATGTGAAAAAATTTGTAATAATGCAAGTATTTATTACTTAATCGTAACTATTGCTATAAAAAGAATTATTCTACTTTTTATTAAGTTTTTCTAACATAAAAATTCTGCTGTTCTTTGACTTGTTTTACCTTGTTACATAATGTAGATTAATTAATCAACAACTCTGCCAGAATTAAATCGATCCTTTTATAACTGCCTTGTATTATTACAATTTTAATTAAATTAATATTCATTCCTGTTAATATTTTCCGTTTCATGAAAAAAAATTTTGCTTCATAATTTAGAAATATTTTTTTTATTTTATTTAGGAATAATTCTATTTTATTTAAGAATACTTTTACATGTACCACTATCTGTTTTATTAATTAGAAAGATATTTCCTAGAAGTGGAATCAGAATATAGAAAATTCAATTTTTGTATGTTATTTAGTCTGCTTTTCAGTATATTTGGAGAAGTGTTCTTTAATATATATTTATTAATAACTGAAAAAGTGTAGTCTTTATTTTTATACTCAATCTCTTAGATGAATTGAATAGGTTGTCTATTGTCCACAGACAAATATAAAAAAAAACTCATGTCCAGACGTGTCGTTTTTTTTTATTGTATTGTTCTTTTTTATAGCATTCACCTTACATTCCGATGGATATAAGTAATTGTAAAAAATAACGTGTATACGCTGTGAGATTAATTAAAATGGAAAGAATGAAATAATAATTGAGAATCAAATTACATTTATGTGTGTTACTACATATAAATTCATTTAAATAAATTACGGAGCTTTGGCTGTATAAGACTTTTTTCTCTATTTTCGTCTTTTATATTAATTAAATGTTCAAGATGTCTTATATCATAAATTTTCTAATTTAATATTTATATACAAAAATATAAATAAATTGATATTAAGGTGGCTTTTATTTTCGAATTAATAATATCATTGAATCCAGCACCCTTATGAGGCATAAAATTATTGCTGGTAAAATTTTGTATCAATACATTCCTTTCAATTACATTAATTTCTAAAATATATGATACTGTAGTTGATACTTCTTTTATTTGTTAATACTAATAAAAAATGAGTATACAATTTTAATATTTAAACTGCAAGAATGTTAATTTTTGAGCTTATAAAAATTTATTGTATTTGTGGTGTATGTATTTAGTGTAAAAGTGTGAGTGGAGTTTTCAAAAAGAGACAAATAACAGATATCATGAGCTCAAATAAAAGAGGACACCTATACAAAACGAGATTAACCGCACCAACTGAAAAAAATCAATCGCGTTAATTTCGTTTCCGGGACCTTCGAATAGAAGAATGGATAGAGCGGACAATAAAGAAGCGATGAACAGTCATAGAATAATTCAATAAAACCGCTCCGGGTTTATTATACCAACCAACGCACTGACCTCTCCGCGGCTACCGACTCCATGGTACGCCTCATCAGCGGATACTGATCCAAGACGGCGTTGAAGTGGTCGACTGATAGAGAGAATAGATTGCAATAGGTCTCCGCCCTCACGGAAGCCACCCTTCTGGCGTTCGTCAGCAGGCAGATCTCCCCGAAATAGGATCCGTCGCTGAGGCTCGTCGCCACGTCCCCGTTCGCCATCACGATGTCGACTATGCCCTCTTGTATGAAGTACATCTTTGAACCGATTGTTCCTTCCTTTATTATAATATCACCTAAAAAACAGAAACAGAGACGCGGAGGTGAAGCACAAAGAGACCCTTTGAGGTGGAGACCTCAAACAAAAAGCGCCGCGCGTACGTTTTCTGCTGAATTTGGAAAAGGCGTCGGGTATTAAAACGCCTCATTCCAGCTGAATAAATTATGTATAGTACACTCCGCGAAATTAAAACGTGTCCAATTTGAATATGTTTTTCTCCATTTTCCATTTTTTCGACAGAGAGGAGAGGTCGGGGAAATTGATGCTCTCGTAAAAGCTACATCTCTGGTTTATTAATATCATTGGCGATTCGCTCATGGGATGGGGAACTAATTTATTTCCAAAAATTCCACCAGTAATGGATTTCTCATGAATTATTCATAAAATGTTTATTAATGTAATACACACAATAAAAATAAATATTTTTTTATGTTGTCCTGTTATTAGGAAATCCTGTTGGGCTATTATTATTATAATTTATTACCGACTTATTCAGGAAGCAATTCAGGATTTAAAGATAATATAATTTTGTGTCCCAAAATAATAATTTAGAAGAATAATTTTCTAAAAATATAATATTTTTTACCAGGTTGGAAGACTTCATATCTCAGCTTGGTAACAACGTCGGAGACGAAATTGGAGTCAGCGTTGGCGAAGAACGGCACCGACGCCACCAAGGACCTGCAGTTGTAATTGATAACGTCCTCCCGCAGTTTCTCCGAGAGTTCCCCGAGGATGCACTCCTCGTCGAAGAACTTCCCTTGATACCGGTGCTCGAAGTACTCCGTTATCCTCTGCCTCATTTCTCTAGGGAGTTTTCTATATGCCATATATTCTTCGACTTGTTTTACCTAGTTACATAATGCAAATTAATTAGTATTAAAATCAATTTATCGATTAAAAATCAATTGTTTTATATTAGTAAAATATTGAAGTATAACGAGACATATTAGATCGTCGTTTCATTTCGTAATCTGTCTGATTTTTTTTATATTTTTCGCCTTGTTACCAATTTTTATATTAAGTCTAGATAAAAATAAAAAAAAAAACACTGCTAATAATATATCCTATATCTTGAAACACGTTAGAAATTTGACACTTATGTATGGAAACATTTTCATAGAAAATTAAATTAGCATTCAGATAAGTGGTGCGAATAAGGTGTACAGTTGGTAGAAAATACAGAATTAAAAAAATACAAATATACAAAAATACACAAATAAAAAAACATATTTTATTACATATAATGTTTTATGGAGTTTTATTAAGTATAAGCTTTTACTTAATAAAACTCCATTCATTAATTATATTGTTTGGCAAACATCAAACAAGAGTACTATTCTGTTTCTGTCAGGATTTTTCAGGGTTAATTTTTATTTCAAAAAAAAAAAAAAATCGCGTTTAAAGATATAAGCAAAAAAAATGTTTTTGTGTAAATAATTAGTAACACAAACTACAGTTACTATTTTTTAAACAATTCAATTATTTATTGATGTTCGTGTTATTAAATAAATATTCTTTGTTAAAAAAAATTAAATTACATATTTTCTTTTGAATCTGTGTATCTCGTTTCAAGAACACCACCTTAATAAATAATACATACTTTTTCTCGATACTGTCGTCGAGATGAATCTAAACTCTGGATGAGATTCGTGGCATGACCCAGGAACAAGGCATAACATGTGGCTCCCGATATCATCGATAACATTGTCAGCCACATATCTGTGAGGGACTGGGGTGGAAATCGGCCGTATCCTATACACAGCATGTGGGACATTGCTTTGAATAAGGCCCAGGAATACTGCTCCAACCAGAAAGCCTCCTAAAATGCGCAAGAGAAAATTAGATTACATTGTATGTGTGTAATATTTAATTATATAAATAATTACATATATAATGTATTTATATAATTTTCATAACCCGAATACTGAAAAAAAAATCGTGACAATTATGTTATATGAAATAAAATGAAACGAAGATGATTCACACATTTGCAGTTATTTAAATTACAACGAAATGTTCCTTGTTTAATTCCGTTGTAATTTAAATAACTGCAATTGTGTGAATCGTTTTTGTTTCATTTAATTTAAATTAATTGAAAACAATATTGTTTTTTCGCACGCCGTGTCCATATTTTTTGTTCTAAACTGATAAATTCGCACATTGCACGCGTCCTTCACCGAGCGCGATCATTTTCATATGAGATGACATTTTTAACAACTAAGGGCTTAATCACTGATAAAAAAAAACAAATCACGTTTTAATGAAGCTGTATCAACAATAAACGATATTTTCATGTTTATTTGTTTTAATTTTATTTCATTTGTATGACATTAACAACAGCAAGAATTTATAACAAATAACACTTTTTCTAAAAATAAAAAAAAACGTACCGTTTAAAAATGTTGCGCTCATAACACTTTCATTAAATATTTTCGAATCAAACCGTTGCAATGCACAGTAGCAATGGTATGCAACAAACAAATATATATTATGTAATCCAATGTCCGGCGGGGTATTTTCTCGGAAAGTAGTCGAATTTTATTAATCATTGACAGACATTTTTCTTGTTTACTTTCGTTGTAAGTATTCTATAGTTTTAGGAACAATAAATTAGATTGTAATTTACGGCTATAAATATTTACAATGCAATTTCAGCGGGAATAAGGTCACATTTATAGTGGAACAACACGATGCTAGATGCAGCTAGCAATAACTATAACTATAATATCGTGGAAGAGGTTAATTTTTGGTGCGAGCGCACTCAAAATCCTAAATAAAAACGAAAGCGTGTGCACGCATATCCAAAATTAATCTCTTTCAAGGTATAATGCAGCTAGCATCATTCCACCAGACCGTAAATGCAATCTAAGATGTATGAAGATGTGTTAACATAGGGATTTAACATTTAAAATCACAAACAAAAATATTCCTGCTGCCTTGGGGTCTTATTCCCGTAATTGATCGCATGTTTTGGTCGCAAGCAACTGTGAAAGTAACATGTAAATTCCTATCTAAATGGCCGAAATGTATGATCAATTTCAAGAATACGGGTCCCGATCATTTTGGAGAAAACCACCCAAAATTAGCCTCTTTCAAGATATGTTGCAGCAAGCTTCTAGCATCCTCTGCCCCCTACTATAAATGAGGTCTGAGGTGTCTGAAGATGTGTGTACGATGTAAAGGGCGAATATATGGATTTAATACGTAAAATCGTAAGCAATGACCTTCCTGATCGCTGATTATTTTAGAGAATATATGCAGGAGTATGAAAAAGATAATACAAAAATCAATCATATTCCATTTCCATTTACATTTACTGTCTAAATTCCACAGAAAATGTGTAAATTATATAATTACAAAAATAGCAGTAGCCATGATAAAAAACATTTAGGAATTTAATATGCCAACTTACATTTCCTGTATCTACGATAATCATAATGAGGTGAGAAAGAAAGAAATTCCTACATACCGTTTAGAACAAATAGTTACAACAAGTTTACTAACATAGTATTTTATGCAAAAAAACAACCTTTACTTGGCATTACATCCTTTTTTAAACAAACGTTCACAAACATAATCAAAATAATATTCTTCTTGCTCTAAGTCTACACTCCACGCTTCTCCCATCCCATTATTTTTTTAACTTCACTCCGCCCCTATCTTCTCTCAGTCAATATATCACTTTTCTGTTTCCACTCGTCCATTCCTTTTTTTACTTCTTCACACTCTTCTCCTATATGTTTCCACGTATCAATCTCTTCCTCGCAGAACACTTATCTAACATAACTTTCACGCATCCAAACATTCCTGCCTCCGACCAACACCTCGATTTTGCCAGAAGTACTTTATCTACTGTTGATAAATCCTTAATACGAAGTTAGCTCGGTATATATAAAGAAAATATTTCAAAATGGAAATTTAAATAGTAACAAATTTTTAATTGTGAAAGCATTCAATAGTTTCCACATAGCTCGTTGTTAAATTTAAATGTAACAAATAATTTACTAAAATATATGAATGCTAATCAATTTCATTGTACACTCGTTGAATAAATTTATAACTAGTATTCTAAAAGTTTGAACTTTTTTATAGATCAACCTGGAAAATTTTAGGGAAAGGTGTAGACTTAAGTACAAAATTTATGTTGGTTCAAGAACTAATGCACAATGATCATTGTTATCACTGGTATTTTGCTGTTTGGGCCATCAAACATTTGAAGATCCATTTTTTATCATGGCTGAGAGACCGATGGTCGTTAGCCATTTAGTTAGTAAGAATATTATATAGAATGTATTGTATATACTTAATGTAAATTCTACAATAAAGATGATATACATTCAGCGAAGGAGGATGCGTTTAAATAATTAATGACTACGTTATCAGGCAAAATTGAAAAAGTTTGAACAAGGAGAATCGTCATGCATATAAGGAAACACCGGGATAAGATGCAGTATGGTGCCATGATGGGTTTCTTCCAAACGTTTGGCCGGTCGGCATCTTCAGTTGCATGGGCAAAGGGCGACATCTCAACGACGACAGAAAGTCCAACAGATAGCAAACCGTTTTCTTCTTCAAGAATTCTCAAGAAGTGCTTAAGCTGGGTTCGTTAACAGACAATACGATTAAACGAATAATTTTTTACAGTCATTTTTTTTTATTAAAAACGAACTGTAAGAATTGTGATTCTATCATAATGGCGCCACGTCTCATAATGCTAACGAAACCATGACGCCATTTCAAGAGCAGTTTGGTGACACAGGAATTTCATGAACTGGTCCTGTAAAGTAACATCCAGCAAGCTCTTGTGATTAAACGTAGCCTGAATTCTTTTTGTGGTTTTATGTACAAATATAGCTCGATAACTGGATCGCTTCAGAAGAAGAACTATTTTTTGATGCGGCTTTTATAAACTGCTGGAAAGGTGAGGAAAATATACAAGGTGGGCCACGGTTATTAATAGTATAAAATATTCCTAATTAATATCACAATTCTTTTTTTAAATGACAAGACAATTTGCAACATAAAAGTAGTTATTGAATTTTTTTTCTTTCCTCAGAAAATGTTTGTACAATTGAGTAATTCCTATACTATTCACACCTGCACCATACTAGGCTATGAATTTATTAGTCATTCATGGCCAGTGCGACAGAATTTTTGTTTCAATGAAACTGACAACATAAAACAAATCTGAAGTAAGAAGACTGAAATAAAGTAATTTGCAAACGAATAATTGAATGCAAGAATTGAAAAAAAAAAATAGAATAAAATTGAATTGTTCGAAATAATATGCTTAATACCGGGAATGCAGCTCACATTATTGCTTCCAATTATTCTCGGGTATTAACAACAGTGGCCTAAACTTTATTTTTTGTAAGACCCCAAAGAAAAAAGGTCAAATGGAGAAAGATCTGGATGTCTACCGGGCTGGTTCCACGGTCCTAACACAAAATCTACTTGCTTTAGATATAGAGATATGTACTACTTTTATGTTGGAAATTACTTTGCTAACTACCCTAAGAGATAAAATATTGGTTATTCCATTTGAATATCAAATTGAATTATGATGTTAAGCAGGCACTGCAATATTAACACTTTTGAAATAACTTTTCAAAATTGATACATATTATTTTTTTAATTCTAGAGGGATCTATTATTACCAATTCAAGATGTGGTTCGTCTGTCTTTCTTGTTCCTACTAGAAGTTATAAACATTTTTCGAAACGTCTTTTTGAGGTTGATATTTTGCAAACCCACTCATATCCCATCTTATATTAGCCTTAAGTAAAAAATATGCCAATAATCCTGATAACATACCCCTCCTTACAAAATCTGTATTCCCCGCAATCCTAATATTCTTCCTAAATACAAACATCCTACAATCACTATTCATTTGAGCAAATCATCAGGACAGTTCAGCTAGTTAGCATAGATTTTTCTTCAACTTCATCATAAATTCATGATATGGCAGAAAGAGCATTGGTCGATAGCCCAGACAGACTAACACCTACATGTATTGTAATTATTTATATTGTTAAAATTATCTGTAAAGTCTGAATATTTGACAAAATACATTTTTTACTCAAAAACTGTAAGAGTTATGTGGATATAAATCGATATAAATGAGTAGGCAATTGAACAGGGAAAACTTAATGATAAATTGGATTGATCAAATGAGCTATTGGAAAAGAGCACAGTTGACCGATATTATTTTTAAAATGTTATTGTAATTAGTTGGTTCTTTAAAATACAGTAAGTAATTTTGGTTACGCAAGAATATTTATGTTTCATTTCTTATTGAATTGCAAACGCATTATCTGGATTAAAAGAAAAAAACAATAAATGGGAACGATAAACTTTTTGGAGTTAACGCGGTTTTCCATATACAAACTGTCTATATATTTTTATATCGAAACCCTTTGAACATTTTGTCAATGAAGCACCTAAGCAGACTCTTAATATAAATTACGAAACATTGTTGTCCTTAAATTACCCACATAAATCATCTCAAAGTTTCGCATACCACATCCAAGCACATTAACACGCATGTAACGTTCATATAAACACGAACATTTACCCGCCAAGAACGAACCAAAATAATTTTTTAAAACCCTCCCACCCGTGTACTTAATACATAACACGTGCACGAACTTAATTAGAGCAACGTTAAAGACACGTTCGGGGCGGTGACAATTCCCACAGAACAGACATTTCCACTCACAATCCGCATTACAACTAATCACCTGGATAAATCTAAATTAGCATTAATCTCTTCCGCTGCGAAAACTGCTCGACTTTTCAGATTGATTGATTACGTATCGGGAACGGCAGATGGGACAGAAAAGGATACGCGTTAGGGGGGAGAAATAAGTTTCAAGCGGTAATTTAACTTGGATAGGTGGATTATTAGGTGCGGGGTGAAATGCATCACCTGTATTTTACACAGAAGTAGTTTTAAATAAGGAAGGATCGGGTGGTTTTAAGAATGGAAGGATAATGGATTGATCTTGGAAACTTCGAGCGTTTCAACGTGTTAAAATGCGGAATCAAGATATACATTACAAAACATAAATTATATTCTAATAAAAGTCTATTCTAGGAGCAAGTATTACTTTTTGTATTGTATTATAAGAAATAAAGTCCATGAAATAATTTTTACTTTCTTTAAAGTATGATTGTTCCAGTTAATATTTTTCAGGAGTCATTCGCTCAATGAGGTCTTAAAATTGGACCAGTTTCTGAATATAGTTGTAGAAGAAATCAAAATGATTTAATAAAGCGGCTTCAAATTTTCGCTTTCCGTATTATTGTACATTTTTAACAAAGAGAAATCCATGAATCTAGTTGTAGGATACAAAAAATTAAATGAGTTTTATAAACTAACTAAAATTCTCTGAAGCCTGTGTTAAATGCTGAGACACTTCTATTTGTTTGATGCAAAAAAACAAATAGGTTTTAGAAACCGCATTAAACTCCCTAGATCCAATACCTAATCTCATGCAAATTTCTTTGTTTCTTGTTATAATTTCAACAAACGTACTATTGGCTTCAAATTGCCGCAAGATTTAAACCGCGATAAAAAAAAATTCTAATTTTTTGAATTATAATCCAATAAATTTAATTTAAAATTGAAAATTTCAAAGCTGATATAAATCAATCTAAAGTTGACTTGACTGTCTTGAAAATGCGGTTTAGAGAAAAACGCTTTTAAAGTTTTCGCAATAATTTTCACAATCAGTTTTTTGTTCATTAAAAGTGCATGGTAATGTTTAATTGAAGATTTTTACATTGCCGTAACACAATTTTGATATAATATTACAAACGAAGTTTTTATTTTCCATAGAATGTGATGTTTTTGCGTAGTGCGAATATAGGCTTCAGAATTTGGGGTTCTTATCAAACAATTTAAATAATTCAAAATTACGGATTAAATATGGCTATATAAAAAAATATTTTTACCATTGATTTGGTTAAGATGTAATTATAATATTGTGTATTATTCCATTGTATCGATTTTTATTTTTTACACAAATTGTTATAAAATGTTTTCCATTAGTCGCTTATTTGTTGTAAGAAAAGTTTAAAAATGGTGGAAGCGCCGGGATATATTTGGAATTGTTGCTTGCTTCACACGCATTTTTAAATTTTATTCTAAATTAAATTTCATAGAAAAATTGTAAATGAAATTATTTTTTATTTTTTGTATGAAGTAAGAAATGATTCGTATATAAATTAACTAATGAAGTTGTTGAACAGATTATGTTTTTTTTTTATAAATTAATTGGATAAAGTATTTTTATTTACCTGTAATTCGTTGATGGCGACCCATGAATTCGATGGAAATCCTTGCAGCATCGGCACTAAGAACTGCAAACACCCGGACCAGTGCCCGATGAGGAGCATCATACATATCAAATTGAATATCCTCATGAAAACGCTGGCCATGTTCAGAAACTGCAACACACCATCAATCAGAAATCATCGCCAAAACAACCAACAAAGAACCGCCACATTCGTACTACGCAAAGGAAAACTACAGTTCCCGACAAATGTGGCGCCTCCAGTCCCAAATAAATACACAACAAATTAAACAAGGTTAATCAAGTATATGTATAGTAATAATATATTTATAATCAACTGCATACGCTGGAACACAAAATAAACAACGAAATAATAATAATAAAAAAGAAAATAATAATATTTAGTGTGTTTGTAAAATAAAACTGAGGGGTACTGTAATAAGAAAAAATAATAATACAAAGCCTTTTTTATGTTTAAATAAAATCCTGTTGTCTCGTTTTAGGGAGTCAGGTCAAAAATTTGCCGAAGCCATCACCAAAAGCTGTGCTCATGTCAAAAGCCTAAGCATAATCCAATTAAAAATAAGCGCGTGCTGTTTATAATTTTTAAAATACCAACAACTGTGTTACGCACTAAAATGTTAGTTAAAGGAAATTAGTAGAATAGTTTAGTTTTGTTGTTATAAGGAAGTAGCTTTTTTTTTCAAGTAGATGAAATTAATTAAAGAGAAATTTTGGGTAGTAAAATAAGAAACGCAAAAATGCGAAGAGAGTTATTGTTTGTGGTATTTCAATTTTATAATTTATAAACGAAATTTCGCCATCCTAAAACCACTATTCATCTTTCATCGGGGAGGAGAAAAATATTTGCATTTCTTGTACGGTATTTCGATGAATGATGGGAGAATCACTCATCGAAATACCATACAATAAATGCAACAATTGTTTGTGTTCGTATTCCTAATGTTTTAAGCATTTATTTAGTTTGAATGGAGTGACACAAACAATTGTTAAACCTGAAGTCAACTACAGAAATTGCCGTCAACTTAAAATTTAGATAAAAAACGCAATTTATTTTTTAGAACAAATCTATGGTTCAAATTAATAAAATGTATAAAATGTTGCATATTCAGTCACAACACAATTTATATGTAAAAAAAAACATTCTTTAACTTTAACTGTAGAATATTTAATTATATAAAGTTGTCGATATAAAAGTACACATTCTTTAATTTTAGAATATTTAATAATATAAAGTTGTCGTTATAAAAGTACTATGATGTCACTTATCTTTAATAGACTTGAATTTATCAGCTGACGCAAATGCATATATTAATTACGTGTTTGTCACCAGTTAGAGTATTGTTTATGTTATATCTCAAATTATACGTTTCTAAGAATTACACTTTTTTGTATTTTATCTTTATATAAGATTTATTTCAGCAGACTTTAAGTTAGATTTACATTACTTGCATATGTTGAGAAATTATTTAAATAAATAAATATCTATTCTTATAAATTTCTGAATTAATTTTATATAGTATGAAAAAAATATGAATAAAATATTAAAATTCAACACAGATTAGATTGAATAACTTTAAATTTAAATTTAAAGTTATTTTAAGTTTAAATAAATAAAATATATAATTTTATAATTCATATAATATAAAATATTTTATTCAAATGAATTTCATACTAAATAAAATTAATTCAGAAATTTATAAGAATAGATATTTAAAGTAATTCAATCTAATCCGTGTTTTATTGGTTGATTTTTAATATTTTATTCATATTTGTTTCATACAATATGAACTATCAATGTCTAAATTTTAAAACCATTAATCATTTTATATATACACACATCTTTATTCAGACTATATAGATAATTTTAACAATATAACATAAATATAATACATATAGGTGTTACTCTGTCTCGGCTTTCGACCAGAGGTCTTTCAGTCTAATTAATTTTAATAATTCAGTAGATTATTCGTATAATTTCAATTTTGTTCTCATTGATCAAACTTGGTGAAACATTTTAACTAATTTTTAAAACTTTTCAAATTAAAAACTTCGCTTTGTTTCACTACTTTTTATCTAACTAGTTTCGACTTGTTGCCATTCTGAAGAATTTATGTACAGAAAATAATTTTAAAACTTTATATATACATTTCCAATCAGGTAGTAATAGAAGTGAGGATGGGGACGTGCCAGATATCTTTGCACTCATTAACTACATAGTTGCCTCTTTTTATGGCTCCCTCTCTAAAATTCTTCCTTTACTACTTAAGTGTAATATTTTAAAATCAGCAGTATTAAAAACGTGGTCGAATGTGATGGTGTTTTAAAAATTATTCATGCATTTAATAGTAAATCACTTTCAGTTTAATTTCATAATAAACAATTATTTTAATCAAATATTAAAACACTGAAATATTTATTAAGTCCCAACATTTATATGCATGTTTATTGATTAAACTCGGAAATATGCGGGCGAAATTAATTTTCCATATGGGCCCTCCTGGAACGACTTTTCACGCATTGATGCCGGCGCGAGTGTTTGGCTCTTTGTGAATTGTAAATGAAACCGTTTCAGTATTCAGGAGCTTAATTGAAATTGCGCACTTTTACTGTAACGAAATCAAGTCGAATTACACAAAGCTTTTACGCGGACATTGTAATTCCGCCACGAAAATTGTATAATGGAAATACATTTGTAATTCAGTAATTTATTTTTTGTATATACATATAATTTTACTCAATAAAATATAAAGGATTATAATGGTTAAAATAAGAGTGAGAAGTATTTTAACATTATTTGCGGCAATTAAACGATTGTTTAAAATACAAGCTGGTCAGCTAAGGTTTGATAATTTTAATGAAGGGTGATTTATTAATTAAATTCGAATAAGTAATCTAAATAAAAATATTAGCTAAAAGAATGATGGTCGATAGCCATTTAAGAAAAGTATAATATTAAATCTAATGTATTATACATAATGTAAATTTAACAGTAAAAATGATATTATATAAAAAAATATAGAATTCTTCTATATCATACGCGGACTTTGTAAAAAACAACAATTAGTTCGTCCGGTAATTCGTTTTACTTTTATATATTTTCGATAAAATCAATAGAAATTATAACAAAACGCATTTGTAAAGTTTTAATGAAATAATTTATAAATAAATTGGAAATCTCAACAATCTTATACAAAAAGTATAAAATCTTAACAATTATTATTTCATAGCGATACAACTTTTGTTAAGAAAATATAGTAATACACTATTTGTAAATAAAAGAAAAGTTTTTTAAGTTCCACATTTTTTTGTAGATACATTGTTACAATTGTTTCGCTTGCACATCATCAGACAGCTGATTAATATGTTTTACAAAAACAAAGCGGATTATAAATACCTAAAAATAGGAAGACAAGTGGCGGCAATGAGGAGAAATTAAAAAAAGCTGTTGTTTTATATAGCCTCATATTACGTAACGTTTTTTGTTCTTTGCCCTCGAATAAAAAAAAAATATGTTGCATAGTACAATATATTATTGCTATGCAACAGCAAATGTCTATTATGTAATTCAATGTCTGGAGGGTTATTAGTCCGAAAAGTAATTGTTTTAATATATATTTGTTACGTGACAATAAAAAAATAGATGAAGCTAAAGAGAAAATAATTTTAAATAATTACCGATTATTTCCAAATCCTTTTTATTTTATTTAATTCATAAAGTAAATCTTAAATTTAAATATCTTCTTTAAGAAGGTTTTTTCACAATTTCAATTTACTTAATTAGATTAAGACAGATATTTTCAACCATACTTAAAGCAAGTACGTGTATTTCTACACAATTTGTAATAATCTATTGGAAAAAGGATTTTCAGTTGATTTTTCATTCATTAACGTAAAATCCTTTCAATAATAGTAATTTGTAGTATATACATATACAGGGTATTTCAGTTTGGTGTTCCACCACTTCTAACTTTTCTGTTTTGACAGTAAACTATAACAAACTATATATAAAAAATTGTCCATTTAATGGCGCGACCAAATTGATAATACGTTGACAACTGCCAAGTTGTCGTTATGGTAGTCAAGTTTTACGAATAAAAATAATGTTTTAATAAAATCTTACATATTTTTATTCCTGGTATCCGATTCTTGAATAAAAATTGGAGATTCAAATTTGAAATTTTAAAGTTGCCCTCCACCCCATCCACTGAAGGTGCAGTAGAGGACTTAAAACAGGGTGACGTCTTCTTAGGAAGCATTATTTTTTGACCACTCGACGTTTTTTTTTTTTACGATGCGTATTTTTCGAGTTATTTTGAATTATCAGGTGTAAAAAAAACATTGATATCGTGTTCTAGAAGTATTTTTAAGAAAACAAAAGTGTTATCTGACGACAGGTATTTGGTTTATAAATAGAACTACATTTGAAATTTTAATTAATTATCTTCAAAGTACAACTTTAAAATAAAACTAGCCATGGATATAAACAACATGATTTTTGAAACATTTAAACTAACGCTTGTAAAGAAGATATTTGTTGGTGGGTACGTGAAGTTTCTTGATACAATATAATAATATTTTATTCCTCTCTTCACTTTTGTATTTTTAAAACACTAAATGTACATTTCGAGCATAATTTTATTTATTAATAATATGTTTTATATAAAATTGATATTGTGCTCGAAATGAACATTTAGTGTTTTAAAAATACAAAAGTGAAGAAAGGAATAAAATATTTAAATCTTTATTGAATTAAATACTCTTAATAAAATGTTTTCAATACAACTCCACGTTTTTCTCTCTTTTTCGTTTTCAGTTCTCTTTAACTTTTTTTTAAGATGTGGAAGATATTTTTCTTGTTCGAGTGAGTATTATATGACAGTTGTAAACATGAGTGAGTTTAGTATAACTGAATTTTTCTTTCATAGAAATTTAGTTTTCTTGTTATCCATTTTTTTTAAGTTATACTTTTACTTTCAAATTAAATAAAATTTCAAACAGATGTGGTTATGTATCTAAACAAAATACGATCTTCATATAACATTTTTTTAATAACTTTTTAAACACAACGTCAAAGTTTTCTACACTTATTATAAGAGATTTGCCATCAAATTTCGCTGTGGTGTAGTTGGTAACACACTCGGCTAGAATCTTACGGAATATGGATTCAAATCCTATTAGAGATGTCTCTTTTCCACTTATATTTAATTCATTTAAATTATATCTCAATATTTTTTTAGTGTAATTTCGTTAATTTCTTTAATTATGAGATATAAATAAAATTAAACAATATTATTTACTTGATCATTTACAATTGTAAAGACTTCAGAAAATGGCTATCGACCGTATATTTAAATTTTGACAGTATTAAATACAAAACTTACATTTTAATGAGTTTACACGTAATTTGTAACTCATGGTGTTCATATGTATAAAATAATTACAATAATTAATTACATGTTTAAAATATACATAAGCCATTAAGTATTTATATAAAAATACCAATTTACTACAATAACAATTACAAAAATATGTATGCCAAAATTTACTTCTACTAAACAACGAAATAATAACAAATCTAATCATTTCTGTTTGATAACAGAATAATAATCAACAAAATCTACCCTGTAAATCGCAATACAAAGAACCACAAGCAATAACTTACCCTCACACAGACTAAAATAAAAGAACAAAATATATACAGGGTGTACAAGAGAAAAACAAAAAACTCACACACACCCAGAAAAATACAAATGAAAAATATAATAAACAGTATAACACGCGGGTGAATCGCAACATTTCTTTGTTGTTGTTGTTGTTGTTCAGGTGTTAAATGTAAAATTCTGAGGGAGGGGCTTTTTTCAGTATAAATAATTCCGTTTATGTATATGTGTATGTATGTGTGGTCGTAATTTCCGTTATTCAAACAAATCCCATGTACCAAGCACCTACCTATAAATAAACCGTTCGGATAAAACGCGGCGCGGATTGTTAGTTTTTACGAATCAAATGAATTTACATGTTAATTATAGCGTGTTTTTTTATATATTTATTTTGAGAAATAAATTGGAATATAAAGCGTAATAATAATAAAAAATAAATAAGCTGTTGAGAAAATTTATTTCTTTTAGTATCTAGAAAAAAAAGTTGTCTTGTCGACTTTTTCATAAATGACTTACCTCTGTATTATGTTTGTGTGTGGTTATGTTTATATTAAATAAAATTTGTATTAATGGGATATTTTTAAGTATTCAGTTATATTTAAATAACAAATAAATAGAAATCAATTTTAATAAATCAACAATTTTATGTAGCTAGTTAATCAAGGCTATTCTATAAAGGAAATATTAGGTTTAACGTACACGTTAAACTTAACAATTCCCATACAGAATAGGGAACAATTAGTAATATTAACACAAATAAATAACAGTAAGAAAATTATCACATACTAAATAATATCATATGATAGTGAACTTTTCTCCTATAGAGTGCTTTGATTTTTTCTTTATTTTACATTTTATTGGTATCAGTGAATAAAAACAAATAAAACATTATATGTGTTGTTTTTTATCAAATAAAATTCTTTAATTTGTTACAATAACATAACGAATAGCATATGGTTGAATTTATTGCAACATATTTTTTATAATAAACAAAAAATCAAAGCCTCTAGAGGAGAAAAATTCTCGCTCATATGGCATAAGAGTTATAAATTGATGAGTCATTAATAACCAATTTTAGTATGTGACAGTTTTCTTAATTGATAAGTTTGTTCAGTCACCATTCATCTAACCCAAGTCAGTGGTTAGATGAATGGTGGGTATCATCAGACCAGTCAATTAAATCAATGGAATACACTTCCACTGATTTAATGTTTAATAAATTATTTCTTTTTCTTTGAATAAAGATAAATAATTAGTAGTATTTATATTAAGGATAATTTAGTAAAATTAATTTAATATTACAATGTATGATTATTTAAAAATATCCCATTTTGTAATTCTAAATTAACAATCGTTGTATATCCAACCAATCGTGTTATATAAACAAAACAAACAACCTAACTTATCTTAAACTCATGCAGTAAACACGCGTGAGCGTCTACTTTTATAACAAAAAAATCGCACCTCCATAAACGTTGAGTGTCCATCGTTTCCAAAAAATAAAAAAGTAAAGTAAACAGAACGAAAAAAAAAATCAACAAAAACCTGTGTGTCTGTGTGTCATGCAAAAAAGAAGCGGAGTTAAACAGAAATGGAGTAAGTATCCAAAAAAGCGGTTCATTTTATTTCTCATTTACGCACAACCATACCAAAGCCTGGATGATAAGTCCAGGCTTAAGTACCGACGCCCATAAAAACAAAACAAAAAAATACTAATTTTAAGTAGTTCATCATCATCACTTGGTTTTATTTATTCCTTCTCACTAGAGACGCATATTTCGTTGACGTTGTTCAATTCTCGTTAACGAAACCAAAAAATCAAAAAAAGGAAGCAGAGGCGCCACGGTCGGTCATGCGTAAGGCGAAGCA
The DNA here is from genome assembly GCA_963082785.1 of Philonthus spinipes. Lineage (NCBI taxonomy): Eukaryota > Metazoa > Arthropoda > Insecta > Coleoptera > Staphylinidae > Philonthus > Philonthus spinipes. The sequence continues at coordinate 22,035,907 of OY720303.1, forward strand.
AGCTCGAAGCGTGTTACCTTAAATATCAGATTGCTTTTGCTGTATTTAGACTTGTTGAGCTCCGAACTGAGGCGCCCCCTTCGTTCCGTTCGCTTTTTTTGAAGATTCTGCAAGATCTAGAAAAAGCGAAGAACACAAGGTAGTAGAGAAAAGCGTGGAACGATAGATTCCAGAAGAACGATCATAGAAAACAAAACGAAAAAAAAAAAAGAGTTTGACAAAAAGAAAACAGAACATAAAATAAACAAGAGCATGAAAAATTCAACAACAAAAAAAATAAAGTAATTTAATTCTTCAATTCAAAGGGGGGAATTAAAGAAATAAAAGTTTTTATTTTTTTTTTACTTTAAAAGGTCACAACAGTTGTTGGATAGATTTGGTGCAGTGCGAAAGCGGACATGGACAGAGCGCGCATACCAGAAACTCGACACACGTAACTAAAAAAAAGAAAACAAAAACATATATGATAACATTTAAACTAAAAATAAATACGATTAAATAAAAAAAATAGACAAAAACAGCAATCAGTAACAAACAACAACGACAACACAGAAGAGTGAAACGATAAGTGTTACGACTAATCTACAACTAGAACAATTAGTTGGGCTACGTTAAGTTTCGTAGTTGAGTTGAGGATCGAATCAGAGGAGTGCATGATTTAAGTTTGAGTTTAAGTTTAAGTTTTCAATACGTAGTATGAGGCAGAGAAGCTTGAAATACCGTACTGTTCAAGGAGCACTAGGGACGTTGGTTTAGTTTAATGTTTACAACTTGACGTGTATCCTACATCTTACAAGTACTTTGGAAATTATATAGATTTAAGAGTTTACTGTTAGGTATTAATTGATTTTTTTAATAATATAAACAAATTTTATATTGATGTATTTAATATTAGATTTAATATAAATAATATTAGAAATGAGTATTTATTCACATGGTCACAGTTATTAAAATAATTTAAATAAAAATAATTGCACAAAGAAAGTCGGTAGATAGCGCAGACTAACATAAAATATTAATTATTATTTTCAAATATTTTTAATTGTATCAAAAAATGTCTGAATAAAAATAAGATATTTAAAATAAATATAAAAATAATTAAAAATTATTAAAGGGAATTGATTAATTATTATTTAAATTAAAAAGAAGTTTCATTATATTTAATTTATATAATTATTTTCAATTTTTTTTATTAAATAAACTCAATAAAAATAACTGGAAAATAATTTTATATTTATTTATTTATTTAACGGAATATAATATAAGACATACATGTAAAATGCAATAAATTTATATGTATTACTAACTAATTTTAAATACAATAGTAAACACTTTGAAAGTAAATATAAACGCAAAAAGAAAAAAAACCTTAACAGTCACTTATATTAAATATTTTGAAATTTCTTTTTATCTGATTAAATTTAAATAACTGTGACCAAGCGAATAAATGCACATTTCTATCAGTATTTAATTTGTTAAAGGGATTCTCACGGTATGACATCACAGCAAAGTGTATTAAACTTGTTTAAATATTTTACCAGCATAGATGAAATTAATTTCTACAACTATTATCATACTGGTTTACAAAGTAGGAGCAATGCCCTTTTTTTACAACACGCATTAACTAAATATTGAAACGAAAGACAACACTTTTTTTTAAATTGTTATTACTCCTTAATTTAATATATATATATATATATATATATATATATTTCTCTTTTTTTAAATTGAATTGTATTTCTCATTTAAGCAAAAACATTTTGTAGCATGGAATATTTATTTCTATTAAAATTTTAAAATCAATTATCTATAACACAAAAATTATATTATATATATTAAATCATTATAAATAATGATTGCGGATTATATATTTATTATACAATATATATTGTATGTTGTTGTATCGTGTAATTATTATTACATTGTAGAAAGGCGAAACCCAGTAAATAAAAAATATTATTATTAATTATAAATGACAATAAAAAAATACCAATCAACAGATTATATATTTCATTAATGTAATTCCTTTCTGAATATTTATATATATATATTATATGTTATTAAATATTATATATACTGCATGTACCATGAATCATATGAAATTCCTACGTAATTTCTTAAAATTAATTTTTTATCACCATTATTCGATTTAGATGCTCAGAGTGAAAAAAATGCATTTTTATTTCAAAATATTTAGAGATCTTTTGAGGTTTTTTAAATTGAGTTTTAGATCAAATTTATTTTAAAAATAATGAATAAATTGTGCGTTAAAGATTCTTCAAATATTAATATCTATGAAAACGTCAGTGCATCTCAAATCAATATATTAAATTCGTCGAAATTTATTTTAACTAGAGTATTTACTTCATTTCCGGAGAAAAACAAATCATAATTTTGAGCTGTGGACGACATATATCAGGCACTAGCCAATTATTTTGAAAAATCCCGCACATTTTGAAGTGTATAATTATTTGTTCAAACTTGCACTCATGTTTCATAGCAAATGCAATTTTGGAGATATTTAAATGCACATTTTTATTCATATTTTTATTATTATTTATATTTCCAATGACATTAACAATAAGTAATATTTATTCTCTTATTCAACGAGTGGTATGATTGTTCATCCCAATAAACTTTATTAATAATTTCGATGGTCTATACAATTTTATAAACACTACAGTTGGAAAAGCTGGTAATTCGTGTAAAACACGGTGAAACTCTCTGAGGCGTTCTTTTTTTAAAAAAAAAAAAAATAGATCAAAAGGTCGATTATCCAGAAGTAATGAATCAGAGATATACAAAGGAACTAGCATTTATATTATATACGGCCAAGTCAACTATCAAGAGTTGAAAGCGGCTCGGAAACGAAACAAGTCGGAGAATCTCCTCCTGCTGAAAATCGAGATGCATCTGCATTAAAAGAAAGTCAGGAAATTATTGAGAAGAAAAACATTTCAGAAGCTGTTTCAGAGATATATGCGAAAATTGATTTTCATCGATCGAGCGAAGAGGCCGGTCAAGAGGATCTTCGATTTGATGGAGGGTATCGTCGAGGATTACCTAAAGATTATCACATATTATCTGACAACTTTGTATAGAGAAATCCATTTTAAGTAACAATTAGATAAAATCTATTTGAATACTTGATGGTTGAGACTTCTATTTCGCTATACATGTTAATTTAAAGTGTACTTGATAACAACAAGCTAATTTGCCGAAACTACAGTTGTATTAATAAATGTAAATAGTGTTATATAAACAAAGTTATTTATTTAAATACCCTCAAATATATATTTCAGTAAACAATCACACCACTTGTTTAATAATAGAATAAAATAGTACTTTACGTTAATGTCAATGTAAATACAATTAATAATACAAATATGATTAAAAATGTTCATTTAAAAATCTCTAAAATTGTATTTGCCATGAAATATCAATGCATGTTTGATCAAATAATTCCCTATGGATGAGTGGAGAAATGTGTTTAAGCTTGTGTTGGATATAGAAATTCCCTCGAATAGAAAAACAAGCCATGTATTTAAGTGTATAGGGGGTGTTTTACTATAAATATCCCCTCATCTGATAACAACAAGTTATAAAGTTTAATTATGCAAAGAATGCCAAAGTGTTTCATTATTGTGAATTTCAATGCATAACAAAATAGTGGATGCCATTTTGATAAATTTAGTAAATTTTTAGATTTTTGAATATAATTTAACACTATTTTATTCACCGTTGCCAAGTTTACATTTCTTTAAATTATTTAAGCAACAATACTTTTTTTCCTTAAATTTTCTACAATAAATTAATACCACCATTTCTATCCACACACCATTTCTCTCACACCATTTCTATCCACCTTGTTCAGAATTTATAAAAATATATATTTTATTCAATTCTTCATAATGTTTATCACTCTTCCAATTTAAAGTTTTTTTTTCACTCTTTTAACCCATTAACGTCCAGTTGTATACAAATAGATAACTGGATATAAATTATGGTAAATATTTTATTTATATTAAATAATTTATATTTATCTATATCTCTGTATATATCGTAAACTTGAATAGTTGATTTTTTAATATATTTTCCAGCTTGTACTTTGCACTTTAGTTAGTATTTAAACAGTTTCTCATTTATTTCAAAAAAAAAAAACATGGTCGTTAACGGGTTAATTATTATTTTAACCGATATTTATTTATTCTATTATTAACTTTGAGATATATAAATACATTTGGGACAGTCTATTATTCAATTGTGGCTTAAATTGAATTATTTAGATAAGTCACTAACAAAATACATATAAAAAATATAAATTAATACAAGGCGAAATATCATTTTTGTTCTATTTTCAAAATAATAAACAAATTTTTTTTAATTTATTATGATTAATTTCGGGTATATAACCACAACACAATTTCCATTTGATGAGGTTCGAAAAACCGAAATGGCCATCACTATTTATCCATACGCTAGATGAATGGTGGTTGAACATCTCATTAAAAAGTATAGAAGTTAAGTATAATAGAACAATACTTAAGTCATAATTACAAAACTAAGCCTAAGTTATTAAATTAAATAATTATTAAATTTGAAAATAATTTTAAATTATTAATTTTGTTTATTGTATTTAAAATAGAACCAAAATGATATTTCGCCTTGTATTCATTTTTTTACGGGAATAATTTAAAATTATTTTCATATTATTTTTATTCATTTAAATAACTGAAACCATGTCAATAAATTCTTTTTTCTAATATTAGTACGTTATTAACTTATATTTATAATAACTAACAATGATTGTGTGGATTTAATACATTGCGCTTTAGGTAAAAAAATATTTGCTTCAAAAAAAAAAACCTTTAAAATATTTTAAATTTTATGACACATATTTTGTTTAATTTTTGACAAACTACCAGAAATTAAGATACATTTTTAAATCTTATAAATATACTAAGAAAACTAACATATCCAGTATAATAGAAACAAATTGGCGGAAAGACCTGCGGTCGATAGCCAATTTATTTATAAGTGGTAAATATTGTAACTCTGTATATAAATAAAGATGTTAATTAGTTAGAAACAAATACAACACAGGGGGTCTCAAGTGATTGATATCGGGTCACATTTAAAATAAAGAAGTCTTCCGGTATAATCAGAACTGATTTAAGAATGAAAATGTTGAGAATTAAAAAAAATAAAATATTCCATGTATATAAAATTGCGATCGAACGCAATTCCAACATTCAATAATTGTCCACTTCATTTGACAATCATATATATTTTCATGTGTAACCTTTTGATGTAAACTTTGAACATAATGTTTACTAAATTTTTTGATTGAACGGAATTTTATATACATAGAATATTTTTTTCACATGGGCTGTGCAAATATTTATGTAATTTATTTTATTGTCTATTTTTTAATACACTAAAGAGAATTATATATCAACCATAGCATAGAGGAAATATTTATTTACGTAAGTTATAAGTTTACTTTGCAATATATTTGTTTATTTATTTTGAAATTGGAAACTGTCACGATTTATTGATAATTAAATCTAATTTTGGTGATTTCATTTAATTATTGATCAATCTATAGAGGATTAAATTTTCTTATGCCTAAATTAAGAATGAACAAACAAATATATTCCAATTTACAAAATGTATTCCTTGTATGTCTCATAGAATATCTTTATGAGAAATCTTTAACTTATAATTAATCGTCTACGTGAGAAACCCTGTTAATATTATTATAAATTTAACTTTTCTATGATATTTATGTTTGTAATTTTCAGAATTTATATATGCGTTTTGAATTCGGTGAAGTTAATATCAATAATAACAATAATAACACAAAAGTTTTTTCTTTGCTTCACTTTTTATTTAATTATTGATAATGTCCACTTTGCGGTCATCTAAAGTATTAAATAAAAAGTGTACTAAGGAAAACACTATTATGTTATTCTTTGAAATTTATTTTGATATCGTAAGAAAAACTGGTTTTCAACGGCAAAGGCTTATAAGGAAGTTTTTGTTTCAACTAGATATAGATTAGAACTTTGAAATGTGCATTGCACAAAAGTTTTACCCTTCATCTGAGGGAATCAATTAAATTTTGATTAATGTATAATTATGATTTATAGCCAGACTAAAAAACTTGAGTTTTGTTTGACATATGCGAAGATATATGTTCACCTTATAATTTTAATTTCACGGAACGTGTTCCGTATCGAATCAATTTTATAAAATATTTTCTATTATCTCTTTAATGTACAACACTTTTTAAAACATTTTCGACGTACCTCTTAATATGTTTGATCAGTATACTAACATAATAAGCAAAAAAGAAGCCAGGATAGAACACGACAATAATTTTCTAAATGAAAATATTGTTGTTAAATGTGAATTGTGGCCTGAATGAACCGCTGTGCCTGATACTTGCTTCATTAGTAGCAGGCAGGCACGAATCTTAAGACTTCATAGTGATGTAAAGGAGGTAATATCCTCCCCGAGATTTCACGTGTTTTTTTCATAATATTTATGGGGTGGGAGAGGTGTTTGGTGCATTCTGTCATTGTTATAAAATACACATAAATCAGCAATTTCGTTTTATTATTTTTAAAAAGTAGTCGACACAGGGTGTAGGTCTTTATATTTTTTTTATTTTTAACATTTTTAACTAGTTTCAGTATCTCAAAAAGAACTAACTGAATGTATCATATTTCGTGAATCCAAGCATAGATTTTATTGATAAATAAAAAAGAGTTAATGAGAAATTTATTTAATTTACAAATTGAGAATTGTAGTTTCGAATGCGACGGTTGTTTTTATATTTAATTTATTATGTTAAAAACGCCTCAATGTGCGTTAATAATTAATGCGATTAAAAAATATTATTTTTTAATTATAAATCGAGAGTTCTTATAGTTTCGAATGCTACTACTATTGTAAATTATTAATATTAATAAATATTTATTATAAAAATGATGAAACGGTTGTTTCTATTTTTAAATTAATTTGTTAATTTAGATTATTGCGATTACCATCGTTTCATTCATCCTATTCCTTAATTGTTTACTGTGTTTGATTTTTTACTTCAATTCTTATTTGCTTATTTTTTTTGTTAGATTAATGCCTGTTATAAACATATTATATACAGAGTAAAAAGTATAAATAAATAAGAATAGTAATATTTAAAATTAACCCCGACACCAATTGGTAAATCGATTGAGGATAATTAAATTTCAAACACTGAAAAAATAAATTTACTTTTGAATTTACATTACATTACATTACTAGAACTCCTGTAACGTCATCAAAATAATAAAGTGGTAATTAGCAGACGAGCCTACCTTATAAATAAATATCAATCTTGCGTTCCATCAACTTATTTTTAATAATAAACAGTTATTGTATTAATCCTTTACAATAGTAAGTTGCATTTAATAAAAGAATTTTAAAGTAATTCTAAAATAATTTTTATTAATTAGGATGTTTTAATTAATATGCTTAGTTATTCGTTTCATCAAATTTTATATTCGAGTTCCGACTAACTTCAACGAGTGGTTATTTTCAAATTAAAAGTATAAACATGCCGATATAAATACAGAGAAGATTGAAAATGATATGAATGACAAGTAGTGTCGTGTCACAAGGGCGGTCGCTATTTCTTCAACTTCTAATGTTTACAATATTTTTGCAAAACTCTTTCTAGAAACTTTAAAACAATACGGTAAGTTAAGATTATATTCAGAATTACATTAAGAAACATTAAAAATGTACATAAAGGATGCTAACTTGATATATCTCACCTTTTATGATGGATTTTGGCATTCATGTATAAACGCAACATTCTTATTTTAAGTCTAATTTTAAAAAAATAATAATTAAATTACTGTAATTCTTTAAATGAAATTAAATATTTAAAATATAATTAATAATTAATAATTATTCTTCATTTTAAGTATCTTTGAAGTATTAATAACCTTACTTATTAAGATATATTTTACAAAACGTGATATTTCAATAAAAACATTGTTTATTTTAACAAGATATCTACTACAAAAGATACATATTAAGAAAATTGAAGTTTAATCAGTAAGATTTTTTTTATTATGTGCAGAAAGAAATTCATTAATAAATAATCTAAAAATAAGTAAATAATTTTAAAAAGTGTATTTTAATTAAATCTTCCAAATTTGAGCAATTATTATACAGATATTAAGTTACTAAACATTATGATTAACTGAAATTATAGTGGTCTGACTATGCATCGCTTAATGGTGATATTTGTTTTAGTTGGGTTCAAATCCCATCAGAGATATTTCCTTTTCACTATATATTTATTTAATTTAAATTATACCTCGATGTTGTTTTTTCAAAATTTCTACAATTCACAGATATAAATTAGTAGTCTTTTATTCTCTATTCGTTTATTATTCTATTCTTTTATTTTTATGTTAAATGTACACATCGAGCTCATTATCAATAACAGACTTTATTATTTATAATACGCACGTTGTGACTATAAATGTACAGGGTGGTGCATTTTGATGTATATAGAATATAAAATCGAAGTTTAAGGTTTTAACATAAAAACTAAACATGATAAATACAATTTGATAACATATTCAAGGTTAGTATAAAATGTAGCTTTGATAAAGTGTTTATAAAATATCATGAACACTTTCTTAAAGCAATATTAGTAATAATAATAATCGAAAAATGACTCGTCGTATTTTCCGGTTATTACCTGAAAACGATTAAAGACAGATCTTCATTTTTTGCCATAGGTTTTATGATTAAAAAATGTTTTTTTCTATTACTCTTAATAAAAAAAAATGTGTTCCATATCTGGCACCACCAAAATGCACCACCTTGTAAATTTTACATAAAAATAACAGGGAACTAAGTTTTCATTTAATAGGTTTTACAAAATCACTATTATTTTATAACTTCTTCAGGGATTTTAAAAATAATGACGAAATAATGAAAAATAAATAATTTAAATAATATTGTTAATTTTTAAGTTCCCTGAAGCCACTAAATAGTAGCGAAATATAAGAAAATTAACAATATGATTTAATTTTCCGCCGATTACACCCAATAATACTAAGATACTTAATTTACTGTTAGTAAGCCTGAGCTTGAGTTTTTATTCGTATCATGGTAATAATTAAAGTAAGTCCCAATTATAATAAAACAAAGAATTTAATCAATGAATTATAGAAATTTCAATGTACAGCATTAAGAAATAGTTTGAATTATTTAAACATAAGTGGAAAAGAAACATCTCTGATGGGATGTAATTTAAATTGTATCTAAATGTTGTATATTGAAATTTCTACAATTTATAGGTGTAAATATAATTTAAAAGGAATATAAATTCAATTTAAAGAATTCAATGTTGATGACAAAGAATCAAATAGAATTAACAGTAAGGTTCTTCTCTATATTTGATAAGTAAATCTTTCGAGCAGTCGCTGCTAATTTAATTCAGTCAATTAAAATTATTTAATCATTCAGGAAAATTAATATTTGGGTAACACATAGCAAATACTAAAAGAGATTCATAGATATATATTATTTTTCAACATAAAGACAGCAAGGTTATTAGTACTATTATAATTATTGAATTAACTTGAAGTAACTCATCCAAACATTTCTTTATTCTACCATATTAAATAAATTTCTCTAAATACAAAACATACGAACTAAGAAAAAATCCTTCAATTCAAATTCAATATCCTAAATGCATGTTTGTGAATCCACCCGCATAAAACGTAATCTCTGACTTCCTCTTTTCCGCCGGAGCAAAAATAAAAAAAAGTGGCGAAAAGCCGGCTTTTACTAGAATGGAAAAATCCATTGAAAACATTTACACAAGACAGGAAGAGTTCCTGCTGCGTGCCACACATACACAACACGCACGCATCCCCTCGACACTCACCCTTTAAATCCGGTGGAGAGGATACGAAAAGTGAGAGGTAATTTAAAAAAAAATAGAAAATAAGCGAGATAGATAAAGTAACTGTGAATAAAATAAAGAAAATATTTACTTACATGACACAATCGATGAATTTAAATTTTAAATAACTCGATTTTAAGAGAAACAAAAAATAATAAAAAGAGTTTAATCAAAGCTGATTAAATATTAAATGCGTGCGCTTAGAAGTTTGAAATTGTTAAAATCGTTATTGCTCTCGTGGTTTTGATTAACAGGGGAACTTTTGTTTGTAAAAAAATGCAGAAGCAATTACTAAAGCATTTTTAAAGATACCTTTCTTTTTTAATTATTGCTACATGAAAATTTATATCGTTGATTACCGAGCCATTTACATACAGTAAAGTCATATTTTAATATGAAATAAATAATTAATATATATTATTATAATAACAACTAACATCTTCATTTATATACAAAGTTACAATATTTAGCCCTACACATATATCTACAATAATTAACTAAAATTTGTATATAAATTGGTTATCGACCGAAGGTCTTTCCGCCTCATTATTATTTTTTTATTATACTAATAAATAATTCTATTATACAAAAGTTTATTTAAGAAAGGCGATTTAATTGTAACAATCCTTTTTTTGTCGAGTGGACGTAATAAATATAAAATAATAATTTATTATTAATATATTTTTGATTTTCAATTTTTTACATTTAATTTCACTAGATGTTTTCCTTCTTCGCCTGAGGAAGCTACAGTGGAGCGAAACAATTAAGGTAATAAATAATTATTTTATATAATTCACTTCCACTCGACAAAAGAAAGGACTGTTTTAATGAAATCACCTTTCATTAATAAATTTTGTGTAATACAATTATTTATTATCTATTAATTTATTAAAATATGACGTTTTATAAAAAAATATCTTATTACTATAGAAAATAAATAAGAATAAACATACTTCCTGGGAAATCCTGATTTTTGTTTTGTTTGCATTTAGAATAATAATTCCAAAACGTTTTACTTTTCTTAGTAAGATTAAATGAAGTATTTAGCATGAGCTGGCTTCAAAATATAAATGAACAGGCAGGTCAGGGTTGCGTTTACAATTTTAGTTTCTCGAGTCGGACCAGGCTTTAAGAAACGGCACATGCGAATTGTAAAAATCGTTATTGCACTTGTAGTTTTAATTAACAGGGCATTTTTTTATTTTAAAAAAATGCAAAAGCAATTTCTGAAGTTTTTTGTAATGTAATAATATATGCCTTTTATAATTATTACTACGTAACAATTTATATCGTTCATTACTGAGGCGCTGACTTTTTGAAAATTTATGATTATTAATTACTCTCAATCTTCAACTTTTATTTTTAATTTCACTGCAATTGTTTCTTCTTCGCTTGAAGAAGCTACAGCATAACGAAACAATTGTGGTGAATTTAAATACAATGATTAATTTGATGGCTGGCTTGTTTTTGTGATAATTGGGTGACTTTGTGATTGCTGGGTGGTTAGTGGTAATTGTGGAAAATGATTACACCGTAGTGCAGCAAGGGGCGACAGATTATTTTCTAAAAAAAGTGTCAACTTTAAGTAGAGATGCCTTTATTGACATACGTTAATGACCGGAAATGCCGTATCCTCTTCTGGATATAGGATTATATTAATTGGGAATAAGGAAAGCTTAGTATCGAAAGTAACACAAAATATTTTCAGGTGCGAAATGCAAAATATTGTTGATTTAATTTTAAACGGAGATGGGAAAAATCTGTGGTCTATGACAAATAGTTTGTATTTATTAGAATCAGGAATTCTTCAATATTTTCCATCACGGGAATCATTTCATTTATTACAATAAACTATCTTTATGGTAATTCATTAAAAGGCTCCATAACGAGATCTATTATTTTATTTATTATAATAAATTATCACAAAGTTAATTTTACTCGTGATGGAGAATTTAAATGAATTTTGAATTTGTTCAACACCATTTAGATCCATTTTTGATTTAAAAATATTCCTTCATAAAATTTATGTGTCTTACGATTAATTACACTTAAATAATGTAGATTATAGCAATTTGTTAATTAAATCAGGGAGTGGGGAAGATTTATGTGGAAACTGAAAAAGGGACGAAAGGAAAAGGGAAATTTTATATATTTCACGTCCACTCGACAAAAGAAAGGACTGTTTTAATTAAATCGCCTTTCATAAATAAAGTTTTGTATAATCTTTGACGTCTGCAGTGCTTAATTGCCTCTGAACGCTTCGGCTTACAGAATTTCTCAAACAAAGGACGTTATTCCGCGGAATGTTCTTTTATCGTTGTTTCACAACAACAGTAAATATGATTTGCGTAATAATTCAATGGAATTACATTATGTAAATAATGTTTATTTCAGTTATAATCCTAACCCTTTGCGGTAATGGCAATGAAATAAAATTCAATGTTACTATCAATGTTTTTGTTCTCATTAATCATATCAGGACATATTTAATATACCTGATTTTTCTTTGAGTAATTTTATTTACAAATTTTGTTTTTTATTTATTTTACAATTAATGTACTTGTAAGATGCAGATATTTTATTCTAATATAATTATTTTTAAAGACCTAAATCTACAGATTTATATATAAAGTGAAATCTATTTGCTCCTTGAGTGTGCACGGAAAATAACTAAATAGACACTAAATGCAGACCAGAAAGATAGAAATAAGAAAATACAAAATAAATCGAATAAATATAAAAAAATAATACATAATCAAATGAAACGATTGGCACAACATACACAAATGGAACGAGTCGAAATGTATACATAAAATTATTTATAGATGAGTTGTGTCTGGTGTGTTTCGATTTGCATGTGGTTACGTGGACATATGGGCGATTCGAATAAAACCAAACAAAAGAGGATACCAAAGAAGCGAAACAAAAAATCATAAAAAAAAAATAAAAAAACCTGACGCAACTTTCGGCTTGACAAAAAATATCCGCAGATGATTCGATTCTATACATTATGTATAATTACATGTTTTGTTACAAACTAAGTACATCGATTAACTTACATAAGCGTAGATTCGTACGGTCTCTACAAAAACCCTAGCTACATCGAACGTGCTTGCAAAATAATTAAACCCCCACATCAACATTAAACAACAGAAACAGTTGTGCATTTGATTCGTATCAATTCAAAATTCAAATCACGCTTTACTTTTGATTCAATTCAATGTTTCGGGTTGATTTTTTTTTTTTTTCAATAATTTAATTAATTTTGTGTCCATGATCATCGCAAGATGCACAACATCACATACAAAACGACGAGCTTCTAGGTAATAATTAGTATATAGGGATAAAAATAATAAACGTCGACGACATTTAAACTAATCCCGCTAACATCTACATTCCAAGCCCCGCGCCTCCGCCAAAATTATTTGGTGGAGTTTGAGATTCCGATTATTAATTCCATCCATCCTATTTTTATACTTTGTTAAAAACACAGAATATTAATCGGAATCTCTTTCGGGGGCCGTTCACGACCACACAGACAGAAATTAGAATTTTAAAGCACCTCGGTCGTCCTGTCTCTAGGTGGGGTTATTGGGGTACCGTCGGGGGCATATTCTGCTTGACGCCCTGGGGGGTGTTGGTACATGGGGATCTGCGGCCCAAACACCACTTTGATTTTTTTAACAATCTCAGCCAATTCCAAATAAAATAATATTATTTAAAATAAGAAAAGGACAAACAAATCGGGGGGGGGACGCGTCGACTGGGGTCGGGTTGCTGCGGCGATTTCGGGTTAAATTAAAATAATTATAATTAAATCAGCCCGATTACAATGAGATTAGATTTTCGTTTCGGGTGTTGATTTTATTTAAGTAAATTCCATGATTATTATTTCAAGAAAAACAATAAACAAATCAATATTTAAATAAATATGTTTTTCATTAAACAACAGACAGTAATTTATCTAAGGTTATTAAGAAAGTCCTCTTTCACATTTTTTTACAAACTATTTTAACCAGTTTAGATTTTTTAGACGCTCATTAAAACAATAATAATCAAAATGACTAGCTTTGATTATTATTCCTTTATATGGAAAGTAGAAAAGTAGAAAAAATGTGAAATAGTACTAGTAAGAGTTATCTTAATAACCACAATTAGGCAGTATATTTCAACCAGTTACAAACCAGAAAGTCAGTTTTGACAAACAATAAATTTATCACGTAAATATATTAACGTACGATTACTAAGAAAAATACCTGGTACTGTTTCATATTTGTTTGGCACTTTAATGTGGCCAATACAAAAATTAATAAATCAATACTAATTTTAAAATAGTTTATATTAAACAACATATAATAATTAATATAAGATTATTAAGAAAGCGCTTAGCATTGTTTCACATTTTTTACACATTATTCTGAACAGTTTCAGTTTTTAAGATCATTATCAATGAAATAATCTTGCGTTAATTAGTTCATTATGTTTAACCAAGTGACAGATGAGAAAATCTTTCTTGAGGTTAAATTGCATAAAGTGAATTCCCATACAATGAAGCAAACACATTAATACTTAAATACAATTATATTTTACTATAGAATAGCAATTGTTTGGTTCTACAAATAATTGATTTTAAATAGTGTCGAGTTTAAACAGTGGTCTGTATACTTGTTTAAATAATTCAAATTTGTCTGATGTAACCAATAAATTAAGTTTAAAAAATATTATTCATTGCCGAAACACAATTCTTTAGCCTTACAGATATCATGAAATAAATGGAAGTTTCTTACAAAATTAAGTAATGTGAATAAGCTACTGGTTTAAAGAATTAAAATTTGTCTAGTATTACTAACAAAATAAATTAAAAAAAAAACATCGCCCCATAACAATTCTTTAATCTTCACAGATTTTATTAAATAAATGCGAGAGTTTCTTACAAAACGAAGTAATGTAAATAATCTCTTACTGAAAATTACGTATCTAAAAAATATTTCATTTGAACAACGTTAACAATAAATTACATTTTCATAACTAAAACTTCATATACTCACTTCTTTTTTCAATACTATTATTTTATAACGTTTCTGTGGCTATTATAAATAAGCATTTAGAATAAATCATAAAATACAATTTTAACCAATAGCAACGTATTTTATGGAGATAAAAATGTTCCTATATAACGAGGATTTTATTTTATTTTATTGAATACAGCTTTACTACTTTTTAAGCTTTAAACTGTGACTTACTGCCCTTTGTGTTCTTATAAGTAGAAGAATCTATATAATGTCTATTACATTTTTTCTTGGTTACAGATTCTTCTACCTCTAATCACTAGATGGGCAATAAGTCACAGTTTAAATATCATTGATGTGTACGGTTTGTACACATGCATTGATATGCAAATTATTGATTTGAGTACAGGGCTATTTCCAATAAAATAAAATCCAACCTGCATAGAAGTTCGAAATTGTATGTAAATCATTTTCAAATTTCAAACATATGATGTAACAAATTAGTGGAGAAAAAGGTGCAAATATGGGATATGCTTCTGGTATGAAATACCTCGGTTTAAATTTATTCAACTGCAGACCTACGTTAAAAACGACAAAAGTTGTAAATATGAGCAATTTTTAGGGGGGCAACTCCCGCATGCCGTACAGAGAATATTTTCGGTTTACAACGTGTAAACTACTGTAAATATAAAAATACTGTGGATTTTATTATATTAATATGTAATTGAATATGGAAGCTTTTATTGGAACATATTTATTTAAATATTTGCTACGATGCTCGTACGTAAACTAAAATATAAATTAAACGTCATATTTTTGTACAGTTTTATATAATTATATTTTAAATTGAGTGTAATGATATTACTATATAATAATATTCTATATGAATGGGTACAGTCAGCCCCTCCAACGCGACCAGACGGTCTATTGTGGCTCAAATCTGAGGCCCTTGGTTTCTAAGTATCTCATGATCTTACTCAGAGGAATCCTATCGATCGTATTCCGATCTGGCTCTTTATAAATAGAAAAGAGTATTCCAGTATACCAAATTAATTAGACCCAAGAACCAGTTGTCTGGTTTGACGCCCCACTGGGCAGATAAATAGTGTAACACATAGTGATTTCTCTCATGATCTTCCAAGCATTGTTTACAGATAGGGCCCGGTAAGATAGTGGTTAAGGCGACAGTATCCAGTTGGTATGGCCACTGTAGCTCTGAAGTCGTCTCTGCTCATAACTAGAAGAGCTTTGGCTCTGTTTCCGGATGGTCCCTGAATGGTGGCTTTAGCTACTCTGATGCCTGGAGCGTTCCTCCTTTCATCCATCCGTGGCTGCTAAGGCTGCGGCCTTAGCCAGGTGTCTGAGAAGGTCCAGTGCTAGTTCTGATCTTAGCATTGATTTCGAAACCCCTTCCCTGGCCAGTGCGTCCGCTTTTTTATTCTCTGGTATTCCAGAGTATCCAGGCTGGGTGCCCGGAGCAGGTTAACTTTCATAAACTCAGACATATTTCATGGTGCCTCTTTACAATCTTTGATCTGTAGCGATGTATATCTGTCAGAAGCAAAAGCAGATATCACATATTCCTGTATACCAGCACGCTGGTCAAGGGCGAATATTTCCGCCTGCAGAATGGTGGGATGTGTACCTAGACTGTAGTTACATTCCAATTTAGGTTTGCAGCTGACGAACACTGCATACTTTCCTTGGAAAGCCTTGGATTTGTCAGAAAAATAGCATGCACCTTTCACCATCTTCGGTAATTTGTTCCCGACAAGCTACTGTCTGGGTGGAGTACTCCAACCGCCGTTCGGTGTACAATTTAGGAGTTATTATAATTATCAATCATTAATTACATTTATTCTAGTGTTTACAACAATTTTCCCGTATTTTCGTGTCTCCTCTTAAGAGAATTAATAGTGGCTACAACAAGTGACATTTCAAGGGATGTCTGGAAAATAGTCATGTAATATAATCTGATGATCAGTATCTCGTCCGGTAATATAGAATGCTAGTAATCCATTTTTGAATTCAATTGTTATCGTATTTGCATCAACCTTTTATTATATTTATGATGCCTCATAATACTGAAGGCAACGGAGAGTCATCGTACCAGTGAGAAAAAAACAACATTGGCATATCTCAAGGCTTCTAACACCTGCACGGAAATAAAAACGTGCAGCGAAAATACCTCATGTAAAGGTATTTCATATTTGCAACACCTTTTGGGCATTGTGATTTTTTTAACTGTGCTATTGTAAAATTGTTTTAGATAATAAAGTATTCGCTTACACAGTTTTGTTTTTATTTATCAAGCAAAATGGTATTCCACATTTACACCTTCTCTTCTATCTATTAAAAAGCCTTATTGTAACATTTCACTTCATATAACTAACAAATAATATCAAATAAAAGTTCGATTTAGAAGATTACATATGAGTAATGCTGTTATAATTTAAAATATGAAACCAGCATTACAACACTAAATTCCTAAAGTGTACAATAAGAAAATGAGAATTTGATACATACGGATTGTTGGAAAAATCTTAAAAAAATACGTGTGTTTTTAAAAAAATATATTTCGATCCACTAAATTATTGATTCTTAAACTTACACTTTGAGAGTAATCAGTAGCTGGTTGAAACTTGAGGTTTTGGTTAAAATAGAGTATAAAAAATTAATTAAAAAGTTACGTTTATTTTCTCATTAATCACTTGGTAAAATATTATTGATATATAGATAAATAAATTAAATTAAATTGAATAAATAAATGTAATATATGTGGAATTAATTTGTGACATAACCCGTGATGAAATATGTTTTTGTATTAAATGTTATAATAAATACTTGATTAATTTCACATTATTTTTTATTTTTATCCAACTATTTTCCACATTGACCAAGCATTTATTTAACAATTTAAAAAATCTAATTTACTAATCTATTATAATGAAGTTCAAATTTGTAGTCGTAAGCCGTAGTTTTTAAAAACATCATTGTTTTGACATAAATATAAATTTATATATATTTGTAGAGCGCTACAATTTTTTTGACATACAAGATATTGTGTCTTCTGTCCTGTTTAATTGATTAATTAAATTAATAATTTATTTAGCGATTCCGTTTGTTTTAAAAGCTAGATAAAAACATATTTTGAATTTTATTCACAATTGAATAATTTATTATAAAAAAACGTTATACTCTTAAGAGTGACGAGTTTCACAATTTAATAACTTTATTATTAATAAAAAAATCATGGAAATTACTTAAACACAACACCACCATGCAATTTCCACCAAGAAACAAAAACCAGATGATTGATGAACTGTACGTATTAAAAGAATGGTGTACGTATATGTATATATCACTTGTATAATATGTATTTGTAAAATAATGATATTCACAAAGACAGGAACAAAACGGAAGAAACAGGGATTAAATTCATCTTTTTTCAGTAAAGCGTTTCGTTACTAAAAAAGGCGACAGATTCCTTAGAGTTCTTAAGTACGGAACATGAAATACAAGTAATAAAATTTTAAAATACAAAAATAAAAGATGGCCGCCTCCAGTATTTCATGTACTTTTTTTTCTGTATATGCGAACGAAATCCTAAAAAATTCCGTTACGCATACCTTGAAAGAAAACTATATAAAAAAACTTTCCGGTTGAGTTTAAAGCTAAATAAAGTGCAAACTGTAAACAATGGTAAGGTGCTGTAAAGTAGCATAGT
This sequence comes from Philonthus spinipes, assembly GCA_963082785.1. Taxonomy (NCBI): domain Eukaryota; kingdom Metazoa; phylum Arthropoda; class Insecta; order Coleoptera; family Staphylinidae; genus Philonthus; species Philonthus spinipes. Next base: position 22,054,619 of record OY720303.1, read on the forward strand.
TAGCCTCATTCCAAGCTTGCCTGAGCTCACAGCGGAAGCCCAAAGCCGACGACAATGTCTTTTCGGCGATAAACTCCCTCAATCCGCTCTTTTAATTTCATTTTTTTAAATTTATTTTATTTTTGTCTGCAGAAAACTTATCTTTTCTTTAAAAACCACACTAATTGATTAATTATTGCGGTTAAAGGTTAAGATTAGTTTTGAGCACTTTGAAATAATTAATTAATTAAAAATAATCAAAAAACATTTAAATGAATGATAAATAAGTAAATTGTACACATGTTTTTTTTTTAATTAATTAAATCTGAACGGTTTAGATGCAAAATAATAATAAAATAATAATAATAATATGGAAGCGGTAGCGCACAAGTGCGTAACATTAGCAGCGTTTGTACTTACATAGACTTCCTCCCATTGGCTGACGTAGCGCACGAGACGCGAGAGCCGCAGGAGTCGAACCAGGGACAGCAGTTTCGCGAGCCGCAGTATGCGGAGGGCGCGGCCCGCGTGCAGGATTTGGAAACTGTCGCCGAAATCCTGAAACAGTGGGTTTAATTTTCTCGGTAATTCGCTAATGAACATCTATAGCCCAGCAAATCTATAGGCGGGGAATAACACATTCAGTAAAAAGTATGCACGCACGCAACATGCCCAAAATTTCGTTTGCAGTTATTTTGTTTTGTAAGTCAGCTAATGTGGCATTCTAGTCGTTTAAGAACAGATGTTTTAGTTGATTTTAAGGTAAATATCATTAAACACTCATAAATAATAACGGCCCACTTAACAAACAAACATTATTATTTTAATCGATTAATAGGACCTTTAACAATAGGTTAATATAATGGAATGAAAATTAAAATCCGTGAGTGAACTACGAATTACGCACAGGTTATTACATGGCTGGAAAACCAGGGATAACTTCACATTGGCACATCGGTCGTATTCAATAGTTAAGATTGATGCAACGCCATTAGTAATTAATGTTTGCCAATTAAACAAACTTTGTTTATGTTTGACACTTTTATACTTTAAAGAACACTGCTGTAATCATTTCATTGCACTGCATTTAAATAAATTAAATAAAAATGATTTCAAAATACTTAATGAATTATTTCCACATCTGTGACTTTGACTTACGTTACGTAAGTACGTTAAACAAATGCACATTAAGACAACTACTTCGTAACGTAAGTCAAAGTCATAGAGCTAAATGTGGAAATAATTCATTAATTATTTTCAAATAATTTTTATTTAATTTATTTAAATAACTGTGACAAAGAGAATGAATACTCTTTTCTATTTATACTGCATTTAAATGGTTATGTGATAAAAATTGAATTACAATGTGTAACAAAATAGAAGCTTCAAAAATTATCAAGATTATGTTATATACTGTCATCTATTTGATGATAATTTATCAAAAGTTTAATGACTTCAATTGATGTGAAGTTAAGAGAATAAAAATTTTACATATTTATTTTAAAGAGATATAAATACAATTTAATTGTATTATTTTAATAAATTAAATAAGTAAAGACGTAAAAAAATAAATTGACTTATTTGAATAAGTAATGAAACAAGTGAGCAACTATCTTCTGGGTAAAAAAATCATCGGATTAACACAATGAACATTTGCCCTGGCGAGTTTACATTACTGTGTTGGGCATCGACTTAAAAAAAAGATAATTATTTCGTAATTTAAGTACCGCGCATATACAAACCATTCAACTAAAGAAACCATTAAAAACATATTGAAACTAACAAATTTGCGTCAGTCGTTAAGGGTGATTATTTTCCATTACTGAGCCCGTTAATTCACTTTAACAACTTTTTAAGGGCTTGTAAAGTAGAACTGCACTAATGAAGGATATATCTTAAAAAGTGTATACAGGTGGCCAAAGACTGTTTAGTAATGGAGATGATGATCGTTATTAAATAAACGTGTTTGATGATTTTTACCTTTACACTAAATATTGTCAATAAATCTTTGTGCGAACCTTATAGATTGTTATTTAAATATACATATTTTTCATTTATTGTATTGCTCAATGTAAATATGAATAATTGTTATCTTCTGTAAATAAAGATCGTTGCTACTACAATTTCAAATTAATTAATGAAAACGATAAAATAAAACACATTTCTTTTTATATTTTGTTAAAAAGCGGAAAGACCACTGCTCGGTGGCCAATTAATGGATAAAAATTATAAATTTAATTTTGAAATAGTTATTATTTATTTTACAAATTTTCTGTATTTAAATAAAAATTATATATTATAACTCAGAATGGTGCATGCGCCGGGTTGCATTACCCTTCCGCTGATTTTTGTTGTTGCGTGTAATAGATTCCTTTCTGAAGGATCGAGCGAGCAATGTACACATCATAATACCTGAATTACGTGGGTGTAGAAATGTTCAAATATAGCACAAAGGGGAATGTCGGGTGATTTACGGCGCTGTTTAATTCTTTAAGAAGAGCCGTGAAACATCACCGCAATAAATCCAGGTTCGCACAAAGCATTCACCACTCGTTCCTGTTATCCTCTTTTTTCATTCTCTTTCGCGGTATTTCACAATAATCAGAAAATGAAAAGAAACGCGGCCGTGGATATTTTTTTTTGTTGTTATAAAAAAAGAATACAACAAATAGAGTATTTTCTCATATTATTTCAATCAATTAAATAAAAATGATTTGAAAATAATTAATAAAATATTTCCCAGTTCTATATATAAATATTTAGCTCTATTTACTATATATTTTTATTTACGTTACGCAAGTACTTTATACAAACGAACACTAAAACAACTACAATTTACATTACATTTTTCGGATCAAAAATTCTTACATAATGCAATATCTTATTGACATTGAATGAAGTAGCGGTGTAGATTATGTAATTCAAGGTCTGACGGGATATTTGCCCGAGAAATAGTTGTTTTAATGTGCATTTGTCTAAAGTATATGCGTAACGTAATTTGACAAAGCTAAATGTGAAATAATTTATTAATTATTATTTTTATTTAATTGAAATTAATAAAAAAAAATTGAAAATAATTAATAAATTATTTCAACTTTTGCTACTATGACATTTTGACTTGTGTTACATTATTACTTTAACAAATGGCCAATAATGGATATTTGCTGTTGTATAACAATAACTATGTAATGTAACACAAGTCATAGTGTCAAAGTAGCAAAAGTGGAATAATTTATTGATTATTTTCAAATTATTTTTATTTAATTTATTTAAATAACTGTGACCAAGTGAATGAATATTATTTTCTATTGTTATTATAATCGATTTATTGTTTCTTACAAAGCTTACTAAATATAAATTCCGGAATATTGGAGTTCACCTACGAACCATCGTGATTTAAACATCTCCCGTTCATAATCATATCTTTACCTAATTTAGAATTTTAGTTTCATCTAAATAAAATAATTTTAATAAATGACCATAAGTCATTACCTTTTTCAGTGAAATGTTTTTATTATTATTACTATATGTGTGTAATTATAGGATTATTTCCATCAATTACACCGCGGACTGTTGTAAGCAGTCTAGTTAAGCACTTTCGGGGTGAAAATGAATTTCAACGGAGTATTTTTGATTTTATATTCGAGATCTGTTCACGTTTGTACAAAGAGTGACTTAAAACTAGAAACCAAACTACATATTTACAAAAAAAAATCTCTCTCGCCCGGGTGGCGACGGACGCAATTTATCATCCCTTCAAAATAGGGATGCATCCGGTCAACACCATGGGGGTGGTCGCACTTCTTGGAAGGTCGGTGAAAGCGACCTTGCAAGGCTTAACAATATGTAAACATTATTGTTACAATTTAACCCGCTTGTATTGGTGCAATACGCGAGTCGAGTAGGCGTTCAAAGGCCAGATATACGTATACACCTCAGAGTCCTTTCCACTGCGACATTCCGGTCTGTATATTTAGTAAGCTCTGGTTCCTATCATTTGCTAAAAATGAAATGAAACAAACAAACGAATCTATTTTTCTTCATTGAATATAATCAAAACAAGCAGTGTTTATGATTTATAATATTTCAATTGTGATGTAGTAGAAATAGAAAACTTTATAGTAATATAACTGATAATACTTTTTAATCGCTGAAAACGAGTCTTATCTTTATTTAACAACATGAAATATTACACAATAAAATATACATAAGAAAGAACATTGATTTCCACATTAAAAGTATAATATATTCCATTTGACTACATCGTTGCGCGATTACGTGTGTGCTTTTTTTGCTCGTTTAAGCTAATTTTAAGGATTACAGGAACGGAGCGGTTCGTAATACGCGACACAAAAAAAGGAGGTGGGCCAGTTTCAGGCAACATGCTGATCCTAGCGGTGGTAATCCGTGGATTTCGTGTACGGGGCGGAATTAACAATTTAATCCTCCGTCCTATAGCGCGGAGTATTAATAATTCCTATGTTCTAGGGTAATTGCACGTTACCCAGCACGTTTTGTCGTCTATTGACTACCTAGATAGAATGCACGGCGTGAAATGCTAGTTAACATTCAGCGCGCATCCTGCGCGCGAAGTGAACTTTATCTGCATATAAATTTATTATTCGTGATTGTATTATTTGTGGTGATATATTTGTAAAGTATAATTAAAATTGATTACTGATTAAAATAATTTATTATTATTTGTATGCCTTTCTGTGCATATAATTTTCGATTCATGAAAACACTTTTAATCAAATAAAACACTTTTTTTTATTTTTTTTTTACATATAAATTATTTTAGTTGGTTGTTAAGGCCTTTAGTAGTTGTATATCATGTTTATTAAAACAAACACTTTCTAACTTATTTTATATAACTAATGATTTTTTTAGTGACTACAGTTTCGAAATATAATAAAACTCCGATTTTGACAATGACGCTCTATGTATCAAACTAATAATAAAAACTAATAAGTTATACAAAGTATAAAGTAGTAGTATACAAAGTATAAAAATGTTTAATTTAATAAAATCAAACTCTATAAAAAAGCAAAAGTTATAACAATCAACAAAATAAATACTGCTTTGTTGATTGTTAGGGCCAATTTGTATTGATGTTGGGCAAAATCAAATAAATGTATTAATAATATATTTATAAATAAGCAGCTTTACGTAGATACAATAAATTCATACTAATATTTATTTTACAATAAATACAATACTATACTAATTTAAATTCAATAAGTAACATTAAGCAAATGAATTTTGTATTTGTGAGTTATGTGAAGTTGAGTAACTTTGATAATTGAACACTGTTATATTCCTTACATCGCTGTTTTATTTCAATACTAGACAACATTTTGAAAACTATGCTGTTTATTTACAGGTCTGTCGGTGTTATATATACAGAGTTGGATTAGGAGGAAGACCATGAATCAATAAAAGGTAGTTATATTTATGTAGCTTTTATTAATTTTATGGTTAACCGATGGTAGAAGGAAAATAATCTGAAAGGTAATAAGATGTGACTAAAATTAGGATTTTTCTGGGATTAAGGATGAATTAAATAAACAGAACTTGAAAATAATTAATTAATAAATTATTTCCCTTTAGCTTCTGTGACATAATGACTTATGTTACGTAAGTACTTTAACAAATCTCTAATAATAAACATTTTCTGTTGCATAACAATAACATATTGTATAATGCAACAAGTTTTGAAATGTTTAATGCAATTTAATGCACTTGTAAGACATTTGTTGGTGAGTACGTGAAGTTTCTTGATATAATGTAATAATATTTTATTCCTTTTTTCACTTTTTTATTCTTATCACGTTGTGCTTGAAATGTACATATAGTGATAAAAATAAAACAGTGAAGAAAGGAATAAAATATTACTAGATTAATGCACTTGTGACTAAGTGGATAAATCCTTTTTCTATTATTATTAAGGATGTGATAAATGAGGTTTGGTTGATGTTTTTATTTATTTTATTTTAATTTGTATTGTTTTTAACTGTTTTATTTTGTAACTATTAGAATGTTTTAAAATTTTCGCATTTTCTATATAAGAAAATTGTCACATACTAAATATTTCAGTAACAAAAATGATTGACTTTGCCCATTTATGCTTTGTATAATTTAGACTGTTTAGTGGCCATAGTTTCGACATCATTATTGCGTCATTATCAAACTGACAGTGTCAGAAAGTACAAAAGTGTTTTCATTAAACGAATAAACATTTATAACATTGTAAAAGCCTTTAACAATTAATAAAATATAGAGATGTTACTTATTTTAAGAATTTATAATATTAATTAATATCTATAACATTATATTAATGCAAAAATGTCATTGCCTTCAAATATTACTCAAGGCATACAAATAACTCTACATACTTTATTAACAAAAATAGTAGTTCATTGAAAATTGTTTTCAATTTAAATATGGTTTATCGCATAATAATATTTATTATGATAATATGTAAATATTATAATAAACGGCTATTAACGAATCTTAAAGTCGTTAATTGTAGATTTCATTTAACGTTTAAAAAGCGCTTCTAATTTTTGCGATATGGCGCATAAAATTAATTAATCTACTCATATTTAGCTGAGCGTATCCATTGCAGCCTTTTAAAAATTATTTGCTTTTTTCTAAATATAAAAACTCAAAGAAATTTATCAATGGATAATATGTATTAAAAATGAGAATAAAATTAAAAAGTGAAAAATATAATTATATAATAATTAAATTCTTCAATTTGGTTTTTGGAAGAATACACTTGTCGTTTTATTTAGTACATTTAATAATTTTAGTAAATAGTGAAGAAAGAGTGATAGAGACAATATCCGTATTAACCGAAGATAATCACTAAATTAAATTTATAATACTTAAGTTATTAAATTCCTCGTTTCTAACTGTTATAGTCTCTGTCAAATGGCTGTTCATCTGCCTAGATAAAACAAATGCATTGTACGTTCGTCGTTAATATGTGAAATGGTGAAATTATGCGATTAATTGGAATAGAGTTGTTGGTAGATTGGTAGTTAAGAAGAAGATAAATTAGTTAGCGAATTTATCCTCTTCCTTCTTTTTAATTTTCATACAATATATATTTTATCACTTAATTTAATGTGAGTTTTGTGATAATTTGATAGATATGTGAAAACACTTTTTTACTTATTTTATTTATTAACAAATGTACATTTCGATCACCATGTGATCATTATCAATGTTTTACAAAGATAATCTTCTTTGTGAAACATGGCGATCGAAATGTAAATAAAATAAGTTAAGTAAAGTGTACAAAGTGTTTTCACTATAGCTTATGTAGACCAAAATAAATTATTAATTATATTACTACAGAATATGGAAATATTTTAAGAAATTATTTAATTTAACAAAACATGTAGAAGGACAGAGATATTTTTAAAAATTACTGCGCTACTGAAAAGCATGTTATTATTTTTTACACCAAGAAAAAAAGTGACGATTGTGACGTCATGCATTGTTTCTATAAATTATGTCTTTTATTTTGGGAGTTTTTTATTTTGTTTTCATTAATATATAATTTGGAATAGGTTCCATAAAAAAAACCTTCTTTTTTAAGGCTCTCTAAATTATTACGTCGATTGAAATAAAATGTTATTGTTTGGTACGTCAGGATCATCTTCACCAGGGAACAAAATCGATAATATAAGTAATGATTCAATCTGTAGAAAACCAAGACTTGATTATCCTTTAAAAATAATGATATTCAAATTTTGCCATGCCAATATATTGAGTTTTTGCGAACGTTTAACTTTAATTTTAAAGAAAATTTTTAATATTTTTTTTATGCAAAAAATGTTTATAATAAATTAGAATAGAACTTTCAGTTTGGTTACTGAAAGTAAATATTCTATTAATTGTAATTTGTAGACCACAGATTGTTGAATAATATTCTGATAAATAATAATATTTGTTATAAAATTTTTAATATGTAATTTGGAAATGGATATTCCGTTAATAAAGTAATTGAATAGAAAGAAAATTACATTTAACATATGGCGTTTCGAAAATATATATATTTTTTATTATTATAATCTGATGGTGGCAGCGCAATTGCTAGCAAGTCTAATAAAAAAATAACGAATACAGTTGATATATATCATATAAGGATTATTTTACTACATTTTGAATTTATTTCTCACCGTGGTGAAACATATTTAATTAAAACATTTGGTTCGTTTCACTGATTTAATCAGTGAAAAAAATAAACAAGTGTTTTAATCAAAGTCTATTATTTACTACATTTTGAAAGAAAATTGTATTTAAAGTATGGTCTTTTTGAAATATAACATTTTGAATAATTCACCTTTAAGGCAGTACGCGAGACCAACAGAAAGAATAAAGTGCTTCGAAAATTGTTATTTCACTAAAAATAGTTTAAGAAATTTAAAAAAATAATTGTATTTAATTGTATCATCAACATTTTGGCAATGTTTTTAATAATTATATAGACATTTAATGAAATCTAAATCTAAAGTAAGAGCAACACGAAGACAACATCACGTAATTTAGATTATTTTATTCATTAGCAATTGATCAAAATTATAATTACGTATTATCCACATGACAAATTTTCTTTGAGTTTTTCTCGTTTATTAATTAAAATGCGAGCTTTTGTTGCTGTGCTTGAACACCACACACAACCGCCAAAACACCGATTACTTTACCTGCCCTAGCTTTTATTGCCAGTTTGCTTTAATCTCGAAGCCCACTTACTTGGTTAAATATAAGAAACATATAATCTAGAGGGATGGACGAGATGAGGTCCAGGAAAAACCAGGTCCTCAGGTAATGCTTGGCGATCAGCTTCGGATCGAGGATGACTTGCTCCGCGTTATCTTGTTTCATTATACCTATAAACAGAAAATAATTCATCTTGAAAATAAGTGTAAAACATTTTCACTTCATGGAAATAATTAAAATAATAATCCACTATTTGTAAATAAAACAACAGTTTTTTAAGCTTTACAAATTTTATCTATAATTGTTTTGCCCTATTTCATACTCAAATATGTATAAATCGAACCAATTACTAAATTAACATATTTTTTTATCTATATTATTAAATAATTGAGGAATCGTATCAATCGATCCTAGTTCAATAGAATTGACTAAATAAAAATCAAATAAGTAACATTAAAACATGTATTTTCTAAATTTAAAGTATAAATAAAAAGTACTGATAGTCTAGAGCCTCGTTCGCTCTTTCATTTGTTCGAATCCTGTTTTTTTTTTTTTTTCGAACGAATCGAATTGTTCAAAGGGTGTGGTCTGCAGAAATGATACAATATTTTCAGATGAATAAACAGTCTAAAGTAAAATATCTTTAAATGTATTACGTTTGGTTTGTATTTAAATAATTTTATACGCAACATTTATATCAAATGTGTGAAATAATAAAAATAATTGATCGGATCGGATCGTTAAAGCCGATAATTTAATAATAATATGAAATAAATATGAATAAATCATTAAAAATCAACCAATAAAATACAGATTAGATTGAATAAGTTTAAATTAAAATAAAAATTAAATAATCAATATATTCATGTAAATATCCATAGAAATTTTAATAAAACATATTTTAAATTCTTTTGAAAATGGGCTAATAACCCGAAACTAGTCGAGAATTTAAAGTTATTCAATCTAATCTGTGTTTTATTCGTTGATTTTTAATAGTTTATTCATATTTATTTCATACAATAAATGAACTACTAATGTCTAAATTTTAAAACTATTAATTAATAATAATGATTCAAAAATAACAATATTGCAAATATACATACTTTATTATTCTAGCAAATATATAAATAAATTTATATAAAAGTGAGCAATATTCATATTTAAATTACTACTACTATGATACCATTAAATATTAACTAATGTTTGATAGATTAAGATCATACGAACATTTTTTTAAAATTAAAAAAAAATTATGGATGAAATTTCTATCATTTTTGTTGCTGCAAAATTAAGTATATGACAATTTTCTTAATGTTACTTATTGTGTTAATTTTGGTAACTACTCCATAATTAATACAAATTTAATTTTATTTATTATCTTTAGAAATATCCGATTACTAAAATAACTCGATTTTGCCTAAAACTATCGATTGGATCTATTGGGTAACTACACCCAATAGATCCAATGCAAACAGCTTGAATACTTTTCGATGTTTTACTTCTTCGAACAATCTTGTTTGATTGTTGAGAATATTCGATTTAGGCAATCATTAATAAAAATATCGAATAGATTTATATAGCCCATCATAAGATTATAAGCCGTATATTTGGCTGTCAAATAAATTTATTACCGTTAATAATGATTAATTTATGTATTAATTTATTCGTTCATTCTACTACCTATCATTTAAGGTGTGGTATTATATTAATGATTTGTGCAGAAATGTTTTTTAATGCGTAATTGCTTATTCATCTTCGCGTAAATTATTTAAACCATAATTAATTTAATTTCGTTCATATTAAATATATTCCATTCCCAGCATTATTTCACTATTAAAATTTAAACCTTCCTGTAATTTATAACGATTTAAAAATGTGCACGTTCATCTTTTCAATTAAAATATCCGAGTCGACACTAGTTTAGTGCATAGTGAGCTTAATATAGATAAATGCAGATCCACGTAAAAAAACGGCACCCTAGGAGATATCAATCAACATTAAATGTTCCCGTTGAGAGTTCCTTAATGGCTTTATCGTGCCCTCGTCGAATTTTCTCCCGAATCGTTATTCGTGCGTGAAAAATGAAATATGGAGAAGGATATTAGCATGCTACGCAAAAAAATGTAGTAATCGAAGATGAAGGTTTGCGGAATGATGCGCCGGAGAATCTGATGCTAGTATCGAAACGAAAATTTGTTTACGTAAAAAATAAATCAAATCATTTCTGGAGGGTTTATATTATATTTGATATTATTTGAATTTTTTATTGAACAGTGTATTAGAATTTCAATACATATTATATATAATATTTGACATATAAATAAATTGAAGCTTATTTACTCTTACTGTTCATAAAATAAGAATTATTCTATGGCCATGGCTTAAAACTCCATTTTAACGTTAACATTATAAACATCTAAAGGATACAACATTTGTTAAAAGTATTAAACACATATATTCTTAGATATCAATATTCTATAAGCCATGTAACAAATTTAAAATGTGTTGTTTGTTTTATTTCTTTCATTATTTTTATATATAATTATTTTTTTAATTACAGTTACTTATATTTTTTATTAACTTTAATTTATCCTGTAATTGGCCCTTGTGGCTCTTTAAATTATACACCTCACTTGATAATGACTAGAAACCGAAACTAGTCTGTATATTTTTCAATTTAAATTGTCAGTTATTTCTTAAGGATTATTTTCACATTTTTTTCATTATTTATTTTTCGTCGTCTAGATTTTATTTATATTAATAAATTATTTAAATGATTATAAATATAAAAAAATCTATTATATGCAAGAATAAGGCCAATTTTAATAAAATAACCCTTTTTACTTTGTTTACACCTAATAGACGATGCGATTAGGGTCAGAGCGTGCATTGGTTTTTACAAAATGTGTGTGTTTATTTTATTCCAACTATAAATATGTATAACATTGTTAATCCCTTAAGGGTGCGGTTTAGACGAAAGAGATAACTATATAAATATTGGAAATCACTAATTCGAGTTAGATTTCTGTTGTGATCAATGAACAATATTATATTATACATTATTATTTAAATACATAAATTATTTTAATGTTTAGTTTGTGTAAAAAAACAATGAAAATTGATCAAATTTATAGCAAATTTCAAATTATATTTTTGCTAATAAAAACTTGTGCAATGAAAATTCAAAGGATTTCACTAAATTCTGCTTTCAAATAACTTAGCAGACATGACCTATTAATTTCATTATATCTTAAAATTTTCTTTTCTAACTTGAACTAGTAAATTGACGTAATACACGAAAATTAACGATTTATTTTTTATTTAGACTGAAACTTTATATTTGGTAGATAAAAAATGTAAATACATATTCGAATTATTAAATTCAAAAGAATAGCTATTTTTTCAAACGATTATTTCCATTTTACTATATAGCTATCTCTTTCCACTAAACTGCAACCTTAAAGCAGAAACATATTGGAGATCGCAGCCTTAATTTATTCAGTGTTTTATTTATTGTATTGGTAGACTTCTAATAATTTATTCGTATTTATTATTATTACAGTATTACTTAAAACTAAAAAAATGGAGTAATATATAACATAAAGCTGGTCGTTATTTACAGGAATGATGACACGCTAAGAAAAGTTCGAAACTATAGTAAACAATAAACAATCCAAGTAAAACAAACAAAGTAAATGTGTTCCATTTATTAAAATTGAATAACTTGATAATAAATCATGACGTTTCCATGTACAAATATTTTCATATATGTTTGTAAAGTGTTAATAAATATTATTATTATAATTAATTAGGTCATTAATAATGATTGATTTTTTTGGAATTTAAAACGAATAATGCCCTCCAAAACAATTTCATTAACTTTATTTTTCATACACTTATATAAATCAATTTACATTATATTGTTAAAAATGTATTCCGAAATATCGCGCCATTAAAATTCAAACACACTGCTTAACAACAACGTTTTAAACAAGCCTTAACGTACAATAAAAATACTAAGTCGGCTGGAAATTATATCTTATGTACATCTTTACTTAATTATACGCTCAAGAAATATGAAGTTAGCGATGGCTGCGAGGGAAAATTTAATTAAAAGTTGACTTGTAGTTTTCGACATCAATTGTGTCCCGGCGCCTTCGCCATTTCAACGTTTCTCTGCGCTAGATGTATAAAGTGGGTCAATGTGACGCGTGTATGTTTTTTTTTATTTCTTTGAATAAAAACGAAATTCAGGATGTTGTGTTGGAGACTCGAGAGAATTTATTGAAAAAAAAAAAAAAAACACAACTGCGATATACAGGATTTGGATCAACAAAACAGAACATGAGATTTTTAGTCTTTAAAATATGTAAATAAACTTATTTAGAATATATTTTTCTGCTTCTACATTGTACATGGTGTTTCAAATTTGAGTGTCTCACCTAGGGTATCTCGCTTATTATAACTTTAACTTTATTTTACGGAATTCTCCATTATAATTGATTACATTATACAATAATTTATATATTTGTATATAATCAGGTAAGTATTCCTAAACTATTAATAATTAATAAGTAAGATAAGTGCATTCCCAAACGGTTCAAAGAATTGATTCACTGTTGTTGTTAAGAGATAGATTAGATATTTAAATTCGGCACTTTTTCAGAATTTCATGGTGATTAATAATCCGTTAAGAAATTTTGAACCATTTTTAAATACTCTTTTTTATATAAGAAATATGTTACTGAGAAATTACATCATTACATTTTTTCACTATATTTAAATGTTGCTTCGAACAAAGAATTAAATATAAAATTGCATTTTAATTATATTTTCATTTTTCTTGAAAACTAGAAACTTAGTCCACCATGATTAGACTATCAGTTTAACAGTCAAAGCTATATTGCCGAGTAGTGATACTAGTCTCAAGACCCCCACTCTATTCCAGCGCCGATCGCGAATAGATTTCTATTAGAATTAAATTAAATAACCGTTTTAAGTGTTTGTACATATGATTTTTTTTAAAATAAATTGTACATGTTGCAAAAGTTAAAATGAGATTTTTCACTGACCGAACCATCATACTACAATATTAAATTTCTTTTTTCGCTTCTTTTTTTTTATTTTCAAACTGTATATTTATGTATATTACGTGCACAATATCTGCTCTTTTTTTTCATTTTATTTACATTCTTAGTTATTTTTATTGAGTTTTGCTTTGAAACAATGCATGCAAATTATTTAAATGGTAAAATTAACTATAATAATAAAAATAACTTACCTGTTCTAAAATTGACAACGATATCTATAAGAAATATTGTATCCGATAAACAATTAAAGGCAATCCACCGCGTACTCAAATCATCGTTAAAGAAACTAATGGCTACAGGCAGGATGATGAGATTCGCTACTAGTAGAAGCAGCATACAGAGGTCCCAGTAGAACCTGCAAAAAGAAAAACACGGCATTAGACACAGGAATCGCATTTCTGGAATAAAGCCATCAATAACCAATCGCGTTCTTCCGTGTAAATATTTTACGAGGCTGAGATGGAACGGGGGCTGTATTCGCGACCTTTATTTTCCCTCACAGGTGCGGGTCGCGTTAAAATTTTAAACGCCGGTTATAAAGAGATGTATGTAAAGCGTGTCGTCAATTTTATTTGATCGAGTTGTAAAATTTATGCGCATTTTAAATGTTATGTCGATTATTATTTCTGTTTCTGGTGTGTTTGTGTTTATAACTATATTATGTGTGATTTAATGCAGGGGATTGTTTAATACTTTTGCACTGTTTTTTTTTGTTAGTATTGAATAAATTGTTACTAAAAATATAAAATGTAATTAAAAAATAATATATAATTTCTTTTTCAATATATATTTGACTGAATAAATGTAGACAAATGCTGATTGCTAAGCAAAAAATGCATTTTTATATTTTTTCTCTTTTTTTAGTGTAAAGCGGAATATTTTACTAACTGTAATTATTTATATTGTATATGTTATTATATATTTTTTGTAATATTGAAAAAGGATAAATCCGTAAATAAATAAATAAATACCATTAATGGTTCAACAAGGAAATAACCAAACTTCTAAAAACAAAAAATAATGTTACATAAGTACTTAAATAAACTTGAAATACCAACAATTAACAAACATAAAAAAGTACGCAAAATATTTAAACTAGAATCACTGGAACAGTTCCTCCATGATTCAACAATAAAAATCATGAGGCCTCAAAAATCAAAACAATTATGTAACTTTTCTTGCATTTTAAAAGCTTGATGATTTCATTGTTGTCCATGACTCAATAATAAAAATCATGAGGCCTCTAAAATCAAAACAATTATGTAACTTTTTCTTGCATTTTAAAAGCTTGATGATTTCATTGTTAAACCATGGATTGTATTGCTTGACTAGCTGTAGTTTTCTACACTTATACAGATGAAAGAAAACGCCTAATATCACCAGGCTAGGTTGGGACAATTTATCTGCCCTACTTAGTATAACCACCAACATTTTTTTACTACAAATTCACCAATCAAAATATACTGTGAAAACTGAGAATTGATCTACTTTTTAAAACTTTTATTTAAAAAGTCAAAGCTTAAAACCCAGAGTGAAGTATTTTGTCGACAATTTCCTTTTGATTTTGTAAGGGAGTAAAATATTCCTATATTTTAAACGCCTAGTGGCGGCGGCCTATCGTGTTTTTTCGCTGGCCCAATCCGATTCTGAATATTAAACAATCAACAAAAAATCACGTAAAATGTTTAAGCTGAAAACTTTTTACAGACTCATGAGAATGATATATCTTCAAATGCGAAAGCAGTTTTGTCACACATTATTTTGAAGAGTGCAAAATCCAGAGTACTTGGGGTCATGAAAACGTTGAACTCGTTATTTTAAATTCTTGAATCGTTTGCAAAGCGTTTATATATAGCAAATAATTATAAAAAAAGGAAGGACTTAGCCGGGACACATGGTGATATTAGTGTTTATTTTCTAAATGTGAAACAACACACTTTCATCACAATAGTGATGTGAAGGGTCTCAAAATTAAAGTAGGGGATGTGTTATATGATGTTACAAGATAAAAACTAATATCACTATGTGCTCCGATCAAGTTCCTGGATTCTTTATAAAATATTTTGCTTTACAATAATCTGTGATTCCTAACACATTTTTAATTAATTATTGTCTAATGATACCCTTCCAAAGGATGGAAACTTGCTCGTCTATAATCCTTTTTTTTTCAATCAGGGAACAAAATTATCATTTAGAAGTTAGTCATTATTTCCAGCCAGGGATTGTATATCCCGGCGCACGCTTTTGTCAACTTTCTTTCTCTTAGAGAATTGATTTTTTTTACAAAATAAAAAATTAGCAAAAATTAAATTAGATATCCCAAAATAAAAAATAAAAATCAATTTTACTATTAGCAAAGATATTTTGGAATATTGAAATTAAAAAAATAAAAACATAAATTTGCCTGAATGGATTTTCGATTTTTTTTGTAATTATTTAAACTAAAATTTTTTAACAATAATAAGCAATAGCCACTGCGTAATATGTTTAAAAAAATTCTGAACCAATTTTCGATTAATATAATTAATGGTTTTAATATTTAGACATTGGTAGTTCATATTGTATGAAATAAATATGAATAAATTATTAAAATATTAAAAATCAACCAATAAAACACAGATTAGATTGAATAACTTTAAATTCTCGACTAGTTTCGGGTTATTAGCCCATTTTCAAGAGAATTTAAAATTTAAATTCATAATTTTCGATTAATTTGTTTATTTGTACTGAAATGCTTATCCCGCTGTTAGCTGGCAAAGTGGTTGGGTTCTGTAGAAGTAAAGGGAGCACCACGAGCTTTAATCGTTAAAGCCCTCCAGTACTGAAGGAATGCAGGTAAAAGCTCAAAATCACAGGTGAATTAAATAGTAATTAGAATAAAAGATAAAGTTAAGGAATAATCACGTTTTTTATTTTGGAAATATGTTTTTTTTTACGCCAGAGAATATTTTTTTCTTTTTTGAGGAAGTTTTCAAAAACTCATAACTGAAATTTGCCTCAATGTTTTTTTTTTTCGATTTCGATTTTTATTTATTAAACGCTCTGGCCATTGTTCATTATTACTAATAACGCAAATTTCGATATTTAAAAAATCTTTGCTAATAGTGGAAGTGCAAAAAAATATTTT
Organism: Philonthus spinipes; assembly: GCA_963082785.1. Taxonomy (NCBI): domain Eukaryota; kingdom Metazoa; phylum Arthropoda; class Insecta; order Coleoptera; family Staphylinidae; genus Philonthus; species Philonthus spinipes. The sequence continues at coordinate 22,071,548 of OY720303.1, forward strand.
TGGAAAACTAATTCAATTTTTGTTGGTTTCATATTTTGTAAAAGAAAAAGAATTCCTAAGAGGCAGAAACCTACATAAAATGGTGCGTGCGCCGGAACATGTACGTGGCTGAAAATCAATAAATAATAAAAGCAAAGAAATCGACAGTCCATTCAGGAAAATTGAAGTTATGAATTTTTGAAAATTCCTTGAGAAAAAAAAATCGTTGTAAAAAAAATTGAAAAGAGGGAGTGGTGTCTAATAATTATTATTAATGAAAGTGCTCTATGAAAACAATTAAAACAAATAAATTGAAAATCTGTGCATGCAAATTTGAGATATTAATTTTTGAAAATGACATTGAAGAAAATATTTGCTGGCGTAAAAAAATATTATTAAACGATATTACGTGGTAACGTTTTTGTTAACAGTATTATATTTAAACAATTAAAAGAAATAAATGGAAAATCGGTTTAAGCAAATTTGAGAAACAAATAATTTTTAAATCAATTGAGACAAATTTCAGTTAAGAGTTTTTGAAAACTTCCTCAAAGAAAATATTCGCTGAATTAAAAAAAATCCAAATTACATTATGCCTTGGCTATTACTTATTATTGTTAAAAATGTTCTATTTAAACAATAGAACTCTAGATTTTTGAGTTCGGAAAATTTGACTTATGCATTTATTAAAATTACTTCTGAGAAAAGAAATGGCCGTGGCTTTTATTTATAATTGTTATTAATGCACAATTATTATATGTATAATTTTAATACATATATTTTATAATGTTTTTAGTGCGTCACATTTTTCTTGTAACATTTTTAATATGTAATTTGGAAAAGGAGATTCCGTTAATAAAGTGAAATTGAAATTAGAAAATGAAACCTAGAATCCATTCAGGAAAATTTGAGTTATGGATTTATTAAAGTTTCATAAAAAAATAATTGCTGATGTGAAAAGTAATAATTGGTGCATCGCATCCAAAAAATAAAATATTATTGATATTAAGATATATATATATATATTTTTTTCATTTGACTATATTCTAATAAGAATAAGAATGCATGTTTGCAGAGATATTTAATGAAAGATTGCATATATTAATTTATACGAAATTGATGAAGTTATTTGCATCTACGTATACAATATATTTAACATTATGAATTATTCTATGAATAATTTCTATTCATTGTTGATGTAACAGCTTTAATTACATTTGATATGAGGTCGCCTCCCTTTATATACGAAAAGCAGAATTTGTCACTAATAGCCTTTAAGATGATTGATTGCCTCTCAGAAAGTTGCTCTCATGACAGGCTGGAAAAGGTCCGTGACATTGACGTGCTCGTTACCTCCTGCATAATATATAAATTGATAACGTCCTGCGGCCCAGTTTCCGGAAATTCCGGACGGCTCAACCGTCTCAACGTCACGTCTTGTGAATAGTTCCCGCCCTCGCCCCTTCTAACAACAATTTCCGCGATTACGGGAAAAATTAGGAGAATTTGCGATTGGAGAGAGTTTGGGGGGCTAGGGAGGTTGTTATTGATGTTATTAATGCTGCAGGATGAAGTCTAAACAAGTACGGACGTCCCTGGGAACAACGGGAGATGAATGGGTGCATTTCCAGGCGGGCCTGGGAGGGATTTATGTGCTGCCAATTGTTACGGCGGTGGAATTTATCCTTGGCTGTGGAAACTATTCAGAGAATTTATATTTAGAAATTGCAATTATTCACAATAATATTTACTAATTTCATTTAATTAATGGATTAAGAAACAACGGTGTATAACCGTTTTCTGAATATTTAATAATATAAATATACACTGGCTGAAAGACCGATGGTCGATAGCCAATTAAGAAGAATATTATATAAATTGTTTAATAATTAATATCCATAGTAATTTGTCATTTTTAGTTTAACCATTTTTTAATCACAGTTAGAATTTCCGGACAAATAAATTAAATTAATTTCATTTAATGAATTAAATTTGTAGAGATTATTAATTTTGCATAAATAAATATTACAAAAATGTCCTCCATTAAAATTGATTTAATGGAATTATTAATGGTTCCACTAATTTAGTAATGGATACAATATTCGACTGAATAATGCATAATACAAAAATGGCCACCCATTCTACCCATTTATATTAATACCTGAAAGGGGTGGGCGTTCGTATGGGAATCAACAGCTTGTTCAGATGAGAGTATTGATCAAATTTTGTCGAGTGGAAACTGCGAATGGCTGCATGGAAATGCGTTACATTAATTGGAAACGTGTGCTGTTTACCAATGGGCACGAAATTTTTTTGTATCCACAATATAAAGCTGAGCACGGGTTTTATCACATTTAGTAAAAAATGTAGTTTCACCTCATAAAAGAGTGAGTTTTGTATGTGAAAATGATCATGTATGAATTTAAAATTATTGTTTGGTAATGATTAATACGAGGCTTGTTCAATTAAAAACCAAAATACTTGTAATCACTCAACTGATGTTTTGTAATGTTAGTTATGTTTGTAAACGGCACACTGATCAGTTCATATCATTTCTATATAACAGCGATTTTAAGTATTATGAATTTAAAATGGCGTTTGTTGTTATTGTTGCACGCTGATTATATTTGGACGGATTACAAAATATAATCAGCATGCGGTAGTTCAATTTTTGTGTGCTACAGGTTTGTAACCATTATATTTTTCAATAATATTTGTCCGGACTAAAGATGGGTTTCAATTGTATTCATTATTTACTATATATACGGTTAGGTTGGTCGAGAATTTAAATTTATTTAATTAATTAAATTGATATTCCTTTTTAAATCATATTTATATCTATGAAATTAAAGAAATGTCTGTGAACAATACTGAGATATAGTTTAAATTAATTAAATAATTTGGAAAAGAAACATTTCTGATGGGATTTGAATCCATGTTTCCCAGGATTCTATCCGAATGTGTTAACAACTATACCACAGAGACCTGTGATGAGAAATCTCCATTCAGTACTTCAAGTTCATTGATTTTCAATTTATACGAACATACGTGATGAGCTTTATGACGATACACATACACTAGGCAAGAAACCTGGGGGTCATGGGTTCAAATCTCATCAGAAATGTCTCTTTTCCACTTTATTTAATTAATTTAAAATAAGTTGTATACTGAAATTTAATCAATATCATAGATTTAAAGTTATTTAATAAAATGATATTAATGAAATAAAAATATTTTGAAAATAATAAATTATTTCCACTTTAGTTATTGACTTACGTTATGTAAGTTCTGTAAACCAAATGTAAAACAATTACTTCTCGGGCCTATATTCCTTTAGATATTTAATTACATAATCTGCTATTTTTGTAGTTAGACTAGATTTCATAGGACTGCGATGACTTAAAAGAACTTTATTTTACTTCCACATTTAAAAAATACAATTATCTGTAAATTATACAGATCTACAATATTTTTAAATTTAAATTAATTAATTTATATTAATAATAACAATAATAATAATAAATTTATTACCCAACAGGAAACTGTAGCCCAATTACAAGATAATACAAAATAATTTTACCTTGTAGTAATAACAAGACAAACAAGAATATAAATACAAGTACAAATATAGATACGGAAACAATAAAATATACAAATAAAGATTACAAATTGGTAAAATAATTTGTAGCGTAATAATATTGATGAAAGCGTATTACAAAATATATCACCACCATAAAACCGTTTTTTAAAAATTCTACTCATTATATAGAATGTTGGTTTATGTCGCCCGCTGAAAACTGGAGCATGAAAGTTTTTCTGACTTAATATATCACTGCTGTCGTTATGGTTGTGTAAAATCTTAAACAAAAATAAAATACTAGCTGTAGGACGTCTTGTTCAACTTTGACAAATTTGGGAAGCATAGTGTGATCAAATCCTTGAGGAGGGTAATGCCCAAGTAGTTAAAATGCAAAGATTTTGCAAATGTCCTTTGAACACTTACAATTAGTAAAATTTGTTTTTGATTGTAAGGAAATCAAATCAAAGGACAATAATTCAGTTTAGATCGAACGTAAGCGGTAAATATAGATTTCAAAGCTACAGTATTTCGCAAGTCCGCAGAATTGCGGTGTATTCTTTTTTTATTATTGCTTACTTAATTTTTCTAAAATAATAAGTATCTATAAATTATGTAACTGTTTCTTTTTAAATTTAAATTAAATAATCATATTGTTTCTTACATTATTGCTTACTTAATTTTTAGAAAATAATAATTATCTATAAATTATGTGTCTGTTTATTTTTAAATTAAAATTAATTCAAACAAAATATCCCTCCTCATAAATTCATAAAATTAACAAATTAACACAAAAATATACAGAAATAAAACCTTACACCTTTTCTTTACAAATCCATAAAAATGCAAATTCCCCGTCCCAAAACACTAACTAAAATTCCTCAAGATTACAAAGCGCGGATAATTTTTAATTAAGCAAAAATAAAAACCGGGCTTAATCAAACATCCTACACACGGTGCAAAATAATTATCAACGCTGCGAAAGATCGTCACATTCCTTATAGGCAGTAAACCTTCAACGCTGAAAAATTATTAAAATCATAACCTCGTCCGGTGCCGTCCCTCCCTTTACGACGCTATAAAATGCCACCCCACTATAAAATTGAAACGGGGGCGGACGGGCGTTGAATTGTTGCTTTTTTTAAAGCACCGGACTGAATATTGAATGATCACAGTGACCTGGATAGATGTTAATTAATTCGAACCAATATAATCGTCTGCCGAGGGAATACATAGTTTTTTTTATTATAGGTTTATTGATTTTAATAAATTGTTTCATGTGTATTTTTTCATGACAATGCGTTTATTACAAAAAATGTATGTTAGTTTTTGATTGGATTTGTAAAATATCTATTGTATTAATGTACTGAATGAATTAGATTTTTATATAACAATTTATAAAATTAATGTTTCTAACGGTTCCATCTATATCAAGAGTGTAGATGGAAACGGATATTCATATTTATTATTATTCAATATTTTGTTATCTCGCCGATTGTCTTTCTCGCTGATGGGGGTGGTGCAAGTGATTTATCGCAAGAATTTTCGCTTAATACTGCAGGTTTTCGGTATGATTGCCTCATATTAAAGATGAAGTGATAAATATATTGTCGAGAAGGAAAAATAAATATTGACACTTCGAAAACCATTGATGACTTTTTTTAGAACAAATATGTTTTGGAGAATTGTACCGGATTAGTATGATGGTACCAATAACCTCATAGTTGCAATTTTCGTAAATAATAATAATTATTATTATTAAATACTTTAATAAGGTAGGAAATATAATATATGTAAGGAAATTTCGTTATAAAAGGTATATTATCATAATACACAACTCTAAAGTAGCCTGAATAAAGTGTTAACAACTCCGAAACCGTACCAAGTATTTATCTTATTAACCATTGGGTAATTGGTGCAGTATATTTTACGGAGTACCTAATGAGAAAATCATTATTGAGATAATATTTGTAAAATGTATTACTATTTATTTCTTAAACTTTACAATTTCTATTTATTACATGATTTCTCATCGATAAATCGATTTTTAATTTCATAATGACGCGTTGTTAAACTTTCATTATTAATAAATATGCATTAATGAAAGTTTAATGACGCATCATTAAGAAAGTAACACACTTTATACGTGATTCATATCAAATTATTTAATCATAACATCCATTCAACTTCTTGAATCATTTGAGATAAAAGATTTTTTCGCATTATAGTTGTTTGTGATATTTCTATTTTTTCATACATACACATATTATGGTTTGTCTTTTATAATATATTTATATTGAACTGTATAATTTCATCAAAGCATTATTGGACTAACCAGGTCCGAAAGACTATTTCTGTATCGACTATCATCAGTTATCCATATTGTAGATGAACGGTGGCCGAACATTTTGTTGATAGGTTGAGCGTCATGGGTATTTGATGAAATCTTTGCTTTAGGCTAAACCACCTGCTAGTAATGGATGTTAGATGTGACTTTCTATTTTTTTTAATAATTTTCATAAAAAAAAACAAATTATGGCGAACACCGGTGTTCAATAAAAATGTCTTCAATATAACACTATTTCTTTTATAAAATTAGAAAACATCTATCAGTAGCCTTACCCTACACCCATGTGGGTAGAAAGGGGTCATTTAATATATATATATATATATATTATTATAGGTTTATTGATTTTAATAAATTGTTTCATGTGTATTTTTTCATGACAATGCGTTTATTACAAAAAAATGAATGTTAGTTTTTGATTGGATTTCTAAAATATCTATTGTAATAATGTACTGAATGAATTAGATTTTTATATAACAATTTATAAAATTAATGCTTCTAACGGTTCCAATATATATATATATATATATATATATATATATATCAGTAGCCTAGTACCATGGCGCTCAAGCGCTCAAGCGGTTAAACACGCTATTAGTGATTAATAAAAGATTTTTTTAATGAAATCAGTTTATTTCAACTTTTTTTGTTATCATAATTATCTTTAAAGATTATGAACACTCAAACTTATTAACTTTGCAATGATTTCAATCGTTATTATTTAATAATTAATCAAATCAAACTTATTAAATTCATATTTTGCGTAAATTCACGAAATAATTGTTATTCTTTTGAAACTGTAAATACACAAAACTGTGCATTTTATAAAATTACGCCTAAGTACCGAATCGCAGCGAATTAACTTATTTTCATCGAACACCCGAAAAACTTTTTCCCCGCCATTAAACTTTGCCACATTCAAAGTTTTATCCTTATTACTTATGTTGCTGTCCCATAAACTGAACGAGCATACAAACGACCGTTTTCCTCACATAAAATTTACTTATCGATTCTCCCATCTCTGTATCCAGCCGAATTTCCCATAGCAAAAACACTCCGGAATAAACAACAAGCGATTTAACGTCGTTTTTATCAATACAAAAAAAAACTGATAATTTTTTGTGCGCTTAAGGTCATAACCCTTCTTCACACTGTCTTGAAGCTGATATGTATTTAGTAATTGATATTTTTATGGATTATATACATCGAAAAATTTAAAACTTTTCTTTATTATCCGAGGAAAAAATATATTGTATATAATTTGACATAGTATAAAAATGGGGTAGAATACAGACAAACACAATATTTTTTTTTCTTGTTGTGTAAATATAAATGTATGTATAACTTTATGTAATGTTGTCTGAATGTAGATGCTTGTATATATATATATATATATGTTATAACGTAGATTTTCGCGGGCGTAACATGTTGACGCATTTATTCGGGTTTGATCCCGCGTGTTTTCTTGGAACTGGTCCATTGAATTTTCAACATGTCAAAATTTCAAATCATACAATTAATTTCGAAAGAACCAAGATTTTAAAAAAGACTGATTTCTTCCATACAAGAATAATTAGAGAAGCAATTGAAATTGAAAAGAGGCCAAATAGTTTAAACAAAAGGGATGATGCCAAAAGACTACCACCAATTTGGAAAACATGTTTAAATTACAGTCAAAATTCAGGATCTTCACAAAATCAAGACATTCAGAACCAGTTCCCTTCAGATAATAATGTCGAAATTGAAACAGAGGGCACGAACACATCTTCAAGATCAGAAAATAGAAGAATAACCAGAAGCCAAACAAGAAACACTAACATCTAGTTGCAATGCGTAAAAATCTAACAAGTGGTTGCTAGAGCAATATAATCTAATAGTTTACTCCTGACGAAGATGACTGCGACGTCATCGAAACGTCGATCAGAAAATTCAATGGACCAGTTCCAAGAAAACACGCGGGATCAAACCCGAATAAATGCGTCAACATATATATATATATATATATAAAATGACAGACCTGCTTCTGAATTTTTGAATATAATGGAGAGGATATGTGGTTTGAAGGTGAGTTTAGAATCAGAAAGGATGCCAAGGTATTTACAGTGATGGAATGGGCGAATTGAGGTATAATTAATGATTATTATTGAGGACTGTGGTGTTATTTTATAGGAAGGGATAAAGAGATTGGATTTGGAGGGTTTGTTTTTTATATGCCATTCAATACTGATGTTCCAAATCAGTATTGAATTGAGTCAAAGGAGGCTTTAAGGACAATTTTAAGGGATTTAGCATGTGTGATTAAGGTGCTATCGTCCGCAAAGAGGAGAGCATATTGAAAAGGATTAAAATGTGTAGGATTGGGGTGATATATATAGTAACAGAAAATCTTATAGAGGAGTGAGAATAAGGGATAACCTTGAAGGAGGATTGGAAATGGGTCGGAGAGTGTTTAGCGGATTCGTACCTAACAGGATCTATTGGAGAGGAGGATGATTAAATACCGTGGGATGTTCAGGTGGAAACATTTATATAGAAGGCCAAACGGAGTCCAAAGCTTTTGGATATCTAAAAGTAGGATCATTAATTTTTTCCCTTCTAAGTGTGTGGTTTGGATATTGGAGGTAAGAATGGAAATAGAGAGTGTGGTTGATTTTTTGGGAGGAAACCGAATTGATAATCTGGGACGGATTGTATACATGCGTTTAGTACTTTTTGTTTGATAAGGGATTCAAAAAGTTTTTCAATAACGGGAAGAAGAGTTATAGGGCGATAGTTGCAGGCAAGGGTGGGTTCACATTCGGGTTTTGGGATACAATCTATTATTCCTCAGTAGCGCGCGCAATAATGCGTTTACAGTATCAGTGCTCTATTCCATTTTTATTTAATTTTTCACTAATTTCTTTTTCGTTAATTTCAAATTCAATGGTAATACAGCTGTACGATAGCGATTGTTCATGTTTTTCTTGCGGAGCGGTGGAGGTCACGGCGGAGTGATGCTAAATAAATCGTTCAATGTTCTCTGCTTTTCTGCATTAGTTTTTACTATAAAGTCAGTTTTATATTATTGCTGATATATCAAATTGTAGTTGGGCCATTTGAATATGACTTATTTCTTGTGTAATGTTACAAGTGAATGTGTAGTTATATTGTTTAGTGTAGGATGAGGGTGTAATGTTGTTACTATTGTTGTTTGAAGATGTTTGTTTTTCCATACTAGTTTGTCATATCTTTTTGATCACTGGTTTTCTGTATTTGTGGAGTTATTTGTGTCGTATACACGTGGCCTTCCTCTTTCTTGCTTTAAAACTCGCTCTCAGAGTCGGTTCCCCTTATTGGTGTGTTGTGTCGGTGGGAATTACCACTATTGAAAAATGTTTGTTTGTACACTTTGTGTAAAATGGTATAAAGTTATTTAAATTTTGCTTGTAATTCTGCAAGAACTCTATAGCGATGTCTGTGCTTAATGGCGGCTAGCGAGTGAGTGTGAAATATATTTGATTTAAATTAATTAATTTAATTGAACACCTTTAAATTGTGTAAGGCAGAGCTGTACTGATGAGGGATAGATCCCGAAACAAGAGTCTACAGATGGCCTTATATTAAGTTTTTTTTTTTGTTCTTTATATTAATTTTTCTCCGTTCAAAAACTTGTCGTGGAATGATACAGTGTTATTGATATACAGCAGCATATGACCAATTATTATCGTTTTTTATAACTGTTCTTCAGAAAACAGAAGATCTAGTAAATTGATTATATTTTATCGCATATTAAAGTGATCTTAAAACATACAGGAAATAAAATATTTAAAATAATTATTTTATACATATATAAATTAATTAATTCTTTATTTACGGAAAATCACCTTTTTAAAATTAATGACAATCTGTAAATTACAAAATACAACAATATATTCAATTGATTTTATAAAATTTAGACTAATAACTCCTTGATCAAGTATAACCATTGAGTTTTCCAATCAGAATCCATAAACACAAAACAATAATGATGCGCACCGTGAATAAATATATAAGTAAATCAAATACATATAAAATATTTTACAAAAAATAGTTACAAACTGCAAAACTTGAATTAAAATCACCGCAAAAGCAATACAAATAAAAAAAAACTAGTAAATAGAACTAAACCTTACAAAAATTATGAAAATAATATAATTATACACATGAATATTCGGTTGCAAAGCAAATGGTAAAAAAGATAATGTACACATCATTTAAAAGTAAAAAAAATATAAATAATATGGTATGAACTAATTAATCATGAAAAATTCAAATCATTTTTAAGTTAATAAAAACAATTACAGTGACAGGCAAAAAAATGTAAATAGAAACATTCACAAATAAACACAAAAAATAAAAATAATAATAATCAGCCCAGTCCTATCTTCCAGATACCAATTTGAAATAAAATGTAAATACATTAAATGCTAAACCACAAAATTTCTTAAATTAAACATATCTAATAAGATATATCAACGAAACTGAATAGATCAACGTAACATAAACGGAATTTGAAAGTAGCAAATTAATTAAAATAATATTGATTTTAGTTCCTGCATATTTTAAGATCACTTCAATATTTCCAGTAACTCGAATTAGTTATTGCTAATAACTAAACAACTTTTCAAACCACTAAACCTCATACATAAATGCATAAATAATCTTCTTTATTATGGTTGTGTAGGGTTTTAATTATTTAAATAAAAATAGTTATCCTTTGTTTAAATATAAATAATGTTTTTATTATTATAAGTTTGAAAATATTCCAGGAAATGGATGCCTTAAAGATCGAAGACCACATAAATTGACAATAATTAATTTATTAACTGATAACATTTTAACGACCATCGCATTTAGTGCGCAATTATTTTAATTTGTTTGTACATCGCAATTTTCCGAAAAATGAATGTATTTCGTTATTCTCTGAACCAAACTATAAATGTAGAGATTACTTTTTAAAAAAATATAGTTTGCCTGGATAATATTTACTAATGGCTGATAACCGGCATCAACAAAAAATGATTTATGTTAACTAATGTTGGAACAGATTATTTTTCGGTGATAAAGCAGCGTTTATATAAACCGGTCTTGATAAAGTGACAAAAACTGTGATAAAACAGTTCAGTTCATTCTGAGTTTCATTGAAACGTTGCAATGGTGTATGATTTTAAGGATAAAGTTGCTTTGGTTACGGGCGGTGCAAATGGAATCGGGCATTCAATGGTCACCGAACTCATAAGAAATGGAGTAAAGGTAAATAAATTCTATTTGTAATACTTTTTTTAATAAACTAAAGAAAAGAATATAATATTAATGCATTTAACTAGATAAATAAAATTTCTTTCATCGATTCATTTGCCCGAATCTTCAGGACAGTTCAACTATAGTATAGATTTTTCTTTAACTTCATCACAACAAGTTAAAAAGACCTCTGGTCGAAGCCCAGACGGACTAACACCTACATGTATTGTAATTATTTATGTTATATTGATAAAATTATCTTTATAGTCTGAATAAAAATGTTTGTATTTATAAAATATCATCTTTTTATTTAAGTAATTGAGGACACGTTGAATTTTCGAAACTAGTCGAAATAAATGAATTAGTGTTATACAAAGTTATTTAATTTACATAGTTAAATTAATTTTTATTACGAGATAGATATTTAGTTTTGGTTTCCAATATTTCTTAAAATATATATTTTTTTTTTCAATTTGATAGTGCAAAAGTTAATGTTTTACGAATTTATTCTCTAAAGTGTTTGGAAGGTATTTTCTCCTTTAGTTTCGCTTTACTTACATAACCAACGGAAGACTTTTAAGTTTTAATTTTAACAGAAAATCTTTTGAAATCAAGCTGTAAAGGCTTAAAATAGATATAATTCTAATAAAATCCCGCCAACTTTTAAAACTATTAGTATTAAAGTAATTTAGATAATTCAATTAAATTAAATAAAAATTATTTGAAAATAATTAACAAATTATTATTATCTCTGTGACTTTTGACTTATGTTACGTAAGTACGTTAAATAAATGCATATTAAAACAACTACTTTCCGGGCAAATACCCACGCCGTATATTGAATTACATAATGTGCACCTACTGCTGCATATCAATAGAATATTGCATAATGCAACAAATTTTAATCCGAGTAAGTCAAAAGTCACAGAGCGTGGAAATAATTTGTTAATTATTTTCAAACCAATTTTATTTAATTTATTTAAATAACTACGACTAAGTGAGTAAATACTCACTCACTCAATTATTCTATTTAGATAATTCAATTTTCTTGTTGTTAAAAATCACACCTCCGATTGGATCATCGTGGAATTTTCCACATACTCCTTTTTTTCTGCGCGCGACTTATTGTACAGGGATCCATACATTCTTATCTAGGATAAGGTTGATGTATGAATGCGAGATTTTTTCATACTTCTTCCTCGTTTGCAGGGTGTTGGCGTGGCGGATATAAATCCGGCGCTGGGGGAGAAAGTTGTTAAGGAATTTGGAGATAAGGTGATCTTCATCAAGACAGACGTTACCAACCCCACCGAATTCGACGGTAAGTAGAAAAATGGTTCTACTTAAGTTCATAAACTTACAAAAACATAAACTGAACTATATTTCTCACAATAAAAAAATCTGTTTGAAATATTTATTTGTTGAATTAAACTGAATTTATTTTTTAAATTATTTTGTGAGTTGATTAATAACCTGAAAGTAAACAAAAATTTGAAGTTATTAAATTTAAGATGTGTTTTTATTTTAAACAAATAGTATTATTACTAGTTCCTTAATTAACACATATGTCATTTAGGTTACAAATTATAGAATATATATATATATATATTCAATGACCCTGTCTACCCATATGGGTGTAGGGTTACAAATTATAAAAAATAACTTAATTTTTAGATTTGTTTCTGTCCACAGTAATCATTCTTTTTAATTTGTCTTAATTACTTTTTTAATTATCTTTTATTATTTGATATAACTAAAACGCTGTAATGTTAGAATTAATTTGTTTTTAAGGCTGCGATCCCCAATACGTTTCCATTTTAAGAGATTAACATTTTTATACAGCCATATAAAATAAACATTAAATATAGGCAGATAGCTTATTTACTGATGAATGACATCAGATAGTTCAATTTCTGTCAGAGAAAAAAAATGTGAAATTCTTGTTAACATATCATATACGGAGCTATGGAATCCTCATTTTTTTAATCGACTTTACTGGTTCTAGAGGGCAATGTTTTGTTCGGTTATCACGTATAGTGCCTAACTAACTAATATAATATAATTCACCCAACTATGCATATACGGAACACTTATGTTTACACCCCACTATTGTTAACTTTATGTTTACATTTTTTTAACTAAATGCTCAATATCATGTTTCTTTTCCTATTCTCATAAACAGCACAAGTTCGCCTTCTTTTAGTAGACGTAACAGCGATTCTGGGTCGTCTTTCTTGTATACCCAAATCGTTTACGAAGTCACATGAAATTAGGCAATAGATGGCGCTTGCGTTATCTTTTAATTGTTATGTTTCATGATGTTTAAAAAGCTTATCTCTTGAAAAAAAAAATAATCTAAAATTCCAGAAATTGTATATAGCATCCTATAAAATTAACAAAATAAATTGGTTCTATATCAATAATTTCTGATATTTTGTATATTCGTTAATTACATTTTTTTAAATAAAAAAATGTTATCTGATAAACTATACATTAATCCAGCTTTATAACGACTTAAAATGGATGAGTTATATTAAAAAACGGTAAATATAGTGCTGTGTATACGCATCGATGGCTGTAAATGGGTGAATTTCCAAATATCCCATTCAATTAGTTACAAATAAAATTTAATAAAACATTTACACACCTGTTGGGTAAAACAAAATACATTGTTTGGTTTTATTATTATTGGTCTTTAAGCCGAAAATATATATATATATATATTATCAGAACTGATTTTCCGTTCTTCAAATTTACTAAAATACTAATTTTTTTTTTTTTTCGCTTGAAAAAAAAAAAAAACACTCCTAATTCCTTATAATTTTAAAATCAACTTTACACTTTGGAATTCAGTACTTTAAGGAGAATACTTTCACGTGGTATGATTTTCAGAGAAAATAATATGTATTTATATTTTTCTGACTGTATGTAACCCCATAATTGAATTATTTACTGTTATATATTTTTCTTTGCAAAAGACACTTTCTTATTATTGGTAAAAATTAAATGTATTAAATTGTTCATCCGTATTTTCCATGCACGATATTTATAATGAATTACTCTTAATTCATCCTTTGTTTAGTATTTTACTTTCCCCAGACGCCTGTCCAATGATAAGTATTGTGATCGTAAAAATGTTCGAATCGCCAATCTCGACGAAAATGCACGTTTTAAGGTTCCCTGAGTGCATTCCATCGAGTTTTGAAAAATACTTCTGTGTGTATGTGTTTGTTTATGTACTGCCGCTATAGCGCATAAATTACTATAATTTAAGCTTTTCATAACAGTGAAATGATCCAAAAAGCTTTTCATTAGAATGAAAAATTATTAAGTGCCACTTTACTCTTAGTGATTAATATTTTTTATTCGAATAGAAAAATGTTTCAAATAAAAACTGTTTATGTTGTAAGCGGAATATTTTCGTCTGCCTAATAAATTCCCTTTCAATATACAATTATTTTTATCTCAAATAAAATGTCATTCAAAAATTCATTTGAATAAATACACCATCATAGACACATCGCCATTTTTTTATTATTATAAGTATGGAAAAAGTCTAAAATAATAAAGCAAATTTTACAATTATTTAATATCTAGAATTAATGATGTGTAAATTTAATTTACTTTATTAATTTTACATTAGATTAATAGTGTATAACTAATTATTAAAAAAAATATTTCTGGAATTTTTCCATTAAATTAATAAACAAATAAATTAAAAATTGATTTTCATCACACAACTAATACATTATTGCATTACTTTTGTCTAATATTATTGTTTTCGTTAAACATTAAAAACAGAATAACCCTGACGAAGTAAATAAATACTATTTTCTATTATGAGCACATTTATAATCAAAGATGTTTTTATTATTATAATATCAAAATCTCATTAAAATTTTTAATAATATTACATTGATCAATATTAAAATACTCAACGAGATTTACATTAAATAGAGATTACAAATTGTACTTGATTTTATTGAAAATTATTTTATCCGATAATCCACTGATAATATTATTTAGTAACTTAATTAATTAAATCACTTTTTATTTTTTTATAAAATATATATAAATTTGATTATATAACCCATAAATCCAATTTATATCGAGTGGGAATATCGTTTAAATAACTGTCATGTCATCCGATGATTAAATTGATAATTTTCCAAAGAGTCGGCGGAACATTTTCGAAATTTCAATTCCTGTAATCCAGCAATTTTCGGTACGTAATAAACCACGATATACCTGGCCGATGCACGTAACTCAATAACCGAGTTTCAAAGGTAATTGCGTTTTCCTCATCCATAACTTAGGCTCCTATTAATTTCCTGGCTTTAATATCAAAATCGAACGCGGAGCACCCTCGTTTTCCTGAACTGGAATTAATACGAGTATTATTAAGTCGAGTTTTAAATGTGGAATATTAGCTCACTTTGACTGATATTATCTAAATATTTATTATTAAAATTATTCACCAGTTTTTTTATTAAAATAATTTTTAATACGACTTAATTCTGGACGTTTATATACACGAATTGAGCATATTGTGAAGAATTTTGTAAGGATTCGAATATACTTAATAAATGATAAATTTATTAAGTGATTATTACATAAAAAAATCACCGACTTCATTTTATCTGCCGTTCTCCTGAACTGGAGTTAATACGAGCAAATTTTTTTTATTATATTATATTATATTATATTATATTATATTATATTATATTATATTATATTATATTATATTATATTATATTATATTATATTATATTATATTATATTATATTATTATCATTATCATTGATCCTGGTAACCACAGCCAAAACTCATCACGAGCAATATTAAATCGGGTTTAAACTCAATTATTAACTTTATTCACTTTGACTGATAAAGTTCAGCGAAATATTTATTATTAAAATTATTCATTAGTTTTTTTTTATATATAAAGTAATTTTTAATATGACTTAATTACTTGACATTTATACATACGAATTAAGTAGATTGTGAAGAATTTTGTAAGGATTCAAAAATGTATCATTTAATAAGTGTTTAACAAAGAGAAAGGTCACAATCGACTTTTTTTTATCTGCACCGCGGTTTTACCAGAATTATTTTAGATAGATTTTGCACCACAACCAAAACTCATTGCGAGCATTATTAAGTCGGGTTTTAAAACTGGATTATTAGCTTCACTTTGACTGACAAAGTTCAGCAAAATATTTATTATTAAAATTATTCATTAATTTTTAATAAAGTAATTTTTAATATGATTTAATTTCTTGACGTTTATACATACGAATTAAGCAGGTTGTGAAGAATTTTGGAAGGATATCATTTAATAAGTGAATATCGCACAAAAGTGGTAATTTAAGTTATAATAAGTATTACAAAATAGGGAAGCTAAAAAATTAATATAATGTAAATATTACTATGAAAGACCTTTAGTTGATAGACGATTCATATTTCGATTTAAAAAAATATTTTTGTAATAAATGTTTGTTTACACTAAAAAATATTAATAGAAAAGAGTATTTATTCACTTGGTCACAGTTTTTTAAATACATTTAATAAAAATTATTTGAAAATAATTAATAAATTATTTATATTAAGTAACGTTCTTTTTTGAACTTTTTTCGAGTCAAAAATTGTTGCATGATAGAATATGTTATTGATATGTGGAAACAATTGTGCGTTATGTAATGTCTGGTGAGGTTTTTGCCCGAGAAGTAGTTGTTTTAATGTGCATTTGTCTAAAGTACCTATTGAACGCAAGTCAAAATGTCATAGAGATAAATGGGCAAATAATTTAATAATTATTTTCAAATCATTTTTATTTAATTTATTTAAAAAATATTAATATTTACAATTATTTAATAAAATAATTCAACAATTATTATATAAACATCAAAATGTGCAAATAATTTATTAATTTATTTTCAAATCATTTTTATTTAATTTATTTAAAAAATATTAATATATACAATTATTTAATAAAACAATAGAATAATGATTATATAAACATCAAAATCACGGAATTAAATTTTCAGATGCATTTCGCAAGACCATAAGCAAATACGGTCGGCTGGATATTGTGGCCAATAATGCCGGTATATGTAACGAGGAACAATGGGAGCAGACAATCGCACTGAATGTGGTGAGTAAATAATAGAAACCGGAATTAATTCTTGGTACCTACGATCGCATCTGAATACGCTTAACGTCAGGAGTATCGCAATTAAGATAATGCCTTACAATTATTTCCATTAATTAAGTAAAATAGCAAACTGGGATCATAAAAGGAAACCGTCGAACATTCCCGGAATGTACTAAACAGGAATCATTGAAACGCTTCTGTAAATTATTATTATGTATACAATTGCGTAATTGGGTTATTGGTTTGATTGTAATCGGTTTGTTAAAAGTTGTAAATCAATTTGATAATTACGCCGCATAATCAGTTAATGCTGCGCATAGTGGACTGAATGTAAAAAAAAATGGTATTTATTGGTGAAAAACATCTGAATATTCTGATTTTTTTTATATAGCTATCTTACTAAAATCCTGATGTAACGGATTCATAAAATCCAAAAAATGGCCGACTAAATATAGTGGTCAGAAAATTTAATATAATTAATAAAATAAATTTACTTAAACAAGAATTTACAAAAATATGCATTCATTTGAAAGCCAAAGATCAAACATTGTATTTTTATCACGTTTTTTATATATAAATCGATTATTTTTTACAATATTATGTAGATGAACAAATTGTACTGTTTTGTGAAAAAAAATCAACCTGTATTTTGTATCTAGAAAATTTTATAATAGTTTACAAAGACAATAGGAAAAAAATTAAAACAAAAAAATAAGTTTGACCTAAAAAAATACATTTGTTTTTAAATAAATAGGCAGTAGCCTTATCTCTATTTATTTTTTGATATTTTTATTATGAACATGCATATCATTTCATCATAATAAATGCAACAATTAATCGTTATAATCATTATTTTTGTATATTTATAGGGATCTGTAGTACGCGGCACTCTCCTCGCCATGGAATATCTCAGGAAAGACAAAGGCGGAAAAGGCGGCTTGATTGTTAACACGGCATCTATTCTTGGGCTTCAAGCCTTCTCCTCTGCTCCGGTTTATACAGGATCCAAACATTTTGTAGTTGGTTTTAGCCGATCGATTGGAACAGACTTTTACTACAGTAGAACGGGTGTTAGAGTTATGTCCATTTGCCCCGGAAAAACTGATACCGTCCTTATTGATAAAGCTATGGGTTTTAATGCATTCGAGGGGTCACACCAGTATACTCAGAAACAATTGAATGATTTACCTGGACAAGAGTAAGTACAAAAATGTTTATTTTTGATAAAATGTTCAACTACCATTCATGGCCATCTTGGTCTTTCGGACCTTGTCAGAGTGTGCTACATGTGAAATGCTTTGAATTTGAAGGCGGTTAAATGGATATTGTATTGTGATTAAATAATCTGACATGAGTCATAATTGTTGACGATGCCACATAAAATTAGGCAATAGGTGTCGCTAGAGTCATCTTTCTAATTATTTTGATATTAAAAAAAAAAATAAAAAACACATGTTTTATGAAATAATAATAATCATTTATTTATATAATTTATTCGCTAATGATTACCAATTAATCAAAGCTACTATTGGTTATTTTTCTTAGTATTACTTTACTTTTTATTCACAATAAAATTATGTTAAGTTTATATTAAGTATATTCACACTTATTTGCTATTTTGTAATTTTTGCTTCAAGTTTATCCAACATATATGTATACTGTTGTAAAAGGTGAAACCGTTGATTAATGAAATAAATAAATAAATTACCCAAAAGGAAAAATGAAATCAAAATTCTAACAGCCGAATTGAAATTTAACAATGATTTTTTTATAGTGTTTTTTTTTTTGTTGCTAATAAAAGCCAATAAATTTGTTCGATTTCTGTCATTCTCCAATGTTTTAGCAAATGAGAATATTAATATATGGGGAATAATGTACAGTAGTTTATTTCCCTAGAAATAATTTAAGAAAGTTTCTTAAATTATATCCAGCGAATTTGTTTTTGATAATTGTCAGCGTTATTGCAAATGTGTTAATTTATTGTAAAAAATTAATCTAAAAAAATATGTATATCACACAAGAATTGGATAAACTTGTAACGCGAATTTTAAAATTTGAATTTAACATTGCGTTATTTTTAATAAAGAAGGAACGATGTTCGATAGTAATTATTTTCCCTAGATCATACTAATAATAATAGTAATATTCTTTATTACCCAACGACAAGAGACCCAATTACAGAGTAATAATAAATTAAAAGTAATACATAATTACGATTGAAAACCGCAAGAAAATAATAACGTAAAAATAAAAAAATCTATATTTATATAAATTTATATAAATAATATATATATTGGAAAGGTTAACTAGTTGAAAAAGATAGTAAAAATTGTGTTGTAATTTAATATAACCCATCTACTAATATCACAAGGGATAAACTGAAACAATGAAAATAATTTGGAAATCTTCCAATATATTTTCAACAATAATATCAAAGTGAAAATAATCTCAAGCAGATTACATGAATTTGTTATTTTTATTGTGAATTTGTATAATATACAGTGCATTGTACAAATTTTATGAATAAATGCTTTTTAAAGTGAAAAAAAAAAAAACAGAATACTTGCAAGCATCTGATTTTAATGAAAATATAATGTGTTAAATTTTTACTAATACTAGGCTATCAGCTCTCAATTTTTTTTTTCTAGTTGATTATGAAGGTATTAATCATTTAAAAATCCATCATCAATTAGTTTTTCCAATGCTGACCGTCACTTCCATTATAAACGTTGGGCCAATGTAATTCTTGTGTGAATTGTCGCACAGGCTTTATTTTTCGTATATTAAAATCTTTACCTGTCCCTCTATAAATATTTTTTCACACATATTTTTTTATATATTTCAGCGCTTCGAACGTGGGAAGGGGTTTAATAACGGTTATCAATCAAGGGGAAAACGGGTCGGTGTGGGTGGTCGAAGAGGACAAGCCGGCGTACGAGGAAAAAGCCCTGAAACCCACATTAGTTTAGTCCGGCGCTCATACTTTTCACACAAATAGAATAATAAATGCTTCGCCTCTTGGAACACTTTGTCCGACCGCTCGCTTTCACCCCATTCAACAGGGAGAGATAGTAACGCTGGCGAAACTAACAAAATACTCTGCCGGCACAGCAACAAAAAGTGTAAATAAGAAACACTTCAAAAGAAACCGTTAAGACGTGCCATTTCGCTAGTTGGCTGTTTTGTGCACCGGCAAACGTTGATTCTGATAAGGGGGAATAAAGGGCTCGGTAAATATTTGCGCTTGATATGCTTGACCTTCGGTGTAATTTTTGAATATGTGTAGCTTTATCGTAATATTTAAATAACATATAGATGAAAAATATAAATTTAAATTATATAAGTATTCACTTATATGGCTCAAAACTTATTAAATATCACATTTTGATTTATTTGTGGAATCTATTGTTTCAAAAATTATATTAATAAAGAGTGATTGCATTAAAACTTGTGTTTTATTTATATGAAATGCAAAGTCTTGTTACTTTGAAGAAAAAATACTTTTTTTTGTTAAATATGAAAGTTAAATACAGTATTTTTTAAAAAAGACAAAGATATAATTTATGCCCATATTTTGAGGTTTCCGATAATAGTGGAAAAAATCTACCAATAAGAAAATAGCATAAATATAGAGGATAGAAAATTCAAAATTTGGCAACAATCTATTATAATCCTCTGTTTGTAATTAACAGGTAAATATTATAAACTTTTCCATTCAGACTCATTCTTTCTTGAAATAATAGAAAACATACATGAAAAAATGTGATTTACGTTTACAATGGAAACTGCTTGACTCCTAGTTGGCCAAATTACTATTTGAACTGGTTGGACACTCACCGTATTCTTCAGACTTGACTGCAGCGACAATTATCTATTTCTGAATTTCAAACAGAAATTCCAAGAGATAAAACTCAGATTTAATCCGAATGTTATAATGAAAGCCGAGCCATATTTGAAGGTTTGCAAATTTTGAACTACAGAAAGTGCATTGAAATGCAAAATTGTCGCTATGCCAATTGCATCGTCATCAAAAACCACTATGTTGAGGAATGGTTATAACTATCCCCAAAAAACATTGTTTTCATTAAAAATCCTGTAACTTTTCCCCGTGTAGTATTTTGTCCGCTTCCTGTAATAAAATTGACGGGCGCAAAAATTATAATTGAAATATTTGCATACGAAAAATTATTCTCTCTTTACGTATAAATTGCGATTTTTTATTACCTGCCTCATGATAACACGTGGGAAAATAGTGGGAGTATAAAGAAAGAAGAAAATGTGAAAACTATATAAGTTAAACAAGAAAAGAGAAACATATATCGGGAAGTTTTTTTTAGGTGATTCGGGGTTGAAAATGGTTCCGAGAAGGACGTTAACTACTTAATCCTTCAACCGGGGATTATCTCGAATTGAGCCTAATTACTCATGTTCAGCTTGGCGTCTTTTGTAACGCAAGAAAAAATTAACAATAGTTCCCTTCAATCGTATCCAAAATTAAAGAAATACATAAAATTGAAGTCTGTTAGTGAATTCTTCGTTTATTTTGCAACATCTGGCGTAAAAAGTATATTTGCAGTAATTGTGTTCAATAATTTGCTGTGTTTTTTACTATTTTAATAAAGTTACTATATATAAATAATAAATTAAGTACAATCGTAGTTTGTTTTGATATTAACACGCCAAGGAAATCTAAACTATAGTCAACAATAAATAATCCAAGTTATACATACAAAGTAAAAAGTGTTTACTTTTGTTGTAAATAATTACATCAAGGGTTCAAATATTAATTTTCTTGTTAACGAGTGTTAATTTAATTAAAACAAGGAGGGTTGTATGTTTTGAAATGCTTTATCGCCTTCCGCGGCCCGCGCGCTTCCGTTTTTCCGCCTTGATTTAGGGCCTTTATCGGGCCCCCCTCGCCCGCGGCGTCAGATCCTCGAAAAATATTCCGCCCGATTAAGTCCATAAATAACGGCGCCCGCTGTGAGACAAATTGAAAATTTTGTTAAGGGGGAAATAACTTACTTCATAAACTGTGCAGGTAATACTTTAATAGGGAGGGATTAGTAATTTGTGTAATATGTTTGTTTTTTATATCGTATTTTTAAGAAATATTACAAGGTGGTATAAATTAACAAAAAGAAATAAATGAAATATTCTAACAGAACTAGAATTTATTATAAACGTTTCATGAAAAGGTGTATTTACTTTGATAATAGTCGTCTGTCGCAAAAGCAATTGTAATTCAATAATTTGCTGATTTTTTGTCTATATTTTTTTAAATAAATTTATTACATATACATTGTATATACAAATTTTAATATACATTAAGTATATCAAAGGGATTTGTTACCTTTGATCGCAATATAAAGTGCGGTAATAGCGATGCATCGTTATTCACTCCCGAATAATGTCGCCGTAATTAGGCTAATTGGCTAAACGGCGCCTGCATTGTGCGTTCGACTATTTGACAGTGCTCACTTAATGCCTCAGTGTTTCGTAATAAACAAGATTGTCGTTGCGGCCTTTTAATGACTAAAAAGCGTATAACGAATGTTAACAAAAATTACTTCGGTACGTGTTTAAGTTACAATTAAAATTTAAGATAAATGAGGAAATTCCACTGGAGAAAATTCTCGGCTACGGATTAAACATGTTCATCTAAATGTGGGTAATCTGTTTAGCTAAATTTATTGGATATTTTTTTAATGTAAATGCAAATAACTTGTATTTTTTATTGTTGAGTGAGTATGAAATATTGGCTTATAATAATAAATAATTTATTAATTAGTTTAATTTTTTATTGAAATTATTTAAATAACTGTGACCAAATAAATAAATATTTTTTGCATTTCGACGCCCTTTTCTAATGTTCACGATAATATATCTTCCAATATAAAGAATGACATGGAAATAATTTTGTTCTACAAAAAATTTCCAACATGATTAATTTATGAAAAATAATCATGTTGGAAATTTATATTTTTTTATAAAAATATCAAATTTATAAAATATAAAAAGGTAATCTTCAAAAAAGAAAAACAGTTTACATTCATTTCATGTTACATGTTGATTAAATAAGGCATTTCATCCAATTTCATCCAATTTCATCCTTTTTCCGAATGCATTAAACATTGTTCAAATCGAATATTTCCATCGAGCGATTTATTTTTTAGAACAAAAAAGTGTTTATTTTGTATTCACGAGTGGAACGTAAAGGCCATCGATTAAGTAGAAGGCAGGAGAAATGCACCGGCGTCGGAGTCTGTCGGGCGATTCAGTTGGGGCACAATCGATTTCCTAAGAAAACAAGCAGTTTTTCATTTAATGGAAATCGCTCCATAATAACGTCAGGATATTCTGTTTGCCGGCAGATTTCTAGTTAGTGCGCAGTTTGAATATAAACGAGCCGTATAATCAGTCATCGAAACGCTCGTGCGGTTTTTTAAGAGCCATGTCGATCGTTTTTGGCATGGTTTTGTATGTTTATATCTTTTATGCTAGGGATGTGAAATTGTTCATAAAAAATAGAAATATTAAATAGTAAAGATTTTGTGAAGTATCATAAGATTGAAACTTACTCATAGTTAAGAAAACTATTTTAATATTCGTTCGTAAATAAAAAGACCACTAGTCGATATTTAATTAAGAGATATAAATTAAAAAATACTTTTATTGGCATAAAACCATAACAACAAAAAGCAAACTCAAAAAAAGTTATTCTGTAATTAATTATAATATATATTGCCTATACATTATCCCTCTTCTTCATTTTCCACACCAGCCTCTTCAATAACCCTACGCCAGCCCCATCTTCTTTCACCCAATACACAAAAGTTCTGCACCTTCCCATCATTTCTCTACATACTTCCCATAGTAATAAATTATACATTTCACCCAATCCACAAAAGTTCTGCACCCTCCCATCCATTCTCTACATACTTCCCATAATAATAAATTATACATTTTATTTTGCAATTTTTAATATTTATTTTGTATATTTTTTGCTGCATATTTCTGTAAATTACATATGGTAATGAAATCAAGGAAAAAAAATACATGTGTCTAGAGAGAAGCTAATAACAGTACCAACAAAGAATTAAAAACAGCAATACACAAATTCGAAAGAGTCACCACATTTAAATATTTAGGTGTAAAAATGGGACAGTCTGCAAAATACCGAATATAAGAAAGAATTTTAAAAAGGTAACAACCATGTGGGAAAAATTAAAACGATTAAAAAGCAAACAAATTAGCATACCAGCAAAAATAAAATGATGTAACCAGTAATTACGCAGGGAATGAAAACCTTGGCGATGATCCAAAGAGAAGAGGAATATCTAAAGATACAATAAAGAATTTTTTTGTTGTGTAGAAGAAGAAATTCCTTTAGGGACGCGTCGGATCCCTGCTTGCCATGGCATAAAATCTCCAGTGGCTAGAGCTAGAGCTCCCACTGTACCGGCGTTGAATGCTTGGTTATTGGCTGGTCGATAACGTGTAATTAAATAACTTACAAACCTTTATTTTTGTAGATAGATGAACGACAGACTTAAGAAGAAATACACTGACTTATAGCTAATATCATTGCGATGGCGACATAGAGATTATACAGGATCCCGATACCGTCCACTTTAGTATGAACAGATCTTAAAGCTATTATCACAGTATTACTATAGTAGGGTTATAAAAGGACCCTGAAATAAATCTTAACTATGAACTAGAACTTACGGTTGTATCACAGTCATGAAAATATTGAGAATAATATTAGAACCAAATATAACAGACACAGGAGAAACACGAATGAATACAATTAAAGAAAAAGAAGACAAACTGAGTAAAGAAAACACAATAAGGCTCTTAAAGGCAAAACGACTGAAGTGGGCATGTCACGTGCCTAAGAAGAAAAAACACCGATCTGATTAAACGAACAACATAATGGAACCCTTTGGGAAAAAGAAGAGGAAAACCAAGGAAAAGCTGGCAGAAGGATATAGAGGAAGAGACACAAGCAATGAGAATTAGAAACTGGAAAGACACATGCAGAAACAGGAAAGAAATAACAAACGCAGCCAAAAACAAACACAAACCTATGAAGACAGAAAAAACACAAAAAAGGAACAATCCATTTTAGAAAATGTATTAATCCTTTGAAGATTGAATGACTTGATGATGATGATGACGATAATAACATCAACAAGTCATTCAATCTTCAAACGATTACAGCTACGTTTTATTGTCCTTTTTTAACACATTTTCTGAGATGGATTGTTAATAAACATTTTTATTATTATTCGTTCGTGTAATTAGTTATTCATAAACTAGTAAAACTTAATAGCCATCAAGACTTATTTTCTTATGCATTTCATCTGTAATAATAGGTGTTTTGTTTTTGAGCTTTCTGTATGATAGTTTCCAATTATGGATTTAATGCCCGGCGCATTCACCTTGGCAGTGGCACCGAAAAAAATATTTATAATTTTACATTTTATATTCATTTAGGACCTTACAATAATTTAGACTGTAAACGATAAATTAAATTTCTCACATTTTCTTACATATTAGGAGAGAGCCAAGAATTTCCCTAACACAGCGGTGAAATTTAAAGTGACAATTCTACATTTCCACAATTTCCCACTTTTAGAGAACATACTATAAATAATTAAATAATTTACTTAAATACTTATTTTAAATAAAATGAAACAAAGATGATTCACACATTTTCAGTTATTTAAATTACAATGAAATTAAACAAGGAAAATTTCTGGCAATGATCAATAAAATTCGATCAATCCCTTTTTTCAACTGATAATGATCAGAAATTTTCCTTGTTTAATTTCATTGTAATACTTATTTTAAATAAAAACTCATTTTTATATAATTACTTAACAGCGTTCTCAACCAACTTATTTGGCATAGAATTTTCTCCGATCAGCCACCAGCGAAAAATGTATAATTTATAACTAAATCTAGAGGATTAATATGGGGTACTCTTTACGCCAGGGGGTAGTTCAAGGCGACTTTATAACAAACAGGTATACCACGGAAAATATAATATAATCACATAGGAAAAAAACAACCAACTTAAAAAAGATTATTTAAATACTTGTTGAATATACGTATAAAATATACTTGAAGCTTTAATGTAACTCTTCATTTTACTTCATTTATGTTGAAACAATTGGGTCTATTCCATTTGAAAAATATTAAGTTTCACGAGTACGATATTAATTAAATTCATGTTCTATGCATACATATCTATTAGAAAAGCTGCTTAGACTGTGATGATAAAAAATAACCTATACGTTAAGCTTAACATTTCTGCTACAAATTCTGCCATAATATGAATACATTTAAAGCTGTTGAAATGCAAGTATTATGATATAATATTTGTATTTTAAGGACTGTTCAATTGTTTTAAATTCAAACCACTGTAAGGCACCTCTACAATAGTCGATCATCCGGATATAAAAATGCATGGCTAACTTCACACCGGTTTAACAAATTCGCCCCACTTAAATTTTATGTTTTATAAAGTCATAAATGAATTGTTACAATATAAATATATATTATTAAATGTATACCTCAACTAAAACGTAACAACAATTAAAACACCCAGAAGAGCAAATTTTATGCATGCAATAATGCATACATAGACACTTGATTTTACTCCGTAACTATAGAATCGACCAATGCGGATTAAACCGTTTGATAATGACCCTGTAGGTCGAAACAATAGTTGCGGAAAAAAAAAACAAGAGTGTAATAGGAGCAAAGTATTTAACTTTAAACATATTACTTTTTACATTAATCACTACTAATTTGTAGTAATTGTTCGAAAGTTTTAGTACTTAATACGTGAATTAAATATTTAATTATGGCTATAAAACAAGGAAATCTTTCATAACTTGTTTGTGGAGACTTTTAATTATTTGAATGAAAAATATTGTCCATCTTCAGTGTATGAAAATGGACAATAACTGAAGAGGGAAACAATAAAAAATGAAATAAACTACACGGTCTATCAAAAAAAAGAAAAAAAACATTGAGAAAAGCTTACATGGGAAAGAATTGAATATTGTTATGACGAAACCATATAACTTAAAAAATATATATTTAAATAATGAATCAATAATTAATAGAAAACAAAAATGTGGTGTTTATAAGATGAAATATGGGGATTGCCATGAAAATGAAATGTATATTGGACAATCCGGTCGAAGTTTTGGAAAACAAATCGAAGAACATAAAAAAATCTATAATGGATAACAAAAAAAAAAAACAACGGGGTTTGTGAGACATTGTATCGTATCGAATCAGTTTTTCAATCCGGTAGATTTTGAAATATTGCACGCGGGTTATAAAGGACATGAATTCAGTTTAAGGAAGGCCTGGAAATCAGTAGAGCAGTAAACCGGTGAAAATACCTAGCAAATGAGTTCTATGGCATCTGGAATTCACCAATTCTTAAATCCCTTATTACCTGGGCAATAATAAAAAATACTGTATATATATATATTTATGTAAAATTTTTTGTATACTGCTTGAGAATGATTAGAATCGAAACTAGTCGGAGGAAATAAATTAAGTAGTGAAACAAATGAAGTGTATTTTTCAACCTATTGATATCGTGATCATGTTTCAACAAGTGATTAATGAGATCCAAATAAAAGATGGAAACATACTTTCCGAAATATAGGTAGTTTAATAAAAAGAGTAGGCGAAAGGACAACAATTTTTATTTAAGGTTGCGGTTTAGTAGAAAGAGATAGCTATATAGTAAATGGAAATAATCGTTTGAAAAAGAGCCATTCTTTTGGATTTAATAATATGAAAATGTATTTACATTTTTTATCCACCAAATATAAAGTATCAGTATAAATAAAAAATTAATCGATAATTTTCGTGTATTACGTCAATTTACTAGTTCAAGTTAGAAAAGAAAATTGTAAGAATTAATGAAATTAATAGATCATGTCTGCTAAGTTATTTGAATGCAGAATTTAGTGAAATCCTTTAAACTTTCATTGCACAAGTTTTTATTAGCAAAAATATAATTTGAAATTTGTTATAAATTTGATCAATTTTCATTGTTTTTCATAATTGGTTTTCACACAAACTAAACATTAAAATAATTTTTAATTCATCTGATGACATTCCTGCTTATATTAAGATTGCTTTAATGTATAATACAATATTGTTCATTGATCACAACAGCAATCTAACTCGAATTTGTGATTGCCTATATTTATATAGCTATCTCTTTCATCTAAACTACACCCTTAAATAAAACAAGGAAATTATTAATGTTTTAATTGTTCAATCTTATCATAATATAATTTAGATTAAGTAACTTTAATAATAAATAAATTTATTTTTAGATTAATAACGCTTTCGATTCATTCGTTTTCAATATTTAGATTATTAAAATAGTTTTACTTTTTATAACATTTAATTAATAATTTATTGATAGTTAACTTTAAACAACAGTAAAAATTCTTCGTCGTAATTACATCAGATACGTACATATAAAAAAAACTAGGCCATTTCCCAATCTATAAAACTCATAAAACTATCGACACGAAAGCCTCGGCAGAACACAAAAATAACTCCCGAGGAAACGGGGTGTGATATTTAGGAGCCGCGATCTGCGCATTTCCCGTGACATTAACTAAATGCAACGCACACAAACAAACCCCTGCCATAAACCGACAATAGAGCCGACTCCATTAAGTTATTACAGCCGTTCGACAGTTGACCAGCCTTTTCTTAGCGCCGAGGTCAAGTTCTCGACCTCAGCAAGACGATAACGGCCGGTGATAAGACGACCGCGGACAGTGGTCCGCATTTCATTCCGCGATAGACAGCCGGCTGCACCGGACAGTTGGAGCGTCGCGACGCCCAAGAACAACAACAACAACAAGATGCTCCTCAAAAACAAACACGTCCTTCTGTGCACCGGATTTTCCGAGCTGGGGTTAGCTTATATTAAATTACTGCTGGAGAAGGGAGTCAAGGTAAATAAATATTTGCGCGTCTGTGTAAATAAGTTAGTGTAATGCGAGAGGTAGTTGGTAGGTGGTAGGTAAATTGAGACTTGAGTGGCTTGTTAAGGAGCATTAAATGCGGCTTTATGTCGACTGAGTTTCTGTCGCTGTGTGCGTGCGCGGTAATTAGTTCCGAAATTAGCTATTTATGCAACTGATCAATAACAACTGGATTTCAATTAATAATAGATTTTAGTTAATTAATTCTCTTCATATGTGTAATGGAATAATAAAATAGAACATTAAAGGGTACGCATGTTTAATTACATACATTCTAATAAATAACTCAAATATTTCCTTTCATGCGTTTTCCAAATATTTACAAATTAAATTTTAAAAAAAGAAATTGAAAAAAAAATAACAATAGAATAAAAGATTTCCTATAGTAAAAGATATAACTAAAAAAATCAATAAACAAATAAGATAAAATTGAAAACAAAATATCAATAAAAGAAAAGATTTGCTACCTCAAGAAACATTACTAAAAAATCTATATCTGTAGAATAAAACATATTCCCAGTAAAAAATATAAAAAAATAAATTAATAAAGAACTCCATTTATAATCTTCTTTATGTTAGTTGTTGGTTGTGGATACTTTAATTATTGAAATAAAAATGGTTGTCCTTTCTCCTACTACTACTAATAATAATAAGTAGGCGAAAGGACAACCATTTTTTTATTGAAATAACTGTATTTATGATGTTTCTCTTTTATTGCATTAATAATATATATCTTTATTGAGTTTTTTTTTTAGTTGACAATAATGAGAGTAATAAAAATATTTTAATAATGTAAAAGTTATTTGTCAATTGTCTTACTGCCCGTATTTTTATTTTTTTATTTTTTCACTGTCGTTTTGTGCAAATATTTTTCGTCGTTGATCGTCATTGTTAAACTCTTTTAAAATCGTCAATGTCAATTTAATTGTCTATGTCTTGGAAGGATGTAATGATTTGAAATATTGTTGTGGAGGGATTTATACGGATAGGCCTTGTATTTGGGGTACGTAGTAAACATAAGTTGTGTAGAAGGTCGCAAGTAGTTGGATTTAGAGCAAATTTTTGGGAGAGGGTCATGATAAGTCATGACAATAGGAAGGATTTTTGTTTGTTCATATAAGAATGTATTTGATGAGTTTTGGGGGTGTCTTATTTTTGTTAGTACTCTAAGGGCTTATCTTACCGTCACTTGCATATCTCAAAGGGTCCAGGCAGGATTATTATTATTTCGTAATTAGAATTTAAAGGATGTAATTTATTCACAAAAGGGGGTTTATAATCATATATCGAAAATGCAGTTTTTAAGAGAGATGTCGATGGTTTTTGGCAGAGATTTGCAATTTTTAATAATTAATAATTGTTTCATTATGGAGGAAGTAAGTAATGGAAGACGACGCAAGCGCCATCTTTTGCCTAATTTCATGTGGCATAAATGAATGGTGGTTGAGCACTGAAACAAAAACATTAACTATCAAGATGAAGGGCAGTGATTTATGATAGCAATTCATTCATATTTATGGTAATTATTTTAATTTTCACTATAACGTTCATTATCTGCAAAGCAATAAAATGTATTCAACTGTCTGTTAAGGTTTCTATTTATAAATATTATTGTTTCATTTCAGTTTTATTTTTTTAGTTAGAATTGAATCGATAGTAATAGTTATATTATATTCATTTCTTTACTTTTTCATTTTTAAATACTGTTTCGTAAACAGGAAATTACGTAATACATGAAAAAAGAAAATGAAAAGGCAGAAAAGACCTGGAATTCCAAATAGGAAAGTCAACATACGCAACCCGCCTGAGAGAGCAGCAAAACAAATGTGTGTTGTACTATTTGTATATTTCTAGCACAATCGAATCGATGTAATTTATCTACAAAAAAGTGTGTATTCTTTAATGCATTAGGAATAAATGGATATAATGGTAAAGTACAAAATACATCTAAGACCAGGTATTCAATTGTGGTTTATTTAAGCTTCAATTGTATACTCTTCATTTGTAGATTATATTCTATTGAAATAAAACTCATTGTTGTTGTTTCAGTTAAAAATGTTCCATTTGAAATAGAACCGAAACACTATTCCATCCTGTATTAAATTATTAAATATTCCACATAATAAATGAAAGAAGACGCAAGCGCCATCTTTCGCCTAATTTTATGTGGCATCGTCACTAGTTATCCATACGCTAGATGAAAGGTAGCTGAACACTTTATTAAATAATATTCCACATTTAATTATTTAAATAAAAATATATCTAGTGAAATAAAAAATAAGTAAGAGAAAGGACAAGTATTTTTATTTAAATAATTAAAGTCTCCACAACCAACATAAAGAAGATTAGAATATTCCACATGTTTATATATTTCTTCAGTAACATTGTCCAATCGAAGCAAAGCTTAAGTTAAAGCCACAATTAAATAATGGGGCCTAGATAAAATTTTTTGACTAATAAATTTATTAGACAATTTATTTTTTAAATATTTAATTTCATAAAAAATAATAGGTTTATGCAACCAACAGAATAACTAAAAGATTGATTATTCCGTTGGATAAATAAAGCTATTATTTAATAATATTGTCTTTAATTCTATAATTTTTTATTATTTTCTCACTTATCCCGTGAATGAAACATTTTTATGTAATAATTAGGATGTATTTTAGTTAAGACCCTTGGTTATTCGTTTCACTATTACTTTATTTAAGTTTCGACTTGTTCTGGTCATTATCAAGGATTAAATAAAAAGTACAAACATGCCGATATGTATTGAGTTTTACTGAAGTGTGGCCATTGGGCTTTACATGGTAAAAACTGCACCCCATGAAAGTTAACTTTTGTTGACGTCGAAATTCGAAACATGTTTTGTTTTTATTTTATCAATAAATAAACAAACACCTTTTCTTGGTTACTTCACATTGGCAAACTTTAAAATTTGACGTAAAATCATAAAAAAATGGAAGACGACGTAAGCGCAATCTTTGCCTATTTTTCATGTGGCATTGTCAACGAATCTTTGATTTTATGATTCATATCAGCAATACAAGATCCGTTTAACTGCCTTCATCAAGGCATTGCACATGGAACTCACTAGTCTGATGAGGTTCGAAAAAACGAAATGGCCACCAATACTTATCCATACCACAGACAAAATATGTTTGTCTGCATATACAGGGAGTTTTTTTTTATCAGTATACATTTCCTCTATGTATACCTGCAAAATACACGAGTCAAATGCATTAATGTATGTGTGTTTAGTTGTCTATAACACACAACTGAACATACATATGCCAAATAGTCAACTAAACATACACACATTAATCGGTTAAATGCATTTGACTCGCGTTTTTTGCAGGTACACACTTTCCCTAATGTATACTAATAAAAAAACCTCTCTGTATATATAGATTATTAAAAATCAACCAATAAAACAATTAAAACAGATTGGATTGAATAACTTTAAATACTCGACTAGTTTCGGGTTATTAGCCCATTTACAAGATTTTTTTTTTTTTTTTCTTCTTGAAAATGGGTTGATTTTTAATAATCTATTCATATTTATTTTGCATTTTTCTAATTTATCCTGACATTAGATCTTATGAATCTTATGGATAATAAATAAATAAATAAATAAAATAAATATTAATTCTATCTATGAACATTATAATTATAACAGCATATTCTTCAATCAGGATTGTTTAATAATAATAACATTAAACAATCATTTTTAATTAATTAACTTAACTTAATGATGAATTTTTATTAAAGAAAAAAATCTGTTTAGAATAAACTGCGTGATTTGTTTAAAAAAATCCTACAATTTTAATCGAATACAAATTATTCGAAATAGATTTTATTAAAACCGGCGTGTTCATACTTTCATTAAAATTTAATAAAATTTCGCAATTTTATTCCTCAAACAGATTTAATTATTTTACGCATGCACCGTTTAGAGCGTAAATTTTTAAATAATTAAAATGGAAATGAATTTGTTTAAAACAATCACTCACGGATTTAAATGGAGTGTTTAATTAAAACTTTTTTCTCGTTTCCGTGAAACTTTACAGCGAGCCGAGTGAAAATTAAAAGTTTGACAAAAACAGTTTTTAATTATTAATTGGTAAGATCGTATAGAGTAAAATTGTATAAAATTATATATTTTCTTTTGTACCATAAAATTTTATGCATTTTTACTCGATCCAATATTACCAATTAATCATATGATTATATGAAGAAAAGTGTCTTCATATATTTAGTTATTATTATTATGTAAATCGGCGCCACGAAATTAATTCGTTTGTTTTATTTATTTACCCGTTTATAATAGTAATTAATTGGATCAATAATATACGCAGTGATTTTTAGATTTAAATATATTTAAATAAATGTATATTTTATGTAGAAGCCTGGTCGTTAACCGATTGCTGTTTTATTTCATTTCAAAATCCATTCATTTGGAATGTTATATATTATTATTTCTATGACTACATTCTCATTATGGACTTAGTGAAACATGATGTATGTAACGTTTCACAGTTAACCAAGTATTTTTATACATATTCAGTTAATATTATTGTATAAATATTTTCTCAAAATAGTAATAAAAATGTTTAATAATAATGTTTATTTTTATAAATCAATTTAGTATATCAAGAAGTAACGATTACTTAAATTACAAGTGTTTCTTTTACATTTCAACACAATGATATATATCCTCAATCATAAGACAAATCACAGATTTTCATCAACTCTACTTTCATCTTGTAATTTCTTTAATATGTGTTGTTAAAATGTTGATTTTTAATATATTATTACGTCAATTTCTTGGACAGCTAAGATGGCAAATACAGTAATAATTGTGTAACTATGTTATCATCTACATTGTATTATTTTTCGTATATTTAATATTATCCTGTAAGAAGTGTTTTTAACTGTTGAATAATAAAGTGCTATTATTATTAAAATTATATACTTTAATTAAACACTCAATGAGTATATCATTATATTGAGATGCAAAAGAATAAATTGTAATTTAAATA
Source organism: Philonthus spinipes (assembly GCA_963082785.1). Lineage (NCBI taxonomy): Eukaryota > Metazoa > Arthropoda > Insecta > Coleoptera > Staphylinidae > Philonthus > Philonthus spinipes. Next base: position 22,105,953 of record OY720303.1, read on the forward strand.
ATTGTTACTTCTTAACAATTCAAGAGTATTGTCATAGAAACGTAAGTCGTTAATCGTTAATTCGCTACAAAAAATATTTTAATAAAATTGAAGGGCAAAAAGATCACTGCTTTATAGCCCAGAAAAATTAACACCTACGTATATTGTAAATATTTATGCTATGCTGTTTATTATTATTTATATAGACTGAATAGATATGTATGTATATATAAAAATATTAATAATTATATTTAAAAGAAGAATTAATTTTATTTAGCTTATTTGTTATGTACCAATAGTAACTTATTTAATATTAAATATTATACGAGGTCAATATTTTTTATTTTAATGAAAACACTTTTTTTTAACTTAGTTTGTATAACTTAAATTTATTTAGTGACTATAGTTTCGACGTCATTAACGCGTCATTCTCAAATTAACTAACTGTTACAGAGAAACTAACTAACTATTATAGAAAAAACAAAATTTATAAATGTGTTTTCATTAAAATAATATCGATGTATACCAAAGTAGAAGCCTTAACAATAGGAAAATTTTATTTATTTATTTATTTATTGTATAATCAAACTAACAATTTTAGGAGAAAAGAGATAGAAATGTTGTGGATTGAAACTCTCAATATAAATAAATTTTTGAAATAGACAGATGTAGACGCATTAAAAATTTCTGATGCAAACTATTGTTGGGGTTGATTTTTTCATGTAATAATATTTTAGCGTTACAAAAATTGTCAAAAAGTGCTACTCTATGAGGAACAGTTGTATGCTAAAGTTCATCCTTCTAAATTGTTCTATAGTAGATATATTAGATTATTGTATATAAAAACATTTTTTCCTTAATTTAAGAGGGCTGTAATTTGAAGAAGAAGGTGTTTTGAAGAAAAAATATATGAAAGACCCGCCTCTCCTTTTTTTTTTTTTCTGAAAAATCACTCTTTCAAAAACTTTCGCATGAATTTAGAAACACCCTGTTTATGAATTATATTAAAGAACAAATACACAAAAACTTTACAATAAACATTAAGTACATATATCTATATATATCTATATATATCTATATATATATATATAATGACCATTTATTTGTTATATTTAATATTTAAATTTTAATTCTTATAATAAAAATTTTGCACATTCGTTCTTTAATCTAATTTATATATAATCTTTAATAATTAATAAGTTTCTATTAATACATAACAAAATTAGCTAAATAAAATTGAAGCTAAACTCTTACAAAACAAATAACTACATGAATATAAAGCCAAGTGAAGATAATAATAATAATAGATTTTATTCCCAGCAGAAATCTACATTTTTCTATTACAGAGAAAAATATACAAAATCAGCTATCTAATAATAAAACTAAACTGAAACTAAAATACAAATTAGATGAACAGAACAGATAAATGCTGAATTTACTTTTTATGAATATAAAGATATATATATATATATATATATATATATCGATCACCTCTATAACATAGATACAATTCCGCATTATTGTATTAATTGGGGAGAAATACACGTTTGTCTGGCTACGATGGCATAAAAATGACATATTAATTCTTGAACAGTATCTAAGCGTAAAAAAAATTCTACTAAGTAAATCAGCGTCGTTCATTTAATTTACATTATATGTGGTGACATATATATGTTAGAACATATTTAAGAATTATATGATTTTTGTTTAATTAAATCATATTTAATATTAGATTAATCATTAGTTTGTTTTAATATTTCAAACAACTCTAACAACGAATAAACACATATGCTTGTATTGTTTTATACACCGACCACAAATGTTATGTTACATATGCAAAACTTGTTGCGCACACAATTTCATTGTTTGTAACATTTGTAACACAAACAGGTCTTCAGCAGTAACTTTTTTTGTCAAGCAATTAAATTAAAAGTATATTAATTTTTATAGTAGCTTCCGTTTGTTATTTAATAATTAATTATTGAGTTCGACGGGAGTGAATTAAACACACTCGAGCAAATCCAGATTACAACTCAAACAGGATTAAAGCCAATGTCGTCGACCAACCTTTAAGGCTTCCACGCGAATCCCGCACGTAAACAAACAGCTAACTCGATTAACCCTTAAAGTGGGGCTGATTTTTTTGCTACTCATGTTCTCTTTCACTTTCAGTCGGTGACGGTGGCCAACGAGGACGTCGAAAGTTGGGAGGAAGTCAAGACCGCACTGGACGACCAAAGGGTCACGCACATGAAGGCTGACGTAGGAAAGATCACTGACCTAGAAGGTACAGTTTAATCATATATACAAACATCTTTATTCAGACAGCAGAATTACAATTCTTTGCAAATATTTATATTTACAATACATATTGATGGGTTAGTAGTCTGTCATGGACTATCGACCGGAGATCTTTCTGCCCTGTCATGAATTTATGAAATTTCTGAATTTAAAATTAGTTAGTAGTACATATAATTTTATTGCATTTTACATGTATGTCTTATATTTGTAAAAATGGTATATTCCGTTAAATAAATAAATAAATTTGTAAATAAGAAGTTTGCTAGCTAGTTGAACTGTCATGTAAATGAGTGATGAATTGATGAAATGTAACAGAAAGGTGTTTATGCTTGGGATAATCTAATCATATATATAACTATATTTAGCTAAATATTAAACAAAAATGTCATAAGTGATAATAAATAATTATATTTAACTTTATGATTCAAAGTTCCTTATTTAAAATATATACAAAGTAAAGCCGTTTTAATAAAATAAAACATAATAATGCCTTTGAAAATAGAATAGAATTTAGTGGTGTAATTAGGGAGCGTTTAAACAAGTCAATAATAAATACTAATAAAGAATATTTCTTAATAAAATTAATGTGACAATGTCTCATTTGATGTTGCAACTATAACTTATTGTAAATAACATTACTTTCAATTAAAATAAAATAAAGATGATTCACATATTGTTTCGATAGATGTTTGTCAAAAACTTACAGTGTAAGTATTTTTTTTTTTTTAAGTTGAAAAAAGTGATTGATGCAATTTTACTGATCTTTGCTCGGAATTTTCGTTGTTTAATTTGGTTGTAGTTAAAAGTAGAGATGGGCAAAGTCGGTCTTTTTTGTTCCTGTAAAATTAAGTATACGACATTTTTTAATACAACATATTACTAAAAGTAACTGTTTCATATTTATTGAAAAACACCAATTGTTATTTATTAACTTTATTTATTTAAAATTGCTCAAAAAGATTACTCGATTACTAATATTGCTCGATTTTGCCCAACACTAGTTAAAAGTATTATTTTTATTTAATTTATTTAAATAATTTTGAACAAGTGAATGGATACTCTTTTCTATTGACACGAATATTATTTTGTGTTAATATTGCAATAAATATTTTGCTCAGATTTAATTTTAATATTATATTGTATTATATTTCAAATTATATTAAACATCAGAAATAACATTACTTACTTTTGTAAATAAATTAAACGAATTTCTAAAAAAGTATTTTAATTAATTAAATCACATTAATTAATCCCCTAAAGAATTTCTAGTGTGTTATCTCCAATTCACGAATATCCGCATCAAGAATCACCCTTCTATTGCAACCCCCCTCGTTATATTTCGATTCAATTCCACAATAACAGCCCTAACCCAATTAAATTCCAAGAGCTTTTATTTACGCGATCCGTCCGAAGATACAGACAGCGGCGCGTAAAGATTGATAATTTATTTTCTGTTTGTCGCCGCGAGTTCGTTGAACGAAAGCCCCGATAAATCCGGTGATAACTGGGTTACAGAATGTCACATTACTTTGATTTTAATTACACTGGAATTATCTAACTGCACGCACACGGCGAACGTTTTTATCCGGTGTGTATAATTAAGCCAATGAGGAAATTGTGCGAGCGGATTATATGAATCTGTGATTTAGAACAAATTCTCCGGCAAACGTGAAAATTGAAAGTAGTTTACCGGGACCGTAATTTGTTAAGTGGGGTATTTTAGTTTCTCTTTAAAAAAATCGTTTATAAAATTGTTAGAACTGTTATTCTGTGTTGTATTTGTGATACAAATAAATCGGTTTGCTGAAATCATTCACTCCGTTTACAATAGTTTGTTTAAATAAGCTTCAAAACAGTATAAATTGAAGCTTATTTAAACAAAGTATGGATTGTTTTTAAATTAAATATTAACTAATAGCTTCGCCATTTAATTTAGAATCAAAATAGTATTTAACGCTCTTTCATGAATTCATCAATCAAATTCATTGCATTTATTACAGTTAAGTACAGTCGATGCAACACAAATGTGAACGACGAAATTGAATGCTGTAATTTACACTTTACTGTAGGTAATAAATAATAACAATATGCTCTGAATATTTCCCCCTCTCTTTGTAATACCACTCACCAAAGCCAGGATTACAGGAATGCATTTCAGTAACAAATACCGTGACAATTAAAGTGCGTTCACATTTGGGTTGCGTCGAATGTATATATCTGACAGGGACTTTTGAGATTCCCATATATTTTGACAAGGATAAAAATACAAAATTCAGCCAATTAACAGATCATTACAATATATTTTTATTTGTATATTGATTTAGACACTTTACGTAAACTCAAAAACCTCACATTAGAGGCAGCTTGCAGGTTAACGTTATGTGTAGTTCCGCAACCAAGTTATTAAAAGTGATATAACTCGTTTGTATTAACAATGTGTTACAACACATAATATCAGCCACCATTTATCTAGAGTATGGATAATTAGTGATGGCCATTTCGGTTTTTCGAACCTCATCAGATTAGTGTGTTCCACTGCCTTGATGAAGGCAGCTGAACGGATTTTGATCATTTCCTGTTCTCATAAACAGGACAAGTTCTCGCCTTCCTTTAGTGGACGAAACAACGATTCTCGGTCGTCTGCCTTGTAGAGCCAAATTGTTGACGATGTCACATGAAATTAGGCCAAAGATGGCGCTTGCATTATCTTTTATTTATTATGATACATAACATCATCTTGAAATTGTGTATTATCTTGGCTGTGGAGCTTTATGACTTTATGTTATATGGAGATATTGTGTTTGTCAATTAAAATTATTACTTTGTAGCTTCGTCGGGTGAATTCTTCAAAAGCTACAGCGTAGTGAAAGTAAATACAAAATACTTAAAAATCAAAAATATTTTATTTATACGTTTAGTTAAGTATAGTAGCAATAATTTTCGAAGGTTTATCAAAAATCTTAATATTTTTACTGTATTTCATATAATATACACTTTATTATTTATGTGGAATCCTTAAAAAATCACATATATATATATATACATAAATACTACTTCTATTAAATTAATTAAATTACATCATAATATTAATATCATTATATTTTTTTTACAAATTGTCAAACCTTATAAAATAGCAATCTACCGCCCATCTTTTCCGTCTTAACAAATTATTAATTAACATAATTGTGAAAGAAAGTAATTTTGTTAGTTACCATATCACTCTATTGGTTAAATACTATTTTTGGAATCATCTAAACAATAACAAGAAAATTTACTCACACCGAACATTTTTTCTAACGAATCAATTTTTGTTGATTATTTTCAGTCGTCTACAAGAAGACATTGGAAATCAATAAGAGGATCGACTTGGTGGTGAACAGCAAAGAGGTCACGGCGGACTCTGCCTGGGAAACCAAAATTACCGCGCACATTGTAAGTGAGGCAATCCGAGCCGGAATTAATTAACCGCAATTAATCAAAACCCATTGTTCAGACGAGTAAACGTTGCGGGCGGCGATTTTCTAAATAAACACCCGGAGGCCGACCCAATTTTTCTTCCAGGTGGACCGGTCGATATTCGCACCCTTAATATCTTCAGGGTGAAACGAGATCGATTCACATACATACACTCGCTCGCATCAAATTTAAATATTCAGCTCTACCCAAGGGTTGGAAATGTGGATGTGTTTTGTGTATTGATCTAGTTGCACTGTGCTGAGTTTATTTTTCACAAAAGGAAATAAAATGTGGAATACAAATGAAAATATAATGGAAGAGGCGAGTGAATGTAATTTCCTACGTGAGTGGGAGCTAACGGTTTTGAACCTTTATGAAAAATAAATTATTGGAAAGGGTTAAATTCGCAATAAGCTCAACATACATTTTGCTAATTCTAAGAAGCTTCTAAAATAATTAATTAATGCAATTTTCAAAATCTTAGCTTAATAGCTCTTACGCATAATCAAAGATATATCATATTTTAAATAAAACTAAACAGTTTAATTATTAGACTTTTTTAAAGTTTAAATAATTAAAAAAAAAAACTAAACAGCTTAGTCTCTAATTTATGGCTACGCCCATCTGTAGATTCATCTACAATATTTAAAACTTGTTTTTATGATTTATTTTTTAGAGTGTAGTGTTTATACATTTGCGTTTAATTTTATAACATGAAAATAAGTTTTAGATTGTTGAGGCTTTTCATTGATGAAACTCTATAATAAATTATTTTATCAATAAAACAACAGTTAATCATAATAAATTAAAGACAACGCAAGCGCCATCTTTTGCCCAATTTCATGTCGGATCATCAACGATTCGCTAGATAAATGGTGGCTCAACATTTTATTAAATATGTAATTATTTGTTTTCTCCAACAACTTCTGAATTACAAACGTTTCATAATAAATTAAAGATGATGCAAGCGCCACCTTTTGCCTAATTTCAAGTGGCATCGTCAACGATTTGGGTCTACAAGGTAGACGACCGAGAATCATTGTTTCGTCCACTTAATGAAGGCGAACTTGTCCTGTTTATGAAAATAACAACATTAAATGTGAAAACAACAGTTGCTTAAGTTTCCCAAAATTTATTGTAGAAATACTACAATTGTTTTACCAATAAAATTGTATCATCAGGCAGATGATACCATTGTAGAGCAGAGTCTCTATAATAAATTTTGAGAAACTTAAACAACTGTTGTTTTATTTATAAAATAACGTGTCCGCTTGATATTGTATAGAAATAATTCAATAATTTTTATTAAAGTGTTTCTATATTTTTAATTTACTTCTACATTTATTATACAAAAAAATAATTATAACACATTTCCTTTTCTATTAAATCCAATTCAATTTGTCGCGATTATTATTCACAACGCAGTTATTAGTATTTTCGCCTTATTCCCCGCGTCTTTTCTTCCGTACCCTTAATCGTTCCGCTTTGCCCATTCGTCGGTGTTCTTTATCGTTATTTAGTCTCATTTATTTTTATGAGGGGCGGTTTGTCGGGCAAACAAGGTTCTCTTAATACTTTCCGAGGGTCATAAATATGACCGTAATGGAGTCAGGTTTAATTGCGCGGATTTATGAACGGCCCGGGATGATTTTCGTCCGGCGAAAAATTTCTTTGTCGGGGAATATTAAATGATGTATGAATTCATCGATACGCTTCCGTTTTCATATTTTTTTTTGTGATGAAGTATACATATTGGTTGTATTTATAGAAACGAATATGCGAAACGGTTCGAGCTAGTGACTGTGCAAAAATGAATTGATTCTTCGTGATGTTAATATTGTATGAAATATGGAATATTTATGAGTTTCATGTTTAATACAGGATCAATTTTATGAAGAAACAATATGTTTTTGTATTTCATAAATATTTAACTACGGCCGATTTTATACTGAAACACATTTCAATAAAAAAATGTATCAAAACAATTATATATAAAAAATACAGGGGCAGATAGACCTCAGGTCGATAGTCCAGGACAAACTAACACCTTCATACAAACTTATAATTGTATTATATAACGGTATATTATATAAAGTTATTGTCTGAATAAAGATGTATATATATATACATATATATACAGAGAGGTTTTTTTAACAGTATACATATCCCCTATGTATACATGTAAAATACCCAAGTCAAACGCATTGATGTATGTGTTGCCTATAATACGCAACCCGAACAATCGATTCCTTCAACTAGGATAATTAAAAAAAAAAAAAAAAACAATTTAACAATTTTCTATTTTGTTTATGACAATGTCGAAATGCACAATGTGGAAGAATTTTCACGATCGTTTGAGTTAATATCTTGCAGTTTCTGGTGGTCATTTATAGCATTTATTCTAATTATTTATTTCAAGTTTATTGTTCTTCACTGTTACTTTTCTTTCAAATTGTCTTAATAAAATCTCTTGATATTTTTTACCTGTAATTTCTCCATAATAATAAGTGACGTATTTTTGATAAAAAAAGAAATTGCTTGTGACGGTAACGAATGCAGCGTTAGTCATGATTTATTTCGTTGCGTTTTCCAATGAAAATGTTTTAGTTTAATTATTTTTAGAATTATCCTAACCGAGGTATTCGGCCACTTTGGATTCACTGAAATGTCTTATCCTCCTCTAGTACTGTTGGAATTTTAATACACGCTTTAAATTCGATTTTTTCTTCATTTGTACACATTTTCGATCAAATATTTCACACATTTTGAAGTTTAGCGTTTGACGTTTAGTTGTGTGTTATAGGCAACACACATTATTCGGCTCAATGCGTTTGACTTGGTTTTTTTGCAGGTATACAGTTCGCCTAATGTATACTGATTAAAAAACCTCTCTGTATATATATTTATAATATTTTACATTTATGGTGGAGACGCTACTTATGTCTGAAAAGTTATGGCTAACTTCCAGTGGTTTTAAATTTAAAATATAATGCAGTGCCTACTAAATATACAGGCCGGAATATCGGAGTGGGGAGGACTCTGAGATTCATACGTATACCTGGACTTGGTGCCATTAAATATGAAGACTTACGGTCATTAATTGAAATTATTTTATTTAGATGGAAATAAAATTCGAAATTAAATAAATAAATATTTATTTGCTGAGACAGCCAAAGCCCTACTGAAGGCCGTTCGAGCCTACAGCCACGGCTCACAGACTATTTGGGAATGTCGACAATTCCTTCCAAAACTAGCAAAGAACAACTCACTGATCCTCGTGTGGGTTCCAAGGCAAGGAAGTATCGTTGGCAACGAAGTGGCAGATGAACTCACCAAAAGAGGTGCAGATGCCTTTCCCAAATCCGTTTTGCGGACTCACAGAAGAGAGGTGGTGCAAAAATGGGAAGAGGACAGAAGACGTAAATTCTGGAACAACATCTACGTCAATCAAAACGGCTGATCGGGCTAGATCACAGCCATAAGGTGCTCGAACTCACAAGGAACAAGCTGAGAACATTTAAGGGACTCATGACAGGACACAGTGCCCTCCGGTACCACTTCTGGAAAATGTAAAAGAGGAAAGTAGAAACTGTAGGCTATGTGACTTGGCAAATGAAACGCATATACTCTGAGTTTGTGACGCGATTGTCCACAAGCATCTTTCACAGTTCGACAGGGACCGATTGCCCCACGAATGGTGGGCAATATCACCCTCAAGAAAGTCACCAAGTTCATAAAAGACGTGCTTGGAAGTGATTTGGTGAGGGCAGAATAATAGATCTTATACGTGACAGTTCAAGAGAGGCTAACATACCTCACAATGGCCCTATAACATATAGATAAATAAATGACGAGCGATGTTTCCATCACAAAGGTTCGTAGGCGAATGATTTCTAGCACGTGGGCATCGACTAGGCTACAAGATGTCGATTTCCATACTCCGACATTCCGGCCTGTACATTTAGTATGCACTGTTTAATCTCATAAGTGAATTAAATAATTAGAAAGGTATATTTTATGCAATAATAATAATAATTTGTTACCATTTTTTTAATCATCATGCATCGTTATTGATTAGAATGTCACAAACAATCGATTACATAATCACCCCCTTGGAAATACCTGGTATACGGAAACGCTTAGCGTGTTATTAAAAAGAGATTTATTGAGGTTTTGTGCTACATTAAGCCTTCAAATTGTTTATCAGGGCAAAGCTGACTAGCATAAAGAGTATTTAGTTTGCATTATTGTTTTTTTTGGTGTGTGTTTGATTTAATATATATTTTACGACCTTTTTTTTGTAAATTATAACATACATCAGTATATTGCATTTGTTCCATATTTTATTTTACCCATTGAGTATAAGTATACTAAACTGCTTGATGAAAAGTATAGTCAAGAATATTAGTCATATTTCTATATAATTTTAAACAATATTTCAGAAAATGTAACTTTTACACATACACTATAATCTTTATTTCTGAATTTACAGAATATTTTAATAAATGAAACACTTGTTTTACTGTGTTTGTATAACTCGGATTGTTTTATTTGTTGACTATAGTATCGACAACCTTAACGTGTCATTATCAAAAAAAAGAAACTTTTGTTTTGATAAAATGCTCGATCGAAACTATAATCATCAATAAAATAATCCGAGTTATGTAAACAAAGTAAAAAAAGTGTTTAATTTATTAAAATTAAATTACAATGTGTAACAAAGTAGAAGCCTCTACAATTCATAGAAATATATTCACATATGGCAGAAAGACGGAAGTCTTAAAAAAAAAAAAAATAAGTGAATTTACCAACTATTCTTATTTGCCTAACTATTCTAAAATATTTTCACAGCATTTCAATAAATGATAATTAAAAAAGTTATCCAACTCAATGGCCGAAAATAAGCCTGAACGAGATAGTTTACCATTTTTGAAAATTGATTGAATACACTGAAATAGTGCGTCGCAAAATATGTATCAATAATTTATATGTAGAAAGTACAGATAAAAATTAATTAAGACGCTATACGACGTTGGGTAAAAAGCAGTTTTGTCTGAAAATATTGGAAACGAAATGCCTCAAAAGATGGGGCTTCCAGAAAGGCAAACGCCGATTTTTTTTAGAGTGGAGAAATGTGAAAATCTACATGTGTGTCAGATTTGTTCACCCTCTAACCCAATCCCAGCAGTCCTGGTTTTATTTTACATAAAATGCTGAAGTTCATTGAAGTTTTGATTTTACATTTTGACTTTGTTAAATAAAATTGTTTTTAAGAGTAATATATTCCTTGCTTCACTTCTTCATTAAAAAATCAGATTTGACCAATTTTTCAACATTACCAAATTATGCCGTTAAAGGAAAAGTAACTAGTTTTCAACTACCAATAATCGCACCTCGGAAAAACCTCATCGGTATCGCCTTCATACCTCTCTCTTGATTTTATTGGCAATAATTCATAGGTAGATGCTTTAGCAGATTTTCTAATTTCGTGTGGATTCATTTCGACCACACTTTCACTATTGATTTCCATTTTTTGGAATAAATAAACTAAAACACGCAATATTGTTATATGATAAGCACTGACAAAATTAAATACAAAGTTGATATTATTCTCAAGGCTCCCTGCCTAGATACCTAAAATCGTCCCGAAGTAAAGAAATCATCTCGAAAATGAAAAACAAAATCATCCCAGAAATCCTACTTTTGGTGCGACTTTTTTAAACCGAAAGTTTCATTTACGCCTGGGGCGGCTGCAGAAAAAATACCATTCAAGAAAAATGTATGAGTTGAGAAATGATTACAGTTTTAGATTGTAATTCAAGAAAAATGTGTGTGCTGGTCAAAAGATATCTGTGAATATATATTTTATTTTATTGCGCTCAGTTTTAATTAAAAAAAAAACTTTTCAGTAATTTCAAACTTTTCTGAGAAAAATGAATACAATAACTTTTCTCAGAAAAGTTTGAAATTACTAAAAAGTTTCAATTTAAAATAATAATAATTCTTTCTTTTATAAATAATTCAAAAATATATTATATGTATGCACATCTCATTCAGGCCATACAATTCAATACAATATAATATAAATATTTAGAACACATGCAGGTGTTAGTCTGTGTGGAAAACTAAACTATTTAAGTAATATATATATTAAGCAGTACTGAAAAGTAAACACAATTGTTGGTATGTATTCTTTTAGAAGATTAAAAAGTTTCCTGTATTTAATCGCATGGTTCGTAAATTTCCAATATCATGGTACATTTAGTGATACGCCAGAGAATAGAGTTTATGTGGAAAGTAAATAGCTGAAACTAAAACGCAGTTGTTAAATTTTTACAACGTCGATGATTATTCGGCGGAGAATGTGCACTGTGTTTATTACGAGTTAAAGTTATTTAAAGTGATGTATGGTCGAATAATTTATAATATGATTTGTATTATATACGAATATAGCTCCTGTTTTATTTGATTTTTTAATATCTTACATTTATATTTTCTTCTCAGTGAATATTGCCATTTGTTCTTTCCGTGATAATATAATTTGTCACTAGATTCATTAGATTAAGATATGCTGATAATCTATTTTTTGTTATGTCTTAACCTAATAAATCTGGTGATAATTTTGAGGGAAGATATTTCGACAACTTCGAGGTGGTACAGTTTATGTTTTTCTTACAATGATTCAGAATAAATTATTTCTTAAGATGAAAGCATTGTATATGAATAAGACAAATAAAAAAGACGAATAATTTCTACAACATTCTCATCAATCAACGTGATTGAATAAATAAATTTTAACTTTTGAATTAAACATGTGAATTTTGAAATATTAAAAGGTTATATTGTAGGGAGTGTTTTGCTATTGAAATAAAATTTTACGAAAAGATATTATTTACGATCCAGAATGAAAAATTCATTGAATTATTTCGCTCCGTTTTATTTCCAGAACTCATTGATATGCAACACACTTTTAGCGATAAAACACTTGGGGGAAATGAACGGCGGCAAGGGAGGCATCGTCCTAAACTCCGTCACGGTCCTCCGCGAGCCGGCCCTCGAAGACGACTCGCCCGCACTAGGAATAACCACCCTCCTAAATGATTTAGACCAATCATTCAGCGACCCTTACTACAAATCCAGCACCGGCCTCAGAATCCTCACGATGTCCGCCCGCCTGGAAACCCCCCTGGGAACGACCCCGTCTAGGTAATAACTCACCTCGTTTTTTTTTCCTTCTGTGCGCTTTTTTCACGAGTAAACTTGAATTATTGTTCCGACAGCCTGGATCCAGTGCAGGAGTGCTTCCTGAAAGTCCTCGAGGAGAAGAAGAGCTCTCTCGAAACGGGCAAGGTCGTCGAGGAGTTTGAGATTTCCGTGCGGGATTAACGGAATCACCATAAAAATCGTTAAATATTAAAGAGTCAATTGCGGTCCATTAATCAAGAACGCGGGGCTGGGGATGTGATTAATGGAGGATGCATTCGGGACGAATATGAAAGGACGCCGAAAAAGTGGGGTAATTAATTACGTTCGGATTCCTTTTCAACCGGCGGGGATGTGTGCGTGGGGGTTGTTTTGTAATTTTTAAATTCGGGGAAAATAAACGTGAATAGAGCAAACAGCAAGTATTATGTGATGTGTGTGCGCCAGCTTGCTCGGATAATCAATGTAAATCAATCATAATCTTTCCTTTATTAGCACAAAAAAGTACTTTTTAATGTTGGTTGAATGCTAATGAAGATATTTATCGTATTTGATTATGTCATTAACGTTTTGATTTATTATTCAATCCTAATATTTATTTATTTTGACACAATAATCCAATAATAATAAATTATATTGAAAATAAAGAAATGTAATCTGCTTTATATATTTAAATATTTTCTTTATAACTGATAATATAATAATACTTAGAAATAAGGATTTTCAAAATATAAAATCACAATAAACTTAAACAAAGAAAATCGCGGAAATCTTCAACAAAATTTAGATCATTTCCTTCTTCTAACTGTAAAAATTACTTACACCGTAAGTTTTCGACATTTTATTGACCATTGATTTTTTTGTTTAATTTTATTGTAATTTAAATAATAATAATAAAACCTGCACAAGTATGAATTAACTCTATTTAAATTTATAATAATAAAATCCTCTGAATATTTTACGAGCATGAATAGAGAAATAAACGTCCATTAGGGACTAATAATTTACGCTTGATAAATTGATTATATCCCATATATTACTTGTATTGGTACAATTATCATTAACTAAATTCATGTTAGAAAATAGCCAGAAAAGTGTTGATAATCTTCAGATGGTGTTGAGTCATTTTGGTTGAATAATCTATTTAAAAATATATCGGATTCCTCTCGCAACTCTCTTTTCGGTAAATTTTATACTCTAATATGTTATGCATTCCTTTAAAAATGGCTAAATCCTAAAATTGTAAGCTGTTCTTGAGTTAATTTTTTGCGATGTTGTGTTCAGCATGAAAACAGTTTGTGTGTCATCCACTGGCTCGATTCATATTATTAGTATAAAAATTATAACCAACTGTTTTTAGAGGCAGATAATTACAATTTTATGAGTTAGTGCAAAACTCGTGTTTGAAATGCATGGAAAACCCAATTGAACATCAACGCAATTTTATGGCATATGTTTTCCCGGCTGATAATCCCTCATTTCCATTTATTACATAAAAAGAAAGGATTTATAAAAATACTAATATTAGGGCAGAAATACCTCCGGTCGATAGCCCATGACACAATACTAACCCAACAATACGTATTGTAAATATAAATAATTGTAATTCTACTGTCTGAATAAAGATGCTTGTACACTAATATTTTATTGTAAAAATAAATTATTACAATAAATAATAATGTAATATAAAAAATACCAGAGAGGAGAAAATGTACGCTTTCCTCTACGTAAATAATATTCTTTTTTAACAAGAATTAATGGTTTCTCTCTAGTGCCTTAATACCATTTGCCTTATTAAAAAAATAATTATAATTGTATAATTGTAATATATAATTAAAATAATATAAAAACATATTTTTATTCTTCTTAAATATATGTATGTATAATTTTGAAAATTACACAAAGTATATTTATTAACATTTAATATAATTTAAGTTTATTTTTTTTTAATTATCATCGTGATTCTTGGAATATTTTAACAAGTAGCATAAATAAATTGATAAAAAAGACAGCAAAAATAGCATTTACGTAATTGATTGAATTGGCTTTAATTGAAATATTTTCAAGGATATACCACTTCTTATTATATCATACAAATACTTAATTAATCCCGAAAACAATTTTTTTAATGCATGAATTATTTATTTAAACCAATATTAAATTCTAAATTATTGAATTGATTTAAAATGCGTTTTAAATAAATAATCATTATTTGTTTTAAGAATATTAATTATATATTTTATTAGTGGGATTTTTATGTATTAAGGCTAAAACATTAAAAAAATCTTAAAGTGTCAAATAACTATATAAACTAAATAAAATATTTCCTTTCTCTAAAAAGGAAATATTTTAAAATAATTTCACATTATATAAAATGTAAATAATAAATACTTGAAAGTTTTCCTAATTAAAAGTAAATCTTCATACGAATCCTTATTTTATCTATTGTTTTAATAATTTAGACAGAATTTCAACTAAAATGTGAATCCCAATTTTTTTAATAATCTAAACAGAATTCCTTCATAAGTTCATGTGATTCAATGAATTCATGAAGGAATTCTGTGTAGGATAAAAGGTGAATAAATTAAAATTATTCATTTGTTTCACAAATAATTATATATTATTTCAACTTATTTTGCCCTTTACAGCATTATACAAAGTCACTCTTGATAATGCTGTGAAAGGCGAAACTAGTTGAGCCAATTCATAATTATATGTGGTTGGTTTGATATTAATTTTACTTTATGTACTTTTTAATATTCAAAATATTTCACCAAGTAATAAGTGAGAAAGTTATTCAAGAAATACCCTTTGTCTATTCCAAGGTCTTCGACTTTCTTTCAAACACCCCGAATATTTTATTCTTAATTAAATTACCGATAGTTTAAGCCGGCTTCCATCAAACCGCACAGGCTGGCGCCAATTTTCTCGGGTCGCGTCCCCCGGATGACTACAAAGTGGGTTTATTAGCCCTCCAAGATGATTTACATCCGGCGATAGGGATGCAAATGGACCTTGAACTCCGGAAGGGGAAACTCGGGAAACTGTAAAACTACGACCGTGACCAGCGCTCCCCGCGACGACTCAGGGAAAACGAGGAAAGGAATCATATGGGAGGTATAAAGTGTCAGTATTTGAATAAGTTGGAGACAATTTGTCGCAGTTCGCGCTGGAGATAAAGTCGGTCGAGTACTTGAGAAAATATAGAGGTATTTGATTTCTTAACAATGAATGGGAATTATTCTGTTTGAGTTCCGGGAATATTGTATGCAGAGTTTTGGCAATTGAAGTGGATGAATATAAGGTTCTTTTTGTATTGTTACTTCCATAATGTGCTTCGCTGTATAGAGAATGATTTTTCAAATCGGAAAGAGTATGTATTCAAAATTATTTTCTAGATAAATGCGACTTCCACTTCATTATAAATATTTATTTTCACAAATAAAAACACATAATTGCTTAGGTTTCACAAAATTAATAGTACGTATTGTATTTATATTGTGAAGTATTGAAATACAAACAATTTCACCGTTATATTCCTGTACAAAAATGATGTTATCTCCTTATAGAGTGACTACTAAATATATAGATCAGAATGTCGCAGTGGGGAAATCGAAATTTTGGAGTCTAGTCGGAGTCTACTTGAGAGAATTAATAATTACACTTCTTTACAAAAAATGATGTTATCTCCTTATAGAGTGCCTACTAAATATACAGATCAGAATGTCGCAGTGGGGAAATCGAAATCTTGGAGTCTAGTCAGAGTCTACTCGAGAGAATTAATTCGCCTATGAATCATCGTCCGTTCACAATCAATTCTTTACATAATATTAATTTTTATCAAATAATTTTAATTAATAACCATAAGTCTTTATTTTTTTAATAGAAAATTTAAATATTTATCATTATAACTACATACAAACATAATTGTTACCCGCTTGCATTAGAGCAGTGCGCGAGACGAGCAGCGCTCCAAGGCCAGGAATACGTATGCATCTCGGAGTCCTCCCCCACGACATTCTGGCTTGTATATTTAGTAGGCATTGCCTTATACCAACAAATTACCTATTCATCCCAAAAATTTGCCACAAAACTTCACAACCTAGAACTTTACATCATCTTTGCAATATTCCTCTAAAATTGTTACATCCTCAATCCACCAATAATAAATTTATATCATTACACGCGAATTACTAATTGATATATCAGATTAAGAACAAGGACGGCCGACTGAAAGACCAATGGACGATAGCCATCTTGTAAATTAATATGTTTTTTAAACTATAATTATCTGTAAATATCTCAATAAAGATGATTATGTAAGTTTTGTTAAATAAATATACAGTGAATATTGTGGAATTTAAACACTTATCTATTTAAAATTTTCATTTTAGATGGAATTTCATAAAGCAGCGGCAATAGAATACTTTGAATTATTGAATAATTACAAAGTGATAAATGGAAGAACAGAATATCCGAAGATAGGAAATTCGCTTATTTTACTTTATTGTATTTTTTGTGATTGTAATTAATAAGAACCTCTCTTGTTATTATAAATCAATAATTGTTAACGGTAGCCTCCACGGTTAACACTTATTGATTAACTTCGTTATACATCGTAAATCACGAATGGAAAAGTGTTTCATTTTTAAATAAATAATTATTATTAATGAAAACAAAAAGTTATTCAATTGTGAAACCGTGTGCTAATTTTATTTTCTTCTAAACAAACGCATTTAACAACGATTCCACAACTTATTGATTAAACACGTTAAATCACAATTTGGCTAATGTCGACGATAAGTAGTTGAGGAAGTGTGGATGGGATATCCCGTAGTTTCTGGCTGCGGTGATAATAACTTTCGTGCAGTGTCATAAATTACCTTTGACGCTGCTAATTCCCGGAGGTAAATTGCCGGGATATATTCTAGAGAAGTATCATGTCGGGCAATTTAGTTGTCCCGGGAAGAATCTCGCGCGCGCGGCAACACTCTATAAAGTAGAATTAGCTTTCATATAAGTTTTAACAATATTTACGCCGTATTTGCATTTCCTTTTTCATAGTTTCCCTTGCACTATACCTCTTATTTAGTTTTGAAGTTTTGAGAGGCGCAGAATAAAGTTATTAATTTATAGTAGGTCTTGCGGAGTGGATACTGCAACAGCAGAAATTATTATTATCAAATACAAAGTGATTAAGCTAAATTTATTCAATATTCAAACATACAGGGTAGTACATTTAAGGGTTTTTTAGGAAATATCTCGGAAGCAATAAATTTTACGCAGAAATAACAAGGGCAAAAATTAATCGTATAGAAAGAGCCATAATAACGTAATATTGGATTAATCCTAAATGGCGCTGTTGTCGCTAAATCAAGGTCAACTCATTTTTTTAATAAAAAAACCTATTTTTTATTACTGAAACAAATTCTTCATTAAATAATAAGAATTACTCACTTGTGAAATTTTTAATAGTGCATGCTACTATTAAAAATTATTATAAGATATATAATATGTAAGTTAATTTGCAGTAACCACGTTAATTGTATTGTAGTTATAATGTAAATCCTGTGATTGGACATTGTTAGGTTTTTATATAACTAATTAAATATTTAAATAATACAGAACTTAAAATAATTGAATTTTTAATACACGTAAAATATTTGTTCAACAAATAAAATTCTTATATAAATAATATTAACTGTATTTCGTGTAAATTGTAAATAATATATAGCACTGAGAATAATATGCTTATGTATTTTAACCTTAAATATGGGGAGATATTGCTTTAAGTTAATAAACAAATATTCATAAACTGATCAAAATACAAAACAGTTACGTGTAGAATTACAGAATAGCAAACATTACAGTTAATATTTGTAAACAAAACAAATGGAACACAATGTACTGCGTATGAATGTTGTCTTTCACAGTGTTTAAATCCTTTTAAAGCTGAATTGGAAAATGGATCCACTAAAATAATTACGTTTACTTGTAGCACCGAGGAAGTGCCATAATTAGATAAACCAGTTAAAGTTCCTCCTGCATGATATATCACATCGAAGTTTTCAGAAATAAGATAATTTCACGAAAAGGCGGTTCTGATGCCACGATCCGAATTAGGATGGGAAATTGCACTTATGAAATGTGTACGTTTCCCGTCCCGGCTTGTTCCATATCGTCCCCCACGCGAACACACATACATCCGCACGTGCACACATACACGTCCGTACATACAGGGTTATGAATATTTGACAGGATCCGTGTCGCAATTTTGCATAATTACCCTCCGTTATCGATCCCGGCGCAGCCACCACAAATTCCTAATTAGCAAACACAGACGCATCTATGTCAATTGGCTCCATTTGTGCATGTTGTTAATTTATGGATTCATCTGTTGTTGTGGGTGGGTTGTGTAAACACGATTAAATTGAAATCTCTTTTTTTTTCTGATTTCACTTTTAATTTCTGATAAAGTGTATAAATAATTCTTATGGATTTTATACATTAAAGTCATTTTCATATATAATATTTACAAATGGTTTGTTCAAAGATAACATTTATTGGATAAAACATAGTTAAATACATTCCTATAAATAATATTAAACATGATTAATATTATTTATTGGAATTTAGAAACATTACAAAAATTAGTCGTTTTATTTTTCTTTAATTCAATTGTGTTTCATACTAAATAAACAGTTACTATTTTTTTACCAATTATTTATTGTATGGATTTATAAATAAATACATTAATATATTAAAGCACGACTTAAGTTTCGACTATTGAGAGTCATTATCAAGTGACACAAATTACAAAAAAGTTACATTTATACAGCTAAAAATTAGAATGAGGTTAGGAATTATTTTAAAGTGAACAGATAAATAGATTAAAATATTACAGAATTTTGAAAAGCGGCGTGTATACTAAATCTGATTGCTCGTTTAACAAATTAATGAGAGGATTATTCATTCATTTGAATATTTAAGCAGATTCAAGAAGGTTAAGTTTGTATCTTTCGCACAGTTATGTAAAATTTTCTTTTTTTTAATTTTGGGAAATGAATGTTTACAATATAAAGCGTGGTCGAAACCATCATGATGATGTTTCTTAATGCATTCTGCAATTGAATTTATTTTTTTAACTGTAATTCAATTTCTTTATTCCAATGTAACGTCACATTTATTCCCCTCCTTCCTTATCCCTCTAAGTTTAATAAGCTTATTAAAGCTCCACTTTCATCCGAAATTTATGTAGGCCGCAAACATTTTCTCATCCCATTCATTCTCTTTATGTCCCCACCGAAACTGTACTTTACTACAAACGAAACAACTTTTATAATTCCATTACACTTGAATATTTCATAAATCGCGGAACCAGCACGCGTTTTCTTTCTAAAGTTTGCGGCGATCCACCGGAATGGAGAGGACTCGTCTGGGATTTGCTCCGATTTTCATTACAGTAATTGTTTGCGGTGTGTCTCCGGATCTATATGGATTTTTAAGCCGTTTTTCTTTTGTGTGATGCTAATGCGGCATGAATATGTATGGGGGATGTCTCTGTCATATTTTCCCGAAGACAGACGCGGGGGTTACATAAGGGCACGTGTTGAATATTGTGAGTGTATTATGGGTTGCGGACGCGCAGTGTGCATAATAATTTTTTTCGAGGTGCAGTTTTTAGACACTGTGAATGTTTTAATATCTTTCCTCTTGAAAATATCACCGTATCATACACCGAATCGTAGAACTAATAAATGGAAGAAAAAAAAAATATCGTGCATTATTTAAATAATATAATAGGCATTTGAGTTTTTATTAACAGTCTGATTTTTTTGCGTTAATAATTATTGTATTATATATTCAATTTTAAAAGTAAAAAATCACATAATTTTAACGGGAAGAATACTTAAGAAATAATTAATAATATTAATTGCTATTATAGCGGTTGTTTATCTTTATTATTTAAATTCTATGTCAATAGAAAAGAATTAATGAATATACTTGGTCGCGGTTATTTATTAACTTTTATAGGTTATGTCACACTATTTGTATATACAAAAACAGTTTTATGTAAAACATAAAGACTGAAGCTTTATCAAGTAAAAGCCTCAACCATCTGTTATATGTCATAATAGTAATAAAAACAATAAAATCGTTTGATCTAATGAAAACTAGTTTCACTAATTTCAATGTTGTTTAAAAAAGTTAAGTGATTTCTTTACATCGAAATTGAAAATGTACCACAAAGTGAACGCCTCCAAGATCCAAGAAATAATATCTTTATTTGTCCAACAGGTTACAATTTAAGGACATAATACACATAATAATATAAATTACACAAAATTAAAACTGAATATAACATTGAAATTAATAATTAATGCTAATTACAATTATATTATTAATTTATTAAATAAATGCTGCAACTGGAAAAATAGATTGTTGAAAAGTGACTGAAGTCCTCGATGAAAATTGTGGCATTCTTTTTGCAAGTCTCAACAAGAGTGCCTTAGAGTTAATTTCTCTATTGGCCAGCTTCTGCATAAACTTTGCAGAGTTAAGGTCCCTCCTTGCTCGGAGCTCCATGCCTCGACAGTATCTCCTTCTAAGGGCAACCTACTGGTGTATCCTTAAATTATAAAAATTCAGAAATCTTTTATGAATACTGTCAAGGCTAGAGCATTTGTTCGCATAGATATGATTCCAAATCAAGCTTGCCTATGTAATCTTATTTACAACGTGAAAAAAGTTTAAGACCTTTAGCACTTCAACTTTATTAAATGAATTTGATATTCCCAAAGATCTTTTTGGATTTGACGAACGACAAATTGACCAACAAATTCGCCAATGCTTATTTATGGAAATACAACATATATATAATGGCTTGGGGGCATTAAAAAAATCGATATTTTGTATCCTCGCAACTCTAAAGCCCCCATAACAAGATATTAATATTTAATCTTGTATATTTTTTAATGACTACAATCCAGTGAATAAATTATTTTATATTATTACATTCACATTATATATAGCTGTATAAAGCTTTATTATCAAACACATATAATAATAATGGGCTTTAAATATGGTAATTAATAATTTTCTATTATTTATTTGTGGATAATCATATATGTAACAACATTAATTCCAATGCTATAAAAAATATGATGCGTTAATAGCAACATAAATACAAAACATATGTAACTACACCAATGCAATTAATCTGGATTGAATATTCGTCGCTCGCCGGATTTAATTATCGAAAATCATAAACAGCTCAATAATAAACATATTCAACGAATTCATGTTGTAATTCCATAAATAAGCATTGTGGATGCGAATTGTAAATCTATTCCAGCGCGTCACCAGCAAGCGATCCTCGTTTTCACAAAACACGATTACGATCAAAATGCGAAGTGCGTGCAATCTGCAGCTACATGCATCCCCCTGATTGCACATTAGGGTCAGCTGACTGGTGATGTTGGGCACGGCGCCATCGACCCGCACAAGGTCACCGGGTCGTGCCCCATTCGGTTTTAGCGTGCCGCACGAAGGGCCAACCGAGTTCTTCTTGTCCTACGAAACGACCCAATTTCTCGAAGGAGGTTATTTGGAATGGCGTAAAAAGTGTATTAATAGAGGTTTCTTATAAAATAACAACGAAAATTAATTATTTTTTTAGTTATTATTTTATTTATTGTATTAATTGTAAAGTTATTGTTGACTGCGCTTTCTTTAACAATAATTATTTCTTTTTAAAAATTTGTTTTTGTGTTAGTTGTGGCCAATAATATTAAATTCATTTAAAATTTATTGAGATTTTTACGTGATAATTATTGTATACTTATTTTTAAGCCTTCCTAAATTGTTTATCAGTTTTAAAATAGGTATATTACCCGGCGCTTCCACCAAAGTGGAGGTGCCGGACAACTTTATGTCTAGAAAATCCGTGGGTAACTTCATATTGGTATATTTAGTTCTCAATAAGGCTGAAAGACCCCTCGTTGATGGACAATTAACAGATATAAATTTTACATTTGATTTTGTAATGTTATTATTTATTGTTGTATATGGGGAAAATCCATTGTGTCGGACTCCTCCCAGATTTTGTTCGGGAGACTACCGACTAAAAACCTCTTCCACTTTACCTACGTCGACATCGAGGTTGAAAAAAGACACCTGTTACAGATCGTTATATAACTTATTTCAATCTAGTTAGTTTAGTTGTCAAAATAACTCTCTCAACACACGTAATTTTCTGTAGTTCAAATCTAAATTCAATAAAGCTTTCAAATGGTTTTTTTTTCTTACAACGACCCCGATGCCGAAATCTTAAAATTTAACCTAAGTAGCCCAGAGTTGTAAAAGGACCCTGGGATAGACAATTAAACACAACCACAACGAACTAAATTAAAATAAATACACAGTTGATCGACGAAACAAACAAAAAAATGACATCTAAGTTGTAAAGGGACTTCGATGCCACTGTTCACAAAATGAAATAAGTTAACACAACAGACACGGACAAATCGCTACAATCGCTTTAGTGATTTGTCCGTGTATTTTGTGTTTACTGTATTATTCTATTGATAATGATCGCTTTGTGTCCGAAATGTACATTTGGTAAATCAAATAAAAGTGTGAAGGTTATTAGTGCTTTATTAATCGATCGAAATATTATTTATTTCATGTTTTGCACAATTAAAAATTGTTTAATTTCTAATTTTTATTTATTCAGGGCTTTATCTCTACCGTGTAGCAATTTATAAATCCCGGGAATCAATTTGTAACAATCCGTCGAAAACCTTAATTGACTTACATAAAGACCGACCGCTTTAACGCCACCCTGTCGATCTCCTCATTCTGCGGCTTAATGCCATTAATCTGCCACCCACCGGAAAGCCCCCTTTGCCCGTGGTTTGGCAAGCTATGTAACCCCAGAGGGTTATCTATATACCGGGTCGTTATTGCTAATATGACCTCAAGGGCCCGTACATCAAAAACCCCCTCGTTTTTCACTTGATTTCTGAAAAGAGGCCGAGTTTTTAATGCACAAAGAAGTGGTGGAAATTACATTGTCGGTGTATCAGCTTTGTAGGGTTGCACCGAATCTGAATGTGTGCGTAGGGTGGTTTTTTTGTTTTATTGCGACGGTTTTAATTGTGTTTCCTCGTTGCATTCAGCGGATGTAATAATGCTGTGGAGTGGTTTCAGTTTGTCAACAATTATTTTTAGTTATTTCTTTATGAAATATGAAAAGGTATGAAGCCGGGTTGTTTCATACTTTTTATTTCAGCTCACTAATATTATAAAAAAGGTACGTTTGGGATTATACAGGAAATATATTCCTACGTGAGCTTATTTTACAATAATTTTTCTCGTCCATTTTTAAATAAGCCATTACAAATTTACGAAGTTAAAAGAGTTTTCAATTAATTTATAGTGTATTTATTATCGAAAATTATTTCATCCATTCGAATAATTCCATCACTAATTAAAATTAGTCAAATAATAAAAGTGTGAATTATGCTTACCGAAATTTCGCAAATACAGCCCTTAGGTGTTAAAATAATTGGACTTACCTAAAACAAAGAAAAATAAATTAATAAACACATAGAGAATTGGATATATAAAGCAACTTTTGGCTCAAAGGAACAATTTCACCCTATAAATTCATCCAAATAATATCCGTGCGAAATTCACGCAAAACACAAACAACTATCCCGTGGAAAACTTTAATCGAATATCAACGTAATTAAACGTACACGTCACCGGCGAAAACGGATTAGGAAAACAGGGACCTGTCGTAGGCCCGTTAATTAATCCCGCATCCTAGTTAAATTCGTATCTTCTCGAAGGGCCGAATTTAACGCGTCCCCATTATCCGCGCATTATTTAACGAAATAATTAATTCATATCCAGCCGGGAAATTCACCCAATTACACGCAGGATTCAATTAATCAGCCACTCTTTACGGTGCTCCCTCTCTGTGTTTCAAATTTTCGATCCGGCTTCATTAATTTAGTCCATAATGCCCGCCCCGAAAACTTTTATACAAGTTTTCGACAGGACTGCTTTTTTTGTTTCGTTTTGTTTGATAGAGATGAAAAATTATGAAAATAATAATGAGGGAATAACAAATGGATTTTAATTGATAATATATTATACTCATATTTTTTTCTTAAATAATTTTCATACTTTTCACTAATAAATAGTTTATAAATAATCGAAATTTAACAATCTAGACTTTTGGAAGATTCCATTGCTTCTAACATGTTTATTCTAAAACTATTTTATTGTTTCAATTAATTTATACTGAGTAATGAGAATTAATATCCAGTTTGAAAATTATGGAAAGCTGCTAATTTAATTTAACAAGTTTATAATTATATAACGCAGAACTGCACTGACGAGGCACGGATCCCGAAACACGTGTCTGCTGATAGCCTCATACTGCGTAATTATTTGTTGTTGTTTGTTACACTAAATATTATTGAATCAAAAATTGTTGCATTATATAATATGTTATTGATATGCAACAGCAAGTGTACATAATGTAATGCAGTATCTGCCGGGATAGAAGCAACGTAAGTCACAGTAGCAAAAGAAGAAATTATTAATTAATAATATTTCTTTTTAATTAATTTATTATCGAATAATATTGCTGATTTAATTATGGGTTTTTATGTGATGAGTGTGTTCTTTTAATCTCTTAATTTAATTATGTTGTGCTTGAACAATATATATTTTATCGTAGTTGCTACATTAATTAATACAGAGTGCTTTAAATTCTATAGAGTTAAGAAGTAAATGGTAGGTTTAAATTAGTCACTTTTCCAGGATTTCATACTAATTAATATTCCGTTGATAAAACTGTGTTAAGTTTCTTTGTTTTCAAAAAGAATGAAAAATTCTAAAAAATGCGATTTTCTTTTTTTTTATATATGCAATATGTCTATATATAGATGTTTGTATATATACGAAAGAGAGAATTTATTCTATGCTACAATGAATTTCAATTTAAATTTTAACGTTTTCAACAAAAATACTCTAACTCACGATTATTAATACGAAAACATTTTCATGTATTCTTACAAATAATGTATTTATGTTATTATTATTATGATTTTCGTTTTAAAAGCAACACTTTGCTGGTGAAAACATCCACTTTTCCTCTTCGTTATTCCGCGCCGCGGGCGCATTTGTAAATTTTATTGTGGTAAAAAAGTTGGGGCCATTATGGAAATTCGCACCTTGGCATGCCGTGAAAAATTGGGGGAGGATTTCCAGATTTGTGCGTAATGCAATAATCGTGTTTTAATCCGGCGGCAGCCTTACCGGAATACGGCTCGATTATTCGATGCGGGCGAGTGTTCTAATTCGATTTCCTTAATTAAATAAAAGCGACGACCGCGTCGTTGATTTTGCTTAGGAAATTCGGCTATGGGGGTAATTATGCCCCTAATGGTTATTGTGGGACGGCACGTAATCACATCCAGGTGATTTAGATTTTGAGGTCGAAACTAACATTGAATTGATAACAATAAAGATAATAAATACATAAAATGTATTCATTTTTAAAAATATTAACAATGAAATATAACGAAATAATTAGAATCATCGAATGCAGCAAACATAATTAATTCAAATTATATAATCGATGAAGAAATAAATAACTTTGTAAAACGTAGTTAAATGTACGAGAATGTCATGAATGAAATTACTATTAAATAATTAATTCTCGTAATGTACAGTGATTTAATGATTTATTAAAAATGTAAAAAAATATATTTACGTTTGTAAGTTAAAATTAAAATTATTTATTTATATTTTTAATAGAGAAGATACAAAAATTAATCAATAAATTTTAGCACTTTATATATAATTATATTTAGAATAGTTTGTGGTTAACATGATTTTTTAAATATTTTAATTTTATCAATATTGCGTTGTATACCATAACAAGATATTTATATTTATAAAAACTTCAACTACTGAAGATTGAAACATAGTTTCCGAAATATATCTAGTGAAATAAAAAATAAGTAGGAGAAAGGACAACTATTTTTATTTAAATAATAGTTGTTTAATTTGAGTTATGTGAAGAGGTTTTAATCACAATTAAAAAAAATATTCCTTACTCCTAAAAAGTGTTTATAATTGCGACAAAAATTAATAATAATAATAATGCTTTATTGAAGGACGAGCCATTTAACAATATAAGTCATAAACACAGGAGATATAACAAGTACAGATATAATAATAATACAGAAGTTAAAAAAATAGTGTTTATAATTGCGACAAAAATTAATAATAATAATAATGCTTTATTGAAGGACGAGCCATTTTACAATATAAGTCATAAACACAGGAGATTTAACAAGTACAGATATAATAATAATACAGAAGTTAAAAAAATAGACCGGCCAATGACGCTGGAAGTCAACGCCGGTAAGTTGGAAGGGTTTTTAGTCGATAGTATTTCAGTTTTAGACCGAGAGAAATCCGACACATAGTCCATAAATGGATCTTCCCACACTCAAAAAAATATAGAATTTAAGACATACAACAATTAATAATAATAGGCTGAAAAACCACTAGCCGATGGCCAATTAACATATATTTTGTATATTTTTCTGAATATATCTGTTAATAAAGATTAGTATTAATAATAATAATATTTATTATTAACTTATTTACATACGTTTTATATTTACCCCTGAGTAAACTTTACGCAATTCATAAAATATTACGGAGCAATTATTTATACACCGTCGTGAAAAAAAAAACGCCTTGATATATGTGTTATGCAGGAGTCTAACATCCCCCGGCCAAATTTATGGAACATGAAAATTTTGATATCCAGAGTGGAACCCTTCCTATATAATTTATGGCCGTGTCGTTAATTTATTCTGTGGGCTTTCAAAATTTAAAACCCGCACAATTCCGCTCATAAAACCATAGGTTTTGTATTGTATCGTAATTCCGTTTATTTCTTCACTTTATGTGGTATTTGATTTATTAGAAAATTTTGTGATTTACAAAATTATTGGATTGATTATATTACGAGTTTTATGAATACAAATGGTATTGATTTAGGCATTACTACATTTAAAAAGTGTATTGATTGCTTTTTCATTAATTGTTGCTTGAGTAAAAATATAACACGTCATTGGTTTTTGTTGTTATTATATTCAACTTTTAATATTAACGAAACTAAGTACACCATCCTGTTCTCCATACTTTAGAACTCAGAAATACAAAATCTCGATATAATAACGTTAATAATTAATGAGTAATTAATTCAAGGGCAAATTTTAGAAGTAAAATTCGAACGAAAATCGATACCTTAATAAAAAATCATATCTTTGTAACCGCTTGAAAAATATGTTTGCAACATAAAAAATAATATCTCAAAATGTCGGTTCGATAATTGAAAAATTATTTCTTTCCCAAAAAAATGGAAACTTGTGGCTATGTTCTGGTTTGAACCAGACATTGGGCCAATTTGAACTGTGCTTTTGAGAGATTCGTTAAAGTTAAATTCATGTTTTAAAATGAGATAATTTTGATATTTTTTTATTTATTATCCATTTATCCATTTCAAATGTTCAAAGAAAATACGTTGAATAATTAACGAAATATATATATATATATATATATATATATATATATATATATATCAAAATTATTTTTAACTGAAGATGTTACAGCATAATGAATAAAATGTGTTTCAATACACTAAATGGTTGAACATCAAAATCAGTATTAATCTTAAATTATCATGTATTAATTTTTGATAGATTTCTGATTTTCAACCATTAAATATATCGTACCACATTTTATTCGTTATGTTATGATAAATATAATGTTATTATTTACCAGCATTTATGATAAATGATATACACAGTTTCATTGTCTTGGCGATGATTTTCTAATCTGAGGAGTGAGAAGTTAAAACATTTCTAGCATTATATGTTTATTTATTTATATATTTTTTTCATAGGTCGATTTTTCATCTTTTTTATCAAATGGAGAATTTTATGCTTTTGTTAGGACTATATAGGAAGAAAACTTCGAAAACAATTAATTATTGAAACATTTTATTTTGGTTATTGAATTTGTCTATGCCAATAATCAATTGGTTTCGATTAATTAGTATTACAAGTAAAAAAAAAACGTAATATTATTGAATTGAATAATAAATATTATTACCAGTATTATTAGTATGACGACATAATAATACGCTACTAATGTTTCATTAAAAAAAATAAAAGCAAACAAAAATATTATACAAAAAAAAAACTAAAGTGCCACTCTGAATTTACCCATTGAACGGTTGAAAGTGTAACGATATCAACCGATATTTCACTTTATTCAGGCATCACATTACAATTTCCACACAATCGAGAGCACAAAACGAAAAGCTCGGCTGAACATTACGGCAGCCCAGAGATAAAATATACACCCACACAAAAACACAGACAGAGGCGCGCGCTCACACCGGCCAATTTGTGTTTCCAATTTTTGCGATTCGCCGGGCAAAAAACAATGGCGGCGCAAATGGGAACGTTTTATAAATAAAACATGAACGCATTTGTATGAATAGGAACATCAATAACACAAAAGGCCGACGCGGTCCGCCATCCTCGTCTCTCTTAACTGATGTGATTAACGAGGATTTAATTGGTGCGAGCAAAACGTTTTTGTTCGTCGTATGCAATTGAATAATGATCAATGGGCCCTCGCTGCATTTTCGATTTAAGATGAATAATTTAAGCGTTTCCAACGAACACGATAATTAATGAATAACTGAATATTCAACTATATTAATTATTATATATTAATTGTTTAAAGTAATGAAGCGGAACTTAATAAATAAAAAAACTATTTTTTACTAAATTTGCATAACAATGTTTTATTAATTTTGTAACTATATTTTCAACATATGATACTTCAATATCAATAAAACTTTATTAATATGTTTATTTATTTATTTATTGCTACAAAAACCCAACAGACTGAATCAATTGACTCTTGGTGATAAATTTTAAGTTTATTGCAGCTGAAATTAAGAGTTCCCGTAAAATCTAATACATTTTTAATAAACACATTTTCTGGAAACGTTTGTTAAAGCATTTGTTTCGCCATGGGATAAGTGATAAATTAATGAAACACATATAGTCTAATTTTATTACCAATTCACGACATGGACCATTGTTATATGACAATCTAATAAAAATTTCTCTTTATCATGTTTAACCAGACAATACAAAAAAATCAGACCTCGTTCATTTAAAAAAAAATCTAGTTTAGATCTAATCATCACAGCATATTGCTATTTTCATATGATGAGAAAAGAATAAATCTCAACATAAGAAAATAGCAATATGCTGTGATGATTAGATCCAGACTAGATTATTTTCAGCCTTGATTTTTATTCGTGTAGAAAATTTAGTGTCTGGAAGTATAGCTTCACTATAGTAAGTAAGTGTAGCTATACTTCCAGTTACTAAATTTTCACACGAATAAAAATCATCATACATACGTGTGTTTTTTATAATTGCAGAATCGCTTTCTTTGTCACAAGAAGTTACGTCTATGTTATGAGTAAGAATTTGTAATTTACATTAGCCATAGTAAAAAAGGAAGTACAATTGAAAAATAACTGTTAGAACTAAAATATACAGTTAATAAATTACCCCGTTCTATTATTTTCACGTGTTTTATATAAATAACTGCAAAATTGTTAAAAGTTTAGCACTGAGTTTTCAGTTTTTTTGTAAATAAATTAAAGAAAAAACATTCAGATTATCAGGAAGATTATGTTGATCTTGTCTCTAAGTCATTGCCATGTCTATTAAAAAAAATACACCACTGCTTATAAGCAAAATAAAAATTAAACTTTTAGAAATTCCATTACAAATGGAGCATCACTACTATATTCCAAAACTATCTAAGTAGAATTCGGAAATTATTACACAGGACTATATTTTAGTCTATTTAAAACAATGTTTTCAATAAATCATTTATTTTTTAATTTTTATTATTTATTTCTAAACTTAAAATACCAGCAAGATTTTAGCAAAACTATTGATACAATTAAGCGTTTGCCGGAATATATTTTCAGGTTCTCTTTGATTTCATTGAATATGAATTTAAATTAATCATGGCTGACTCTAAAATATATTTTAATTATTTCTCCTTCATAAAGTACATAACGTCTTTTAGATTAATACATATTTAGTAATTTAGTGTGGAATAAATAAATTAATATCATTAATTCCAATAAACATATGTATGATTGCTTGCCCGGCGCATTCACCATTAGTCAGTATTCATTATTTTGAAGTTTATTAATGATCATATAAAGGAGTTTTGAGTTCACGTGAAATGTTATTATTAATAATAACACAAGAGTTTTTTCCTTACTTCACTTTTTCTTTAACACGTTAGATGTACTTTTCGACAAACAAAGTGGTCATTATCAATAACAAAATAGTTTTACATTTAGCGTGTTAAATAAAAAGTGATGTAGGGAAAACACTCCTGTGTTTTTATTAATATTAATGATAATGTTAATACATTTATTGTGTATAATTTTTAAAATTTAAAAAAAGTATATAACACAGTTTCATTAAAAGTAGTAATTGACTTATATAACAATTTTTGAAATGATAATTTCAATAATTTCAGTGTTATCAGACTTGCTTCTTGTAGGATCTACAATCCTTTGGATAAAATCAGTTTTGATTAAACTTTTTTTTATATCTTACCAATGTTTAATACCATGTAGACTCTTATGTCTTTATCCGCTAGTGTTATTGATTTATAAGGAATAATATTACACTGTTTTAATTAACGTGAGGCTCATAGTAATAATTCCTAGGTAACAAATTATGGTTAATGGTTTTTATTTTAAATCAATACTACGGCCAATTAAAACAGGAGATATGGAATACCGCAGAAGAACAAACGAGGAACTAGAGAAGGAAATAGGAAGAGATATAGTTAGCAAAATAGCGAGTGAAGCGGCTCGGTTAGGGCTGGAGAGCAAGGCTAGACAATTATATACTCAAATTATTGATAATGATGGCTTCTAGTTCGTTATACATTGTTTCAAGTTTTAATAAAAACGCTGATTCACTTTGTTTGTATAACTTTAATTTTATTTTAGTGACTATAATTTCAACAATTTTCACTTGTCATTATCAAACTAAGAGTTTATTAAAAAAAATATATATACTCAATATTAGAATGGACACCGGGAGGTAGAAGAAGAAGAGGAAGACCGAAATCAACATGGCTGTAGGAGTAGGAGGTAAAAAGGGGATTTAAATAGATATGGAATAAATAAAAGGCAGAACAAAACAAAGGATACGAATTTATGGAGACAAATCAGCAAAAAAAGTTTAGAAAATTGAAAGGGGAGTGATCAACCCGGCAATTATGATCTGGAGAGCTCCAGTATGGAGCAGCAGAACCCTATCTAGGGTTATAGCCACTAGATATATAGATATTTTAAAATTTTCTGTTTCGTTTCATAACATTTTAAGTATTCCATAAAACTCTTCCGACATTTTTTTTATTTTATCAATTATTTTGAAAACAAAACTAGTTCAATTATTTAATCGTTTTCTTAATGATTACAGAGTAGAATGAACTCGTAATTCTAATGGAATTTAAATTACACTGTTTTAAACCAACCCAATAATCCAATATTTTTTATTATAAAACTTTACGGGTCATATTATTTTCTATTATTCTGTGAAACTATTTTCAGTATTTACTTATTTAATATTATTTTTGTAGAGAAAAAGAGAGCCGGCAAAGTTCGGAATAGTTGATGAAGGCCGATCCTGGGGGTGCCGTGTGCCAGAGGCGTAACTTATCAAATTTTTAAGAGGAGCAGGAATTGGATCCGCAAACGTGAAACTGGGACGCATAGTTAAATTGCTATTGGATGGCTGATATTTACAGCGGAAAATGTCAGAGCTTGTGTGCATCTTTTACGTAAATGCAAGAAAGGTTACTCTCTGCAAATTTTATAGCGAGCTTTTGAAACAAATTGATATTTCAATTTAGAAAAAAAAAAGATGTTATATTAAATTCCTCAGTATGAAAAACGTTGATATTGTTATTGATACAAAAGATTTTTTTATTCATTTTTTTATACAATTAATTTAAGTTTCAATAATTTCTTTCAATATAATCATTTAAATAACTGAAATCACAAAATTGAAAGACTGATATTCCTTATTTAACTTTTTATTTTTATGTTAGATGTACATTTAACATTTAACAGTATTTCTATTTTGTGATCAATCACTTCACGTAAATTCGAAAATATACAGTTATCTAAAATAATTATTTTTATTAATAATATCTTATATAATTACTAGTTTTATTATTTAAACATTGGTAGCTTATATTGTATATAATAAATATGAATAGATTATTAAAAATCTACTAATAAAATAAATAAAACACGGATTAAATTGAACAAATTAAATAAAATGATTTGAAAATAAAAAATAAATTATTTCCACATTTAGCTCAGTGACTTTTGACTTACGTTACATAAGTACGTTTAACGTTTGTTTTCAAATCATTTTATTTAATTTATTTAAATAACTGTGAATACTTTTTTCTATTTAAATTGAAAAACTTTAAGTTCTCGATTGGTTTCAACTTACCGACTCATTAACAAGAGGTTCTCTAGATGATTATTCTGACAGTTATTCAATTTAATCTGTTTCTTAACTACATCATTTTATTTTAGATTTTTTTTTTCAGTAAACTAGTAGACTTTTAATACTTCTATAGCTTCAATCATTATTACAAAAAAAAAATACGTCTTGAATAGCGTTCCTCTCTTCACACATTATAGAACTTATTAAAAAAACTCTTTATTGTAAGTAAAAATAAAAGCATTTGTTAATAATTGAAGCTTCGATTGTCTTATACATTGTTTATCAATTATATAAAACACTTTAAACTATTAATCAATAGTATATACAAATGTTATACAAATAAAGATTAAAGTGTTTTATTTAATTTAAAAGCAATTTATTTCTTTCACAATTTAAATTTAATAATATTTTTTTTATCAATAGAATTTATCACTGGAATTATTGTAATCTTTGTAATAAAAACGTAAATTAATTTTAATGTAATATTCTTAACGATACACCTCGAAGTTGAATAAAAAAATCGCGTGTTCATTCCAGATTAAAAGTTTTATTCCTTTCAGAGCACACGAACTCAATTGCACTACTTTAATTAATGAATCTCTTGTGACCTTGCCCGCTGCAATGAGGTCAGGTTTATAGTAGGAGGCTTAAATATAGACTTTAAAGCTCGTAAAAATGACTTGAGGCGACGTTTAAGGTAACCGCGCGTGAAGTTACGCCTATTTAGAGCCGAATTGCCTGCGAAGTGCAGTCGCCTGCAGGGTCCTGATATTTGGCGACCAGATGTCGAGACTTTTTAGGGACATTTCCAACTTTGGCGCAGCTCGCGCCAGAGAATAAAATGCACGGCGTGGATTTGAATCGAGATGCCGGATTTATTGAATGCAATCAAAGGTGGAATGAATTTTATATGGGATTTGAATGGATTTATTTTATATAATAGTGAAGTTATAAATACTCCATATAATAGAATTTTTTTAATACGTATTTCTTGAAAATTTTTATATTAATGTAAGTTTTTCACGCATATCATTGAATTAAAAATGAAACCGTCGTGATATATTAGCAAAAATTTTACAGTTGTTAGGTAGAGCAACCTCTGGCCGATAGCCCAGAACAGACATACGCTTTAATTTTATTATGAATACTTTATCTTAATGTTTTGTAAAATATGCTTGTAATTGTCTGAGTAAAGAAATTTCTATATAAATTAAATAGGTAGTAACCAGACTAACGGAGAGATCAGAAAAGAACTACAATTACAGAACTGAAGAAATAGACAATTACAATGGATGCCCCATATGTTAAGAAGAAACAATAATAATCAAACAAGAAAGATATGAAAAACCAAAGTAATGGTGAAAAGAATAGTAGGCAGGCCAAGAATAAAGTAATATACAAGATACTAACACACAAAAAAAGATCACCTACACATAAGTAAAAAAAATAGCAACAATCAAAAAAGATTGGTCCATTATATTTCGTTTGTTGATAAAGAAAAGGACTAAATAATGAAAAAAAAAAAACAATTTCGACACCCGCAAAGGAAGAAAGTTTATAATAATAATAATAATTAAAGGGCAGAAAGACCTCTGGTCGATGGCCCAGACAGACTGACACCTACGTGTATTGAAATTATTTATATTATATTGTTAAAATAATCTGTATTGTCTGTGTATATAATAATTAAATAAACAGAAATTGTAAATAACTAATAAATTATTCTCTAATTAATGGTTTAAATTTCTAGACATTGGTAGTTCATATAGTATGAAATAAATATGAATAAATTATTAAAAATCAACCAATAAAACACAGATTAGATTGAATAATTTTAAATTCTTGATTAGTTTCGGGTTATTAGCTTATTTTCAAGAGAATTTAAC
This sequence comes from Philonthus spinipes, assembly GCA_963082785.1. Lineage (NCBI taxonomy): Eukaryota > Metazoa > Arthropoda > Insecta > Coleoptera > Staphylinidae > Philonthus > Philonthus spinipes. The sequence continues at coordinate 22,141,468 of OY720303.1, forward strand.
AAAAATATTAAAATTTCCATGGATATTTACATGAATAGAAAAAAAATTCTTGAAAATTGGCTAATAACTCAAAAAAAAAAAATCTCTCATGAGCCATTATTATTTATATATGTTAGCATTGATAATATCATGAAAACTTAAATAAACATTGGTAAAAAAATAGTAAAATTGTATCATTATTCTGTAAATATTTGTTAAATATAAAAAACGATTTAATTAAAACCTATAAATAAAAACGCAATATCCTGTGTCTCCTATGACAGCCTCCCAAAAATTTCAATTCCACGTAATCCTAGCTAAAAACAGAAATAACCGAGCGATTAAAATCCCAGAATAAAATCGAATGCAAAAACAACACGACGCCTTCTTCTCGCGATCCTAATCAAATTTCCCGATGAATAAATGCGAGATTGACGAAGGAAACCGGGAGGCGAAAACGGATTAATTTCCACGTTCCATTACAAAAAGCAATCCGTTGAAACAGTTTAACGCCAGCCGCTCTGAAGGAAGCTCTAATGGAAAATCATAATAAATAAGGAAACCCAATAACGTAGCTCTTTTTTTATTTCGACTTGATTCGGCGCGATGAGAAAATGAATTGAATGCTTTTCGCGAAAATGGGAATGTGTATATTTTTCCTCGGTAGTGAGAGAAAGAGATTGTATTGATTGATGGAAAGCGTGGGTTGCAGAAATGTTGGGGTATTTCAATAAGATGCATTAGCTATTTTCATATTTAAAAAAAGTGTACTTCAAGGAAATGCATATTTTTAAATATAATTGCGAAATTGATTTTATAAAAGATGAAAACGAAATTTATTTACCATTGAAATTATTTTGACTTGAATAAAGAAAATATCGCAAACATTACTCCCACAGAAATTAGATGTATTCGAAGAAATGGAAATATTCCAATTATTGTTTCCACAGAAATCCCACCATACTTCCCAAATACAAAAAAAAAACATCAATGACAACATTTGACCACATTTCATCGTTTCACCCATTCACTCACTAACGATCGACGTTCGAGAGAATTAAATAATCCAGGCTCAAAGCCATTTGAGAATGACAGTTACATAACAAATTGAAATAATTCTGTAAATATTGTAAACACATTGTAAAATGTAACGTTATTTGTCAATAAAGATGTTAAATAATAGAAATATTCATTTTTATACATAACATGTCATGGTGTGCAATAATACCATTGAAGGAAAAAATACTCAACATTAATATTATTGAAATCTCTTTTTGTGCGTTTCAAACAAAATCGTTTCAAGCATTTTTATTTCTCGTTATAAATTCGTCGATTATTTATTTGGCCACTTTCCGTTTGATTTCCAGTATTTGAATCGCGGGCTAATTTTATCGCAGCCACTTTAAACAAATCCCGGAGCATTCTCATCGAGTTCTTTTTCATTGCACTCGAAGTGAAGTGGGTCAATTTTAGCTCGTAGATGCATTTCGATCTGGCGACGAAATGCAGCCGGCGACGAATGAAGCGTTTAATTGAAGATAATATACAGACAAATATTAGAAATTACGATTTAAATATTAATTTATTGGTCAGGAATATTTTAAATTTGACTTGTTTCACAATTGCGTTTTCTGTATTGTGAAAAATAAAACATTAGTTAACAGAAAGAAAGATAAGAATGCTAAGAGTAAACTAAGTCTTAGTGTAGAGGGTTTCACTGGTATTTTCAACATATGGTTAAATTCTTAAATATACAAAATGATGGTGGTTTAGGCTTTTTTTTAATATTCTTCTTCTAACTCTTCTAACTTTTTTTTTAATTTTCTTCTTCTAACTCATGGAAATCGAGAATAGATATTTCTGCTCTCTTCTCGATTTTGAAATTTTTCATGACTATTAGACTTTTCCTTACACTTCATAATGATAATAAAAGGGGAGTTAGGAAAATAACAGCGTCGCTCCATTAAAACCAATTAAAGATAAATCCCTGTAATCAAGTACAGCTCAATCAAAAAAGCCCCCGACCTGGATGGAATTTCTAATATAGCACTAAGGGAATTAGATAAAAAATGCATCGAGAGAATAACCGGGCTTTATAACAGAAAATTATCTGAAGGAAAATACTCAACGCTGTGGAAAACAGCAGACGTAACTACAACAAATAAAGGAACCAGCAATTCCTCAGCTCCAGAAACCAACTGGCCGGTATTTAGATTTTAAGATTAAGCAAAGCATTCTAGCCAAAAATCGACGGAAAAAATGTTTTATCGAAAAACTAAACAGAAGAAAATGTCAAAGAAGTACTTCTGTTGGCAACATTCTATAGAGAACAAATTATTCATTATTTTTAGATATATTTTATCTAAGCAGAAACAGAAAGAACTAAAAAAATCACTAAATTTTTAAAATATTTTTTAAAAAGGCAATGAGAAAACAGGCAAGAAAAGAAATAAAAAAAAACTTTCATTACTATTAAGACGATCATTCAATAAAGCCAGAAATATAAGAACGATAGACGCATTTAAGGATCTCATATTGGAAGACTCGCTGGATTATGTCGATCGCCTCAAAATGAAATTCATAGGGGCATCAGCTGAAAATATTGAAACTAATAAATTAATAGTAGTAACGAGACACAAATAAACCAATTAAAAAAACATAATTCTTAGTGATTCCGAACTATGGTTGATAAAGGAAGAATTCCGAATCACAGTGGCAATAGCCTTATTCGGAATCCCCTTGCAGAGGAGGGTCCAAAAGATAGGATGTTTTCGATAATAATCGATAATGATGACTGTTAACTCTTCACAAGAAACATTCTGCACTAAATAGAAGATAGGAAAAATAAAACGAATAATAAATATGCTCTATAGCTAGAAATGGTAAATTATGAAAACTAAAGAGAGAAAATGTCAATGGAGTCGACGAAATATTTTCCCAGGAAATTGTCGTTTCATACATTATTATACTCAACTATATTAGATGTAGAAAATGTTCAAATAATCTATCATTGATTTTCGTATTCCCATATGAGATTTCAAAATATTTACGAAAGAAAACGAAACCCGGCGTTTTGTTTGAATGCATTCCGATTAAATATTGAAATTTTCCCGAATTCCGTATGGAAAGCGATTTCAATCAAACTTGGACGTCTCGTTTCCCAAAAGGGATGATGAATCGAAAGTAAGGAAACTTTCGCTCGGTGCGCGAACGCTCAGAAATCCCGCCGCGGCCACTCAGGCAGCTTTAAAAACAATAAATCTTACAGTAATAAATTACAACTGTTGGGTTATTCAAGTTAATATGCGTGACAGGCCCCCTATTTACTTACAATCAGGAGACGGCGTACAAGCATTCAGTTGACCTTATTACTGCCGCCCAAAGGTTAATCTGGTCTGGAACCACAATGTAAATAAACACAGGACTATTGTATTTTACTCAAGGAATGATTTATAAATGTCTTAACGTTAAAATATTTCAGATATGGTTTTGATTAAATTTTATTTAAAAATATTAGTTTGTTATTAATAGAATTGAGAAATATTTCACTTTTATTAATTAAATAAATTAATGATTTTGAAATAAATATTTTTCAGTAATACTTTTATTTGTAATTGTGAGTACAGTTAGGCAGCTTTTGCTTGCTATAATAAAGTTTAAATGTATTATTATGAAAAAATATTGCCAGGGTACAAGTCCGAGAAGTATTTGTTTTAATATACATTTGTTTTAATTTTAAGTTCTGACGTAACATAAGACAAAATGTCGCAGAAGCCAAAGAGAAAAAAAATCTTAATTATTTTCAAATTATTTTTATTTAATTTATTTGTAACCAAGTGAATGAATACTCTTTTCTTCAAACATACTAAATGAATAAGTCTTCTAGGCAAAAATTGAGAAAACTAATTAATTTTTATCTTGGTTAACTAAACCTGACTTACAGAATAAAAACGAATATTTACACTTAATACATTGTCACGTAAAAATGAAATGACAATAATCAAGAGCATAGCAGTTGAAAATGGATATTCAGCTGCATTGTAAAGAACACTTTTGTTGTTTTTAAGTTATATTCTGGATGTGTGATTTCAGTGAAGAAATTATCAAATATAAATTGAAAAGAGTATTTAATCTTAAAAATAGTGAGAATGTGCAAAATGTTTGGCAAAGAATTAGATAATATAACATAATGATAATGACTATTGATGAAATAAAATGGAATGTTTGAAACGAGGAATTAAATGTTTGATGTTCCCAGTAGTCGGAGCTATACCGTAAGTAAAAGTTTAAATTTCTTACTATCACAAACTCTAAACGAGTTTTATTATTTGCTATGCAAACTTAGATTGTTAATTATAACCCATACATTAAGCTTAACATTTCTGGTACGAAATAGTCCTGTTATCTGCGTTTGCTCGTAATTATCAAACAAACATAATTACATAATGGTAACAAATGAAGAGATTATCAAAAATGTTCAATAGGATCAAAAATAGAAATATTGTAATAATAATCAAATAAAAGAGACATCAACATATTACTGTGGTACATTACAACATTAATCAGTAAATTAATTAACAAATAAAAAAAAATCCAAATGTATGAAAAATTTATCTTGTTTTATTTATATCCGATATTGAAAATGTTCCAGTAAGTTAACGCCGACAAAATTAAAGAGTTAATTACATTTTTACTGTTTTGTGCATTATTAATCCTTTATTTACGCAAAAATATCTACATAACAAAAAAATATACAAAAAATGTAAATACAGAAAACATAAGATGGCATATAACATTAAATCTAAGAAATTCTGTAAATATGTCTTAGGACTAATGGGGAGCAATGAAATTTAACAAACAATTGAGTTCAGCGTGGCCGCCCTTAACAAAATAATCTAAATATAAAGCAATAATAAAATACAACTTATGTGCCACAAATGTGATTTACATTAATTAAGTATTATTATTATAAGTGTATATTCCACCATAATATCAAGTAATGCATAATAATAATATAGGAAGTGCTTTTTAGTTTTTGACAAAAAATATGTAATATTCTAAGCGGAAAATAATTATTTCTATTATGTTAAAAAAACACTGTTATCCCGTCCTGCAAAAACAAACTATTTTCACATTTATCACTGAATCATTTTTTTATACTGAAACAATCCGATCATTGGAATATCCACCGTGTAATAACCCGTAATTATAGTATCAATAGATTTATTAGAAACTTCCTGAAATCCAGTTACATGCATAATTGCGAATTCTCCTGTATAAAATTACTCTTGCGGAAAATTAAATAATTACACGAATGGCTGTGATAAAAATAAATTAAAGAATTTAATAAGCGTAAAGTGTCAAAAGGCAGATCGGTGCATGGGATTAATTAAACACAAAAAAAAGTAGAGAGAGAGAGAAACAGGGGACATTATTTTTAATTGTCGCCGACTGCGTTACATAAACGTGTTATGATATTATTCAAATATGTGACGAATTTGAAATCGCGTGAATGTTGCTGCATTCTTTGTTTGCTTAAAAAAAATATTTGATTATATTCCTTCATCTTATTATTATTTTTTTTTTTTCAAGTTACTATTCTATTATTTCGTGATCAATTAATTAATTTGATTTGAATAATATATACTTAATCCAATTAATCAGGACAATAAACAATATAAATAAAAACAAGTATAACTTTAAACTGAGTTTTATTGCTGATTGAATAAAATACAAATAATAATGAAAGTATCTAATTAATGAGAATTAAGTAAATATTTTTTCTTTAGCTTCGACGTAAGTACTTATAAAGGACGAATATTCATTGAAACAACTATTTCCAGCGTAAATACCCCGCCAGCTGAACATCTGCTGTTGCACGACAGCATTCAATATTCTCGAATCAAAAATGTTTGCACTAAGCATACATTTATCGCTACCAAATAAATGAATGCTTGGTGCAAACATTTTTGATTCGAGAATTGAAATATTTTATATTATTTCATATTTGTATCTGTATAATATTCAAAAATTCGTTAAATAATTGGTCCACACTTTTGGAGTAATGAAAAACTTAACATATGATTAAAAGTATTTGGATTTTCAAATATTAATAAATTATAAGAATAATTGACATATTTCTTCGATCCAAGTAATCAAAAGGATTTTATTTATTTATTATTTAACTAAAAATAGTTGTCCTTTTTCCTACTTATTTTTTATTAAACTAGATATATTTCGGAAACTATGTTTCCGTCTTCAGTGGTGAAGTTTAAATAAATAATAGGTTGTTATAGTATTAGCAATGCAATAATGATAATATTAAAATATTTAAAAATCATGCTGTCTATAAACTAATATAAATACAATTATAAACAATGAACAATAAAATGTATGAATTAATAACATCTAACAGGGGATTATTTAAGCAACTAGTATCAAAATTTAAAAGATTATCAATGTGTTTTTTTTATTTCAATAGACTCCAACATGTTTAATTGTGATTCACGTGAAAATTTAAGGTTAACATTTTCAATCGAAAATTTATGTCCCGTATTTTTTTTTTTTTGAACGAAAAGCTACAGCAGATTTTTCAGAATTAAAGTTTCTAATATGGTAAGTATATTCTTTAAATCTAGTTAAAATACTTGTAGTAGTTTGACCTATATATAATTGTGTACAATTGCTACATTTTATTGAATAAATACCAGAATTTTCTATTGTATTTTTTTTTCTAATGTGTTATTTTTTACCTAATCAAACTTTTAATTTAGTGTTAAAAATAATCAAGCTAATCTGTTGGGCAATGTCCTCAGTTATCACCATCTGCGACAAATTAATACCATTCCAAATAGCAGAGGAGTGTTTTTGGACTTGGTGCTCTCTAATACCTCCGATATACTAATAAGTCAGTCATCTGATTATCTTTTCACTTCAAGCTGTCATCATATACCGTACTCCTTATGTATTTCATCCTCGAGCCGGGAATTCACACAAACAAACTCTGAATGGATTTTTAATTTCAAGGTGGCGGATTATAACGCAATAAATAACTATTTAGCTTGTGTAAATTGGAATGATATTTTTCTAAATAAGTCTATAGATGTAACTGTTTCTCTTTTTAATAATATTTTGTATGATGTTTTTAATAAGTTTATACCTGTTAAGTTTTTAGCGCCCTCTAAATATCCCAAATGGTTCAGTAAAGAATTGATTAATTTAATTAAGGCAAAAAAACAGGCTCATTCCAAATATAAGTGCAGTGGATCGCTTGTGGATTATGAAAATTTTAGAATGAATAGGCAGAGATGTAACGAACTTAGGGATATACTATACCTTGACTATATTAATAATTTGGAATCATCAATTAATACTAGGAATCCCAACTTATTTTGGGATCATGTTAATTCCTGTCAAAAGACTTGCGGTTATCCAACAAAGATGTATCTTGGGGACAAAATAAGTAACTCAACCGCTAGCTGCGTTGATCTATTTGCTGACCACTTTTCAAGTGTATATATTAAATCTACCAAAACTGTTCCAATATATAATGGAAATGAGTCGATATCCCTGTCAAATTTTAGTGTTGCTTTGTCTGATGTTTTCAATTCTATGTTGTCTATGTCGGAATCCTGTAGTGCTGGCCCTGACGGTATACCTGAATATTTTTTAAAACGATGTATTTTCACACTTAGTAAACCTATCCATAGAATGTTTGAGCAATCATTATTATCTGGATGTTTTCCAGACTGTTGGAAAAGTAGCTACATTGTACCAATCTTTAAAAATGGAAATAGATCAGTTATTTCTAATTACAGAGGTATTTCTATCCAGTCTGTTTTGCCAAAAATGCTTGATAATATTATCTCTCAACAACTTATGTGGTCGGCCATCAATGTAATTACTCCTCAACAACATGGTTTTCTAAAAGGTAGATCAACCTTAACGAACCTGTTGTCTTATAATTCATATTTGTCAAATGCTTTGGAAAATGGGCTACAAGTTGACTCTATATATATGGACCTTTCAAAGGCATTTGATAGAGTGCAACACAATTTATTATTGCATAAACTGGAACTGATGGGTATTGGTACAAATGTAGTTACCTGGTTGAGAAGCTTCTTACATAATAGGACTCAGCGAGTCCGGATAGGTAGGAAGGAATCACATCCAATAGAAGTGTCATCAGGTGTACCTCAGGGATCGCACTGCGGACCTATCCTATTCTTGCTTTTTATTAATGACATCGGATCGGTGATAAAATCGAGTAACTTTCTTCTATATGCCGATGATTTAAAACTTTTTAAAAGTATAAATACACTTGATGATTCTTTGGGGCTGCAGGAGGATTTACAAGCTGTTACGTACTGGTGCGAATCAAACGAACTCCAGCTAAATATGAAAAAGTGTGTTCACATTTCTTTCTGCCGACGTTCCTCTGTGAATCATGGCTACAAGATTGGTAATTGCGAACTGCAGCGTGTTTCTGAAGTTAAAGACCTTGGAGTTATTTTTGCCTCAAACTTCGCATTTTCTAAACACATTACTGCAGTTTGTAATAAATGTTTATCAATCTTAGGCTTCATACGTAGATTTTCTGTGGACTTTAGTCCCAACACACTAAAAACCTTGTACTTGGCACTTGTGCGTCCTCACTTAGAGTATGGTTCTTCATTGTGGGCTCCATACACTGCTACCGCAATAAGGCAAATTGAAATGGTGCAAAGCAAATTCTTAAGAATTATGCATTATAGATTAGTTGAGCCGGGTACAGAGTTTAGCCACAGTCAAATGTTGACTAGGCTGAATATTAAATCGTTGGCAGAACGGAGAAAGTTTCTGGATATGGTATTCTTATACAAATTGATTAATGGCTTGATTGACTGTAGTGAGCTCGTAGGCGTTTTGAGTTTCAATATTCCAAGAAACACTCAGTCAAGGCAAAAGCCGTTATTCAGAATACCGTTTCACAAAACAAACTACGGTATGTTCAGTTCCATACATCGAATGATGCGATATGCTAATGCATTAGCAAGCAGTGATGATTTTCCTATTTTTGCGCAATCTTTTTCACATTTTAAGAATAGTCTAAAACGAATTAATTTCTCAGATGTCATCTAATTTTAAAAGCAGTAGGATATGTATATTTTTTACTATTTATTTATTTATCCATTTATTTATTTTCTTTTTTATTTATTTATCTGTTTGATTTTATTTATTTCTTCCATTTTTATCTCAATTTTATCATTTTATGTACATATTATATTATTGTTTGTTATGTTTGATATTAACGTTGTCTGAGCGTGTCTGTTATATACATTTTTTTTTTTATAATTATGTGATAATTGATCTGTGATATTTTATCTTACAGTGCTCGTACCTATACTCAATATGAACATACTTGTGATAAAACTGTGATCATATATTTAATTTCTTTTATTATTTTATTTTATTATTTACTTTATATTTTTATTTGTTTAAATTTTATTTTTACATTTTCTTAGGTAAATTATTGTTTCCATTATGTAATTATATACCCGTAGATGTTAGTTTGTGAAGTCATAAGCAACACTGAATCAATTCTTTGAACCGTTTGGGAATGCACTTATCTTACTTATTAATTATTAATAGTTTAGGAATACTTACCTGATTATATACAAATATGTAAATTATTGTATAATGTAATCAATTATACTGGAGAATTCCGTAAAATAAAGTTAAAGTTAAAGTTTGAATATGGTGCAGGTATTAAATTGAATTTTTTAAAATATTATTTAATTTGGAATTTAGACACGGATTATATAAAATTTTTGCATAATTTTTAGTTGAATTTTGTTCATAAAATGGTGTTAAAATTGTCGTATTTTTGATTAAAAATTTTTTTTGAATTTATTAATTATTTTTGTCATTATTGTTGATTCAGAATTTAATTTCTTTGCTATATTATATGTTAAATTAATTTCTGATTTTCTACTTTTTTCGGTAATTAGATAAAAAAATGGCTCAATAAATCATTGTATTAAATGCTGCTAATTTATGCTTATAATGTGTATCAGAATCTGAATTAATGTAATTAAAAGTGTGGGTTGGTTTTCTATATATATATTAAATTCTAATTTTGAATAATTTCTAATAATTAAAAGATCAAAAAGGCTAATTTTCCATGAATTTTAAGTTCGTACGTAAAACTGATATTCTTATTAATATTATTCATTTCGTAAATAAATTGTTAAATTTTAAAATTCTCGTAAATTATAGCGAAAATATCGTCTATATATCTGTGTACCATATTCTTGGGAAATTAACTATTTTTGATTTTGCTGACTTTTCTAAATTGTTCATAAATAAATTTTCCAAAAAAGGAGACAAAGAATTTCCCATAGCTGTTCCGAATGTTTGTTTAAAAAATTTGCCTTTAAATTCGAAAGTGTTATATTCAATAACTAATTTAGTCAAATCTACGTAAATTTTTATGTTTTCTTCAGGGACTAAATTTTCTATTAAAAATGTTTTTTAAAATATTAAAGTTTTCATTTACAAAAAAAAACTAATAAATTAAATCCAAAATATAATTACTTAAATATATCGTATGTGCTGTTTATGTTGTTCCACTTATATATATAACTAAGAAGAAGATATATATCTTCTCCAACTAGTTTCGGTAGGTTGTCATCCTCCTCCCTCCAAAAAAAAAATGCAAAAAGGGAGTTATGATTGTTAAAAATAATTTCCATAAAAAGGCCTAAAATGAACTGCAATTCCAATCGGCGCGATTTCAAAGTTATGATAAATATCACAAAAAATGTGACATTATGGAAAGTTCACTGATTACTTTAATAGAGTTGCAATATGTTGGCATGGATTAACATATTCAAAGAAATAAATCCTCATTTTATAAGTAGTGTAGCATTATTTAATAGTGAAGAGGAAGATATTTTTATTTTTGTACTTTTTGATGTTTTAATGCTGTCACTGGTTTCTTTCAAGGTATTTGCATTACTTGACTCATTCGTTTATATAAAAAAGGCAGAGAACATTTTTATTCTTTTTATTCGAATCGTTGACGATGCCACATGAAATTAAGCAAAAGATAGCGTTTGCGTCGTCTTCCATTTATTATTTTTTATTCGGATTATTTAAATAATTTATTTGCTAGAAGTTATAGAATGATGGTTTGTAATGATTTAGTCAGAATACAAAGAAACTTTGCAATAATTTCTAGTTCTTATATACTTCCGACTTTTCTAATAATAATTTATTCCCCTACACACATAAATAATGCATCCATAAAAAAAAACTTTTGACAAGACCACAACCAATACGCTTATTGAGTAAATCAAAAACTTTACTCCCCCATCAACAAAACCATCGCCGCGAAATTAATTCCGCATCCCACGAAACTCCCGACTTCCCTTCCCCGGCAATTTATCACCGGCATAAATTACGTATTATATTTTACATTACCGGCGGCAATAAAAGAAATTCCGCAGACGAAACAATAATCCCTTTACGGCCGACCTAGAAATCCGAAAGGGCGTGCATCCGCTGAATTCCGCCGGGGACGTAAAGTATGTAATCACGTAAACAAGTTGGCCGAGGACTTGGGAAACTAATATGTAAATTAATCGAATCCGATGTGTCTGCTTGTAAATCTGATGGGAATCGATAAGTCATCTCGAGTTGGTGAACGTTTATTAACGCCGATATTAACAGTTTCTAAGCTCGTCAGGGGCATAGCATGAGAAGGAACAGGGCGGTGGATTGGGAGGATCATGCTCGTGTTGACAATTAATTTCGTGTTTTAATTGTTGTTGTGTTAGGAGGAATAGCAGTGGATTTAGATGGCTTTTGATTTAAATTATATAATCAATATGAAATTAACAAAAAATAGAAGGAAATTCATATTATTAAAATAAAATAAGGAAACAAAACAAGTGTTTCAATTTACCCAATATTAGAATACGGAAAATAATCACTAAGATTAGATCATCCCACTTTTCAACACTGTAAAAATACTATATACAATTAATGGAAAATATATATTAACAAATCCTTATTCAGACTATACAGATGGTACAAAACAATATAACATAAATAATTGCAATACATATTGGTATTAGTCTGTCTTCTATGTAATTCTTTTGTCGAATATTTCTACTAAATTACTATATTGAATAGCAATTGATATTAATGTACCGAATAACTGTTGTATAACTTTCTAACAACAATAAATTAAAAGCGTCTCAGAGAGGAGTTTAATGGGGATTTAAATTTGTTTAAATAGTATATAAATTGAAGATATATGCCAAATATAGGAATTGAGTTGTATTTATTTCAATAACACACAATCAAACTGTCTAACAAACAATTTTAAATTGCCTATTCCAACGCTGAAAATGAGCGAAGAACTCCAATCTTATTTTGAAATAAATACCTAACCACACAGTTTATTGATGGGCTTCACGTTCCGTTTTAAGTATATTTCATTCAGTAACTATAATCTGAGCATCACTCTTTTAAAATCCACTGAGATGAAGATGACACTATTTTGGGGATCATATAGTTTATATTACATAGTAATAAATATGAATTGATTATTAAAGTACTTTAAACAAATGCAGATTAAAACACCTACTTCCCGGGAAAATACCCCGCCGGACAGCCATAAAAGTGAAACCCCGCCGATTTTAAGAAAATACGCGCATATCTTGATATTGCAGTTGATTTTATCATTATTTTGAGATGTATGTTTTTTTTTTTGATAATTATCAATGTTATATAATTATTTTATTTGACTGTTTAGCAGAATTATATTTTAATAGTCACCACTCATTTATAAGATACTTCGGAGCATCATTTATGAATGTAATTTACAAATGCAATTGAATAAAAAGAAATTTCAAAATAATTAATTTATACAATTGAATAATTAATTAAATATTTTCCCTTTAAATACTACAACTGTTTGACCTACATGGCGTAAGAACTTTAAAAAAGAAAATACATCGATTGAAACAACTATTTCTCGGGCAAATACCCATCAGACATTAAACTAAATGAAAAAAATATTTCAGAATAGTTTGTTGGCTTATAGACATTTTAGACTGCTGTTTTTGACTATATCTATTCATGGATAGATTTTTAGGAATTTTGCATCAGTAAATTACTGTGAAATTATTATTGATCGATTTTTATCCTTTATTGCTATGTAAATTGATTGAGGTTTCAAAAATTTAGTTTATTCGCAAATGTGTCCAGTTTATGTTACAGGTGCTAAAATGGAGCTCTTCAATCATGGTCTTTGTATTTTAAATATTTTACACATTGAGAGTTATTCGCATTGTTTTAGCTTTTTTTTTTCATGTATGTCTTACCTTACCTAATAAATTTCACGTTTTTATGAAGAATTATTTATATTTTTAGAAATTTTTGATCGTATCTATTCATGTATTTATGTCTGAAGCTTCATACAGACAATGAAATTAAACTAGGAAAATTTCTAGTAATGATCAATAAAATTCGATCAATCCTTTTTTTAACTGCAAAAAATTACTTACGCTGTAAGTTTTACAAACATCTATTGAAACAACTACTTCCAGAGCAAATACCCTTCCGGATATTGGATTACACAATTGTTGCATAGCAGTACTACTGCGAATTGCAACCGTTTGAGTCGAATATATTTTTGAAAGGAAACAATAAATAATAGTTACAAGGCTATCTGTAGAGGTTTGTTTTATATATTTTTTGTTGCTATAACCAATCGACATAACGGAGACTCGCTCTTTTTGTATAAACAATTACAAGAATTCATGGATTTTGGATTATTTCGAAAAAATACATATTTCATTTATTAAAATATTTATGATGTTTCTGTCAAATAACTTTATGCTCTACATTATAAAAAAGGCAATCCTAGGACATTCCGTCAAATCCCTTTTAGACAACCTTAATGCCTTCCACTGAATCCGCCGCTCCTTCACCTGCAGCGGTAAAAATCCCAAACCGACATTCCCAGAAAACGGGGATCCCGAAGACGGCGGGTCCGAGCGCAAGCTGGAAAACCGGAAAAGCCGGCGTTTTCCCGGCCGATATCCAGCAGCCGGCCGGCCTGAATAAATCATGCGCCTCCCCACCCCCTCTGATGAAATATTTAAGTGGACACGAGGGCGTTTGTTTGCGCTGGGAAATTCAAATTGAATGGTGTTTGTAAATGAAAAATGAAATAAAAATAGGAGCCCGGAATAAGCGCTCCGGCTCGCCGAGGAGATGAATTCCGCGGGTGGATGAATTTTTGAAGCCCTCGCCGTGTCCCGGATTTTGCGTGGCGTGTGTAATTGGGATCTATTCGAATAATGCCAGGTTGTGTTTTTTTTTTGTGAAATTGTAATAATGAATGCAAATTGAATCAACATTTTTGATGTTGATTTATACCGAAATCCTAAAAGTAATATCAAGAGAGGCGAATTAAATGGAAATTTTAATAAAATGCAAATTTATGCGACAAAAAGACCTCCGGTCGATAGCCCATGACAAACTACTAACCCATCAATATGTATTGTAAATATAAATATTTGTAAAGAATTGTAATTCTGCTGTCTGAATAGATATGTTTGTATATTACAAATTTATAAAAACTCTAAATCCATTTTACAGATCTAAATACATTAATTAACATACAAATTAATAATATCTAATTACTAGTTATTTGTGAATTATAAATTAAATTAGTTATTTGTAAATCAATTTTCTATATATATATATATATATATATATCTTTATTCAGACTATATAGATAATTTTAACAATATAACAATATAAATAATAACAATACATGTAAGTATTAGTCTGTCTGGGCTATCGACCAGAGGTCTTTCTGCCCTCAATTTTCTATTAAATTAATTTACAAATAACTTACGATGGTTACATTCCGAAACATGTACCTGCAGTTGGCTTTATATTAACACAGACAAACATATTTTGTCTGTGATATTAAATAACGTTCTGTTTTGTTTTGACATTAAATTTTTCTTGGATCATAAAATTGTTGCATGATCAATATTTTATTGATAAGCAACAGCAGGTGTACATTATGCAATTCAATGTCTGGCGGGGTATTTGCCCGAAAAGTAGTTGTTTTAATGTGTATTTGTTTGAAGTACTTACGTAACATAAGTCAAAATGTCACAGAGCTAAATGTGGAAATAATTTATTAATTATTTTCTAACCATTTTTATTTAATTTACATATAACTAATAATATTTAAATATTAATTATTTGTAAATTAATAAAGTGAAAGAAAAAAAAAATACAACTCTCTTCAAAAGATAATTGCAAGGAAGTTGTATGCCTTGCATTACCAATTGAATACAAAAAAAGAAACATGGACAATAAAGCTTGCGTATAAAATAATAACATCCTCGTGTAAATTTGATTCAGGAATACCCCACCATTCAACCTTTAGAAAACACGTAATATTTCTGAGCGAATCCCTCGTAAAAACTTTATAAACAAGCCGCATTGAAATGTCAACCCGGTTAATTCCGCCCATTATCGGGGAATTATTAATGGCCTGTTTCGAATGGAAAAGCTCAGTTACAATCAATTTAATCTTCAACGGCGTGTGTAATTAATAACAAAACGAATTGGTCACAAAAGGATGAGTGCTATGTTGCCCCGTTAATTTGCATCAAAATGTTGAACGTTACGGGTGTGAAATACGTGCTTAATTCAGCATAAAGTATTTCTGTTATTATATACACCATTTCAATGGATTTATTATGCGGAGTGACAGTTTAGGGTTTATGCAAAAGTTGGTGCATTTTTCTATAGACCGTCAGTGTTTGATATTGATTTAAATAAACGCAATTATAATTATCTATATTTTTAAGTCGGTATTTAGGAATTAAAGTTTGCTTTTGGAGAAACCTTTCTTTGTTTTATTACATTCTTAAATAGCGTTCGAATTTCGCGCCTTTTTTGCCGATACCTTTGTCACTGAGTTATATATACAAATAAACGTCACGTTATATAAAGCTATCTGTAGATGCATTTTTTTTGGAATTTATCCTTCCTTAGTATTTTCTTTTTCAATTACATTTTTAATCCTCTATATAAAAATATTCATTGTTTTTTTTTTCCGCAAATGGTTCTTAATAGCTGCTATAAGTTCGTCATTGTCCCTAAGTTGCATCCCCCTTAGGGTTTTTTTTTGATTTGGGAACAAAAAATAGTCACTCGGTGCCAAATCCGGACTATAAGGCGGATGTTGAATTTCTTCGAAGTCACATTCAGCTGCAGCAGCTTTTGAAAGTCTGGACTTGTGCATTGTCATGGAGCAACAAGACACCTTGCTTCAGTTTTCTACGTCTTTTCATTTTAATGGCATCTCTAAGGTGATGCATCAGATGTGCATTAGACTTACCCGTTATCGTACTACCCTTATTCATATAATCAATGATCAAATTTCCCTGAAAGTCCCAAAAAATTGGTTGTCATTACTTTTTCTTCAGTATGAGTGACTTTAAACTTTTAGGGGTAGCTGGAGCGGTTAATATGTCGCTGCATTTCTCTTGTTCCGATTCAGGATTATGAACCCATGTTTTATCTCCAGTAACAAGTCGACAAGTCGATTAATAATTAAATCTGGTTTATTTACACAGTGGGCCAAGAAAATAAGTGAAACTAAACCAAGTGAATTTCAAGTCCAATTTAATATTTATTCTAATATTCCATCATCTTCTAGAATCGCGCGGCAGACAACGAAGGACCAACATTTCTTTCGTTAAATATCAGAACTAAAGAAACACTGTGTATGTTTTTATTTTCTAACTTTTGACTCCTGCTTTTTTTCTATAGAATTGTTTTGTATTATTAATTTTTATTAACTGATTAATGAGGAGACAGTTACAAATATTTTAAACACCCTGTATAGTATCATTATTTTCGACATCTATATCAAGAACTAATTTTCGCTCCCTTATTAAACCATAAACACTTTCTGGGTCAAGTTCTTCGGGGCTAACTTTCCTCCGTGAACCCTTTACGAACCAACCCTTCCCTCGCCTCTCATTCACTCTTCGCGTGCTCTATCTCTCTTTCCCTCTCTCTTTCAGTTTTCAAGAACAACTTTTCATCTCGAGCACATCCTCGTAGTTACTTTTTTATTATTTTAATTTCGCGAAAGGACACGAAGTAAACTTGTCGGCGAACTCCTCCAGACGAAAGTTATAAACTGCTTTATTTCCAGCGAGAAGTGCCCGGCTACAAAGAAAACCCACCTTCCGTTTTTTCTTCCTTCCGGGAGAATCCTTACCTGGGCGTTAAATTAATAACGAGATATAACCAAGTTTCTTAATAATGCTTCACAATGGGATGGAGAAAAAATGGAGTTTTTCAGTTTTTAATTTTGTGAGGATTTATTGTGTGAGGTTGACGGTTTTTTTTTGCGTATTTGAATTTATGGTGGAATGAATGTTAATCGTGAGGCATTCTCGCATTTCAAAATTTTTATTTCTAAAAAAATATAATGTAGAAACTACGTCTATTATAACTTATAATAATTTGGAATTTTAATTAAATTATTTTGTCTGCTTTCATTCAAAATTTAAAAAAATAACCAGTAACTTGAATAAAAATGAAGAAACGAACAAAATCATCGAAGACAGTTGGAATTAAATCAAAACCTACGTTTTTAGATTATATAATTTTACCCTATACTTTTTATCTTTTCGTAACAGAAAACAAGTAGAGTTTTTTGTTTTCATCCACATACTTCTTGTCTTATTTCTTTTTACCACCATTTTTTTATGTATAATTCCACAATATATTATTCAATTTATATGTTATTATTCCTATGGAATAATGGCAACGGTCTTTAAATCCATTTGAATAATAACAAATAAATTGAATAATATATTGTGGAATTATACATAAAAAAGGTGGAAAAAAGAAATAAGGCAAGAAGAATGTGGATGAAAACAGAACACAATACTGAGAAGTACAGAATAAATTACATAAATAATCTAAAAACATAAAATCTGTTAAACAGCTATTGAATGTGAAAAAAGGAACAACATATTAATTATAAAATGATCGAAATGGAACATGATTATAAAATCAATTATACAAAAAAAAATCAATAAAAAACAAAAATTTAAATTAATTGTTTGTTTTCTGGAGGCATTCTTGTATTTTAAATTTATTTATTCTAGGATAAAATATACGTAGAAACTATGTCTGTAATAAATTAAAACAATTAGGAACTTTAGTTATCTCTGTCCAATAAAATCAGTTCCAAATTAATACGGTGTAAAATATACATAAGTATATTTTACACCGTATTAACTTATACATTAGTATATTTTACTAAATTTTGCAACCACAGTTGCAATTCTATGTAATTTTTATTTTATTTTATTTTTTTCAATTTTCAATTTCACTTTATTAACGGAATCTCCATTTCCAAATTACATTTATAATTACATATTAAAAAATTACAAGAAAAGTGTGACATTTCCTTAGACATTTGGTTAAATTTGTGCAGTAAAAGGTATACAACAACTGAAAATATTTGTTGTTTTTAAAGTTAAAAAGAGTTCATATTGAAAGAGGTACAGATCACTGTTACAAAAATTTGAATTATATTTTAAAATTCTCAGTAATTATTTTAATTTCCACATTCTTATACATTCACAATTACAAATAAAAGTATTATCTTTTAATAAAAATATTGATGGAAACAACAATATTTTTATTCGGTAGTTTTGTAACAAAAATTTGGATTTAGTTTTATATTTCGATTCTACATTAATAAAACGAAAACAAATTCGATCATAATAAAATCTTTGGTGTATATTTAGGTAAAGAAATTTGGTACACGTAGTCTTATTTCCAGAAAGATCTTTCGTCCTATCCTGATTTCCAATGTACGTTACTCCGAAACATAAATCCCCACCCGTATTATCATAAAAGCACACGACCCACGGTCTTACAAATCTAAATTACGGTCCTTTCTCATTGTTGCCGAATGTGTCGATTCCATTAAAATTCCCTGCCTTTCCCGTAACCCACCTTAAAAATTTCACACGCATCCAGGCCGGGCGCCCGGAGATTTATCGACGCCCGCACAACCGGAAGCCATTCCGCTTGTAAATTAACCGGATTTAAATTTTTAATTTCGCCTCGCCTTCCCCGGGAATTGCAATCCCGATCCCATTGTCTCCAGACGTCCATCTGAATGATAATTATCCTAATAAAATTCCATTTGCCGAAAGGGAATTATTTTGCAAAATGTATTTCTTGATGGCCATTAAGGGATGCTATTTGTAAATGGATAAAGTTGTTTATTTTTATTTCCATTAAGAAAGATAAATTGATTCTATTAAAACGAGGAAAGGATAAATAGGCAATAATAGGAGGCTAATCCACATCTCTTCCTTTATCTATTATCACTTCAAACTGTCAAGCAGCACATCTTGAAGATCGAAATTCAGTAATCGCATTTTTAGATATACTAAAAGCTTACAATACAGTATGGCATCGGGGTGTGCAATTTAAATGTAACTCTTCAGGAATCTTCATCCATTTAATTAATAACTAAGAAAACTTCCTATCTAAAATTCAAGATGATTTAATTGAAATTAAAACACTTGGTTTGTTTCACTTATTTCCTATCTAAAAGATCGTTGGGTGTAATTCTATTCCCAATCCTTTACTCCTAAACAAGGTCTCCCTCAAAGATCCCCTGTCTCTCCTATATTTTTGTTCCCGAATCTCAAACACTAAGAGAATAAAATTAAGGGCCAATGATGAATTTACAGCATATATTGAGAGCCATTTTGCGAAAAAAAAAAAACAATGAATATTTTTATTCTGGATTAGATATGTTATTGAAGCTTTAAACCTGTAATCAAAAACAGAGGATCTATATTGAAAAATAAAATTTAGTTTTTCCTCTAGTTTTATGTTTACATGCCTTACCAGGCAACACAAACAACCCTTCTTACAATTACGTAATATTAATAAACGAATAAAATATAACATAACCCAGGAACTTGAGCTTAAACTAATTCTCTACATTATCGCAACACTCTGTATATTACAAATGAGAGAATGCTTTCCCGAAAACTATTTTCAATGTTCAATCATTTTCTGTTTTTGTTTTTACTACACCCAGACCATATTACTTTCAAGGACTCATTTTTATTAACATTTCGAAATCAAGATAGCAAAAAGTGGAGCGTATAATGATAAATCCATTAAGTAATCCAAAAATACTGAGCCAGATGTCTGCAATATCCTGAGTGGCACATTAAGGGACCGCAAAACCCACGCCGGGATTTATTAGCGCGCAAGTTTCCCGACGACGACGTCCGTGAGCTTGGCGTTTCAGACACGTCCACCCCCGAGCCCTGCCCCCCGACCGCGCCGCAAAGCTCCTTTCCTTCAGGAAACCGTTACCGCGGAGTTTACATTATGAATCGACTTAAGTAGACGAGCACACAAACAAATCAAAGTTTAAATAAGCCCGACGGTATGCAATGGCGAAACAGATGTTTTACTGAGGCCCCCAGATACGGAAATGCTGCTGCTGACCGGCATTTAGTTGTTGGATGCGATGGGGATTTGCATAACGTGTGTGTGTCTATGGCAGTGTTACGTAAATTGATTTCCATTTGCATGGGATTATAGGTCATTTCATAAAATACGGTTATTTTAGATGTAATAACTATAATTTTGTGCGATTAAGTCCATCAGAAATTGTATTAGAATTAAATGGTAATAATATTGAGGCATCAACATCATTATAGTAATTATAATTACCCTTGTGTAGGTTAAGTTACGTGAAGATTATAAATATGAAGAACGACACGTTATATTCGCTATTTCCTCCTCACTCTTCAAAGAGTGAAGAAATGATGAATACAACGTGTTATTCTTTATATTGAATCATAGTATTATGTTAATATTAAAAGTTACTTCACATTGACACAACAACTGTTTTCTATAAATTCCAATGATCAAACGTTAATAAACTCTACGATTGGTTATTTACAATTAAATAGAAAAGAGTATTCATTCACTTGGTCACAGTTATTTAAATATATTAAATAAAAATGATTTAAAAATAATTAATAATAGTTGTTTTAATGTGCATTTGTTTAACGTACTTACGTAGCGTAAGTCAAAAGTCAGAGAGCTAAATGTGGAAATAATTTATTAATTATTTTCAAATCATTTTTATTTAATATATTTAAAATTATTTAATTGATAATGAAATCCTTTCTTCACACTTTTATTTTTCTTTCATACGTATATTTCGGAAACAATGTAATCATTATCAATGGATTAAAACTTAATAATGATCACATTGTGTTCAAAATGTACATATGGAAGAAGAAAGGATATTGATGCTTTATTATCAATTAAGTTTGATCGTCAAGTAACCCATGAAATCAATTATACATTTATTTACTTTATATATTTTTAATTGTTAAAATACACTGTAAACACGGCAAATATAGAAAATATAGAGTGAATGTTGAGAAGAGAACTCGTGAGGGAAGTTTTTAAACAATATTTTCAAGCAAATATTGTGAAATTAAGACATTTGATTTCTATGAAATTGAAGAAATTCCAATTTACATCACTGAGTTATAATTTAAATTAATTAAGCATAAGTGGAATATCTCTGATGGGATTTGAACGTATGTCCCTCATGTTTCTAGCCGTTACAACTACACCACAGAGACAGGTGATGATAAATCTCCATTCAGTGCTTCAAGTTTACTTATATTCAATTCTACAATTGCGTTCAGTTGTATACTGAAATTTCTTCAATTTCATAGATATAAATGTAATTTAAAAGGAATATATTTGATTCCAATTAAAATAATTAAGAATTAAATATTTCGAAGTTGTGATAAAGTAAACCGTATACGAAGGAGATTTTATTTCATTGAACATTGTTTTAGAAAATCTAATGTATTTTAAGCATTTGTTCAATTAATGTCAGGTTTTACTGTTTATGACATTAACTAAATTTAAATTTAACGTATGGAAATTACGTAGCGTATAAAAAAGGGTTATTCCGTTAATAAATACGATTGAGAAAAGCTATAAAAACGTAAAACGATTTTAATTTCTGCTCACATAAAAAAATGTTTCTCCTTTTTGCCAAAAATAGTGATGATTGTGACATTCATATTTTTTTTTATTACAACAATTATTTTTTATTCTTTATATTGGGAGAGTTTTTTTAATCTGTCTTCAATTTAAATAAATTTTTGATTTTCACCATAAATTTTCCCATTAATATTAAAATTGTGAAAAAACTTAGATTTTTAGAACAAATTCTTATATTACAAAGATTTTTTATTTTTTCAATGTTTGCAACTTTCATTTAATAGGTTTTTTTTTGACCAATCACATATAAACGATAAAAAAACTCATTCGGTTATATACATTATTTAAAAAAAATATTTTTTCACAATAATTATAGAAACCATAGTAAATCCAAACATTCAAATTCAATTAGTTCTCCTTAAGTTTTCCATTTTTTTGTTTGTAAAAATTGTTACTTTATGTAAGAAATTAATGTGGTCGTATTTTAGGGCGCTTTAAAATAAAAGTTCAAAGGTAAGCCGTTTATAAAGTGAAAGTTTAATTGAAACCAAAAGTGCGCGGACTAAATGGCGTGTATAATCGATTGTTTCAGGGCGGAACGAGTTATGGATTAAAAACTTTCCCTGACAAGACTATTTAAGACCTCGAGTTTTATATGCTTTTACTTATTGCTCCAAATTTTATAATAAAACATGACTTTTTAAGCGAAATTAAAAATCAAGAAGAAGGAAAAAATGAATAGACTTTTTGAATTTTATACCTCAAAAAATTTCATTAAAAACAGTTCATTCGATTAAAAATTAATTGGAACAGTTTTTAATTTGTGAATGGTTATATATTCTATATATCGAGTTTTAAATATTTTATTGTTTATTATATACAGAAAAAAAATGTGTTTACGTGTACCCGACGTTAGAGAAATTTTATGTAAATTCCTGCTTTCCATTTAATTTTAAAGAATAACTAAAAGAATTGAAATGTGTTGGGAATTTAAAAACGATTCTCCATTAACTTTTAAAAGCAATGTATAAATCATTATTAATTAATAAATATTGATTACGCATTTATTATTATGATAAATATTGATTATATAGACAAATGTAATTTGTAAATGGAGATTCCGTTTATAAAGTGAAATTAAAATTGAAAAGAAAAATGAAATTCCATATCTAAATTCCATTTACCAATTAATAGTAACGTCACTTTTGATATATTACTATGAAACTAATTTATTTTCATAAAATATAACAAAAAACTATGTCAAATTGAAATCATATAAATATATGAAAAGTTACGTCACTATTAATTAGTATTTTTTCTCTAAAATGGCACTGACCAACAGAGCAAAACTGCTAGAACCATTTAAACCACGCAAGAAGAATTGGTTCTTTTACATGAAAGTTTAGCCATGATTTTGATATAAAAGATAATAATTTAATTATGCAATAATATTCAAATTTATTTTATGTGAATTATGAATCGATTTTAAAATTCATAAAATTGAAGAAATTACAGTGATGACTGAGAAATAATTTAAAGTAATTAAATATAAGTAGAAAAGAAACATCTCTGATTATCCTATCAGAGATTTTTCTTTGAACTCATATCCCCCAGATTTCTAGCAGAGTGTGTTAACAACTACACCACAGACATATGTGATGACAAATCTCCATTCGGTGCTACAAGTTCACTTATATTCAATTTATACCGACATTCGTGATGGACCCGAGGACGATACACAGCGCTAACATTTTGCCATCTGAAGTCGAATAATGGAATGGAAATACAAATGTCGCAGTTTTTATTTAATTATTTAAATTGATATTCCTTTAAAATTATATTGATATCTATGAAATTAAAGAAATTTCGGTGTGCAACAATAAGAAATAATAAAATTTATTTAAAATTGAAAAAAGCAACATTTATAACAGAATTCTGAACACATTTAATTCTTTCATAACTTTTTTAAAATTAAACGGGGAAAAGGAATTTGCAAAAAATGTTTTTATATATAAAATCCCTATGTATACGAAATTGCGTCAACAAACGGTATATCTGTATATAGATTTAAATAATTTGTTGTTTATTATATATACAAATATCTTTATTTATGAAATTATGGCAATAAATATATAAAAAAATAAATTGTATTAAATAATGTACAATTAATGTACAATTCACAAATTGATCAGTCTATGTTTATTATTTATCTGGAAATCACAACTATTAACGTGAAATACCCCGGTATCAATAAACTGAACAATTAAATTAACAACCAAAACGCGTTAACAAAGTGAACCCAATTAAAAACCAGTTTATACGTACACATAATTTTTTTTATCTTAACAATATCGTGGAGTAGTTAGCAATGACAGGAACGGACTTGTGTATTGTTGGCATTCGCCGTTACACGGTGCAATTATCAGTGAATGCAAAGGTAACCAATTTGTGGCGTTTCATTCAAAACGAGACCGGCAACGCTTTTACCGGTCCATTATGGCGAAGTACGGACGATTGTGTCAAGGTTCTGTTATTATTCCGTTTTTCATTCAGTCCGATCAAGGCCACGATATTTCAGGGATGTCCATTTTTGCAACTGATTTATATTTATCTACTTCCTAGGTCGTTTCCGATACCGTTAATTGCCTCCGAGTTTTCTAGACGGTCGGGAATTTTTTTAAGCGCAGAGAAAGTTGTTTGTTGACGCTGTTCAATGGAAAATTTTTGTCTAGGTTTTAAATGGATTAATTGGTTTTATGAAATTTGGCTTTTGTCATTATGGCACAAAAATTTTGGTTGAATACAATTTTAAATTAGAAATTTAATTTCACTTCGTTTTCGTGTGACTATTTTATTCATATCTTTAATTAATTTCTTATAATGTGGTGAATTAATCGATTTTATTCAATTAGTTTCGGCTTTATCAATTATAAGGAATTCTAAATCTCATCGAATAAAATACTATAAAATACAACTAAAATAAAATCCAAGTTAAAATAATTTTGTAATCCAATATAATAGAAAAAAAGTGTTTGGAAGTAATTGGTAAAATTGATATATTTTTTTATTAGCTACTACTGTTGCTTCAGGCGTTACTTTCTGATACATTTCAACTTATAATAAATAAATAATATAAATAAAAACTTAATAAACGAAAAAATCTAATAACCATACATTCCACCAGATTTATTTTAAATGGACGCGAGTTGTATTTATATTGTCAATTGTTTGAAAGCAATGAGTACAATTAATACTTTTTTCGTAGCTACTACAATTGATTCACTGATGGTTCTGATACAGTTCATCTAACTAAAAGAAGATAAAAAATAATAATCTAGCACCCATAGATGCCTCCAGATTTATTTCAGATTGAAATGAGTTGTCTTCATATTGTCAATAGTAGAAACCAGTATTGAAAGAAATTAATAAAATTAATACTTTTTTTAGATACTGCTGTTGATTCACTGATGGTTAAATAACGCATTTAACCATCAGTGAACCAATTGTAATAAATGAATTACAATGTATAACAAAGTAGAAGCCTCAACAATCATCAGTGAATCAACTTTCTGATGCAATTCAACTAACTAAACGCAAAAATTTCTAGTAACCATGGATGCCACCAGATTTATTTCAGATGGAAACGAGTTTCTTTATATTGCCAATGGTAGAAAAAGTCTGTGAAAATAATTAATTTTTTTTTTCTTAGTTACTATTGTTGCTTCTTCAGTGATGTTTAATGGCGATTCAACTAACTAAAAGAGAAATAAAAAAACTATTAACCATAGATGATACAAAAAAATTTCAAATAGGAACGTTACTTTCTGATACAATTCAACTAATTAAACAGAAAAAATCTAGTAAGCATGGATACCAGCACATTTTGTGAAAGCGAAACATTTAATGCTTATATTTCCATTTTTTTAGAAGAGACGAGAATTTATATCTACTTTCATCACTAATTTGTTAATAAAATTTCAAAGTTGACTGGCAGCATTAAATATGAACATAATACTAAC
Organism: Philonthus spinipes; assembly: GCA_963082785.1. Classification (NCBI taxonomy): domain Eukaryota; kingdom Metazoa; phylum Arthropoda; class Insecta; order Coleoptera; family Staphylinidae; genus Philonthus; species Philonthus spinipes. Next base: position 22,167,591 of record OY720303.1, read on the forward strand.
ATTTTTTACCTAAATACAGAGGCAGTAACGGCTCCTTCTTGACCGCCCTTCCTTCCCACCAGTTCCTATTTCAAAACTATAGCTTCCATCTATGTAATTCATTAATCTAAGAAAGGCACATTATTATCTTCTAGCGGCGCCAATTAGTTTTTTTTCTTGTTGTTGTTATTATTTCTTTATTTTTGTTCTACAATCCACTATACATAAATATTATTAATTATATTGTAGATTTGTAAAAAGGTAAATCCGTTAAATAAATAAATAAATAAATTAAATAAATTCTTATACTCACATATTTATATAGTTATACATTATAATCACAGAAAACAATATTGAATGTGCGATGGATGTTTCATATTACTCCATTGACTAATTTAATTCAACCATAAATAATAATTACAAGGCTATCTGTAGACACGTGTTTCGTGATTTATCCCTCATTATTACAGCTCAGCCCTATAAGCCATTAGTAGTTAAACAATTTTTACCGGGATCTCGGATGAAAAAGAGTCTTGTATTTATTATTTAATTTATTATGGTTTCCCATCAATTAAATATTTTCGACTCAAACCGTTGTAATGCACACTGGAACTGGTATTCAAGAAACAAATACATATTGTGTAATCCAATGTTTGACGGGGTATATGCTCGGGAAGTAGTTATTTCAAAGTATATTTGTCAAAAATGTACAGTGTAAGTAATTTTTGCAGTTGGAAAGAGGGTTTGATCAAATTTTATTAAATTACTGATCACTGAGGCTTCTACTTCGTTATACATTGTGTAAGATTATAATAAAACACTTTTTTTCTTATACAAACAAAGTTAAAAAGGTGTTTTATTATAATCTGTGTTATACAAACAAAGTTAAAAAAGTGTTTTATTATAACAAATTTTATTACTCATTGCCAGAAATTTTCGTTATTTAATTTTATTGTAAATTATATATTACAAGTTGTCAACTGTTGATATTTTTACCCGAAAGTGCTGATTATAATTGAGGTGTAATATTAGTGTTTTATTAAAAATAAATTTAATTTAATTTAATAAAAAGTTTTATTTTATTTTATCGAAAATTATTCATACCTATAAAATGAATTAGTGTCGTGTCTATATAAAGAATTTCGAATAAATAAATAACAAATTGGATCGGTACTCAGAATGGGAGCAATTAATTAATAATTTATTTTGTTTACATAATGTTGCCTTGTTCCCAATACTTAACATGAAATCTCAATTATCCCGGAAGCGTTTGCATAAATCGTGGAAATCCAAACGTAAAAATATTCCCTCCTCGTTCGGTTGATGAATTGTCCTAAAGACGTGTTATTTAAACAAGAAAATCCGTTTTGATGAATGTATCCTCGGGTATTTCATATGTACTAAAATAAATCACGTTGTTTGCAAATTTCCACATGCATAGTCTCACACGAACATAGAGCCGCGCTATTTTTGCTACAGCGTTAATGCTAAAAAATGTACATTTTATGCAAAACATTTTGAAACGCTTGACACTTTTGTATGTAATAATGAGCAAATATTTTAAAATAGTTGTTTTGGTTAATTAATTTCATGTAAATACGCCTCAATTTTCATTATTATTTATGTTCACATTAAATATTTTTAAGCGTTTCTACTTGTTACTGTCATCATGCAAATAGATATTATCTCAACCTGATGGCAATAAGGTACTTGAGATTGTAATAAGTATGAATACATTATTAAAAAATTACCAATAAAAAAACTCTATTTTGAATTCTCTTCGAAATGAGGTGATAACTCGAAACTAGTCGATCACAAAGTTTATGGCCTTTGTTACTGTCAACATGCAAATAGATTTTATCTCAACTTGATGGCAATAAGGTACTTGAGATTGTAATAAGTATGAATACATTATTAAAAAAATTACCAATAAAAAAACTCTATTTTGAATTCTCTTCGAAATGAGGTGATAACAAGAAACTAGTCGACCACAAAGTTTATGGCCTTTGTGATCGACTAGATTCGAGTTATCAGCTCATTTCCAAGAGAATTCAAAATAGAGTGGAAAAAAAGTGGTGAACGATAATGAAGACGTTTGGAGTTCTCCGATACACAATGCCCTTATTGCCCAATAAAATATTACCTAGGTGTAAAATATATATACAAACATCTTTATTCAGACAGCAGAATTACAATTCTTTGCAAATATTTTTATATATAATACATATTGATGGGTTAGTAGTCCGTATGATGATTTGCAAGTAAGAACTTTGCTAGCTAGGGGTGTAAAATAATAAGTATAATAATTATAAATCATATATATAATAATTGTAGAAAGTATATTCATCCAGATTTCCAGTTTTACATCATTCTTGATAATGGCATTAGCCGAAACTAGTTGAAGTTAAAATAAACATAAGTAAAACTAAACCAAGTGAATTTAATTTACAAGTTTAATGTAATATTAACAATGTTTTGCCAAGTGATTAATGAGGAAAAAGTATCCGATATAGCAGTATACCGTTGCATTAATGGTAATTGTTGTTTCATCAATATTAAGATGCATCTTTACTTGTGAGCATTTTTCAGTGATTTTTCTTTCTCTGTCTCTGTGGTGAATTTACACTCATTATAATTACAAATTAATTATATAAACAATAAAGGAAAAGAAAGAACTTTAAGTTAACTAAAAGAAATTTATACAATTAGAAAAATTGTTTACCCCAAGAACCACAAAGTAAATCCCTTGTTTGTATACAACATCGAAAAATAAATATATCTGCAGAAGTCAAACCGTCGAAAACTTTCCTTATTACGCGAGGAAGTCCCCACCACAATGCATTTATTTATTTATTTCCCCTGTAAAGTTCGCCCGGAAAGTTCCCGGTTATTCAATAACGTTCGCTTATTTAGTTCTTTGTGCCTCCGGTATCTCCCGGGCCGCACGACTTGTCAATGAATCGATTCAATCTGCGACGGATGAGCACAAAGCGCACCGAAACCGAATTCAATGCAGATGATCAAATCTGCGCCTCGGGATCTTAATCAATGGCGCAAACATCATCTGCTTTCCATGCGAATAATCGTGCCGCGGATCTGATTGATCGCTCGAGTGTGTCATGTTGATCAGAAGATGCTGGATGGAATTTCATAAATTGTTGTATAATGCTCGCGCGGATGGTTTGACTTAATTTAGCCGTGCTTGTAATACCCAATTATCGGTTTATCCGTATTGATGTGAGTTATTTAATTCGGAATATGCGAGATATTGATTTGCGGAAATTTCGCACAAGGCAATTTAGCTGCACCTGCTTCTTGTATTAATAAGAACGCAGTTCCATTAATATCTATCAAAAAGAATTATTAATACTAATCAATTGTTATATAATTTGATGATTATAACTGAAATACAGGTGATTAGCATAAAAATGCCCACGAACATCCAGGCCACCTTATAAGTACTAAATAGACAAATCTGTAACTCTAAAGTAGTCATTCTCAAAGTGGATGTCGCAGCACATTAGTGTGCCGCAAATATCAGATAAGTGTGCGCCGAAATTTCTAACACTTATGTCTACTTGCACCGCGCGTTCTTAATCATGATTAAATAGTTAATCACGATTAAGTTTAAAATTAATCATGATTAAGATAACATAAAAAACCTCGAATATTTAATCAGCTAATTTTGGTTTATTAACTCAAACACATACAACTTCACTTCGATTGAGATTAATCGTGAAGTCGTTTATAGTTCATAGAGATCATAGAAAGAGATAGTTAGATAGAAATTTGACGGAAATAACCAAGCGTGAATTTAGAATGGAAGAATTTGATAATTTAGAAGTAAAATGGCAGATAGCCCAGGACAGACTAATACCTTCATACAAACTTATAATTGTAATATATAACTGTATATTATATAAAATTATTGTCTAAATAAAGATGTATATATATATATATAAATATATATATATATATATATATATATATATATATATATATATAGAAGTAAATTAATTTTGATTTACCTTAGTTTACAAACATAACAAACACGTACTTCGACTGGTTCTAACTTAGGAGCGTGAAAAAAATATACAAAAAATGTAAGTGCAGAAAACGTAATGTAATTATGTAATTTTTGCAGTTGGAAAAAAGATTGATGGAATTTTATTGATTTTATTGATCATTGCCAGAAATTTTTCTTATTTCAAAATGCGAACGATCTATTTACAACTCGGTGGACTCCCATGGGTTAATCGACATACGGTGCAACCAAAATCCGCCAATTAAAGTTAATTATGATTAACTAATCGGAGAATTTAATCGGAGTCTGTGAAAGTGGGCATTAACATTTTACTTCTGTTTCTTATATTCTATTCTTCTGAAATGATATATTTTCTACACATATAATAATCAAAACAAAGATAACAAAAATTTAAATACCATTAAAAATGAGTCATTCGTATAAACTTACTTTGAAAACACATTCTTTATTGACTAGGAGTCTTGTTTAACAAGTTCAGGATGTAACCATACAAAAAATGGAGAACTACTGCACTAAAGGAATCATCAGCTACTTGAAAGGGCTAAGTAAGCTCTCTGGATAAAGTGACGTGGGTCTAATTTGGGTACAACATAAAGGCAACCTAATAGCCGATGAGTTAGCACAGAAAGGTACAAAACTTCTGTCTACCATACACTATATCAAGGGTTCCTAAAGTCGACTGGGCTCCGACCCATCTAACAAAAAATTCTCTAGCGGCGAGTCATTGAACTACTAATGTTCTACTACTACTTGTTTTTTAATAATAATATATTTATTTACGGTATCTCCTTTTTACAAAACATATGCAACAAAAATCAATATTACAACTAAATATATAAATGTATGTAAATGATAATCAAACTGAAATATAATTATTGTTCTTGAAAATTTAAAAAAAATATTCTTAATAGTCAGTGGCGAGGGGCCCACTCAATATTCGCTCGCGATCTACTGGTGGGTAACGACTCATAGTTTGGGAAATACTGCACTACATAAATTCGTCTTATAACATTTTTAAGATGATGCTAGATGAATTCATCACAACCCTGTTAAATAAAAACAATATCGAGGCAACTATAACTAAAGTTTATTTGTGGTGCTAAGAAGGCTAATACAAATTGGAATAGGCTTTCTTGGTGGTTTGAAATAAAAGGAGTAAATAGAATAAAAAAATTTCAAACCCTCTCTAATTTCGAAGAAATAAAGGACGTAAATAATTATGAATTTCTGTAGAGTGAACGATTAATTGCATTTGGCAGAATCGATAACAGTAGATATTATCATCATGGGAATGATTCCCATGAGTTGACAGATCTCATTCCAATCATATTAGCTGATCTGATATATACATTAAGATTATCTAAGTTGACAGTAAAATCATGGGAATGACGATTAATTTTGTAGTGGATGCGATGATGAAGAGGAAGAGGGGATAGTTCTTCACTACCTTGACATATGGTATCATCTTTTTCATACCATATGTCATAGGATTAATTTCCTTTTAGATCTCATACTTCTCAAAATAAGTAATCTGATATCTATATCATTAAGAGACTCTAATTGATTCTAACTTAATTAATTAGAACATGAATTGATTTGTCGGCGGTTACTCCTGATATTTCATAAGCGTATCTTCTATATCGTGCAGATCTTTAGAATAGTCTCTTTTGTTTTTGTTCATCAATGTTTACGAATTATTGTGGAGTTGTAGAATTATTTACTATAATTTGTATTTATAAAATGGCATTGCCGTAAAATAAATAAATAAATGAGTTGGCAGATCTCAATCCAATCATATTAGGTGATCTGATATCTGCATTAAGATCATCTAAGTTGACTGGGCTCCGACCCATCTGACAAAAGATTCCCTAGTGGCGAGTCGTGGAACAAATAAAGCTGTTTTATTTGTTCTAATTGAAATAAAAAAATATAAGTGATATTTTTTTTAAATTCATTTATATAGTGAGGAAAGCTCGCTCAATATTCGTGTTCATTCGTGGGTCGCGACTCATAGTTTGGGAAATTTGTAACACAAAGGGCTTAACCTAATAAATAGTTATAAAATCAAAGAGAAATCGAAAATTATGATTATTTTATTGATAATTTGTGACTTGTTCAAATTTCAGCGTTAATCAACTCAGCTGTAGAATGATGAATCCTACTTTTATACGATGTCCCATGTCAAATTTGTTTCAATTGTCAATTGATGATTAGAATAAATTAATTATGGTTATTTTGTAATATATATATATATATAGACTGAAACTACCACGTATTTATGGCTATTTAGAATCATTTTATTCGATTTCATATAGATATAAGAAATAAACAATTGAAAATGCTCAATTATCAGGAGGGTTTGGAAATCGCCAAAGCAATACAGGCCGGCAAAAACGTGGTCCATAACAATGAGGACCTCTGGAATTCCCCTATATTAAGTTATTGATATATATAGTTTTAAGAATGCATTTGTATGTTTATTCTTGACAATAGCATCACGCCAAAACAATTAAATACATAAACAAGTATAACAAATTCACATGTTTTAAAATTTTTAAATCAATTCTATATGAAAATACTTCTTTCTTTCAACCGAGCAAAAAAATCTTTGGCACAAATCTTATTTTCACTTACTTTTTTAGTAATTCAACGGCTAAAGCGATTCATCAGCCATTTATAATTAAAATCTTATATGGAAAGAAAATCTCATTTGATATTTAATTATCTTTAATAGATCTGATTCAGCCTTTCAATCGATTGAATCGATTGAAAATTAATGTGTTTTTTATTCGCATTGATTGACAGAGCATTAAAAGTAAGAAATAATGAAATATAAAATTATTTTAAGTAGCCATCTACCTTTTTTTTCTACCAATAAATATTACAATGAATATAATTTAATTATATAATTTTATATAATTTTTTCACAGTGATTTACTGATTATATAAAAAAATAGAAATTTGATTGCTCAAAATTTGTATTTTTTTATAATTGAATAAAACGACAAAAACTGGACCGAAACAGGCAGAAAGACCGATAGTCTATTAAGACATATAAATTTTATGTTTGATTTTGTAATTTTTAATATTTATTTTGTACATTTTTCTATATACATCTGTTAATACAGATTATTATATATAATCAAATAATTAATTCTCAATAAAGTAATACTAATCCCATTTTAGAAACTTCTTAGAATAAGCTATCTCTGAACAAACATCAGTTCTCTCTCAGCGCTCAATAAAGCAGCATTTTCTACATGATCACATTTCATGTCATGCATCAGTTTCCAGATTATGTGCACATAGAAAAGTGAACCACAAATATTTTCTCGTACATATAATATCAAGTGACACATAAAAATCCCAGAAAATGAAACGTTATTTGAGAATTATTTATAATTTAAAGTTTTACAAAAGGGCAGTTATTTTTTATATAATATTTTTTTACAAGGGCCTTTTTACACTCACAAGAATTCTCGCATAAATTCATAATATAATTATTTATAGAAAAATATTATAAGTGTGCAATACAGAGATTTTTAATATATATTTCTTGAGAGAATTCTCACACAACTGACTGCGACAATTCTTGTGTGTGTAAAACGGCCCTAACGCATTATATAAATTATTTACATTAACAAAAAAAAACGCTTCTAATCATTGTTTTGCATAACACTTTATATATAAGTTTTTTTCATTAATCTATAGTGTTATACAAAACAATGTTTAAGAGTTTTTTTTTTTTCATTAATAATTAATAGATTGGTATTTTATTTAAAATATTAAAACATTCAGAAAAAATATATAACTTCAGATGTGATATTAAAAATGACAATTTTGATTCCTTCTACTAATCACATTCAAACAAATTGGATTAACGTTTTCGTTATATTAAAAACCAACGCACACACATTTTTTTTATGAATGCACATAAAAGTGCATTAATTAAATGACGTAATTCGATCCATCGATGTACTTCCTTCTTATTAATTGGATTATCTGGGCGATATCCATAATGTTATTGTATTAAGGTTAAGCTCAAGTTGAACCTGTTAAGCGAATTAAAGGTTATTGATACTTAATCACCGACGCTCTCTCTTGAATAATTCATGCGACTCGACTCATATAATTAGAAACAAACATTGCACCAGACATTTTATTTCAACGTTAATTAATTCAAGAAGGCTAATCTGGATTTCGGCAAAGGCCACACGCAGGAGAAATTAATAATGAGCGGTTCCAGAATGTTCAGAATGAAAGCCCATTAATATGCATTTTTTAATAGTCTATTAAATATCGCGTTTTTTATTATTAGGAATTAATCTCATACAACGGTTTATTAATTTCTTTTTCAATTTTTGGATATTAAAGATTTATATAATGATATATATTTTTTTAATTATTAAACAATTAAATGAATTAAATTAAAATTTCATATATATATTAATTAGTTTAGATGAGAGAAATTTTAAATTATTTAATAGGCCGGTAGATTTTCCTCTAACTGAATCTAGCTGATGAATTACTTGAATTTAGAAGTTAGTATTGTTATTCGTCAATAAAATAGTATGTATCTCTGATAGTGCATTATTCGACCTTGTAAATATCCCTTTAAGGAATTGTTATACTTACAACTGAAATGCATATAAATTCTATTAAATATTTTAGTTTAATATAATTATAGAGTTTGTTCCTTTGTTAAGGGTGTGGTTAGTAGAAAAGAGATAGCTATATGATTATTAGCAGTCACTAATTCATGTTACATTAATGTCGTAGTCAATGGAAAATATTGTATTCTACATTAATGTGTTCTTAAAACATGTAAGAATTTTGTAAGATGAATTAAAAATCATCTTATGAATTATTCTTTCTGAAAAACTATCATAAAAATCATTGAAGATAAGTCATATTTATGTCAATTTTTATTCTATATTTTTAGCAACAAAAAACGTGCACAAAATTTAATTAATAAATAAATATAACTTATTTTCATTGATTTTTATGATAGTTCTTCACTAAATTCTACACTAAATTATATCATATCCATTACTTATTAGTTTCATTATATCCTGCAATTCTCTTATCTAGCAAGAACTAGTAAAGTGGCGTAAAACGCAATTATTAGTCTTTAATTTTAATATAATCTGTAAATTTTGTACTTTAAAATAAAGTATATAAAAACATATATATTATTAAATCCTAGAGTTTATTATTTTTTTAATCAATTGTTTCCATTTTAGCGTATAGCTATCGCTTTCTATTAAACTGTAACCTTAAACTACATAATAATATCTAATCCAAGTTCCAATCCCAATCAGTGTAAGAAGAAAATTTTAAATAATTTATGTTATAAAATATTTCATATATAATAATAATAAGCATAATAGGACGTGCATACTGTAACATGTTATTTACGATTAAAGGATATAATGATTTGTTTTTCTAATAGCATGTAAACCCCAATAAATTCTTAATTTTCCGGATGTCATTAAAACCCCAACGTTTATTTACCCAAAGAGGAAAAATTTCCACCATCACAAGTCTGGCCAACACAACCACATAGATATATTTTTAGACGACTTTCCTCGAACGTTATTTGTTTATTCTACGATGCACGGCGAAATCCGTCTTTTAAACAATTTATCGAATTCCGAATTATGTCGCGCGATGTGAGCAAACACACACACACACACACAGCGAGGCGAACTCAAACTTCCGGCTCACGTCAAACACAAATATTAAAAGGGTATCAGGGCTGACGATTTCCACGTTTTCCGACGCTGGAAACTGCAGGGGGGTCGGAAAAGCCGGTTCTCCGTAATAATAACAGGCGAGTTTTCCTCTCAGGTGTTTGCTTTGAGAAGGAAAAACGGACGATTTGTCACAGCCCGGGCTCGTTTCTATCAAGAAAGCGTCGCTGGAAGTCTGAAGAATTCGTTTTTGCGCTGAATGGAATTTTCGGAGGACGTGCGAGGATGTACATATTGCGATTTTTGTGTGTGTGCTTGAGTCGGAAAACTTTACGTGAATAAGTTTGATTGATGCGCAAAATTTATAGTTTCACTTGAATTCTGACACTTCTCATATCTATTTATATATTTGTATTAATTTTCTGATCATTAATAGTTGAATCTTGGATTATTGATACAAAACACTTCACGTAAACTCAAACCAATTTATAATGAATGCATGGTTGATTCTATTATAATTGATGTAATATGTTTCTGTAACAATGAAACAATGATGCAAACTAATACGATTTCAATTTGTACTCGAACACTATGAACTAGTTTTTAAAATAAATGCATTTACTTCTATCAGTAAAAGGAATAAATATATATTTGGATTTGATGTAAATCTTCATGGACTATAATATCTTCATATTTTTTTATACTACGTAGTTAAAATTGTTAGACACTAACAAGGAATAAAAAAAACCTTCATTATTTTATTTCTACTCCTATCCCGAAAGATATTCTCATTTTGTTTGTTATTGTGTTCAGCGAGACTGCATTAAGATAAATCATTTAAAAAGTAAAACTAATCAGTGCCAGAAGTCTATTGCATGCACGATGTCATTAAAATTATTAAATATCTCGTTTATATAATTCGGAATTAATCTCATATGACGGTTTTTCTTTCTGTTTTGGATAGTATTATTATATCAGATGTACAAATAAGTTTCCGCCATTTTCTATCAAAAATAGGAATTTATTGTGAAATAACGGTACATTATATTTTATTCAAAGTATTGCCCATCACTAACCTTTTCTCATCTTTTTGACAGAATTCGGATACCAAGTCGGAAGAACACTTCATCTTTTGCGGCAATCCACGAATCGACCCAATTTTTAGTATCTTCATTTGATATAAAGCACTGCTTAGAAAGACCATGTGCCATTGACCGGAATAAGTGATAATCAGAATAGGATAGGACATTATCATGTATAAGAATAATTTTGTCGTGTCTGATGATATTATTTTTACATGGTTTTATAATATATTAATAATATCATTTTTTGTCACACATATGGTCTGAATCATTGAAATAATTTTGACCAGTTTTGAAGACATATTTTAGCTTAATCTAACTCAGACAAACATGAGGACGAAAACGATTAATTGATTTTAAGAGTAATAAAGACGTATTATACGTATTATATATATATATATATATATATATAGATGTAACAAACACAAATTCAATCAAACACAAAAAACACAAATGTTAATAATTAACCAACGCCAAAGACATGCACTTTTTTAGCAAGCAGAGAATCCGCTACGTCAAGCTCAGCTTGGTAATTAGTTACATCCCCAACAGGTCACCCCTCGTCCACCCTCGAAATCCGGACGTTTACGGTGACCCAGAGCCCGATAAATTCCGGACGACATAATTGAGTTCCGCCCCTATTCTGAAAATTGCTAATTTCAACCGAATAATTCCTGCTGACATCACACGTTCTCACATTGAACACTAACTTTACATTTCTGTTACGTTACTATCGCTTATAAATTTATTGGTTGATTTTTGAAATGGATTTTTTTTATAATAAAATAAAATTGATTTATACAAGGTGGTTAGAAAGGTGTAATAATCTTCAGGTAAGGCGGTTTTTGGTTAATTTGTAGTAGACAATTTTAGGTTAAAAATATTGAATTCTACTCCATAAGGACGGTGAAATATTAATAAAAATATATGAAGAAATTCGTATTATTCTTTAAATATTTTCGGTGAAATGAATAGAACTTTTAATAAAATTAATATTTTGTAAAATTTCAATGACATAAGTTATCTATAAATTAGAAATTTCAATAATAACCTTTATATTTTTAAATATTGTATTATTCTCATTATTGTCAACTAAAAAAACTTATCAATAAAGCTATATATTATTGGAGCAAAAAATATAGGCCAGGACATTGAGACAAGAAAAATTACAAATAAATTATTTTTTAAATAACTTATCTTTAAGTCTTGATTGTTTTGGACAACTCGACTCGACATAATAGCATTAATAATTAAATATTAAATTTAAACAAATTATTTCTTAAATGGTTTTCTGACTTATCACTTGGTGAAACATTTTTAATTATTACTGTTGGATAAAATTAAATTATACTTGGATTGTTTCACAATTTTTCTAACCCCTTTGTATTTTAATTCTTACTATTGCTATTTATATTTCAAAAATTGAAAAGATTGTCATACATTTTCTGGCTATCTTTTATAATATTTTATTAAATATGTTTCACTTGAAGAAACTGCAGCGCAGCGAACTGATTGTAGTTTTAGTAAATGCAAAAATAAATAAGGTTTAGAACAAAATACTCGAAACCGGATATAAAATTCTAGCATTAGATTTAATTCTAAATGAAATTTATATTATAAAATTGAGTTACTGTAAATATAATAATGTCATACTCACCTTTCACTTTCATCAGACACTATACAAATTTCATGAAATAATATTACAATACTTGAAAAACAAAAAAGAAAATATGTTCAACACTGAGATTGACTTAAAACTGCAAATAATCGATGTTAAAAAGCAGAACGTGAAATTGCAGCAGCAAAACAAACAACAAAATGCGGAAATTGAAGACAACAATTACGCACAGGAATAAAATAATTGATTTGCTGAACAAGGGCGATCAGTTTTGGTGAATCTTGATGATTAAATATATAAATAAATTAATAAAACGAAGTATAAATCTGGTAAACGATAATACCAGATTTATAACTCAAAAATGAAATAAAATATAAATCTAATAAACAATATTACCAGATTTATATTTCGCTTCTAAATATTAAACCCGTAGCAAGTTAGAATGTGTAATAAACGAAAACAATCAAGATTTTCGCTATAACAATGGAAATACTAACAATAAAATTTGACTGTTTAATCATCCCAAGTAGTTGGCTTTTATATCCGTTAAGATAAAAAAAATGTGATTCCATAATCTGCGGTAGTTTTGAATTTTTATTTCCGGGAGCGCTGGCTAATCCGCGAGGCTGGATTCTATTTGGGCGGGATTTAAAGTGATTAAACCGATTGTAAAAAGTCTGGCGGGGTGCTTAAAGTTGGCGAAACTTCGCCGGCAGATAGATGATAAATGGAATCCCTGGTAATAAAGCTGCAGAATTGAATAAAAAATATCTCTCCTTTGAGTGCATTCACAGATAATTTACTTTAATGTATTTATAAATAGATTCTTTTTAATTTAAATGTATTGTCAAGCAGTTTTCAAACTAATACCTATTTGCAATGTATTGATGAAATAATTTCTTAAAAAATTTAAATAAATAAAAGTTTGATAATGACAAATAAATGAGTTTTGAGTTTACGTGAATTGTTAATATCAATAATAACATAAGGGTTTTTTCCTTACTTCACTTTTTTTTTAAATTAAGTAAGCAAAAAACTTTTGTATTATAATTGATAATGACAAGTTAATATAATTGAAACTTTAATAAATAATTTAAAAAAAAGTGAAGTAAGGAAAACACTTTTGTGATATTATTGATAATGACATATTAATATTATTGAAACTATATAAATAAATTGTTTCCATTATGTAATTATATACCCGTAGATGTTAGTTTGTGAAGTCATAAGCAACACTGAATCAATTCTTTTAACCGTTTGGGAATGCACTTATCTTACTTATTAATTATTAATAGTTTAGGAATACTTACCTGATTATATACAAATATGTAAATTATTGTATAATGTAATCAATTATAATTCCGTAAAATAAAGTTAAAGTAAAGTAAATACCTATAGTTTCAATACTATTAACTTGCCTTTATCAAACTTTTATTTATTTATACATTGTTTTAATTTTAAATAAAATAATACTAAAGTTATACATTTTTTTTATTTATACTTAAGACAATATACAACGAAATTAATTAATAATTATTTATAAGAATATATGTATTAATTTAGAAGTATAATGTAAATAAAATTAATTCAATTAATTCAAGAAATTAATGGATTAAAATTGCTTCATGTATATTTTATAAATAAAACATAATATTTCTATATCAAATTTATCGACCTATAGTCATCATCTCTAACTTGTCACAAACTGTATTCGAATTCACGTCTTGCGATCAATGAGGTTCTTGCTGATTTCATTTTAGATTCAATTCGATAACAGAGAAATTTGTTTTATATTACAATTTACAATAAAAATAAATTAAAACTAAATTTCTGAAAAGCATGCAAACTCTAAGAAAGATTCTATGAAACCATTTTTAACCTTTGTAGAGCTTTCAGAAATTTAGGCTAAGAAGGGTTTCATAGTATCTTTCTTAGACTTTGAATGGCTTACAGAAATTTAGTTTTAATTTATTTTTATTGTAAATTGTAGTAATATAATACACATTACTTTATTTTGTAAATGGTTCGACTTAAATAAATAAATTATACATCACTTTTAAATTTTCATTGTGTCGAATTTCATGTCGAGCCGGTAATACAAAACAAAAATAAATAACCGTTTTTCACAAAAGGAAATCAAAGTAATGCATTTAGCCGACCATTCGATTGATCTTTTTTCGGCAACAAAGGCTTCCGTTGCTCTATTTACGGCGCGCGTATTTTTAATATTTGCACATATTTAACTAAAAGGTGAAACTACCCATCGCATAAACGAAACTCAAAATGCATTCGAGATACATTTAAATAATTGATACACAGTTTATTTTGATTATTACAAAATTTTATATTTTTCATTATTAATTACTTAATCTAGTTGTCGCGATGTGATCCGCGATTTCCCTGAAAATACGGACAATAGAACTTGAACGACGGTTTTTGGTGTCATAGATGAACGTTTTAAAGTATCTTTTGCTTAAATTGTATTATTACAGTCATTGTGTTTAGTACGATATCCGTACAGACAAGGTAATCTCTGGAACTTTCCTATTTTGTGTATTGTTAAATGTTTGTATATTTTTTCTAACGTTTGAATTTTACCACCATATCCTACACCCCGAGGCAGAGGGGGGGGGGGGGGGTGATAATTATAACTCTGTATATATTTCTAAAATCTAAATATCAGTGTTCCTCTAACTTTTGAAGAGTAAACATCTTAAATACAAAAAAGTTATTTTGCTTCGATCCAACGAGACTTTGCGTTAAAACACTGATATAATCTGACATATAAAGAGTAATATTTAAAATAAATAAGCTTAATGAAATATTAAATAAATAAAATTTAATTAAATATAGCAAATTATAAATTAAACCTTTAAATGTCATAATTTTACCAAAAAAAATATAGAATTTCATTACTGTTTTTCCGTTTTTTTTTAAATAATAATAAGCATTCAATTTAGAAATAAGAATTAGATATCTAACAAATTAGAAATCCTGTTCCACAATATTCAAGCTTTTATTACGAAAAATATGCAAGTCGCGAAAAAAACTGAAATTATATTACTAAATAAAATAAAACTTTGCTAAATCCATTTTATAGCCATTCTATTACCCTCCAATATGAAATAACGTATCTTCCCTCAATATATCTACGCCTAAATCTCCTATCCCAGAAGCTCCTATCTAATCCTACCCACTATAACCTTCTCCACACAGTTTGTATCCCCCGCAATTCTAATATAATTCCCAAACGAAAATATCCTTCAACAAAAATTTTCCATTACCTAATTTGTTAAATATGTTTCACAGAAACTGCATCGTAGCGAGCTGATTGTAGTTTTTGTAAATGGAAAATATAAATAAAATTTACAAAAAAGGCTGTAATCTGAATATACAATTCTAGCATTAGTTTTAATTAAAAAAAAAAACGCAGTATAAATTTGGTATACATTATTACCAGATTTATACTCCATAAAAAAAACGAATGACTAAAACAAAGACTAATAAATAATACTTGGCTTTCACAATATTTGGCAAAGACCTATACAAGCAAAAACATAGGTCTTTAGCTAATTGACAGGTAATATTGTAATTTAAATAGATACATACACTATTTGGTGCTATAATTGCATTACATTATCATAAAATATCATTTTGAAACGATTACCACATTTGGTAAAGAATGTTTTTTATTTAAGATCAATAATCACAATTAAAACAATGCACCAGTGCACAAGTCCCGACTTTCAAAAGCTGCTGTAGTTGATTGTGGCTTCGAAGAAATTCAACATCCGTCTTGTAGTCCAGAATTGACACCGAGTGACTATTTTTTGTTCCCAATCAACAATCACTAAGGGCGATAAAATTTAGGAACAATGACGAACTTATAGCAGCTATTGAGAGGAATTTTGCAAAAAAAAAAACAAAGAATATTTTTATACTGGATTAAAGAATAAAGCAGTGTTATACCTATCTTTAAAAGCAGGGGAACTATGTTGAAAAATAAATTTTAGTTTTTCCTCCAATCTTTTCTTTTCGTGCCTTGTCTGGGTATATAAAAACGAACCTTAGTATATTGTTTTTTTTAAGTTAAGAAACTAATATGAAATAATTAATAACTTAATTTATGAGGCTGTTAATTTTTGAGTCTATATTTGCTAACATTTTTTTTATTAAACACACTTTCAAGTGTCCTTTTTCAGTCGAAAAATGAAAACGCCACAAAAGCGTGCAAACTATTGTCGCGAATAAAGGACACATTTATATTTTTAAAGTGTGTTTAATTAAAAAAAAACTTAAAATGTTAACAAGTATAGACTTTCAAAAATTAACAACCTCAACAATTGAGTTATTAAATATTAGTTATTATTATTTATTTAAATATTCAGTTTATAAGACGCTTACATCCGAAATAATCCATGAAGAGGCGGAGGTGCGCTACTGTATTACATGTTAAATATTAAACATAAACTGTAATACCTATAATTAGTATGAATATTAACCACGGCAAGTTAGTCTGTAACTGCGATTAATTATTGAGCCAAGTTCCCCGATAATAATTATTAATTGATTCATTTTAATCAAATCCAATCAACATGTGTTCGCCTGGGTACATTTTAAGTCGGGTTATAAATGCGGTGATTTAAAGTTATTGCGCCAAATTGAAGCTCATTAATATTATCATTAAATCAATCAACGGATGGAAATGTATGAAACTGTTTTACATACAGGAATTTTCGAAGTGAATCTAGTTTTTTTATTATATGTAGTTAATTCTCAACATAATACATAATCTTTAATGTATTAAATTTAAAGTATAATATATAATCAAATAAATTAAATATTTTGTAAATGAAATGTATATTGTAAAATTGAGATTCCGTAAATAAATAAATATAATAAAATAAATAAAATATAATTCGAATTTATTTATTTATCATGAACCAGAAACCTCTTTTAACTTTAAAATATACAATAATTAGAACTAAAATGATCCTACAATCAACCCCAAATATAAATTTCTCCTCTTTACGATTCATCACTTCATTATTAGAACAATGACAACGACGTTGCGATAACGATATGTAAATAATCAAATAAAATACATAATGACAAACTTTATTCTATTTAATTAAAATCTATAGTCACGAAAGAAAAAAAATCAGTTATTCAAAAGAAGTTTTCTATTATGACATCGATGAGTAATTTCTTCCATTTTAGACATTTAATTAGCATTTTATAGTTACATTATTATATAATGAATGTAATTTGTTCTTCTTTTAATTTTTCTCCCCTTTATTTTCATTTTCTTTACGTGTTTCTATTACCTACACGAACATTTTCCTTTTTCCCTTCCTCGCAACGCATTATTTATTCATTTAAACGTATTACTGGTCAACACAGCTAATTGTCTGAGTCCATCAACTTAAATGAAAAACAAGAAGCGTGAAGATATGTTTCTACATAATAGTTAATAGATATTAACGTAATAAATAAAATAATAATAGGCTGAAAGACCACTGGTCGATAGCCAGTTTCAGAGTTGGAATTATGCTGTGAACGTTAGTGTATTGTTAAACATTGTATTGTAACATATTCCAATCTCAGAAATAAAGATGTTTATGTATGTAAAATAATAAATTTTCCGAAAGAAATTTTTAACGAAATAAAACTATAAATTAATTGTAGAATCTTAAAAATAATTGATATAGCAGTAGTAATGAATGTCAAAAATGTAATTTTTAGAGTTCCATGATTAGCATGTTTGTACTGAATATATATATAATATATATAATTGACGTTTTACATACACATTACATATTAAATTGTAATAGTTATTGTAAATAAACACTATTATCATTATACTGACTGAAAAACTGTTATTTTATGTAGAGAAACGTTAAAACCTTCGAATTTAAGTTGTTTGCATTTATTATTCGCATTTTCCGTAATTGAAGTCGCTGATCAAAATACATGCAAGCACCTAATACATCTTTTGAAATAGTTTCACAAAAAATCGTCGTATTTCATTAATAATAATGAAAAATAATTAATAAAATCCTACGATTTTTTGTAAGATTGTAATTAATTTAGATGATTTATTTATTATGCCCTACAAATATAAAAAAAAATTAAATGGTTACAATTATTCTTATTGGCTGTTATTGTTGTCTCCTCAAATTAATTATGATTTAAAAAAAATAAATATGGTCTTCTTTTCAGTATTGTTATCCCGACAAAATAATTATAGTTGTAATTAATTTTAATTAAAAAGCAAGATGGAATATTTTTGTTATTCACAGTTTATCAAGTGAGCTACTGCCGTTTATTACGCACGTGAAGGTCATGCAAAGTGCTATTAAAATTACATTAACCATATTAATAGATTTCCTTAAAATATTCAATAATATACTAAGTCTAATTTTAAATTTACCGACTTGTTGATTTGTTTAAATATAATTTAGAAGTAAATCTCTTCTATACAATATATTTAAACGAAGTTAAGTCAATAAATATAAAATCTTCACATGTTGAATTAATGTCTCACTTAAGAGAGAGGTTTAATTGAAATAGAAAGCTAGACAGTTTCTCAGTAAATTATTCGTGTAACATTGATATCCTGGTCAATGGACATTATTCTATTAAGCAATAAAATAATCTTAAACTTGCAGTAAATTCATCTAATGATATAAAAAAACAATTTTGTAAATAGTTTTACTGAAAAACAATTATGACAAATATTCAAATCTGATCGTATTTATGTCAATATTAAGTTTATATTTTTGGTATAAAAAAAAAACAACATGTGCAGTGAGAATTTAGAAAACTTCACTAAATTCTACATTGAAATAATTTCATCTTCATGGCCTATTAATTTCATTATATCTTACAATTTAGTTTTCCAATAAGAACCAGAGAATTGGTATAATACGAAATAAATAGCATTATTTCAAAAATTGTCACTAACATTTTTCTCTTAACATATAAAAAATGTAATCATATATTTAAATTATTACATATACAGGGTGGCGCAAGATTACGATGAAGTCCAATATCTCAGTTATAAAGAAATATACAAAAAAATGTTACTCATATTATTAGTAGCTACTGTCAAAATTCACATTTTAAAATTAGTTTCATATATACAAGGTGTCCAATAATCACGTAACGTATCAAACATATGTTTTTTTAAATAGAATGATATATTTTTTATGAAGATTTTCGATTCTACGTTTAAAAATAATCATTTTTTATATAAGATTTAATAGGTCAATTTTTCATAGTTTAAAAGTTATAAACAAATGAATGTTGAAATCGATAGATGTTTAGAGCCTAATATTTCAATAATGAAAAATGAAATAAACATTCTGTCAACGCCATATAAATGTAAAAATTCTTAATAATAAAAGAAATACTCTTTTTTTCTCTCAAAACAAATTTTTATATACAATGTGAAGCAATACGCAAAATGATTTTTTTCTCTTTTTACTTAAAAAGGACACCCTATATTTTTATGCTATTTTAATAGAAAATTAATCACTCTTCATTTTTTATATAACATATTAAATAGCTACCATTTACCGTTTTTGAGATATTTAATCTCAAATACAAATTTGGTATAGAATTTTTAATCAAAGTAGGCCGTTCCAGAACAACTAATTTATTTAGTCGTGAAAGTTACGCGAACACAAATATAAAATAATTTAGTGAAACGAATAATCAAGTGTATTAATTAAAATACATCATAATTCATACATATTTTTTTACCACGGGATAAATGAGAATTTAATAAAAAAAAAAGGAAATAAATATTAAGCTGTAATTATTTTAATACACGATAATATTGAAAATACAACAATTTAAATAGGTATGTTCTTGGCTGTGCGCCAGGATCCAGGTACAACGAATCTTCTTATCTCAGGAATGCGTTCTCGGAGTGAGACATCGATCGTATTTTTCTTCCTGATTTGCGATAATTGCGCTCTTGTATTTCGATTCAGTCGTCCGAAAACGCGCAGTGTTCACTATTCCGGTTTAATGTTTAACGTTAGAAATTATTAATAATTAAAAACGCGATTTATTTTTGTTTATGAACAAGTGGTAATTAGTGAGTGGTGGAGGTGAGTTGGTTTTCGATTCACCAGGAATGGGTTGGAAGTTATTTTTTCTATTAAGGTATGTTAATATTAATAATTTATTTTTAAACAGATTTTACAATTCCTATTATTATCATCAATTTATTCTCCAAAATTGCATTTATCTTCTATAATCAACACCTACCGAATTGAACTGGGCATTTTTGAAATCTGGACGGTTGGTCTCGACAATTGCTCCCGCAAGGACAATATTGCAGTGCAATCTCCAAGAAGCAATAATCGTAGAAAGTTCTTGATTATTTGGTTACATCAAAAGCTTCAGCGATGTATTGCAATGTGAGATGATTGTATGATTCCAAAAGTAAGCTAAGATCTTCATCTCTCTCATATAATATTTGTATATATAATGATTTCGTTATTTCACAAAATTAAAGTTGTTTTTATTTAATAACATACATCATATTCAAAAATACATATTACGATCATTCCAAAAAAAGTGTTCCTCTTCGGATTCCAAAAAAAAAAATTAAGAGCGAATTGATTGATCGTAATTACATTTCCATGCTATTGCACATGATATGATTTTTTAAGGAGCCCATTATCCTTGACCTGATTAATTATAAAAAAATAAACGATTCCAATTTTACGTTCCATGCAAGGAAATGGTGAAGTGGAGTGTAAATCACTGAAATTGCCGTTGGAGGATCCTCCAGAGGTTTCGCAAACACCCTGACGTCGTTTTCAGTCTTGTGTATCCAATCGAGAAGAATTAACGTTCGTTTCTTGTTTATTGGGGAAAACGCGCCATATTCGTTACACGTCTTTTCTTATTATTATTGACAACCGTCGTTCTGAAATGTTTGCAATGTTTATTTTTTAATAAATTGTCATAAAAAGAAATGGTGCTCTGAGCACAATATTAATTTCATTTAAACATAGGAAAACTTCAAAAAATGATATTTTTATATATTACTATACAACTATGAAAATATTATAAATCATCATTAATTGTAGTAACATTTTACATTTTTCGTATTGACTTATTCACTATTTGGCTTTGAGTTATTTATTTATTTACGGAAATTTACATAGGTACAATATATATATATTTAAAAAAATCTAACAAAAGGAAAACATTAATGAGTGTATGTATAAACAAATGGCAATATAGAAATATAAAAAAATTTAATGCGATCAAGTCTTCCATCCCAAATGGTTCAAGAATAGATAATAATCATAATTAATGGAAGACAACGCAAGCGCAATGTTTTGCCATCACTAGTTATTCGTTCGCTGGATAAATGATGATATTCAAGCATCATTTATCCAGCGATAAGTTGAAAAATATAAGTAACAAGTTAAAAACTAGAATCTCAGTTATGTAACCGGAGTAATTTATAATAATCTATGTAGATTAATAATGGACAAAAAAATGTGTGTGTGTATATAAACCCAAAAAAAAAAATATAATAGTAAAATAAAAAATGATTATGTAATAAATGAAATTAAATAACAAATCAAAATATAACAAGAAACTATTTAAATCTACTAAAATTCATTGAAATTGGCAAGCCAAATAAATAACAATGAAAAATAAAAAGTGAGTTATAGAAGTTATAAAACTGAATGTGCAATGTTACAAATAATTAATAATAATAAAGTTGTAAATAAAAATAATTTTATGAAGTCAACATAACTTATATTAAATCACTTATTTCTTCCTTTCTGTTGTTGGAAATGAGTACCTATTTTCAACAACAGAAAGGAAGATAAAATACGTATTCATTTTCAACAACAGGAAGGAATATACTCGAAATGTACATCTGACATTTAAAAATGAAATAGTGAAAATGGAATAAATAAATATTTTAATTTAAGTTATATTGACTTGATAAAATTATTTTTATCATATTTACAACTTAATTATTATTAATTGCTGTTTGTAACATTCCACAGTCTATGACCTCGATTAAATGGACTGCAAAAAAATCTGTACTTTTTATCACACGATTTATACGTAAACGTGCAGTGCAAAGGTGATAAACTTGTACAATAATAATGATAGGCTTATCGACAGCTGGATAAATCAAATTCGCATTGTTTCCTTAGTTTTTGCAACAATCACTGCTGAACACCGCGGATTTGCGTTGTCACCTCATTACTTGAATCAGCCGTAATTGGTTTAATTGATCCATTGTTTTGACTGCAACCGAATGTTTGCCAGGCGAAAAATGGTTTTAATTACAGTTTCAGATCCGTGAACAGAGAAAAGTTAGAAACACAAGAAATAAAGTGGAATTTTCTATGGTATTTTTTTATTCATTTGTTCAATATTTTCATCTTATGATAATTCTGAATGAAAATCATTTTTTTTATTAAATAAAATAAAAGAAAGATGATTCACACATTAGCAGTTATTTAAATTACAATGAAAATAAACAAGGAATATTTCTGGCATTATAGGCTTAAATTAATTTGAAATTATATTATTAAAGGGCAGAAAGACCTCCGGTCGATTGCCCATGACAGACTAATAACCCATGGATATATATTGTAAATATATATATTTGTAAAGATAAGATTTGTAATTCTGCTGTCTGAATAAAGATGTTTGTATATATTAATAACAACTATAATAATATATTTATTGTACAACAGTTTCCCTAATTTTAGACATAAGTCATATAATTTCATTTTGCAGTGACAAAAGAAATAGAAAAAAACCACTTTGTCCATCTCTATAAACTATACAATAAACAAAAAAGTATAAACTACTCCAATTCGACGAATAAAGCACTAATAACTTTTCTTCACACTTTTATTTGGATTACCAAATGTACATTTAGGTCACAAACTGACCATTATCAATGGATCAATGGACTACTGTTAAAATACTGTTATTGTTATCTAACAGCAAATGACCATTACTAAGCATTTGTTTTAAGTTCTTATGTAACATAAGTTAAAATGTCACAGTAGCTAAAGTGGGAATAATTTATTTATTATTTACAGAATCTATATATTTAATTTAATTAAATATAAATAACCTTGTGAATAAGTCATTTTTTCTATTAGTATAAACCAAATGTTTTCATTTGGTATTTGTTTCACAGATTTTTATATTTTCCGACTAGTTTCGACTTAAAGTCGTTATCTTATATTAAATAAAATGACATTATCTTATTTTATTCCTTAATTTATAATAAAAACCACTCGGAAAATAAAATAAAAACAACAGAAATTAAATATTTAAATACATAATAATTTTATTTAAATATTATTCACAACCGCCCAACAGAAAATAATACCAAGTGTTTCTATAGTTTTTTTTCTATCATATCAACTTACTGATATTTACTTTTTGTTTGAAAAGATCCTGAATGATATTCGGGACTATTTTGTAAGGGCAATGTTAAGTTTAACGTGTACGTTATTTTTTATCATCACAATCTTAGCATTTTTTGTAATAAATTATCCGGGTTATTCCGTACGAGAATAGATAATTTTAACTTTTACACTATTAAAAAAAATCAGATTCTTTGAATTTATATCTATTACAAAAGTTGTTTAGACTGTGATGGAAAATAATAACGCACACGTTAAACGTAACATTTTGTTAGAGAATATCCCCAAATATACACATATAATGTGAAGTTATTAAATACGTAAACATTTTGTGATGGAGGCGATTAATTTGTGATACATTTTAACTATTTAAATTAATAACACTAATTACTTTCTTGTATTCCCTTTTTAATTTTTAGGTGACTACATTCGACTCGTCAGCGAGCTATTATCAAACGTTATGTGAATGTTAAACTAAACATTAAATTTAACATTTGTTTCTAATAAAGACAATTCCTTGAATCGCAATCAATTCCAAGGGAGACAATTAAACGCCAATTAACTTATTTCTTATTTCCTCCTTTTTTTTTACTTAATCAATTTCCCACCACCGCACTCCTGACATTGAAATCGCATAAATAATCAATAAATCGCCCTTAACACGGAGCACTCGGCACCGTTATATTTTTAGCGTAAAAAACCTACGCACAAAAAAAAAATCAAATACTGCGTAACCTCAACGCGGCAGTCGTTAATTTCATCAGAGGTTAACCATCGAATTAATTTCCCGCGAAGGTTCGGTTTATAAAACAAATACAATTCCACGCGTGTCGGTTGTTTATTAAAAGATTCCATTACAATGAACGAATTTTCGCCGAAAAAATTAATATCTCTCTTTGTGGCTGGTGGTTTTATGGCTCGCTTTTATTTTCGAATCCTGGCCCACTTGAGAGTCGTTTTAAGTGGCGTTTTTTTATCAATCGGAACAAGTAAGTGTGCCGACTTTGCAAATGTTTACGTTGTTCGGAGGTTTATATTTAGCGTGAGGCTGTGTTGTAAAGATTCGCTTTATTTGGATAGATTACATTTAATTACGAATACATTTTTAATAAACCGCAAATAAGAGATGTTATGGAAAATATTTAGCCATCCGTTTGTGTTAATAATAAAAAAGGGTAAATTTCCTTTATTTCTTGCTTTTATTTAGATTTTTTTTAATTACTATATGCACGATTTAATAAATTATTAACGAGCAAATTAATGTAGGAAATCGTTGTACTTTATTTTTAATATTAGATTTGTGAATATATTATTATTTTGGTATCTTAGTTCGTGATTTTTCCTTTTTATTATTTAACTTACCATTTGTAATCGTTAAACCCCATTTTTTAATTTCGTAAAAGGCTGGTTTAATTTATCATAACATAA
This sequence comes from Philonthus spinipes, assembly GCA_963082785.1. NCBI lineage: Eukaryota > Metazoa > Arthropoda > Insecta > Coleoptera > Staphylinidae > Philonthus > Philonthus spinipes. Next base: position 22,192,877 of record OY720303.1, read on the forward strand.
ATCCTACTACACCACCCACAGACTCTGGTAAAAACTCTTCTCCTGTATTTTGAATTAAATTCTCACTTATCCCGTGGTGAAACTTTTTCTATGTAATAATCATGAAGTGTTTCAACTAATACATTTATTTCAATAATTTTATATTTGATTTCGGATTAGTTTTGACGAACAACCAAGTGTATTAATTAAAATACTTCATAATTATTACTCCTCTCATGGTTTAGAAAAAAATCCCAGATCCTTCCTAAAAAGACTTCTTGACGAAATCCGCATGTTTATCCTTAAAATTTATTTACTGCTACTCGCACCAATATTTTCATCCTCAATGAAATCTTAGCCATCCAATGACCGCCCCATTATCCTACTTGCAGTAATTGGAACATCATTTGAGTTTTTGATCAAACAAAAACTCCTTACTGCCTTTAATAAAACTACCCCGAATACCAGTTTTGATTCCTTCCTAAACAATCTACTACGCTTCCTCTATCCATTCTGAACTTTAATTTGCAAACGAATCACTTAGAAAGAAGAAATTCCATTCCGTAACATACAGAAATCGTTTTATTCAGTTTGGCACATTGGCCTCCTGTACAAATTAGACGCCACTTAATCTGTCTTATTCAAAACTTCCTCTCCAACAGATCCGGTCAAGTTAAAATGCCTCAATCACTTTCACACTCATTTTTCATCTTACAGGTCATACCTCAAGGCTCTCCCTTATCTACACTTCTCTACAATTGCCATGACATGTAATTCCGATGATATAGACTAACCCTTCCCAGTAGGCTCTTTACATAAGTGTAAAAACAGTCGCACACATTTACAAATCAACTTTCCAACCTTTTCTAGATTACGGTGGTATACCCAAACCAAACCGGCTTATTTCTCTCATATCCGAGTTGCCGAATGATCTTCCCTAAAAACGTTCACCAAACTTAGGTATCCTAACTACCCTCTTCTAAAATCCTTCCAAATAAATTAAATTAAAAGAATTTGAAAATCAATAGATTATTATATATATTATATATACCCATTATTGAACATTTGTATAAAATACTTATTTAACATAAGTTAAAATGTCACAGTAGCTAAAGAGGAAATAATTTATTAATTAATTATTTTCAAATTCGTTTTATTCAATTTACTTTCTAAAAAATACAAATAGTATCTATAATCAACCCCTTCATAAAATAATCTGTATTGCCCGATATCCAAACATCCCTCCAAAATATATCCGTCCTACTATAACCATTCATCAATGCATTCATACGTTTGATGACAGATTAGCTAGCTAGCACAGATATTTCTATTTCACATCACCATCAATTCAAAACAGAACAGAAAGATCTCTGGTCCATAGCCTAGGACAGATAAACCTTCACTTTATAGTATATACTCAATGTTTGTAAAAATGTAATTGCCTGAATAAAAATATTTGTATATGTATGGGGATACAGAAATTTTATTCATTTCCTTAAAATTATAAACAAAAATATTTCGGAGCAATTAAAGGGTGGTTTTCTTACAGCACCAGCCTCAAATGCACTTCAACCCCTGATGGATGGTTGAAGTGTATTTATGGCCATTAAAATTGCAATAGTATGTTAAGGGTTGATTTTTATAATTTATTTTAATAATTGGCGACAGATTTATAATCGAAAATACTTCGACTTAATTGAAGGGTCGTTCGCTTACTGCACCATATCATTTAAGGGTTGAAGTGCATTTGCGGCTAACAAAATTTTCAATGGTGTTCTAAGAATTCATTTTTATAATTTATTTTAATAATTGATTGCCGATAGAACAAGTTTGCACATATATTCAAATTATACACACAAAATTTTCGAGTAAATTTAAGGGTGGTTTTCTAACAACACCATATCCACCAAGGGTTGGAGTGTATTCGTGATGATTAAAATTGTTGCAATAGTTGATTTTTATAATTTATTTTAATTGGCCAATTATTATTAGCGCTTTTACATTTTTTTAAATTATAAAAAAATATTTACTTTTATTTATGTAGTTGTGTAGATTAAGGTGCATTTAAAAAACATAGACCGCCCTTGAATTAAGCCGAAATATATATATATATATATATAATTAATGTTTAAATGTATGGGTAAAACGGGGTTTACGATAATATATATATTAAATGTTGATATTTTTACACTTTGATAATGTTATCCAATAGTGTGTTATATTCTTGCAAAAAAAATGCTTTTTTATGTATGTATATTTTTTAATTACTGGGACAGTTACCATTTATGGCTATTTTTTACGGCTTGACTTTTTTTCAATCGTTAACTCAACATACACAAGTTATACGTTTTTAGATTAATTTCACATCAATAAGGCTTTACTTCTGGTCTAATTACGATATTATATTATCATGGCTATTCATACCGGAAAAAGTCAAATTTAACATAAACGTTATCTACAACTTCACGATCTAAAAATTCATAGAAATTACGAAACGCGCTTAGAATGTGATAATATTTAATAACGTGTAAATTAATTTTAAAGTTTTTTTCTAATAGAATGTCGTAATTAAGTTACTCTCCTTACACCTAACGGTAGAAAGGAAAAAGATTAAAAAAAATTAAACTACTATTTAAACAGTTATCATCAATTAATTTTAATTGTAGAATACAGTAGTACCACTACATAAACATTTAAATATCTATTTATTCGGACACACAATTGAATTAAAAAAAATATTAAAAAGCTGTCATTTAATGTAGATTAAATGATTATATTGATTTAAAAAAATACATCACGAAAGAACGTTCGTTGCACTTTACGAATGATTCACAAATTTGAATATTAAATAAATAAAAATTCCTTCATTTTCTTATCAAGCAATTTCATCACAACATAATTTCCATTCACATTAAGAACGAATATAAATAATTCAAATAGAACAGCAGTAAATATTGTGTTTATTATAATAATCCTCACAATTTATATATCTTATTTATCTGACAGCAGTTTCAATAGAAAAGTGGATATACTTCGTGTTGCGAAATAATTTTTAAAATGATTGAAACGTACCGGAAAATAACTGCAAGGAATGCCTGTAATTTATGCACTTTGTTGTGTGATACGAAAACATAATTTTAGATAACAATAATGCTGTACTCTTGCATGGACGATTTATTTTCGGATAAGCGCGATAAGACATGAAAGAAAACTTGTGAGAAATTGAACTTTTGTAGAACTCTGAAACAAAGCGAGTTGTTAAAGATGTTCGATCCATTATAAAGAAAATGATACGTTTTCGGCATCCAGTAAAAAATTACAATTCCTTTATTGATTCAAATTTTGATACGAAATTTCATATACTGTAAAATAAAGGAATAATCTCTATTACATTATTTTTTATATACAAAATAATTCTAGATTGTTCTTTTATTTTTCAGTAACAGAAAATAAAAGTAAGTTGTGGATCCGGTAATGAAATAATAAAACTGGTAATATAAAAGCTGATTTGTAAATACACATCATTTGGAAAATAAAAAAGTCATGAAAATAAGAATTATGTTTAAACCTTGATATTTTATTTTAGATGGCATTCGGACGTTTATTTGAAATATTTATTTGCTTCATTTAATTAATAATAATAAATCAAGAGGCGATAGCAATTTCGCAATATGTTACATATATGTATTATAAATAAATAATAATTATGTAAAATTACACGAATAAAGATATATTAAAATATAATAAATCAAGTTGATTTAATAAAAATATTATTTCAAAAGAAAAAATAAATACATTTCAAATAGTGAATATAATGTAGTAATATTTTATTCCTTTCTTCACTTTTTTATTTTTATCACTATATGTACATTTCAAGCACAACATGCTCTTTTTCAATAGTTTTATGTAAAAATGACAAATTAATAAATAAACATGTAAACAAAATTTAATATACAAATGTGATGTGTTATTAAAAAATATCTTAAATATAGTGAATCTCAATTTATCTATAAGAAATAGTATTTTCCTAAAACTTTAAAAGAAACATATTTAAAATAATTAATAAAAGTTAGTTATTACAAAAATGACTTATGTAATATAAGTATTTGAACAAAAATCCATCGGGAAATAATTTGACCGTACTTTTAAATATACAGAGTGATCAACAATGATTGCATTTTGATAAGTAGACAATTAAATACGCTTGTTGGTACCACTGATTATATGAAAAGAAAATCCCCTAGATTACTGTTAGCGTAGCAATTTTTTTTTTTTTTCAAAACGAAATTAAATATTTAATCATAACTATATATTTAATTTTTATACGATGAAGTTGCTCCGGACTTATGCTCTTGATCTCTTTTTCAATTACTACTTTAAGTACGTTTAATGTATGCATTCGATTTTTAAAATCGTAGTGGCAAAATATGACGACGACACCGCTTCAAATATGTCAAATATAGTTACTCTTTATTCATTTTTCCTTGATATTAACTTTGAGCGAAAAAAAAAAATCCCAGATTTTTTGGTGAGAAATGTAACTTGTCTGAAATAATTGTAAATCACTCTGTATATTATATAGTTTAAGGATTCAGTTATTGACGTATGTCTAACTTAAAGTTTTGCCTAAGTGATAAATGAGAAATCAATCCGAGAATTACCATAATTATTGAATTTTTCTTAATATTATTATCTAATTAAAATAACATTAAAAACATATAAAAGAAACGTAAATAATTTAAGTTCCCAGTTTTATTATGAGAATATATTAATCACCTAGCCATTATTTAATTTCGCCTGAAACTAAATACAATCAAAAACACACCTCCATGAAATTAAAAAAAAGAAAACACTTCATCCTCCTTCTAATACAAAATCAATAATTGATAAACTAGAAAGTTACTTCCACTCGTGCATCAGCAGTTAGTGGGTAGATAGATAAATCCTTTCCAGATTAGGGAAAAGCCCGATGTTATTAAGTAGATGAAGAAAAAACTCCCATCGTCCTGAAGTTATAATTAAAGCAATTAGTGTAGATTCAGAAAGTACACGCTTCTTATTCGGTGCTACAGTGCATCTACTTTCTCCGCTCTTAATATATGCAAATTGCCCGCAGTGAGGTTGTTAAATGTCTGAGTCACTTAATTAATACTTTATTAATTAAACAAACTGTCGCCGGGTAATCAAGAGGGTATCAGAATGATTTAAATTATTTTTGATTTAAGTGCATTCCCTGAGTGGTTTAATTTATGCCATATTATGGTAATATTAATGAAGGAGTCTACGAGTGAATTGAATTAATTAGCATTTGGTTCATAAAAACATTTATCCCAGACAAATAAGTGCCTTTATTTAACTTATCTCTTTTAACAATTATATTGCCCGACACTATTTCTTAATAACAGAACAAAATAAATGGAAGTAAAATAAAGAAGAAGAAAAGAAAGAAACATTTTTCTTAATGTCTCAGTGCCACAAAAACATAAAGGTTATGTGAAAATATCTTTTGATTATGCACTTGCGAAGATCGTTAATACTTTAAGATGTAGAAAGCTAAATATCTAGCAGGTGGGTTTGCTGGAATCTGTATGCTAATTTACAAAAAATACTTATTTTTTTAATATAACATTCAGTTTAAGGCTAAGTGTATGTGTTTTCATATTTATTGTTTTTGGTAAGGCAATATTTATCAGTTTTTAATACTGATATAAATAAAATAATGTATATTTAAAATATGTATATTTAATTTTATAATATAAAACCAATTTAATCTCGATTATTTTTTAAATGTAACTTCCACTATAAGGTTAATTATATATTTCCATTTATGGATCGTAGAAATATAGCAAAACTTTTCAATTTTGAATATCTAAAATATTTAAATATAACACGAAGGCGATTTTATTGCCTTTTCCTTCCTCATATGCTGGCGAATTGAAATTCAAAAGAAAATTATTGTTATTTTATATCGAGTACTTTGTATAGAAATTGACCTGCGGGCTCTTTGATTTTTGACTCAATTTAAAGTTTTTCATTGTAATAATAATGTATTTATTTACGGGAGACCTCATTTAGTACAAAGATATAATGTATAATATAATCACAAAAAATATACCATAATTAACATCAATGATATTGTAACGTGTGTGAAAAAAGAAACTGGAAACATCACTCTAGAACGTTCCACGGAGCGCGCGAAAGTTCGAGAAACAAGCACGCTATATAAGCGAGCGCTAGTAGCGCTGCTACAGTGAGTCTATTACGAACATTCGAGTGCTTAACATCGCGTTGTAAATAAATAGTGGCAGTGTGTTGTAAATAAATGTGTTAAGTGTACTCTAAATAAATAAATAGACATGTTTTACTTATTTCCGAGTTTGATTAAAAATATGTAATAATAAGATAAGGAATAACAAAACAAGAATTTAGTAGTTTCAGTGTGAATTTTTAAATTATTTTTGAAGGATTGTAGGAAGCCAGAAAATAACTGGAACCTACTTTATTTGCTGAAATCATTCTCTGTTTTCATCATTCTTGTTAAGCTGCAGTTGCAGCCGAAGTTGGTAAGATGCGTCCGAATCCGAAATACCGTCGTATGACTACGTGAACGATTTGAAGTTGATATGTGAAAATCGATTTTAGGTGTATCTTCGGACAATTGATTCCTTCGTATAGCAGCTTATTTAGTAAACACAAATCCGCATTCGTCTGTGTCCGAGGAATTGATACTGAGATCTTCACTAAAATGAATGTAAAATCCGATTACATACTATCTGCTCTTCCTTTACTGCAGATTCCGAACAAAATCTATTTGAATCCTCTCGGTTAATTTAATATCCGCTTGTGATTAAGGTGTTCAAATTGGCGAGGTGTATTCAAGATGGCTTCTGATCAGGGAACAGAACAATATCTTTAAACAATCACTCTTGTAGTCTTTAGAAGTATGATAAACAAATCCTCACTTTCTATTTGCTTTGTTACAAATAGTAATAAATGAATAAAATTGAAACCTAATGCGCATTGATTTATATATAGACCATTCTTAAAAAATTACAGTGTAAGTAATTTTTGCAGTTGGAGAAAAGGATTGATCAATTTTACTGATCATTGTCAGAAATTTTCCTTGTTATATATACAAACATCTTTATTCAGACATCATTACATAAACGTATATATACATTTATATTTAAATAAGAAAACAAATATTGTGTTAGTCTGTCCGGGCTATCGACCTGGGGTCTTTCTGCCCTGTCTGAATTTACGGTGATATGCAATAAAAGTATCTCTGCTAGCTGAATTGTCTTGCAATGTTCTGATGATTTCATGAATGTTGATGAACGGATGGCTGTATTTAGAAGGGATATTTAAATTTCGATGGATACAGAATTTTGACAGGAAGGTTTGGTTATAGGGATTCTTTGCAAATTTTTGGGATAGGTTTATTTTCCTTGTTATTTTTGTTAAATTTATTTTTACGGAAATCGCATTTCTATAAAATGATAAGCATTTACATAAATCATCACAAATAATAAATAAACAATTAAGTCAACTTTATCCCAAATGGTTCGACCGTTCAAAATTACCAGAGGTATGGTAATGTCAGTGGTACTTACAATACAAAAGTTTAATTTCATTATAATTATATGTTTGGTTAGCTTTTTTTATTTTTAAGTTCAATTTAAAAATATTGATTGTAAAATACGGATAAATAAAATTTAAATATTTTCTTAGTATTTTATATTTCCAGAGTGAAATATCCTCGCGTTTGAATATAAACAAACGTTTGCACAGTTTATGCGATTCATCGTTGCAAAGTGAAATGTTTAAATATTCTTTTTTCGGGTAGCAGGACGCGGATCATGCAGTTGAGAGCCAATAAACAATCCATAAATATTCTAATGGATCAATACATTAAAGTAAATGCATCGCCATAATGTTTGTCGTAAAATGTATTTTAGGCATGAATTCTTTTTAACGGCGATTTTAATGTTCAGATATTTTCAATTCAACCCGCTTCTGTTTACATTCATTTCTTCAACATGTACTTGTGACTCAAATGACCAGTAATTATTTAATGAATTTGCATTTAATTTACCAACTCTTTTTATTTTACAATATTGTTTAAATTTTGTAAGTATAAAACTGTACAATTATATTTATGAAGTCATAAGTAACACTTAGTGAGTTTTTTGAAAGAAGAAAAAAAGATAAATCACTTCACTTACTTATAAATTAAATAAAAATGATTTGAAAATAACTAATAAATTATTTCCACATTTAGCTTTATGACAGTCTGACTTACGTTACGTAAGTACTTTGGAAAAATACAAATTATCGGGCAAATACACCGTCAGACATTGAAAAACATAATGTACGCCTGCTGTTGCATATCAATTATATATTGCATCATGCAACAATTTTTTGCTTGGAGAAAAATTCAATGTAAAGAGCAATAAAAAACGTTATTTACTATAAGGCCATCTGCAGACACGTGGTTCGGGATCTATGCCTCGTCAGTACAGTCTTAAAGATGTTAAATTAATTCAATTAAACTAAATCAAATTAAATTAAACGAAATCAATTTAATTGAAAAACAAATTAAAAAAAAACAATTGAAATAAATTAATTAAATTGAGAGAACCTTACTAGCCTCGTTCTCGCATCAAAATGACAAGACTCATGGAAAGGACGCGAACAATGCGTGCGTTCTTATTCAAAAAAAAATCCTTCGGGTTACTTACTCCTTAATGATACAAGTAAGAAATATTTTTTTTGCATATATACAAACGTGTAAATTATTGTATAATGTAAACATTATAATGGAGATCACCTTAAACATAAAGTTAAACACAATTTAATTTAGACAAAAAATTAAACACAACAATATGGTTCATTTCACAATAAATTAAAAATAATATTTATTGTCACTAATTTTTAATAACACATAATTTTTAAAGATGACACAAATGAAAGAAGACAACAGTATATATGCAAAAATTGGTTTAAATCAGGTAAGAAGGGATGCTATTATTATGGAAGTCCAAATTTCTTGGTTATCGTTTACAAGGTTTTAGATTTCTAAGCCCTCTATTTTGTTTTAGTGATAGTTTTCACAAAATACCTTTCGATCACTATCAAACTTTATTATCATTAAGTTTGATAACGACGATGGATTTTCTCTGTTCAACTTATTCTTAATAGCATCAGGTTTTTTCATAGTCTCTAAAGGATTATCTACCCACAAACTGCGGATGCATCAGTGTAAATAATTTCTAGTTTATTAATTACTGGTTTTGTATTATTGTAGAAAGAGGATCAAGTTTTCTATTTTAATATATTAAATAAAAGTGACCAAGTGAATGAATACACGTATACATTTTATTGCGTTATTTATAGATATATATAAATATATAATAAATATAAATATATATATATATTACATATTTATATATATATATATATATATATATTATCAAAAAACATCTTTATACCCATAAGAGTGTAGGATTACATATATTTATAATATAATATATTTTTTGTATTTATAGAACACTACATAAGTTAACATTATGTCACAATTTAATTTTAAATGAAACAAATCAAGTGCATTTTACAATGTTGTAAATGGTTTTCCCTTTGTTTCGTTTAAATATTTAGCAAGCATAGTTTGATATGACACATTTTGATTTTAACGCAGTTCCAATGGAACTCGATTTTTATTCAGTTCTGTCGTTTTATCGAATTGATCAAATAACGACTAGCGCAGATGTCTAATTTATAATTCACTAGAGACAAAATCGATGGAAACTAGATAAAATATTGAAGGTAATTGCAAATTGTGAATAAACAGTAAGTGAGGGAAATCAATTTTCTATCGAACTGTGGAATTGCGATACCATTTATAAATTGAAGCGGATCAAGTGATTAAAATCTATAAAATGAATAATTTAAAATATCCCTTCAAATTGAAAAGAAAAATATTAAATTCTTCAAAAAAAATTAAAAGCAATACATCACTAAATAAATTTAAAAAAAAAACAGACAATCATTCAGTACTAATATCGCGGGCGAGAAGAATTCATCGAGGATTTTGAGGAGAAAAAGGGGGATGAACTTAAATGGATTATGTGAAATATCGAACGAAAAGGAAGAAACTGACGAATTTAAAGAGTGGCTTTCTTTTCGATAGATACTGTGCAAATTGACATTATTGAATAAAGTTTATGTTATCTTTAAACTGTGAGAAACAAATGTCTCTTATAATAGTTCCTCAATTATTATGAATTTGTGTGTGTGTGTGTGTGTTTAGAAACAAATAATTTATTTCTATAAACATATTTAAAAACAAAAACTACAATGTATATACTCTATTCAATGAAAGTAGCCAGAAATCAAAATTACACCTTTTTAAAGAGTTTATTCTAAAATCGAAATACACATTATTGTTAAATTACAATTAAAAAAATTAATATATTAAATTAAATATATCGTGTTTACCAATTGATTATTTTTTTGTGAGGCAATAATAATAAAAATATTTTTGAGTACTTTTACTTTCACTAAACAAATAATGCATCCATTTAGTTTCTATCAATTAATATTATTTATTAATTTTATATTTACTATTTTGTTTTGTGTATTAACACTTCGTTTGTTTCACAGAAGTTAGTAACTATATCATTACTACTTTGTCTAAACAAGAATGGAGTTTCAATAAATAAAAGCCTAAACTATTCGATGTATTATTTATAAATTAACATTTCAACTGAGACTAAACAACACAATTATTTATTAATTTTTAGTAACATTGCATACTAATGAAAGTATTAATTGCTTATGTAATTATTAACACAAATAATTGCCTGGTAACGTTAACCCCAAAGGCACCTTTTTATAGTGCGGTTTCGTTCATGCTGGATATAAATTATTCTCAATGTAATAATTACCGGATTATGAATTATGCATGCAAATTGACTATTTGCAACTAAGTTGAAATTGCAAATGAAACTGAACTAATATTCAGAAGCATTCGTTTTGCTCTTTGTTTAAATAAAGACGCGGTTTCAATGAATATTGCCTTCACAATTAAAAAATAAATATTACAATTTTTAAGTTTCGCATTTTTTGTTAATTGTAGAAACACTTGTGCAATTATTTCGCCAATATAGTGGCATCATCTGGTAGATAATGATTGAAGTCAATCATCAATTTTTATCTATTGTGATAATTCAGCGCAGACTAGTAAAAAATCGAAAATTATTGAAAGCGCGGATAAATTCGATGTCGACAAGGTATGGTATGTGGTGGTGATTCTGATGGTTCGAGCAGAGGCGGCTCACCCAAACCTAAGCCCAAACAAAACGAAAAAAGTCGCGTAATGCACTCAACATTTACCCAATAATATGTTGTTTTAGGATTAGTATTTTTTATTTTTCATATTTTTCCCAGTAATTGGAAGTTGCATTTTTCTATTAGGAGATAAAGATCTTATATTATTATTATTATCAATGGATATTTTTCTAAGTTTCCTGTTTTAGGAACTTTTTTAACTTATATTTGGAGGGTAACCTGGTTAATAATTATTTTTCTCGGGACATAGTTGTAGATTCTAAGTCCCAAGAAATTGAATCTACTTTAATAAAGAGTTGTGTTCATTTTTAGTACTAGATATTTATTTTCTGATTCTTTCTTACATAATATCAAATACAGTTATTTTAAACATTTTAACAAGTGTTTATGTTGAAATAACATAGTGCATAGAGATATCTCAGTTGTCAACAACTTAATAATAATCAATTTATTTATGCAACAAACAGCTGTAAAATTTAACTGCATTCCAACTCAATTAAAACCACTTAATGAACCTTTTAAATAGCTTTTGTTTGAGGTTTTATGTAGAATTGAGTTATTTTTAGCCGCAAATTGTGGTAATAATATTATTACTATTATTACTTAACTTGGTTTATGTGTGATAATTTAAATGTTAGTCTTATATTCATATATTTACATAACGTATATGCGTGTGTTGTATATAGTTCGCAGTTCTTAAAAAAACATTTGCGGTGCAACTAGAATTGAATGAAGTCATTATAGCGTTGCATAATTTCATTTTCTAGTGTTAAAAATATATTTATTTAAAAACAGTAGTCTAAATTATAATATAGAGTTTATTCACTTAATTCAACGTACTATTTAACTTACCAGCAAGTAATTAATGAAATATATTTACTGTGTTTTTTTTTTAACTATTTAAAACTTATACTACTAAATCTTATCTCAAATAATAATACATTGTAGGCGGAAAAACCATTGGTCGATAGCCATTTAACAGATATAAATTATATATTTGATTTTGTAATTTTTATTATTTATTTTGTATTTTTTTGCTGTATATAATTGTTAATAAAGATTATTAGTAATAAATACATTGCATATGATATAATATAATAGATTAAGAATTAAGGATTTACGGATGGTAGAGCCGTAAGCACGTCATATCCACATGGGCTATAATATATAAATATCGTCATAATATATTCCCAAATAAGGGCTGTCGACCATAGATATTTCTGCCCCACTCTTTAATAACTTATTTAATATAATAGCTTTACCACAAAGCAACGATCAAAGCCATTCAGATGTTATCAAGTCTTTATATTTTGGTATAAGTATAAAAGAACACTGTTGATTTATTTCATCAATAGTTTTTTATTCATACTGATACCAAAGTATTTATAAAAGATTTTAAGTCAGAAAGCTATTCAAGATATAATAAAGTTTCCAATTCTTGTTTTTATGGCGTTGATTTCACGGCAAAATTTCAATATATTGGTAATGAAAACATTTTGATTGTTAGGTGGTATAAATATAAAAACGATTAATTTAGGTAAATTAGTTCATTTTTTTACATAATTTACATAAATGTAAATTTAATTCAGAAATTGTTTATTCTTCATAGAAATTAATAATAATTTATATTGTACCTTTGTAAGTTCGAGAATTTCGTGAATTACTAGTATAATATAATAATTACCTTGTATATTTTAATGAAATAAATATGAATAGATTATCAAAAATCAACTAATAAAACACAGATTAGATTTAATAACTTTAAATTCTCGATTAGTTTCGGGTTATTAGCCCATTTTCAAGAGAATTTAAAATTTATTTTATTAAAATGTCCATGGATTTTAACATAAATAGATTTATTGATTTTTTAAATTTTAATTTAATGTAAAGTTATTCAATCCAATCTGTGTTTTATAGGTTGATTTTTAATAATCTATTCATATTTATTTCATATAATATGAACTGCCAATATCTAAATATTAAAACCATTAATTGTACATTTTTATATATTTATTTTTAATTACTTGCGGAATTTCACCATTATATTATTATTAAGTTTTTAGTTTGATATTAACAAGGTAAAATTTTTGAAACTATAGTCACTGGAATAAATTCTAAGCTATACAAAGTGATTTGGTGTTTAATTTGAACTTAAAACAATGTGTAACGAATTATAAGGCTCTATTAGTAATACTTTAGTTTTTGAATTGTTTATTATTTGGATTATTGATTATTAAAAAAAAAAAAACACGAATTAATTTAAAAGAAGAAAGTTAACATTTTTATTTCATATTATCTAAAAACCTGAACAAAATTATAAAAGAAATATTAAAAAAAATCAATGTATCAAGCAGCGCTATTTCATTCGATTGACATTGAACTATTTCTAGACTTGCCTGTATATTATTATGGTGTTATGCAATTAACGTTTAAGTGTGTAAAACATTTTTTGCGAGGTATTTAACGTTTTAACAAGCTCTACTTATCGCATTGTGTCTGTGAACAAAAGCACACAATTATCCATCGGTTACTACCAAGGCGTTACAATAATTGAATTTACATTATTGCATCATTTAATTCTGTTTTAAATTTATGCATTTTTTTCTTTCGATTGAAGAACACAATAGACAAAAAATTTTGTCAGATTTTTAAGTTTATAATAAAATAAAAAAGCACGGCCCATGACACTACTAACACAATTATACATATTGTTATAATAAATTTTGTAAAATTTTGTCTGAATGAAGATGTTTGTATGAAAAAGCTAAAAAATCGATAGCCATTTAAAAAGTATGGTATATAAAATGTATCGTAATATATCTAATGCATTTTTTTCGATAACGATGATTGTATAAAGTCAAACTTTTTGACAAGTATTTGTATACAAAGTATTTATTTCTTTTGTTATAATCCACTGTTCCTAGCTAGTACTAAGGGAACTTGAAGATGCAATTAACGTTCTGCTACAAAAAAGAAAAAAATGCTGAAGTTAATTACTATGTTTAATTTTAATAAAATTAATCGATTTAGCAATATTTTGCATCAAATTTAAGAAAATCATAGTAATTTGTGGTTGGTTATCAAGAGTGAAGTTTTTATATCAAATATGTTGGAATAACTAACTAAACATCTTTATTGAAGTGTTTATATGTATGTACAATAATTTATAAAATTAAAATTATATTCGGCAGATGAATCGGCTATCGACCGGAGGACTTTTAGCCTATGTTGAAATATTTAAGGGTACGGTTTAGACGAAAGAGATAACTAATTCCAGTTAGATTGCTGTTGTGATCAATGAACAATATTGTATTATACATTAAAGTAAACTTAAAATAAGCAGAAATTTCATCACATTAATTAAAAATTATTTTAATGTTTACTTTGTTTAAAAAACAATTATGAAATAATAATAAAAATTGATAAAATTTATAGCAAATTTTAAATTATATTTTTGCTAATAAAAACTTGTGCAATGTAAATTTGAAGGATTTCATTGAATTCTGGATTCAAATATCTTAGCAGTCATTACCTGTTAATTTCATTATATCTTACAATTTTCTTTTCTAACTTGAACTAGTAAATTGACATAATACGCGAAAATGAACGATTTATTTTTTTATTTAGACTAATACTTTATACTTAGTAGATGAAAAATGTAAATACACATTCATATTATGAAATCCAAAATAATGGCTTTTTTTCAAACGATCCATTTAACTATATAGCTATCTCTTTCTACTAAACAGCAACCTTAAGGCGTTAAAAACTGTTTTAAAAATTAAAATATCTTTTATTAAAGAATAATTTATTTTAACATTATTAGTTTCCTAATTATTATTCAATTGGTGCTACAACTTTCAAACCACATTGACAAAATTGCCGTAAAATTGAAATCAGCCAGCATTACAAATTATAAGATCTGCATATTTAGTCGATGTGGTTTTGAAGTTGGAGTTATAAAGGAACAGTAACTGCATATTTTTCAACTAATTAAAAAAAATATAATTCGAAAATAATTGAATTTATTTAAATTGTTGGAATTTTGTAGTTTCTGTCCCTTTATAACTTCAAACTCTCAAAACCTTATCGACTAAATAAATACAATTACAACGATTCATTAATACAATTAAAATATATTTCTGTTAATTATAATATGTAATTTCGATTACATATTATTATTTATCATTACTTATTTCTGAGAAAATTTAATATATATTTATTTAAATTTGTTTTTACATGAGCTTCTCATGATAAATATTCAATCAAAGGTGAGTCTTAATATATATATTTACAGAAAACTACGAAACAGTCAGATTTTATTCTCTTGTGAATAATATTTTTAATAGGCTGAAAAACCTACAGACGATAGCCGTTTAACCTTTAGTTAACCATAAATGTATTATATTGTACCATATATTGAATTTATGTCACAATAAAGATGTTTGTATATGTATTTTTAATATCTAATCATTGGTCGTATATACTAATTATATTTATTATAATATTTGTTTTCATCGATTGATTGCTACTGTTTTATTATACATAATATTCTAAATTTTGTACAAAGTTAAGTTAAATTAACAATTTAATAATAAAATATTAGCTTAACATTTGATTTTTTTTAGAAAAAAAATTTGAGGTTTATTTTGAAATAAATAAGGTTATTTAAAATAAACCTTAATAGTCCGTTTGAAATAAACTGAATGTTTGACTATAAATCATTTAATCGGGAGTTAAAAAAGAAGTGAATCAAAATAAATGTGTTTTTTGTTTGTTTGTTTAATAATCCTTCATAAATATTTAATACAGTGAAATTCATTTGAGATATAGTGAATCTCTTTTGATTTTCAATTCAATTCATTTATTTACGGTAAATCACCTTTATACAGAATAATAACAATATTCAAAATGTTTAGATAAATAGCATGACTGTAAATCACATATAAACAGAATAATACAATTTGACATATATAACATATATTAATATCATTGATCATTGAAGAGATGTAATTGAAAAACTCTGTAAAATGATATGATTTAGGACAGAAAGTCTTCTGGTCTATTATCAAATAAATGTGTGTATGGAACACACTGGTCTGATGAAGTCCTAAAGACCGAAATAGTCATCATCAGTTATCTATACGTTGAATATTTTATTTGTCTCAACAAAGATTGTAGTTTGTATACAAAACAATATAAAAATTATTGTGTCAAAGAATTTTATTTTAAAAATAAATATGAATAAATTATTAAAAAGAAACTACGAATGAAATAAATAAAACAGATTGAAATTATTAACTTTAAATTCTCAAATGGTTTAACTAAATTTTGAATTCTCTTGAAAATGGATTGATAACTCGAAACTAGTCCAGAATTTAAAGTTGTTCATTATAATCTGAGTTTTTGTATAGTTTATTAGTAGATTTTAATGGTCCATTAATTTTAATGCTTAAACATTAAAAATATCAATTATATTAATATTTTATTTTTTTATAATAATTTGTATTTGCTAGAATTGTAATAATTCATATAATTAATATTTCCAACATATAGGTATGTTGGAAATATTAATGAAATTGTGTACGAATTTAGATCTTATTATAGAATTGGTTGAATATTTTACAAAACCGCAATTTTTAAATAAATATTTTTTTTCTAAATATTAATTAAAAAAATTGTGGCTTTATAAAAGTTTGAATATTTCAGAGCATCCCATATCGATTCGACAAGCTTTCTAAAACCGGCGTTTCTTTGGCACCTTCCCCGCATTGGGCAACAAGTAACGGCTATCCATTTCCGAATCCTTCTGGATCATTGGAGTGATTAAACCGAAGCATATGACCCCCTACCCACGTGGATCCGTCGATTGGTCACGTTTAACACACCCGATTACACCAAATCTCCAAATCGGATTTACATAGCTAATTGCGGCGAAAATTACGCTTTGCGTAATACGCGGGTCACTTTTGTCCACAATCAACGAACACACTTGTTTTTGCACTTAATCATATGAACACAAATTACGGATCCGAGAGGTGGGTTTTGTTAGTTGTTGGGGTTTTCACTGCACTGTTTTTCGGTTGTTTTATGGTCCGCTTTTGTTTGTGTTATATGTGTGTGATTTAATTAATTGGCCCGTATTTGTCTTATGAATTATTATATTTATTGTTTGTTGCGTTGATAATTTGGTGTTTGTTCGTGCGCTATTGTTATTTTTCTCATTTCAAGGATGATTTTTATTGTTGCGGAATGGATGGACAATGGCGTGTTATCATTGTTGGGTTTTAGCCTTTTTTTGATTGATGGTATTCGTGAAGGATGAAGATGATGGTGGTGAAGACTTACCGGAAGCTGGAGCATGGATGTATGACCCAGTGTCCGGCGGCCTTCTGTCGGATGCGTTCTTTCATGAGGGCTTTCTTGGATCCGAAAAGTTTCATGGCCAGTTTGTTGTCGGTGGGTTGGAAGAGGGCCTGCAGTTGGTTCTTGAGAAAGCTCTGCTTTCCGGCCTCGACGGAGCCCAGGGGGGTCGGCCCGGGCTCCTCTTTGGGGGTGCCGTACAGGGACACATCGTCGACACCGAAGTGCACCTTGCCGCTGCCCTTGTAGTTCATGTCGTTAGAGAGGAAGTCCGCGATGAGCAGCGTCTCGTCATCGAGTGCGGTCACCAAGGAGTCGGTGCACGTGTTGGTGTTCTCGATGCTGATCTTGATGGAGTCATCCTTGGCCAAACGGCGCGGCGGCGGCGAGCGGATCTCCTCTTCGGACTGAGCTGCGGCCACCCGCCCGTTCGCTAGCCGCAAACTGGGCACGCGCCTCGCTGCTCCTCCTCCTCCTCCTCCGCCCCCTCCCCCAGCTCCTCCGCGTCTCTCTCCGCCGTCCCCGCCGTCCCTAAAAGAACACAAAACAAACATTTTCAAAAAACACTTTCACATTTCACCATAATCGACACACGGCATACCTTCAATCACCATTGTCACTCCATTCACCCAACCACCAAAAGCTCATTCACAGAACACCACAGCAACAACTTTTACTCCCAAACCCCCACACTCAGCGCATCCATTCATGCACGTTCTTTCTCTTTTCTTATCTTTCATTCATAAACACAATCCAAATCACATACAACACCCAATCACCAATACCTGCTCCCTCTACACAACTTAATAATTATTGAAAATTCCGCATTGAAACATAACTCATTAAAGCCTCATTCATTCAAAAACAGAAACTTATTGCTGCGAAAACGAAGTATACCCATTAAAAACACCTGTGAAATTAATTTCTGACATGCTCTTGAATATATTGAAAAGGCGCGTATTTTCAATGAATTCAACATGTTTTTCTTTTCTAACATCATTAAACTTGTTTTTCCCGCATTCCATTAAAATTGTATTTTGTCTTACTAGAAATAAACGGGTTTTAATTTCAATTTGTTAGTGAAGACACATGCTTGAATAAAATCAAACACAATTATACAAGCGCTGTGTTTCTTATTCCTACAAATTACACGAATTATAAATAATAAAAATATTTAAATATGGAAAATTTCATTTTTTGCGAAAGAAGAAATCAGAAGTACATAATAGTGTTTTATTTTATTCAAGCAATTATTTCCACTGACAAATTTAAATTAAAACCCGCGTATTTCTACTAAGACTTAACACAATTTTAATATAAATAGAAAAGAGCATTTATTTACAATTTTAATGGTGCCAACTTATGTTAAAAGTTATGCAGTTATTGACATTGTTCGATCAAATAAATTGAGTATCCACTAATATATACAATACCTACACTTAGAGCGCAATGGAATTGCTAATATTGTATGCACTTATTATTGTTGGATTATTATCATTAGACATATCAATATTAATCAGCAAATTGTAATTGAAGAGGGTTATAACAACGGCCACGAAATGAAATGAATGTCCAAGTACAACAAATGCCAGTAAAATACATTCGTGAACAAAAAAATCCGGACATATCTGATAGAATAATATTTTTTTCTTTTCTGTTTTTATTTTAAAAGATGCGAAACATTATCTATAAAGTAAGGATTGTAAGTAAGAAAAGATATTTAAAGTTATATGTTATCGAAGAGTTGTGAGCAAATTAATTTGTTAATTTGACTAAATTTGATTTCGTTTTCTCTGATGATTTCAATATCTACACGAATAATCTATCGTTATAATCGTATGTCTTTATTTCTAATAAAACAAAACATTATTAGAAATAAAGATTAATAATAATAATAATAATAATAATAATAACAATAATTCAATAAGGAAAAATCACGAAGTAAGTTGTACAAAATTGCCAAATTCCTTTAGTCATTTTAACTAGTTTTTACATCTACTTTGTTACATAATTTAAGTGATTAAAATTGTGTACTACCTCCACATACTTTAATGACTTATTCCATACGGCTCGGTAAACTTCGAAGCAGTTGAAGACCTCTTCTTATGTAATGTATCTAATGTTTACCAACTCCTCACGAAGAGCTATCCGAAAATCCTGAATGTTTACTAGTATAGGTTATCGGTGAATACTTCTCCCTAATGATTGAGATTTTCAATAGGATTCAAGTACAAAGTTTACTTATAGAATTAAATATTTGGTATATTTTCTTGCTTACTTTATGGATAATGTTTTACTTCTTGTAATTCAAAAACAGATTTTTTTCTTATGCTAACAAACATTTACTTCGGTAAATTCTATGGTTGAGGCTGTTACTTTATTTATTTATTTACATACAGACACGGAATGAGTAAACATTCCTATAAAATAAGTATTAATATTACAAAAAAAATATACACATGTAACACAAAAACATAAGTAATTAAGTGAAACACACAATACATATAATTACATCAAAATTGATTTTCTTATTTTTAATAAAGAAGATATCCACACTAGAGTCCAGTTCTAACAGTGTATTATATAGGGAGCACATCGAAAAAATCAGGGATTTAATCAATATATTGGTACGCGGAATAGAAAGTTGAAAAAATCTGTTCTGGTGTGTATTACAAGGAATCTGAAAGAAAATTTGAGAAACAATCTCTGAACAGTTAAGGTTATTATTTAATATGTTATACAAAAATGTAAGTAAATGCGCTTGACGCCTGTGTTTCAGTGAATGTAACCTAAATGTCAGGATGAAACTACATTATAACTATTTTTACAAGTAAAACTCTGGATTGTTATTAAGTTTCACAGATTTATTGTAGAAAACTCTGCTACAATATTTTTCTTGTAAAAAAATATTTACTTCGGAGTCCGGATTTTTTTATCCACGAGTGAATATATATAATACATATAAACCAGATGTAAATAATGTGTTATTATTACCACAGACTTTCAACATTAAAAATATTTACCATGTCTATTGTAGGCTAAAAATTTTATTTGTTTTATTTAAAATAATTTAAAACAATATATAATATGAGCGAGAACTTTCCTCCTCTAGAGTGCTTTGATTTTTTTTCTTTATTTTACATTTTGTTAGGAGCATTGTATAAAAGCAGGGACTCTAGAGGAGAAAATTTTCAATTTTAATCACTATATCACTTAACCTGCGATGAAATATTTTTTAATAATCCTTGAATTAAAAAAAATACATTTATGTTTTCGATTATATGATATATGTGGATTTAGAGAGGACTATAAAACAACATTTTTTTCTTCCTTATATTGTTGTATGTTACATGTTAAATTTAAATTTCATTAAATGTGAACATGTTAAATTGTTTGATTCCAATTAACTTTATCTTTATTCAACTGTATTTTTTAATACATGTGTTTTTTTTATTATTTTCTATTTTTTATTTTGAAAAAGTTGTAGTTTGTTAAACAGTTTATTCGTTTATAAAGATTTATTTATTTATATATTTTATATATATTGAAAATCTTTATTTTTGAGTATTACATTATATAATTTTATAATACATATACATACAATCATTTACACATTGTTGGACCTCAGAAAATGGCTATCGACCGTAGGTCTTTCTGCCTATATTTATTTTAATTTGTCTCAAAATTTGTCAGCGCATTTCTTCATTTACATAATTCTTTGTACTAGGGAGTTGGATTCGGGTTACTTTACTGTTACTAAAGATACTTGAAGGCCATTTTTATTTTATAATTGCAATTCTAACTTTTAGGAGCATCCTCAAAGTATACTGATTCACAATTAACTTTTTAACATCTTTTAATAATATTGCGATTGAAAGTAGTTATACTTTGTGTCCTAAAAACATGATGCATCCATCTTTTAGATAATTTGGGCTATTCTGTAGAGGAAATGTTGAATTGAACGTGACATTATTTTTATAAAAATGTGAAATTAATAAATAATAAATTATATCGAACGTATAACACTTTTCGTGTACTATTCAAAAATTTATTTGACCGAATTCATCGGGGAAAATACCATGATGGACATATCATCATTTTTTTAAATTATAGAATCAGAGTAGCAGTGGGAATCGGCTGCTCAATCCAGCGTCTCCTTTTTTTAAATTTTGTGGTGACTTCTGTTGAATTTTGTATAACAATAAAAAGTAAATTAGAATAACACTCCATGAAAATTTATTTTTTATTCATAATTTTGTCGGAAAAAATACTATTACATTGACACACTAACAATGGAACTAAAATACCTAATCTATAAGTTTAATTAAGTAAGCAATGAAGGCTCAATATTTAATTATTGATAATGAACAAGTAGTGTTCGAAATGTACATCTAGTGCTTAAGTAAACCCGTGAAGTAAGGAATTGTTATCGCTTTTAATCGGGGCTATTTCCTATTACAAAAATAAAAAAAAGTGGTTAATTTAATGTAAACTTTATTAATAACGTCACAATCTAAGTATGCATGACAAATATCAAACCCTCTTAGATGTGATGATATATAATAACGTGTACGTTAAATTTAAAGTTTGACATACGGAATAGCGCTAATTGTCATATAGATATAAATAAAATATAATAAACAGTTGTATATTTTGTTATAATTTAATCAAAGACTTAGTAGTATGTTTTTATTCAATAATTCTATAAATAAAAAAACAAACATTTTATAAGATCTCAACGGGGATTTTTTTATTCCAAAAATAAATCCGACGCGGTTCTTCGCAAAACCCATCGAAACACGTTCAGCAACACATGCGGTTTTTCTTATTTCAACACCGTGATCGGCATCGGCATGGCGTCTTGGGTTTTACAGCCGAAAACCGATGCACTCGCCCACATTTATCACAAAACGAAATGAATGATTGATAAAGGTCGATAAAGTGGAACTTAACTACAGGAAATACCACAATACCGGTTCTGATTAGTCATCAACGGCTGTTATACGGACGCGATTAGAATAATCTCAATTCTTAATCTGCGCAATTATTAAGATATTTAATTGGTTTGTAGTTTTTTTTTTAAGAAATTAGATATTTTTTTGCTGTCGAAATCATGTGATGCTAAAGTTAGTTAGGTATGTTTTGTTTTATCGGGGATTCATAAAACAACAAATTAATTGAAATAAATGAATAATGAGACAATTCGAATGGATATAATCGAAATATTCGATAATGGAAATAATCGAAGTATTGAAATAGAATCATGAAGATTCGAATTGCTGATTTTGAATCTAAGCATTCGAATTAATAAGAACATTTGAACTGT
The DNA here is from genome assembly GCA_963082785.1 of Philonthus spinipes. Classification (NCBI taxonomy): domain Eukaryota; kingdom Metazoa; phylum Arthropoda; class Insecta; order Coleoptera; family Staphylinidae; genus Philonthus; species Philonthus spinipes. The sequence goes on from OY720303.1 coordinate 22,215,894, forward strand.
AATTTAAATAATTCAAATAAAAATAATTAATTAAAAAAGAATAGAATTTATTTATTTACAGAAATATACCATATGTAAAATCATAGAAACACCAATTTTAACAATAATGGGGCTGGTTTACCGTTTATGTTAAAATTGGTGTTTTTATGTTTTTACATATGGCATATTTCTGTAAATAAATAAATTGTATTCTTTTTTAATTAATTATTTTTATTTGAATTATTTAAATTACAGTCACCAAGTGAATAAATCTTTTTTTCTATTATTATATTGTATTCGGTTACAAATAGATTAAATTTAGATTAATTAAATACATTTTTATTTAATATATTTAAATAACTGTGACCAAGTGGATGAATGCTCTTTTCTATTTATAAATTTAGATTACTTCAATATTAGTTTGTATTAAGTTAAAGTGCAATTATTTTTATTGTGATTCATTTCTACATATTTATTTTATACTTAATGTTATTTTATTATTACAATTAATTGTATGATGTTCCGTATTCTTTAAAATGGCTTATTGTTGATAAAGTTATTTTCGTATTCTTTTATATCTCTGAAACCAAACATGTGCCAAGAAAAAGTGAAATTATTTTACGAGTAGAGTAAGAAACAAAAAGAAAAGGTGTTATTTTTTTAAGTATTTATTTTTTCTAATATTTTTCATCAGCGATAATGAAACTTGCTAATTAAATTGTATAGTTAAGAATATTAAAAAAAATATTTTACGAGCAGAGTAAAAAACAAAAAGAAAAAATGTTATTTTTTTAGAATTTAATTTTTCTAATATTTTTCATCTTGCTAATTAAATTGTATAGTTAAGAATATTTAAAAAATATTTTACGAGCAGAGTAAGAAACAAAAAGAAAAATGTTATTTTTTTAAGTATTTAATTTTTCTAATATTTTTCATCAGCGATAATGAAACTTGCTAACTAAATTGTATAGTTAGGAATATTAAAAAAAATATAAATTAAGCCCAATTTTATTTCATGTTGTAACACTAAAGAGCATTCGAATCATAATTAAAATCTCTACAATTGGAATGATCATTCGAATCATGATATTTCGAATTAATATTCGAATGATTCGAATCTTAATTCATTCGAACAATAATCGATTATTTAGATCATTCTCCAATCCTCATTCTAGTTCTCAAGCTAGCTCCATTTCAAATTGCACTTCATGAAAAATCAGATAATTCTCTTCCTTCGTGAATAATTTATTTTTCACTCTGAGCATGTGATATCATTAATATACAAACATTCAATCAAGAAATTAATATGGCTCATAAAGAATTTTAATTACCACTCATAAAATATCACTTTAAACAACGTTCCATTTCCGTTTGGTGTAGTAAACGCATGTCGAAATTAAATTTTTACCCAATGAATAAATGCGAACTGTATACTAACAATGAAATAAATATTGGTCTACGGAGACCAAAGGCCCGGTCAAGAGAAAAGTTTTATGTTACATTTACAATACCACGAAATGTTATTTGCTGTAAGTTATGTGTTTATAGTTCTATTTTTATACCAACATCAAGCGTACACATTACGACAGGTGAAATGTAATGAAAGAATAAAAATATAATTACTCAGAAACATTAACATGTTGCAGCAAAATTCTGAGACTCGGCGATTTATGACATTGGTGCATATAAATTACGCAATGTTACCAGTCAGATGGTTTTATGTACGTTGTTTCTATAATAAATGGATTGTTTTCTTGAACGAACAAGTTTTTTTTTATAATTTGAGTTAATTATTATATTTTCGATAAGAATAAAAAAAAAGAAAAATTGTAATTAAATTACTTCAAAATACATTTCGGTCGCTCGGACCTCATCAGATCAGAAACAGAAAAATATACAGAAAAAAAAAACAGTTTGTTATTCTGTTTTTTTTTTTCTGTCTATTTTTCTGTTTTTAACCTGACATTAAAAATTGTGAAAATAACACACTGATCTGATGAAGTCCGAACGACCGAAATGTATTTTTAAGTAATTTAATTACAATTTTTCTTTTTTTTATTCTTATCGAAAATATAATAATTAGCCTTGAAGTTTCTTACTATGTTTGGTTCATCATATATTTATTCAGCAGCATTTATTAATATGAATTTCATTAAAAATAAATTTCTATCTTGACATTAACATTTCCAGGATTTAATGGCTATAGCTTGCACCAACTTTACTCCAAACTTCAGACAAATAATTCAAGGCAAAAATGTCATGTTCCATATTAGTATATAAGAAAAAACAGTTCTTCAAAAGTATCGAAGGAGGTTTGCGAGACACGATTACTTTTAACACATTAACTCCCACGATTAGAGGATTGAATTTTAAGTACTTAAGTTATAATTTTGTGGATTTATTTGGAATAAAATGTTGATTGTTAGAAAAATGACAATAAAAATAATAAACTTTAGAAGTGAACAAATATTCAAGAATAAAATATTGATTGTTTGAAAAATGAGAAAAAATACTCTTCGTTTGATAATCAGCGCTATTCTGTAAAAGAACATTTTAATTTAATTTTTATCATTACAGTCTAAGCAGCTTTTGTAATGTTGGGATATATTCATAGAATGTGAAACTAATTAATAACGTATACGTTAAAGTTAACATTTTCCCTACGGAATAGCCTCGAATCAGTTAAAATTGTTGAAACTATAGTCACTAAAATACAATTAAAGTTATACAAACATACTGAATCAGTGTTTTTATTAAAACAATGTATAACGATGTACACGCTTCTATTATCGATAAATTAGTGTACTTGTTCACTTCTACAGTTGTTAATGTTGATTTTTTGAAAAATGATAATAAAAATAATAAACTATTGAAGTGTACTTTTTATCAATTAAAGTTTATTATTTTTAATCTCATTTTTTAAACAATCAACATTTCATTCCTAATTAATCCACAAAACTATAAATATAATTATCATATTCATGACCCAATTACAATTCTACATCTTAGTGCGTTTTTTTTTCTTCTGCAGGGACCGCGTCCTTGTCGGAATCATAAAGTACAAACCAACAATTGCATTGTTTTGATTTAATTACGACACTAAACTTTAATGAAGAAAGTCGGGGATATGCACGCCTTGAGCAAGAAAGTTTTAAGAGCTTGTTGTAAAACGCGGTGAAACGAATTCCCATTTAACTTGTGCTAGGTACTGAAAATCAAGCCACGCAGTGTTAAAAACGGATTGTTGTGATTTCCCAATAAAGAGTTATCGCGTAAATAATTTGAACATGGTCGTTTAGATTCTCGGTAAAACCCAATTGCTGATGATGTTTTACTTTGTAATTTAATTGTTTAATTGATTATTAAAAAAAAAAAAAGAGTTTAATTATGAAATCGATTTAATCATTAATTTGAAATTTAAATAATATATACAAATATTTTTATTCCTAATAAAGAATACATATTTACATAGACATATTTAATTTAATATACAATACATAAAACAATTTAAAACAGATATATATAATTAAAAGAAACGGTAATGGACCGGAAGTCTAGACAAAGACAGGCCTTGTCTAGTTCCTGTCGTTGATTAAATCGTCATGATTGCTAACTGTCTATGTCTCGTCCTGCTAAAATTGATTAAATGAATTGATGAATAGTTACTACTGGGTGCTTAAATTTTGGAGTTATGTTCGGGTCTCGAGGAATAAGTATTGGATGATGGGGGCAACGTGGGAGTTAGTGGCAAATTTTAGGGATAAGATTTCTAGCCTTAATTTAAATCATTTTTCTTTATATAAATTATTACTAGAATTTTTTTTCATATTTATTTGTAGCAACCATCTTATTTATTATTTATTTATATACAAACATCTATATTCAAACAGCAGAATTACAATTCTTTGCAAATATTTATATTTACAATACATATCCATGGGTTAGTAGTCTATCATGGGCTATCGACCTTAGGTCTTTCTGCCCTGTATGAATTTATGGTGATTTGCAAATTAAAACTACGCTAGCTAGCTGAACTCTCATGTATGCATGAGTTAATGAATTGGTGGATAGTGACCGAAGGGTTGTTACGTTTTGGGGGGATATTAGGTTTGCGAGGAATGCAATATTTTGTAAGGGGGGTTATTTATTTATTATTTTAAATGTAACCAAATTTAAATCCATTTTTAGCTGATTAGTTGGAAGCCTATTCAACAATAGGAGAATTTTTAGATGTTTGATAATTTATGACTAATCAAATATATTCAGGAATTACTCAAAATTTGAATACACGAATGAGCAAAAAGTGAAAAATTTTATTATTTGTCATTTAATCAAACTTCCCTTTAAATTAAAAAAAAAAAAATAAAGTGTAGTAAGGAATTTTCATTTTCATCTATTATTGTACAACACTCCATATTACGTAACCTAATTTATCAATTAAAAATCACTGAATTTAAACTTGATTTAAAAAAAATAATAAAACACTTGGTTATTTCATTTGAGTTTTTTTTTTAAATAAAAATTATACGAATCAATTGTCCAGAAACGAAAAATATTCCATATACAACACCAAATCCCTCCTTATTAGTTCAGCTTTATAGAACACCGTTCTACCGCTCTTGCTTTATCAATTCTCAGGTAAAACTGTGAAATAGCTCCTCTCGAAAGCAAAAAATCTGCATTATTATTTGTAGACATAAAAAAGTATATGACTCGATGGGTACTGTTTAAATATCACTCTTTAAGTATTCCTAATTATTTAATAAACATCCTTAACAATTTCCTCAACAACCGATCTATACAAGTCAAAAGCCGCAATTCCTTATCCCACATCATTAATCCTAAACAAGGTCTCTCTCAAGAATCCCCCTACCCCAATGTTTCTTAATCGCCCTTCATATCCATTATTATATGCCGATGACATCGTCCTCATAACCCGCCGGTTTCCCGCTTTGGAAATGACTATCATTCCCAAAAGGGTCCTTCTGGATGACATCAGCACCTGGTTTGCCATGTGGCGCATAAAAATTAACCTAAACCTCCTAATTCTTTACCATCGACATAGAAATTCTCCTTACCAAATTGTTTTCAACTACTTTCCTATACATCCATACCCTACATGTTAATACCTCGGTGTAATTTTAGACTAAAAATTTACCTTCATTAATCACTACCTAATCCCCAAAGCCAAAGTTGAGGGGCAGGGCTCGACGCTTCAGAGAACTCACATAGAAAAATAAAGTAACTTCCATCGAAACAGCTGTACATATTTATAAAATTTCTCGAATATTCTGCTATCCTATTCCACAATCCTCGTTCATACGTATTGAAAAATAAACAAATCGGAGAACGCACAGTCTTTATAACGCTTATCAAAGCCCCATCCTTCCAATGAACTCATCTACGAAACTTGCAATAAAAGCACAGATTTAAATCCCTATCTTTAAAAATCGCCACTATTTTAAGTTTTTTTTTTCTTAATTTTTATTTAAAAAAATTAAAAACAAATAATGAAACAATAAGTGTGTTATTATTTTTTTAAACCAAGTTGTAGAAGATGATGAGCAGCAGCAAGTAGATAGCATTTCGGTTTTAAGTAATTGTTAATGCCTCAATAGCATGATATGTTGGCGCCGTTATAGGTGTAGTAAGTACACCTATAATGACACCTATTATTGATTTAATATTAAAATCGTATAAAAATTGAAAAAAAAGTTTAAATTCAGTGTTTAAAAACATCAGTAAGTATTAGAAGTGTCTACAATTAAATGTTCATCAAACTTTAGTTGTAAGTGGTTGGTGTTAATATTTGATGTACTTGATGAAAATTTCTAATATACCAGATTATAGTAATTTGGGTGGCTAAGAATAAAGTTTTGTAACAAAGTTTATATTTACAAAAAATATTTTTTTTACTGCAAAACGCGCTTTTGGCCCATTTTATCCTACTGTGCGACTAAAGTTTCGATAGTCTTACTGTGATTGTCAATTAGTAAGAAGTATTTGATATTAATAGTTATGTAATGGAAACATGAAGTTTAACGTGCCCGTTAATTTTTATCATCACAGTATAACAACTTTTGTAATAAATATAATTTAATTAAAAACGTGCACGTTAAACTTAACATTTAATTTAATAACCCTGATGTAAAGTAATAAGTAGTGTTTAATAATCATAGACTTGTTTATGTTTTCATAATATTAATTGTGGTAAAAATATATTACATTATATATACTATTGTATGAATAAATTAAATAAAAGAATTTGAAAATAATTATTTAATAAATTATTTTCTCTTTTGCTACTGTGACATTATGACATATGTTACATAAGTACTTTAACAAATGTCTAATAATAGACATTTAAACATAAGTCATAATGCTACAGTAACAAAAGAGAAAATAATTATTTATTAATTAATTATTTTCAAATTCTTTTATTTAATTTATTTAAATATAAATCCTTCTCCTATTACTATTGTATGTTTATAGATTTGTTCAATTAATTTTATTTAATTTATAATGTAAATTATTTGTGATGGAGATTCAGTCAATAATTATTATTATAATTAATAATAATTAGCTTTATTAACAGATATATAAAAATACAAAATAAATAATAATAGAAATTACAAAATCAAATGTATAATTTATATCTGTTAATTAGCTGTCGACCAGTGGTCTTTCCGCCTGGTTCTTCGTGTATATGTCCGTATCGTGAAAGAGGTATGGTGATATCCAACTGTCTATGTCAGAAGTCATTGTCGGTTATATTCGTAATGTAACTGTCATTATTATTATTAAATATATTTCATTTATTGTAATGAATTATCACAAATAAACGATCGTCACTATGTAGATTTTAATAATAATCTCAAGGAGTAGTCCACTAAATTATATTTATTGCGTTTGTACCTCACCTTGAAAATTATTATATTTTAAATTCTCTTCCGACACAAAAACGTTCTTAAAATGTTCCGAGCACTTTCTTTAAATTCAATTTCAAACATGCACTTTATGCATCACTTAATTTTAAATTCCGCACACTTCGAGTTTTTATTCTTTCCAAGCACTGAATTAATCGTTTTTAAAAACCCGTGACATTAATTCCACACATCCGCGACGAACTAACCAACTATCACTTTAACGAGAATGCAAGAAGGCCGGTGCGGTGTGCAGCAAGTCCGGCAAGTGAATAAAGGTTGAAACCAACGGCCCGAGGTTTGGTTGAGGAAACGAAGGTGACCAATAAATCCTTCTGGAAAGCGAAATACTCCGGAGTCGATCGCCGACTAGTGCCCGGAATCGGCAAGTCATGGCGTGCTCTTGCCGTGATTACCACGCGGGGGTGGATTTAGGCCAAAGCGGCATTTGCATACGATCGAAAATGCTACGCGTACGTAATTTTAGAACTGTAGGGGTAGGCAGACTGTCAAGGTTAAGATTTTATGATAGTGCTGATTTAAATAATAATTTCGACAATGCACAGATTAAATTTACCCAGTCTAAGTATTTCAGTTGAAAAACGTACGTTTGTTAATTAATTTCACACTTTTACTTAATAAAATCCTTGTCCTTTCTTCTAGTTAATTTATTTAATTAAATAAATATTTCCATTCACATTCAGCCGCCATTCATATCTCACAGTTATTTAAAAGTGTGCTCTATTCAATTAACAACAACAATAGTACGCCTTCCCACATGCAACTCCCCAATTACATCCACTCCCCCGTAATTCCCTTAACTGAATTACAAAAGTAAACAATACCAGATAAACTAGTGTTAATTGGCCGACCCCTTTTTTTCCTTCCCTCCGGGCGCTCTTAATAAAAATGTTAAAGGGATGCTTAATTTTTCAGCCCATGCATAATGGATGCTGCAGAGAGAAAAAAGGAAGGAAGGAGGAAAACTCATTTCCACGCTCCTACGAAATTAACATTCCAACTAAACAAGCCCCGTCCAGATTTTTCCAGTGCTGTGGGCGTGTATTAAAATAGATTTTTTTACGCTTCTTCGGGAAATTCAGCTGCATGTGTTTCGGGGAAGTTCAACCGAGTGGCGGCGACTCAATTTGCAAATTACTTATGCGAATATTGTAATGTGCGGAACTAACAATGTAGTTCAGAGTAAGTTTATGTAGCAGGATATCATGCGTGCACTGTTTATTCAATGTGTTAAATAAACATTCTGTCGTTTATCAATCAGGTAGGGGTGAAATAACAAAAGTGAATATTAGGTCAACTTAGAAATATGCTGTGTTGCGGTCAATTAAATATTGTTTTCACAAAACATTTAATCAATACGATAAGAACACATTAACACAAAACATTATTTGATGTTAATATTCGTTACTATAATTTCAACATTATTAACGGGACTCTGAGTTTGATAGTAATCTATCAAATTCTATTCAAATTCAGAGTCTCAGTTCATAAAAATGTATATATGAAAAAATGGACGAATCGTGAAATGATTTTCACATAAAAGGTAATATAATTGAGATAAAGAAAAATATATTTGATATATGGTGAAATACAATTAGGCACGTAGATAGAAATAATTGTAACTCTTACTGTTTATAATGTAATACAAATAAAATTCAATACAATAATCTATTAGATTCATAATAATTTTTATTTATTTAGTCTTATATAACATCGTTATATGTTTATCTCTACTTCTCAGTAGTAATAATCTCAGTAATAATAATTATTAATTTCTTTGTCAGCAAAAACACGGATTAATTTATAATATTTTTAAGATTTAGTTTAAATAAGCAAGCAATATAATAAATCGACTTTGATTATATTACAAAATCTAGATAAATGGAATTAGACTATATTGTATATTACATATACTTTTTTTCCATTACTGTATTAAGAAATCTATAATTGCTCACTTCTTGAAATCCTGACAATTAAATTAAATTTGATTTATGTGATATGTAATTTGTTTATGAATTGATGATTAACGATTTAATTACAGGTATTGTGTAACGTCGCACTGTCCTGGTGCATTTTTTTACAACGTCAGAACCGGTGATTAAAAGAACAATTATTCTGCACATTTACTCACCTCGTAATTAAAAAAGTGCAATTAAGTACACGAGATGTAAGTGTTTTACTTAGAAACTATCTCATTTCGGACAAGATTATTGTCATTATCCAATTATGTGTTCTTGTCGTACTTATACACGGGATATTTCGTAAACATTTAAAATTTGAAGAACACAAAAAATATGAAATGAGTGTGATTTATTTTATTATTGAATTTATTTAATATTTGCTCTTATTACTTTACATGTACATGGTGATGCTATTTTGGATTAATTTAACAGACAAATTCTATTACAATTTCGATAAATAAATAAGTTACGGCAGTTTAAAAAAAAACAGAAAAACACCCAGTATCTCAGCAACCATTCAAGATAAAGTTTTTACCAGTAAACGTTTCTCTAAAACACCTAAATCGATTTTTATCCATCTAATCTAAAAATCTGTTTTATGTGTTAAAACCATCCAAATACCATCATAATAGCTGAAGCACTGGATAATTTTTATTCCATAATATTAATCGATTAAAGCTAAGGATACGGAGCTATTCAATACGGGAAATGTGAAGTTTAACGTGTGCGTTATTAATTAAATTTACATTTATATATATATATATATATATATATATATATATATTTAAAAAGCTGCTTGGATTGTGATGACAAAAAAATAAAGTAGCGTTAAACGTAATATATCTCTTACAGAATAGCCCAGAATATTCGTTATGTATTTTAAGTAATATTGTCTTCGGCAAGTTTTATGCGTTTTCATTTAAACTAGTAGTATAGTATTATTACAATTTTTTTTTGTGTAAGATGGATATGTGTTGATTTATACGCATATTAACATTTAGTCTAAATAATAGAGATAAGTTTTACGTTAAAAAAAGAATGAAAGAGATTAGCACCTCGCCTGAACTTCCTATATGATAATCCCATGGATTTTTGTCTGAAAGATAATTAAATATCATAATACTGCAGATGCTAATATCTTTATTCGGACAATTACATATATTTTAAGAAATGTTATGCATACACAATAAAATGAACATGCTTGCCTGTCTTGGGCTGAAATTAATAGAATGTCTAATTTTAATAAGCACTCTAAGGGTTGTGTGTTCAACGACCAAATTTATTAATTCGCTGGGATGAGGATTGTTGTGAAGGATTGAAGCAGAGGTCGACATATCATCTTATACTGTGTACTGTTATTTCTGCCGAAATGCCTTCATTTTTGTATGTGTATCAAGCCCTGTTCTTAACGTTAGTTTTGAGGATTTGGGAGATTGATGCAAGTTAATTTCTGATCTAGGGTTATATCAAGGTACTCACAGAAGTAAGTTGGCGGTACGTATATATTAATGTTTTTAATTATATATACATACATACAAACATCTTTATTCGGATAACATTACATAAGCTTATACATACTTAATTAACAAGAATAAATATTGTGATAGTCTATCCGGGCTATCGACCTTTTTTCCTTTGTTATTAATTAGTTTTTCTTTTTTTCATTAATGATTATTTTGACTTTAATGTATAGCTATATCTTTTTACTAAACCGTAGTATTAAATTGTTGCACTTTGTTACATTTTCGCCCGCTCTTGTAAGAGTCGGACTTAGCCTACCCATTCTGCTTTCCTCTACCTGAAGGGGAGGAATGTCAGGAGATAGGCGGACCCGTAACAACTTCCTTTAGTTTTGTAATTAATCCTACGCTGTAATAAATTGTTTTGGTAGGAAATTTGTATTTCGATTGACAGGATTCAATACGTAAGAAATTTATAACAAGAAATTTCAAAAACTTCTCAATCACTCAATTTAAGATACGTTTATTTGAACAAAAGAAAATAAATAAATATCAACTTGACATACAAGCTAAAATTTGATTATATATTTAAATTTTAACTTTAGTAAAATAAAGTTAATAAAAATGTATTTAACTTAAATATGAAACATTGATTAGGTATTTTTTGGTAGGATTTTTTCTGTCCAATCAGCCACAAATGAAAATTTAAAAAGACTATTTCCAACGAATTTTAATTAACTAATTTCCTGTTTTTGAACAACTTTATAAATTTAATAGAAAGACTTTTAACGTCTGTTATGAGTAAATAATTTATTGTTTTTGTTTGACGTTCACTTTGAGGTACATTTTTAATAAACTTGTACATAAAATACATCATTTGTTTAACCTTTGCATTTTTATTTGAAAGTTTCGAATATTAGAAGAAAGGACAAGTATTTTTATTTAAATAATTAAAGTCTCCACAACCAACAACCAACATAAAGAAGATTGAATAATTTTATATTTAATGATTGTTGTTCGAATAAATTTTCTATAATAACAAATAATCTCCTATCCGAAACAAAATTACAAATAAATTCCAAATAAAAATTCACAAATCTTTATCTCACCCTTTTGTCCTTAAGCAAGGGGTCTCGGGGGTTACCGCTATCTCCACTTCTTTATAATATATACTGTTACGACTTATGCGACCCAAATCCCAACCACTTTAATCTTCAAGCATACCCTTTCCAATTTGTAAATGACACTACCCTAATTCCACTTCCTTAGAATCAATCTTTACATCCCTTGCAGAACTAACTAATAAAACAACCAAATCGTTTACGAAATGGCGCCTTAAAATAAACCCCATTAAAACAAACCTCTCCCATTCCACAAAATTCCTTCCAATTCACTTATAATTTCACTTAATCGATTTCTAATAGCCCCTACCACCGAATGTAAATATCTTGGAATCATCGTAGATAACAAGTTTTCCCTCTAGAAGCACACATTAGTCATCAAAAATACCGTAATAAAACGAGCAAAAAAATTTCCGGGTACTTGGGTATAAATCTTCAGGAGTAAGTGTCGATACAAGCACGAACATATACTTACTATACACTATCATTCCTATACATTGTTTCCTCTTAAAATACCCTCAAACATCTTCAGGTTGCCGAACGCTCTGCATTACGTTCCCTTACCAAACTTCGTCATCCCCTAAATCATCTACATAATCCCTCCAATACCCTACTCTACAACTCAACAAAAATTACTACTTTCAGTGAAAGAATGCGGTTTCTCGAAGAAAATATGCCTACGATGAAAACAATTTCAAAAATACTCAAAAAATGTGTATTCCTAGAAACCCTATCTTTCTCCCTAACTTCAAATTCCCGTCATCAACAATTTTTGATTACCTTACTCTATTAAACCCAGACCTCTAATACAATTGCCTTTCAAAATAATAACAAAATAAAGGGCAGAAAGACCTATAGTGGATAGCCCATTATAGACAACTGTTTACAAGCAATGTAATACACAAATATATGTATAAGTCTGGTAATAAAGATATTGTTCTCTCTAATAAATTGTCAAATGGCTAGTGCGCCTTAGCCTTAGACAATACGTGGTGGAAATAAATTATTTCAACATAAATGTAATTTAATAATTTTAATTTATTATATCCAATAATTTCAATTTAGATTTTTTTATTGTTTGGTTTTTTATTATTCATTGAATTATTTTGATTGATTTTAAATATTTAAATTTCAACATAGAAAAAATATAATCCCTTGTTATTCAACATAAAAGAACTTACATTAATCAACAATCTTCATTCAATCAAAACATAATCCATTCTACATCTCCACCCGAATAAAAAATTTAAACGCTGAACAATCGAAGAGCAAGTTATGAAATGATCTCGCATAATCTGATTTTTTCGGCGTTGTTCATGAAAATGCAATAAATCCCCGGGAAAGTTAAAATATATGACGAAATTGGGCATACCTAAAGAAAGATCATCTTTCCCGGCGTAATCTATTGCCTTCGATCCATCTCGGAGCATAATAACCCAGCCCTTCACCCTTTCTCCGGACGAAAACTCCAGCGCCAGCTTGTCAATAAACGTTAAATTTATTTGCCGACCCCGTCGGAATAAATCCTGTTTAGGAAAATGAAAGCAGGACATTGAAACCCCCCATTCAATATATTATTGTGTGTATATATAAAAAATTATGATGACTACAAATATTTTTCACCATATTTTTAGTGTATAAAAAAAGTTATGTGAAGATCATAAATCAGTAATAAAAGATGTAATAAATATTGAACACCAATCAGAATACTATAGTAGGTATACATAAAAAAATTGGTTTTTACTTAATCAAACATCTGAATTGATAATCAATGAAAACTTCAGGTAAAATACATGTGAAAAAAAGGTCTACCTTTTTTTTTCACATGTGTATAGAAATTCAACATTAACCGACAGAATAGCCATGTAATAATAAATAAGAGTAATTTATTTAATAAAATATTCAACCACCATTCATCTAGCGTATTATGGCAATCACTAAAATGGTGGTTGAACATTTTATTAAATAAATTTATTTTCCAGTTATCATTAACAGGACAGGTTCGCTTTCCTTTAGTGGATGTAACAACGATTCTCGGTTGTCTACCTTGTAGACCCAAATAGTTGATGATATCACATGAAATTTAGGCAAAAGATGGCGATATTTACGCAAGTACTTTAACTTAAGTCAAAATATCAAAGAGCTAAATGTGAAAATAATTTATTAATTATTTTTATTTATTTTGCATTTTAGATTTTTTATGATTCATTGAATAATTTTGATTGATTATAAACATTTAAATTTCAACACTGAAAAGGGGGGTTACTTCCCTTGCTATTCAAGATACAAAAACATTGATCTTTTATAAGTCTGTGAAAACCGAAACACAAGAGTTTTTATTCACCTAATTTAAATAGACGGTTTCCAAGAATATAACACAATCAGTATCAACTTTATGTGATATAATATATTTATCGTAAATAATTTTTAATTTTGTAGATTTGCACAAAAAAATGTTATATATATATATATATATATATATATATATATAATTCGAAATACTTTATTTTAAATCGAAACACATGTGCGGCTGCAGCTAAAACCGTTCATATATTTCAATTTAAAATAAACGACTCATTTATTAACCTGCGTAAGCCGTCTGTTCGCAATCGACGTTTTATATAATCACGTAGAACGAAAAAAAAAAAACATACATTGGCGAACCTGAATGCGGAATAAATTAAATTGTTGTCCGTTTAATGTGGAGTAATAAATTTTATTGCGGCTCGATGGATCGTGATTGAGTTGATGACTACATTAATAATTGATAATTGCCATTGTAAACGGTTGTAATTGCCTTCATGCTGGTTTACCGTCTAATTGACAGCTTTTGATGTTTTGTCTGATCGGACGGGGAGATTTTTGTTACGCGCTGTCGAAATCATTGTATGCTAATTTATTCACATAATCCGAAATCGGATTAATGTGTGTTTCGCATTGTTATCTAATCTATTATGCTTCGCACTGGATGTATCAATGAATTTATTATATGATAGATGTGTTATTATTAACAGATGATTAATCAATAATAATCTTGTATTGTAGACGCTTCTATTTCGTTATACATATTTTGATTAGTAATTTTTATATAATATAAAATTAAATAAAAATTACTTGAAAATAATCAATAAATTATTTCGTTCTTTGCATCAGTGATGTTACGTAAGTACTAACAAATATACATTAAAACAACTACATCTCGGACAAATAACATTGAATTACATAATGGACAGTTGCTGTTGCATATCAATAACATTTTGCATAATGCAACAATTTTTGATTCGCGAATATTTAATGTGAATTGTAAAAAAAAGTGCAAAAAAACTAAATAATATAAGTCATCTGTTTTTGGATCTATCCCTCGCTAATACAGCTCCGCCTTACACACTCTTTTCTATTGATAATATAAAATTATTTATAACTTCTACGTCCTTATATATTGTATAAGTTAATATTAAAACTTTTAACTTTGTTTGTACGGTAGAATTGTATTATCAACTTTTCATGAATAAATTTTATTATACAATTAAAAACTTGTAGTGACAAGTGGCGAAACAATGCAAATAAATTTAAAACGTCTTTTTATTATAATGTTTTATAATATTTCGAATAATAAATTTCAAAATTAATTAAGTATTAAAGTTTTTATTTCGTTTTAGATCCTTATTTAAAATAATTCACTAGTTATTTTTGTTTATATAAGCGTATTTTACAAGTTATTTTACAAATAATAATAACATGTTACTTTATTGCCCCCAAAGCGCACACGAATTACAGGACAAATATAAAAAAAGTAATCAATATCACCCCAAAATATGAATTCCTTAGCGTTACAATTTTTCACTTGATTTCATGAAATAATGCGGACTTTAATAGTAACGTTAGCGATCCTGACGAGAAATAGACAACGACAAGAACAAGAAAAAATACAGGCGGAAAAAAACCTCTGGCCGATAGCCATTTCGTAATATTGTCAATTATTGTACATTTGCTTTAAATATTTATATGACATAAATCAAAATGTCATAATAGCTAAAGAGGGAATAATTTTCTAATTATTTTCAAATTCGTTTTATTTAATTTAATATAATAACATGTTTCCTTACACTTACATTCTTTCAATACAAAACGTATATTATTTTTGTTTGTTTCAAAGTCTTGAACTAACAGATTCCTATGTTTTCGGGACGTATTTTTTTTCTGTATGTCTGAATTGTGATAGTAATTGGATAATTATTCACATAGCAGTGACAATAAGATGCCCTTGCTCATAAACTCACCCGCCGATCCATTGTCAAGAATGCAAGCGGTATTATTAATGAGCAAGGTTTTCCAATTAACATTGACGCTAATTAAGACTGGGAATTTATTCAGACACATGTGTACGTTCTGAAATTGGTTCACTCGTAAAATTTGCATTTACTTTAATATTACTTGCAATGAAAACACAACAAGAAAGAGAGTATTCAAATATAGCAAATGTAATTGAAACTTTAATTTCATTAAAATATTGTTAAAAAAATATTTATTTTGTAAATTCAATAAGAAATTTTTTGAAACTATAATTTTATAATAAAATATTATATTTAAGTGATATGGTTACTTACCACATATCATAACAATAGTCTCTAAATTATTTATTTATAAACGGAAATTTTCTTTGTACAATATATATATATATATATATATATATATATCTTTCCTTTCTACCATTAGGTGTAAAAATATAAATATATAACATACAAAAATAACTTAAAATAAACATAATATAAACTATATGAATACAGTGTGAGAGAAATATCAACAAATATTTAAGTCAAAGAAAAAATCTATGCTAACTAGGTGAACTGTCCTGATGATTGATGCTTCTACCTTCAACCACAAATAAACGTAGACATTCGTTTCAATTAAATAATTTATGGTTGAAGGCATCAATCATCAGGGCAGTTCAGCCAGTTAGCATAGATTTTTTCTTTCACTTAAATATTGACTTTAAAAACCTGCATGGTTGCTTACATGAAACACTTAATTAGACTCTCGTCTACAAAATTCGGCCAAAAGCTTGAACTTGACATAGCTCACAATGCTTCCATGGACACTTATTTTTTTTTAATGGGACCAGATTCTCACATCTCAACTCAAATGAACTCAAAATAATCTCGACTCAAATAAAAAAATCAGAAAAAAATTAAAAGTTAAATTATCAAATTTTACACAAATTTAAAAATTTTAAAATATTATAAACCTACAGTATGTCTGTTTTATTACTAGAATTAGATTATCTACTGCATAATATAGATATAGTTATGACTTTGAATTATATATATCTTACAACCCTTCCGTGGCCATCTGAATTTTAACGATTTTCGTAGAAGTGGTCGGATTTGACTACAATTAAAAAATCTAGAAAATTAAAATACAAATTTACTGCAGGGTTTGTTTACTCGAATCGCTTATATATACACCTGATAGCAAAATAAAATCAAAAGTTTGAATTCGACGCAGCTCATAATAATTTCACAACCTTCTGGATTTTAGCAATTTTCGTATTGGCTATCAAATTTGACTTAAATTTAAGAATACTAAAATTAAATATCTGCAATATTTTAATTCTAGTCAAAACGGACTCACTCAAATTATAGCCGTGGAAGAATTTATCAAGTTCGAGTTATTGATTACATTTTGCAGTGGAGAATCTAATTCGGTGACTCTGAAAATTAAATGTACGGTTTATTTAATTCTCCACTACAAAATGTAATCAATAACTCGAACTTGATAAACTCTTCCACGGCTATAATTTGAGTGAGTCAGTTTTGACTAGAATTAAAATATTCTCATAGAGAATAGAAATCTACTACATACTCTGTTTAACTACTTGATTCTCTTAAATACACTACTGACTCCAAAATATCTGATTTTTAGCGTTTTTTTGTATGTTATCAAATTCTACTCAAATTTAAAAATACAGAAACTTAGAAACCTTAAATCTTTTATTCAATTACTAATTACTTAATTAGACTGCAAAACAAAATTTATTTTAGTGTTTTTTGCAAAAATTATTAAATTTCCTTGAAATATAAAAATTCTTAAAAATTAATAAAAATATATTAGACTCTAAACTGCATATAAATGTCAATAGTTTCAAATTCATGTGGCTTACACACGACTCCTCTACTGACATTTGAATTTTATCAAATCTCTATTGTTAAAGTGATTTTTAATAAAAATATAAAAATTGCTGGCCACAATAGAAATTTATTTTTATAAATGAAACAATCTTTATTAACAATTAAGTATGCAAGAACATGTCAATAATTGATTAAGTATATGACAGAAAAAATGATTAATTGTTAAATGGCTATTGGCCATGGGTCTTCCTGCCTGAATTTTAAATATACTATCTTTGTCTTATTATGTATAAAAACGGGCTATGATTGCCAATGTTATGGAAAGAAGTTATAAACTCACACTTTGAAGAAGGGGGATATTTACGGTAGGAAATTATATTCTTACTACGTGGATTACAAAGTGGCTGCAGTAGGTGTAGTTGAATGGGGTTGAAGGAAAATGTAGCAAGGAATTGTAGACGGAATTTGATTGGAGTGACTTTGGTTAGGTGATATAATAAGATGTTTAACTGGTTGTATAACGGGTTTTAATTTATTTTTTATTATTTGCAATATATAATTATGGTCCTTTATATAGTGAGGTTTTTTTTTATTGAACATAGCTTCATTTATCGTTTATAATATTGATGACATTAAACTGAGTATTTAAAATTACGAAAAAAACAAGCTGGGTTCAATCAAATAACATTCAGTATGTGCTAACAAACTGTTGGTTTAGTAGGAAGACTGGAGAATGAAAAAAAAAAAACGATAAAACATGTAAAATATTTGGTATTAAAAAAATAAGGCTGAAAGACCACTGGTCGATAGCCAGTTTCAGAGTTGGAAATATATTGTGAACGTTGTGTATTGTTAGATATTGTATTATAATTGTATTTTCCAATCTCAGAAATAAATATGTTTATGTATGTAAAAAAATAATAAAAATGTATTTTATTTAAACGTATTTTCATTGGTACATTATGTTTAAGAAGACAAGAAAGTAGGGGTACTCATGGTGAATAATGAAAAACTTTTATATATTTTTTTCTTCACTTTTTAATTTAAACCATATACGTATTTCGGTAAATTCGTTTTAAAAAATCGTATTTGGTACAAATAAATATGTAAAGAAAATATTACAAATTATAATGATTAACTTGTAAAATTTATATATTTATTTGAATCAAATATCACGTCATTGAAATAACTTTATTGGTAGTGAATTATATTATTTATGTAATATAATACATCACGTCTGGTCTGTGAAAATTATACTAATAATTAAAAAAAAACAATTTACATTTCCATTACAACCTCATCAATTGATATAATGACTTAGATATATTTAATCGAACATAAAAAAACAAAAGCAATTTAAATTCAATAAGTAAAATCAATCATTTATTTATTATTTTTGCTGCTGCTTATTAGATTTAAATGGCTTTCAAATTATTTGGTTTTATCAAATGATACATTAAAAAAGAATTCAATTTTATAATCTTAGTCGCATGTTAGTATTCACTTTTGAAACACTACGTTAGCAATTAGAAAAAGTTTGCTGCATTAAGATTTAAATTCCCAACCAAATATTAAAATAAAGGTTTGTTTCAATATTTTGTTTTTAATCTTCACGTTGAATTTAACATTGAATTTTTAATAATAATAATAATAGAAAAAAGAATTTATTCACTGATGAGGGATGAAATCCCAAAACACGTGTCTGCAGATAGTCTTATATTACGTAACTTTTATTTTATTTTTAATTTTTTGCATTAAATATTTTCGATTCAAAATTGTTGCATTATACAATATGTTATTGTTATGCGACAGCAAATGTCTATTATTAGACATTTGTTAAAATACTTATGTTAATAAGTCATAATGTTACAGTAGCTAAAGGGAAAATAATTATAATATTTTATTTAATTAAATTTAATTTAAATTCCATTCATTAAATATTTCAGCATTAAAATCTATGATTTTCGAGGCATTCACTCTGTGGTAATTTTTTATAATAATATTATTATAATATTAATAATAATAATGAAATCTATTATCCAGTAGAAAAACATTTTCAAATACAAGACAATTGTAAAAATAAGGTGGCCAGAGAAGATGTGATTATCTTCAGGTAGGGTGGTTCATTTATTAATTTTGGATAAATAATCTAAATAAAAAAATCTTGAAAACATTTTATAACTTAGTTTTTCTAACTGAAATTTATTTAGTGACTGAAGTTTCGACTTCACTAACGAGTCATTATCAAAGTCGCTAAATAAATTTTAGTTATACCAAAAAAATCATTAATCGAACAACGATGTATAACAAAGTAGAAGCCTTAACAATTAGTAAATAAAAAAATCTCTTAATTCTCTTTCATACCGTTTTACTAGGGCCATATTTATACTCGCAGTACAAGAGTCTCGATTCTAGATGCTTTTGAGTGCGCGCGCATACACGTACTGTTCATAGATTAACAATCATTGTAAACTCATTAAAAATGTGTGCGCTGAAAAGTTAATTCGCTGAACGATAATTATTTTGTCAAGATGTCATCTTCAGAGCCGTTCGGACGGTGATCGTTCCATCATTGGAAAAATATAATAACACCAATACAATGTGCATTAAGTTGAAAAACAAAACATGTGATGATTTTCATAGCTTTTTTGGCCACCTTGTATTGAAGAAAAATAAAACAACTAATATGTTACATAACACAATAACACAATTTAACAAAGAATAATTAATGATTGGCTGAAAGACCTATGGTCTGTAGCCATTTAGGAAGAATATCATATATAGTGTATTGTATTATAACTAATATAAATACGTTCGTTAATTATACAATCATCTTTACCGATTGTATAATTAACGATGATATTTGATCGCAGGGTTGAAGATACCTAATTAAAAACACCACAGAAGATAGTAAGAGCTGACTTAATATTAAAACACAAGTCGATAGCCCAAACAGACTTATACCACTTCTATTGTAAATATTTGTCTTATATTGTTTTTTTTTTGCTATTTGTATAATCAGAATAAACATGTCAATTCAGCATTCAGTTTTACAACTTTTTAGTGAAAAGATCTTTATTTCTAATTATAAAAGAATCGAAATGTATAACGACTATCAATAAGCGTTTAACAGTTCAATATTAATAATTCGAAGAGTATTAATGACTGCAGATCAAACAATTACATGGCCTATTTGGAAGGAGTGAGCGTTTGATTCGAATGTAAATCACAATCATGGTTTAATTGCAACTTACATGCATTTATATCATTAAGGATAATTCGTCGGAGCGTGAAGTTGATGAGAGCGTGCAGAAAATCATCACTCTATCAAAATTGCTTTTGTGGATAATTGCAAACAATAATTATTCAACAGTAGCTATTGAAGCACATACACGCATGTATATAAATACAAAACGGTTGCATTATTAGAATGTTAATATTTATTTAAATAAGAGATGAGAAATTATTTGTGAAACACGGGTGTTAAAATATAAAGAATATATGTTATATTGTTTATATTTATTGGTTTACATCAAATTCAAGATTTTTTTTATAAAAAAAACCTAATTTTAACCGTTATTTTTCAGTTATGATCATGTCCTATTTAATTTAATTACTAAGCAAGCACGTTTTTTTTTTTATTTAGAACAAAATATTTATGTTGAATGTTCTTCTAAATTAAACATTGGTATACTTTACATAAAGAAATCGAAGACTGATATAAATTATTAAAAAAAATTAATTGAGTTTTTTTTATGCCTGTCGTTGAGCTGTAACCACATGCAGTGATAGTTTCGTACATTACTTAAATTTCTCGGCGCGCCGTCGACTTATTGCACCCCAGTGCTGAAAAACAACGCCGCATGGTTTTTTTACACTATTTTTTTTAACTAATGGTCCTATTAATTTACAGCTAGTCTCATTCGATTTACAAGGAAAAATTACATAGAGAATCATCATAAAACCACGTGTGACATATTCCATTCTACATCGCGGCAATTGTTGGTGGATGCGAGCACCCTATACCGTCTACGTCGGCAAAATCACGGGATAATATTTAACCACAACAGGCCATAAAACTGTTCACGGTTGTCACCAAACGATTTATGAGGGTGTTCGATTTATGGGGGTGTTCCATTCCAGATGGGGATTGAGAGCAGGTAAAGAACTTGGAAGATTATGCTAATACGATTTTGATTTTCTTAAGAAACAATAATATTTTTATTTGTCAATTGCAATTATTTTCATTAATTGAATACAATTATAATAATATTGTTTTTGTTTATAATAAATGTAGTGGGTAATTTATCAAAAAAAAAATCGAATTATTTTAAATGTATTTATTATACTGATCAATAAGGTGGAAAATTATTAGGTGCCATTCCATGGGGTGCCTCAAAGGGAGGCGGCATCCAGTGGGGTGCTGGAATGAGAGGCGGCATAAAGTGGGGCGGAAGCATCACATTGGGTGCAGCAAGCCAAGAGCATGGCGTGGAGGCGGCAGCAAACCAAGAGTATGCATTTCATGGCGTGGAGGCGGCAGCAAACTAAGAGTATGCATTTCATGGCGTGGAGGCGGCAGCAAACTAAGAGTATGCATTTCATGGCGTGGAGGCGGCATCAAACCAAGAGTATGCATTCCATGGTGCATCCAGGGCGGCGGTAGCATACCGGGGGGCAATACAGCGGGAGGCGGCACAGGAACACGATCTGTTTATCAAAAAACACAAATTAGTATTCGTAAAGAGTTTGTTGCAATTGTTTGTCTTACTTCTAAACTGCATGGCTGGGGGGTCATCCACCGCCTCTTCCCCCAAACGTAGCACGGGGCGCGCGACGTCATGCACCGTGGGCGGCGGCACAGGAACACGATCTGTTTATCAAAAAACACAAATTAGTATTCGTAAAGAGTTTGTTGCAATTGTTTGTCTTACTTCTAAACTGCATGGCTGGGGGGTCATCCACCGCCTCTTCCTCCAAACGTAGCACGGGGCGCGATTAAAAATAATTAAGTTTAACAATAAAATAGTCACAAGATATATTTATTAAAAACATTACTGATCCCTGCTCGACCATTACATGTCACAGAGCTAAATGTGAAAATAATTTATTTCGTATCATTAGATGTCCCCCTCCGAGGCGAACAAATTTTAATTATATTTTTTTATTCGATGTGTGTGTCAATCTGAAAATAAAATGTGGAAAATACATGTATTTTAATCAAATTTTAAGAGGAGCCGACGGTTTTCCCTAATTCCGATAATTTTGTTTGTAAAATGTTCGGTAAATATCAATGACTACCTGGCAAAGATAACAGAGGATTATTTTAAGAAGCGTTTATTCCGAAAACAACTGCTCATAAAACCAATAATCCCGGAATTTCCCGATTTAAGCGTCAAATGGTGGGCTTTCATCGGTACCGATGAAATAAATATTAATCCGGGAATTTCCAACAAATTGTGACTGACTACCGAAGTTCGTGTTTGAGATATAAATCAAATCAGAACGGTTTTTTTTAAATGCAGTTCTCTTAATTTAATCTCTTGAATTATAATATAGATTATAAATAATATAGATTATAAATATATAAATACATAGTTATTATATTATAAGCAATAAATATAAATATGTAATAGAGATCAGTGTAAAAAATGTATTATTACATTTTATTGAAATCTGGTTAAAAAATACAATTTATATATGTCTGTCGTCATGTGCTAACCGCTTGATAAATTAAACTTTATATTAATAAAACTATTAAATTAAATACTTATTAGCATAATTTTCTCAATTCTTTACCTACTCTCGATCCTCATCTGAGTGGTACCTACTACCCTTATTGCCAGTTTTCTACCTACTCTCAAGCTCCCATCTGGAATGGAAGACGCTCATAAATTAAATTGTTGACAACCGTATCATGTTTTTATGGCCTGTTGTGACAACTATTATCCCGTGATTTTGCCGACGTAGACTATTCCGGGTGCTTCTCTTCTTTGGTGGATGAACTATTCAGTATGCTATTCAATTCCGCCGCTCCCACAAGAATCAGTGCTTGGTGCAGCTTCCCAATAGCGGGACCTACTAAAATTTCCTCTTTCGACAAATCCGGCAAAAAATGTGTTTACTACAATACTCAGCAGGTGGGGCGATTTAGGAGCTTCTTCATGGATGTCAAGTGCCCAGGCTCCTACGTCATCTAGACCACTATCTCACATGCCCGTACAAGGGAAGCTCTATAATCCTGTACACCACCAGTGGCAAGGCCAAGCTCATCGAGGACTGCAGTTTCAGGCGCAAGCAACATTGAGTTTAAACAAGAAATATGGAATATTATTTGTAATTTAATTATTGTTTTCTAATATACAATTGGAAAGTGCAATATTTACTACAAATCACAAATGGAAACATTAAAATCGTCTCTGACTATTAAGCTACCAACGGTAATTAATTTGGAACGAGTTTTTTAAATGACTACTGAAACAGCTACAGGCGCAACATGTTAACAATAAATATTAATTGATAATTAAAGAAATAAATGGGTTTTGAGTTCACGTGAAGTGTTAGTATCAATAATAACACACGAGTTTACTTCACTTTTTATTTAACACTTAGATGTATGTGTGTGTGAAGTAAGGAAAAAACTCGTGTGTTATTATTAATAATTAAAGCATTAATGTCCGTGCGTTGCACTTACAAAAGTGCCCAGAAAGGCTTGTGGTCCTTTATTTATCAATTCATTGAGTTACATACCTCACAAAATCATTAAAAAAAATAAGGATGAAAATATTTACCAATAAAGGAATACCTATGTTATTGAACTTAATTAAATAAATTGAGCCCCCCCCCTGTTAGACTATGAATTTAAATGTAATACAATCAAAGTATTTTATTTAAATTTAAGCAATGCTGTAGAAGCCTCAATAATTCATAAAATTGTCTTCAATAAAAAAATAATCACATATTTAAATTAGAGTAATTTTGGTAAAAGTAAATTGTCATCAGTCCGAACATAAATAAACATTAAACATTAAAAAAATAAGTTAATGACTAGAGTGTTAAATTTAATAGTCACATTATTCAAAACTGATTCTTAACATTAAATTAAAACAGTTGATACAAATATTTGCTTACACTCCACAATAATATCGCAATAAAAATTACAGTAAGAAGCGTAAAGATAAGAAATAAATATTATGAAAATTACAGGAATAATAATCATTACAGATTACACAAAGTTATATGCTTTAAGAGTAACTTTATGCAACTTTTCTACTTACTATATGATTTCTTTGCTAATGACTTTTTTGTAACATTTCTCTGCAAATTGTTTATTTATGTCAAGGCATTAAATATAATGAGCGATTTACAAGCAATAAAATTTATAATATAATGAGATAAAATTAATTGGCACGAACTAATTTAATTTATTTTTAACATTGATAACGAAATATAACTCAGAAAGTCGGATTTTATTTAACCAGCTAAGATGTGATGTATGAATCACATTAATGAATACAGTGATTGAAAAAAGAAAGCAAAATATCAGCAGTTTTTTATCAATTCTGATGATTATAATCTATATACATCGATTGTTTTCCGTCGCAGCGACTAATTCTCCGACAACGGTTTTAAAGGCGACGAATTTATTTCCTCGTCAGGGGTACTCCATGACTCGAATTTTGGAACGTTATTGTTTACAACCAATATCGATGATTTTATTTCATCACTATCATACCGTGTCAGCTTATTCGGATGATTTGAAAATGTATTGTGAGATTACCACATAGCAGAAATTTACGGTGCTACAAAGTAATTTAATAATTGAATGGTGTTATAAAAACGCATTCGCTTTGAATGCTACTAATTATTACGTTGTAATATCATATACGCATAAACAAGTAGAGATTGTTAGCGCTTGCGCACGCCCCACGCCCTCACACTTAGAAGGACGGGGGTGAGTCGTACCCTCGGACCATTAAGAAAATTCAGATCTAATGTAGTTTCATTTGGTACCACGGTACCAAGGACTCTTTGGAAATTATTCCTTCTTTAGCAACTATAACATTTTGACTTATATTACATAAATAAAATTGTTGTTATTTAAATATTAATCAAAACTATTTTTTGACCGCAGGCAATTAACTGAGATTGCGCGTGGCAATCGCTTCCGTCAACGTACTTTCTGTCATTTCCACCGGAGATCGTGGAGTGGACGGAACATTTAATTGGTCTAATTCAACAACTTTGTAATTATATAAGGCAGACCCTTACTAATGAGGGATGGAATCTCGAAACACGTCTTTGCAAATGGCCTTATATTACGCAATCTTTCGCTTTGTTTTTTGCATTAAATATTTTTGAAGAAAAAGGTTCCATTATACAATATGTTATTGTTATACAACAGCAAGTGTCCATTGTTTTAAAGTAATTATGTAATATTAGTCAAAATTTCACAGTAGCTAAACAAGGAATTATTGTAATAACTTAAAGACGACCTTTTGCCTAATTTTATAAGGAATTATTAATTAATTATTTTCAAATTCTTCTAATTTAATTTAATTACATTTGTTACTTATTCATAGCAGATTAAAATAAGCTTCTATTATTTGGAACCCCTACTATATTATGATTCACATACGCTTGAAAAAGTTCAGACGCGGTTCCTCAAATATATTTCTTACAAAACTAGTGGAATTTATCCAAATAGACCGACGGATTACACAGATCTTCGGCAACACGATTGTAAATCTTTATCTTGTCACCGGGAGATATATAGTGCTTCTTTTGTCATAAAACGTATTCCTAATAAAATTGATGCTTATGAAATATCAGCTATGGTAAAGTTTAAAGTGCCTCGTCTAGCATCACGTCGTTATTTGATTTGTTCTATTTGTCTACAGCGTATATTAATATTCTATAAAAAGCCCCTATTAGTCATCTAAGTCACAATAGTAATAAGTAATATGAAGATATTTTTTTTCTTTAATGTATAAATTTTTGTATTAATAATTGCAAAATTGATTAAGCTATTAAATTATTAATTGTTTTGTAATTAATTTTTTTATTGTATGTTTTATAATAATTCATTATTTTGTATTTTTATTTCCTAAATTGGGAAAATTATTGGGTATTTCAAATATTATTATTTTTATTAGTATATTGTTATACGCTATATAAGTACGACAGCAACATATTTATAAACACATCATTAATTTTTTTGTAATGAAAATACTAATATAGTGTGCAATTTTATGTCCTTAATTAATTAATTTAATTTGATATCTAATTTGTTTCATTGATTCTCTTTATGTATATATTGTATTTTTCGATTGATTTTTCCACTATAATTTTTTAAAATAAAAAATAATATTAAAGATTTATTTACGAACCGACCATTTACAATATATTAAACAAATAATTATTTTTTAAAAATAGGTATAAACTTCTAAAATTTACATAAAACAACATTAATAAATCAACAATATAAGTTGTAATAATAAACGATTTCATCAACTGGTTTGATTTTTTTTCATCAATTAATCCATTTCAATATTTGCAAATCAAAAATTATTTTCAATTATACAATATGAAATGGCGTATTGAAAATTACAGATAAAAAATAAATTGAATGCGGAATTGCCAGTATTATCATTATCCTTGAAAAGTGTATTAGCGGACGGGAAGACAGTTTATTTGTTTTCTTTTTTTACGTGTTAATTGTTTGTGTGTTTGGGAATTTGAGGAAGTTATAATTTTTAATTATGATTACACCTAACCGCATTTACGAGATAATTAACTTAGAGATGGTAATTGGATTACAGTTTCATTTAATGCTTAGTTCGATTTGTTTAAGGAAAATTTAAGTAAACATTTATTTAAAAGAAAATTATAGTTTTATATTTGATTTGTTTTAAGTTGTCAATAAATTTAGTTTTAACAAAAAATATATAAACTTCCTATCGTTTTATGGCATTCATTCTTTTACAGCAATCTATAACAAACGTGGGAATAGAGCACGACCTTCATGTGAGGGATACAAGAGGACACTAACATTTTACTTGATTTGTCGTTATCGAACAGCGAAGCCAAACAGACATAGATTGTGATAATATGATAAAGAAAAAACAAAACCATTATTACGAAATTGACACAAAGTAATAATTTAAATATTCGTTAAATTTGAAGAAAAAATAATATGTTGCTTTTCACTTATGAAGATTTCTAGTATTTGATTTGAAATTCAAGAATATTAAGGCACATTTCTTAATGTTTTAAAAATTATTTTCATTACAAATATATTTTTCCGCGATCTCAAGCAATAACAGCATTACCATGTATTACCAAATTAATGAAATGTAATAAAATTTGGAGAAACAAAAAAGTCATTTGTTTGGTATGAGCCCATAGATCTGTTATCTTGTTTTTCATTTATGAAGATTTCTGACTGAAGGATTTGAAATTTAAGAAGAAAATTTCAATTTCAGGGAACGCACATTTCATGATGTTTTTAAAATTATTTCCTTTGCAAATATAAATGTTCCCGATAATTATTGCTAAAGAATTCCGTTCTTTAGCAATACAAGCAATAACATTATTTTCTATTGTGTAGGCTTCTACTTCGTTATACATGTTTTAGTATGATAATTAAGAACAGTTCTAAATTTTGTTTTGTATAACACTTTAAATTGTTATACAAAACAAAGTTTAAAAGTGTTTTTAATAACATTATTATCAAGTTATAATAATTTAAATATTCACAAAATTTTAATGATTTTTTGTTTTTCACTTATGAAGATTTCTGACAGAAGGATTTGAAATTTAGGAAGGCTATTTGAATTTCTGGAGACGCACATTTTTGCGATAAACCGCATTCTTAAGCAATATCATTTCTACACACTGTAAATATATTGAAAATAGCCGCTACACTTCACAGAAGTGTACATTTGCCAATCCAAATAAAAGTGTGAAGAAAGGTTATTAGTGCTCTATTTATCAAACTTACGTATCAATTACACGTGCCGCTGTTAATTTCTATAGTTACAAAAGGAATTTCGTGGAAGTAAACGAGCCAATTTCCCTCCCTCTGCCCCCTCAACATCGCAACAAATCCTTTGGCACAATTAAACATCCCGGAATTATAATTTTAAAACGAGCACTTGGCTGCTTTAAAGCCTTCCCGGTTGGAACACCCTCGATTTATCGCAATTATCCCTCAAATTAGATTTTAATAAAAGATCAGGAGGGCCCGTTAAATTTATAATGCAATTTTACGAACGGTCGCCATCGGAGTTTATAACTTGCAGCCGTTTTCTGAATGAACGGCTCCGACAGTGTAATAAAGAAAATTGGAAATATGTTTTTTAAAATAAATGTTGCGTTTACATTATACTTAAATCAACAAGAAAATTAATTTGTAATTATTATTTATGATTCTCTATTATTATTGTTAGTGGTTATTTAAATGCTTCTACAGGTTAGCATGAGCGTATGAATATGTATATGTTTTTATTTATATTGTTACATTATTGTATTGTTTTTGTGTAAAAAAGTAGATTCTGTTAAGGAATAAACAAAATAAAGAAATAAAGAGAATTAAAATAAAAAAACATTCTTATTTTAATTGGATAATATTGTATAGAAAAATAACAAAACTTAGAGCAAATGGCCAAGTAGCAGATTTTAAAAACCTGGAAAATACTTTGTGAAATATCCAGATTGTTTCTTTTCAATGTCAAAATTAAATCATACAATCATCGCCTACAAGTTTCAAAGCGCAATTCAGAGAAATTATCATTTTCAAACAATTAGGAGAAGTGTGGTTTATGGTTATTTAGACACAGACTATGAACAATCGCTGATTTAAAAGAAGACCGCGAACAATGATGCAAAATAAAAGTTGTTGTAGATAGGTTGTCAGAAATAATATTGATTTCATCGCAATAATATCATTTAAATCTTTAAAATGTTAAAAGATTCAAACAATTTGCTTTTTGTGATTCGCAGAAGTTTCATTTAATAGTGGTGTCCATTCTTATATAACAGAATACTGGCACAACATTAAGAAGACATTTGTCATGCCTCTATTTAGTCATGAGGATAGTTCTGCTATAATGTGGGGTAAAAAAACCTCATATTATAGCAGACCTGATGAAACAGCGACTATTCCCATATTTTTCAGGTGGCCCTTTAATGGAATATGTCTTGTTTCAGTTCTTTTCTGTTGACTATTTACTATTTATATACCTGATAGCTGAAAATATCACAACGACTGTTTATTACAACGCAGATTTCCGCGATTTCCTATTAAATAATATTCTACTATCACCATTCATCAATTAATAATCAAGACGGTTCAGCTAGCTGGCACAGATATTTCTAAATCTACATCACCATAAATGCATGACAGGGCAGAAAGACCTTTGGTCGATAACGCATGCATATTTGTAATTGCATTATATAGTTGTTCACAATTATTTTTTACTCTATATGATCAATAAGTAAGAGAGAAAACGATACATGTCAGAAAGAATTGGATTATAAAGGTCAGATTTCGTTCTACCGGCTTGGGGCAAGTTATCCTAGCCAAATAGATTGAAAACATTTAGAAAATGGAACGGAGGAAAAAGCATGTAAGCTACTTTTTTCAATTATTTCTTAAATTAGTTCTAGTTTTTTTTATTTGTTTTATTCCAACAATTATTTAAAAAGTAGAAGAATGAACAATAACAAAGAGAAAATAATAAGCGCTAGAAAAATATGTTTGTGGAAAAAGGGCACGCTTCCTATTAAAACGTAGTAACCCTATTTTCTCCGTAAAGGGCCAGATGGAGTCGGCTCACGTCTTTCGGCGTGGGCTTATTTTGATTTATCGCCGGACGGCAGATAGGAAATTGCGGGACTACAATATTGATGCACCTGTCTGACCCCGAAAAATAGGGCCGCGTTAGGTCAGGTTAGGCACGGCTCACAATTAAATAAACAATTCCATTTGCATAACGAACGCTGCCGGATTAGTCCGGGCCGCACGTAAATAACGCCACCAACACCGGACTCCTAATTGATTAACGACTTTTCGCGATAATTGATAGTGTTTTGCGCGCACGTACACCTTCCCGACCGATTGTAATGGGATCAATTCAATTAACTTATTCGAATTGAAGTAGTGGTGAATTTACAGCCGTGTGTCTAAATTATTGCAAAACATTTCTGATTTGCACTTTATGTGCGCTAAAATAACGTATAATAGCAAAACCAATTCTAATCTATATGATTCTAGTAAGACGGTGCAATCGATTAATTCATGTTCTATATGAATTCATAAATTTATTAATAATAATTTAATAATCATTTATACAATTTAATAATCATTTATATAATTTAATAATTATTTATATAATTTAATAATCATTTATACAAATACAGTTAATGATTTATTTAATAAAATCAAATTATTTGTACGTGAATATCCAAATAAGTAAAATCCGATTGTGTGTATACTTTCTACGCATACATTTACAATATTTTTTTTTAATGGTGATGGATTTTTATCTACCGCAAATTTCCATTTGGACAGCATCCAAGAATTCCATCAACTAACTAACCCGTGGATCAGACATGGCGTAATACAGCCGGAATAAAGTCTACTGCCATTTTATTAGGCCATATAGTGTTTGCGGATGTATCTCCGCCGGTGATTTATCGCGATACTTCATTATTTATACTATTGTACGATCCCTGTTTCGGAAATTTAATTTCGTCTCATTTTTTTTTTTTTCATTCGTTTCGATTCCACTAAATAAATAATTGGATTGTTAAGTTTGCCACTTAACAATTTATTTTACTGGCTATTACGTGTTTTATTTATCGAAATACTTTAAATTATTTTTATTAAAACCTGTTAAATAATAATCTTTCAAATATAAAATGATATTAATTTATACTTGAAAAATAATTATTTAATAGTTTTTAATTGAAATTATTTTAAAACTTAAATACATTTTTAAAAAAGAATATGGATTTGCAAATAGTTATTATTTTTACTACTACAATATCTTTATTCAAAGTTATTTGTTTTACATATATTTACAATATATTATGGTATATTGGTTTCTTTCTTGCTTGCTTGAACAGGCTATCGACCTATGGTCTTTCCGCCAAATAATGTTTTTATTTTTTTCGGTAATTGTCTATCGAAAAGCACATTTTTTACTTTTCGTAATCCTTGATGTCTATAAAATATGCTCCTGAAGCGGTTTTTCGAAATTTTAATTCGAATTAAATGAATAAAAGAATGCAAAGGTCGTATTTGACGTTTACGGAGCGCATATTTTTTATAAAAATAAATTCTTAGAATATTGACAAAAAAATGTTTAATTGAACACCCGAATGTACCAACTCTAATAGACTTTTATTTTTTGTTTACATAAGTAGCCTTATTTTCAGCTTTAATTGCCGAAAAAAAAAACCCTCAATAATTTACACCACAACATTTTTATGTTAAATTATTGAGTGCTTGAAAATTTATATTCCTTTTATTTTATGTAACACTTTTCATTTCAAATGATTAATAGTGCAAATAATACGAAGTACCGGCATTATTATTATCTTTTTCTTTGCGATTATTATAGTTTTCACGGCGATACACCGTAAACATCTTGCGACCATTAATCATTCCGAATATTCGTGTTCTGTTCCACGAAGTTTTATCCGGGGGCCGCAAAACGCATTGTAAACAACGACTTATGAAAATACACGGAGGACGCGTTTCCTTACGGAAATTTTCAGACAAAAAAAAACAAGTCGTATATTTCAGAGACAATTTATGCCCGTGTTTCAGTTACAGACTTCACTTTGTATTGGAATTTCTGTATATTGAAAGGGAATAGTAGAGTCGAAATGTTTAAAGACGTATGCTGTATTAAATTCCTGAGTAGATTAAACATTTTGATAACGTTTAATACGGTTTAACAGGCTGTTATTAACGAAATTGTATTTCTGTAATATAAAAATTAAACTAATTATTAAAATGCATACGTATTATTCGAAATATATTTGGCTGCTCTACCAGTTGATTGGTAGAGAAAATTATAACAATTATTTTATTTTATAATTTTTCAAGTTTTTGATTCTTACAACTTCTACTTTATTATACATAGTAATTCGCAATAAAAAAAACGCTTTTTGTTAACAAATTCACCTCAAATCCCACAAACTTAAAATTGTGCAATTCCCAATGTATCCCACGAAATAAAAATAAACGTAAATTCCCCATTATAAATTTACGTGAAATTGTTACAAAATTTTACCAAATTACTAAAAATCAGTAATTTAATGTTATTACTAACATACCCAACAATGACTTCTGACATAGACAGTTGTTTATCATCATACTTTTTTTCGAAACATAAACAAGAAAAAATAGGCGGAACACCACTGATGGATAGCTAATTAACAGGTTTATAATGTTTTATAAAATCATATAATGTAAATAATTCTGTTACTTGTATGGAATAAAGATTATTTCTTTAATTAATTTCTCACTTAAATAACGATGTATTATTATTACCAAAAATTCTTTTTGTTTGTTTTTATAATTTAACTTCTTATTAGTGACTATAGTTTAATCAAAAGTTCAGTTATACAAACAGAGTAATAGTTATTGTTATATAATGTATCAAATGATTGAAAATGAGTTATTTATACGATAGATACTATTTGTAATACCGTATTGATTAGTTTACATATATTTTGAAAGTAAAGTAAAAATAATTCAAAATTGAATTTGAGTTTTAATAATTTTACGTTGAAATTATTCTGACAACTATATAAACAATTTTATTATTGTCTGAATGAAAATGTTTGTAAATATAGTTGCCATAATTATCAATAATTTTAATTAAAATAATTAAAATGCAAATTAAATTTGAAATTATTTG
Source organism: Philonthus spinipes (assembly GCA_963082785.1). Lineage (NCBI taxonomy): Eukaryota > Metazoa > Arthropoda > Insecta > Coleoptera > Staphylinidae > Philonthus > Philonthus spinipes. Next base: position 22,249,422 of record OY720303.1, read on the forward strand.
TACTTTACATTCAAATTCATGATTGTGTTGGTCAGTCCTTACTGGCTATCAACCACGAGTCTTTCTGCTATTTCGTTAGAAATATCGAGCGTATAACAAAAATTGACGACGATGTTGGCATTGGAAATCTAAAGTCATGTCTGAACTAAAATCACGCGTATAGTACTTGTTGTCATATTGACATTGTTTAACCGCAACCAGAATTTCACGCGTGTGATCTTAGTACAGACATGACTCGAGACTTCCAACGCCAACTTCGGCGTCGATTTTTGTTATATGCTCGATACTTTGTCACTTAGTCTACTTTGTCATATATTGTAATTCAATTTTAATAAAGGAAACATTTATTTAACTTCGATTGTATAACTATATGTTATGTTGACTATAGTTTCAACAACCTTGACGTGTCATTATCGAAACAATAGTATTTTCAAAATTAAAATTACAGGTATTTAAATATATTTGGAATAAATTTTACATAATTGCTTTAAAGATGGGAGAATATATTAGATCAAGCGGGTCATTAATTACAGGAATGTCCGAAATAGACCACGTTTTGTGGTCTATTTCGATTCCAGTGACTCCAGGAGGTCCATCTTACCACCCTTTTCGGCAAAATGAAATACCGACAGTACATGCTCGCCAAAAGTGTGATTGTTTTCAATCACATATTTAGCGAAGGATGACTTATAAGGTAAATTATGTCGAAACGAGCATATATGTTCTTGGAGTCTGATATTAAAATTATTTTTTTTATTCTTTCCATCTTAATTCCATTTTCTCGATTATTATGCTTTATCATTTGTCCATAGCGTTTATTTTTTGTGTATTTTTATTTAATTCGTCCAGAGCGTTTATTTTTTGTGTATTTTTATTTAATTTTAATGAAAAAAATATTTCATTCAAAATATAAATTTAATCGGACAGAAACACTTAAGGTCGATAGCCCTTATGAAAACCAAACATTTATATTGGTTTTATTAAAAATGTATTAAGTATTGTATTCCTTTTTTAAATAAAGATATTATTGTAATAAGTAAGTAAATAACATTGTGAATAAGTTAAAATTGTAATTAATAAACGTTTACTATTTTTATGCCAGTTCATTAACTCGTTTTGTTTATTTTTTACTTACGTGTAAAGGTTGATTGATATAAATGTATGCCCCATGATTTTTCTTTTGGCGCACACGAAGACGAAAACGCACGAACGAACGGTAATGATTTTATGATACCAACTGGACTGTTCACTCGCCAGACTGATTCCCTATTATTCTGATTGTTTTTGTAGTTTTTTTTTGTTCACATTTTGCCATTAATATCTAGTTTGCACGGAATAATATTATATTCAGAAAAACAGAATACAAAGTTCGAAATGAGGAATATAAAAATAAATTAAATAAAAGTGATTTGAAAATAATTAATACATTATTTCCACATTTAGCTCTGTGACATTTTGACTTACTTTACGTAAATACTTTAATACTTTGTTAACGTTTGTTAGTGCTTTTTATGTAAATTGTGTTGCGTTTTTTTATTTATTATATGTAATTTACTTTTAGTTTAGTTTTAGATTAACTAGCCATAAGTCGAATCTATTATATTATTGCAAATGGACTTCCGCAAATAAGTAAATATATATAAAAATCCTTCTTGTCCGTCATTACTCTCAGAGCACGCGGCTGATAAGGATCGCTCAATTTAATTAATTTAATTCAAGTCATTTCTTTTAATTAGTTTTAATTTTGATTTCAATTGAATTAATCTCATTTATTTAAATAAAAATAGTTGTCCTTTCTCCTACTTATTTTTTTATTAAACTAAATATATTTCGGAAACTACGTTTCCATCTTCAGTAGTGAATTTTAAATATAAATGAATCTCGTTTAATTTAATTTAAATCGATTTAGTTTGATTTCTTGCATGATGCAATATTTTATTTATTTCACTTCTTATTATTATTATTATTTAATGGCTACTGGGCCCTTTTCGACCAGTCTCTGCATCTTTAGGTTGTATAAAGTATAAGTTCACAAAGTTTTTAATATATAATAATTTTTATTATATAATAATATTTAAATTAATATTTTAATGTTTTATAATATTAAATTATATTAAATTAAAAACCCGAGGAAAGGAAAATACACGTGAAATCGGTTTGAAAAGGAAATTTAGAAGGAAAATAAAGGAAAAGGAAATGCAAAAAGCAAGGAAAAGAAAGGATGGGTTAAGATTTGGATCGACCACGTGCTGGCTTTGCTTTTTAATTTTCGCGCAGCATGACCGGCCTGCTCGCGTGCAGAACTCGAAATCTTATTTCACTTCAACTGTTTTTCTACGCTGTAGCTTCATCGGGTCATTATTGATGATGACCTCAGCTGACGCTGACAGTCATATAATGATATTCAACCACATAATATATTAGAGACAATGAAAGAATTTTCTAAAATCAGGCCGCAAGATCTAGGGTCGATGGACAGGGCAGATAATTTTCTCATAAAGATATTCCTCGTAACACGTTCGTTTATATATTATAATCAATAAAGATGTATAAAATAATGTAAATAACACTGTAGCATTACTAATAATAACTCTTTAGTTCCCAACATAAACATAATTCTAATAACAGAGAAATATATCAAATATGAAGACTTAGATATAATAACATAAATATAAAGTAATTATACATAAAATAAACAAATATAATGTTACATTTAAACAATATTTACAATATCGTGGATACTAGAATACATTTCATATAGTGTTTGTGAATTGGCGATTCGTCTAATAAAATATATGTGTGTAATTTACACTTTTTTTAAACTTCTTTTATATTTTAACGTGCTTCTACTGCCACACCGCGATACATATATGTTAATAAGAGAAAGAATATTATAATTAACTAAAAATCACCTCTCCCTATATTAATAATAAGTTTTCTTAATAATGCAACACTCGAACTTACACCATATTATAGAAACACTTTAAATATAATAAACTGAAAATATAAAATAATATTATGTTTTAAATATTAACATCTCAGGTGGAAAGACCTTCGGTCGATAACCAATTCATATACAAAATTTCGGTAATCATTGTAAATATACAGAGAGCTTTTTTTATCAGTATACATTTCCCCTATGTATACCTGCAAAATACGCGAGTCAAATGCATTAATGTATGTGTGTTTAGTTGCCTATAACACATATGCCAAATATGCAACTAAATATACACAGATTAATCGGTTTAATGCGTTTGACTCGCGTTTTTTTTTTGCAGGTATACACTAAGGGGTAGTGTATACCTGCAATGTATACTGATAAAAAAAACTCTCTGTATAATAACTTAAAGACGACGCACGCGTCCTCCGGAGAATAAAGAACACATTTGAATTACAAATCTAGAAAGAAAAATTGTAAATATATATTAAGTGGTAAATATTATTACACTGAATATGAATAAAGATGTTAGTTATTATTATTAACATCTCATTACTCTAGTGTAAGCCTAATTCTGTATGTGTAAACCTAAATGCTGTGACGATCCTCACTGGCTAAGAGTAACTTGTGTCAATTCTTATTATACGTCTAAAATTAGATGTCCTAAAATATATAATTACATGGCTGAAAGACCTCCGGTCGATAGCCGATTCATCTACAGAATATAATTCTAATTTTTGTATATTATTTTATTATACACATTTGAATAAAGATGGTTAGTTAGTTATAATTACATAAGAGAAATGGGTGGAGTCAAACCTATGCTATAGTATCAAAAAAATATTAGCAAACACTACAAAAATTGTCAATTTATTTAAACTAATAAATCCAACGATTTTATTGATTAGAAAATAAATTAACTACTCAAAATTTGCAATTACCATACCATTGTTGCTTAAATAATTACGAAAAAACATAAATAGCATTAATGATAAATTTGAAATTAGAAAGATGTTATACTATTAAGACTCCACGAACTTTGCTATGTTTTTTTTTTTTTTTAGGTTTACTGACGACCTGGAATTGTTTTCCATTGTACTACGCCATTTACAGAATTAGAGTGCGTTAAATAATTTTAATTTCTTTTTATCATAATACACAGGATCGCAATACATGAAACTCCTGAATTGTGATCGTAAAAAAAAGCAATCGCTAATTTCAACAGATTTATCCGTTTTTAAGTCTCCACATTCATTTTTGCAACTTTATTCTTAACGTGTTTTGCTTAGTAGCACGAATTTTTGCGATAATTAATCACTTAAGAAAATTTAAAAAAAGAGGAGGAAAAGCAATTTTATTAAAAATTAATAACATTGTTAGTTAACACATACAAAAATGATTTAGACACATTAATCTTTTTTTTGTTAAGAATATATTCTCAACAAAAGTTTTCATTTATGTTTCATTTTCTGGACTTTTGTAGACCGTTAAATTGTTACATTTAGTTTTTTATAGTTTGTAACTATAAATTTTATACGTTTGTTTTGCAGAAAAAATGTATCAATATACAAATATCTTTATACAGACAATAACATTTTTACAAATATTGAGTATATACACCAAAATGAAAGTATGTATAACTTGGGCTTTTTGTCCTAAAATCTATCAATATAGTTTATACTGCGATTTTAATAAATAAATAATCGGGGCTTTTTCGTAAGACAAATGTTCAGTTTAACATGAACGTTATTAAATAAATTCACATTCTATGTATATAAATATCTATTAAAAAACAGCTTAGACTGTGATGATACAATATAACGTACACTTTAAACTTAACATAACCCTTACAGAATTGGCCCGAGTAACTAATATTGTTTAATAACATTGAATAATACATTGGATAATTAAACAACAGTATTTATTTTTTAATTACACGCATTTAATGCAATCGATTAAAAAAATGTTGGTATTATAAGTGAGCTATGAATACTAATATAGTTTTAAAAAGTAATTTATGGAATACACTCCTCGCAATCAAATTTGTAACGTTGTCGTGAATTATTAAACAACATACACACAAAAAAACCTTGGAATCTAATATTCTGATGCACGATGTGGCGGTCCACTAAATCTCGTGATGGAAATTGTTGCTCTTTCCGGGAAGCGGGTCCCCGTGGACTTTTCGCAATCAATATCAATAATTTTCATCGGCCTTGGTCTCCTGGGAATGGCGTCGAATACATAAATTATGGAAGCGGCGCGCGAATTTACTGTCGGAAACTTTGAAAGCGCCGACTTTTATTTCGTTTTTCATTTTATCCTCTTTATTATAAGGGAACCGGTGTCGTCTTGTTATTATGGCTAATTTTTATGTGAGTGTAATATTATATGAAATTAATCTTAAACCAATATTTTGAATTATATATGAGAAAAAGGTTGCCACAAACATTTCCTCTATTAAAAACAATTATGTATCCCCCGAAATCTATATATCTCTAAAATATAAATACCCTTCATTAAGAACAATTTAATTTAATTAATTTATTACGGAATCTCATTTTTACAAAACATATTTATCAATTCATTTCATCAAATAATGCGGACTTTGACAATGACATTAATCATGACAATTAGATAGACAATGAAATTAAAATAAAAACTGTTGTTTTCTTTACAAATAATGATAAATATGGTATAATTTAGTTGTTAAGTGCGGTTATTATTGCTAATTGTATTTAATTTTCTATGTATATAATAAGATAAAATATATATTCTCGAAATATTTAACAGTCCTAGAATTGTTTTATTCTTTGAGTATTTAATTGAAATGCAATGTTGATAATATGACTTATTTCAATATATCACATAATACTTAATTCAATTGTGGTGAAATATATAATCGTACTTTGAGGTAATTGAAACAGACGAGGCCATTATTGCGAGCTCACCATCTATAATCCCTAATTGCGAATATTAGAGCATCTCCAATAAGGAAGCGCCCGTCACACCTTAATTAAATATTTATACAATCATTAATTTCTGATTAAAACCCATCAATTATTCAAAATTATGGGATGATAAAGACATCTTAATTAATGAAAGTGAGGTTGCTTAATAAAATACACAACAGCGTCTTCATTCTCTAAACTAGTTGATCGTGGAATGGATGCAAAAATAAAGTGATAACTCTTAAAGGGGATCATTTTCTGAATATGTATAATGAAAACTTGATTTTATTGGGAATAGATCGCGAATGACTTAAGGTGTTGAAGCGTCCTAAAAATAGCAAATTCATTGGTAGTAGTTTCTTATACTGAAAATATGTTGGCAACACATTATGGAAAATAAATGTGAAATAATATAAAATCAGTTTGTTTAGGATTATCATTGTATGAATTTAAAATAAATGTGTTAATATCGGAATAACAAATTAAAAATTAAGCCAGAAATTTTAATAAAATTAATTATACCCTTCTTTGCACTGCAATTTAAAACATCAATTATATCATCATTAATAAAAGCAATAAAATGATCAATATATTTTTATTAAAGAAGAATTTTATTTTTTCCTTGGAAAAAGAAAAGAGGACGACCAAGAAAAACATGGGAAGGAGTAATAAACGATATACTAGGAAAGAGAGGCATCACCAGACAAGAAGCTGCAAGAATGGCAAAAGACAGAAAGATCTGGAAGAAGTTCATGAAGAATTAAGAAAGAGAAGAAAAACATAACAAAACTATACACCCATATGGGTAGCCATAAAGGGTCATTGAATACATATATATATATATATACATACATATATATATATATGTATGTATTTTTCCTTGCTATCAAAGGTTAGTGTAGTGTCTTGAAAGTGTGAAATGTATAGATTTCTGCAAGTAAAAATTAATTTCGTTTTAGACTATTATTTATATATATTTATATTTTCTGCAATAATTACCAAATAACATTGATATCATTTGCATATCTGTTATTTCCCTAGTACTTTAATTTTAAAATCCTTATTTTGGAAATTTGAACTTATTCTGTGTAAATATTGTCAAAGTTTTGTTAGTTAGGCGTGTTGTGAAGATTAAGAAACGTTAAGTTTAAAAGTGATTTAATAAATATTCAACGTCATTCATCTAAAGGAGCTGCAAAATAAAGTATAAACTAAATCATTTATATTTATTTACAAGATGATCGAAAACTATTTTCCTCTAGAGTGCTGTGATTTTTTATTTTAGATTTTGTATCAGTGAATACGAACAAATTACACGTCACATGTGTCATCAAATCAAATCAGTTAAACAATTTGTTGGAATAATATTACCTAGAGCGTGGGGTTATTTTTATTGTCAACTTATTTTGTTTTTTGTTAACTTGGTAAATCCACTTCAATGTGCATTTTTATTATCTCTTGTATTCAAATACTTTTCTGATAACCAGAAAGAGTCATTTTTCAAGCCGATTAATAAATCTGATTCTAAGTCGATTGTAGAGAATTATCGGTTGTTAATTCTATGTCCATTATGTTCTTGAATAGTTAACACCACTCTAAAATGATCAGTTATCATCAGAATTATTTTTCTACACCCATTGTATTTACAATGCTTTAGAGAAAAACTATGACACTGCATGGATTTAGTGTCTATGTACATTTTTTAAAAAGCTTAAATTTTACACAAACTACTCTATCTAGCTGCAAAAACTTCGATATTGTGGTGTTCAGGATCCTTCATTGTCCAGTCATAACTTTCATATAGATCTCAAAGAGTTTGCATTAAGTCTAATATATTTAATCGTATTTAATCAAGTATCCCACAAGGGTTATATTAGGGCCTAATGCCATTGTTTCTTATTTATTAATGATCTGAGTAATATATTTACGTACACGCGTCCGATATTTTAAAATACCTACATAGAATTAACGCTTTCGTATTCAGAATGGTCCAGACAAATATTTGAATGGTGTGAGATAAACCAAATAGCATTCAACATGACTAAAAGCAAATTCATATGCTTTAGCAGATGTAATAGACTTACAGAATCTATATATAAGTTAAATAATACTGAGTTAAACAACGTTAACTTGATTCGCGATTTTGGAGTTTTTTTTATATTAAATTAATTTTTAAACATATTGACAATGTTATCAATTAGTCCAATAAGTCTAAATATTTTATTAAACGTTTTTCCTTTAATGTGTCCAATATTAGATCCATTTAAAGCCTACTAAATAAACAGGCTTGCATTGGAGCGCATGCTCGTCTCGCGGACTATTCTAATGCAAGCAAGTTACAATGTAACAATTATTTTCCCTTGTAGTAATTATGACAATTATTGAAAATTGTGACTTATAGTCATTAATTAAAATTATTTTATTAATATGAAAATAAAATTCCAAATTAGACTACGAAATAATTGTGAACGGGGGATGTTCACAATTCCGTCACGATTGTTCGTAGGTGAATTAATTTTTCGTATGGACTCCGAGATTTCGAACTCCCAATTCCAATATTCGGGCGTGTATATTTAATAGCCTCTGGTCCATTACAAATTCAGTTATTAGCACACAACATAGCTACCATCTTACGAAGTTCACATCAGAACATTGGCGTTGGTGTAGATTAAATTAGTTGAGCTGCATCAAATAAACTGCATTGTGGTCGACCCTACATACCGAGCAATGAAATCGACTCATATCTTGAGGGAGAAAAGGTTTTATTTTCCATATTCTTTACGAAATATATATACAGAGAGCTTTTTTTATCAGTATACATTTACCCTAAAATGCATTAATGTATGTGTGTTTAGTTGCCTATAACACGCAACTGAACACATATGACAAATAGACAACTAAACATACACACATTAATCGGTTCAATGTGTTTGACTCGCGTTTTTTTGCAGGTGTACATTTCCCCTAAAGTATACTGATAAAAAAACCTCTCTCTCTCTCTCTCAATATATATATATATATATATATATATATAGTGTAGTTTTTTTATTTATCACCATTCCTGGGATTACATTTTTTTACATATTTTTCCCCATATCAAGACTTTTGCAGAAAGCACAAATCCTACGGGATGAAGCAGGAATCCCGTTCCGGAATTGATCGGATCGTGACGTCAGAGTGCCGACTCCCCTCTTGCGTCCTCCCCAGAGAGCGCCCCCAATCTGAATGATAGATGTCTCCACCTGTGCACATCCGGTACGTACGTTCCGACAAGATTAAACTGTGGTAATGCAAATACATCGATTTCGCCCCAACGCGGATTTGATAAACCTCGACGTTTTCGGCATTAGGATTCTGGTGCACGCCGGGGCGTGTTTGCCGGTTCATCCAGGAGGCGACATCGCGATGGAGCAATTGGCACGGAATCCCGCCGTTCATTCGGAATGTCAATAAATAATTGCGGGCGAGGGATTTTGGCAGGCGGCGCGCCGTTTTGTTTGGTCGGTACATCTGCGTTGCGTTCATCTGGACTGGATTGAATAGTTGTTTATTTGAGCACGACAATTTTCAACAAATCAGTAAAAGACTTGGATCTAAACATTTAAATAATGTTTTGATTGAATTAAATTAATTCATTAAATTTTAAATGTAATAATGGACACGCACATATTTAAGGTGAGTTTTTCAGACAAATGATAACACTTATTATCAGGCTTAAATAGTACAATTATATAATCATCTTTATTGTAAAATTCAGATTAGGTATAATGCAACATTTTATATAATATTATTCCTAAATGACTATTGACCATGGGTCTTACAGCCATAGTACAATTATTATTATATATTTTAACCAAATCTTGATATCTGGACTTTATTTTGTTAACCATAGTCCATTGTTCCATTTGAATTCAAGTAATCAGTGAAAAATGCAGCCATACCATAAATTATAATAAACAGTAAATGGCGACTTGTTCGGCAAAATAAAATACTTTTTTATCCGAAAGTTACTGTTATAATACAGATATTTTTTCCTGAAGCGTTGAAGTGCCAAAGTGATTTATACCATATTGCCATTTAGTTATTTCTTCTTTATATTTTTCTCCCTTTTTTAAAAGTAAATGACAATATGTGAAAATGAAGTCGAAAGTTTGATGAACCATTTTTATTGATGTAGACCTGGGATGTTGTTCCAGCCCTTAGGTCTTCTGACCTCTTCTCATTTTTGCACAACCTCTCTTCTGTGCAAAACGGCCCATAGAGAGTTTGGTAGGTAGGAGCACTTTTATGTTACCGTTTCATTCAAATGACCAAAAATGGACAAAAATTGCAATTTTCTCTTTAGCGTTAGAAAATTGCAAATATTGTCCATTTTTTGGTCATTTGAATGAAACGGTAACATAAAAGTTCTTCTACCTACCAAACTCTCTGTGGGCCGTTTTGCACGGAAGAGAGGTTGTGCAAAAATTAGAAGAGGACAGAAGATGTAAGTGTTGGAACTACATCCCAGGTCTACGTCAATAAAAATGGCTCATCAAACTATATCTTAGCCATAAGGTGCTTGAACTCACAAGAAATGAGTGATAGCATTCTCGGGACTTATGACAGGGCACTGTACCCTCCGGTGCCATTTTTGAAAAATGGGAAAAGAGGAAAGTGGAAACTGCAAGTTATGTGATTCGGCAAATGAAACGTGTGTGACGCGATTTCGGTAAAGACCGATCATCCCACGAATAGAAATATCACCCCCCAGAAAGTCACCAAGTTCATAGAGGACGTGGGACTGCTTCGGATGGCGGAACAATAGATCTTATAGGTCGCAGTTCACGAGATTCTAACTAACCACTCAATGCTCCTATATAACCTATAACATTTTGTGTTAAATTTTTGTTTGACAAAAACTGCGCATGTATATTGATTGATTTTGGCAAATAAACAAATTATTTGGTCTTAAAGAAATACATGTAATATAAATAAACAGGACGTGATTTGATTTTATTTTTCGATTTGCCTTGTCGAAATGAAAGTTATACATTTCGAGCTGTGAAAAAAATAAAACTGTGCATGCGGTTAATTGTTATAGCAGTACCACAATATAATTCTGCCGCTAGTGTGTGGTGCATACACTAGCGGCATAATTAGAGCGAACCTTGCGTAGCTAAAGCACGCCGTATATAATATGTTCATAAGTATGAGAGTAATTGCAATCAAAATGTATTTCGTGTTCAAGGATTTTGTAAATTTAAAAAAATATATATTTTCGAGAAACTTAAAAGGCACGCATTTTGTAATAGATCAAATGTGCCGACAATAAGTGAGACTACTGCTTAGAATTATATCGTGGTTGTGCAGTAGTGATGTAAGCTACTTAAAAACAATAAACGTTATATATTTAATTAATTTTGATTTTTACAATTTGTTGCGCAGAACCATTTCACCTAATGTATGAAATAAATATGAATAAATTACTAAAAATCAACCAATAAAACACAGATTAGATTGAATAATAACCCGAAACTAGTCGAGAATTTAAAGTTATTCAATCTAATCTGTGTTTTATTGGTTGATTTTTAATAATTTATTCATATTTATTTCATCCAATATGAACTACCAATGTCTAAATATTAAAACCATTAATTACATTTCACATAATGTACGTCTTATAATAAAAAAAGAAAAAACATATATAATTAATTTAACACAATACATTTTGACGGTTTCCCTTCATTAACTCTCACATCTTATTAATTCGACGCAATCAAGGTAGGTATCGAAAATTCCGGTAATGCGAAGTAATTTTTTTTTGTTTTTGTTGCCGAAAATTAATTTAAGCCGTATAAATCTCGTTTCGCGAGTGGAGGGGGGCACTAAGTAACTATTCATGAAAAGCCCATAAATCCGACGCCCACGCAATCATGGAAAAAATAAAATTTATGACCGCCCATTGAATCAGACATCCCTCGTAATTGTCACGAGCGGCGGCAAAAACCGCCCCGCATTATTTCAGCGGAGGGCTCGGCTGCATCCCTACTCGAACGTCTATATCGTTCCCTTCCCGCGAAATACTCATCCTCGGATTTAATGTAGTTATTTCTTGGAATAGAAATAAATGAAATAAAAAATTATACGTATTTAAAAAATAATTACAGTGTTATTAATTTAATTAATCGCACACCTTAATTTAAATAAATTTAGAAAAGAGTATTTATTCACTTGGTCACAGTTATATAAATTAAATAAAATTTGAAATTAATTAATAAAATATTTCCACATTTAGCTCTGCGACATTTTGACTTACGTTACGTAAGTAGTTGTTTTAATGTGCATTCGTTTAAAGTACTTAAGTAACGTAAGTCAAAATGTCACAAAGCTAAATCTGTAAATAATTTATTAATTATTTTCAAATCATATTTTATTTAATTTATTTAAATACTTAATTTATTTAAATCAATTTTACCATAATACTTTCAATATATCAAGAAAGAAAAAAAGTATACATCAAAACGCCTGAATTTGTAAATATGAAATATTTGATGACATATTTTTATCATTTCTGTTTAAATGTAAACTCAAAATTGTGTCAAATAATTGTAATAAATCCTTTTACTGAATCAAAAAGAGAGCAAGTTGAATACATTCAACTCGTAAATAAAGGAAATATTTTCAATCTTATTACTAATTCCAACAAAATCACAAATTTAATTAAAACAAAAATATGCACTTATGAGCATATTTTTGTTTGTGAGAGTAATTGCAATCAAAATGTATTTCGTGTTCAAAGATTTTGTAAATTTAAAAAAATATACTTTTTCGAAAAACTTAGAAGGCACAATAAACTAATAATTTTATATTATTAATTATACACTGGTAGTTACAACTGTGTAGCTACTGTTAATTTTAAGGGAATCAAGCAGTTATTATGAATTATTGAAAACATTGTGGCTGGGTGACATGTTTAAAAAAAATATTTTTCGAAAAAACGAAAGAGCACTATAAACAAATAGTTTTATATTGTTAATTGGACATTACTAATTACGTCTGTGTAGCTATTTTGAAACTGTAATGATTCAAACAGCAGTTATGAATTTTTGAATATATTAGATTTTTTTGCACGGTGACATGATTTTAAAATATTTATATTTTCGAAAAACCGAAAGGACACTGTAAATAAATAGTTTTGTAAAGTTAATAAGACATTTATAATTACGTCTGTTTGGTTATTTTGAAACTGCAGTTATAATTTTTTTAAAATATTGGAAACTACAGTAAATTTTAGACTTAGCTCTATATCTATAGTTAAATATCAAATTTAGTTGTAGTATCTTTAATTACATATAAAATGCATATTCAATTGAACCAATACTACATTGGTAAATATAAATTGATATTTTTATCCATAAAAATTAATTCTATTAGGGAGACCGGAAAGTGATGTTTTTTTTTTCATTAAATTCAAACAACAAAATTTTTATCGATATTTTAATTTAATCAATAACATAATCACCCCCATTTTCTACGACTTTTTGCCACCTCGTGTGGAAGTTGTCAATCACAGATCGTTAACAATTTCTTAGGAAAATATCTGGAGATGGCATTTACAGCTTCTTCGGAATATTTAAATTTTGTTCCGCATAAAAAATGCTGTAGCGATCAAAACAAGTGGAAATCAGATGGCACAATATCATAAGTATGGTGAGTGCGGCAATATTTCCCATCCTAGATCATTAATTTTTTCTAGAGTTCGTCTTGCGCGGTGCGATTTTGCATTGTCGTGTTACGAAATTACACATTTCCTATTAACAAGAGCTGCTGTAGCTCGTGTCGCGTCATTTGGAGACTCATTTAACTCTCAGAAATAAAGATTTTCTCTCTCTCTCTCTCTCTATATATATATATATATATAATTCATATATTATCGACATACATTCTATAATTTCACAGAGAGAGAGAGAGAGAGAGAGGAGGGGGGGATCACTCACTCTGGCAATATTAATTAAAATATTATCGCAAATCGGATCTATCTACACATATTACAAACATTAGAGCGTATTACGTTACCGAGAACATTATTTAAAAATATCTAACGTTTTCACAAATCCGACATGCAACCATAAAGGTTCATCTCTGTGAACCAGTGTCACAGCACAGTTTTTTTTTGTACGGACGTCCTTGTCTCACACATTCTCATATTCATTAATTTTTCTTTTAAAGTAAAAATTTAAATAATTATTTCACGGATTAGAAGTATTTTTTGTACACAATAAGATAATTTACTAATTTCCATTAAATATTTTTATTAATTATAATTAATACATATTTGATACCTGTTTTAAAAGGGTTAGAAAATCTACACACGAATAATTTTCACGCAATTAATAGTTTCGACCTTTTCAATCCATCTACAGCCGAAGCAATTTCCTCAATGAGACGGAACCATTTGTTATTATTTAAACTTGCTTTATGTATCTGTTAAGGCTTAATGGCGTTTTGTTCAAGTGAATCCCGCCAGTTAAGTATTCTTACTGGACAATTTGCCACGAGCGCGCATCGCGGATATTTATTTATTTGTTTATTCAAGGGGTTGTTATATAACAAATTAATAATATTTATTTCGGATGACGGCATCTTGTGAAGTAACCGGAGGTTACAAATGGAACTAATTTATTATCTCCAGTGAGTGCCATAAATGTAATAACAAGTGCAAACAATGACCACGGGCTAAATTCGGTTTTTGTTTGTGTTGGTGGCCGTATACGGAAATACCACCGTTGTTATTTGTAGAAAAATTCTTAGGAAATGTTCGTGTTTATTGTGGAAATTAATGATAACTAGGTTTAATTATTTTGTTTATTTAAGATTTGTTTCCACAATTAAAGATAAATTCTTGAAAATAATTAATTTTAGTTCAGTTAAATTTTCTTAACGATAATGTAAAAATAAACTAATAGATTTTGTGTAAATAATCGGAATTAGCTTTAATATAATAGAAATATTCAATAATTACAGTTGTCAATTGATGAAACCGCATGTTTATAATTTAATAAAAACTTAATATTTTTATATTTCCAATCAGGCAGATGATTAATGCCACTGTGTGGATGAAATAATTTGGCAGTATGTCTAGTTTTTAAAAAAGGGCATGATTGGGTTAATGTGGAAAAAGATGAAGGGAAAAACAACCGCCTGTCATTGAGGTTGATAGGGAAGTGCTTTCTAATATTGAACTGTGAAAATAAAAAAAAACTATTGTGTTATTATTAATGTATGAAATAATATCAATAATAACACAGGAGTTTTTTTGCCTTACTTTACTTTTTCAAAAAAAGTAAGAAAAAAAATCGTGTGTTATTATCAATATTAACATTTCACGTGAACTCAAAACCCATATATATGAAATAATGTTTATTAATGCTTAAACAGTACAAGGATGTATGAGGACAAATTCCATTTAGCTATCCCAATTATAAATTAATCAAAAACATTTTGTGTTATTACTATTTCACTCTAATTAATCTTCAATTAAAATTTATGAATTATTGTATATTTATTTCAATGAAACTGGTAACATTTACTTGAAACGTATCAGTTTTATGTTTAGTCTGTTAAAATGGAAAATAAATATTTTTTTGTGATTTATATATCAGTAGGCGGAAAAACCATTGGTCGATTGCCAATTAACAGATATAAAATATACATTTGATTTTGTAATTTCTTAATATTTATATAGTATTTTTTTTGCTGTATATATCTGTTAATAAAGATTATTATTATTATATCAGTAAGTCTATGAAGTAGTTTACAATTAATATCGCAAAAGACTTTTGAGTAGTATTATATAATCACAATTGCAATAATTGAGCTATTATTACACTGTACTACACAATGGTTAAAAATAATATACACAATCAATAGATTGACATAATTAAATATTCGAAAAATTAAATTATGCTCTTTAGGCGGAAAGATCAACGGTCGATAGCCAATTGGCTGAAGAATTTATTTTTATGTCAGTTATTTATTGTATTTATTTATTATTATTACTTTATTAAAAATAATCTGCCAATAAAGATTTATATATATATATATATATATATATATATATGATGCTCTAAGAGATGAGAATGACTGTACAAATGTTGTAAATTTTGCAAAGAGAACGAAAAAATAAAATTCCCGTAAGTGTTTTTTTTATTCATGCTAAATCCTATTGTTTCATTTCTGGGTATAAATCTTCTAAAGCGTTCATAGAACCATTAATTATATAAAAAAATACACCCAACTAAGAAGCACACACAAACACTTGCACGCAACGCTCCCCGGAGTTATGTTTTATCCATCAGCATCATTTCCAGTGAAGCCCGTGGGGGATGAAAATTTCGCCGGAATTTCCCTAATTCCCGGAAACTTTCGGGAGTTACCAGAATTTCTGAAAGCGACTCCTTTTTAGCAATTCATCGAAACGCAGATGTAATTAATCCCCGATTGTGATTCCGAGCCACCCACGGAATCATCCCTTTTCCGTAGAAAATTTCACGTGTGGGCGGGTGCGTTACGTGGGTGTCTAGCTGCTGAAGACACTTTCCGCGGAACGCCGCGTGTTCTCGTGGGTGCGTTTGAAATAGGGTCCTATGCTGGTTGAATTTTAATTGTCTGCGGTTTTGTTGGGCGGTGTGACTTAAATATTATAATTATATTTGCATAATTAATATTTTGCTTAATCGTGGTTTAGATATAAGGAAGTTTTGAAGAGAGTTTATGCCACTTATTTATTTTACAATTATTTTATAGAGAAAATAAAATAAATCAACAACTTTTATAGTTATTTAAATTAAAATTAAATAAGGAAAAATACTGGAAGTAGTTGTTTCTCATAAACTCACAGTGTAATTTTTGCAGCGTTCAAAAAGGGGAATGATAGAATTTATGCGACCATTCTTTTTTTTTTTTTTTCAAGGCTGCAAAAATTACTTACACTGTAAGATTTTTACAAACATCCATTGAAACAACTACTTCTAGTATTCATTTTAATTTAAATAACTGCAAAAGTGTGAATCATCTATTTATAAATTTTATTGTTTATAATATATATTAAGAGTACTAATATATTTTACAATCGTTTTGAATGGTTACGTAGAAAAATCTTATAAAGAAATACGTCAAATTTTTATAACTGGTGATTTTAACATAAATATTCTCTAAATAAATTTCATAAGATATTCTCAATTAAATTAAATAAAATGAAACAGAGATGATTCACCCATTTGCAGTTATATAAATTACAATGAAATTAAACAAGTAAAATTTCTGGGAGTAATCAATAAAATCCCAGATCCCTTTGAAGACGGTATGTAAAAATAAATTAAAAATTACTTAACAACTAATGGCTTACAGGGCAGAGCTGTACTGATGAGGGATGACCCGAAACACGTTTCTACAGATTGCCTTGTAATTATTTGTTGTTTCCTTTCATTAAATATTTTTGACTCAAATCGTTGCAATTCGCAGCAGTACTGCTATGCAACAAACAAATTTCTCATTTATTTTCGTTTTCCTTCTTTTTATAAACATGACAAAATCGCTTTCCTTTAGTGGACGAAACAATGATTCTCGGTCGTCTACCTTGTAGACCCAAATCGTTGACGATGCCACTTGAAATTAGGCAAAAAGTGATGCTTGCGTCGTCTTTAATTTATTATAAACAAATTTCTATTGTGTAATCCAATGACCGGCGGGGTATATACTCGGGAGGTACTTGTTTCAACAGATGTTTGTCATTCACTCATATAATTTGCGCTGTCTAATTAATAAACCGATGAGAATGTACAAAATGTACCATAAAAATTATAAATACAGCCCTGCCTAACCACAAAACACAAAATGTGCAGTATTTTATTATTATTTATTATATACGAAAATTTTACATGTACGCGTTATATATTGTAAATATGTCTTTTATAGAAACAATATTTTGTCGATATTTCAGTCATATAATATAAAATCGTGTTATAAAAACATTTCAGAAAGCATTTTTAAACTTGAAATTATATATTAGTGTTTTTTATAAAGACAATATCATATACAAATATATTAATTAATTAATTCTTTATTTACGGAACATCACCTTTTTACAATTAATGACAATCTGTAATTACAAAATACAACAATATATTCAATTGATTTGATAAAATTTAGACTAATAACTCCTTGAACAATTATAACCATTGAGTTTTCCAATCAGATAAATTAATTTTTAGGTAAATTATATATTATTGCGTTATTTTAGTAGCAATTATTTATATCTCCGATATATTTTTTTTAAATCTATAAACATAAATGACTTCTTAGAAAACATTCATGTAATTCCAATTAAAAATGTCAATTAAATCCATCTCCATAAATTTGCATCATCATCCTTAAATAACCAGAAATTATGATTTACGATACAATAAATCATTAACTGCTCCAAATTGCAACTTAATTAGTATTTTCCCATTGATAATCGAACAGCTCGTAATTTGCATTGACCACGAAAAGCAATTTTAGTCGAAATTACACGTATTAACGCGAGCTGATCAGATACACCGAATACCCTTTACCATTGTGTTCTAGTTTTTGTTGTTTTTCTCATAAGTCGAGAAACTTATATAATTCGCCTCGAGATAGTTTTTGTTAAACAAATTAGAAGTGGAGTGTAATAATCGCAGTGTTATTTTTTTTAATGTATTATTATTTCGCGCCGAGGCTCATTAATTTTAATCTAACCACCGGCGTTTAGGTGGTTTAATTGTTTATTTTTATAAGTGCAATGGTTTTATTGTTTGCTACTAGAAGGAGAAATAAGACATTAATTTTATTTATGTTCAAGGCTGAAAGACGCCCCTTTAGGAGTTTAAGGATGTTAAACATTTATAATCACTTGATTTAATTAATATAATTTACCGACGCGAATCGCCAATTGACTAAAATCGTGTATTGATGATATAGTAACAAAAATTATTACAAAATGTAGCATCAAAACTAAAAATACCGCACTGCCTAACAATAAAACGCAATATATACAGTATTTTATTATTATATTTTTTAAGATTTTATTAATTCCTAAGTTTTAGTACTTTTCTTACACCGTATGTCCGTCCCTTTTGAAGACAGATCAAAGAAAATTCCTATCTAATTTCTGGTTTTGTTTATATCTCTATTAGTTAACTTACTTGACTACAAGTAAACTATAATAAATACATTATTTTTATGGCAAGGAAGACAAGGGAAACTAACGCAAAAAGTGATACAAGAGAGGTGGAAATAATGATATGAAATGGCATTGAATAAAGAACATCAACATAATTCGAGCGAAACTCAGTCATGTGAGAAATCTAAAAATAGTACAATCCAACTTTATGGTACTCAAGTGCTGTATGCATATGTAGATACTTACAAAATGGCGACCGTGCTCGAAGAATGTACTGTGGAAGAGCATTGTACTATTGTGCGTTTTTTTTTTTCTGGGCAATAGGACTTCCTGCAAATCACTTTCATAAGGAAATGTTTCCTGTATACAGTGAGCAGTCTTTTTCGCGTAAAACAGTATACAACTGGGGCGAGAAATTCTCATAAGGGCGCTCAAAAATTGTTGACGAATATCGAACTGGTCCCCTATTCAAGTTGCAACCAATTCAACAATTCAACGGGTGAACGAGATGGTTCGAAGTAACAGACGGATAACACCAAGCAGCATAGCAACTGTAATTTGGTGTTCTCTGGTTTAGTCTATGAAATTATGCACGATCGTTTGAATTTCCGTTTGCGCACGGTGGGTCCATAGACCACTGACTGAGAAACACAACAGGAATCGAATGGGATTATCCTCGCAACACATCTCTCGGTACGCTGATGAAGGGGAGGGCATGCTTAACAGGATACAATTTCTACTAAAATTGCTTTTCATGGTCAATGCAAATTACGGACTGTTCGATAATCATTGCAAAAGTACTAATTAAATTATAGTTTGGAGCAGTGTTTTATTGTATCGCAAATCATCATTACTGGTGATGAATCATGGGTGCATCACTACAAACTCGAAACAAAGCGTGATTCAATGCAATGGAATCTCCCTTCTTCACCGCCTACAAAGAAATTTAAGGTTGTGCCCTCAGCTGGTAAGATTATGCTTACCGTGTCCTGGGATTGTCTAAGAGTTAGGAGCATTCCTTCCATTTCCAAATTAGAGATGGTATACTGAATCGTACTCTAGAGTTTTATTATTGCTTCGGGATGCTGCATAAGATGCTAGGCCCGATTGACTCAAGCAAGAATTGAAGAATTAACTTCTTCAACATCCAGCCAGACAAAGCCCCAAGCGACTATCTTCTGTTTAGTCCACTCAAATGGCATCTTGGCGGCAAAAATTTCGAGGGTGATCACGATCTTCAACACGAGCTGCGCATGTGGTTCAGATGGCAGTAAAAAAAATTGTATGCAGCAGGTATTGGGGCATTAATAATGCCATGGTATAAGTGTATAAATGATGGTGATGACTTTGTCGAAAAATAAAAGTTTTTTTATATTATTATTTCTTTATAATATATTTTGTGATCCTTTAATGACCCAATTATTGAATTTCCCTATAAATAGCGGAGTATAAACACCTAGTTTATAGATTTTAATTCAAGAATTGAATTAATAAACAAAGGTCATAGAGAGAGAGTCTCAACACAAAACATTAAATGTAGAAGGAAGGAGATTGAAAAATTGGTTAATGGATTAGGGATGAGAGGTATTAAAAAGATGCACAGAAGGAGATTGTGAAGGAACGAAAACTTATGTCACGACATATGGCTCATTGATAATTAACTGCATCGCTATTAAGGGGTTTGATGAAATGTAGTTGAGAGTGATGAAATGGTGATGGAGGATGTAAATTCTTCAGATCACCTATGGATGGAAGATTGAAAATGGTACAAAGGCCACCAAGAAGATAAAATTAAGTAGAATGATATAGAATCAATGAAGGAGCTGGAAAAAAATAGAGTGGGAATAAGGAATAAGAAAAAATTAGTTGTGATTGATTCGATTGTAAATGCGGGCTTGTAAAGAAGGTCAAGTCGAGGCACTTTAAAAGAGGAGTGTTTTATAACGGCTGAAGAAAAGTTTCTAAAATTATACGATACAAAAAGGATTGAAGCATTAGAGAGAGTAAAGGAGGAGAATACCGATGTTGGAATGAGAAAAATATTGGGAATTAAATATATAGAAAGGGGTAGAGCAGATAGGAGAGACTGAAAGAGGTTCAGAATATAATGGGTTTAGATGATCTATTTATGAAAGATAGAAAATATTTTAAAGGCCATCAAGAAGGTAAAAGATAATTTAGGGAAATGTAAGTAGAATGATATAGAATCAATGAAGTAGCTGGGAAATGTCAGAGTGGGAATAAGGAAAATTAATCAAGTCAAGGAGATTGTGAAGGAATGAAAACTTATGTCAGGACATATGGATCATCGATAATTAACTGCATCGTTATTAAGAGGTTTGATGAAACAGAGTTGAAAATGATGAAATAGAAGTGGAAGATGTAAATTCTTCAGATCACCTATGGATGGAAGATTGAAAATGGTGTAAAGGCCACCAAGAAGATAAAATTAAGTAGAATGATATAGAATCAATAAAGGAGCTGGAAAAAATATAGTGGGAATAAGGAATAAGAAAAAATTAGTTGTGATTGCTTTGATGATAATTGTGGACTTCCAAATAAGACAATCAAGAAGGGAGATTGGAAAAGAGGAGAGTTTTATAATGGCTGAATTAAAGTTTGGCAATTATGCAAGAAAAAAAGATTCAAGCATCAGAGAGTATAAAGGAAGAAAATAAACGAAGTTGGAATCAATATTTAAATTTTAAAGATAGGAGAAAGGACAGGGCAGATAGAAGTGACCGTAAGATGTGAAGAATATAATGGGTTTAGATCATCTATAGATGGAAGATAAAAAATAAGTTAGGGAAATGTAAGTAGAATGATATAGAATCAATGAAGTAGCTGAAAAAAAAATTATCAAGTCAATTACCAATGAGCCCTGAAGGAATAATGTAAATGGTTGTGATTGGTTCGATGATAACTGCGGACTCCCATAGAAGACAATCAAGAAGAGAGTGAGTTCGAGAGATTCGAAAAGAGGAAAGTTTTGTAATGGCTGAATCAAAGTTTATACAATTATGCGAGAGAAAAAGAATTCAAGCATCAGAGAATGTAAAGAAGGAAAATAAACGAAGTTGGAATCAATATTTATATTTTAAAGATAGGAGAAAGGACAGGGCAAATAGAAGTGACCGTAAGATGTGGAAGATATAATGGGTTTGTATCTTCTATGGATGGAATATAGAAATGTTGTAAAGGCCATCAAGAAGATAAAAGATAAGTTAGAGAAAAAAAAGTGGAATGATATAGAATCAATGGAGCTTAAAAAAATCTTAGTGGAAAAAAGGAATAAGAAAAAAGAAATTGGTTCCATGATAAATGCGGACATACAAAGAAGGAAGCAAAACAAGCAAGAAGAGAGTGGCTTTTAGGCATTGAAAAAAAAGCGAATTTTATAATAGTTGAAGCAAAGTTTATAATTTTTTTGTTATTTTTAATCATCTGCCTGATGATACAATTGTTTCGCCAACGAAGTGGTATCATCAGGCAGATGATTAAAAATAACAAAAATTTTAAACTACCAAAATTAAATGGTTCTTTAAAAATTCATAAATCAGCTAATAGATGTGGACAAATTGTTTCACCTACTTATATAATTATTAAATTTTAAATAATTTTTCAATTAAAAATTCCTTTGATTTAATAAATAAACTCTCGAATGTTTCTTTAAATTCAGACGAAAAATATATTTCATTTAGCGATGGCGCACTCTTTCCTAGTATTGACAAAAAATTTTGAATTCATTAAAAAATATTTTTAATCAATAATTTAAACAATTAAAAAATTGTAATCATTGTAACTAAAATATTACGTGAAAATAAAATCTAAGTCAGAAAGACCGATGGTCAATGGCCATTTTCTGAGGCTTAACTAGAGGTTTATGATTGTAATGTAAATATTGTAATGTAATTTAATGTATCTCTCAGAAATAAAGATTTTCTATATATATAAAATCTAAATTTACTTAGAATTGACTATAGGTTTTCAGATTGATTG
This sequence comes from Philonthus spinipes, assembly GCA_963082785.1. Classification (NCBI taxonomy): domain Eukaryota; kingdom Metazoa; phylum Arthropoda; class Insecta; order Coleoptera; family Staphylinidae; genus Philonthus; species Philonthus spinipes. Next base: position 22,272,496 of record OY720303.1, read on the forward strand.
GAAAACAAACATTTAGAACATTAATAACGATTAAAATTTTCGTTACCATTTGAAACGTTGAAGCTATTGATAAATTAAATTGCAGCTATATAAACTATGCTTTCATTACTTTTTTAATTGTTGATAAAACTGGTAGTAGCTGTCATGATTACTAATCACTGTTTAATAGTGTCTAAAAATGAGTATTCCATTCGTCTGTGTTAAACGACGGTTCTTCAATGTCATGATCATTAATGTCAATGTGAAATGTGAATGAAATGAATTTGTAGATCGTTAATGTTTCTAAATTATTGTTTTCGCTTAATAAATGTAATTTTGAAATAAATAAATGGAAACATTTTTAGCAAAATTCTATAAAAAAATTCATTTTACAATATAAACGAGTATTTATTCACGTGGTTACTGTTATTTAAATAAATTAAATAAAAATATTTACAATACGGGTAAAAGATGATAAGATTAAGAAAGAAAGAAAAATATTTAATTCATTTTCATTTCGCTTTCTAAAAGAATTCAGTGAATTTCTCATTGATTCCATCTGGACAACAGAGGTTGAATAGCAGACGTTTCGCCATCCATCCGCCGTGTTTTAGTATAAATTGGATTATCAGTCATGTAATGTCTCTGGCCGGCCGGAAACGACGCGATAAGATGTATTATCATCCGGGGATAACCGGAATTGTAAATGATAGCCAATCAGGCGGAAAATGCGGAGCAACACGATCCGCGGGGGACCGTGACCGACATTCGCACAGATCTGATCATGATCTTGTTTGGTCGTCCTTTCAGGTATCGACCTTCGTCTCCTTCCTGGGCCATTCTTGGCTTTTGGCCGGGATCGATAGCCGTAAGGAATTCCCGTTCGTCTCTTTTTTCATTTTCTTACATCTTCACACCTTCGCGGGAAGGAGGTTGGACTGCGACACGCGCTCCGACAATGACATTTATCGGTTGTCCGACCTCAAACCACATTTCGCAATTAAGATGCCAGACGGTCATCTGCATGCGGGATTATCTCTCTTCTGCAGATAAGTGGGCTTTTGTGTGTTTTGCGGTCGGATGTACGTTTGTGTGTGTGCGCGGTGAATAATTTATTATTTATTCGAGCATAATGGAAAAGTTCATTTATGTAATAGTCGGTTGTTTCTGTGCGAAGGGGTTATTCATAAATTCTCTTGTGTATACCCAACCTTTAACAATTCATGCTTTCAAATTTTCCCTTTTCTCTCATATAATACAAAAATCTGTTCTGGCTCAAACAGGTATTTACTGCAAATAAAAATCTGCATTTTATTGTTCTCATACTTCTACCTACTGATTCTACATACGCACCGTTGCAATTTTCTCTTTCATTAACAAAGGCAAATTTTGATATCAATGATCAAACATTTCAATTATAACTACATCGATTTTTTTTCAATAGTCAATATCATCTTCATAAAATGAATCTTTATACAGAAGCAAATTTAGTAAAAATCTATCTTATAAATTCTTAATGTTAGACAAAATCGAATAATATTAGTAATCGAATATTTCTAAATATGCAATTTTAAATTAGTAATGTCAATAATATACTATGGTTTCGACTATGGTAATTCATTTCAAAATATGTTATGGTATTTTATTCAACTTCAAAAACTTAAAGTCAATAAGTAATATTAAATTGATGTTTTATAATTAATAGGAAATTATTACTGGTAACAATAGAATATTTTACATTAATAAAATTGTCATATACTCCTTACACCTAACGGTAGAAAGGAAAAAAGATAAAAAAATTGTCATATACCTAATTTTGTAGTAACTAAAAAAAATCGAAAATATCGACTGTGCCCATCTTTAATAATAATCCATATTAACAGAAATTACAGACTTGTTTTTTATACTAACATACAACAAATTACAACATATCAATATTTATTTTGGGTTTTATTGATTGAAAATAAATATAGTTTTATAATAGCTGAAGCAAAGTCAGTTATAAATTTTTGATAACACCGCGGATCAAACCATTTCAAATTCAATGTTCAAACAGTTATACACCTCTTAAGACGACATGGTTTATTAAATCCGCACCCCGAGCAAAACACCGCTTTAGCGAAAAATTATTTATTACCATAATCCATCCAGACGTGATCCGCCGGTAAGAAAAGCAGGAAGCAAAGCAAAATTTAATAAGAGTAACGATCGTCCGCAGCCTAATTACACTTTGTAATCTCGACTTAAATGCAGCCATCTCCTCGTCTCTATCCTCTTGACTCGGATTAAGAGGGCACACTGAATTTGCATTTTCTGATAACTAATGAGCTTCGGTGGGTAGGCGCTCGGATAAAACGTAAGCCCTTGTCGCAGCTGTTAAATTTTAGGCTCGAAATTGCTAATTAGTCGAATTTCACGGTAATGCACGTTTCGCTGTTGCTTTCGAAACTGTTTGGGGTATTGATTAAATTCAATTTGCAATCGGCTGTGTTTGTGCTGGCTGTATTTAGCCTGTGGGAAATTAATCAGTGATTTGTTTGTTGTTTGATAATTATATTCATGAGGTTATTGTTCTAAAAATATATTTTCATTTTATTTTATTTTTTCACAATTAAATTAATTTTGTTATAAATGCAATAAATATCTACATAAAAAAAAACACTAAAAAGGATTTAAATAATATTTTAAAATATAAATAATGCCATCGAATAACAAATGTGTATGTAATATTTTTATTTATTTAATTTTAATTTTTTATTTAATATTAATACATATATAAATATATTCAAACTATACAGATAATATAAAACATTATAAAATAAATAATTAGATGTTGGTCTGTTTGGGCTATCGATTGGAGGTCTTCCTGCCCTTTTATAAATTTATGTTGATGTCAAAGCAAAAATCTACGATAGCTAGTCCAGATGATTCGCACAAATAAATTGAATAGTGACGGGAAGATGTTTGTATTTAGGAGCTTATAGAGAATTTTCAATATATTTATATTGTATCTAAATAAATAAATATAATTTATTTGTTTACGGACTTCACCTTTGTACAATAAGAAAATTAATATTATATATAAAAATACATTATAACAACACAAAAATATTGATTTTTATTTTGTAGATTTTAGTAAATAAAAATTATTATTCTTACTAATAAATGACAATTATTTAAATTCCATTTTTTCCTATTTCATTTAAACACTAGATATTTATTGCAAATACTGCGGGATCTTTATTAATAGTTAACTCATATTTAAAAGTGACCCAAGTAAATTATTAATGTCGCTTGAAGAGGTACTTGATACAATTCACTACTTGAAAGTTTCTGTCCTAATAACAATATAACACGTATGTATGACGTCATAAACTTGCACTCAGTTCAAATTAGTGCAGATGAAATAAATAATAATAATAATAATTAAAGAGATCTTAAATCGTACATAATAAATCATTTATTATATGAGAATAGTAAGTTAGTATTATTTTCAGAATGTGATTTTTTTTAAATTAAGTTCGATGAAGATATTTTTCGCTATTTTCATTGTGTATTTGTGCTTTTAAAATAGAGAAATTCTATTCAGTTTCCTCTTTCATGATTAATTGTTAATTTATAATAAATAAACGCAAGCTCCATCTTTTGCTAATTTTTTTATGACATCATCAACGATTCGAAAAACCGAAATTACCATCACAAGTTACCCATATGCTAGATGAATGGTAGTTGAACATTTTATTAAACTGTTAATTATGTCTTCATCTCTAATGCACAAAAAAGACAAATAAACAGGTATTAAAAATTTTATGCATAAATGTTTTTAAGTGTATCGAGCTGGCAATGAATCTCGGCGCCGCTGCCATCATCCGATTTTCCAAATGGGGATATTATTTGTCCATATTCGTTCTGTAATTGTGACGAAAAAATTTATTAAAGAAAATCGGAAATTAATTTGTTTGATAAACAAGGCGCTTTGAAAATTGATTAAACATCGTGATCAGAACGTATCGCCTTGAAAAAATTATTAGACAATAAATACAATTTGTAAAAGTGATTTTAATATTTTATATTTATTTAAACTCTTTGTTTAAATAAATAATTAATGATATTAAAAAAATAACCACCTCATTTGGAAAATAAGTCACTTTGAAAATTATCAAAATCAATTGAACAGTGTGATCAGTTTTGAAAAATTAATTAAATAATAAATAAAGGTTGTGAAAGTGATTTTATTTTTTATTGTTATTTAGACTCTTTGTTTAAATAATTAATTAAAGAAAATCAAAAACAAACTACTCGATTTCAAACATAAGACACTTTGAAAATTGTCAAAATAGAGTGAATAGCGTGATCAGAGCATATCGTCTTGAAAAAATAATATAAAAATAAATAAACGTTGTGAAAGTAATATTGTCGTTTCATATTAATATAGATGTTTTCTTAAAAAAAGCGTTTCAGAAAATAAACGACCCCGTTTGAAAATAAACATGGATTTAAATTGATTAACGAATTTCAACAAATTTATTACATTTTGTAAAACAGAATAAAACAAAACTTTTCGAATGTTTGATTTTTATCAATATGTCCCAATTAAACAATTACCGAAAGAAAATGGAATACCAATAAATAGCACCCATTGAAAAATTGATTGATGGTGGAGGTGCAGCAATTTATTGCTGGATATAAAAAATCGAATTATTTTAATATAATTTAATAATTATTTTCCCAATATTTCTATACAAAATTTAGGCGAAAAGACGAATTGACAATCGCAGACCGTTATTTACAATATATATATAGTAATATTTTATGTTATACGTACATATTGTATTATATTTTTTTTTGTATATTATGTAAATATATTTTCATTAAATCATCAATGATAAATTTTCAATTCAATGGTTGTTAATTAATTTTTTTACATAAAATTCGATGATTTACTTCAATCCAGCAAAGAAAGCCGTTGCAAATAAATTATAAGGTTTAGATTTTTTCTATGCATAAACAATATGAAATAGTGTGCGTTTCTATTTTACAGTCTTCATTAACAAAAAATAAAATAAACAAAATACCCGCAAATGAATATAAAGCAGGTAATTAAAAACCCACCCCCGCCGTCCATAAATTAAACCCATAAACAAACAACACGAAACGATTCCACCAACTGTCTCCGCATTGCACAAGCCCCTAAATTACGCTAATTAAGCGCGATTATTCATTGGTCAATTATGATTTTAATAAGAACAACAAAAATACTGCGGTAATAATTCTGCTAATGAATAGCAGTTAACTGCGCGCTTCGCGGAGCAAGTTTGATTTTTGTTTTTGTAGGGAAATGTGGAAGTCGGAGAAATCTCGAACTATTTCGTTACAGGATGCTGTGCTGATTTTTGGAGGATTTCTGTAGCCGGGTTGCTACTACTGTACTTCAGATGGAGCCACGGACGGAAACTGTAATGTTGGGGGTGAATCGATAGTGAGGTTTGTTCGGGTAAAGACAGAGAGCGCCAGGTGTATCGTCCTGATTTTTTTTTTTATAAGAAATGTTAAAAATCACAAGTGATTACATTTTACATTGAAATTGAATAAAAAAATTAATATATAAATTTATAAATTAATAATTTATAATAATATTATTTTGAGGCGGAAAGATCATAGGTTGATATCCTGTTCAAGCAAGTAAGAGAAAAACTAAGATATCATTACTAACTAACTAACCATCTTTATTCAAATGTGTATATGTATGTACAATAATATACAAAAATTAGAATTATATTCTGTAGATGATGAATCGGCTATCGACCGGAGGTCTTTCAGCCAGATATCATTATTTTTTTTTAAATATATGTAAAATAAATAACTTTGAATTAAGATATTCTAGTAGTACTATTTTCTACTTAAACAAATTACTTTTTTCTAGTTTACTTATTTTACATTTACATAATCCATTTCGTGAAAAAATAACTTAAAACGGAAATACTGGAAGCTCTTGAAATACACAAAGCAAGAAAAAAACTGGTAATTTCCGTTCTTAACGATAAGATTAGTATATACCTCTATTCAAAGCCGTCTTATAAATACCGACAAATATAAAATTCGAGCTGTTTAAGTGGAGTGTTTTAATTTTTAATGCCAAATCAAAATTTACATTAATTCCTAGCTTTACATTATTGTTAAAAGTGAAGTTAAATAAAAATGTTTTCATTAATCGAACAACCATGTATAACTAAATTGAAGCCTTAACAATTAGTAAACATATAACATTTTTATATGTTACAAGTATACAAATACACAATTTTTAATTCGAGCCGATATAGTTTCGAGAAATATACAAAGCACGTTAAAGAAGAATTCAATTTGTAGGAATACAGCGCACAATTACATTTCATTGTTAAAAATAAGGACGTCCGCCCATCCCTTTCCGAGAAAGGGTCGGCATCTGGTCCCCGCGTCCCGCCGTAATTTTTATGTATACAGGAGAACGAATTCAATAAATCCAACAAAGAAACTGAAAAAAAAAACTCCCACAACGCCGCGACCTTAATTTCATTCATCATCCCCAACGCTGACAAGACGAATTCTCGACCTGAAAGTTTATTTATTTTTTATATCAAACCTCGAAAATAAAGAGATAAATAAATAAATAAAACGGAGAATGAAAGAATTTAATTCGTAATAAAAAAAAAAACATTGGCGGTTTTGTCACTTTCATTCATGTGTAATTAGATATTTTAATTAATATTAGTTTATACGCTTTTTGTTCTTTACATTAAATATTCTTGAATAAAAAAAATGCGTTATACAATTTGTTACTAATTTACTAATTGTTAAGTCTTCTACTTTGTTATTTATCGTTGTTTGATTAATAAAAATACTTTTTAACTTTCAATAGAAAATACTGTTCATTCACTTGGTCACAGTTGCTTAAATAAATTAAATAAAAAAAGAACAGGGCAGAAAGAGCACAGGTTGATAGCCTAGATAGACTACACAATATTTATTTTTGTTAAGTAAATATAAATGTGTGTATATATAAAAAGAGAATTTGAAAATAATTAACTATTAATTATTTCAACTCGCCCTGATAACAAAATAATAGTGATTATAGATAGCTGGATATAGTTGTAGTTAAAAAATATATTTCTGATTGAATTTTGTTTATCTCAAACTTTGAAATATATATTTTTTTCTAATAAAATCATGGAAGCAAAACTACAACTACATGGACTTTATAAAAAATCTAAATTAAAAATCACATTTCCATTTTATCAAACCCATTTTTTGGTAAAGAAATGAAAAGCAATTTTTTTTATTTTCATTATTTATGAAACACGCCGTATCATCCATCATGCAAAAACTTCTCAATTTCAGTAGTCAAACACGACACTGCGTGCGGATTTATGCCGGTAAAATTGATATTCCCGAGTAAAATATGTGAGTGTTGAACTGGCTCTTTAAAAATGCACTTCCGCCGTGTGCTTTTTTTAATGACAGTGTGTGAATGAGTGATGAATTCGTGCCACTGTCGATCCACTCTAATGAATGAAATGGGATTATCCAGCCTATGCAAAAATCACTCATCACGTCAACACCGAATGAGACGCATCCCATAAAAAGGAAATAATTCATGCTTGAAAAATGTGCATATAATGGGATACATTTTTGTTCAGGATTACTGTATGGTTCAGTCTGTTTGCAATTCATCAGTGAGAACATTGTACTTCAGAATGGTGAATGAGAAAGGATGTATACTTCACTGAAACAGAAAATACCGTACATGAAAATATAAATCACATGAAAAAGCAAGCAAGTCTTGTGAAACAATTTTAGTGTTAAAATAAACACTTTATTTTATTGCAAATAGAAAATTGTTTCTTTAAAATTAGTTTATGCAAAAATGAACATGAATTTTCAACAACTGAATTATTTTTTATTTCTTTCTGGATTCAGTTAACAAATATAAAACTAACATTTTAAAACAATTCACTTATAATTTTTTGACTGGGCGAGTCGAACATAACAAAATATAGCTGGATTAAAAGTAACGTCAATGAATTATTTTAAAAGATTACTCTCTGGAAATTGTTTTAAAATATGGTTAATTAATTTCTCATTTAATCCATGGTGAAACATTTTTCATCTAATTCAGGATATTTGATTAAAATTAAATAAGTGAAACTAATCAAGTATAATTAAAATTATATATCCTGAATTGGTTTAAAATATTTGTTTTATATTTTTAATAGTGATTAAAAAAGAATGTATTAGTTCATTGAAACAAAAAATACCGTACATGAATATATAATTCACATGAAAAAGCAAGCAATTCTTGTTAAACAACTTAAATAAATGGATTAAAATAAACATTTTATTGAAAATCCAACATTTTTTTCTTTAAAATTTGTGTATGAATATCAAATATATAAAAAGTGAATAAGTAAACATTCTTTATAATTTACATGACCAAATATTTACTAATATTTTTTTTATTTTATTTAAGTGAACATTGTTTTTCAACAACTGAAATCCACGTCTATCAATCAATATAAAAATATATATAAATAAAGATTCTTTATAATTTTCTTTGTATGACTAAATAATGTCTAACAAATCATTTCTCCTTAAGTTAGTCCACAGATATGATATACACTAATTAACCATAACCATTAAACTGATTGAAGCACTCTCTCCACGAGTTTGATTAACTAAACTAGATAAACTTGAGATATCTTCGAGGGCGCGTGTTCAAAGTTCAATCGCACCACCCGAATCTTACCTCAATAACAAAGCAATTAGGGACGTCCAGACATCCAGAAATCGTAAAACCCGGACATTGCGACCGAGCGTGATTTACAGTAAATAATTTAATAAAATCGCATCGCGGAATGCCGGGGGAAAAAAGATCGAAAGTGCAATTTATGGCGGCAATAAAAATCAGAACGTTTTCAGCAGCCGGCGCTTGCCGGATTTTTTGCGGGTTTGTTATTTAGATAGCATTACGCAACGCGCCCACCCCGGAGGTATTCCGTTAGAAAATGACGACCTAATTCGCGAACTGGATCAAGGATGAAGTGTGTGTTTTTCGGATGGGATTGGATTTTAACAAACATACATATTCATTACCTGGAATCTCCACGAAGGTGGTGTATTATTCAAATTGGTTATTGTTATTCATGTTTTGTTTTTTCTTTTTCCTTTTTTTTGAGCAAGTGATTATTAAGGGCGCGCGTGTGGAGGGGCTTTTTTGTTTTGTGGGTCAAGCGGAAATGCTTTTTTGTTGATTAAGACAGAGCGTGTTGGTTATTAAAACGGTAAAATTGCAATAAAAGAAACGTTGATTTGAATTTTATATAGATAACCATCTCATTTGCTTTATAATTACATGTACGCAACGGCAATTCGTGTCCAGTAAAAAAAGAAGAAACATAAATAACGAAAATTCTATTTTAATGAATTTTCGTTATTTAAGCTCGTAAGCTTTTATTTTATCATTTTTAAAATATAATCATCTATGAAATCATTACATTTTATATTTATTATATTATTTAGTTCAAGGATAAATTTTAATTAATGTTTTAATTACAAAGTCTAACATATGGTTCGATTCATGTAATCTGTTACTTGTATCATTAAAAAAATATTGATTTTTTTTCTAATAATTACTTACGGAATCCCCCTTTTTACAAATAAGTAGTATTTATATATGAAAACAATTTTCTCTACACTTTTCTTCAAATCATCATGTGTGATCGAAATGTACATCTGTTAATAAATAAATAAGTGAAGAAAAGTGTAACAAAGTGTTTCCATATATATTTCAAATCTACACGAAACTCACATTTAATTAAGTACTATTTATATTTGTATTTTTTTTTCGCTTTAATTCTACTTATTGAAAAAATCCAATTTCAGTAATTAAAACGTCTCATATTTAAAACGTATATAAAGAACAGTCTGTCTTTATAAATGGAAGTCGAATGATAAACAGCTTTTTCAACCCTCTGATTAAAACTCAGGCTTTATTGAAATTTCACATTAATAATTCTGGGCGATATTATAAAAGATTTCCTGCAGATTTTTAAATTAATTTCATCAATTCAATTACGTTGTCAGTTAACTGAATATTTTGAAATTAATCATAATAATTGGAAAGATAGCGCAAGCCTAATTTAAAGTGGTGTCGTTAATAATATGAGTCTATAAGGTAGACGATCTTGAATAGTTGTTTCGTCCACTAAAGGAAGACGAACTTGTCCTGTTAATGACAAGAGGAAACGAAATTAAAAACAAATATGATGTTTATAATTATTTAGATCAACAATAATGGAATATATATTTTAATTTCGTAAATAATATATATGTTATAAAATGATAATTTGAATTAGTACACCTCAAGTAATAAATGTTGTTTTACGAGTTATGGTGAAAGCGCCGGGTAAGCATACATTAATCTATTTTATGATTAGAATAATTAATTTACATTTTCATTACTTCGTTTATTTATGTATTTACCGAACCTTCATTTTACGATATAAAATTCATTTACAAAAAAAGAAAACGAATAAATAAAATCCTAAATCTAATGCTGTATTGAATCCCAACTTTAATTAAAATAATATCTTTACTGCATAGTTGTTGTTTTTTATTAAAATTTTTATATATTAAAAATTACAGGCCGAAATATTAGTCAATAAAAGTTAATATTAGAAATAATACAAGCTCATATAACCGCCAATAAAATGTATGTATACACACATCTTCCTTTGGACTACACAAATAATACAAACCAATATATCATAGTAATGTACAATACATGTAGGTGTTTGAATATTCGGGCTATCGATCAGAAGATTTTATGTCCAAAAAATTAAATATTATAAGGCGGAAAGACCACTGGTTGATAACCTATTGGCAAACTCTTACAGCATGTATTGTAATATTTTGTGTTATATGTAGGTGTTGTAGTACGTTTGTCAATAAAGAATATATATATATATATAAATATTATAAAAATGAAATTATGAATATCCCTCCCAAACATAAACACCCTTCAGTTACAATTCATCATTTATTTATTTGACAGTTCAGCTAGCTAGCAAAATTTTTATTTGCAAACCACCATAAATTCATGACAGGGCAGAAAGATATCTGGTCGATAACCCATGACAGACTGTTAACCTATCTATATGTTTTGTATGTATTGTAAATATAAATATTTGTAAAGAATTGTAGTTGTATTGTCTGAATAAAGATGTTTGTATATGAAATTATGATTTATTAAATTTTTGTAACCAATATCTCTCCCATCAAAGAAAGACTTTTCTTCTTATCTAAAAAAATTGACTCAAATCCCATAAGAAAATGTTATTTTTTAAATAATCCTTGGAAATTTTCAGTCATTATGAGAGAAATTGAGTGGACGTTTAAAATAGAGACGTGTTGCATATGAATTTAATGTTAAATCCATTGTGTAGTATACAATCATTACAAAATATTAATACAGCCAAATATCACGTATTATAACGATTTCGAATTTCGATTAGTGCAATTATTAAACGTTTAATAATAAATTCTACCGAAATTGAATCCGTGGCCCCACCGAACCGAAATCAATGTGTCACCCTCTGGCTGTTACTGGAACGCCGAAATAAATGCATCCCGGAACGAACATTACTCATCGGATATATGAAATCCTCTTTCATTCCTATTGCATTTTCAATAACATAAATAGTTGCGTTTCCACGAAGCGGATATAATACCAATGGTTGTTTACACGAATGTGCTTTTACATGTGAGTTATATCGTCGGAGAAGATCGAAATTGTGTTTGTAATCTATGTGTAATTAACGGTGTCGGCGTTGAAGTTCAAAGTTTGCGCGGCGAAACTGGTTGGTTTGATGGCGGAAACGTGGGAATAATTAATTAATGGATTTTAGTTGGTACTTTCGTATTCGAATAATTTATGTAGAATGGAAGGATACTTCGAAAACTTTTATTTGAATATTCTATTCTTCATTAATAATTATTATTAAAGGTATTTTAAATGTAAAAATTAATTACTTTAGATTTTGACTAAATTAATTTTAATTTTGAAACTTTCCTCATAAAAATCAAATCTCCCACTTTAAATCCAGAATATTAACTTAATAATTAAATCTCTCAGAAATTAGTCATTAAAATGTGAGATTTAAATGGAATAATAATTTAATTTAATATAGAGTAGGCTTGTCCACTTGGGATATGTAACTCTAGGCGATATTCCACTCGACACTTAAAATATTCCACATTTCAGTCAACAAAAGACAAGTAGTTATTGCTGGCCCTCTAAGGGGTACAATCCTTACTTCTCACAACTGTTTTTTTGTAAGTATTGTATATATATATATATATATATATATATATATATATATATACAGAGAGGTTTTTTTATCAGTATACAGGGAAAGCGTATACCTGCAAAAAAAGCGAGTCAAACGCATTGAACCGATTAATGTGTGTATGTTCAGTTGACTATTTGGCATATGTGTGTTCAGTTGCGTGTTATTGGCAACTAAACACACATACATTAATGTATTTGACTCGTGTATTTTGCAGGTATACATAGGGGAAATGTATACTGATAAAAAAAGCTCTCTGTATATAACAATCTTTATTAACAATTAAGTTTACAATAAGGTAACAAACATTGATTATGTATATCACACAAAAATTAATTAATTGTTAAATGGCTATCCACCAGAGGTTATTCTGCCTTAAGTATTGTATTTTATTCGTTAAAATAGAGTAGAAATCGTCCACTTGTGATATCTGACTCAAGTCGATATTTATCTCGACACTTAAAATATTCTACAATTCGGTCATCGAATGACAAAAATCGGACATCTAAGGGGCGCAATCACACAATTCGACCACCTAATCAAAAAAATCGATATTGATATCCATTTAAGGAGCGTAATCCCTACATTTTTCAGCTGTTTTTTTTTTTTAGTTAGATATTCACTGGTTAATACAGAGTAGAATTTTGCACTCGGAGTAGTGTTTTTCTCGATTTCACTACTTCCACACACTGAAAGAAATATTTCCAAACAATTTGGATTTTCACTTGTTTGGCAATTTCTTGAATGGAATAATCACATAAGCGTTTAAAGTAAACACCTAAACATAATTATCGGAATGAAGTTAAAATGGTCAAATTATCTTGGTATGTGGTACTAAGTTAATTGGTAAATTTCACCAAATATTCTCTCTTGACTAAGTAACTATAGTAACATTATAATTAATCTTGTTTACTATAAACATGATCTTGTTTAAATTAAGCAATACATTTTATTAAATCTTAACAAAGTTAGAATGTTTGCAGGATATACGTTACTTGGCTTGCTCCCAAGCCGACAAGTTAAATGGTAAGCGTAATCATTATTATGTTTAAAATGATCACTTATTTCTTTCAGTGGACCTCCACGGTGGTCCAGCGGCCCAACATCCAGCGGAGATTCATCTCCCGAGATGAACACCCCCTTCCAGCATCTTCCACAGATTCATCCCACAAGATTAGCATCCTCTACAGATTCATCCGCTGCTTCATCTTCCTTATCAATGCCATCTACCATTTAAAAGTTAAGTTACAAAAAGCAAAAAAAGTAAAATAGATAAAAATTTTTTTTAAATTTAAAAATGTATAATAAATATATTATTTAATTTCATTTTGGACGGATGGAGATGGATGGAGATCTCGGGAGATGCTAATCTTGTGGGATGAATCTATGGAGGATGCTGGGAGGGAGATGAATCTCCGGGGGATGCTGGATCGCTGGACCACCGTGAAGGAAGTGGAATCGGGAAAAACCCTCTATTACTTGGAATATTTAGCTCCAGTTGATATTAAACTCGACAATTGGAATATTCCACAATTCGGGATCTCCGGGGGATGCTGGAAAGGGTATGCTCATCCAGGGAAATGAATCTCCGTCAGATGCTGGGAGGAGGATGCTGGACAGCTGGACCATCATGCAGGTAGTGGAGATAGTGGAATCGGGAAAAACACTCTACTACTTGTGATATGTTCGGTCACCGAATGATAAAACATGATATTGCTGGCTATCTAAAGGGCACAATCCATATTCATCACAACTGTTTTTTTTTTGTAGTTAGATATCCAATAAAGAAAAGAATTTTCCATTTGGGATATGTAACTCTAGTCATTTTTTGACTCGATACTTGAAATATTCCATATGATTACCAAATGACATAAATCGATATTGCTGGCTATCTAAGGGACGCAATCCTTACTTTTTACAAATATTTTTTGTAGTTAGAAATCCAATGGCTAATATAGAGTAGAATTGTCCACTCAGGATATGTAACTGTAGTCAATATTCGACACGACACAGAATATTCCACAATTCGGTCGTCGAATGACAAAAATCGTAATAATTGGCTATTTATGTTAAGTGGTAGAATATTTTTTTGCTGAATAGACAGAGAACAAACATCTCTACTGATATCATCATTGCATTCACCATAATATTTATTATTAAGTTGATAAATTAACAAACTACTGGCTGTAAGATCTCCTTCAATGGCCTTTTGTAATCCTTTTGGGTTCAGTAAATGGATTTACTACTACTTAACAAACTAAGTATCATTTATAAGTTAAGAATTATGTTGGAAATGGCGCATGTTTGGTATTGCAGTCAAAAGGATTTAAATTTTGAGCTATAAATAATTTGTTTCGTATACTCACTCGAATGGTAAAATTCTATTTAAAAATATCTAGATACACAGTTGAAAAAAACTAAAGATTAAACCTCTTAGATGGCAAGCAATATCGATTTTTATTATTACGTGATCAAATTATCAAATTTTATAAGTATCGAGTTAAAAATAGACTAGAGATACATATAGCAGATGAATCATTTCTATTACATATTATCCTTTGGATATCTAGCTATAAAAATTGTTTAGAAAACTAGCGATTCCACCCCGTAAATTCCCAGCAATGACGATTTATATCAATCGGTGTCCGAATTGTGGAATATTCTATTTTTCAATTTTAAAAATCATCTAGTTACAAATCCCAGATGGAAAATAGTAGCGATAATAATCATTGATATTTAAATAAAGTATGGATTTTGTTAATCGTGAATGTTCTGTGTTAAAGAATTTTTATTGTCATCATCATATGGTATAGTTATGGCCTATGTGTGATATGGAAAATGGTGCAGAATCGATTTAAGGAAGATAGTGGGCATCATCACAGGGTGCTGTCTTCTAGGCAGTCACGCGCACAAGATGAGGTTTCAAATACAATGATTTTTGTAGAGAATGTCTTAACGAGAAGGAGGAAGAAACAGTACTCCACTATCTAGGACAATGTCCTGCTCTTGAGGGGAAAAGAATTAAGCACCTCGGTTTGCACTATGCAAATGAGCTCTCACCTATAATGGGCACAAATTAGAGTGAACTCTTAACTAAATTCGATATTGAATGTCTTGCTACCCGTCGTAATAAAATGGGCATTTCTTTCTTATACAAGTTATATTCCACAATATGGTAGATTCTGTTGACCTGTTATGTAAAGTTGGTTTGCATGTTCCATCATTTCACAGTAGACAATCAGCTACTTTTAGTTTATCGACTAGTCGCACAACTATAGGCCTAAAATCGGTGCGTCACCAATTTAAGCAGATGTTTTAACAATTTAGTTTCGTGCGATATTTTTTATGATTCTCTTAAATAATTACAATGAAATTAAACAAGGAAAATTTCTGGCAATGATCAATAAAATTCGATCAATCCCTTTTTTCCAACTTCAAAAAAAATACTTACACTGATTGATCGAATTTTATTGATCATTGCCAGAAAATTTCCTTGTTTAATTTCATTGTAATTTAAATAACTGCAAATGTGTGAATCATCTTTGTTTCATTTTATTTAATCTATTAAATAAATTTTTCGTGAATGTATTAAATTTAATTTTATTTATACTGTTATTTTTTTGTATTACCACACACTATGTTATGTCTCTAATTATTGTATTAGTAGTTTTAAGTATTACGTTTATTTGTTGTAATCCTTTTTAATATTGTCTTGTAATTAGGGTAAATCCTGTTGGACAATAAAGTGTTATTAATATTATTAATGATCTGATCAGGATCATTAGGTGCTCGAATTGGGTTGTATAGGTGCAAGGATCTATATCTCTATGGTATCGTAACAGGCCCTATTTGCCTAAGTGAGCAGTCTTAAGGCTATTGCCATTGAAACTTCACCTAACATAACCTGTCATATGGTGCATGCGCCGGGTTATTGCTGTAATTATTTCCAATTTCATATTAATTAATACTCCTAAATTCTTCCATCCTTCATTATCTATTCATCAATTCATAACATTAAATTTGCAGGCAGGACAGGCTTTCTGCCTGCCTGACCGATGGTCGATAGCCGTTTTCTAAGAACAACGTATAACAGTATAAGAATTATATTGTTAATTTATTGTATATACAATTTTCTGCAGAAATAAAGATGTTATATATATATATACTTATTATATATACACAAGCCTTTATTCATACTACACAAATAATACAAAACAATTTAACACATGCAATTATAATACATCAACATAGGTATTCCAGAAATTTATCGTAGGTATCGGTCGTACGAAATCTGTCACTTAGATTGGAATTTACGTATAAATTTGACAGTTGCGTAAGACTGAAACTTGCGATCAATTTCATGAATAGGTCTATCTGCCCTACTTATTATTTTCTAATATTTCTTTAAATTTCATTAATTAATTCACGGATAAAAATAAATTTTGAATATGAAGTTAGTTGCAACTGTGGTAATGTTGATTTGCAGATGAACGTAAATTTCATTACACATACACAGTGCAAATACAAAGGCATTAATTAGCCCTTAAACAAAAATACACCCCGCAAAAATCCCATTACTGTACAACAACCGACAATAAATTACAAAGATAAATGTTCGAGCCGCCGACCATGGAAACCACTGAAAAGATGAAAAGCTGAGACACTTCATCAACAAAACAACGCAACTCGCCGAACTGTAGATGAATCGGACCTAAATATTCGTTTCGAGGCTCGTTTATTATTAAATTTCGAATTGGCCGCATTGTTTCTGGCCGGCGAGCATTTTTCCCCCTTCGCGAGTCCAGTTTTCCTCGTTTTCGGTGCCTAAATGGATTTCTGGGAATCCGCGGGTTCCCGCTAGAATTCCATCCGACCGACGCCGAAATGATGAACAAACAAGGTATTACGTGTACTTTCCAGTGGGGCCATTGTTTCGCCGCCTCCCGGCGGGCGTGCGTATAAATTTCGGATGATTTACCGTTTACAGTCGCCACTGGTGTAAACATAAAGGAATTAGCATGAATTATTTCTTGCAATAAACGAGGGGGTGGGCGTTAAATGTTATTTATATTTGGTTTGCGTAATATGCGCAAAAAGGAGAGTTTATTATGGGCTTTTAAATGCGTTCATTCGAACGAACAGTTTTTAAAATTTTAAACAGATGTATACCAATTTAATTAGAAGATTAAATATGATTAACTAACACATAGAAAAATAAAGAATAATTGAAAAAGAATTTATTGTGCATTAAACTCGTATTAACTAATGGTTCATTTACACGAAATGACCCTTCATTAAAAGCATATGCTTTTGCCGAAGTCTTTATAATATAAATAATGTCTGCACCTTTTTACATTAAACCTTAAATACTAATTCTCAAATGTGAAACAATTCTATAAGCGCATGGGTTTGAATTTGTGAGAATTGATAAAATCAGGATCCAAGTTATAAATTTAATTTTTTTTAAATGTAATGCTAAAATAACTTGAAACTTAAAAAATGTAAAAACAACAAATGTGAATTGTTAAAGTAACCAAATAATCATAAAAAACAACCTTTTTTAATTAATAAATTGCGATTTCTGACTGAACAATTTTATTAACCGCTTAATCGAACAACAAAAAACGTTCTTTTTCGTAAAAAAAAATATCGCTGAAATTTTTATCACAACATTCCTTGATTGTAATTAATTCAGGATGATTTAATTGAAATTAAAACATTTGGTTGGAGAAAATATAAATAAGTGAAACAAACCAAGTGTTTTAATTTCAATTAAATCATCCTGAATTAATTCAAAAATGTTTCACCACGGGTTAAGTGAGAAATTAATTAAACATTCCTCGATTGCAGTCACTATATTGCCAGATATTGAATTAAATAAATTCTGTCCTGATGTAACACTTCTAAAGTCGCGGAGTATAATAATGCTACAATATCTTTATTGAAAGAAAATAACTTACACTTTACCTTCATTTACTTAATCAGCGATATATTTATTTCTTCCTTATGAAGGGCCCAATTACAATTTTATTAGTCACAAATTCACTTTAACCATTGGTAGATATAGTGCTGTAGAAATCCACCCTTTATATTGACTAAAATAACTTAATTTTTAATTAAAAAAAATGTGTGTAATCGCTCTTCCGCCTACTCCATTTCGAGTTAAATTATTTAATGTTGATCTTATGCCTCCACTTGAACATTTTACGCATTGGTCTTGACATTTTGTGAGGAAATATATTTTTTTATTTCTAATGTTACCATCATTTATGGCTTACTTTTATATGGCTAACAAAATAGTATGAAATAAATGCAATCTTCGTATTGTCGAAAATCGACTCTAATATTCACCTTTATCATAAATTATGCACTGATTCCGTGAAAACCTACTCAACACAAGTCAACATAAAATATCCAGGAAATAATTCTCCGAACGAGCGGAAATTCTGTAAAGGGGACATCACCCCAAAATTATGAATGAACCGCATTTCCCGGTATCTACCCCACCCTTCGCCAGCGTTGAGGGCCGGAGATAAAAAACTGCCGGGCTATTTATACAAAAAAATAAGACCCCGGCCAGGAACAGCCCGCGTTTAATTCAACTTATCTAAATCCAGGTTGAAGGCGAGAGACGCTCACTCTATTTCCCTCCCCGTTTCCCTTCCGCGCCGTTTGCTAATTCAATATTTCATAATTTAAAGGAAATCTCGCCGAGATACGGGAATTAGATGGATACACTCGTAACGTTGTTTGGCAGGGATGATTTTATTACCGGGAAAAAAGGGGGATCGGGATTTTTCTTTATTGGGGGGAAATTAATGAGGGACGGAGGTCGCCGGCGCTAGCTGTTTGCAGTGCAGCGTGGATGTTACCGCGACCCCGTTTTGGAAAATAGGGAGGGCTATTAATTATAGAGGGTCGGTTTCACTTTCCGTCCGGTCCGACCTCACAAACACCAATTTGCATTGAGTTATTCCGTTGTACACATATTTATCGGCCTAATGGGTCTTTAATCTCTATTTACGTGGATTTAATTAACGTTTATCGAAAGGGATTTTGTTTGAATTGGATGAATAATATTTTATTAAATCCATGGGATTAACTTTCGAAACAAGTTGAAATTTATTCTTGTTGGTATGAAATTTAATTCCATATATAAAATTTTGAATATTGTTAATGCTAAACCTTAATTATAACATAAAGTAATTTTTATTTTATACAAGTGAAAACTAAATCGATATAAGCGCAAACATTTAATTCAATTAACCAATGGTAATCGAAATGTATATCTACTTCACAAATAACCAAGTGAAGGAAGAAATTCTCAGTATTTTTATTATATATATTAGGTGTGAAGAAAAGCCATCCATGTTTTTACTCAATAGATGGCGTTGAAGCTGATTTGTTTATTTCATTAGAGATGTTAATTTACGCAAAAAAAATATCTTTGACAATTTTGTGTTTAGTTGATTAAGTCAAGTATTATAACGCGTCAAAGAGAGAGTGAACAAGGAGAAATTTCGCTATATTTTACAATTTTACTTCGATAAAGGCGGTTAAAATTGCTAACAATATTTATAGGCCCGATACTGTAATAGAAAATAATGTGCATTTTTGATTTAATCGATTCTGTTTCAGTCTTTTTTATGTGAAAGACGCTGCACGCTCTGGAAGGCATGTCATCGTAAACGTCGATGAAACCATCAGAAAAATGAATGAAGACTGATATATGAGCAGCGTAAAGATTGTCAAGGAACCAAGCATGGTTTTGGACCATTTTCGGAAGGTTGGATATACCAAGAAGCTCGATGTTTGGGTGCCACATGAGCTGACGCAAAAAAATCTGCTGGATCGTATTTCGACTTGCGAATCTCTGCTGAATCGCAACAAACTCGACCCATATCTCAAGCGTATGGTGACTGGAGATAAGAAATGGGTCATTTACGATAATAATATCCGAAATTGATCGTGGACAAAGGCTGGCGATGCATCCCTAACCGTCGCCAAGCCTGAATTGATGGTTTTGCAGTGTGTTTGGTGGAACTGAAAAGTGATATTCTATTATGAGCTGATCCAGCTTGATCAAACACCTAATTCGAATGTATATTGTCGGTAATTGGACCGTTTGAAACAGGCAATTGGCCAGAAACGGTTGTGTTCCATCAAGACAACGCCAGGGCGCATACATTATTGATAACGCGCTAGAAGCTCCGGGAGCTTGGTTGGGATGTTTTTATGCATACTCCTTTTAGTCCAGACATAGCACCAGTCGATTATTATCTGTTAAAATTGTTGCAAAATTCCTTTATGGGTGTAAAACTGGCATCAAAAGAGGCTTATAAAAAACATCTGTCTCAGTTGTTTACCGATAGGGACAAGGACTTCCATGAGAATAGAATTATGAAATTACCTCTAAAATAGCAACAAATTTGATTAATGTAATTGACCTGAATCCGATATCTCTAAGTATATTAAATAAAGGCCTGTCAAAAAATACGGTTGACTTTTTTCACACCCAGTATAATCCATTTTTTTATACCATTAAATGTGGTGTATTTTTTCGTAATTTCAACTTTTTATAAACTTTTTCCATATTGTAATGTCTTTTGCCAGTAGCGTGCTTCTATGTTGATCCTCTTCTTTCTAGTATTACTGCAATAATGTTGTCAAATGTTCTCGTGGGAAATTAGGGCTGTGTCGCATGAGGGCTAACGATGACTGGGCCAAATGGTCAGGATTAGGGTTATATACGTCATATACAAAAATATTATATAAAAGTGGTAATAATGGAGATCCTTGAAGAAGGTCTTGAAAATGGATATATATATATATATATTTACATATATATTATTTAGGTATATTATACTTACATAGACATTTTATAAATGATATTATCATTTAATTTTAATTAATTAATTCAATACTTTCGTATATATTTGGCATTTGCCATCACGTTATTCACGTACAAATAATCACCATAAAAGAAACAATTCCTCTGACAAGACTCTTCAATTTTCACCCACTTTGCCTTATTGCAGGACAATTGTAGCTAGAAATAGGCAGTCGTTCGTCCTTGGTTTTCACGACCGGCCGTAAAATAAAAGCGTTGTTTCCTCAATTATTAACTCTCCTTCCAGCGCCGACGGCGTCGGTGAGTGAAATAACGAAAACAAAAAATATATATATATAATCCAGAATATTGCGAGGGTTGGCGATAAGGCGCTTAATTCCGCTTCTTTCGCTCCGTTCGTGGAAATTCCCCTCGTTTAACGAGTGCACGTATTTCGACGTCGTTGTAATTCTGGCGGAGCCTTCCAATATACGGGCTGTCCCTTAATGACGCGTAAGGACACGGCTCGGGATTGATTTTCACTTGTGCCAGAGTTGGATAGTTCTTGAGCGTTGGTGGAGATCAGTGGATAAGTTGCAGTGGGCAGGTTTTCAATTGTTAATTGTGGCTAATTTGTTCTAAATACAGCGCCGAAAAATAATATCTTAAATAAAGATACAAAAAAATATTTAAATCAAATGATTTAAAATAATTATAAAATAATAATAAACTTGATGGTGGCGTCAAAATTCATGGATATTCTAAAATCATGTATCTTGAAAGATCTTACAGATCTATGTGGTTTTCACAGAATATTTAAAGGTTCATCAGATTTCTTGCCGCTCTTAAAAAATATATTTTTTTGTTTGTTATCATTGATGAAAAATTTAATAAATTGTTTAACTTCATTTCTGGAAGTCAGAATTTAAATTTTGAAATATTACATTTCCATTTGTATTTTTTTTTATTTTCTTCTTTCTCTAACAAAATTAATAATTCCAATTTCCCACGACTGCGTTCCTCGTACATTTCATCAATGTCTCCGCAGCCGTGTGAAAGAGCGCCGAGAGAAAAAAAATCCTGTTACATAATCGGCACGTGACTGCCGTTCGGAAAGCAGCACATGTTCAGCCGCCCCCTCTGCCGCCGCCCTCGTGCAATATTGATTCGGGCGGCGCTGGTTCGAGGTTCGGGCCGGCCGGCGCGCGGGATAAGTCCCGACGACTTCGACTTTTCCGGATTACCGTTTGCTCAGATAACGTTCTCGTGCGAATAACCGTTTCAATTACCCCTCGCGGTAATGAAAGGGCGGCCGAAATCGCCGCCACAGGAAAACTAGGATAACAAGGAGAGGGAGGAGAAAAAAATAGAGGAAAAGGGATGAGAGGCGTGGGTGGAGGGAATCGGGTTAGGGCCGACCTGCAGAAATCAGGTAAAGGTCAGGATTGGAAATGAGAACGGCGACGGCATGGTTTTATGTGGTTTTATCGCTCGTGTATAAAAATAAAAAGATTTTAAATAACTTTAAATTGATTCTCACTGTACATGTTCACGTTTCTACATTCTGTTATTGGGATTGGGATTTCTTTTGAAATCCTATTTATTTTATCTGGATGTGGATATTCCTATGCTATCTTTTCGATTTTCAAACAATATTTTAGCGATTCAATCGACTGCATTGAAAAGTAACTGTAGTTTAATGTTTAATATTTGATAAAAAGTAATTCCCCTTTATAATAAATTAAAGACGACGCAAGCGCCACCTTTTGCCTAATTTCAGGTGGCATCGTCAACGATTTGGGTCATCACTAGTTATCCATACACTAGATGAATGGTGGCTGAACATTTCATTAAATGTGAATTCCCCTTTATTTAATCATTCACCACAAAGTAGTGGTTTATATTATTACCAATAATTAAGGACTTTGGCTAAATTTTGCCTATACTTTTATACATTTTTTTACTTTTAAGACGTGTCAAAATGTTACTGTATTGACGGTCAGGTTCAAGCAGTACAAAACAGCATGTCATCAATTTCAAACTTAGTCAAAGCGACCATTCTTTAAACTAATAATAACGTTTATAACAATTAGGTAAAAATTAAACAGATTTCACAAAATGTTAAGTCTGAAATTAATTAAAGAGTTAATTATCTATTGTTATTAGTAGTAGTATTAAATTAATTACGAAATTATAACCCGACCCCCTCTCACACACTTAAAAAAAATGTAAGTGGAAAATAGAAAAACTTATGACAAAATATGAATCTTCTCATTTCATCACTGCCCAACCTTAAATATTCCATCATTTTTTGATAGATTTGGTAGGCTATAATTCAGTACCTCGATACTAAATAATAGTATACTTTATAAGTACAAATAATTCCTACAATCCTTGCGCTTTATGAAACTGAAATAATTTACGTCTTGTAAAATTATGTATACCTACAAATCGATTGGTTGTTGATGAAAAGGTGTACCGAAAAACCATCCCTTCTAGGTTCTTCAATGAAACTAATGACACTGATCCTTCCTAAACCAACCAAATGCAATTATAGATCCCGAAACACGTGTCTGCAGATGGCCTTAAATTAAGTAACGTTCTTTTTGTTGTTTTCGCATTAGAAGAATTTTTCTCGGATCAATATTTGTTGCATTATGCAATATTTTATTGATGTGCAACAGCAGGTGTACATTATGTAATTCAATGTCCGGCGTGGGTATTTGCCCGGGAAGTAGTTGCTTTAATGTGCATTTGTTTAACGTACTTACGTAAAGTAAGTCAAAAAGTCAATTATTATTAATTATTTTCAAATCATTTTTATTTAATATATTACGAAAGTTGACTTTTCGGGCAACAAGCAGAAATATTTCACCCATTTGTGCTCATTATACGTATCAATGAGAATAACAATGATCTGATGCAGACGCCGTACGTACCCTACAATAGATACATGGTGGATTTGTTGAAGGAGGACTCCTCATGAGTTATATCCGGGATCCCTCACTTTTTTTCTCATTGTTGGAGATGATGGTATATCCTCCTCTCTCACTTACTATTTGTTGTTGTTTTTTTGTGTGTATCAGACGATATTTAGTTTAATTTTATGCAAATCTCATTACGAAAAGCGTGAGGCATATTGATGATTGCCTTTTTAATGATTTAAGAGAATGAATAATTTTTCTGCCAGCATAATGTTTACTTATTAATTTTTAAATTTAACTAATATTTGTTTTTGTTATTTATTTGATAAAAAATTGACTTTTTTTACGCAAGTGATACGAAATGTACGGTAAGAACCAACGCAATTGTGCATGGGTTTTTTAATTATTATTAAATAATTAGTATTAATAATATGATTGTGTTTTTTTCCTTCAATTAATTTTTAAAATGCATTAAATTATTTTTCAGTGCAATCGTCTCAATTAAATATGAAAAAAATAGTTCGAAAAATAATGTGTATAATAAGCGTTTTCATTGTTCAGATTAATATTATTAATTAACACACACACCAAAAACCTTAAAGCGGCGCTCAAAAGCAGGGCGAGTCATTTCAGAGTTTTGACTTATAAAAATCAAGGAATTTCTTCTAAAACAGCTGCTCATATTTATAAAATGATATGTCGCCCACTGCTTGAGTATGCTGCCATCCTTTATTTCAATATATATATATATATATATATATATATATATGCATAACGTGGAAGTTGCGGAACGATCGGCCCTTAAAGTACTCACAAAAATATGACACCTATATAGACTTCTGTATCAGAAAACAAACATCGAACCCATCACTGACCGTCTCCAACACCATATCAGGATTTGTGGAAAACTTTAAGAAAAGGTTTTCCACAAATCCTGATAAAACTTTTCCTTAAAGTTTTCCATAAATCCTGATATTAGA
Organism: Philonthus spinipes; assembly: GCA_963082785.1. NCBI lineage: Eukaryota > Metazoa > Arthropoda > Insecta > Coleoptera > Staphylinidae > Philonthus > Philonthus spinipes. The sequence continues at coordinate 22,297,589 of OY720303.1, forward strand.
CACATAATTAAACACCTCTGTATACCCCGGTACCCCAATATCACCCCAAAATATAATTTCCCAGCAGTTACGATTTTTCACTTCTTTCATAAAATAATGTGGACTTCGACAAGAACGTTAGTGATCATGACGAGTAAGTAGACAACGACCAGTACAAGACAAAGAAAGGTCGACCTCCGGTCGACAGCCATTTCGTAAAATTAAGACATATGTATTGTAAATAAATAATATTTAGTTTTGTAAATTGACACGGATAAAGATGTCATACATATTAAATTAACTAATATTTACTACATATATACAAAATATTTTATAATTAAATAAGTCATCATATTATTTATTATAATAAATTAAAGACGACACAAGCATTAAATGTGAATATTATTTATTGAAAGACCTACAGAGCGTGAAAATTGTGAAAATTGGAGAACATTGTAATATATTTGAATTATATGCTGACAACCGAGGCATCATTGAAGATCTAATTTATTTTTCAGGAACTTTAAGGAAGTTCTAACTTATATTCTTCCATGAATTTAAACATACCTAGTATTCCATCTGTAATCAATGTTATGTCGCCGAAATAGTTATATTTGTAGTTTAAATATGTGGGTAAGTATGTTCGACTTTAAATTATATAATATTTTAAGAATCGTCAAGAGCTGCTACAGTTGCTACCTAAGTGACTTAGAAGCATAGATGGATTAAGTTGTTATAATTCGATTTCCTGAGTTCAAATAACATTTAAAGAGATTTGAACGTACCCAAATCACAAAAATTTTGACTAACTCGTATCAGAAACCCTAATCTCTTAGAATTATTCATTCTTAGTAAATCAATGTATTATTAAAATGTATTTTCGCGATAAAGTACTACTCCTAAGTCGGTAAATGCAAATATCTTGTTTGCTATAGTTTTAATGCAAATACCACCAGTAGTACCAAATCTGGACTACCGGCAGAAAAAGAATTACCCATATCTGTCAGAAAGTTTATTTATTTTTGAAGAGTACTAATTATTTTTCGAAATTAATAATTATTGTTCCTAACCATATTTCTTTCTAATAATTCTTATTAGCTACCAGAATGCGACACGCATGTAGTCCTCAAAAAGTACTATACTCTGGCGGCAACAAAAGTAAAAAAAATGTAGCCCGTAGGCGTCTATACAAACTGACGGCATTTTCCATTTTTTTCCAATTTACTTGGATTTTTACGAGTTACGATTACATATATAAGAATAATAATAGTTTTAAGTACTCATCATTTCTGGCTATCTGTTCAAAATTCACAGAATTGCTAGTTGCGGCTTTAGGAACTTTGAGTGAAATTTTGGCGATAGAATTATTCTAGAATAGTAAAATTTCCAGTATTAGAAGATGTTCCTCAAATTGAACTTGTTCTAACTCATTGTTTTCCATTTTTTTTTTTGTGGCCTTCCACGTTCTTCATTTTTCGCGTCGAAATCGTCACTTTTAAATTTCTTAAACCACTCATTGCACCGTGTCAGTTAAAGCGTATATTGATCATTTTTAGTTTATAACTTTTGAATAATTTCGGCCGAATTTAATTAGAAGTATTTATTATTAATTAAAAAAACACACAGTTAAAGTGTTGTAATTAGTTAATGAATAACTGAACATCCAAAAAGCGGCACACGAAAGGAATTAACAAGAAAACTTGCCAGATTTCAGCCCGGACGGCTGATAAAGTTTGTGTGCGCGATAAGGAGATTACGCGGAAGTTTTTGCGCAAATATTTGACGCCGCCGGAACGTCCACGGGGACGGTCCATACCTGAACTTAAATAAAAACCGACTCCAGTCTGTCTTAACATATAAATGGGAAATCCTGATGAAAATCACAAAGGATTCGGATACCCGCTTGTTTTTCCACTTTATTCGCATCAAAAAATAAATTCGACACGTTCGACGAGGGACCTGCTCCGGGGACGTAACGCGCCTTCTGGGAGATTGCGTTCGAACAACGCCAGTTAATATCTTCGGGTGGTGAACGCTGAGTAAGTGAAACAAACAAATTGGAAATAATCTAAGGTGGAAAGAAACAATAATAAAAGTTGAAACTAATAAATTTGAAGCATGGATGCAAGATTGGTATTTCATTGTTTATTTCATTGGCAAAGAGATGAAGAAGAAAGGCAAGAAATAATATAAAATATAAATCATAATAATAATAATTTTCTTCATTGCCCAACAGGAAGCGACCCAATTGCAGAGTAATAATAAATAAAAAAAAATACATAATTCTAGTTAATAAATAATGAATTACAACTAAAAACCAAGAGAAAATAATAACATAATGGGCAAACAGACTTTTGGTCGATTGCCCTTACTTAAGTAAAGTTTGTACATACATATCATAAGTTGTATATAATATAATTACATGTACATTTTTAAGTAATAAAGATTTGTTAGTAGTAATAATATAAAAATAGAAAAGTATCTCTATATATAAAAAATAATATATGTGTAAATCAAAACATGAAGCAACTTCTACTACAACAACTATGTCAAACTCCAGAGATAGATTCCTTCAATTATCTCAAAGTACAATTGTACTCTCTCTCTCAAAGTAAAATTGTACTTTGAGAGAATTGAAGGAATCTATCTCTGGAGTTTGACATAGTTGTTGTAGTAGAAGTTGCTTCATGTTTTGATAGAGCTGTGATACAGATGAATGCGCCACATTGGAGAGAATTTGAATGTCACTACCTCAGCTGATTGAAAGATCTACAAAAATGAGAATCGAGGAAATTTAGAAATCAAATAAGAGCAGAATGATGTATTGTATGTAAGAGGTGGAGGAAATGGTTTGAGGGTAATTTTCGTTTGGCGTGTAAGTTATAGGATGCATCCCATTCTGATGTACGGTGAGAGGACTTGGAATATAAAAGCGTATAAATGTATAGAAAGCAAGTGTGGTTCGTGAAGAATGCAGTAGGGGTGGAGAGCTCGACCTCCCGACATACAGGGTGTTCAATTTACAATATATGTATAATACTTCAAGAAACAAACAAAATGTCAATGTATGTAGAAACTTTCAGGAGAATGGCAATGAATGAAATGAATCTGTGTGAGTTGGAAGACGGAAGATTGGTAAAGAAAATGTGGAAAAAATGTGTAGGTATTAAAGTAGGAAGGTGGAAGATAGAGCGGAAGAAAATATACGAGGCTGCAAGAATATCAGAGAGAAAAGTGGTTGAAGAGGAGAGTGAATGTATATGCGATGATTGGAGAAAAATGGAAAGAGGTAGAGTTGCAAAAAAGACAGCAAAAAAAATGTTGGAAGCAGTTATAAATCCTCCTACTCCTCTCTGTTACCGGCGTTTCAGCGGAAACGCCGGAACTTTGATTTAATCAGTTTTGAATTATTTTCGGGCAACATAACTTTGATTCCTTTTTTTACATCGGCACCCGCGTATTTGTTTCTTTTTTAACTTATTAAATCAATTTAATTTTAAAATGACTTAAGTTCGTATTACATGCATTGATTGTTAAATTTGTAATTATGTACATATTTTAATTTAAGTTTAGGTAGGTTTTTTTTTTAGGATTAGTGGGTATTTTCCCTTCATCAATTTGCACTCGCGTTAAGCACTACCAATCCCGAGTTACGCCCAGGAGAGCTGTACCAAACATCTTTTCCAGGTATTCGTTACGCCCCAAAAATTGCGCTCGGGCAAATCTCTTAATCTCTTTTATGGCACCCGGCTATGCAAAAACGCTTGGGTTATTGTCCGACGTAATTTTGGGAAAGTACGGAAGAAATGTGTTGGTACAGCTGCGGCATTATTTTATTTTATATTTTTATTTACGTATTTTTTTTTTAATTAATCAAAGCAAATTAGAACCACATCACCACTCATTTTTATAATTCTTGTTTTTTTTTCATCATTTTTAAACTTATATATATATATATATATATATATATCGACCATCGTCGATACAAAAGGGAACATCGTCGATTAACTACCATAAATGGTAGAAGTCCTATCGTTGGTACGGTGGCTACAACTGCAACTTGTAAATATTAAAATTGTAAATATTATTTTTTTTGTTGTAATTGAAATTCAGTTACGCAGTTGTAGCTCCGTACTGGTTCCCGGCGATAGGCAATTTGAGGGGCGCATGCGCGCACCCTCGTGTTGGCTGAAGATGGATGCACGCGCAACCATCTCAACCAATGGGAGAAGGGCGATCCCACCCCGTACTCCCTGGAATAAAACTGCTTGAGGAGCCCTCAAGCAGACACAGTTGTTTCCCGATTTTTAAAGTTAGTAGTTTTCACGATTTTTTAAAGTGAGTGGTTCCTTAATTTTCCAAGTGGTTTTACGTTTTAATTTGCTTTTATTTTGGTGCTCGCGAGTGCAAATCGGTAATTCAATTAATGTTTCGATTATATTTAACCGTGTACTAGTTTTTGTATATATTCATATGTACATATTAGTCGATTCATCGTAAATAAATCATTTTTTTATTGAATTAAATCTTGCACCGTCATACCCTCTAAATAAAAGTGCTAGTGATATCTGAGACGAGTCCACCCAAGGGTAAGAGAACACCAACTAAACCCAGAGCGAGTAAGGTAAGTGATTTTTTTATATATATATTATTATTGAGCCAAGCCGGAGGCTAACAGGAAGCACCACATTTTAGTTTTATTTTAATATTTCGGCAAGCGTGGTGCCCCCCCTGTTACATCTCGTAGTAGAGAGCTGAATATTTTTGAAAATTTTACTTTGGCAAGGGCTAAGTGTGATTCTGGAGAAAGAGAGGTTGAAATATTGGATGGAAGAAAGATATGGTAACCATGTTCTGTACGAGCGGGAAGAATACATGGATACATTTGAGAAAGGAGTATGAGGAAGTGTGCATAAAATGTATGAATGGTAACAAGAATATAGAAGAAAGGATGAGTGAGGATGGAGCGAGTGTAAAAATTTTGGTAAGATTGAGATGGGAGAAGCTAAAAAGATAGAAGGACATTTAATAAACAATGAAGCGCACATAGTTGTTTTAATTGTTTTTAAGCTTATTTATACGCCAAATAAAGGTTTTTCTAACACTAGAATATATCTGCGATGTATCAGGTATGTAAATATGAAAGCCTACAAGTGGTTTACATCTATCAAAAGTCTTCAACTCATACAAAATAGCATTTTTTAAATATAGTTGAACATATCGAATGTTGTTCCTTCAAAGTACGATATGCAGATGGTATTTATTTATTTCAATTCAATTCAATTCATTTATTTACGGCAAATCACCTTTATACAGAATAATAACAATATTTGAAAAAAAAAATCGACAGAATAGCATCAGATACTTGTAGAAGATTAGAGTGAGCATTCTCTTGGTAAATCATAATGCTACGAGTGGTTTAAAAAAATTAAAAATGACGATTTCGACGTTAGAAACGAATAACGTGGAAGAAAAAGTTTGAAAACAACGAATTCCCAGTATTGTTGGATGAGAATAATGCTCAAACGCAACAACAACTTGCCGATCAATGTGGCAGGAGAAGCTATCTCTATACATTTGAAAGTCATGAAGAAGATACAGAAAGTGAGAAAATGGGATTAGCCCAATGAAAGACAGCAGGAAAACCGAAAAATCACTTGCGAAATTCTGATCATCAGGTACAAAATAAATTCATTTCTCCATCAAATTTTAATTGGAGATGAAAAGTGGATATACTTTTAGAATCCTAGTTCTGCTAGGCCTAATTGCTACGGACGGAAGAAAATATTATGTGTTTGGTGGTATTAGCATGGTGTGAGCTTCTAAAATCTGGGGAAACTGTCGCTAATAAACGTTATATTTATATTAGTCGAATTGAATCAAGATTCGATCCATTAAAATACAAAAAAAATAACATAAATGAGTTTGCTTTCGTGATAACGCGCGATCACACCCGGAAAAAGCAGACAAGGAAATTAGTGCTTTATCAACTATACCATGGTAGTTCAAATAAGAATAATTTATTTGATTTAGTTATTTTTTATATTTGTTAAGAAACAAATCATATAGTTAAAACGACCGTTTCATTTAAGAGAATCGATAACGTAGCGACGGAACGCCGCCGCCGCCGTCAACACCGCCGTCTCCCTTATCGCTTCATTTTACATTTTCACTCCGGGAAAAGAATGGTTCCCCTTTCAACGGCGAGATCGGAGGCGCACACTTAAATTAAGTTCCGAATAATGAAAAACAGGAAGACCTCGCGAATTGAACGCGCGCCTTATAAATATTTAGGAAAAACTAGGACAGCGTTAAATTTTACACGCTCCCCGCTTTCTACCACTCTTCCGGAATGAGTTTCGCCGCTGCGAGAGATTTTGATGATCTATAAAAAAAAGAGGTAGCAATGGGAACGAGACTCCCCTATTCTTAGCACGTCATCTCGCATCCGCATATGGCCCTGGTGACTTCTGTTACCTATTCCTAGGCCTTGAAGGCTTTAACGGCCGAATCCGCCGTTTGATGCCACATTGTTGTAAAAAGAGAATGTGACAGGAATGGAATCTGGCATTACGGTTTAAGTGTAATGATAAGGGTATAAAAAACGTTTGACAGGGTAGAAATAGTTTATATTTGAGATAGCCATCTCATTACACTATTTTTTTTTTTTTTCTGTATTAAAGAGACTTCTACTTCGTAATACATGTCAATTTCACAATAAAATACTTAGCAATTTGTTTGTATAACACAAATTGTTTGGACAAATTTAGCTTGTCTATGTCAAATATGGACTAACTTAAACGAGAAATTTTACAGGTATATACACAATATAATAAAACAGCGGAAAATCATGAAGCGAATAGAAAAATTATTGATTACCACTTCTTTACATTACTTTTAATTTTGTGATTACTTAATGTCACAAGGGGATATATACTTTTTATAAACAGCATATTCACTTGAAAAATACAGTGCTACTGTGATGTCTGGAATTTTCACAATTCGTCTTTTAGTATTTTTTTTTAATTTTCTAACATGTCAATTTGTGTCTTAAATGAGACATATTTTTAACTGTAATTGTCCCTTAGGGATAGTATTTTGTTCTCTAAATATATAACCTAATAAAATACATTCTGCAGAGAAAAAGAAAATCGTGAATAGAAGCAAAGAAGATAGCGAAAAAAGAGAAAAACATCGAAATAATTTATGCAAAAATAAAACTGTTTATATGATTTCTGGTACCACAAACTGTGTTGTCGAAATTTTCTTGTTTTATTTTTGCATAAATTGTTTCCATTTTTTTCGGTTTTTCTTCTTCCTCTATTTTTTTAGCAATTCTGGCTTCCCATACTCTTTTCGTTATTTCTGTATCTGACATTCTCTGCAAATGTTCCCACCATCCTAGCCGTCTTTCTTTCATAACGTCCAGTGTTTAGAGAGGCTAGACTCTCTCTCATTTTTTTGTGTTTCTTATTCTATGCTCCCTGTTTACTCCTGGCTCTTTTTCGTATATATTTCATTTCGATGGCTTGAACTTTACTCGTCTGCCTTTTATTTAGCGATCATGTTTCACACCCAAATAGGAGGATCGGTCTGAATATTGCTTTAAATACCTTGATCGTAGTAGCTCTTCTATTTATGAAGTTGTCTCTCATTGCGAAGTATAGTTTCATTATTTTCATTATTCTATTATTTATTTCGGTTTCTTACGTTCCATTTTCTTCAATGTTTATTTCAAGATACTTCATTGATTTCACTTGTTTCATTTTTTCTTGTTGTATTTTGATGTCAAGATCTTCGCTCTTCTTTCCTATTATCATAACTTGCTTTTTATTCTTATTCATTTTCATTGAGTAATCTTCTAGTGTCGTTTTCCAAATGTTTAAACTGTTTTGTAATTCTCTTTTTGATTTTGCATAGATTACTACGTCGTCAGCAAATGCGTCTTCGAATATATCCATTATTTCCATATTCCGATAACCAACTTTTATATTCCCTAATTTTGAAGTACATTTCTTTATTATTTCGTCCATGAAAATGATAAAAAGTCGAGGGTTTAATCCTCCTTCTTGTTTCAATCCCTTATGTGTTGTAAATGTTTATATTATGATTGTATATTCTTTTTATCCTCCTCATTGTGTTTTCATTAATTTATCTGTATATATAGATCATAATTTCTCTCTTGATATTCTGTTGAACGCTTTTTCAAGGTCAATGAACGCTAAATATATGTTCCTTTTTTGTTGTATTGCTTTTTGTGTTAATTGTTTAATTGTCAAGATGTTTTCTTGTAGACTTCGTCCTGTTCTGAACTCACTTTGTGATTTTTCCATATCCCTTTCTCTTTTTATTTTCACTTATTTGTCTATGATTTTTTCAAGTAATTTCATTCTGGTGTTCAGTAACTTAATCCCTCAATAGTTATTATATTTTTTTCTATTTCCCTTTTTATGTATTGGTACTATTAGCGACATTCTATGGTCATTTTGAATTCTTTCTTTTTTTCTACATTTTGTTATAAATTTCCATGAGCATGTCAGTTGCGTTCTTTCCCATATTTCTAATCATTTTTGTTTCCTTTATTATTACATATAATTCTTCTGCGCTTACTAATTCTTTATAGTTTTATCATCTATTTCGCTTGCTGGTTATACAGAGTTTTTTTATATTTATTCCGTACTCCATTTCATTTGCCTCTTTGCAATATTTCTCTTCGTCTCACCAAATTTACCTAATATCTGCTTGTATTGATCACCTTTGTTCCCACTATACTATTCCAATCTCCTGGAATGTATATCATTTCTCTTGCCTCTTCCGTTGCTATTGTTACATCTTCCCAAAACTTGACCTTATTTTCTGTACTGTCATCTTCATTCTGCCCATACACTACAATAATAGCTTTGATGTATTTTTCGGTTTTCTCTCGTAGCTCTATCATCAAAATCCTTTCTAGAACGCCTTCCCAATTGTATATTTGTTCTTATAATTTTCTGTGCATTATGCAACCTACCCCGGCAGCTGCTCTTTTTTCTTTATTAACTCCACTGTAAATTATAATAAATGCTCTTTCTAGTTTCGTTAATCCTTTCCCTTTCTTCTATGTTCCAGCTTCCTAATTTCCATGTTCCGTGTTTATTTTTGTAGTGTTCATATTTTCATCAATAGCCCGGGTCGTTGTTGCGTACTTCCCTTTTCTCTATTGTTTTTCTGTTAGTAGTTTTTTGTGTTCATTACTTTTGTTTTTGATTCGCATTTCACTTCTATCACTGCCTTTTCTTCTGTACTCCATTTGTATTCTATTCCATCTATTTCCATTTTTTTTTGCATCCAATCTTTACTACTTTGCCTTGGCCTTTAACATCTTTAGCAATGCTTCTGATTTTCTTTTGTATGAATCGTTCCTCAATAGTGAGGTCATTGTTGATATACACATATGCAATTTTCAGTTTATTTTTGTTCTTCCTAATATTTTTTGTTTTTACACGTGTTTTAATTATTTGTTCATTTTAATAATATGTGTGTTTTCTAGCTGTGTTTCTACTTCTAGTTTTTCTCGTAAGAATATTTGTATCTGCTCTTGTACTGAATTATCGTTTATTTGAAGTCCGTGAATAACAATATTGTTCTTCCTTTTTATTTCCCTTTCTTTTCAATTTTGTGTTCTATAATATTTAATCTATTAATAATATCTGTCTTTTGCTCTTCCCACTTCTCCTCTTTCTTTATCATTTCTTATTTATTATTTTTTATCTCTTCTTTCGCCTGTGTTGTGTTTTTTGCTATTTCTTTCATCTCATTCATTATATGTTTCATCATTTGTTTTAGTTCCTCCACATCTTTCTGTTCTAGGATTGTTTCCAGACATAACGTAAGTGATACATTTTTTATTTATTTATGGCACTTCTACAGAAATAAAATAAATACATTTCTAAATATTTTAAATGAAGACCCAATTTTTACATGTTCAATTTATAAAGAGCATAAAGTTCCAGAACCAGCTAAAAAAATAATATTATTTTATAATTTCAAAGATATAATAAAAATAAAAAAAATCGGAAAAAAGTCAAGTAAATCAATAACTAAATAACTCACTACTTTTTTATTGCGTGAATTGCAATCATTAAGAAATACTTTTTTTATTTCTTAATGATTGAAAATAATTGAAATAAAGAAAAACAATTAAATTAAATGTTTAAACTGACCAACATTTTGTGCAAGGCTGCACCCAAGTCTATATTAAAATTCATCACGAACTTTAACCAAAGTTTCAGGTAGAATGAATCTTATTTCTGTGCGATATTTTGTGGGCGGTGTATGTAAACATGAATCCCCATAAAAAGAAATCCACCCAACAGCTCCCCTTCTACATATCCATATACCAGGAACATTTTTATTATTATTATGCTCTATATAATAATTCCTAACACCAACAGCAAAATGTGCCGGAGCACCATCTTGCTGAAACCATTACGTATCGTTTGGCAGATCTGAAATTTCAAGACGAGGAATTAAATCACAAATACTTTTAGCTTAAATAAAAACACTGTAAACTTGTCTTTACTGAATATTAATTTGTTCCAAATAAAAATTTCGATCACATAGTGACTGGTATTTGTTTATCCATTGATAATGATCACTTAGTGATCGAAATATTCATTTCGAGCAAATAAATATTGAGTGAAGAAAAGTGTATAGTGCATTTATTTAATTAAATCATCTTCACGTAATTTATTTTATTATTATTTAATAGGCCGACAAATATCTAGCGCGTCTCTCGAGCGCCTTAGCTTACAACTATTACTTTTCGCTCGATAATAAAAATTTCCCATCCAATTCCTGCCTAAACTTTGACTTTGAGGAACCTGCGTATGCGTTTCGCCCATTCAATGCTGTTTATGCAAAATATCCATTTTTATCTATTTGCAAATAGCGTTTGTTTATTAGCTGGAACATTAACTTTAGATCACCTGTGAAAATGCAATCAATTGTTTATGGAAGTTGTGTCGCCTGGGCACGTGGGAAGATTGAATCCCCAGGGAGAGTAATCAGGGGCGGTGGAATCGTTGCTGCAAGAGAACTTTATAACAAAGTTGAATCAATGCTGCTGATCTGTGCCGCCCACTCCGTTTTCGAATGACTGCACCCCCCAAAATCTACGTCAGAGGGCCCATAATATCGATCCGCCCATTCAAAATTGCATTTACTACAGACTGCGTTTTGGGGGCGGATGAAATGAAACGGATTCACGTTAAATTGATGGCGACATTTTTTTTTTCTAAAAAAAAGGTTTTATTGTTGTCATTGTTTTAGAATTATTGTTGCAAATTCGAAATGCGCAAAAACATGTAGATATATGTTTTTCGCGCATTATTATTAAATAAAACTCACTTTAACTTTCTTTCTATTATTTATGCTTTTATTTTAGTGACTATAAATTATGGAAGCATCAAAAATATTTAGAGCTGTAACGAAAATAGTTAGAACTGCCAAATTCTCTCAAAATCGTGAAGAAATGAAATTGAGAAATTTTATTGCATTATTATATATGTGTAGCATAAATTACAACATTAAGCAATAAATTAACACTTAAAACTGAATTTCCCAGAAATAAAACCCCCGTTCTTCGCGAAACGGCGTTCAACGAAATAAAACGGTTTACACTGAGCCCTTTCAAACATAACAGAATGTCGCGCGTGTTTTAACCAAACACAGAGCGACCTAATTTTTGGGCGTTATTACTTATGAATGTAGACAGTGTGAAGTGGCCGCCTTTTGAAAAGGACACCGAGTCCTCGGCCCTGGGGCCCTTGCAATTAGCGCGGCCGTGCGAGAGAGGATTCATCCTCTCCACTTTACCCGCAAAGTTAACTAATTAGTTTGTTAACATTATGAATGCCCTTCGTTTGTGAATTAAAGCAGCCTCAGCGTGTTTTCTTTTTTCTCTCCCTTTTTTTTCCATTAAAGTAAAATAATTTAAAACCCATGAATATGCATTAAGGAGTGATTTATGATCGGATGAGGGTGTTTATTTAAATTGCCATCCGCGCAATGCTTGTCTCCGTGTAGTACAGGTATGAGAAGGGAGTGGAATGTTCTTTGAGGAAATAGGGCTCGGAATATGGGGAAGTTAATTGGACCGTGTTGGGGCGTTTTACGCGCCGGGGATGAAATGCGAGCAATAGATGGCCTCGTGTACGATTAAATAACGCCCGCCAGGAATTGTTCTTGTGCTTAATAATGGATTTCATTTGAGCGATTGCGGTGGAAAAGTGGATGGAAAAAAAGTAGCTGTAACTCGAATTTGTGTAATTAAATAAATTGAGGGTCGGACGGGGAATAATCGAGTACGCCTGGAGTATTTATTCGCGCGACACAATCGGGAATCTCGCACTTGAAATCTGCATACATTTCAGGGCGAGCAAAACACTTGGTATTGTGGCGTTGATTATGAAAAACAGCCCGACCTTTAACCTATGCTTCCATGCACGTTCCGCGCCCGTGAACTGTAAAATTGTAATTTAAGTCAAGTACTTAATAGCTAATTTAAATTCACATACTTATAGGATGGTTTATAACAAATACATAATATTTATAAAAACAAGTTAATTCAATTAATTAAAGTTATTTAAACAAATAATTCAATTAGGGTTACGTAATATATTAAAGACGACGCAAGCGCCACCTTTTGCCTAATTTCAAGTGGCATCGTCAACGATTTGGGTCTACAAGGTAAACGACCGAGATTCATTGTTTCGTCCACTAAAGGAAGGCGAACGTTTCATTAAATGTGAATTTCGTTTTCCTTGTTTGCTTAAATAGGACAAATGATGGCTGAACGTTTCATTAAATGTAAAAATAGGGTTACATATCTAAAAAAGGATAATTTATTAATTATTTCGAATTTATTTTCATTTAATAAATTTAAATTAATCCAATAATATACTCTGCATACACTATTTGTAAATGAAACAACTGATTTTAAGTTAAATTAAATAAAAATGAATTTGAAAATAGGTTTCTTTAAAACTGTAACCATGTGAATGGAATGAATCTTTTTTCTAATATATGTAGATTGTTTCATTGAAAAAATGTTCTTTTATCGACATTTTTTATGAGAAATGCTCTATATAAAATGTTTGCTATAAAATATGTGTAGTTTAAATTAAAACAAAACAATCTTACCCAGCATGTTTTACAATTCAATTTCAATTCACAGGTTATATGAATGTGTTCTAACCATTGTGAACTCATTATATGGAAAAATATATAATAAATCGAATGTCTAGCGAGAAATTTGCCTAGAAAGTAATTGTATCAGTAGAAATTTGTTTTAGTACTTACATTACATAAAGCTAAAGAAAAAATAATAATTAAAAAAATCATATTTAATTAAAAAATATATTTTGAAATAATTTTTCCCTAATCTCCTTTACCCGGTTTGTACCGCTACCCTCATTCCTTCGGCTCAAATCTTTCACGTTTATTTCTTATTTTCAACACCTACGATGTTTTTATAATCTGTCAGTTTATATAGAGATCAAAATGTCTGTTTTGTATTTAGTGTTAAACCATTAATAATTGTCACTTTGTGTCCGAAATATACATTTTGTAATTAAAATAAAAATATGGAGAAAAGTTAGTTAGTGCTTTACTCGTCAAATTATTTGATCTTCACGTAACTCAATCAATCAATTTGTTATTATCCTATTCTTAAATTTACCATCGATCTTTCCGTCTTTCTTATTTAATTTTATATTAAAAATAATATATTAATAATACAACAATAATTTATATTAATTGCATTTTTTTAAAATAATTGTATTAATATTTAAATAATATAAATATAGTAGCCGTTAAAAAATTGCAAATTTAATCACTCTACTAAAAACTATACGTTTCAATAACACTAAATGGATAATGGATGCCCATTACAACTGTCCGGCCGCCCGTAAATTGGCCAAATTGTTGGCGAAACTTTTTTCCAAGGTACTCGCGTATTAAGGACGGGGAGAGTCCCCTTTATTGTCCTCGGCTTTAATGCACCCTCCGGGGATAGAATGTTGTTAATAATATATAGGCGGTTAGGGCAACCCGGTCTGGATAATGTGTTTGGTGTGATTAAATCGGATACAGTTGCATCCTTCAAGCACTTAATTGTAATTAAGGGATGAAACTTTGAAATTTATCATTATTACAACTACAACAGATTGTGTGATTTGCATATCCATATATAATTTTATGTGAATGGTTTGTAATTTTTTAAGGATAATTAATATATTTGTTTGAAAAGGATCCAGAAATAATGTAGTAATGAATGTTTTCAGCACGTTTCAAGTGTCTACAGTATTTTCCACAGTAGTTTACAGAACTTCGTATTGATTTCACAATATGTCAGATGAAAATTAGATTATTATTTTTATAATTTATATTTCAGAAACTAATATTTTATAATATGCAGTGGTTTGCATAGAACTAAAATAGGCTCCATCACTAAGCGGTTGTTACAGTTGCAAAGGACCGCTTGTCTTTGTATCACAGGTGCCCTGCATACGACCCCAACAATAGCGATGGAAGTGATGCTGTACGTTCCACCACTGGATCTCGACGTGGAAAGGAATGTCATAGCAGTTATTTACCGCCTTAATAGCACTGTTTTTTTTTTGTTGTTGTTGGAAGAGCAATAAGATAGGGGAAATCAGAAGTCACCCCTGGAGGTAGCCTCAACTAGAGGCTGGCACTGATTACAGTCCACCCACCTATGTGGCGAGCGCGCCCTCTGAAATTATCACTGAAACCACAAAATACATGAGAGAATCTGCTGTAAGGATTTATACAGATGGATATTTGAAGAAAGAATTTTCGGGCTTCTGAAGTAAATTTACTCCAGAAGCCTTAACATTCAAAATAAAATACCCGTGGGTATAGGTTCAACCATCGAGCAATTGGAGCTGATGGGCATAACATACGCGGCGGAAATTATAACCCAGCGAAGCTACTCTAAATGTATGCTAATCCTCACTGACAGCAGACTTGCTCTAAAGTCTCTGAGTAGAAATGCGCCCCCTCTAAGTTTCTAAATTGCCTATATGAATTATTGCATCTGTATACTCTAACGGAATTTAGGTGTAGATGGGATGATGTAACAGTCTGTAGACTTTCTAAGAAAAACCTTCGGTACTCAAATGAATCAATACCTGCGCCTGTTCAGAGAGAACTTAAAACGTATCACGGCTGTTCTGACTGGACACTGCAGATTTAGGGCACACCTCCAGAACTCCACTCACCAGACTGTAGAGGGTGCTGTTTGAAGCATATCCTTGGAGAAATGTGAATAAATACACATTTTCTATATATACAATCTTGGATAAAAGAAAATCCAAACCTCGAAGTGAATGTCTGTTAGCATAAGAAAAAACGTCTTCTTTTCTGTTTTTATCTTACAGTATGTGAAATATTATCTATAACGTAAGGGTTGGAAGTAAGACAAGATACTTAATATTTAATTCGATAATAAAACATCACGAAACAATAAGTTATACAAAATTGCCAAATTATTTTCGCATTACATCTACTTTATCGCAAAATTTATATATATATACATATATATATATATATATGTATATATATAATACCCCAGTTATGTTTAAAAAAATAAATCATTTTTTTATTATATAAGATATAAAACACCCCTATATTACAGCCATTGTCTAAATACACTGTAGTCATGCATTTTTTATCAGTACTGGCGTTTTGCTAATACGATAATAATTGTCCGAAACGGATCGAAAAATAAAGTCACGAAAATGCCGGGAATGATTCGTCCTCGAAACGCAGCATTAAAACAACATTTAGCTGAATTTAAAAACAGCCGAGCGTTTTCTCGATTTACTTTCACCTCTTTTCGCTTCGGGACTAATGTGAAAATTATTAGTTTTTTCTTTTTCAAATACGTTTCATTTTTTATTATAAGATTTTTATTCTGCCAATTTCGTGTATTAATTCGAAAACGAACAAACGAAATTAATAAATGAAAGTAAACATCTATTGATCTTTGAATGATAATCATTTAGTGAATATCGATACAGTTAAGACAATATTTATGATGAATAGGAAAAGAGAAAAAAAACAAGCAATATGCTGATTAATAATTAATGTTTTGGGATTAATTTAAAAACTATTAGTTATTCTTTTTCAAATACGTCACGTTTTTTTTTTATTAAAACATTTTTATTTTGTATCAATGTTGGTTATCTTGTTAATTGCATCTATATACAAACCATTGAATACAGATTTTTTTATTTGAAGAATTTTAAATTGTTATGTTTTACTAAATAAAAAATAAAAATCCTACCTGAACGAAATAAGCCAATATAAAATCCATAGTCATTCATTCACTTCTCGCTGACACTCAACAGAAGATTTACTCTATGTACAATGCGTACACTTACCTAAAACAGAAGAAGAAAAAACGAGTTAGTACAATATTGAAATACTTCTAACTGTTAAGTGTTATAAATGTGAATTTTGTACCATATATCGCAAAGCAATTTTACATGATGTTTTTTTTTTTTCTTTCAAATAAATATTTTTGGTTTTCGACGTTTTACAATTTATCAGTAATAAACAAATATATATATATATGTTTCTGTGCGGTAATAGTATATTATTACCATGCCATGCTTCTTGCTTTTAATATAATATAATATAATATAATATAATATAATATAATATAATATAATATAATATAATATAATATAATATAATATAATATAATATAATATAATATAATATAATATAATATAATATAATATAATATAATATAATATAATATAATATAATATAATATAATATAATAAAATATAATATAATATATCAAACATCGCTTAAGCTCAACTCAGACACTCAGTGTCATATCAGTTGATTTGACGATGCAAGCTTGAGACGTGCTAGAAAAACTCAGCGCAAAAATTGTTTAATTTTAACATATACGTGTATTTTTGTGTTGTGGGAGGGAAAATCCATTTAAAAATCATGTGTCGGGTATCCCTTAGTTATAGACTGAGTTAGTCTCTCGGTCAGGCCAAAATATTCATTTACTGGTGTTCTTGATTAAAATACCACGGACATTCCTAAACTTAATAACACTAAATTAAATAATAAAAGCATTGTGTGTAAAAGATAGGAAGGCAGCAACGACAAAACTGAAGATTTTCAGCGATATTATCAACAGTGGAAACGGCATTGGCAGGAGTGCATCTTGTCTTAAGGAGAGTACTTTGAAGGAGACCATATTGAAATACCTGAATAATTGTAAAATAAAGTTATTACTCCACTTTTATACGTATTTTCCGGTAAAAATAATAACTTTAATAACTTTTTCCATAGTTAAAATTATATATAGTATTTATTAGGCTAAAAATTGCAGTCTTAACACATGTTAATTATAAAGCCTTCCACGCTAATATCGAAACTATAATTAAAGTGTTTTATTAATTTATAATAGATCATGTACAACTAGTCTATTATAAATTAATAAAACACTTTAACTATAGTTTCGACATTAGCGAATCGAAACCGTAGACACTAAATAAAATAGCAGTTGTACAAACAAAGCTAAAGTGTTTTATTAATATTATTATTAACAGATGGTGCCATCAGGAAACGTATTACCGACACATCTGGTACTTATTAAAATAAACAAAGGATATCATTTTTTTATTATCAGCCTAGTATATATCTAATATTATTCGTAAGTGTAAAAAAATAAATGAAATGATATTTTTCATATCTTTGAAGAAAAGAAAACCTTTGATGATGGCCAATAAAGCAGGTTTATTTATTTATAGGCCTCGATTTAAAGATGCGATGCTATCAGGAAACATTCGATTTATGTTATGATTACAATAAACGTTTACAAATAACCAATATTCACAAAAAAACGATATAACAACATAAACAATTTATTCTTCGTACAATCTTCTCGGTAGGAAACGTAACGTGAAAGAGAGAAAAAGAAACGTATTCATCGCTGAAGTAGATCATCGAGCGAGCGAACAACTAGCCCCCGAACATCGAGGACATCAAAGCGACGGAATCTGAGGTGTTTTTATAAACTGTGTAGACATTTTCTTTGAGCGAGAGACAAAGGGGACACAGATCACGCGGAGTCAGCAGTTTCGGGTTATTAGGCCCTAGCCAGTAATCGATCGCGGCCCTTTTCACTGGGCCATTGATTTTTACATGCCGACAACGAATACGGGCCAGATATTCCCACTACATGCGATCATAACATAATATTGCATATATTTGTGTATGTAATGAGGGGTAATTTTATCTCTATTTATAGTTAAAATTTAAATGTGTACTTAAGAAAATGTACACAGATTTAATGTACACTTAGGTTTTGTTTGTTAAGTATTGTACATAACAAATATTACATCATAAAAGTAATACTAAATATGGTTTTCGTCCATGTATTTGTGCACATATACACTTCTAATCCTTTTCAACTTGAATGTTGAATTCAAAATAATGAAGTTTTAAAGTATTTTGCTTTATGCTGGTAGCAATTTGTATGTAATTATTTATTGTTATATATTAATTATTATTTGTATGTATTATTATTATTATAATTAACATTATTTCTTGGCTATTGAGTCAATTTACAAATATTTAGTATTTAACAAATATAATTGAATCATTTTAAATTTCGTTTTGAACTATCAATGTTCATTTAATTTAATTGGTACCTATCGTATTTACAAATTAAATTCATTTTAAATACATTATGAGTAGAGATAACTTTGGGAATGGCAAACTGTAGTTTCCGTTGCATTGCCGACTCAAATCATTAAATATCAAGTCTTATGCAGTTTTAAATGGAACTACAAATATTTTAGAAAATATTTTCCACCGTCGCCGAAATAACTCACCTAATATTAAAAAGAGAGAATTGAGACAAGAATTATAAATAAACGTGCTTCTAAAAAACAGCGTCAAATAATTGTGTTTTTACAATTAATATATGTTTATTTAATGTTGGTGTTATACATTATGAATTGCTGTTAAAACATTATCAATTATTAATAAAATCTATATTCTATTGAATATTTAAACATAATAATTGAATGCGAAGGTACAGTAAATAATTTAATAAATTCATGAACTCAAGAATCGACAAAAATAATTAAACTGCAAATTTGAATCGTTGAATTTATAATCGAAATATTTTATTCAGTGTTTGAATATTAAGATCAATTTGTAAATATATTTTTGACATTTAATTTTACTTTATATACGTTGCAAAATGATTATCTTGAATTAAATTTATTTGTTTAATGTAAAGAAAACACTTAAAAAAGTTTATTAGTTAAATGTATCACGAAGTGAACGCCTCAAAGATCCAAGAAATATTTATTTAAATTATTATTTAGTTGATTATTTGATTGGATGTCGATTCGTTTATTTTGTCACATATCAATTCCATTAAAGTATAACCCTTAGTGGATCTATGCAGCAAATGTACTTTAAGGGTGCGGTTTAGAAGAAAGAGATAGCTATACAAATATAGGCAATCACTAATTTGAGTTAGATTGTTGTTGTGATCAATGAACAATATTGTATTATACATTAAAATAATCTTAAAATAAGCAGGAATTTCATCAGATGAATTAAAAATTATTTTAATATTCATTTTGTGCGAAAAATAATTATGAAAAACAATGAAAATTGATCAAATTTATAGCAAATTTTAAATTAAATTTTTGCTAATAAAAACTTGTGCAATGAAAATTTCAAGGATTTCACTAAATTCTGCATTCAAATAACTTAGCAGACATGACCTATTAATTTCATTATATCTTACAATTTTCTTTTCTAACTTAAACTAGTAAATTGACGTAATACACGAAAATCAACGATTTATTTTTTATTTAGACTGATACTTTATACTTGGTAGATAAAAAATGTAAATACACATTCATATTATGAAATTCAAAAGAATAGCTCTATTTTCAAACGATTATTTCCATTTTACTATATAGCTATCTCTTTCTACTAAACCGCAACCTTAATATATTTTATGATTAAAATATTCCCAAATTATAATAACAATAGAAACTCGTTTATTTATTGGTCGCATTTATTTAATAAATTAAATTTGAAAATTATTAAAAATAATAATCATTTTCTCATTAGCAACTAAATAATAATTACTTACATAATTCCATGGACATGCAAGTCATTATTGCATTGAATAAAAAGACAATAATTAATAAATTGCTTTCAATACTATTTTTAAATTTAATTATCATTTATTTTTTAAAACAAATATTTTTTAAGTAAAGTCTTCCAGTAACACAATCGGGGTTATTCCCTAACGAAGATGTTACATTGAACGTATACGCTATTAATTAAATTCACATTATAGAATAATAATCTATTACAAGGCCGAAAGACCTCTGGTCGATAGCCGTTTCTCTTAAGAATATATATTTGTTTTAAATTGTTTCATGTATTGTATATTGAATTAAATATGTATGTATTCTTTGGGAATAAAGATGTTTGTATATATAATCTATTACAGAAGTTGCTTAGACTGTGATGATAAAAATAACGTACTCATTAAAATTAATATTTCCCTTACAGAATATACCCGATTATATGGTTAATTTGATAAAAAAAAACACAAAAACTTTTAGATTAACTGATTAATCACAATAGATTGATTTATATATTTTTATTATCGTTTCATACGATGGAACATTGTCTGATTATTAATTTTTCTATTGTATTATATTTTTAATTAAAACGCAAACATTTTTTCAAATTTTATCCATTGATTCAGAATATACTAAATAAAACCCCGACGTCGTGAAAAAATTTTAATAGCATTAAAATGATTTCATTTGTTCATAATATATTAAAGAAATCCTTTAATTATTAATGCTATTAAAGTTATTTCACCACATCGGGGTTTTATTTGGTATATTGTGAATCAATTGATAAAATTTGAAAAAATTTTTGCGTTTTAATTAAAAATATTAAAAACGATTTTCACCAAGTATCAGCCTCTACAATAAAAATAATTGAATAGCAATTTATAGAGCCATTATATTCTAGTATAAATTAATTTAATTTGTTAAATACCTCGCTAAATATTTCCATTCACATTATCTTCCATTTTCATTTATTTTGTGGAAATGTTATATAAAGCAATTCTATTTTGAGTACTTCAATTACCAATTTAAATAATAAAATACGTTTTGCGCTTATAAATCCAATTATATAAAACAATTACATTTATTTATCTCCGCTATCCGCATTATACTCCACTGATTATTATTAAAACAACACAATGTAAATTGGTGAAATGGTATCCATATATTGGAACGCAAATATTTTTAATTGATTACAAAATATTGAAAACGAAAATAATCACATGAATATATTTCCAAGATTATAAATTAAATATGAATTAGTATTAATTATATCTAAGCGGATTATTTCCATGTAAAAAGGGTATATTAAGTAATAAAATTTCTGTTTACTAGATTGATCTGTAGAATATAATTTGAATAAAGAATTAAATATGTACAATAATAAATAAAATTAAAATTATATTCTACAGATCAGTCTAGTAAACAGAAATTTTATTACTTAATATACCCTTTTTACATGGAAATAATCCGCTTAGATATAATTAATACTAATTCATATATTTAGAATATACACATTTGAATAAAGATGTTTAGTTGGTTAGAAATCTACCTAAGTTTAATGTATTTCAATGTTTAATGTAATGGAAAGAATTTGAAAATTAATTCACACAATTAAATAATTAATAATTAATTTCTGTTTAGATAGTGCAACTTTCTTTTTTACGTTACGTAAGTATTTTAAATAGGACAAACATCCATTGAAACAACTATTTTTCGAGCGAATTAGCGGAGTATTCGCTCGAAAATATAAATGAATATTTGCTGTTGCATATCATCATACAGGAGATGATATGCTGACTGGGTCACATGCTCCTACCATCCAAAGAGCCCTTACAACTCATCAAGGTTTGATCGACAGAATTGAACTTTGGTTTGCAAAATGTAGAATATCTATTAATATAATAAAATGTTCAACCATCTAGCGTATGGTTAACTAGTGGTGGCCATTTCGGTTTTTCGAACCTCATAAAACTGGTGTGTTCCATGTGCAATGCCTTTATGAAGTCGGTTGAACGGATCTTGTGTTGCGGTTAAATACCTGTTGTGAATAATAATAAATGGAAGATGACGCAAGCGCTATCTGATGTCTACCTTGTAGCCTCGAATCATTGACAATGCTACATGAATTTAAGCAAAAAGATTGCGCTTGCGTCGTCTTCCATTTATTATGATTTATATTTATTAATCATAACAAATCCCAACTATTTCTCCCTTTTCACCGTATGACAAACTCCTCTTTCTATTTTAACACTAAACACCAACAAATAGTTCCTTCGCCATCATACAAATACCTCGGCATAACCCTCGATATTAAATTTTCCTGTAAACCTTATTGTCCGATCATTAAAATAAAAATTCGATGTAGAGGAAAGTACTTTAGTTGTCTTACCTACAAGGCGCAAGGCATAAAAACCAGCACGGTTGTGCATATTTATAAAGCCATCTGCAGACCCCTCATCATCCCCTTTATAAGCGAGTTTTTGAATCGATTAAGGGGAAAATTGTCTCGTCCTATCTTAAAATTTGGTAATATGGAAATGGAGACTCATAAAATATACCTCGAGGAAAATACTTCATTGAGTAACTTATCCAGCCATTCTCATTAGGAGATTGCCGGACACATATTGCAAATTTGAACCTATCTAATAAAAATTTAAATACAAAGGCCATCCTCTTTGGAAGCAATTTCGAAACAATTAATTGCCACATATCAAAAAGTAAGATACATTAAAAAAAATAGATAGATTAATAATTAAACTAACCACTTATATGACAATCTTAACGAATAATTTATGGCAAAAATACCTTTGTCCGATAGCCAGCCAGTAAAAATTAAATATTTTTTTATGATATACATAATCAATTATCGTTATGTTCTTGTAATAAATGGAAGCCTACGCAAACGCCATCTTTTGCCTAATTTCATTTCCATCAACATATCAGGTATTTTACCGCAAGACAAGATGCGTTCAACCGCTTTCATCAAGGCATTGCACATGGAACACACTAGTCTGATAATGTTAGAAAAACCGAAATGGCTATCACCAGTTATCCATACGCTAGATGAATGCTGATTGAACATTTTATTAAATTTTCTTTCAAAATTAATTGTTAATAAAGTTTTATATATATATATATATATATATATATATATATAATTATTAAAATTAATTACATTATTTTCTTCTGTACATAATATTGTTACAAGTAGTTAAAGTATTAAATTCAAGTGAAGTAAATCTCAATCCCGCGGGGCCGTTTAACGGCCTTTACAGATGAATTTTCGCCACGTTTCTCTTGAAGGTACACACCTTGCATATTTTAAGGGTAAATAATAAACTTTACGAGCGGCTGAGCGATGGACCCGGACTGGGACTGTACAAAGGGACCCTTTTGAAAGTTCCTTGACGGCCGAGCGGCTCGTAACTTTCGAGATGAGATTATGCCACTGTAATAAATTGAAGCACCAGTTAGATCATTTTCGAACTGATTGTTTTTAATATAATTTAATGATTGCAGATATAATTTATTCGATTTAAAAAATATATCAATGAAATTATTAAACAAATATTTGGCCATAAAAGATGTGACAATCTTTAGATACGGAAATATATTAATTTCTAATTGAAAATGTTAGTAAAAAACTATAGAAAAAGATAAATTTTCTACTTGAAATTAACCAACGAAAATTACCTGAAAATTATCATAAATTTTCTGACCACTTTAGATAATATATTTTAGCAGAAAAGTAGTGTAATGTATAAAATATATTTACAATTATTTATTTTCCTTTGTACAAAACAAATATACCATATGTAGCGACATGGTAACTTTGCACAAATTCTAATAAGTAATTTATATAAAAAATCTTTTTTTTTAGTTTTATTTTAGAAAATGCCGACTTCGCTTTTGTTGTGATTGATTCCTATAAGTTTGTCAAGAAAGTTCTACGCTTTAAATTACGGTTATAGTGGATATGAAAATATAAAAATTTAAAATAATTTTCTGTACATAAATCCTTGAGAATAACAGCAAGTCGAATCAAGTTGGACAAATAAAAGTATAGTGAAGCAAAACCAAGTGTTTCATTTGAAACGTTTAAAATTAATCAAAATGTTTCACCAAGTTGTTGTATGCCCATATTATTTTTCCGTTTTATATCAGTAATTATTGTATATTTTTCCATTATAAATAGTTATTCTCTTATATCACCCGATAAAAGTGTACAATGAGAATTAAATTGAAATAAAAGTATTTTTTAATGATTTTAAATAAAGTTCCATGCTTTAATATGATATCGTTTTTTTGCATACATACAATTAACATATACAAAGAGATTCCTATGTGTTGCTTTATAATTTAGTAAAATTCATGGATTATTCTGGCCCTACTTGTGTCTAAATTTTCTTTATCAACGATGGTATCAATCAATTGCGTCTCATATTTAAAATGTTTAACCACCATTCATCTAGCGTATGGATAACTAACGATGGCCTTGCGCCATCTTCCATTTATTATGTGTCTCAGATGTTTTTGTTATTCCCATAAAATAACAGCTATTCCTCAGACATTATTTTTAAGGACATTTCATGTATTTTCTGTATGATTTTAAGAGGTGATGCCTATATGCATAGGTATGAAAAGGTTTTCTACGGGCTGTGTTATGGACGCTCAGGAGAAGTGGAAAAAAAATGACGAAAAATGTATGCCAAATAAACTAGTATACTTGGATTTTCTATATCTTGTTTCGTCTTTGAGATTAAAAATCATGATTTTTCGGTCTGGCAGGTAGGCATCACCCCTTAAATGACATTACTCACTAAAAACGTGTATTAAAGATATTATTGTCAATTATAAGCGTACCAGTAAGCGCAGTCTGGGTATTTGGTGTTGCGAAGTCTTAATATAGGTGTTCTAAAATACTAACAAATTTATATTATGAAAAAAATACAACCAACGGATTTATTTATATACTCCTTAATATCCTCATAAAATATTTGTCAAATCCAACCAATAAAATAAATAGCAATAAAAACCCCATCAATTATAAACGATAACGTAATTCTACGACATTAAGTTATTTGTGTGGAAGTCGTCGGCAGTGTGGAAAGAGAACGAATGAAAGAAAGCAAAAAAAAACGGTCTGGAAATTTATCTCAATAAAAGAAGGGAAGAACTCTAATTGGATCGGTATTCCGGTGTGTTCCGGAAAACTCCGGTTCGCTTTTCTTCGAAAGATAAATAATAACATAGCGAGGCATCGATTTTCCTATCAAATATTCATTCGGGCTCGAATACCGTTCTTAATACTATTTAAACAGTGCTTATTTTAAATTGTCCGGATGAATACGGCGTCTTCGAATGTTTTATGCATGCTGCAAACAGTACACTCGTGATGTGTGATTATATGTGTGGGATAACATTGGGTGTAGGAAATTTGACGAGCTATTTAATTTAAACACGTATTTAAATAAAACAAGCATTACATCAATTAACAAGATTGTTTTAAAAAATACTAATAATAGAAAGGTGTTCATTCACGCAATTAGAATTATTTAAATAAATAAATAAAAAAATAAGTAATAAAAAATATTTATTTCCATTTCTTTAATTAGTTAATTTATTGACACTTCATGAAGCATCATAGAATTAAAATTGAAAGATCAAAAATGATCAAAGACTTTTTTGTTTTACTTAATATATATTAATCATTAATTAAATTAAAAAAATATTAAATTAATAAATTGCAACAATGACTTGCGTATCACAAGCAAATATCTATTGAAACAAATACTCCCCTGCATATAGGATATTATTAAATACTTGCCGTCACGCGATTATTTAATTTATAAATTTATAAGAAGAAGACTGCATTAATACGTTAATGGGGAGCGTTAGAGAGCGATGGTCAATAATTATTTAATTTCGAATTTGAATGGTATTGCTATTGAAGAGATATGGTTCCAGCAGACGGCGTCATAAGTCACAAAGCCAACACAACCATAGATTTATTGAGAGAACAATTAGGTGGAAAAATAATTTCGAGGAACGGACCAGTTTATCGGCATAAACCAAATATTTAACATAACCCCAAAGAAAATAATCTAAAGGCGTTAAGTCACATGGACCAAGATCATGTGACTTAACGTAATTCGTAGCCGCATTACATCACAGGTATGAATATTTTATTGTTAATTGTGAATTTAAAAGCCCTAACTTAATTAGTAACTGAGCCATAGAATATGGGAGCAGTGATGTAGGACCCTGTATAACGCATATATTGTTTGACCATATTTGATCCCAATTTAAAAATTCCCTTCCACAGCTACCAGAATTTGAGTAATTTGTATTCTAATAGATTTGATCGCAATTAAAAAATATCTCAAAAATTAAATTAATCAATTAACTACTACAATATTTATTTAATTACTTAAATTTCTAGGCTTTGAACTACAAGGTGCTGCCAATAGTTTTAATCAGATGAAGTTCACAAACCCTCCATAGTCATCCTAATTTGAGCATTTATAATATGTGTGATGAAATTTAATTCTAATTTTAAAAAAAATATATATAAAACTTAAAAATAAAATACACGATTAATTTAAGAACTTAAATTGCATCTGTGAAAAACAATAACTAGTTAGTATGTGATGCAATTTACAACCCTTCCATAGACACCCTTATTTGAACAGTTTTGATATAGTTGATCAAATTTGGCTCTAATTTAAAAAAAAATCTGTTAGTAATATTACATTATTTAATTCTAACTACAGAATTAAATTATGCTCATAATTCTGGTGTAACCCTATAGTGGGCTTACTTCTCCCTCTCTATCTACGTACGTCAATATATATGTTTGGCTGTGGTGCAAACCTATGCCATGATAAAAATGCAAAATTGATTAATTATTGATACTAAAATTGCTTAATTAGACTTTGAACTACAAAACGCAGTCAATGAATTGCATAAATCGCAGTCTATAACCCTTTCATAGCCATCCTAATTTTAACAATTAGTGTGTTAGTGGTCAAATTTGATCCTAATTAAAAAATCTCTAAAATTCCAAAAAAGGCTACACATTTGTAGCTCACTGTATGTTCTTGCAAGAATGCCGGTTCAAATGTTGAGCATCTCATTAAAACAATAAATATGAAGAAAAAAAAAAATGTACTAATAAAACAAAACTGTTGGGTTATTAAATTTTGAAGAGAATTAAAAATTAATATTATTTAAATTAATATGTATCTTTTTTATTATGTTTTATTGGTAGATTTTTAATAATTTATTCATATTTAAGGCGAAAAGACCACTGGTCGATAGCCAATTAACAGATATATATTATACATTTGATTTTGTAATTTTTAATATTGCTACTGTTTGATTGTAGGACCGTTTAAATGAAATTATTACTTGATTTAACTCAAACTGTATATTAAATTATATCATTTACAATGTACAATAATCGTCGCGATGTTGACTGTGTGAAGTCTCGTATTCATCTCTCCCATGTGTGTGTCACTCGAATCACCGTTTGTATATTCAAAGCGCATGCGTGGTATGGCTCAATACGGCCGACCACGCTTCCCACGATCTCTCCCGTTTCGCCGCAATCCGCCCAACCGTTCCCAGGCCTATTGCAAACGCGCAAACTTATGTTAATAAAGGTTATGCTACGGCTGAATATCAGGTAAAGTCGCAACAAATATTTATTTTATATTTTGTATTTTTTGCTGTATATATCTGTTAATAACGATTTTTATTATTATTATTATTTATTATTAAAATGTTTACGTATTTATAAATATGTGTTTAATCAAAAAGCATTTCATTAGCGGATTTGAATAAATATTCCATTATGTTTTATCACCCTTTTCTCCGCATATAATGCAAGGAGCTGTTTTTAAATATTTAACAAACAGTCGATAATATCGCGAACGACGTAAAATGCATCTAGCGCAATTTCCTCCCCTTTCATAATATATGAACTTGTTTTATTAGCTCACTCGTACACCGAGAACCGCGATTTTTTTATTATTTACTAACGCGCAATAAAAAGCCCCGCGGCACTAATTAAATAAATTAAGTGCTTTATTACTGTTTAATTTTTTATTTGAAATTTCAAATATTACACCATCGTTACAACACATTAACGCGTAATATACAGCAGTTTATGTTTTAGCAGTGGGGTTTTACTGGTTGTAGTATTTTTATTACTTAATGGGCGGCAATATTATTGACGTTTATAATTACTGGAGGACAATTTGATAAATGTGGATTTAATAACGGATATTTGATTAGTATTTTTGAAATAATTATTTGATACACATATAATATCGATTTCAAAAATTTTACCCCCCCATGCTTGAATAACGGTAAAATGAATAGTACTTCTACAATTTCCTATAAAGTATAAATAAAAAAATGTTTATTAACGGGAACGCCATTTACATAATAACAAATATAATACAGAAAATATCTTTTTTTTAAATAAAATAATAATTGCATGAATTAATGTTGTAGGTATGTTCAATTTTATTATTATTAATTCAGATAGACACATTTGGAATTATTTAAATAAAGATGGTTATTATCATATCATTTATTTAAGCGGCCAAGTTCGCGTTAAAAATAGCAGCAATAATTAGCAGTAGGAATTATTTCATAAAGTTTATCATCATCGACAAACATTTCGAAAACTTCATGCAAATTATTAATGAAAAGCAAAAATAATATTGGCCTCAAATATGACCCTTGCAGTACACATGACACTACTTTATTCGGATTTGAAATGAAGTTTTCACAAACTGGATTCTTTGATTCAAAAATGAGTTTATCCAAGACACAATAATTTCACAGAAACCAATGGAACGCAATTTGCCAAGAAGAATAATAGTCATAATAAATTATAGACGACGCAAGCGCCACCGTTTGCCTAATTTAAAGTGGCATCGTCAACGATTCATTAAAAAAAGAATAATACTGTTAATTCTATAGGACGCCCTGGTCAAATCTGTATATACCGTGTGAACTGGATAACATTCTTTTAAAGCCCGCGAAACATTATGTTTGAACTCCATTAAATTGGTGATAGTAGAGCCATCACTGATAAATCCATGATATCTAGTGGATACTGTAGACAGTTGCTATCTTATTCAGCAGCTTAGGAATAGATAATCTAATACAGATGCCCCTGTTATTTGAGTTTTTGGGAGTGATTGATTTAAGTAAATTTACGATCTAAGGTTATCCCAAGGGTAGGGTAATATTTATTTATAATGGATACGTTTTTCGTGTTGATTTTTATAATTACTTCTTAAATTAATATTATTTTTAACGCATGTTTATTTTTAGTAACATTAAAAGTCTGCATGAAATAATTCCTTGAATTATAAAAGCGCTTTGTTACTGTATTTTTTTAATTGCCGACCAAAGAGCCCTTCCGTTAATTGGGTCAAGAACCGCAACCTCTTTATCCAGATTCCGCGATGGGACGATAGATCGACCTCCAATTTTCACCCCAACCCACACCCCACTTCGACAAAACACGAATTAATACTCGCGGTAAATCAAACCCCGTGAGGGCGATAATTCCAAGCGAATAACCGGAGTCCCATTACACGCTTTAAATCCGGTCAATCTGTTCGGCTCGGACTCAATGGATCGCCCCACGATCGCCGTGTCGTGACCCGGTTAAAGTTGAGAACCCAAACACACCCCCCATTTCGGAATGTGGAGGAATGCGCGCGGGCAGGGGGGCGCAATCACGTAAGTGCGAGACCTTGGCTCGGGGGCGCCATCGCATGACCCGCGCCATTTAATACTGGCCCAGTTTAATTTCGCCAGAAAACGCAATTTCGGACGCTCCCATCGTTTCAGAAAAAAAATTCATTATTTTAATACCTTAATCCTAATTAATTAAATTAGGAAACGGGAACGTTTTAATTACGCGCTCGGTTTTAATAAAGCAGTTCGAACTTAATTTTTAAAATGTTGAGATTTTTTTAATAAGGTAAAATAATTGACCGAAAAATTATAATTTTTTTTAAGCCGGAATTATAATTAATTTAAATTGAAGAATGTAATAGTTCTTATCCAGGTCTATCCAAAATTATTTTTTTTATTAAAACATAAAAATATTAAAACAATTTGAACATTGTAATAACGCTGCAGAAATCAATTAAAATGAGTTAGTTAAATTCCTCTGTGACAATTTTTGATCTATCTTATAAAAGTCATGATTGTTAAAGTTCTTACCACGGTTCGATTGATGTAATTAATTAATGATTATAAACTCTTAAAATAATGCATTATTATTATTTATTTATTTTTCTCATAAGTAAAACCACGAGATCAGAAAATTTGAATATTTAACAAAAGTTTCTTGTTTAATAATGTAACGAGAGCAAAGCCATGGTGACTGTATTCGAGACAATTTGAAATTATTTACGTTAAATTGTTTTGAAATAATTTCTCACTTAACCCGTGTTGAAACATATTTAATTAATAGACTTTGATTAAAACACTTGGTTTAATCTATTACGTTAAATTTTCTTCTATTATTTGTATAGTCTGAATAAAGATGTGTATATATAATACAAATATTTTTTTATGTGTATTATATATACATGTATTACATTGTATAAGGTTCAATTCTCCAGAAATATTGCATATATTGTAATAAGTGTACAATATAAAAGGGAAAGTACTGTGATATTCCATTACCATTTTCCTTTTATTGATTAAACTTTTGTTACCTATAACTTATAGGCATTTTTTGAAACGTCAATTTGAGGTTAAAATTTGAAAAATAATTTATTATCTCGAAAACTGTAAGAGTTATGTAGACATAAAACCATATGAGTGGTTAGACCAAAGTCAAAATATTTTCCAATAGGTGCTCCCATTCAACCGTGCGATGTAGATTTTTTTGAAAATTTTCAATTCTTAAGTATTTATGTTAAATTCTTTATTTTATTATTTTTATAGTCTGAATAAAGACGTGTATATATAATACAAATAAGAAAACGTAATAAATTGTATAACGTTTAATTCTCCAGAAATATTACATTTATTGTTATAAGTCTACAATATAAAAGGGAAAGGACTGTGATATTTCACTACCCTTTCCCATTTACTGATTCATTTTTTTAAAACATCCCATCCAGCAATCGATTCCTAAAAACAATATTCCCAGAAAGTTCCTCTCCACTCTTATCTGAAACAAGAGCACCGCCAGTATTTATTCAAATCGAAAGGGGACCGGCTCCGAGCCCGCGCCACTCATCCGGAATGCCCATTTTGTTTCGATGTTTCCCCGCGGAGGGATAAGGAAAATTCAGACATCCACTCAGTTGCCGGCCGAAGATTTTTTCGCTCGAGGAGAACTTAATGCCACCTTCATTAGTATTGATCATTCGACTAAAAGGAAATCAATGGAACGGCACGACGTTCTCAACCCCTCAACATTTTTTTTTTATTCTGTTCGCTCACTTTTTTCTCTTTATTTTCTTTTTGCAGACACTTGATTTAATTGTCCTCGGATTCTAATCATTAGTGAGTCCGCCTCGATTTTTGTATAATGACTTTTGTGTGATTCGCGTTCGGTAAGTTGTTAAAGCGATGATTTGAGTGGTGAATTAACGCTTATTTGATTTTTTATCAAATTACACTTGTTTTATTTTAAAGATAATTATAAATTAACAATTATTTTAAATTATTAAGTACAACAAAAATTATTAAATAACAAAACTTTTTATTTTTATATACTACTATTTTTTTGTAAATATTCAGATATCTCAAACATGGTTAAGTTTATGTCTATATACATTTTGTAATAAAATCATACGTATAATCCATATTTGAAATAAAAACTATAGGGTTCTGTTTAAAATAAGGAAGTTGGTATCGACTACCGGTATAACAGAAAGTGCTAGAATCTTGAAAAAAGAACATACCGGTTTACATAAATTGTAAAAAAATTCATTGCAATCCAACAATAGGAAATCCATATTTTTTTATATGATTTCTCAGTGAGACACCCTGTACATATGGCGATTTTTACATGCAAAAACATTTCTTTGCAAATTCCTGCTTCCCAGTTCATTTTTTAGAAAAAAAAAAGAAAAACTACATGAATTAAAATGTGTTCAGAATTTAAAAGTCTGTCTAAAATAATTTAATAATTTATTTCCAATTTAGAATCGATTAAAGGTGCGGTTTAGAAGGAAGAGATAGCTATACAAATATGGGCAATCACTAATTTGAGTTAGATTGTTGTTGTGATCAATGAACAATATTGTATTATACATTAAAATAATCTTAAAATAAGCAGGAATTTCATCAGATAAATTAAAAATTATTTTAATGTTTAGTTTCTGTGAAAAATAATTATGAAAAACAATGAAAATTGATCAAATTTATAGCAAATTTTAAATTAAATTTTTGCTAATAAAAACTTGTGCAATGAAAATTTAAAGGATTTCACTAAATTCTGCATTCAAATAACTTAGCAGACATGACCTGTTAATTTCATTATTTCTTACAATTTTCTTTTATAACTTAAACTAGTAAATTGACGTAATATACGAAAATTAACGATTTATTTTTTATTTAGACTGATACTTTATATTTGGTAGCTAAAAAAATGTAAATACACATTCATATTATGAAATCCAAAAGAATAGCTCTATTTTCAAACGATTATTTCCATTTTACTATATAGCTATCTCTTTCCACTAAACCGCAACCTTAATATTTAATAAATATTGTTTTTTTTTTGGAAAAATATCGCGTGTTTTAATTGCATTAGCAATGGTTTATAAAAAAAATCCATGTTAAATTGCAATCATCTAAAGTGACGTTTATTTTAAATGCATATATTGATTGAAAGTCATTTCTAATGCACATAAATTATTCCATAACTTGCAAATTTAATTATATTTAATTTATTATTTATTAATTATACATCGATTCTATAATCGAACAAAGACAGTTATTTAAATTCTGAGCATATTTCAATTTTTCAGTTTTCAGAAAAATGATTTGGGAATTTATTAAAAATGTTATTACATACAAAAACTCTATGTAGCCTCAACACCCGGCATAATTTACAGATTATTTATTAAATATATTTATATCGCAAATTTTAACAAATAATTGTCAAAGCTTCTTTAAAACTCAGTTTGTTTATTTTTATATATAGAAAATCTTTATTTCTGAGAAATACGTTAAATTACATTACAATATTTACATTACAATCATAAACCTCTAGTTAAGCCTTAGAAAATGGCTATCGACCATCGCTCTTTCTGCCTGTTTATTTTTAATAATCTTGTATTTCATCAATGGTTTAAGTAGGTAACTATTTAACAGTTACTTTTTTACATTTCTACTAGAAACACACAAAGGGAGAGTTTTGTGTAAAATGCAGCAATAATTTTTAATGTTCATAAGTGTTTTAATTTTTTCTAACGCAAAATGTTCAAAATGTTGTATTAAGATTGATATTCAGATAAAAAAATGAATATACCACAGAATAAATTCATTTTGGTTCTCATTGATCACTCGGTGAAATATTTTAACTAATTTTTAAAACTTTTCAAATTAAACACTTGGTTTTGTTTCAGTACACATATATAGTATAACGATGCAGTAAAGTGACTAATTTTGAAAGTTTTAAAAATATCACACTATATTATTAATGATTATTTAATGAGTTAAGCAAAAAAAATAGCATTTTAGTGACGTAGTGTGTAATTTATATCTATCTGATTGAGCAAAATGGATATAAAAAACTCTAATAAATGTTACAATAAAGTTCAATATTGTTCCTAACTTAAAAAATTGCACACACATGTTATTTTTTAAGTCTGACTGATCTAAAAAAACTTAAAAACTAGGCCCTTTAATTGCGTAGAAAAGGAAAAATTAAGTATTTTAAATGACAAATTAATATAATATATTATAAACGTCTTTCAGAATTCCCACTAAAACTAATTTTAGGTAAAATCAACATTGTGTAGTGTCGCTCAGTCACATCTTGTTTAAATTCACAATTGACAAATAATTGTCAAAGTTTCCTAAGATTCAGTATAATAAGGTTTATTTAATTTGTTGTTTATTGAAAGCATATCTCTTCTCACAAAATTATGTTTTCCTTTAAATATTATAACCTTCTTCTCACAATTACAAATCAGTTGTGCGAACATTTAAGACAGTTCAGCCAAATAGCATATATCTATAAGTTTAATGCAGGGCAGAAAGACCTCTAGTCGATAGCAAACTAACGTAAAAATGTATACATATTAAAATTAAATAAATAAAAGTTAGTGTAAGTAATTTGTAAGTGTAAATCATTTTCAGTATTTTTTTATTATTTAATTTTAATTTAAATAACTGCAGAAGTGTGAATTATCTCCGTTTTTATCAAAATGTATAGTATTTATAGGCACATTTTAAATTCAGTTTTATTCGTCTAATTTTACATAATTAATTATTATTTATTTGTAACATACTGAGATGTAGCTGTATGGAATTTCAAGCATACACAATAAATTTGTTTGAATGAAAATCTTCACATGTATTAACAACAACTCTATTCAATTATTATTTCACATTATTTGAATGATCAATACAGACGACAAGATTAATCCCGAACTTAGTTAGCATTAAACATCATCACGCGTGTTCAGGACTTCCGTTACATTCGAGACACTCCGTTTCAAATGACAAACTTTGAATCCGCCCAACAGCGCAATTACGTCCATATTCAGGTTTGCGGGGCGGAGGGATGAACCATTAATGTTTCACGAGGATTGATTTCCATTTTGTTGTGAGGGTGGAAAACGAATGGGTTCAGTTAAGTTTTTTTTTAACACGATTTCCGATCGATTCCGGACGGTTTGATTAATCGATTATAAATTGAGGGTATCGCAGACGGAGTGAATGACTTATATCTCGGTTTCATCAATGGGTTCAGGTGATATGAATAGGATATTGTTGACAAAATGGAACAATGAAATATATATAGATAGTACTGGCTGATACTGTATATAATAAACAAAACATACCGTGTGTGCGGTTCGATGAAGTTACATAGGGAATTTTCATGTATTTTTTAAAATTTCAGTATTTATCTCTATTAATTAATATAAATCACCGCAAGCAAACCATGTATTTCACAGGGCTCTCTCTCATTGCGGACCAGTTTTATTCCTGTTTTACTAATCACATTTATTTGTGATTTAGGTCGGGTAGCTTTCTTCTGTTTGCCAACGATCACAAGTTGTTTAAAGCTATAAAGATTATTGCTGATCAAGAACTACTTCAAAGGAACCTTCAAAATGTAGCTGAATGGTGCAATCTGAATAATTTGTACTTGAATTTGAGTAAATGTTCTCATATTACTTTTAATAAAGGCATTTAATATTATTCATTATGCCATTAATAGCCATCTGTTAACTGCAGTCTCGGAAGTTAAAGATCTTGGAGTACGTCCAAATTAAATTTTAACAAACATTACAATAATATTTGCAACTCTGCTTTAAGAATTGTATCTTTTGTTTGTAGATTTTTCAATGGTTTTATTATCGCGACAGTGAAAATGTTATACTTGTCTTTAGTTTGAACTCATTTGGAATATGCCTCAGTAGAATGGTCTCCTTACTCAACAAATGCTATTCAGCAACTTGAGTTGATCCAGAGTAGGTTTCTAAATATTTTTTTTTGGGTCGTACTTAAGCTTTAGTCCTAGTTCTATGCTTGCTCAGCTACAGTTCAGGTCGTTACAAGATAGAAAAGTGCTGCTTGATTTATGTTTCATTACAAGCTGGTCAATGGTGTTATTGATTATCGTCTAGGCTTACTCAATTTTAATATCCCTCACAGTGTTAATTGCAGACTTATACCCCTTTTTGGATTGTCATTTCATTCCATAAATTATAGTACATTTAATTGATCGACTTATGCGTTTTGCGAAATAGTTGCAGGATAAGTCTTTTTTTAATATATCTTCGACCTCATGTAGCAGCTTTAAGAGTAGTTTGCGTCACATAAGCTTGTCGGAAGCAAAGAGTTTTTAATATTGTTACGAAATCGAGTTTAATCAGACTCAGAAATAAGTTAAACAATGTCATTTTATTGTTTTACAGTACACTTAACACATTGATTAACATCACACTGTCACTATTTATTTATAACTAGATGTTGAGTACTCGGACGTTCATGGTAGACTAACCGACTGCAGCGCCAGTAGCGCGCACTTATATAGCGTGCTTTTTTCTCGAACTTTCGATGGCGCCGCGTTTACAGTCGCATACTCTGTGGAATATTCCAGAGTGATCTTTCCAGTTTCTTCTTTCACTTTCGTTACAATATGTATGTGCGTGTCTGAACACAGAATTTATAACTATTTGTACGTTTATTATTATGTAGTAAATCTTTATATTTATTTATTTCTAAAATTGTAAATAAAATAATTTTTATAGAAATAACGTAAATTTGTATACAAATTATTTGTTCT
Source organism: Philonthus spinipes (assembly GCA_963082785.1). Classification (NCBI taxonomy): domain Eukaryota; kingdom Metazoa; phylum Arthropoda; class Insecta; order Coleoptera; family Staphylinidae; genus Philonthus; species Philonthus spinipes. Next base: position 22,334,306 of record OY720303.1, read on the forward strand.
ACTTTTGTAAAATGGATATATCCGTAATTAATTTTTTTATTATTATTATTGTACTGAATTTTCCATTACAAGAATACACATAAATATAAAATGTAAAAAACAGATAAACATTTTATACTTTTGCTTACATTCAATAATTCAACAAAACATATTTTAAGAGCGAAAAATAATTCAATTAAATAAACAAATAAAATACGCATTGTAAATACGTAATATTTATTATTTTAAATTCTATATTTATCGAACAGTTTTACAAACACGTCCCGTTTATATTTATCCACTCTAATTTATTTTATTTTAAGTCAATATTGAAATAATACATTACAAATAAAAATAAATGAGCACATTGCATAACAGCCATCAGTTGTTGCTGATTATGTATTTTTAGTAACATACAAAGTGCGTGTAAACTGTGGTTGTTTTCCATTCAGAATCGATACAAACCGTGATAAAAAAAAACGTGTATTATCCTGGGGCACATACTCGTGTAGGTTTCAACGCTTCGCAATTAATAATTGATTTGGAAAAAAGCAAATGGGATGAAATGCTTTGTTAAATATTTCGTTATTGCTAATTGTCTTCTATTAAAACGTTATCAATGGATAAAATAAACATCACAAACTTTTATTCTTTTCTCAATCATACACAATTTAGAAATTTATTTGGGTATTGGAAGTACCATAACTATTTAAATATCATAAACACCCACTTCACAATCCCTCCAACGAATACCTTTATGAATCCACTCAAATCCCACCCATATCCCAGCGTATATTAGCCTTAAGTAAAAAAATGTGCCAATAATTCTGATAATCTACCCCTTCTTACAAAATTCTGTATTCCCCGTAACCCTAATATCCTTCCTAAATACAAACATCCTACAATCACCATTCATCAATTCATTTGCGCAAATCATTAGGACAGTTCAGCTAGCTAGCATAGATTTTTTTTTAACTTCATCATAAATTCGATAGCCCAGACAGACTAACACCTACATGTATTGTAATTATTTATATTGTTAAAGTTATCTATATAGTCTGAATAAAGATATGTATATATATATATATATATATATATATATATATATATATATATCATAAACAGACTTTTTATATATTATGAATTAATTAAAATAAAACAGGAAATGAAGAGGATAAAACTTTTAAATTATGTAATTGATTGTTGAAGCCATTATTTTATGATACATGATTAATATAAATACGAAAGTAAAAAATTAATAAAACAGTTTGCTAGTATCGCGCACTTTTTTTTATTCGGTAACTTGTTTCGACTTAGTACAGTCATTCATTGACCGTTAATAATAATAACTGTACTGTACTGCAAGTCGAAACTAGTTACGGAATAAAAAAAGCAAGTGCGTGATACAAGGAAAGAGTATTATAATTTTTTTACCATTTTTTTAACGTTTACATTGTTTAAGAGTATGTGTATGTGAAATGTAAAGGAAATGCCAACGTAACTTCTGTAAATTCTGATAACTTGAATAATTAATTCATTTTATTAAATCATGCAAACAACTCGTATAATTTATTCCTTAAAACTCCCACCTTTTTTTACTTCACTCTTTTATATTTAAATTGTAATTAAATAAGCTAGCTGCCTGATGATGATACTGTGTATCGAAATGATTGTAGCAGTGTTTTCTACAATAAATTTGTGAAACTTAAAAACAATCCAATGTTTTACTTGTAAAATTAGTTATAATATAGTAACAGCCTCAACCATACAATTTTTAAAATAATAAATGTACTTATATATATTTAGAACACTAAGAGTTCATTTTCAATAGTCACTTCTGTTTGTGCAGTCAATCAAAGAAATCTCCATTACAAAGAAGTTTAATTCGATTATTTATTTATTCGCATTAATGAACCGAAATTTTACGAACAATAAGCTCCCTTAATAGCGTTATCAATTTGGCTCCAATCCAAGCGTTGGGGCCCATTAATTTATTGAGATCACTCTACCTATTTTTTTTTTTATCAACGAGACGCTAACACTGGCGTCCTGCCCGAAAGCCCACCAACTAAAAAACACAAGCCACCGACGATCCCCTTGTTTGTGCGTTTCTGCAGACGTCAGAGCAACAGTTATCTTCGCGATGAATCTCTTGATATATGTATTAGTGTTATTCTTAGGGGAGGGTTCAATGGCTCGACGTTAACCGTCTGGAGCTTATTTTATTTTCGCGTTTGGTGGATAACGTCACGTGATGGAAATAATTTAGGGAATTCTTTATGTAATAAATATTTTTTGTTTGTTTTGTTTCTGTGGATTTCACAAAGCATTAAGCGCAAAGTCGGCCGGTGCATGCTGTGTTGATTATTATTTTATATGTTTGAAACACGTAAACTTCGAATGGCTGACGTGTGGGATTAAAAATTCTTATCGAATTCTTCATTTATGGTCAATGCGACTGGAATTTATATATTCTGTTTATTTTATTTAAATTATTGTGTTAAAAAAATGCAAAGTGTTTATAAGTGTCGGATATTTTACAAATTCTAACAGGACGCAGAATAGTCTGGTGACAGTACAAATTAATCTTCATCACTTAAAATTACCGCAGCTTTCTGTCACCAACTAAAAAAGGGACGCTTCGATATAGCACTTATGCAAAAACCTTGGAACTATAAGGAAGCTATACACTTGAGATAAGTTAGTAGGTACTACAAATAATGACAGAATAAGAACTAGCAATTACGCAAGAAACAATATTCACACTCTGAAAGTTCACAATTATAGCTCTTCAAATATGGTGGTCATCAAGGGTGAGGGAAAGACACTAAAGGCTGTAACAATCTCCTTATACCTCCCCTATAAGTTACAAGAGCCTCTGTCTTTCAAGACTTTGGAGGAGTTGACCTACTGCGTGGTGAATAACCTGAAGCTCCTAGTTAGAGCGTATGCGATTTCTAACCTCCAGCAATGGGGTAGCACTGACACCAACAAAAGAGATGAAAATCATCTTTAATTTATTATTACCAAAAATCTATAAATACTTAACTGGTTAAAGAACCAACATCATTACTAAATATCATTGCCAGGTAATTAATATATCGGTTGCAACACATGGCGTAATATCAGTATATACCGGAAGACACACACCTACCTACCTACCTACCTACCTATATACATTTATACAATTCCATAAAACTTATACTAATATGAAAAAAATGTCTACTGCTATGTTTTGGAACCACCGAAGAATCAATTGGGAATTCTATAATAACGACCACAAATTGCAACTTAACCCTACAAGAGGATACAAACAGTGCACTAGACGTAAAGCTAGTCGCTAGTATAATGGAGTATCCTTACTTCCCTCAATAACAAATGCCTTCTTACAAGGAAATCCACTGAGCATATTAAATCTAAGTGAAAAAATAAGATCAGAACCCAGCAAGCTCAACAACACACCATCTAAATCTGGTCTGTGGGGAAAATATTCTAAAATACTTACATAATACAACAAGATGATCAGGCAGGCACACAGAAAATCATGGAGAATAATATGCTCGGAAATAGACAAGATATTTGAGAGCGCAAAAATTAAAAAAAAAATTGAAAACTCCACGATAACTTCTAAGTGACAATCAGAAAATCTGGTGAATCTTTTACTCAGATGGGAAAGGAAACAGTAGAGAGAGTTACTCATGCAGATTAAGATGCCGTAAAGAAAATAGTAATCTTTGAATAAAATCACTTGGGTAGCCAATCTGAGGTAAAAATGGAATTTATCTGTCACTTTTACACCATGAAATAAACCATCTTCTACAGGAGCTATGTAAGCCATTCAAAGACAGCATAGTCTGCCCGTTTTTTTTTTTCCCGTCTGAGGGATACTGGCCAATTTGCTTCAAATATTCTCTAATAAAATCGCCTCTATTAAAAACTATCAGAAGAGTATATTCAACCTTTACATCGTGCATTTCAAGCAGACATTTAGTTACGAAAATTAAGAATTCACATAAAAATAAAGAAGGAGCATTAAATTCTGTTATTGACGTTTCAGCTGAAAACGCCGCTAATTTAGATCATTGGGAGTTCGTTCATTACATTTAAGGGTCAACTTAAGAAATTACTTTGATTTTGTACTTTTTTTTGTACTTGCATATACATTGATTGATTGTAATATATATATATATATATATATATATATATATATATATATATTGTATTGTTTTTGTAAAAAGGTGATTCCGTAATAAAAAATATTATTATTATTATTTTATTCATCTTCGCAAAAATATCGTATTATTTTAATTTAATAATCATTTAATTTCAAATGAGTTAAATAGGTACAAATTCATTTGTGTTAACACTGTACACTTTAAAAAAATATTTTATTTAAGCATATTTTCACTATTTTTCATTTCAAATTCCTTTAAACGGCTTGCTATTTTAAAGTCACCATAAACCATCTCCCATCATAAACTTTAAGAACTGTAACTGAAACCATCGTTACATTTATGTCAGCCAGGTTAAATATGATTAATCCTTAAATAAACTATACCGGCAAAATTCGCAAAGAAAATAACAGAAAAACATCTGACCAGCAAATGCTAGGAAATATGCCAGGAGTGTTGCGTTCTAAGGTAGATTCGCGAGAACATCCCTTTTTGGCAACTACGCATTCACCACTCCTACTAATTAACGGGAGTTAAGTGCATTAAAAAAAAACAAATAAATTACTACCGTATTATCCTCATAGGTTTTATATATGTTTTCTGTGTATCAAAACATATATAAAACCTATGATATATGATATAATATATATTTTTTAATTCAATGAAAGAATCAATTTGTAAATCTTCATTTTATTTAAATTTGTGAATATTTTCTCTAATTCTTGTTATTTAATTTATTGTATAATGAAGGCATACATACATATGAATAATTTATTATGTAACAAGTCATTAAAATAACAATCACTTAGTCAATAGTCATTTAAGAAGAATAATATAAAATGTGTTGTATTATACTTAATGTCAATTTTACAATAAAGATGATTATATATAATAATCACTATCATTTGCGCTCTTAAAAATTACCCGTTGAGAAAAATAAGTGTATGTGAGAAGAAATATTTAATCCGGAAAGTAAACCTAATTTATTATCTTTTTTGAACTAATGGGGTTTTTAAGGAGAACGTCGATATTGATAGAACTCATGCTAATTAACTATAGTGCAAATGTACCCCAATAATGTTCACGTTCAGACAACTTGATAACACTACCGTTTTGGACATAAAAGGTGCATGATGTGTTGTCCTTCTACCGAAATCATTGTAAAGGCAGCCAAAAACCGTGCTGTGGAAATCACGATTTTTCACTGTTTCAAATCCATGCTGTCGGATAAAGTTGCCTCAACATGATTACTGACAATCATCATCAGATTCAAAGGAGGCTCTATTGTCACCTATTCTCTAGGACGAATCGACATACTATGCACAAGCAATGTTGATGACCTAATAATTTTCTTGTCACAAAATTATTTTTACAAGAGTCGTGAACAAGGCCATGAGTCGTGGTGTAGAAATGTGGGGTTATCTGTAAACCCTTTAATTAATGTACACCATAATTAACAAACTGTAATTTGTTAACATCTTATACACTCGATTATTTAGATTTTGTTAAGTTTCATGGCTCTCAGCTATTATTAAAACATCACAGCGAAACATTAATTCATTCACCTGAAGAAGCTACAGCGTAGCGAAACAATTGTAGTGAAATTAAATTAAAAAGTGTTGAAAATCATAAATATTTTATTAGTTCAAGTAACCATGGATTTTCAAAAATTAAGTGCTTCATTTATCAATGATATTAATATAGATACAAACATCTTTATTCAGACAATATGACAACAAAAATTTACAAAATTTATTATAATATGTACAATTGTGTTAGTAGTCTGTCATGGGCTATCGAGCTTAGAATCATTAATATTTTTCTATTTGAGTTAAAATCGAATTTATAACTTTCGTTTTATATTTCATAACATATGATTTTTTTAAATTAAAATGTGTACGTGGAATTTTAATATCACTTACAATAATTTATATTATGCTTTTAATTAACTTTTAATTACAAAAAATATATATATAACTTAACACATAAAGGTGTGTGAAACTATGAAAAAAAGCTACGAGCGTCGCCTTTTGATGAACACACGACCTGTGCGTAATTTAATGAAGGCTGAGCGGATGGGGCGGAACGGGGCGTAGCCGTAATTGATGTGCAAATTAGTCACATGATTAATTTCCTTATTAACATTATATGTTAATCCGGGGGGCTCCGGGCGCGATTAATTATTTATAATTGTACAACAAAGTGCGAGGGGGGAAAGTTAAACTTTTCTCTCGGACGCCTTCATTAGCGCCAAGACGCGGGCGCGCTTAATGTACACTCGCGCCACAAAAGGGTGGCCAATTTATGCATGCGTTTTCTTTGATCAAATTTCCTTAATTACATTCATTATCGTGTGTTTAGAATTTAAATTAACCCGTATCATATTTTCACTTAAAAAAATATATATCATTTTTAAATTAAAGACCTCTCATCGAAAGCTAATTTATATTTAGATTACAGAATATAATTTTGCAAATGATTGTACAGAGTTGCACATTTTGATTGAGCCACTTATAATACTGTTTAATATAAAACGAGGTAATAATTTAAGCATACATTTTTCGATTCAGCCACCTTGTAGCAGACAAGTCAATTAATTAAATATTTTATTCGTTAATGTCACATAAAATTACAAAACCCGTCTTCAATAATGATTTAGAATTTACGCTTATTTTTAAGTATAAGACGAAAATAAATAAATAATTGTTCAAAGAAATTACCAATCGTTTGTATCATCTAAATCAGAAAATATTTTATCTTTTATTTTATACCGTTGATCCTCCGTAAAATCTGTGTTTATTGCATCAGTTTTTCCCATAATGTATTCAATGTATGGAAAACTTTTTTTATATATATAAACATCTTTATTCCCAAAAGTAACCAACAAATTTATATTTAAAAACAGCAATTTATATATACATACAATGTACTTCAGGCTATCGACCGAAGTCTTTCAGCCTACTTTTTTTATTTTAAGAAATATAGAAAAACAGTTTTTGTGTCTCTATGTCAATTTTTAATAGTGAAAACAATGGCGAAGAAAAAAAAAAATATTTATTTTTAACCGTTTCCGGGTTATAAGCGGTTGTTGATGATGTCTGTAAATTCCGTTATAATTAAAAATAGGAAAATATAATAAATACTTTCTCAAAACAATACTTCAAATATGCTATTACATTTTACTTATCATTTTTAGTATTTGAGTTATGTCTAAGATAGTTTCATAAAATTGTTTATAACTTTACAAAAACAAAAAACTTAAACTCTATATATTTAGAATCTACAAAAAAAACTGTACCCAATAATATTATCTTCGACCATAGTAACAATTTGAAAAGTCAAAGTTTGAGGTTATAACGCAAAATCTATAAATAATAAATAAAATGTGATAAAATATTCGAAAACAGCATAAAATTTTGCTTTGAGAAAGTGTTTATTATATTTTTCAAATTTTAATAATAGCGAAGTTACAAACATTATCGAAAAATGACTCTTCGTTAACTTCTTTCTGGTTATTTTATCATCACTGTTGAACTATAATTTCATTTTAACGAGTCCAGTTCATTGTAGGCCCTTGTTCCGATTAAACTTCCATCGAACCTTGTATGGTACTCCTAGTCCTGTTTCTTGTATAATGTCATGTTAAAATGTTCCTAATTTGTATATATTCTGTAATTATTATAATTTATTTAAACTCCATTTTAATTAATCTGGATATTGTTAATTAGTTATTTTTATTTTTGGGCTTAGAATTTGAATTATCTTAATTAATATTTAATTTTGTTATTCTCACACTCTAATCATTTAGTTTAGATTATGTTTATTTAAAGTGTACTTTTGTATGTCATAAATTTTATACTAAGCAGGTTTCTGTTGTTAAACAAATAAATAAATTTCAAAATAAAGACGATGTATAAATTTCTGTTGTAATTAATGATAATTAATTAATAAAATATATTATTTCATAAAAAATAATTTGTTTTATTTGTAGATTTTAATAATTTATTTATTTATAATTTATTTACATTTATTTTTTTAAAACCCTTTATAATCACTAATGTGTGTTTATTTTATCACCACACACGTGTTTAAGATAGAAATATTAGCCACGTGTTATATATACAATAATTCGCTATATCTATATGGGATTAAATACTAAATTCTAAGCTTAGTGCTCTCGGGCAACTCTATTTCGCTTATCAGTGTTTATTTATAGTTAATGTCAGAGGTTATGATATAAATATGCGCCCACGCTGTAAATATCGAGCAAACTTTCGCCCTTAATTATTTCAGGATCGATTAAGACGGAAGTTTGCATCCTACAAATGTGGGTTAACTAGTACTCTCTAATGTGAGCGTGCAGAAACCACGTCGACCAAGCCTTAAGTTCTCAGACAACTAATCCGCAAAATATTTAAAAAAAGCATTATTAAAAAAAAGGGGAGAATTCAGGGATAATAAAAGTGCAAATAGTATTTTTTTTTCCTTTTTAAATAAGTGTTTGTGTGTTCGTGTAATCACAGCATGATCAGTGTGCAATCAGTGCGGCAGGCTGGTGTTCCTTGTTCGGAGGTGAGTTTGGCTAGTTTTGTGTTTGTTACATTCTTTTTTGTTGTGGCTGTGTGTGTGTACGTGTACATACGAGTCGGTGTCCGTGGGGTTGTCGCAGGGTTGCGAACCCGACCTCCTCAGACGCCAGATGGCGTGTCGGGCCGCCACCAAGCGGGCGAGACCGTAACGCGCCACTGTGAAAGAGCCTGGCCGGCTCGCCTTTCCACTAAACACTAACACCACAACGGAACACCGGAACACCCCTAGCCACCCTTACCTCGTGCCGCCCCATCTCTTTCCGACTCGCTCGTACCTCTTCAGGAAAAACCTCACGCGGTGCGCGCGCGTCCCCGCTCTTTTCCGAACCTCTCCATAATATTCGCCCCTTTCCGCTCTTTTTTTCAACCACCATTGTTTACATCTTCATTTAACAACTGCAGTCGCTATCATGTAACAATGTAATGAGGGAAACGGGGTGGTGCTTGTGACACTTCCTGAGCTTTTTGTGTATTATTTGTTCGTGCTTGCGAAAATGAGCCGCGCTTGTTACATTTAATCAGACTTTATTTACGAACTAACTGATCTTTACATTTTAAATAGATTATTCCTTATAGTTATTCTGACGTTATTAATAAATAACTAAATAATAAATATATATATATATATATATAATTTATATATACTCAATTTTTTAGACTTAATTTACTAGACATTCTTTTAATTAAAGTGGAAGAAAGCAAACCTGACCCTGAGGTCTAAAAAATCGAAACTTATCAAACAATACTTATATTTAAATAAATTAAATTATATCTCAATTTTGTTCATTGAAATTTCAATTCATAGATATAAATATAATTTAAAAGGAATATCAATTTAATTACTTAACAAACAATTCACGCTATACTAAACGAATTGCCGAGAAACTACGAATTACGCGAGTATTTTTATTTAATTTCCCTATTCTCGTGTACCTGGTGGCCTGTAATAGTTACTGTTTAAAGACATGTTTAGTATATTTCACCACCATTTGTCTAGCGTATGTATAACTGGTTATGGCTATTTCGGTCTTTCGGAACGCATTAAACCACTGTGTTCCGTATGCAATGCCTTGATATAGGTTCGATTTTGTGTTATCATTAAAAAACTTGATATAAATCATAACAATTAGTGCATCATCGCACCCAATGCTTTGATGCGTTCCAGTACAAGTCGAACATAGGGAAATTTACATTGAGTACATTCTAGTATGTTCTCTGTATATATAGTAATAGAAAAGAGAAAATAATTTATTAATTATTTTCAAATTCTTTTTATTTAATTTATATATAGAGTGTTTGGGCCAAGACTTGCGAAGGCTAAACATTTTTGTAATTATTTATTGGGGCTGTTGATAATAAAGCGCTGGCTGGATTGGTGAAATGTTTTTATTTTAACAAAAAAATGACATCGAAGGCAAGATTTTTACATCATACATTCCGAAGAACCTCCAACAAATTAATTGAAACGTACCAACAAGTATGACGTTTACGTTTATGTTTTTATTTATTTTCACAGACAGTTTCTGTTTGTTTTTTTTTTGCAGTCGCTTGATCGAGTTCTGTAGTCAAATAGTTGAATTCTGTAAATATTATAATTTATTTAAACTCCATTTTAATTAATCTGGATATTGTTAATTATTTATTTTTATTTTTGGGCCTACAATTTGAATTATCTTAATTAATATTTAATTTTATCATTATTATTATTCTCACACTCTAATCATTTAGTTAATATTCTGTAGTCAAATAGTTGAATTCAATACATTTCTAGTTTTTTGTTTGCATATTGTGAACGTTTCATTCTAACATTTTTTTATATATTATTTCGCGCAACAACTTTCTCTCCTTTTAATATGCTAGACCCAAGGCTGGATTTATGACCATCACTTGAACAGCGTACCGTGTATATTGGGATGTATTTAACGAAATCTCCTTTGTGCTTGAGTTGAGGAACAAATTGCGTGCAACTCAAAATATAAATTCGTAAGATCAGTGCTGGGAAAGCAAATAACCATTTTTACTTTCCTAATTTTCTTATTTTTTGCTGTGACCAATTTTAAACCCATACTCCCTTAAAATCTGCCGAGTCTGTTCCCCAAAAAATTTACACCTTCCATCATTCCTCGCACGAGAAAGTACTATTTTTTGTCTGTAAACGTTGTTAATATTTTTATTGAATTTCAACTTTAACTTTGCATTTATTTATTTTTAGTTTATTTTATTCAATCATTTTTTACTTTACATTATTGAAAATATGTACATTGTATTTATTATTATATATTGTATTTTTTATTTATTTTCACTTTCTTGTACATATTATACTTAACACACATACTCAATAAAGATATTTATTACTATTTTAGTGTTTTAAAAATTTAAACAAAATTGCCAAAGGCGTAATCATGTGTTCAAAATGTCAAAAAGTATAATAAGGGTATTTTTAAATATTAAGATGTATTTTAATTTTGGATTATATCATTAAAATAAACTCTCTTTTTTATTAAAGTTTTTAGTACTTAAACCGAAAGGTTTTCCAAACAATTCAAGTGTATCAGAATAAAATAACCTAATTCCCAAATTTCAAAGTTAAAACTAACATTTGAGTTATGTACGCGAACTTTACTTAATTATAGTAATGCAATAATAAAATTATTTTATTTTATTTTAAGATTTCGGTGATTTTTTAAATAACTTAAAAAATCACCGTTTAAAATTAAAATGCATTATATTATTGCATTGCTATAATTCAGTGTAAACTTCGTGGTTTTTGAAAATTATAGAAAGGGCAGACATTTTATAAATCTGAATGAAATATTTATTAGATTAATTAATGCCTGTCATTTACTTTTTAAAAATTCTTTGATGTTAATGTTGCCCGCGACAATATGAAACGTAGGTAAATTCTGAATAACTGAATTTGCCACATCTTTTCAAACATTCAAACATTTAATGACACGTGTAATGATATTTCTAAAATATATTCAATGTATTATTGAATTATATATATATGCTCCTTTATTCAGACAATAACTTTAAATTTAATATATAGTTATAAAGTACAATTACAAATTTGCATGAAGGTGTTTGTCTGTCATAGACTATCGACCTGAGTTCTTTCTGCCTCTTGAATTTTAAAATTTAATAATTTTTATTATAATTTTTTTAATAAGAAATTAAATTAAAAAAAATGATGTCTACCAAGTGTCCATACAGACGAGTAACTTTATGTACCCCAATAAAAAATAGACAAGTGGGGTTAATTGACTACGTCAAAACGTGAGGTAAATTACTCAATAAATTGAATAGATAATAAAAAATATTATACACCAGTTGTTTTTGCCTTTTTAATTGGATGCATATTTATCGAATTATGTGGCCGTACTGGGATTTTCTATAATAAAAATTGTAATAAATATCTAAATAACGTAATAAACTCTATATTTCATATTACAAATAGTTGAACGGAATTTTAGCACGTTAAAATCGAATATTTTATATTATCCAAAACTGACATTAAAGTTTCCAACGATTCGCCCTAGTTACGAGTTAAATGCACTCATGATAAGAAAAGTTTATAAACTCGGTATGCAGGTGTTCAAATATGCAAAATTATACAATTACTATCAAATAGTTTTTTATGATTGAAATTATTACAATGTAATTTATAAATAAATAATTTACAGTTAACAAAAAAGGAATTTATTATATTAATTTAAAACAATGTATAACGAGGTGAAAGCCTCAACTACTGAATATTGTCTTTGTGATATTCTCCGAAATAAATAGGAGTAAAATTTAAATTCTTGGTTTACTTGAATACATTCCAGTTATGAGTTGTTATGATTAAATCAATTAATAATAATTGTCCTTCAATAAACATTGCAAAAATAGTGTCAAAGTCGTATCAAATATTAGGTTATATAAAAAGGAATACTCAAGAGTTCAGAAATATTAATACTATCAAAATACTCTATAACAGCTTAGTTCGACCTCACCTTGAGAATTGCTGTAATATTTGGTCATCGTATACAGCTTTTCATTAGGAAAAGATCGAGCAGATGTAAAAAATATTAAAATTTTTGTATCACAAAATAACAATATTTTATTTTTAATCAAGGTAAAATTGTACACAAGAATTAATTCATACGCAAAATCATCAGTGTTGACACTTCACATTTATTTACAGCGCATAATTCATATAAAAAATGTGAAATGGCCAATAGCCATTGATCAAAATAAAAATGTACTAATTAATGTATTATTTTAAACTATTAAATAAATAAATATTGTATGATAATAAAGATATTTACTACTACTATATATAAAATAAACTGTTTTGTACAATTTAACCAAATAATTTTCAGAAATATTGATCCAAAAACGTTATACTTATATATTTTAGAGATTACACGATAAAAAATATTTCTGACTGGTCAGATCGATTTAATATCATTCATGATTTATTATTTAGAATAATTTACTTCTGACATTTGACATTTATGTAACTTTGACGCATTCGCCATCATATATTTATATAATTTTAAATTAACATCATATTGTATTTAATTTTTCTTATATACTTTTATATTTTAACATACATTAATGTGAAATATAATCATAATATTTTAATTAAAATATCAAATTACTTAATTCCATAAAATCCAATATACAAACAGTATTATTTTAGATATAAAAAAGTATGCTATTACATGAAATAATAGTTATCAGTAATTGTCATTAGGCCGTAATGGTGATTATTATTAGGTAGCTGTTTAATGGTGCGGAAAATCTCATAATATCCGCTATTTGTCAAAAAATATTTGTTCCAATTATTATTTTCAATCAAATACTTCAGAAGCGCAATTTTGGTAATTAAATAATAATTTATATTTTTAATTTATTAGTTCATTTTAATTGCATATTGAGTGTTTAATAAATTATATAAAATTGGTATTACATTAATAATTCACTATTTACTTTGATTTTAAATATTTTGTCATCACATTAGGTAAATGTTTCCATAAAAATCAATAGCGATGTTTTACATATATGTTTAGTAATCATTTTCAACATTACTGAAATTTAATTTTTAATTTTTATTTTAAATAACTGCAAACGTGTGAATCATCTCCGTCTTTATTCTGACATTCCAACATTTACTTTATCCCGGCGCATTCACCATTATTTATATAAGAAAATGTAATCAATAGCTCTGTTTCACACATATACTTTGTTATTCCAAATCGTTTAGACCTCTACGCTTAAAAAAATAAATGCCGTTATCCTTAAAATGGTAATCAAAATTGTTAATTAACAATTTTAGATTTATACGATCTATATATGAGTCATCGAAGTGCCCGTCTTCGAAATCTCCCTTATCATTAGAATTTAGTTTTAATTTTTTAATAAAACTTGCTTGACTTCTAAAGACGCATAATGTAAAATTATTTTCATATATACATGGTGACCCATTTTCCCGGAATTGATATCAATTTTGTTATTTTAAATATAATACCCTATATATTATATTTTGTTTCGATTCCTCTTTAAATTGTCTTTACATCAATATATAGGTTAGTAGTTTTGACTAACCGTTTCTGTAGTAAAAATATTTTCTAAAAATTTTAACGGTTGCAAAGATATACAAAAAAAACATTACTTTTTTGTTTTTTGAGATAGAGAAGTAAAATTTTGTATGCATACTAAGATAGTACTATTTTATGCAATGATAATTTTCAATGTGAAATATTTTTATATATTACATATATCTATTAAAAGAACTTCTTCTCGGGCCTATACCACTCCAGACATTGTATGACATAATGCACACTTGCTGTTACATAGCAATGTCATATTGTATAATGCAAACATTTTTGATTCGAGAATATTTAATGATAATAACAAAAAACGTTACATAATATAAGGCCATCTGCATACACATCTTTCGGAATCTATACCTTGTCAGTACAGCTCTGCTATATATAATTTTAAAGTTTTTAAATTAAATTAATTAAGCCATTTCAGGTGTAAATGATCGAGCTCGGCGACTGACGCGCTTTTAATCGCTTAAAAAAACATTTTCGACTCACATTTAAATAAAAACCTTGCTGGCTATTAATAATAATAATAGCAAAGAATATTTATTAAATTGCACACAGTTATTTAAATAAATTATATAAAAAAATTGTTATTAAATTATTTAATAAACTCACGTTTGAATTCTCTTGATTATGGGCTGATAACTCGAAACTTGTCGAGAATTTAAAGTTATTCAATTTAATCTGTGTTTTATTAGTTTTATTGGTAAATTTTTAATAATCCATTCATATTTATTATATTAAATTATTTAATAAACAACGCATTTCTTACATCCCTTCATGTTTTTTATAATGCTATTTCGTATACTGCTTGTTACAAAAAATGCACATTATTCTTTTGTTCTGTTAAATAATACTTGATGTAACTCAATAAAATATATTAAATCGAATCAAATCAATTTATTTGATGCTTTACATAAGTTTACACAAGTAATCTACATACATAGATATTTATAATATAGAGATCAGATTAATTCAAGATCAATTATCTTAAAATACCCTATCCAATTATACATTTTATTAAATGGAATCATCTTCTGCAACCTAATTACATCCGGTATTTGCTGCGTGAAGACTTTTTACTATTTAAATTTACATAGTCGAGGCGGCCAATCAATAAGGGCTGGGACATCGAGCAAAAAGCGGGAGCCAATTTCCGGTGGTAGCAGTTGCAAGAAAATATGGACAAAAACAAGTCTATCTGGGGCAAGATTGGCAAACACCGCATTTATGCAGTTCGAACGAAAACAGGTTACATTAAATTGTGAATTATGATCTGTGTACTTCTCCCCTTTTTTGTCCCGAAAGAAAATTGATATTGTACTTCGAAACAAAACAAACGAAAGTATGAATAATTGAATTACTGTGTATTAATAATTAATCACTATATTATATATATATATATATATACAAACTTCTTTATTCTCAATAATACATTTACCTTTTTATAAAAATGCTATATATATATATATATATATATATATATATCTTTCGGGATGAAAGACCAATGGTCGATAGTCATTTTGTTCGTATTAAATTAAATATTATATATATATATATATATATATATATATATATATATCTTTATTTGTGAATTTTGTACAATGAGGTGTGTGTTTACATTTCAATATATGTTATAATACTGTCTGTTACAATAAAGCAAAATTATAGTATTATAGCTAAATTGTATCAAAACTTCAATAAAGATGTTACATATATTATTATTATTATTATTATTATTATTATAAAACTCATTTTATAATTATATGAATTGAAATAATTTTAAATCAAATGAAAATGAAATACATTATTACTACAGACTAATTCCTTTAATCAGCACACTTCATTCTGAGTCGTTTATTTATTTAAAATTTATATATTATAATTAAATACTTAAATGCTAAAAAATCCTTGTACGTATTATATAGAAAATAATACTAAAAATACTTTCTGTATAAGAATTGTGTATTATTAGCGGAGAAAAATAAAACGTAAATGTTCAGAAAAGCAAACACGTCAGTTTAAAACGAAGCAGTAAAGATATCCACACAGACCGACACGACCATAAAAGTAAACACGTCTCTTTACTTTTATTGCACTTTCATTACTTGATCTCGAAAGCACGGCTGGAAAAATCCGACAATGTAGCCAGGATAAATTATATCTTTATATAGCTATCCTATACGTATGTACTTTATACATAAAATAAAATTCTCTGCGAAATAGCATAACAGAATTCCGCAATAAAAACAACAAAGCGAATGGAATGCGAGTTTATATGAGTGATTTTAAATTTATTTACATTATCTATTAAAAAATAAACTGTTAGACAATTATTCTTCTCATTATCAAGGATAATTGAAATAATTACAATCACTGAAAACGACTCGAAAAATAACCGACTTACGGCTGGGTAGCGAAACTGATTTTTTTTTAATGTTTCCACCAGAATGTGCGGGGAATTTTAAATTTCGCCGCGACCTATAAATAAAACGGACAAATTAACTGCCATTAAAAGTATGTAAATTCATTACATGGCCTGGAAAATTTAACCGTGGAAAATGATCGCCATAAATATTAATTCAATTATAACAGTAATGGATTTTTATAGGGTTTATTTAATAAATGTGTTTAATTATAAAATATTAATTATTGTAGATAAATTTTATTCAACTTTTACAATTAAATAATAATAATACTACTATAATATCTTTACTGAAAAAATTAATACAATAAATAAACTAAATACATTGTTTTTTAGAAAACTAATAAAAATATTTCCTTTTCATAAGGGCTTTCGACCGTAAGTCTTTCTGCCTTTCTTTTAAAATATTTTTTTGTCAATATCTTTTTTTTGCAAATAATTTCGTATTTTATCGTCACTATTAAACTCTCTTTTGAAATCGTCTATGTATTGGAAGGATGTAATGAATTGAAATATTGTTGTGGAGGGATTTTTACGGATGTGTTGAAGGTCACAAGTAGTTAAATTTAGGGCAACTCTTTGGGAGAGGACGTTGTTTAATGGGAAGGATTTTTGTTTATATAGGAGTGTGTTTGATGAGTCATGGAGTTCGTTTTTTGGATGTCTTATTTTTGTTAGCACTTTGAGAGCTGATCTTTCCGCTACTTGCATATTTTCAAAAGTCAAGGGATGAGGGTTATGGAAAAGAATTGCAGCATAATCAAGCAAGGGGCGACTAATCATTTTATAAATATTTACTGCAGTTTTCATGTTTATTCCTTGCCATCGGTATGTTCAGCTTCTGAAGTGCACTCCCCTCTGTTTGATTTTTATTTTAAGGATCATAGAGCAGGATTTATATATAAGTTTTGAGTCAAAGATAATGCTTAAATATTTACAGGAAATGAAGGGACGAATTTTGTAAATGTTTATAAGGATTGTAAAGGGAGGCGTATTAGGACAATGAAATGGAATAAAGTGCGCCATTGGCAAATCAAGTTTATATGGAGTCGATTAAGCCCTGCAGAGTACTAAGTTCTTTGGGAATGGTAGGGGCGTGTGCTATTAATGCTATGTCGTCGGCATATAAAAGTGAATAAGCGGATTTACTAATAAATCTGGAATCGGAATTATAGAGGTCGTAACTATGATAGGTGATAATAGGGAACCTTGTGGAAAGCCTTGTTAGAGAATAAAAGGAGCAGAACGAGACTATCGGATTTTTATTTGAAGATATATGTTGTGTAGAAAGCTATCAAGGATATTAATGAGATGTAAGGGAATCTTGAAGGAATTACATTTAAACATCAGGCACCGATGCCATGCTGAGTCGATAGCTTTTTTATATCCAAAACGATTATAGCAGAGGCATGCTGTCTAGCAGTTGGAGGTTATTATGGATAGCATGATGGTGGTGGATCGATGTTCAAGAAAGCCGAATTGGTATAGGGGTCTTCTGCAATTATTTCATCTTGTCTAGGGCCACTTTACTTTGTAACTTTTTTTAAATAAGTTATTACGTATGCTTACTTGCCCTGTCTTGGCATTTATGAATGACATTAAAATTTACCTAAAAATCGATTGATTTCCTCACTCTTTAAAACAACTTGTATATAATCGCTGACTGGTGTGACCGTGTTCATCTTTACCTCATCATTAAGTTTTTTTTTAATTGAATTAGATGCTTTACTAATAAATTATTTTTAATGATAATCATAATCAATTATTTGAACGATTATATTTGTTGTAACTCATTCATGATTTATTTCAATATTTACATGTTGTATAACAAACACAACATGTACATTTTTTATTTATTTTTTTTAATACATTTTAATTAAATAACAACATAACAATATATAATTAATACATGTATATAAATATTATTAATAAATTAATGAAAAATCTAATTATTTCATTAATATATATTAATATAATTACTCATTTTTAGGCAAATGTAATGTACTAATTAGGCACATTTGGGAAAAATAATCGGTGGCGGAATTTTAATAAAAAAAAATATTTTTTTTTTGAGAAAGAAGTATTAAACTTCTTCCATTACATATATCACAAAATACGTATTACAACAAACATATTTTTATAAATAAGCACCCGTATATCTTTCAGAAAAGATTCATCATTTTAACATCCTTTTAGGAGCCGAAACATGCACTCGTCTAATTTAAATTCACGCTCGAATGTGCCCAACAATAATATTTGCAGCGCGCTCGCGTTTTCCCGCTAGATTAAATTTTGTATGGGAATTTCCATGTAGTATTCATAAGCACCCCGCGAGGATAATAGTTCAGACTTGAAATGTGACTAACTTTCGCCTCTGGGAGTTTTACCCGGTAACAAAAAAAAAAACACCCACCCGGCGAACACTTTTTGCTCGCTATTAGCGCGGAAAAACGAGACAGTTTATTATCTAACATGACACGAGATAATCTTGTAAGTTGTATCAGGATGAATAATTTTATTTTTAATAGTATGGGTGTTGAGGGAATTGTGTTTACTCTTCTTATATTTCCATAGTTTTATATAATGATATTATATTGTGATTTTATTATCTTTTTATACAAAAATAAAAATCATATATTACTTTAAATATTTGGATAAAGAAAATCTGTTCGTAGCTGATAATTACAGAATTATACTTTCTGCTAAATTCCTGAAGTTTATATCGAACAATAGCAGGAATTTTACGAACGGTTAGTTCCACCAATACGGTTTTTCAATCTGTTTTTCAAATAATTTCCATATGTTGTAATAAATGAATAAATAGAAATGCCTTAAATATAATTAACTCAATAAAATTATTTGATCTTCATTCACTGCAACAATAACTTACTAAGCAAAATAGACATAAAAATACATCGATGTAATATTAATGTTTAGTATTATTTTATTTTTTTTAACAGTATTTCAGGTATAATACACCTTTAAAACGTATCGTCACGCTGCGATCTCCGGTGAAAATGATCGAAAGGACGTTGACGGACAGACACATTTGCCAGACGCAATCGCAATTAATTGTTTTCGGCCAAAAAGTCTTTTCGATTCGAAAAGTGTTTTTGCGAATTGCGTGTATCAATCGTGTCCATTATAAATCTTGTTTTAAAATACTTATGTAACGTAAATCAAAATGTCACAGTAGCTGAAGGGAAAATGATAATTAATAAATAATTCTTTTCAAATTTCTTCTTATTTAATTTATAATAAATGTCATTTGATGCATGGTGAAATATAATTGAAAAAAAATGTCAAATTTTGATTTCTCCCACAATTATTATTGAAAAACTGTGTGAATTTTTATTTTTCCCACAACAACAAATTGGTAGTAATTAAATTGTGCAATTGATATAATTACCCTTCGTTTCTTTTTATTCGGTACAATTTGATTTCAATAAAGTGAAATTTTTATTTTTACAACTACACTCACCTTAAAA
The DNA here is from genome assembly GCA_963082785.1 of Philonthus spinipes. Taxonomy (NCBI): domain Eukaryota; kingdom Metazoa; phylum Arthropoda; class Insecta; order Coleoptera; family Staphylinidae; genus Philonthus; species Philonthus spinipes. The sequence continues at coordinate 22,354,556 of OY720303.1, forward strand.
ACACACTGCCGCAACAATAAAATCATACATAAAAATAAAATGAACACAAATTTTCTTTCTATTCTAAACAACATTTATTGACAACGAATCTGAACAAAATTTTCAGCTACAACAACAACAAAAACATCCGTTCCACTACGGACTTACCTCACAAACAAATTCAACGCTTCGTACATTAATTTTATCGTGTATTTTATTTTCTTGGGCATATGACAACAAGTTTGGTTACAATTTTGTTTTTCTCTGTGTGTTTTTTGTGTTCGATCAGACGTGCACAGGTTCGAATAGTCCATCCAGTAATAAAAATAATAAGCACTCATGCACACATTTTTTTATTTTCAGTAATCCACAGCGCGATCGGTACTTCTTCCATTTCGGCTTCGGAGTCTTAATCCACTTTCTTCGTTGTGATTGACACTTACCTGAAAAGAAAATTATATTAAAAATATACAATATAGAAAAAAAAATTGTCTTTACAATAATTAACACTATTGTGATTACAATGTAAATTAAGGCAATGAAATAAATGGGGAAATAATGTTTTCAATTAAATTAAATAAAATGAAACAAAGATGATTCACACTTTTTGTTTTTTGCACGTCGAGTCGATGTTAATTTTTGTTCGGAACCGATAAATCCGCTCAATGCGCACGCGATCACTTTCATCTGAGATCCCGGTGAAGACGGTACGTAAAAATTAATTAAAAATTGTTTAACAACTAAGGCCTTACAGGGCTGAGCTATACTGATGAGGATGAAGTACCGAAACACGTGTCTACAGATAGTTTTGTAACTATTGTTGTTGTTTCCTTTCATTGAATAATTTCGACTCAAACCGTTGCAATTCGCAGTGGTGCTGCTATGCAACAAAAAAATATCTATTGTAATCCAATGTTCGGCGGGGTAAATGCTCGGGAAGTAGTTGTTTCAATAGATGATTGTAAAATTTAAAGTGTAAGTAGTTTTTTCAGTTGGAAAAAGGGATTGATCGAATTTTATTGATAATTGCCAGAACATTTCATTGTTTAATTTCATTGTAAATAATGTTTTAGTTACAGGAAGTGTTATATTTAAATACATTTAAAATTAATTATGCTATATTTAATTAAACACTTGGTTTGTTTCACTGTTTTTTTATTTGCTTCAACTAGTTTCAACCTTTAGTCATCTTCAAGAATATATGTACAAACAATTTACAAAACTCAAATGTATATACAAATACAAGCCACTTTAATAAATGATGCTTTGAAACAAATGTACAATAATGAATACTATTATAACTATACAGTTATCTTTAATAATATTATTATCTATTACATTTATTTTATATATTAAATTAGTGTTTGTCTTATTTTATATTTTATTTTATAATATTTATTAAATTGTTTCTCACATAAAAGCATCAATTTATGTATCCCTTTAAATTTCAGTTATCAAAAATTTCATCCATATCAGCAAGCCGTAATACCGTTTATATAGTACTTGTAATTTTCTTTTCCCCCCCGTCTAAATAATATTCTATCGAGGTATTTTGCGGAATAGCTTTATTACTTCCTTAGAAGTCCCAATATCGGCGCCATGAGCACGTTTCAATTTTTATGTGTCTCGTGTTTGCCAGCCACTGGGAGCAGAAATAAAATTTCGCCGAGATAATACCAAATTTTCCTTTATGGATTTTTATTTTTATTAGACGACGAACAAAAATGAAACACTAGCTTCTGAAGCTAAACGGCTCGGATGGTATTGATTCCCTTCTTTCCTTCTTTCGGTCGTGTGATGCGCTTTATGGGAATCGAGTGGATCGTGAGTAATAACGGCAATCCGAATTGGATCGTTATTAGTTTTTATATCAAATACATTTAATTAAACTAATTAAATATTATTAATTGCTACCAGAGCCAAAATACGCAGCGACACTCACAGCCCTGTTATAGTACCAGCTAATTTGAAGTTTCCACATCAAAAAGTTCTGAGTACGGATAACTTTACGGTAGCAATGTCAGATTTCACCTGGCACTATCAGTATTGCCAATATTCAAATAGTAGCCCTATTTGCTACCATAAAGTTATCCGTACTCAGAAATTTTTGATGTGGAAACACAATTTGTGTCGTTTACAGTAAGTTTAAAATTTCATCTCAGCCAAATATGGAGTTAACTTGTGAAATTTTTCGAGCTATGATATATTATGACTTTCGACGTGCTCTAACTCAAGAACTATGCATCAATTAATTAAATTAAACTTTTGGCGATCAAGCACCATCAACAATCACTGTATACCGCTGGTTTTCGGATTTCAAACGTGGACGTAGTTCACTCACGGACCAAATTAAAGAAAGTCGTACAAAATGGGTTGTTCCGGAAAATATCGATGTTGTGCTAATTGAAGAAGATCGTCATGTTACATTCAGGAAATCTAGGGATGTTTAAGCATTAGTATGGTCAGCATACATAAGATTTTGCACGAACATTTGTTTGTTCTGAAACTTTTTGCGCGTTGGATTCCACATTTTTTGACAGACGCTCAAAAAATGTTTTTGCCGTAAAATGATTTCAAAATACAACAGTGGTGTATCCAAAGCGGTATACGACATCGTTGTCATGGGTCGTAGATTCATGCGTATGACTCAGAAAGAAAAGGCCAGTCGGCAGTTTGGATGTTTTGAAATTTTGAAGACTTTACTTGGATCATAGAACGTTCAGGAAAATATTTTTGATTATACATGGTTTCCAAAAAATGAGTTATCTCATGATGATAAGGTTTTTTAATTGCTTGATACACACGTTATTCATTATTTGTATGCCTTTTATGCTTACCTACAAATTTTAACAAATTCAGTTCAGAAAAAAACTAAAGGTTTTGCGCCATTGAAAAAATAATAATCCTATTTTATAGGATCTTATGAATAAAATTAAACCATTTATTAAATAAGGTCTAATATTCCCAATGATCAAATTTTATTGATATTAATAATACAAATTGTCCAAAAAAGAATTTGTTATTTATTTTCGAATCCTTTTATTTTGTTTGCACAAATATCTGAATACAATGATCTATAGGTTTTGTTATATTGTTAATTAATAAATATAATCATATTAAATGGAATATGATACAAAAGCCATAATTTGACCAATTTCATGTGTGACATCGTCAACGATTCGAGTCTACAAGCCAAAGCTATTCCTGTTTATGAGAAAAGGAAACGAAATTCATTTAATGCCACATGGAATTAGGCAAAAGATGGCGCTTGTATCGTCTTCTATTTATTAAGATTCAATACCTGATGGTATTTAACCGCAACACAAAATCCGTTCAACAGCCTTCATCAAGGCATTACACATTTAACACACTAATCTTATGAGGTTCTAAAAACCGAAATGGCCATCCAATGGTGGTTGAATATTTTATAAAATAATAAATAACTTTAAAAATTGTCAATTGTATTTAAATTGTTGCAATTATTATTTTATTTATTTATTTTTTATTTTTCAAAAAATAAAATAATTTTAAATTAAACGTAAGAAATTGCGTTTAATTTAAAAAAATAAGTGCTTCATTAATCAACTGTAGGAAACAAAGCGATATTTTTTTAACTGCAGATATTATTAAACTATAAATGAGTTTATTTTAATTTAAATGCTTCATAATCAGAGATAGAAAATAAAAATATACTTTTTTTAAATTTAAAATATTATTAAATTATAAATAGAGACAAGCACGTGACATAAATATAGTCCAGAACTAACATCGCAAATTTTCTTAAATGGCAGTTTTCTTTACATACTGCCGTTGAAGTGTATTAAAAGCATCGTTTGAACCAGAAGCTACTTGAAAAATCCGTTTTATCCATCATACGTTACAGCAGCCCAAGCTCAAACGGCATATCCGATAACCGGAATAGCTTTCGATCCTAAAGATCCCAAGGAGTATGACGTACAAAATGAAATAAAAAAAATAAACACGCAAAGACTTAAACTGACCAAATCCCTAGGCAATGCACTCGAATTGTAATTTCATCTGAGGAAGGGAAAAGGAAAAGGGAGCCGTGCACCTTGGATCCAGGGCATATTGATCGTTTTCGGCGGGAGCACTCGGCGCGACATAGTTCTTTTGTTGGCAACACCTTCTTCCCTGACCCTCGGTTCTTATCCTCCTATCGTTCTAGGGGGCCCTCGATGTCCCAGGATTATTAAGATATAAAGCGCATCACGACGTCATCAAATTAGGGCCATTCGATGGCACTAGGCGAGATCCCTGAGTAGATTAAACACGATCCTGAGAGGGAAGTGAGGGATTGAGTTACTGCATTATTTAATTTGTATGTAATACATTTAGTTTGAAGGCTTTACCAGAGGGAAAGTGTGTGTGTATATATATAAACTGGGGGAAGTGCTTTTTCCCCTCGGCTGCAATCCATAGTAATTTTTGTGAAATGGCTTGCGAAGAAGTCGCGTAATTTTTCGGAAGCACTATGTCGAGGACATTTCCTCGGGAAATTTCAGGGCATGCTTTAATGGATATATCTAAGTGTTTTCCTAAATAACAATACTTCTATACTTACAATAAAAAGAACTGAATGACAAATAATAGTATCTTTGTCATTAAATTCTATTTATTACAAGTATAGAAGTATTAAATAAATAAAACATGGAAACTATATAAAGAATTATGTAGTAAGTGTGGTTTATTTTTTAAATTATTGCTTATGACCATTTTAGTAAAAACAGGAGTTGACGGAAACACATAGCGCAGATAGAAAATTTTCTTTAGTCTATGATTATAATACCCCAATTTTTATTTTACCATGGGCATTTCTGTTAATATTTAATTTTTAGATTAAGATACTTTTGAAAACACAAATTTCACGATTTTTTTTTCTTTCTTTCTTTCTTTCAAAATAATAGTTTTGCTCAAAATAATAAGCTTGGACGAGGAGTGTTAATCCATTGATAATAGACACTTTCTGTCAGAAATGTATATTTGGTAATTCAAATAAAAGTGCGAAGAAAGGTAATTGGTACGTTAAATTGTGCTAGGAATTATAACTAATGATTTTTATTTCAAAATTCTGTATCTTATGCTTTTATCATCTTCTTGCAAGGTTTATGGCCTTAGCTTTTCAGCTCTATCTACCAGCCGCTTAAAAAAACTGTTGTTTTATTTACAAATTATTATATTATGGAGTTTCATCAAGTAAAAGCCTCAACCATCGATTAGTACGTATAAATATTTCATGTCGATCCGACAGTTGTTTAGAGATTACAGTATCAATTTTACTAGATTCGAACTTTTAATTTGCTTTCCTTCATGCCCACAATACCACAATCACTCTTAAACGAATGGAACGTACAATGTCGTCAGTTCCTGCAACATTCGGCAAAGTCGTTGAGGGTACAGCTGGTCAACGGATCTCGTCGTTGTGGGTAAAGTCGCCCAACTCTAAGTTTGATGACCTTGCAGTATATTGCAGGAAATAAATGAACTATCATTCGCATTTTTTTTTCTGTTTAATTATATAATCTGCTCTCTAATAATGGAGAATACCGATTTTCTCGAATTTAACTTCAATTGACATCTTAAGATATCTAAAGTCATTAGAAGGTGATTTTAACTTCAGTTGACATCTAAAAACATTATTTTCATTAAAACATTGCGATCACGCATTTCTATTTTTGAGTTATGGACAAATTATTTACCGAGATGCCCTCAAGCAACATCGAAATAAGACAAGCCCGTATATCAAAATTATTATTAAAGACTTATATAAACTTCATGTTCCATCAATACCATTCAAGAAATAATAAATTAGCCGGCGTAAGCGTATAATTTATACCGCACCGTAAATAATAATTTACGAAGAACGTCACGTCGCGCTAAAATGTCAACGACAAACAAGAAAATTGTTAGCTTCAATAAGTTAATCACGGGACTGTCACGCCCCCGTTCGGGAAAAACACGGAACAAATTCCTAATTAAGTCACACTCCGCGTCTCAAAATCAGTAATTCCATTAAGGAAATTTATGTAACGGGACAAGTTTTCCCTTTATATATTTACGTGTGCGCGCGCGAGTGTTTCTCCGCACAAACAAAATTAACTTTAGCAAACATCCATTGTGTCTATCGCAAATTCGAAACGGCGCGCTTCAATTCCAATCTGCCCACACACATCAAAGTGACGCGGAGGGGTTGGTTCGCGGGGACGGCGAAGAGGGGGGGCCGCAGGTTCCCGGGGGGATTTTCGGGATTGATTTCGCCGCCGATCATTATATTTCCACGCACGGATTCACCCCTAAATTAATGCCCTAATTATTACATCACTAAGCTCTATATTAAATCGGCCCAGTTCTTCATCTATAAAACGCCCGACAAACTAGAGCAAGGCTACTTCCAGGTGGTATACTTTAGATTAGCCTGATTAATGGCCTTTGAAGGTCAGACAGATGACGATCTGTAATTTTTATCGATTTCTTAATGCATATGTATTTGCTGCGTTTTATAAATCGCTTGTTTTTAGATTACATCTCATGTTTTCCAGGAACTAATCAGAAAAAAAAAAACATTCCACTAATTCTACTTAAAAAGTGTACTAAGAAGGTATCTGTAGGTTTAATCAAACTTACAACACTAATTTAGATTTGATTTGCGATAGACTGAAACTAACTTTTCAAGAAAGTTAACGTTAACATTAATCTAATTAATCAATATTCAACATGATTGCAATTTTTAGTTGCGAATATTAATGTCTGATAAACGATACTCGGGTTATTTTTACTACTTTTGCTTGTACTTTAACCTTTTATTTTCTTACATAAATCTTATATTTTTTTCAGTATCATGTGATTTTATAGTGAAAATTATTCAAAAAACAAAGGTTCAGGTCCCCATTCTCACATCATAAAAATTATTTATAGTAACCGAAAATTGGTGTTAGCGGTTGCTGTGTATGCTCATTAAATAGTATGATGGTAAACATAGTGATCACTTTTATAACTCCAAACTGTTGTCTTTGATGAACATGCCCAATAACAATTAAATAATATTTACAAAAATGGTTATTAGATTTGAAATAATTAATTATTTGAAAACAATAAACCAGTAGAAATAATTATATTGGGTCATCTAAAAAGTATTTGCAGATTTTTTTATCATTTCTAAATAGAAATTTTCTTCATTGTGCTTAAAATAAATAACATTGAAAATCAATGTTATTTAAGTACATATTTTCCATTATTATCATTGATCTTTTGCCATTTTTCGGGTAGCTTCATAATTCCATCATTGTAGAACTTCTGTGGTTTATCGGCGAAGAACTTGGCGACATGGTTTTTAGCTGCACTTTTGTTGGCCATTTATTTTCATCGAGGGAGTTTTTCAGAGACCGAAACAAATGGTAGTTAAACGATGCAATGTCAGGGCTATACGGTGGATGCATCAAAACTTTCCAGCCAAGCTCTGTCAATTTTTGCCGGGTAATCAAAGATCTGTGTGTCCTGGCGTTGTCGTGGTGGAACACAACACTTATTCTATTGACTAATTCTGGCCGATTATTTCGAAATTGCCTGGTCTAATCTGGTTAGTTGCTCATAGTAGAGAGCTGAATCGACCGTTTGGCCAGGTTCCTTCACTATACATACAGCATAACCTTATTTGCCGTCAATCCGGGTTTGAGACATTTCACCACACTTCAACCACGATCGTTTGCATTTATGTTCTCGTATTTTATCCATTTTTTATGGCCCGTTATTAATCTTCTGAGAAATGGGTTCATTTTTTTTCTAACTACCAACGTTTCACAGATATCGGCACGATTGATCAAATTTTGCGTAATCAATTCATTTGACACCCAAAGATCGAGTTTTTTTGAGTAGCCTGCTCTTTTCAAATACGCCCGGCCGGCGCGATGCTAATCTGTCACATCCAAATTTCCACCACAAAAACGTTCAAACCAATTACGCATGGTACGATCACTTGCAGAATCCTCGCCGTAAATTGTACAGACTTCTCTGCATGTTTTTGATGCATTGTAGCCTTTTCTATAATGAAAAAGCATCACATAACAGATTTCTTCGGAAATTTCACTTATTTTAGAACGTATGTAACTTTTAACCCAAACAATGCAAAACAAAACAGTCAACACAACAAATGTAGCGTCGCATGTCAGCTTTCAAACGCGCGTAAAATTGGTACTAAAAGATTAATGATTATCGATGCAGGGCCACTAATACCATCAATTGGCAAAAATAGGAAAATTTTTTTGGATGATCCAATATTAGGTGCTTGCATGAATTCTGATTATTTTTTCACTTTAGTAAGACACTTATTCAGAAAAAATGGTACTGTGTATATTAATCAAAATATTTCCATGATTTTTTTAACTTTTGTCGATATTTCTTGCAATCGTAAAATCGTACTTATTCGACATTTCCAAAGTATGTACCAACCAAACCATTCTGATGATTTAATTAAAATTAAAACACTTTTTTTCACTTATTCATATTTTCTCCAACTTATTTCGACCATTGGTCATCTTCAGGGAAGATCTTCCCACTTTGCGCCTGTTGTTTGCTACTGCTGGTCTGTTTTGCAACAGTACGTCAATTAATTTGGTCAATTAATGCCGGTAGATGTCTGCAGTAAGTTTTAACAGCTCATAATACACTACTGCTTGCTGATTTCACCATATTCCGATTAAATAATAAAAACAGCGTACTTACATTCTAACAAAAATATCTCTCTAGCTCGTCCGGATGCCGACTGTCCGTTCCTAGGCCTTTCACGGTCTTACTCGACCACCATTAATCAGCAATAAAAAATAATCCTATCGAGGAAATCCTTGACAGTCGCAGTGTTTGGCAAAATAGTCGCGGTGCGGATGTAAGTTGATTCATTTCGCGATAATATGCACAGCAAGACTTTCGCCATGAATGTATCGCTTCGGTGTCGATATGGATGGCTCTCCTAGGCTAACCCTTGACTTTTTGCGATTAGCATTGTCATAGTAGATCCACTTTTTTATTCCCAGACATAAATCGCCACAAATCTATTCTTTTTTTGTCTAACAAGCAATAAAACCGCAATATTCAATCAGTTCGAAATGTCATTTTGAATTAATTCGTGTGGTAGCCATTTTTCATCCTTTTGGATCTTTACAATTGCATGTAAACGTCTGAAAACAGTTTATTCATCAACTGATAAACTGTATGAATGTTCTTTGAGAGTGTTATTAACATCTCAAAAGCTCAATAATACTAAATGAAAAACTGTGATGGCTAAAAGACCTACGGTGGATAACCATTTAACGATTAATTTACTATAAATGTATTACATTCTAGTATATAACGAAAGTGAAAGAAGTAACTGGAAAGAACACTCTGGAATGTTCCACTGAACGCGGTAACTTCATCGAACGTTCGAGAAACAGACACGCTATATAAGCTCGCTCTAGTGGCGCGTCAGTTAGTCTATAAATAAATAGTGATAGTGTGATGTTAATAAATGTTAAGTGTACTGTTAATAAATAAATAAATATTGTCTCACTTATTTTTAAGTACGATTAAACCCGATTTCGTAACAATAAAGATGTTTTGTTGTTGAAAAATTGTAATTTTGTATGTAGAAATGTCAAAGCCATCAAATTTAATAATTACGTTAAGTTGCTTACATTGACATTTCGCATTTTTGCCAGTTAATGTCGCTGATAAAAATATATGCAAGCATCTAATAATTAAAATGATAATGTTTTCATCACAATATCAATTGCGATAGAAATGTTTTCCTCTACCACAATTGATAAATAAAAACCTTTAAAATTATAATCGAAGTCAGTTTTTTTTAATTTGACACTTCAAGAGATTAATTTTTGTAGTACAAGCAACTACTTTAGGTTAAGGCAAGATTATTTTAGTGATATTTTGTGACTCGCGCTTTTAATTTGTTAGTTAGGCGTGGAGAAATTTGACAGTAATAAACTTTAAACACGTTTTTCTCTAAGCCACTTTTTCGAAACTTTGTAATGGATTCCGGCCAATAGTTAGACCGATTGACTTGGGATTTAAAATTTTAAACTGTAAACTAAGTTTGTTGGATTCTATACCTGTTTTCATTTAAAAGTAAAAATTTCTATTTTTATCGCGAACACTAAAAAAAAACAAATCAAAACAGAACTTTTGCTTCCAAATGGCTACCATTTGATTATATTTGGACAAATTTGCATGAAACTTGGCATAGCATCCTGAAAATTCCATCTAGTTTATAAAACTCATTTCATTACTTTCCCCAGAAAACCAATTTCATCGAATATGAACGTTTTGAGGTCCCCTGAGTCCATCGAGTGTTGACAAATGTGTGTGTTACCGCGCGAGCCGCGATAGCTCTTCAAATGATGCCAACGTCTCAAAAAAATTGAGATTAAAATCCCTTGATATTAATACAAACCCACAACTTTTTTCAGAAAACACATCCTATAACAACCATATAAATATTTAATCTCAGAATTTTTGAGGCAATCGATTGTGAATGATTATATTATATTCCATTCCATTATGTTGTGACGTAATGAGATTAATAAAAATAGACTTTATGTATTGTATTTGTAAGTATTAAAGTATTTTAATTAATAAAACTGATTCAACAAAAATTTCTGAAGCAAATAATAAATTATTTGCTAGCAAAGAATAGTTCAAAATATTTTTTTCTTCATTGTTCTCTCAAATTTACATAAATCCCAGCTAATTAATCTGTTGAAACGATGATAAACTACCGCCGAAGTTCCCGCTGTAATTAATTCAGTATTAATGATGACAAATATTAATATTTGACGTTGAAAAGCGCTGTTAACTATTCCAAAGTGTCGTATTACAATGAACGCTAATTATTCCTCAGAGGGTCGTGGGAGGGTATATTATTGTCACATCAACATGTACGAAACACTGTTTGATGTTAATCATCATTAAGAAGAAATTCAGACTTTGCCTCAATTGCGCGATGTTAATAGAGTATTTTAGGTACATCATTTCAAATAACTACGTACACATATTTATTTCAATTTCAGTTATAACTATTTGTAATAATGAATCAATTGTTTAAAAATGTTATGCGACGAAATATAAGATTTAGTTGTAGTCCATTATTGTTATCCTGTTGGCCAGGCTATCTATTCCCAAGTCGTACCTGACCGTTACGACGTTCGTCCGAGGCCTGGATATTTCTTCTAGGATTATAATAATTATTATTATATTTGTCTTTCGGCGTTTAACAGATTAATCCCTGTACAGACGGGATTATTCAAGTATGTACAATAATTCTATTATTTCAGGAAATGTCTGGCTATGTTACTTTAGTATTACAGCATTTTGGATGTGTTGGACCAATAATTGATCTAGTTGGAGTTGATGTATTATTATTAAAAACCGCCCATATAAGTCAAACAAAAATATCTATAAAATATGTAGTTTATTAGATTATTTCAATCGTATGTATTTATTTGTAATTAGTGACGTAAACGTGTAAGCCAGTTTAAAAAATGCCGTTTCGAAAAATAGAGTTTTATGTTGTTGTGTCTTCCAAAAAAATGAAGATTTTTGCTCTTATAACTTCATGAAAAATATTATATCGTTATTGGACCGATTGTAGTTTATACTTAAAGCTTCAAATAATACTTAAAGGCAAAATATTTTCTTTTTTTTTAAACCTTAGTGTAGCCTAATCTCTTAAATATAATAATCGTTATTGAACCGATAGTAGTTTATTCTTAAAACTTCAAATAATACTTACAGTCAAAATATTGTTTTTTAAAACTTGAGTAATCTAATCATTAAAATAGAATGAAAATATTATTAAATAAAATGATAAAAAAAACTTTATAACTTTATAAATTACTTTATTTTTATTATTTAGTTATAGTATTATATTTCAAGGACACTTAACATTATCAATATTTATTCTTTAAAGAAATAAACAATAAATTATTATAAAACGTAGTATAAACCATAAATGAATGTAGTTTAATTTATGGTTAAATTCAATGTTCCAAAGTCTTTAATTTATGTTTCTTTATAAATAAATGAAATATTTTAATATCAATAGAAAGACCTCCGATCGATAGCCCATGAGTGACTACTAACCCACCAATATGTATTGTAAATATAAATATTTGTAAAGAATTGTACTTCTGCTGTCTAAATAAAGATGTTTATATATATATTTTAATCTCTATATTTTATTTAATTTAACTAAAAGTGTCATTGTCAAATAGTTTTTATTTTGAATGAACTTTATTCGTGTCGTAACTAATTTCGATAACACGGTAATCGTCGTGAAACTCAGTTACCTTACTAATTTTAGTTTTGGCTAAGTTCTAATTAAATTTTGTTTCATATTAGTGAAGTGAATATTACACCCCTAATGTAACCCTAACTTTTCATAACATTTAATTGTGTTTAAAAACTTCTACGAAGTTAAATAAAGCTTATTTCATATTAAAAATATAGTAATAAATGTCTTATATAATCAGTCTCCTCTCAATTAATTTAAATTATTAAGCCGTATTCATTATTAAAGTTTTCTAATGAAACTCATAAGCAAAGTTTTAAAATAGCGCTTAATGCAGAACATAATATCAGACCGCGTGTATAAATTCCCGCAATTTTAATACGCTTAAAAGCAAAAATAAATAGCATATTTACACAGCCCAGCGATAAAACAACAATAAACAGCCCAAGATATTTACAAAACCGAAAGAGAAAAAAAATAAATAAACGCCGGCAGCGGAATTATATTTACATTTACAAATTAGCCGAGCCGATTCAGTTGCGCGTCCCGGTAACGTTTTCATCTCGTCAGCTCCGCGCTGAACGTTCCGGGAGGTAATTTTTGCAAAGCCCCGGATATGATTATATACACCCTCCCCAGCCGCCCGTGCCGCCCTCCAGGTTTCGGTAACCGAAAACGGACCCCCGCGCTCTCACTCGTCGTTCCGTTCTTTCTAGCCCTCATCCATTAGTTCCGCCCGCCGGATCGCTCTTGGTGGTATGAATAATAACCGTTTATCAACTACCAGGCAAGACATTTATTCGTCGTCGGGGGCAATTATTTCCCGTTTTTAATGCAAATTCTGCTCCATTCTCCCCGACAACTTTTTATTATGCCTAGGATTTTTTTTTAGCGTACACCCGTCTGCGGATGATGTAAAGAATTTAATGGAATGTAATTAGGATTTCAAATTAATTTTATCTCTTTAAATATTGATCTTGGTAAGTATTGAATGATATTATTACAAGAAAAAACAGCTAATTTATAAAATCTTAAATTTAAAAATAGATTAATGCTTTTAATATATAAAATAAATCTAAATAGATTATTAAAAATTAACCAATAAAATAATTAAACACAGATTAGATTGAATAATAATATTGGCATTTTCAAGAGAATTTAAAATTTTAATTTCTTTTGAAAATAAGCTAATAAGCCGATTTTAAAGTAATTCAATCTAATCTGTGTTTAATTGTTTTTTATTTTGGTTGATTTTTAATAATATATTCATATTTAATTTTAAAAATATATATTTTTAGAATAAATGCTAATATTAAGAGAAACCTTTAACATAAAAATAACAATTTTATAAATTAAACATATGACATTCTACTAAGTTAAATAAAATACAATGCTTCTTCCTAATGTGTTGCTTCTGATAAGAAATCATTCAAAGTAGATTTAAGATTAATAATATTAATTCAGAGAATTCAGACATTTTTGTTATTTTAAGATAAAATTGAAACACATTAATTAGAGTGAAGGTAGAATTCTTCCATTAGATTGATGTTTTGTGTTTCTAGCTGTGGTCGAAGCGTCTTAGATTAGAAATGGCCATTTCAGTATAACATAATAGTTTGTAGGTTCGATATATTTCCATTACAATAAATATTTAATTACATTTAATGGATATATATGAAACCTATGAACTATTATATTATTCTAAAAAGACAGCAGAAAACTTGGAATATTCTTCCCACAATGAAATTTTCAATTTATCTCAACAAATTGATATTTTTAAAGTCGAATGTAAGAACTATGAGAATTTTCTATTTACTTTTTTTTATAAAGTGTACTTTAATATTCATCTAATAGCAATGTTTTATCGAGATTTTTTTATTAAGAATCGAAATGTCCTGTATGCTGCTTAAAATTTTATTTTCTACCAAAGTACGTTTTATATTTTCTCATAAAATTTAAAAACCCTTTGAATTGATATCTTCAAAAGACATCAATAAAATATTTTGTTATTACTTCAGATTATCCTAAAATGATAAACAATTAAGTGTTTTTCAATTTAAAGCATGATCTGAGATTTTTCCTTTTATAGAAAGGACTAATAGCTGAGAAGGAATTTAAAGAGGGGAAATGAAGAAAGCTTCATGGTTCTAGAAAAATAATAGTTTTTCTCTAAGCAAGCCCTTGAATTGTTTTATTTGTCATTGTTATTGCGACTGACCAAGACATTACAAAATGTATATCAAGACGATTCTAATTATTCCAAAATCTTTGACCGCGTGGACCATAGGAGTCCGTTGTAGAATTCAACGTATACTAAATTCAGCAGGTTTCGATGGACTGAAAGTGAAAATGTGAAAGAGAATTGGTGTTGAAGAAAGAAGATTTGGAGAGCTGCTCAATAGAATTGAAAGCTAAAATGTGAAAGAAAATTGTTGTTGAAGAAAGAAGATTTAAAGAGCTGCTCGATCGTAGGGATTTATCATGGTTAGAAAAGGAAGTAAAAAAGCGAATTCTGCCAGAAATGTAGGAGGGATTCCGCGAAAAGGAAACTTGCGAGAAGTTAAGAGGATGCTAGTGGAGAAGGAAAGTATAAATGACACTGCATTTATATTTTCCTTCTCCAATTCTGAATTTGAAAGCAATGTATAAATGACATTGCATTTATACTTTCCTTCTCCACTTCTGGATTTGAAAGCAATGATTCAGTGCTGAGAGAAACGTTGATGAAGTTGATGAGTGAATTGGAAGAGGAACTAAGAGACGGGCAAGAGGGCGGGGTTGTTATAGGTAAAATGAAGGTGTGGATGTTGGCGTATGTGAAAATTATTAATAATTATACAAATAGCTTTATTCAATTACATAGATTTTTACAAACATTAACTCTAAGCATATACAATAAAAATGAAAATGTTTGTTTATCCTTAGTCATCTACCAGAGGTATTTCTGCCCTGTTAGAGAATAATTATTTATAATTAGAATTTTCAATGATGTAAAAAATAAAAACAAAATTATTTTTTTTGGCTTTTGATTAATATATATATAGAAAATCTTTATTTCTCAGAAATACGTTAAATTACATTACAATATTTACATTACAATCATAAACCTCTAGTTAAGCCTCAGAAAATGGCTATCGACCATCGGTCTTTCTGCCATTTTATTAATATTAAATGCTTTTCAATAAAATTGACTATTTACATTTCATGGAACACAAGTCAAAGAAGTATAAAAGTCTATTTTAGGAAAATGCCGTGAAAATATATTTCCACTCGTTTGAAATGTTATATATGAAAATGGTTTCCATATTTATAAATACATTTGAAATTTTCGTTACAAAACAACGTATAATTTTGTTAATTAAATTGCCGCTTTTAGTTTTGCTTTGTACAAAGGGCACACCTCTGGCTATTAATAATTTTGAAACGAGTTGGGAATAATTATGTCAAACGTATACAGAACATGTATAAACATATTTGTATTTAAAAAGTTAATTTATCATTTTTTATTATTAGATTGTTAATAAAAAGGATTTTTTAATGTAGTTTATGGTTTCATATGGATTTTCAAAAGCGTATGCGAATGCAGCTGTAGATAATGTATGTAAGTTGTATATCCATTAATAATGATTACTTCGCGATCGAAATGTTCATTTGGAATAAATAAATATTAAAGTGAAGAAAACTTTACAGTATTTTTATTTAATTATATCATCTTTACGAAATTCCCTTACAACTATTAAGTAAAGGGAACATTACTTCTTATATTACCTGTACAAAAACTGGAAAAGAATTGGAAGAGCAACTTTGGATCATAGCATCAGTCGTGGCTAAGTTCAAGGCACATGAACAATATTACTTCTTATACATTTTGAAAAGAGAAGTACTTGTTGTTTCCAAGTTTTTATTTTCAGGGATATTATTGTTCTTAATTATATAATTTAATAAAATGTCAATTAAAAAATTATTGAGCATCACTCATTTCAGATTTTAATTAATTATTTTCTGTTAATTTTGGTTTTTATATAAAAAGTTGAGTTTGCAAAAGAAAACTACATTTAAGAAATATATTAATATATATATTGATTAAATTACCAATTCGCATGATACATAACGGTAATGCTTAATTTGCTACACTATTAATAGAACTGGATATTCAAATTTTGTTCACAACACAATTTTTAGATTGTTACTTATTTTTTTGCAAATTAAATAAAACTACAACATTATTTTTAGTTTCACAGTTTTCGTTTGCAGAAACACTGCTACAACACACAAAATATATACATTATATCTTATGTATAATTAATTGCATAAGCAACAGGGCTTTTATTTATAATTTAGCAATCCAATCTCAATAAATCGAATTTAGTTAAAGATTGGATAATGTAGTGCCACTTATTAGATATTTTTGAATAAAATTCTAGATTCCGTTTAACGTATCCCAGCGGACACTCTGTGCTGCTATAATAAATAAACTGTGAATCTAAAAAAAATATTGTGTTTTTATTTAATTTATGAATATGCAGTTTCATCAATTGACAGCGTTGAGTTTTTAATTTTTTTTGTAAATAAAGATTATTTTAAATTTATAAAATAGTTTTTCCTTAAAAATATTTAGTAATTGATTCGATATTTATTGTTATATGAAAACAACAAAGTTAATAAAACTCGACGTAAACTTTATTTGAAATAATACAATTTTTAAACCGATCCAGTTCCGATCCATCGATTGAAATTATATTCCGTTTCCCCGGCATAGTTACGTGATAAGCAGCAATTCCCGACTGGGGAAACTAATCGAAAATTTTGTTGGAAAACCCTAATGATTTGCGAATCGGGCGGCAGGTCCTCGCCAGGAAATTAGATTGCCCTAGACACCTTCCTCGAAACTTCCCTGTTCACCTCATCAATTGCCAGCCATTACCCGAAACTTCCCAGAAAGCACAACAGCCCTAATTCACTCCGGCGTGCCGGGGAAAAGTGCGTAACGCAAACGGGAAAGATGCGGAAGGAAAAAAATGGAAATCCTAATCTCTAATCTGGAATCTGTTAAGTACGGCGCGGAGGAATCCTCTTATACGACCGACAATTACGCTCAACACGGAAAAGATTTTACGTCTCATGGTTTACGCACGTCGACCGCAATCCGTGAATTAATTTAACTTGAAAGGATTAGCTACATGGGAACGTTGGTTACCTAGAAGGGGATTAATCCTTGTTTGAATTTGCTGGAAGTCGTATAATTGTTGAGAATTACTCATTTCGGATATTAATTAATTATTCTCTGTTAATTTTGGATTTTTTTATAAAAACACTCAACTTTTTACATAAAAACAAAAATTAACATAATTAATTAGTATTAATACAATTCTTTGGGAGAGTATTTGGAGGTACAATATATATATATACATTATTTCAAAACACCGCATAATTTCCTGAAAATCTACACCGCGACCGCCATTTCAACGAACAAGCTTCCGACCGCATTTTGCAATCTCACCTGAACTAATTCGCCCTGATAATTCCGCAAATAATTCGACGCGGCGTTCCCATTCCCATCCGACGTCTCTCGAATTGATTTTCTGGCGGAGTCGCCGGGTCGCAACGTAGACAACCCATATTGCTTGTAATGTTATTAAATTAAGGAGACGCGGCTTCGCCGCCAGGATTATGTATGTAAATGATGGTCGAACGTGTAATTGGCAATTAAAGGCCCGTTGCAGTTCGGATCGAAATGTTGAGGCCGGAGGTCGTGTTTAAACTGGTTATGATTACACCGCCGTTTTTTGCGCCCTTTTTTTCCAGCGAAAAAGCCTTGATCCAGAAAACTCATGTAAATATGCGCGGTGAATGGGATGATTTCGCAGAATGAATTATTTGCTGCGATAAATGTTTGCGTTGAATATCCAATTAAATTCTTTATAAACACACGTGTTCCATGGTCAAATAATAAAATTTGCATTTTTTATACATACAAACATATTTATTAATGAATTTACAAAAGTTGTTTTATATGTTTTTAGTTAAATATATAATACATAATATACAATACTAAATAATTCATAATTGTCTATTGAATAAAAGTCACCCATGACAAGTTAGCCATTGATTTTTTAAACCGACGCCTCCGCCATTCAATCTTATTGTAATTTTATTAATTATTATAATAATAATTTCCAAATTAAATCAAGGTGTATCAGAAAGTTTTGTCCGTTTTTGGGGAATAAAATAAAATACTTTTTTTGTTATCTCAAATTAACTTTATTAAATAATATAATAGCCATTATTATCATCAATGACTTCTTTTCAGCGTGTGGGCAATTTATATTTCCTATTTAAAAAAAAATGTTGTATTCATATAAAAAATTGAACCAGTGCTTGTTTGAATCTTAATCATTTTTTAATTTATTACCCGTTAAAAAAATGCAAGAACAAAAGCAAATGATAGTCGGAGGGTTCTAAATCCAAGGAATATGGTGGATGCAACAGAATTTCTTGGCCTAGTTCTGAATTTTTTTGATGAGTTCCCAAAGCAGCATGGTACCTGGTATGATGTAATTCCTATTGAACATTGCCGGCCTATTTTTTGGACTGCTGTCTTTAAATTATCAAGTTGCCGACAATACTTCTCCGAATTGAGCTTTACGTTCGGTTTTAAATCTCATAATGTATTGAACCTTGAATGTCCCATCACATACACAACATTCTCTTATTCAGAGTCAAATATGGTTTAGAGGTGGAAGGGCTAGGTTTTCAGGTTTTCCGGGTTCACAATATACTCTTTCCCTTACAATATTGTCCTAGGTAAACCCCATTTATCAACTGGTTCAAAAAGGGCTCTATTTTGTTCCGAGCAAGCAGAGATGTGCATATGACGACTCGATCATCAAAATACCTTATTTCTTTATCAACCGGTTTAAAAAGGGCTCTATTTAGTTCCGAGCAAGCTAAGATGTGCATATGACGACTCGATCATCAAAATTCGTTTTAATTCATGTGGAGCTCATATTCCGAATATGGCCCGAAATTGTTTGCTGAGCTGAATTAAGCTATTCTCCGATCTCCAAAGTTCCTAGAAAAGGATTTGCTCCAACATGTCCTAAACAATTATAATATATGTATATTGTACCTTTGTAATTTGGATATTTCCTTAAATAAATAAATAAAATAAAAAACAATATCATCGTCAATCAAAGATGGTCGCTCAGAACCTGACTTATCACAAAGGTCAAAATTACCCGTTTCAATAATAAATTAAAGACGACACAAGCGCCATCTTTTGCCTAATTTCAAGTGGAATCGTCAACGGTTTGGGTCTACAAGGTAGACGACCGAGAATCGTTGTTTCGTCCACTAATGGAAGGCGAACTTGTCCTGTTTATGAAAACTAGGAAAACGAATACACATTTAATGAATTGGCCATCACTAGTTATCCATACGCTAGATGAATGGTGGTTGAACATTTCATTAAGTACCCATTTCAAATTTTTCGTACCATTATCTGCATATCCTATCAGAAACTGTGCCTTTACCAAACACTTTCAATAAATTTCTACCTGCTTCTGTGGCATTTCTTCCTTTAATAAAATGTTCAACCACCATTCATCTATCGTATGGATAACTTGTGATGGCCATTGGGAAAAAGATGGAGATTGCATTGTTTTCCGTTTATTATGATTCATTTCTTCCTAGTTGAAATTTGTATAAAATTCAGTGGCGTAAATGAAATATTTTTACATCTTTATTTATTATGAAGAATTATGAATTCTCGTCCATTTTTTAGTAATCTTTTTGTCGTGTCTATAATGAAATATATTTCTCTCGCGTCAGCCGGCATTATTGTAGACGACGATTATTTATTAATTTCGGCTGCCAATTCATATTGCGCGCATTTTAACTTCTCACTGTTAGTGCTGAATTGCAAACTGGGTGCCCGATTCTATGTAAGCAGAAAACACTATAAGAAATAAAAATATGGAGCCGAACATGCACCAAATAAACATGTGCTTAAGTATGGAGACTTGTTGTCATAGCTATTGAAACTTTCTGGTTGACCTTATATAATCAATCAACAAAATATATACTCAAAATATACAAAATATTTAAATTTAAACAACTTTAATCTCTTCAGTCGAGTGTTAACGGTTATTGTTTATTTAGTTTTGAAGAGAGCAAGATGATTTCAAAACTATTTCACTGGTATTTTAATCGATCCTAACAGAAATAATTTCAAGTGATAGGAAAAAATGTAAAGGTGAAAATTTAAGATAATTTTACGCTGCGCAAATAAGTGCAGATTTATGTACTGAATAAAAAGCTACTTATAAAAATTTCAAAAAAATCAAGGCTAACTAGATATTTAAAAAATGATAAAAGTGCCGATTTTTCAAATCGATTTTTCTCGATTATTACTAGAGGTAGAAAAACAAATGTAAAGGACAAAGTTTCAGATAATTTTACGCTGCACAAATAAGTGTAGATTTATGTACTGAATAAAAAGCTACTTGTAGTAATTTAAAAAAAAAACAAGGGTAACTAGATATTTTAAAAAATGACAAAAGTGCCGATTTTTCAAATCGATTTTTCTCGGTTATTACTAGCGGTAGAAAAAACAAATTTAAAGGACAAAGTTTCAGATAATTGTACGCTAAATAATAAAATATTATCAGATGCAATAGCGTGAATACAAATTTTTCACAATGAACCAAATTATATATATTTAATAACCGCAGTAGCTAAGGAGGAAACAATTTATTAATTATTTTCAAATTCGTTCAACTCAAAACCACAAATCGTTCTCGTTTTAGTACATACTTGGGTAATAAATTTAAGAAATAGAATTTGATAATAATTAATAAATTATTTATTTCTTAGCTAACATATATAATTTACATTAGGCAAAAGGTGGCGCTTGCGTCGTCTTTAATTTATTATTATATATAATTTAGTTTATTTAAAAGAATATTTGTTTTTCATACTATTGCAATTCCTATCAGAAACTGTGCCTTTACCAAACACTTTCAATAAATTTATACCTGCTTCTATGGCATTTTTTCCTTTAATAAAAAAATTTTCCTATATCAATTGATAACTCTATGTCAATGGAAATAATTTTTTTTATTTTATTCATAATAAGAATATTCATATCAAAATGTATAAGCAAATTTGACACCGTAACTTCTGCAATAACTTATCAGTATTTATTACCCCAATTAAGCAAAGTACATCACACACATAACCTCTAAATTATCTATAATATTCATTGCTTTACTACATAAATCTAATATTATTTATTGATTACAGCATTATTTATACATGTGTATTCAATTTTAGGATATGCCCATAATTAATACACGCTCGTCCGATTAGAGATTTATCGCTTTGGAGAGGAGCGGAGCGTAATTTACAGTTTGTCGATAATTCCCGTCGAGGAAGGAGGCGAAACTTTGCTTTGATAAAGCGAAGAGGGCCCCCACTCCTCCGCTTGTTCCTCCCAAGAGTTGCTTTTCGATGATTACTACGTAACTTGGCCGTGTTTTATGCCGGAAGCTTAAACTTTATTCGTGACCACATCGCAATGAGGAGCTTTTATCGACGGACGAAACAAATGAAAAGCCGCGCGGTTCTCGGATCAAATAAGTGGAGGGGATCTTATTGACTGCCGAGTGGATATTTTGTTGATGCTGAAAGCGGATTGCTGCATGGCGGTTCAATAAATATAATAAACAAAATGACAGATAGATATTTTATTTATAATAAAATACAAAGTATTATAAAAATACAAAGTGAGCAACCTCTAGTCGACAAACACTTTAATTTTATTATTGTGTATATCTTAAGTTTGTAAAAAATATATGTAATTGTCTAAATACATATATTTGTATTATAATAAAAGTATACGGTGGAAAATGTAATTAATTACTAATTAACATAATATATAACATAGCTTAAAAATATTATTTTTATGTATTAGCTCTCTACTTTAAGAGGACATAAAATTTAACGAACACTTGTACTAGTGATCGCTCGCGATAATGATGCATCTCAAAGAGGCGCTTCAATTTTTCGTCTTCTTCTCAAATCCTTATACCCTTACAGGTGTCGGATTCGCTCCGTCAATTAAGAAGTGCAACTAATTCTTTGGCAAAATTTGGAATTCAGTGTATTAAATGCATAACTTCAAGGATGTGCGTCTAAACTACAAAAGTATTGTGGTTTTCAGTTGAATGAATTCAAGAATGAACTCGCCGATGTTGTGAATGTTAATATGGTTATTCTTCAAGCATTTTTCCAAGTAATAGGTCTTTAGTTAAGTTCTCACTTAACATTGTATTTAAGAGATAAAAGCAAGATACATTATGAAAACTGAAAGAAGTATATTCAATATGTTTCTATTAAATTAATGAATAAACGATAAAATTATCTACAGTTTATTATAAAATAAATATACGTTTGAATAAAAAATATCAGTAGTTTATAGGTATTAAACAATATATAATAAATAATAATAAAAAAATAAGCAATATGAGTAATTACAGGCCCATATAAGTAAATGCTTTTTTCTGTTCAAAATATTAGAGAAAATAATATCATTGTAGATAACAAATTATATTTAACATTTTTTTAATAATCATTATGGCTTCTTTCAAAAAATTATTCAACGCTATGATGGATTTGATCAACAACATTATTGAATTATTTGAAGCAAGATAGTCAACTATATGTGTGTCTTGCGAAATCTTGACTGACAAACTATAATTATATGAGTTTCGTCGCATCAGTACATTCATGAATGGATCTGGGGTAATACAATTTACAGATGATACAACACTCGCTTTCATAAAAGTCGCGAGAGCTGAAACTGTGTAGCAAAACAATTATTGTAAGACAAAAAAATGAAGACATTTTTTTTTTTCAAACTACATATGTTAGTGTTTATTTTATTTAAAAAAATATAAATTATATTATTATACGAATCATGGTAAATTAAATATAAAACATTTACAACAGATTAAGTCTGTTTTGTTGACACTTTTATATATCAGTATCGTAACGAAAATTGAAGAGCTATTTATATTCCATAATGTTTGAATTACATACGACCAGAGCAATAATACATTTCTTTCGCAAAAAAAAAAATTGGCAAATCGACATTCGCAACCCTCCGCCAAATTTTCCACGCACAATCGATCATCCAACATCAACCCTGAATGATTCATCCCTCAAAACGTCAGTGCACCGCCTCTGAACCGAATGTGGGACATCAAACATTCAGACACAATTCCGCGGAGGAAACACGCCCGGTGACACCTTAATCGAATTTTATATCACCCCTTAAACAACATTCTTCGCGCGACAAATCCGAATCGCAATAAGTGCGATAATGGGCGCGACGTGTGCCGGGGTGTGGGGGAATTATGGAATAATAGATCGGGGGTGTCTTGGCGGACAATAACTCTATGCTCCGCCGCCGCCACCGCCGCCGCCCATCCACATCGATTTCTCTTAGGTCATGAGTTATAAATAGTTTTTATTTATCCCCTTGAACTTTCCACTCGACGTTCACTATCTTTAAACGGCAGCCGGATGTAATCTAATTTAAATAGAGACAGCTAGAACTATTCTGGGAGAAACAGAAAGTGGATTCGATCAATTGCGAAACTGAAGGATTTTGCATAATGCAAAAGTAAATATTTGTTTTCAATAGCTTCAAGACAGTTAAGCCAGCTAGCATAGAAAATTTTTATTGTACACCGCCATAAATTCAAGATAGGACAGAAATAACTCCGGCCGATAACCCAGGACAAAAACATACATTCATTTTATTGTATATACTTATTATTATTGTTTGTAAAAATGTATTTATTTGTTTGAATACAATTTTTGTATTTTTTGAAGGTGTTCCGGACTTATATTCCTTATTTCTTTTTCGATTGGTGCTTTGTGTTCGTTTTTAAAAATCAATTGCATACGTAAAACGCAATGGTAAAATACGACGAATGATGTTGATAGTGTTACTCTATTAATTTTTCCTGCATGAACTTGGAGCGACAAAATTCCCATTTCATACCGAAAATCTCTCTCTATCTCTCTCTCTCTCTCTCTCTCTCTCTATATATATATATATATATATATATATATTTATTTATTTCAGTAATATAAAACCTTGTGTAATAAATGTAAGAAAAAATCAAAGTAAATTTCAAAAATGATTTTCACACTTGCATTTAGTCAAACACATTGCAATAACTAACGTATTAAGATTATTATACGTTTATTAAAATTATTAATAAAAAAAAACCTTTAAACAATAAGTTTCCCTTTAGCTACTGTGACTTTTTGACTGTAACATAAATCAGCGTAAGTACATTAAAACAACTAATTATTGGTAATCTTACGTTAATCAAACTTAATTGTTCCTGGTATCATTTTTTATTATTATTCTTTGTCGTACTTTTGTGTTTGTAATCCTAAATAGATCTACATAATTTTTAAAGCTCTTGAAATGTAAAAAATAATATTTGTTGAAGTAATTTATAGGTTTATGTTGATTCTATAATGCATTAGGGAATAACTTTATATTTCCCCGGCGCTTTCACCATATTTTCAATCCAGTTTCTGAAAGTAATTATGAAATATACTATTTAAATTAATAATAGTAATTGTCATTATTTTATTTAATATATTAATATATACCCACTAAGCAAATTATTCACAAATAACTATGAATGCAGCATTGATGCAATGTTTTTTATGTCCATTTGGTTCCGTATACTTTGCAAAGCATTAATAAAAACTTCGTTGAATGTAAATATGGCACATTTAACTAGACTTCTTTTATTTAATTAGTAAATAAAAGATATAAGATTTAGATTTTCAAACTTAGTAACAAAAATGTATTTATCGAAATACTTTTCCATATTAGCTAAAAAAGATTGTCCCGGCGCATTCATGACTTTTTTGTACATCAGTTATAAACTATTGTCCCGCCACAATCTACATTTTTCTGTGCATTTATGATCACATTAGTTATAAAATATTGTTCCGGCACATTTACCATTTTCAGGACATTATTATCAAATATAATCCCGGCGCATCCACCATATTTTAACATTTTTAGGACTACATTAGTAGTTGTAAAAAATATTGTCCCGGCGCATTCGCCAATTTTTTTTGTACTCTTTGGATCATGTAAGTTGTAAAATATTGTCCCTGCGCATACATCACTTTGTGTCTACTTTTAGGACCACATTGCTTTTAAAATATTGCCTCGGCGCACAATGGGGCCAAATGCCCAAATATCGCAAAAAACTAAATATTGTTTGAACTAAT
Source organism: Philonthus spinipes (assembly GCA_963082785.1). Lineage (NCBI taxonomy): Eukaryota > Metazoa > Arthropoda > Insecta > Coleoptera > Staphylinidae > Philonthus > Philonthus spinipes. Next base: position 22,380,159 of record OY720303.1, read on the forward strand.
TGGCCCTATCTATTCGACTCTATTCGACAAAGTACATCGCGAAAATTATCACTAGACAATAAAATTCTAAAGTCAAAATTTGATAAATTTTTAATACGTAATTACAGCTTTAAAAAATAAAATTATGTAAAAATACATCAGACCATTATTCTTCAACTATTCAAGAAGAAAATAAAACATAAAAATTTACACCTAAAACCAATTTTGTATTTATGGTGTTTTCCGCCTTTGTCCCAATGTTAAATTGGCGCCCTTTTCAATTAATATTATATTACATGCTATATGTACACATATCAAAGAAATATTTTTAAAGCTTATATTAAGTTAAATTTTATCCCATTTTACTCAATAGCCAATGTAAAGTATTAACAGAAAAAAAAAATGGTGAAACACTTTAAAATTATTTCGAATTAAAAGCAACGATTTACCATCATGTTATAATGACGGATATTAATAGTTTTGGAGATAAACCTACTTTTTAGGACTATATTAGTTGTAAAATATTGCCCCGGCATATTCACCATCTTTCAGTGCTTTATTTAATTTAAGTACTGATCACAGGCAGTCACTATAAATTCCATGAATTTTTCAATACATAACTAACATCGGCAGTAATGTTAACTTTGCATTAAATTAATCATTTAATTTATTATGATTAAATTAATCATATTTGAGTAAATGTACTACTAAATTGTAAAATATAGTCCTGGCTCAATCAAAATTCTTTCTCTATAATTTTAGGACCATATTAGTTGTTAAATATCCCGGCGCATTCCGCATTTTCTCTACTTTTAGGATCATGTTAGTTATAAAATATTGTCCTGGCGTATTTTCTTTTTTCTTCTTCTGCTTTTAGAACCATATTATATTAAAATACTTCACTACTTTTAGAAAATGAAATGTTGTTAAAAACGTATTTATCTTTTAAATATGTTGGAAATTAAAAAGAAATAAATGTTTATGTTTACATCTATTCATTCTGGACACTGTTCTTATCTTTTAGCAATGTAGGGAAATTGGAACCAGTTATCTTAATGCAAGCGCCAAAGCGCACAGATGTAACAATGCAAAGCAGCCATTTTAACACAAATGAAACTACTTCTCGTAAATTAGCTGTAAAATATTTATCAAATAAACAATAAAACTGGCGAGTGCTTTAATATATTTAAATTTATACAAACATACGCAATTTCAAAATATTTTAACCATTGAATAAAATGGACATAAAACCGTTGCATCAATCTCACATTCACTTTTTAATGTTGTTTTAAAATTCACACAAACTTCTGTGTAAACATTCTATACAGTGGGTAGAGTTCTGGTGATATATACAAGGTGTACAGAAAATGAGTGAAAAGCTTTAGATAGCGTGACTCTTTGACTAATTTTTAGATAAAAATATTAACGAAAATAAGTCACACGGTCCTCCCTTAAGCCTCACGGGCCACTTAAAAAACTATACATTTGGCAACGCTGGATCAAACAAGTGTGCATTTATCCTGTTTATAACTGCTACATCATCCGCTGGAGGTGTTGCATACACCTTTTCTTTTACAAACGAGCGTGCATCATTGCCAGATCTATTTTCATTAAAAAAATGCTGCTGATGAAGTTATAAAATTGTAAAAATATCCGATTTATTAATCATTTACATCAATGGAATTATACACGTGTCTAATTGATTGTTAATGCTATTGATTTTTTACAAAATATTTAAAAAACAATACTAATTTATAGTCACATATTTAAAATTCCGAAGACCTCGTGAGCCTCAATGAAGAACCATACAACATTTTTTTTATTTGGATTTTCTATTAAAAATTAATTAATGAATTGAGTTACCTGAAGGTTTTCACTCATTTTCTGTACTACTTGTATACAAATCAACTTATACAACAAATTAAATTTAATTTTACTCAACAAAATATACTAAGGAAGATTCAAAAGGAAGTAATATAAATAAAAAAATCAGACAGGCTTTTTTTCTATCTCAGTTATTATTAAATAAAAATGCAATTTTATACAAAATCTAATCAGTTTAGTAAACATTTTTTGGTTAACTGTTGATAATGGATACTATTAAACTCTTGGTGAGCGGTTGGCTAATAAATAAAAAAACTACACTGGTTGTCAAGGATTTAATTAAGTATCGCAACAATTACAATTATTAAACAAGGTTACGAGTGTACACTTACAGTCATTTAGGTAGCACGATTCCTTAAACTCAATTAATATTTTATAACAAATGAAAACATCCTTCAGTTAAATCAAATTTTCAATCTACAAATCCAATAATCCAGATAAATAATAGCCATTCTTTCCATCAGAATCATTCCATTCACCTGCGGATAATTGCTTTTCTTTTTCTATACCCTCGGAATATATTACAACGTGTCCATTCACGAAGTTCGAGCCTTCAACGGGAAACTTGGCGGGGAAACTTTTTATTAGTTCTCCAGAAAAATTATTGATGTGGAAACTATTAACGGGAAAAAGTTTAATTATATATTGCACTCTGGGATCAACAGAACACAAAAATAAGAATGTAGTTTTTTCTCCGTTTCCTGGCTTATTTTATATAACACGAAATACAATAATCACCAAACATGAAATTAAATTTTTATACCTGAAATGTTGTACATTGAAATTTCTTCAATTCAAAGATATTCAATATTTTTATCTTCTTATGATGTGCTTCAGGGATCAGCATTGGGACCATTGTTTTTTAACGTTTTCATTAATGATATTGTTAATTGTTTAAATTCAAATTGTTTCGTGTACGCGGATGATATTAAGTTATTTCGAAGGATTAATTCAAGTCAAGACTGTATTGCTCTTGAATCAGTCTTAAATAATTTATGTTTTTGGTATGCTTCCAATGGGCTGCAACTTAATGTTGCAAAATGCAAAGTCATGACAATACCTCGAAATAAAAAATAATTAATTATAATTATTTTATTAATAGTATACCACTAGCTTGCGTAGTTAAATTTAATGATTTAGGCATTACAATGAATAATAGGATCGACTTCAGTGATCAGATTAGAGTCATATGCAATTGTGCAAACAAAACCCTGGGCTACATTATTCGTAATACCAAATCATTTACTTCTGTGCTTCCCTTAATTTTACCATCCATTTATTCAAAGCAAATCGGAATATGGATCGATAATCTGGCATCCTCAACAACTATTATATACGGAACTTGTTGAAAAAGTACAAAGAAATTTTTTAGAAGCTCTGTATTATCGTAAATATGGTTCATATATTCAATAAGGATTCGAATACATGCCTCTCTTAAGTATATTTAACATGCCCTCTTTGGAGTCCAGGCGAATAACTGCGCAAATTACATTCATTTTTAAAGTTATTCACGGTTATATAAATGATATTATATAATTATATTATGTCCAGAAATATAAAATTATTTTATATCCCCAATTATAAGACAAATTAAAGATCTTCATTAACTTTACTTTCATCTTGCAATTTCTTTAATATGTATTGTTCAAATGTTGATATTTTTAATTTAATATTACGTCAATTTCTTCAACAGCTAAGACGGCAAATATAATAACAATTGCGTAACTATTTTATCATCTACTTTGTATTATTTTTTGTATGTTTAATATTATCCTGTAAGAAGTGAAGACATTCTTATAGCACTCTTTTATTATCTAATTGGTTATGTACTTATATTCTCAATATCATGCTTCATTTCATTTTTGTCATCAAAAACTTTTTATCAGAAATCCAATTACAATGGTATCTTTTATTATACCTGTGTTCTGATAAATATACATGTCGTAGCAAAATACAAGGAAATATAATAAATTTATAAATAGCACAACCAACTATGACTTTCATTTAAAAATACATAACTTAGTGTTGTTTCTCTTTTATCACATAAGATAGAAACAATCTGTAAATTACAACATTCAATTCTTATTTTGATATAATAATAAATGATTGAGATATTAATAAAAATCAAAAAATGAAAAACATTGAATTTTTCGCTACAATTTGAAAACAAAAGACAATAGAAAATTTCTGCTTTAAGCTTGTCTCGAAATAGAACTCGAGGAAGCTCTATTGATTTTTTCTATCTCTTCTAATAACTGAATAATATGCAATTTTGACCACCCCATACATATGTGTTTGCGCAAACTAATAGTTATTTCAAGCAAAGTGATATGCGGAATATCAATGTTAATAATGGTAAAAATGTTAACAAGAAATATTTTTTTAATTTATAATTTTTGCTGAAACAAACAGATTCCGCACTAACGTACATTCAAGGGTATTCCTTTAAATTATATACTGTACTATAAAGGTACCTCTAGGAATTTTATTGAATTTCAAGAGAATATTATTAATGCTTTATATTTTCTGATTTTCACATTTTTTTTATACGCTCTAACTGCACATACCTGCAATACACTGTATTTCATATAATAAGCAAGATCCCCAGGGCAAGACTCGAATTTTAAACAGCCTGTATGGTGAAATTCATTTTATATTTGGAAACTTATTGAAACATAGAGAATCAAAATAAAATGAAACAAAGATGATTCACACGTTTGCAGTTATTTAAATTACAATTAAATTAAACAAGGGAATCTAATTTGTTAAATAGAGAAATCTAGTGGTAAATCCTTTTCATTTTTTTTTCAAATAGCTGTATTTATAATATTGAAAAGTATTTAAACATGCGCGATGCGCGTTTTCCCGAAATATCGATTCTTTCTTTCGACTCTCATCTCCCGTCTGGTTCCCTCCTCCCGAATCCACCTCGGCTACTGAACTCGCCCCTTCTCCCCGTCTCTCTCCCTCTCTCGCAGAAAGGAGTTCGCATACGCACACCGACGGCTCACTCTTATTTATCCAACAAACAACATCGCCAAAGGAGCATGTTAGATTATTGTCAGTATACTGGCATTAACCTTCCAACCCTCGCCGGGCAAAAAAATGACACTCATAAAAGAGCACGGGGATGGCGTTTTTAGATTCCTTGTTTTTTAGGTGACGTGAGTTTTTCTTTGCTTTCAGGATAATATGCAATAACTAAATTGTTGTTTAAAAAATTATTCAACTTAATAATATTTTAAATAATAATATATTATTTAAATAAAAATGGTAAACAATAACTAGGAGAAAAATTAGTCTTCACAACCAACATAAAGAAGATTAATAACTTACTAATTATTTAAATTAGTATTTGCAAATAGTATTAAAATAAACAACAAAAGTCGTTTTTTTTTCTTCTTTTATGTCATTTCCAACTTCCCTTTCTTCTTTCCTGCCACTCTTAGGAACATTGTTATTGCCGAATTTGTTCATGTTTCTGTTGGCATGCGTTATATGATAAAAAAAAGACTCCAAATTCAAAACCGTCCTTCTTTACCGAACACCCTTGTTATTCTGTTATAATTAATAATGCTATTGATTTTTATATTGTAAATAATGTATAAATGAAAAGTACATAAGAGAAGTGATGAACTAAAATCAAAACATCTACTAATAAAATAAGCACTTCAACAAGATGAAGTGCCTAAGAAAGCTCTCAAGATGGACTTCCTGAATCCCGAGACGAGGACCGAGAGATGGATTTGAATTAGTTCACTTATATCGAGCGTATAACAAAAATCGACAATAAAGTCGATGAAGACTCCAGTCTGGAATCATGTCTATACTAAGATCAGACGCGTGAAATGCTGGTTGCGGTCAACATGACAACCAGTACTTTACGCGTGCGCGTGTGATTTTAGTTCAGACATGACTTTAGATTTCTAATGCCAACTTCGTCGTCGATTTTTGTTATACGCTTGATATACAGAGAGCTTTTTTTATTTGTATACATTTCCGCTATGTATACCTGTTTATTATTTTTAGAATCGTCCTAACCAAGGTATTCGACCGTATTTGTATACATTTTCGATCAAATTTTTCACACAATTTGAAGTTTAGCGTTTGACATGTGTGTTTACTTGCGTCTTTATTGGCGTTTTTTGCAGGTATACACTTCTCCTAATGTATACTGATAAAAAAAAACCTCTCTGTATATATTCGCATTCTATTTTTTTAGATCGATTGTAAAATGTATGTGTATAGAATAAAGATCTATTAAATTTAAAAAAGAAGTTTACTTAAACCAATGTTTATTAATTGTTATTTTTTGTACTTTGTTATATACCGTTGTTCAATCAATGACCACAATTTTTCAAACTTTGTTTTGTATAACTGAAATTTATTTAGTTCATTAACGGGTCATTTTTTTGTTTCCATTGATTAAACCAATATTTGACTATAATTTTAAAACCGGGCTTTAATGACTCAAGAAAATTAATTAGTAAGAAATAATTAAACACAAATATAAAAAAATATATTTATTGCTCTAGAATTAATGTATATAATTATGTTATAATTGAAATATTTTTGAAATATTTTCATCGTCTTCTTTAACATGTTTTGCTAATAAATTTTCAATACTCGCTTTTCTCCCCGTAGTCGAATCCGGATATAATTCGGGCTTACAACCTATAGCCTCATCCCAAGCCGTCCTGCAATTTTCCTTAATCCACTCCATTTCCCCTTCATGCGGTATTCTCAAAATTTTCTTATCATTATGAATGCTGAATATATATTTGTTCTCAGCATTGTAAAATCCATCACCGGCATCGTAACAACTCGTCGGAATTTTTCTTGGGCTCGGATCATTGGTAACACGTTCCCTCCCAGCTGGGTTAAACCCGCGTTTCATCGCTTCGAAATACCTCCTATCGGGATATTTGCAATAACGCCAGGTATCGTCGAACTGCAAACCGTCCTTGAACTGGTACGTCCAGGAGACCAATTGTCCGTTCGACCAAACCCCGAAGAGTTTCTGCCCCATGGGGTAGATGAGGGTGCCCTTGCCGTGGAAATTCCCGTCGCGAAAATTTCCTTTGTATTCAACGCCGTTCGGGAAGGTGTACGTGCCATATCCGGACATTCCCAAATGGTCGCATTCGCCTCGGTAAGTTGACCCGGTTAGATATTCTGTGAGGGGAACCAAATGCTGCTGGGTATCAATTGGGCAATAGTCTTCTAATTCTTTCAAAATGCTGAAGCGGCTGTTGCGTTTGATTCGTGTGCTCTCTTCTGTATTCATGGAGAAAAGCGTGGGTCTGACATCTTGCACGCGCGCATATTCTACTTCTTCAACTGTATCCCCCATTTTATATTGCTTTATATTTGCAATGATAAAAAATATGTATATATTAATGTAAATGTTAAAAGTGACATACGTTATTGTAAAATGTCATCTTTTTATAACAACTAAAACAGGGCGTAAAACAAGTTACGCCATTAACAATAAAATATTATATTTTTACATTATAAACTAAGACTAACTTAGTTTAATAATGACAAGTTAAAATTGTTGAAACTACAATCACTAAAATAAAATTGAAGTTATACAAATTAAGTGAATCTGAGTTTTTATTAAATAAAATAAAAAGACTAGGATTCTGTTTTATAGAAAACAATTTATGGTATGTAAAAAGTGTTGTGGAAGATTGTGAGAATGATATTTAAATAGCAAATCTATGTGCCGCATATAATAAAAAGCTTCCTGTATGTAGAAAAATTGTTCTGCAAATGGTTTACCTTCCAGGTGGAATAATTGTGTATTGGATGTAAAATGGTTAGTGGTGATGACACTGTTAGGACGAAAACTAAATTGGTAGTTGAGTATTATGTGTAAAAATGTGGAATTCATATATATTTTTTTATAAATAAGGGATTCATACAATTTACCGACAACGAGTTATTCGTATTCCTGTTGTATACCGTTCACATTATTCATGTTTTCTTAGGTTAAAATATATGTGTTATTTTTTGGGTATATTTAGCTATCCACAATTCTGATGATTTATATTATTTGTAGTTTTGTAAATATAACAAGCTTATAAATAGTTTAACGAATAACCAATTGAATAACATTGAATTACTTAATAACTTCGACTGCCTGGGACATATACCGATCACATGTTCTTATTGCACATAATTCAATGTTCGATGGTTCAGGCGTTTATTTTATGAAAATTCATAATACACTATATAAATGGATTAAAAACTTGGTTTGTTTGACTTTAAAGTAAAGCAAACCAAGTATTTAATTCAAATATTACCTGAAAAGGCAACAAATATAAAAAAAAATGTAATAAATCAAATAAGAATAATGAATTCTTATTTGAATTCTTATTTAATTTATTACATTTTTTTATATTTGTTGCCTATTCAGGCCTTTTAACTTCTTCAAAATTACCAATGAAAATATGAATATTGCAATAAAGATATTTTAGTTCGTTTAATTTCATGTGCTATTATTTTAAATTATTGTAGAAAACACCAAATGTAATTAATTATCACTGAATGGTTTTTTGAACTAAACAATGATTTGATTTTTTGTTTGTACCTTGAACAAAAAAAATCAAATCATTGTTTAGTTCAAAAAACCATTCAGCGATAATTAATTACATTTGTGTTTTCTACAATAACTTAAATGTATGACTTCAGCACTTGAATCGCTCCATCAATCATGTTGTGGTCGAAAGTTCATTATTCTTAGACGTTGCAAATGGCGGCAGGTTAAAGGTGGATGACGTATTTTATCGTTGAAGGATATAGGGTGGAATCTCCGGCGGCGATGGCGTTTTAGAATTTCAAATAGGGCCACTCATAAGTTCTAATGGAAGTTACAAATTGATGTAACTAGCCGGAACTGTTACACATATCACGAATGCATAATTTATACTCGGCGCGTCGCCCCCCGCCGGAACAACGCCGCGAACGCTCTTCATCCTCCTCAGATTCGATGTGACAACCGCTCTTCTCACGCGACCATAAAGTATACACAATAAAAAATAACAGATTTATTTTCATAATAAAAATATTTATACTTTACGGCCTAATACCCCGAAAATAACAATTCTAATGAGAGCCTACACAGCTTGTTACTGAAAGTAATAATTGTGTATATAATTTTTTTAAAGTAGATTCTAGATCAATTTAATTTAAACAATTGTAATGTTTCTTGTTATATCCCAATAACTATTTAATAATAATATTTATAATATATAACATTTATTCGCGTAAATTTATAAAATTAAATATTATTTAGAATATATATATTTTTGGATTTGGAAATCACAATGGGTCCATTTGCTCCCTCCCGTCTGGAGTTCCATCACTCTGATGTATCCCGAAACCAACCCAAATAGAGGATGAACTTCAGTATTGCACCCGGGTATATCCCTCTTATGTCGCATGGATTCGGGTGTTTTTTGCCCCATAGCTGTTCTCTAAAATGGAAGAGGGCGTCACATTCTAAGAGTATGTGTTCCACCATCTCCTCTATTTCACAGACACGACATGACTCTGACTGTTCTAGCTGGAGTCTGTGTAAATGTTCCCTGAGTGCACAATGGTCAATTTGTAATCTCATGACATTACCCAGGTTATTCCTTGATAGATTTATTAAATAATTGTTATTTTTTTAGTTTAGATTAATGAAGAGCTTCCCTACTCGTATTTTATTGCCCTTCATCTCACTCCATCTATCGAGATGTTCAGTTCTATGGTGGTGCTTTATCGTTTTCTTGTTTTACTGGTTAGGTTTGGTTTTGTGAGGTTAATGCTACAGCTAATTCGACACTGGTATCATAATGGCTCTCCACATTATTTATTTTAATTCAACAATCATAGTAATGTTTTGTCGGTATGAATATTCCTTTTAAATACTATGTTGATAATGATGTTTGTAAATTGATTTAATTTTGAATGTATTATGGACAGAGATGGTCTTTGGAACGATAAATATCAATTTCCGTTGTATTAATGATGTAGTATGGACACATTTAAGATGGTAATGAAATACGAGAAGAATGGATGGAAGCGAATAGAAGGATAAAAGTATGGATGCGACAGGATGGAGCAGGTGAAAAATTTGTGTTAGGGTGTGAGAAGGAGAGAAGAATAGTTTAAGTATAATATAAAGGAAATACCAATAAAGGTCTTTTCTATGTAATTATTATATAGTCAACATCATTATTTTCTATTTACGTTCGTATTCCAATTATCAAGAAAACTATAAATATGTATTATAAAAATTACAATTCTCGTGTAGAACATGTTGAATAATAAATTACGCAGCTATTAAAAAATGCCCATAACATATTTGTAAGAGCAGAAAACAATACTCTGTTTTTAATTAGTTATTGTATTTCATTAAAATATCTATTATGTAAGGATTTTTGTCTTACTTACAGCGTTATTTTTGCGGTTGGAAAAAATGAATGATCAAATATAATTGATCATTGTTAGTAATTTTCCTTTTTTAATTTTATTATTAATAAATCAATAAAATATCGCTACGCTATAGCTTCTTCGGGTAAAGAAAATGAAAAATAATTTTAAATGGATTTAATAAAAATAAGTTCCTCAATTATCAACGATATTATATACAATTTATAATATATATACAGAGAGGTTTTTTAATCAGTATACATTAGGCGGTATACAGTATACCTGCAAAAAAACCAAGTCAAACGTATTGAGCGTGTATGTTTAGTTGCCTATAACACACAACTAAACGTCAAACGCTAAACTTCAAAATGTGTGAAATATTTGATCGAAAATGTATACAAATGAAGAAAAAGTCGAATTTCAAGCATGTATTACAATTCCAACAGTACTAGAGGTGGATAAGACATGTTTTCAATGAATCCAAAGTGGCCGAATACCTCAGTTAGGATAATTCTAAAAATAATTAAACTAAAACATTTTTTATCAAAAATACTTCACTTATTATGGAGAAATTAGAGGTAAAAAATATTAAGAGATTTTATTAAGACAATTTGAAAGAAAAGTAACAGTGAAGAACAATAAACTTGAAATAAATAATTAGAATAAGTGCTATAAATGACCACCAGATATTAACTCAAACGATCATGAAAATTCTTCCACTATGCGCATTTCGATATTGTCATAAACAGAAATAGAAAATTGTTTAATTGTTTTTTGAATTATCCTAGTTGAAGGAATCGATCGTTCGGGTTGCATATTATAGACAACTAAACACATACATCAATGCGTTTGACTTGGGTATTTTACATGTATACATAGGGGATATGTATACTGTTAAAAAAACCTCTCTGTATTCCGTAAGGTATATATTAGTTGCACCGTTTAATAAATAATATTTGAAATTAATAATTCAAAAAAGGTTGCATGAAGCAGTCATATATGCGACAGCTAATTTACTTTGCCGACTGTATAATATCCGGTGGGGTGTTTGTAGAGAAACGAATTATTTCAATTAACATTTGTTTTCATATTTACATTTACGTAAGTCATGTTTCTATTACAAAACGAAATAATTAATAAGGTTATTTAATTGTTCCCTTTCCTATGAACAAAAAAATACAACTAATTAAAACAACAATAATTAATTCATATACATGTAGTAAATGAATTATTTATTTAACATTCATATTGAGGCTCCCACAAATTTTGCTTCATTATATATTTATGGATTTAATAACATTTTTTTTAACGATTAGTCTTATTTATACTTATACCAAAGTATTTTAACATGTTCTACCCAGAGGCGTAACTAACTAACTAACGTGGGCAAAATAATTATTAAGGCTCTAAAGCGCTGACTATCGACTACGGCGTTAAATTTAGATGCAACTCGTTCACGTAGGTAGTAAGGAATTTTCAATACTCGTTTAAAGAAAAACAAACATTTGCGTTTTGTCTAAGTACTTTTAACAATTGAGTTTTGAAGCCCTCAGAATATCGAGGCCTTAAATCGTGTTTATACACAAGCGGCAAGAACCTCCAACCTAGATGCTTTTGAATGCGCACGCGTACGCGATGTTTAGTACTGTTGATAGTTCAGTAAACATTATAAAGCGGTAAAGCGCGTTAAAAATGAGCACGCCGAAGTCACTACGCTGTTGAAGAGAGAGCAACTATATTTTATTTTTCAAGATGGAATCGGGCCATGCGCTTTATAATGATTGCTGCACTATCAACAGTACTAAACATCGCGAATGCGTGCGCACTCAAATACATCTAGACTCGAGGCTATTGACTTCTTACTATAAACACAGCCTTAGGCATTCATAAATAATTTATTGCAGCTTCGCATTTGCCACTCTAGATGGGTATCTTAGCTTTCTAGCCTCTTTCCCCCGCAGTGCTGGTTCTAGCACCATTATATTACTCCACTAGTTCTACCAAGTGTTTAGTGAGAAAGGGATTCAAGATACAACACGTGATATTTTAAATGCGACTGGCAAGCATTTACCTTTAAGAATAGCAAAATGAAAATTGACACAACTGCAGACCCAATTTAAATGAAATGTATATATGATGATTATATTTCACTGAATACAGCCTTATGTGTATTTTATTAAAAATCCATGTGGGACATAAATTCAAAATAATAAAAAAAAACAGTTAAATATTATTAGTCACCAGTCATTTAGAATTCAATTTTGAGAAGAACTGTTTTTTTTTTCTGGAAGTTTATGACATAAATCAAACTTCACTTATAACTTGAATTAATATTAATATAAAGAGAAAATGCTTTACTCATAATTATTTTTAAATGTTTTTTTTTTATTTAATTTATAATATTAAATTGTTGAATTAAATAAAATCCTCACTGTTCAATTCAATGCCGCTTTTTATTCAGACGGGTATGATGTTTTGTCTATATTATTAGCTCTTTGTAAATTCCTAATGGATCTTACGGTTTTGTGTCATATCTGCATCATCTCTTCTTGGTTTATCTCTCTTTATAAGTACTTCGTTAATTATTACTTCCCATATCTCTATTGGTCATGTTCTCTTCTTTTCTTTGTCACATTCTTGCCGTTTTATTTAATTATCATGATTGTTACCGTTCTTGTCTAAATTGTCAGCGAAGTTTGATGAAATGAAATGATGAATTGTTAGTGATGGGTATATACATTTAGGATAAAAGTTAGGGTTATGAGGGATATAAAGGTGTGGATATTAATGAATGCTATGTGCGGATTGGAGGCGAATTTTAAGGAAAAGGTTTCAATTCTTTCTTTTGTGGAGGGGATTTTGCAATTTTCGTAAAGAAGTATATTGGAAGGAATTGTGGATAGGGTTATGATGTCTAATTTTAGTGAGTGTAGGTAGGGCTGATTGTTCACCTACTACAATATTTCTTAAGGCCTTAGGTCGGGGATTATGATGTAGAATAGCCGCATATTCAAGCAGGGGTCCACATATCATTTTATAAATGTAAACTGCGGTTGGAGTTGAGATACTTTGGTTTTTGTAGGTGAGTGCTCTGAAATGTCGAGCCCTACTCTTAACATTAGTTTTTAGAATCTGGAATATAGGAATGTAGGAGTGGGAATGCGGAATGGCTTATGTATATCGGATTGGTGTTGTATAAATCGTTTATGTACACGATTTATGTAGAGGATTGGGAATAATAGGGATTCATGTATATAAGCCTTGTTTAGAAAAAATAATTACGGATTTTGATACTGTTGTAACCTTTAGAGAAGAAAAATAATTTAGGATGTTATAATATGTGGGGGTATACCGAGTGAATGGTATTTATATCGATGCCATAATGAATCGTAGTCTTTCCTAATATCGAGGAACAAAATGAAGGATTGTTTGCCTTCAAAATGCGTCGTTTCGCAGTTTGATGTGAGGATTGCGTGGGGTAAGGATGTTCAACAAAACCAAATTGGTATGGAGGGATATGGTTTTTGATATGAAAGTATATTTTTTCATTAAAATGGACTGAAATAATTTACCGAGAACTGGAAGCAGGTTGATTGGGTAACTCGAAATGAGTTCGAGGTAGTTTCATGGTTTTTTAATATATATTATAATCCCACGTTTCCAGTCCTTGGGTATTATTCCAATTTTTTATCTTTAACCTTTTTTTGTAAAAAAAAACCTTTATTGGCATCTTTCCGTTACACTCTCAATTTATAGTATCAAATTCTAAAATATAATACGAGCCTCCCTTCTCTTATCCCTCTCCCTCCCATCCTCTCTCATCCACTCCATCAACCTCCTACTTCTTTTCGCTCCCATCCATTCCTCCTTTACCCCCTCACATTCCTCCGCCAAGTGGCCCCAGGTATCCTTTCCATGCTCATACAATACACATCTTCCATATTCTTCCCCTATTCATACTTTCCTTCCTCTCTCCTCCTATCTATACCTCGCCCTTGCCACAATCACCCTATCTCTACTCCATCCCCTCTCTATCAAATATCTCGGCACCATTCTATGCACCTGCCACCTCCCATACATATCATTGTACTCTCTTCTCTCTATACACCTTTGCTTTTCCTGTCCTTCCACCTCCTTCCCTTTCCCCTTCACCCACTCATCCACCTTCACCCCATTCCTTAGCCATTCCATTACTTTCGCCTACGACAACCCTACCCTCTCATACATTTTCCTCCTCTCTACCCTCCATCTACTCTCACACACGCTCGTCACACATACATCATTCGCCAATTTCTCTTCCTCCAGTTCCTACAATCTCACCTTATACCTCACCACTCTCACCATTGCCTTGCACCGTTTTTGTATAGGATCCTAATATTCATGTTAGAATTCAAAATTCATTGTTCTAAATAAAATGTATAAAGTTTAAAAATGCACATCTCTATTATGAAATTATTTTAAGAATTTTAAAAATTAATTCTTGATTAAAATTAAACGGAGAAAATAATTTATTCTACTTAATTGAGATTTAGTTTAATTTCTGTTTAATTTAGTTTAAATTAGAATATATAGTATAAAATCTCCAAGCAACATTTTATATTTTATAAAAATTCTACACCATCGAATTAATCCCAAGTGATCGCCATTTAAATTTTAATCAAATCAATTAGATCCTCCCCTCCTTCCATATTTCGGCGCGAGTAACGTGCTTATCCCCCCGTTAATTTATTCTAATTTAAATATTCCCCGACGATGGCTCCGGGTTTCCTCCTCAATTAAAAGATAATTTTCAATTTTGCCCACGCCTTTCCGATCGTCCCATTTTCGCCGCGGGCTGTTTTATTATTTTTTTTATTTCCATTTTTTGCTGTGGGTTTGTTTTTCCTTTCCCTCTGCGGCAAACCGGAATAAAATATATCTATATATAATTGTAAATGACAACGGGCAGTGGAATAAGGAGTGAAAAACGCACTTGCGACTGACAGCTGTTTAATTTTTTTAATTACCCAACTCCCCTTAAATGTAAATTCTTTGCTGTTGCTTTCTTTGAGGGGTTTTATATTAACTTCGTTGACGGCATAAACAATTGGAAATTTATGAAGATTTTATTAAATAATAATTATTTTTGTATAATTACATTTGAAGCTTCTATTTCGTTAAAAAAATAACGATATGATAAGACTTTATAAAAAAAACTTATGATAAAGATCACGCTATGCTCGAAATTTAGTAATTTTAAAATAAAGACGTTAAGATATAATAATAAATAGAAATATAAAATAAATATTACTAGAAAAAAAACACTTAGTTAAAGTTATTCAAATAAATTAAATAAAAATAATTTGAAACGATTTAATAAATTATTCACTCTTTAGCTACTGTGACATTTTGATTTATGTTAAACAGCAAATGTACATTACTGAATATTTGCCCCACATAGCACAAACAAGTCCAATTTAGGATGTTTAAATACATTGAATATGCCTTTTCGAATATGCGAATATCCGCGGATATCCATTGAGCGTCCAATGTAGTTGCAATGTATATTTTTAAAATGTATGGATTAAATATTCTATGGATATCCATATGATATAGTAAAATAAATATCCATATTTATTTAATGATATCCATTGAATATACTTTGATGAATGTTCATTAGAGAATATACATTGAATATCCATTGTATATTGCTGAACGTATTTGCACATTTGGGATATATGGTGTATATCCATTGGATATTTTGTGCTATGTGGGGTTTTAAGGTACTTATGCAACTTAAGTCAAAATATCACAGTAGATAAAGATATATATATACAAACATCTGTATTCAGACAACAACATTGTATAAGCGTATACATACATTTATATTTGAAAAAAAATATTGACCTTAGGTCTTTCTGCCCCTAGGAATAAATTATTAATTATTTTCATTTTTTATTCAATTCTTATAAATATAATTAGTTTGTAATTGTTGGATAAAAAAATAGTATTATTACAAAAAGAAATTTAAATTATAATTAACGTTATATACGCAAAAAAATGTCGCATAAATCCTTGAAGTTAATCCAAGTTATGCATATTTTCTTGCTTCGCACACATTTTTTTTATGATGGAATGAGCATTTCCCGTGACACAAAAAGTGCACATTAGCAGAATTAATTCCAGACAAAAGGGAGCGGTCGCGATTTTTCTCGGGGATCCCGATGTCGCCCGTGAATGGAACAGCTCACGTGTGAATGCTGCCCTATAAAATGCCAGTTGCGGCATTAAAGGCTCAACTTCAGGTCCGTCCGGAAAGCGTGGAAAATGTCGAAACGGTCGCCATGGCGACCGGGCCCCCGGAGTGTCATTGTTGCCACCACAGTGAAAACGGCACCGCAATCGTTATCAGTGAAATCCAACAGAAACCCCGACCGACCCTTGATTCATATCAAGCGACTAATTTGTGTTTGCTTACTCATTTGCGTATACGCACGAATAAGCGTTTTGTACGTTACGTAAGCATTGTTATATTGAATGTATAAAACAGGGACGTGCCCTTTAAGTAGGTTTAAATATACAACAATCATGCATGTTTCTTCTTGTTTCAAAAAAAGGGAAAAAAATACTATTAAAAACAGAAAAAATAACACACACACACAAAACAAAATGAGCGTTAACTATACAAACAGCGACATACAATAAACCACACAATAAAATAAACAATACAAAATCCGTTTTCGCAGGCGGGATAATTGCCGGCGTATATATAAATAAAGCAGCACTTAACTTCACCCCGTTATCACCTACATCCTGGAGATTACCCCCCAAACTCGCACTCACATACACACTAACATAAATCAACTGAGGAGCAAAAAGGGGATTCCCCGGCGGGCATTAACAACAATCTAGTTTACAGCGATTTTGCCACACAGAACACATAAATCCATACCTCCATATGACCGACTGTTCCGCCGACCTAGCCTTTGTGATAAGTAACGTTTTCTCCCCGTTTCTGTGTGATAGAAAAGAAAATTAAGATTAGTCAGTTATATAGAACAGGAGAGAATAGCTGAAAGAGAAAATTGGTTTTAGATTATGTAGAGAGAGAGAGAGAAAAAAAGTGAATAAAAGAACGGAAGGTGTGGTTTTTTGTATTCGTGTATTGTGTTTTGTGGCTTGGATTTATTGCGTTGAAAAGAATAAAATATATTAGAGTGGAAATAAATAATACATATTATATCCTCTGCCCGAATATAAAAGTCACATTTTAAATTATATTCAAATATTATTATAATAACACTATAAATAGTCACAAAAGGCCATCGACCGAGATCCATTACAAATTGATTTACTCAATATTTTATTAAATTAGGTGTAATCCAATAGAAACTTACTTCACTTTTTATACAACTTTCGCTGTGTTTATTTTAAATGTAAATTAATTCTTATCAAAGATTGTTTTACACTATACACTACACTTTAATTTTATCTACAGGCCGAGATATTGATAGATATTGATATTTGCATTATTAAATAAAATAATAGATTTAATAAAAATTCGATAAAGATTATTCAGTAATCTTTTTTTTTTATTAAATAAGGTGGTAATGGAAAATAGCAGAAATACATTATTGCCAGTATAGCAATAATGTATTTCTGCTATTTTACATTCCACTCCATAATTATGATGACTTTCTGACAATTTTGATTACAATTATTGCTGACAATTATTATGACACTCCATAATTAACTATAATATTAACTTGTCTCACTATCAAGTGAATGAACCATCGCCATATTGCAAGTCGCTATCGGGTAAACTAGAATCCCAACTCAGCACCCGACCATTAAAAAAATTGCAATCAAAAAGCTGTTTTTATAAATAGAAAAGAGTATGCATTCGCTTGGTCACAGTTATTTAAATAAATTAATTAAAAATGATTTGAAAATAATTAATAAATTATTTCAACATTTAGCTCTGTAACTGCTGTTTTTAAATAATAATACTAATAACAATATCGCTAGTAACTAGTTTAATAATTAAGTTATTAAGTAAATTTAGGAAGCTTTAAGTTAAATCTCGTGTAGGCCCCGCGTTAATAAATCATGTATCCTCCTCCGGTATCTTTTATCGTTCGCAGAATCTTCATCTCGGTATATTCGCTCTATAACCGTAAAGCTCTGTCGGAAACTTTGCGTATTAATACGGAGCAGAGATTTATACCTGAGTCGGAAAACTCGCTGAAAGCGAAATAAAAGTTCGCTTTTTCCCCCTCGGCCGGCCGGCGCTGACTTAATTGGAATTGAGACTTGACTTATTAAATTTGTAATTAAAATTAAATCGGATAAAACCGTAAATACGCGCGGAATTAATGTTTCTTTTTTCTCCGTGTTTCGTTTTTTTTTTTTTTTTATTGAAACATTAATTGTTGCGTGAAGGCGAACGAAATGAAATGTTTTGATTCAATGCAACGATTTTGGTTTTCAATTAAAAAAATGTTGGATAAATGGTAAGACATAGTTGATTGTAAATTCTCGTATCTGTAATTGGATTTCGCACTAAGAAAAATAAGGGGAAAACGAAAACAAGTAAATGGAAGATTAGGGTGCCCTTTGGTGCACATCTTAATCACATTTTTTATCTTTCAGAAACTATTCTTTGTTTTTATAAAGAATATTATGTTTTTACCAAATAGTAACAACAATTATTTGTACCAATATAGTATCTATTGATTTAAAAAAATAATTAAATATTTTTCTCTTAGCTACTGCAACTTTTTTACTTACGTTTAATCGAGAAAATTTAATGCAAAGAACAAAATTCATTACGTAATATAAAGCTATCTGCAGGCACGTGTTTCGGGATTCGTCCCTCGTCAGTACAGCTCTGCCTTATAAAATTTATTTTATTTATTTTTAGCAAACGCTTCAATATTAATCATAATAAATGAAAAACGACGCAAGCACAATCATTTGCCTAATTTCAAGTGGCTCGTAAACGATTCGAATCTACAAGGTAGACAAAAGAGAATCGTTATTTCGTCCACTAAAGGAAGGCGATCTTGTCCTGTTTTTAAGGAAAACATGAGGAATGGTAATTAAATGTGAAATTTTAAATATAAATTATAATACAATGTTCTTTATGGACTCAAGAATGAAAACTGATATCTGAATCCAATATATCCTCTATGAAGTGAGATGCTTAATAGACATTTTTCGTATGTTAATTAACGAAGCTGCTATAAGTTCATTATGTAACATATTTGCAGTGTTTCCAGTATTTAAATTACAATGAAATTAAACAAGGAAAATTTCTGGCAATGATCAATAAAATTCGATCAATCCCTTTTTCCAACTGCAAAAAATACTTACACTGTAAGTTTTACAAACATCTATTGAAACAACTACTTCCCGAGCATTTACCCCGCCGGACATTGAAGTACACAATAGATATTTGTTGTTGCATCGCAGCACTGCTGAGAAATTGCAACGGTTTGAGTCGAAATTATTTAATGAAAGGAAACTTTGTGCTGCGATGCAACAATAAATATCTATTGTGTACTTCAATGTCCGGCGGGGTAAATGCTCGGGAAGTAGTTGTTTCAATAGATGTTTATAAAACCTACAGTGTAAGTATTTTTTGCAGTTAAAAAAAGGGATTGATCGAATTTTATTGATCATTGCCAGAAATTTTCCTTGTTTAATTTCATTGTAATTTAAATAGCTGCAAATGTGTGAATCATCTTTGTTTCATTTCATTTTATTTAATTTCCAGTATTTCTTGAATTCTAGAAAATCCAACAAAATATATGTGTCATAATATAAAATTGATTAAATAATTTGTTTTGTGTTTTTAGTAGGTAAGAATTCTATCTATGTTTCGCATACTATTTCCTTGTCTCTATATTCTTAAACTGTCAAAATTATAGATTCAATGAAATATATATTTTTAATTTTATATAATATTTCATTAGTTTCTTAATCAGAAATAGTGTCTAAAGACTATAGAGCCAAGAAAATAATATACAGAACTCATAAAGATATTTTACATACATATATTTTACAATCAGAATAAATTTAATTTTCTGCTAAATTGATTCTGATTTAAAATATGTGTGCAAATTTTTTTCGTTATTTAATTATCTGATTGTCAAGATTATAATTTCATATATTCAATGGTTAATTAAAAAACACAATTTGAATATTTCGTCGTTAGTTTGTGATTGAGTGGCAATACGAAAATAAGTAGTTACATGGGCTTGAAGCGCGAATCATGTTTATGTATATATTCTATGACGTACTTCAGTTGCATATTTAAAGTATTCATGCATCGATTTTATTTATCTGCAGCAACTATGTAAATTGAAAAGCTTTGTATTCGTCTGGCAGCCCTCGCAATCTAATATTAAGATGAGTGCATTTTTGCGCCACCCCCGCCGAGGCCCGATTCAATTGCGGAACGCGCGGACACTGGCTCCCGGAAGCGGAAGGTATCGCCTTTACGCTAAATATAGACGGCCCTTTGTGCGCGGAGGCGGCGGTCCCTTTGTCGCCGCGAAGTAGTGTTTATTTCTTTGTGGATTGCGAGATATTAGGTTACGTCTGATGGCATCGATCCGTCGTGTCGGGCGGTTTATCTCGGTGCACATCAATCATATGGAAAGGGAACGCTGGTAAATGGGGTTGCACACCTAACCTGAGCCCCAAGAGGGTGGAAGGCGGCGCCGTAATCGTGCCTTAGGTGGCACTCAAAACCGCCCAAAGGATGTACTCCGAGCAGATAATCGCGGCGAATGTTCGCCGTCATTATCTTTATTGCTTGTCTAACATGCACAAGGATTGGATTACGTCCAATTCAGGCATTGCTGTTTCCAATTTACACACCTCTTCACACTTCTGTTTAAAATTAGCTACATTTTTTAACCAACAGAAAAAAAATGAACACATTTGTGCAATAAAATTATAAATTCAATCATTTAATGTAAAATCTTGACCTAAACTTGCACAGAATTCACACATTCTCATTTATTTTATAGTCCGAAATTGTATACGTAGCCAATTGGATCGATTGCAATCTTAAATTTTGAAGAACGAATCGACATCCGAGAGCATGTTCGTGATAAACATATTTCTCATATCACTTTTATTTATAATTATGAAACATTTCTCAGGCGAAGCCCATTTTCATTTGTCTGGATACGTTTAGAAGCAAAATTTCCGTATTTAAGTTACGAGAAATCTAAAAATGGTTATCTTTTGTGAGGTTATTAAAGATAGAATGTAGACAAAGCCAATTGGATCGATTAAAGCCTTAAATCTCAATATTCGGTAGCACACAATTAAAACAAGTTAATTTAAATTCAATAGGCAGAAACGGTTACGTGTCATAATTGACCCGTAACTTTTACTTTATTGACAAAATAAAACGAAACATTCCTTTTTTAATAATTCAAAATTTTTCTAAGAACAAATCGACATTTGTAAGAATGGCCGTGGTGACCTTATTATTATTATTTTTTTATGATTCAAAATTTCTCCAGAATCAACATAAAGATTTTTTGATGAAGTCAACATAACCGTCAACACTCGGTGTGAATATAATCTTTAAAATATATATATATATATATTTAATGATAGACAGCAATATTCTATATATTTTTTTCTAATTTACAATTGATTTTAATCAGGTTTAGAACTTCAGGTCTTAGAAGTTCGGCCGTTTATTTCATCCATTTCCCGTTCGGCGGGAATCATGGTTTCGGTTATTTATTCTCCGCCATAAATGCTGACGTTGACTTTTGCGTTTCTTCGCTGATTATTCCGCTCATTGTTATGCATTGTGCGGGGCTTCCACATTCGCCGATTGTTGCGAACGACGTAAATGTGGTACGTGGCTGAACAACAAGGAAAACAATCAGTCAAATTCCTTATTGTCTGGTGAATTCGTGCATGTGTAACCCAATAATTATTTATTATATACCGGTGAAAAACGCTTACTGAAATCCACCATGAATAATATGGAATACGTGTCTTAAATTTATTAAGGATAAAAAAAGAAATGAATAAGAGAACAAAAAGCAATAAATATAATACTGTAAACTTTTCTTTACCTGGATATGTATATCCATTGATAATGATCATTTTGCGATCGAAATCTGGTACAAATTAACACCCAGTGAACAAATATTTAGAATGTTTTATAGAATCAAATCAACTTCACGCAACTCGCCTAAAACTATGTGATGTTTTCAATTAATAAATCTTATATGAAAACTTCAACAATATATTTCAGAAATATGAAATTTCAATGTACATTGAGATATAATTTAAATTAATTAAATATAAGTGGACAAGAAACATCTCTGATAGGAACCGCAGTTTCTCTAGCCGAGTGCACAGAGACATGTGTTATCAAATCACATTAATACATTGAGTTTATAAAAACTTATAATTTACAGGGTAGTAAAGTTAAATAGTCAATTGGATTTGTAATTTATTATTTAAAATAGCAAATTGAGCGAAATTTTAAAAATTTTAATTAAGTTTGTCGTTTCAACTTTGCAAAACGTATACTTGTTTAATTTACATTCATGATTAGACCTTAACCTCTGCATTTTGAAAAAAATATTAAATCCTTCCTGCAAATTATAATTTTGTTCTTACCATCATTGCAATTTGAAAACAAACTTTGTACTTAAAAAATACTTAGAAATCTGTAAAATATAATTTTAAATTAAATGAAAAGAATTTGAAAATAATTAATTATTAATCAATTATTGTCCCTTAAGTAACTGTGATGTTTTGACTTACAGTACAGCTCCTAGTTTTAAAATTATAAAGTGGTTAAATTGAATTAATTAAACGTACCAATTTATAGTTATAAAGCAGAACTGTACTGACGAGGACTGAATCCCGAAACACGTGTCTGCAGAGAATGTAATGTCCCACGTAATCTTTAACATAATTTCTACTAATTTTCCCAATTTATTAATCAATTATTTACTTTCCAATCGCTATCGTCTTGTAGGGAATAAAAATTACGCTAAAAATAATAACTCGTTTGTTTTGGGAACACTTATATTTTCTACTCTGAACAATCAATATCGTCTTAATGTATTTAATAGAATTAATAAACGTCCAAATTTGTTATGTAATTCAAAATCAATGTGTTATTTTTAAATATATAGATAATTACCACAACCAACCATTAAAAGAGTTATATTTTACCACAGAATATCATATAGATTGTCCACTGGGATACGTTTCAATGAATCCAGAATTTTGCTTAAAAAATATCTAATAGGTGGCACTACTATACCCAATCTTTAATTTTATTTTGTCTGTGATATTACCTAACGTTTTTTCTTGCATTAAATATTCTGGAATCAAAATATTATTTCATTTGAAATGTACCCCAGTACATTTTATAATAATAATTAACATTATTATTACTATTATTCATATATTTTATATTATAAGATGTATTTAATTAAGTTTCCATTATTTTATATTTCATTGATTTATTTATTACTAGTTGTTTTTCTTTATACACTCATTAAGTTATTGATTGTCTCGTCGCACAGATAACATTGGGAACACAAATAATTCATTAACTGCAAATTCAAACATTTTTCAAATTCCAATTATATCATAAGTAAACACCATTAATGTCCATTTGCGACCTTATTGTTATAAAGTTCATATTTTTTCACTACAATAATTATACTTTGCTTCCCCATGTTACGCGTGCTTAATTAGATTTTAACGTGGTCTTATCACCCAAAAAGGTGTCAGACATTAACCAGCAATTCGTGAGCGAACAAAAAAATCACCACTTATAATATTTTTCGCTCGCAAAATTGAATTAGACATAGCAAAATATTTCAATTATGAAGTATAAAGTCAGTTATAAGAAATAAATAGTGTTAAGTTACGATCGCGAAGACACGAGTTTTACTGATCACGTCAAGTTGATCCAAAAGCCCTCCACCAATATAAGGAAAACATAATAAAGAACTAGTAACATTCTGTCACCAATAAGATAAATTGACCGAAGTCAGATCATCACGTTACTCTTAATACAATAAGTTATTCCTATGAACAATTAATTATTTTCAAATTCATCTTATTTAATTAATTAAAAAAAATATAATATAATTTTGTATTTTTTTATAAGTGTATAATAAAATTAATTTTAAAATGTGTTTGTGTTATTCTGTATAATGTTACTATATGAAATGGCCTCCGTTAGAAATAAATATTTTTATATCGTAGATAGTGGAGGCACTTAATTTTTGAAAATCCATGATCACTTAAAATAAAACACTTAATGATTTTCAACTATTTTTTGTGTATTTCACGACAATTGTTTCGCAACGTTATTGCTTCTTCAGGTGAAGAACTTATAATTATATAATATTAATATATATATAATATATAATAATATTATATAAGTTCTTCACCTGAAGAAGCAACAACGTTGCGAAACAATTGTCGTGAAATACACAAAAAATAGTTGAAAATCATTAAGTGTTTTATTTTAAGAAATATATTTATGTTCTAATATAATTACTAAATATTGGTAAAAATATAATAATTATATTTCATTCATTATTTTATGTAATTACAGTTTTAAGAAATTTAGTTAATATTTTTTTTATTTTGAAGTTTAGAGTTATAACGAAATCAAAAATTTGTATAATAATCTAGAAATTAATTATGTTGTAGTTTTCCATTTTCTAGTTTTTCTCTAAATTATATCAACAACAAAAAACTACTACAAATACAATTAATACTGAATTGTTATTAATATAAATTCATATCACACCTACGCGAAACTACATGTATGGAATTTAATGTCAGTTCACGTATAGCCATTCGGAGTGCTAAACTCATTTAATCTTGAAATTCTCATTTTATTTGCTCTCCCAATCAAGCCTCTCTGTCTCCCTGTTTTTATCTTTTTTATCAATGCCATCTCGGACTCCCCTTGTTGTTTGTGAAATCCATCGTAACACCATATTTGTAATGTTTTTGTTTTCTTCCTCATTTAAAACTGTCAGCGTTCTATTAGCGTGATTATTTCACATAAAATATGAAATATGTAAATTTATAATTGCATTCAGCCACAAAAATAGTCTGCTCATCTTAATATTCATAATTCAAAACAAGCACAAGTGTTTTCGATTATGAATATTAAGAAACGTAATATCGTATCGAAATAGCAAAAATATTTTATCATGCAAATATATACTTGCATTTTAGGTATGGGATTATATTTTTAGGTAGATCAGTAAAGTTGTACGAAATATTCATAATAAAAAGTGATGAGGATTCTTGTAAATCTTGGCTTTAAATAAAGTTTCAGGAGAATTTAAATGATCTGGTGGGCCATGTATGATATTTGTTTATTTGAAGTATATTTGAAGCTTTGAATTTTTTTAATATAATTCATATAATAATATTATCCATATCAACAAATTAAAACTTTTTAAAAAGTGAAGAAAGGAGTTAACCAAGTTTTAATTTATTGATATAAAACACTTCACGTAAACTAAAACCAAATTTATAGTATGACCTCAAGTATGTAATTATGGATAATATATTTACATACTTGAGGTAGCGTTGGAGAACCGATTTTTGTAATCATGACTAGATTTCATAAAATAATAGAAAACTTCAAATGTGTAAATACCATATATGGTTAATAATATAATAATATTATAATAAGTATGTAAATATGGATAATATATTTACATACTTGAGGTCTTTTTTGAAATTTTTTGAAATATAATCATAAATTTGTATGAAAAAATGACACAAGAAAGACTGGAATATTAACCATATATGGTATTTACACATTTGAAGTTTTCTATTATTTTATGAAATCTAGTCATGATTACAAAAATCTGTTCTCCAACGCTATTTATCCCAAAAGAAAGATTCATGTCTCTTTCCGTTTAAAAAATGAGTTGTGCAACAAGAAAAACGTTGAATCACCAGTCTACTTACAAAAAATAAAATAAAGAGGGTTAATAAGGGTAAACGTGAATTATACGACTATTTAGTCGAACTAGAACTACACTATTTAGATGATGTATATACGAATCTGTAGTTTATTTACCTATTGATGCACTAACTGAACCATTGTTTTTAATAATATTTAAATATTAATATAATATTTATACACAAAAGATTGTTTAAAATGTCAATTGGTCGTTAAATGTGGAACGTATTTGTTTAAAGTCATTTATGAAATCTTTTTGTAGTTCCATTGTGCAATTTTCCACTATTTCTTAATACAGTAATTTCAATCTAGGCATAATTATCCAGAAAATCATGTTTATATCACTCGCCCAAAAAATACACGTACAACTATAATTAGGTACAATATGATCGAGAACCTTTATCCTCTAAAGTGCTTTGATTTTTTTCTTTATTTTACATTTTGTTGACACTAGTGAATAAAAACAAATAAAACGTCACGTGCCATTATTTATCAATCAGAAAAAATAAATATAAAATGCCAGAAGCTACTTCCTAAATAGGAATGAAAATAGGAAAGTAAACTAACTGTAATGATAATAACTACATAAATCGTGGTAAATAAAAATATTGTACACACATTTAATGCAATATTTTTAATAATAATAATAATAATATTTATTAACAGATATATACAGAAAATATACAAAATAAATAATAAACATTAACAAACTCAAATGTATAATTTATATCTATTAATTGGCTATCGACCAGTGGTCTTTCAGCCTCAATATTTTTATTTACTACGATTTATCAGTTATCGTGCTTGCAAAAAAAGAAAATCATAATTCAAAACAAAATCCTTAAACATTCCGACCATAACTGTTGCATTAATACAAAATAATTGTATATTCCCCGGAAGTGAAACTAAGACGGAATACTGTTAAATTCGCACGGAATATACGGCGCTGCCACATTTCAGGCTTAATTATAATTGGCGCGCTTTGCACTCGGCGGTTCCGCTATGAAGACGTTAAAAACGTTTTCTCTTTTTTTTCTCTTCTGAGCTTTAATTCCGCCATATATCTTGGGGCTGGAGTGGAAATGCAGTCGATTTATATTATGGTGGATGCCACGCCGAGACCATTAAAACTTACAACGCAGCGAATAATGAAATTTTTCCGACGCCGCGTTCCCTCCATGCTAATTATTTCTTTTCTCCTGTTGCGGTGCTGAAAACTACGCACGGCGAAAAGAAATAGAGAGAAGATTTTTTTAAATTTTATTTATCTGAAATTGTATTATTCCCTATATTCAACGCTACAAAATTTACTTACATTATAAGTTTTGACAAACATATATATTAAAGAAATATACAGGGATGTAGCTGTTTCATTAAACGTTTATCAAAAATACAGTGTAAGTAATTCTTGCAGTATTTGTAAATAAAACAACAGCTTTTTTTAAGTTTCACAAAATGTATTGCAACAATGTTTCTTGCTACAATTGTTTCACAAGAACAATGGCATCATCAGGCCACAATAAATTTTGTGAAACTTAAAAAAAATAATGGTTTTAATATTTGGACATTGGTAGTTCTTATTGTATGAAATAAATATGAATAAATTATTAAAAATCAATCAATAAAACACAGATTAGATTGAATAACTTTAAATTCTCAACTAGTTTCGGGTTTCTAGCCCATTTTCTCTACAATAAATTTTGTGAAACTTAAAAAAATAATGGTTTTAATATTTGGACATTGGTAGTTCATATTGTATGAAATAAATATGAATAAATTATTAAAAATCAATCAATAAAACACAGATTAGATTGAATAACTTTAAATTCTCAACTAGTTTCGGGTATCTAGCCCATTTTCAAGAGAATATATATTCAAAGAATTTTTAAAGTTATTCAACCTAATCTGTGTTTTATTGGTTCATTTTTAATAATTTATTCATATTTATTTCATTAAAAAAATGTTCTATTTACAAATAGTGCATTATGAAATTTCATTAAGTAAAAGCATCGATTACTTCTTGCAGCATTAAAAAAAGGGAGTGATCGAAACTTAGTGATCATTTTCAATAATTTTTGTTTAAATTAAATAAAAAGAATTTAAAAATAGCTACTGTAACATTTTGACTTATGTTATATAAGTACTTTAACAAATGTCCAACAATGGACATTTGCTGTTGCATAACAATAACATATTGTATAATGCAACAATTTTTGAATTGAAAATATTCAATGCAAAAAACAAAACTGTCTGCAGACTCGTGTTTCCGGATTTCATCCCTCATCAGTACAGCTGCGCCTTATATAATTGCAAGGTTGTTAATTAAATTAATTAAAAACGCACCTTCACGTCCGGGATCTCCGGTGGAAGTGATCGCAATTATTTGTTTAACAATTTTTATGAATGTTATAAAATTTTCGTATTATTTCATTTAGAAATTGTTACAGTAATTTTAATCTGGGCACCATTATCAAGAAAATCATTTTATGTAGTTCAATAAAGGCGAGAGCTTTATTTTATCGTTTCAGTACGTTGAATTTATTAAAGTTCATACACTGAGCGTCTGTAATCCATTATAAACGCACACAATGCCGAAAGCTGTATAAATCTGGGTCTATTAAGCCATTTTCCCATAACAGTACTAACCTTACACATTCATAGATTCAAATGGTTTTAATAGGCTTTTCAACAAGAAAAGAGCCTGAATGTGTTTTTGAAAGAATAATTGATTAATGTTTATATAAAAGTAATATTTTTTTAATATGTATTTAATGATTTATTTTTGGTAAAAAAATTCGTAGCTAGTTTTACACGGTGTTAGGTGAATCCTTTACCTTTTTAGAAATTTACAATATAATTAATAATATTTATGCATAGTGGATTGTAGAAGAAAAATAAAGAAATAATATACCTAAAAATGAAACTTAACCTGTTTATATTTTATTGTTTTGTATATTGAAAATGCCAGGACGAGCCAATAATTCGAGAAATATATATCTAACGAAAAAGAGAAAAAAATATGTGTTCAATATTTTTAGCAAAATCTATCAAGTCATATGAGGCATTCAACACGCAAACATTTCCAAATTTTTGTTTGTTGGAGAGACTGTCTCCTCAGCATAATTTCTTTCTTGAGGTATTTGACACTTGATAATTGTTTTTTTTTTAAATAATATAATATATTTAATTTTTCCATTGGTTATCTCAATTATTTTAAAATTCCTTTTTATACTAACATCTTTATTCAGACAGCAGAATTACAATTCTTATAAATATTTATAATTACAATACATATCGATGGGTTAGTAGTCTGCCATGGGCTATCGATCGGAGGTTTTTGTGGTTTAATTAGGTTATTTTATCTAATGCGCCCATGTAAGTAAAATTAAAAAAAAATAGCAATTATAAAATCCACGTAATTACTTTTAATAAAAAGAATACCCACCAACTGAAAAAAAACGCAGCCCTCGCGTGTTAACCAACCGTTCCCGAAACAATTAACATTCAAACTTGATTCTAGCAGAAAGCGGCCATTCCTCCGAGGAAATTAAAAATAAAGCTTATTAATTAATTAACGCGGAACCGTCCCTAAGGCGTTAATAATTTATGCGGCTCAGGATTAATTAGCTCGTGGGTTTAATTTAAACGCTGCGTAGAATAATAGGAAGCGATCCTTTTCCTGTTGTCCCTTTTTTCTGTTCACATATGCTACTGTACGTGTGTGTGTTCAATTTTATGGGCTGGATGTTGGTTGTGTTTAATTAATACTTGTTATTCAATAGCCCACGTCAATTCCAAACGGCGCTGGAGAGAGATGTGTGTATAAATGTGTATGCTTGTCGCGGGGTGAAGATATTTGCCATGTTCGCTATGCATATTCAAATATTTTGATGAACGGTCTATATTTGGCGAGATGTGAATCAATAATTTTATATTTTTAACTCTGGTTGAGTACGATATAAATTGACTAAAGAAATATTAAAACGCTTATTCTCATTTACAAAACACTACAAAATTTCAATCTCAGATTTAAAAAAAACTTCAAATTTAAAAATTATGGCTTATCATTTTTTATTAGCTTTCTCACTTACAAGGTAGTATACGTTGAAAAATAAATGTACCTAAATTATAATATTTATTTATTTACTTAAAAAACGTAAAAATTATTAGATGATAAGTTTTACATTTGTATTTATTAATTTATTTATTTATTTACGGAAGTCCATTTACAATAATATTTTATGGTAGTTTGTAAAATATTCGGGGCTATTCCATACGGAAAAAAAGTTAACGTTAACGTGTACGTTATTTTTTATCATCACAATCTAAGTAGCTTTTGTAACGTACAGGTCAAACTTAACATTTCACGTACGGAATAGCTCCGAATATGTTCAATTGCTTGACGAATAATTTCATATTGATTTTTGAAAATTAGCTTTAACAATTATTGCTAATTAAATAGTTGTTTCCTTCAATATTTCTTTAAAGTACTTACATTATTTGAATCAGTGCTGTAGTAGCAAAAGATAAAATAATTTATTTTTTATTATTTATTTTACTATTAGATTTATTAATTAATTAATTAATAAAGACAAACAATTTTCATAATTTAATTAAAAAATAATCTTGCAATCTAAAATGTATATACATTATTTAATTATTAACAAATATTTAATGTGTATATCATTTACAAGCTCTAATATGATACGAAATAATGTGTTGCCGAATATCGATTTGTAGTTTATCGATTGGCTAAAGTTTAAAAGTGTTTATTTATTTATTTACATATAAATAATTCCATAAATATATAAGGGTTCATGTAGCTACAAGTACTATATATCTAATATGATATCTTATATAAACGTATTATATTTGTAATCAATTTTCAACATAGAGGTAACTTAAGTTATTTAGGCAAAATCAATTTAATATGAATTTTCCACCTACGTAGGTGACATTAGTGGCTGAATTGTGGAAGTTGTATAAAAGCTTTTTTCCATGTAAATTACAGCGTCAGGAAAACAAAAAAATAAATTAAAGCTTTTGTATATACAGAGGTATTATTTTGGTAATTTATACATATAACAAAAAAATATAATGAATTTTAATAATAATAATACATTTATTTACGGAATCACCTTTTTACAAAACATATGCTACAAAAATATGTAACGTATATATATATATATATATATATATATATATATATGTAAATAATATTCTAACTTAATTTTAATAAATCCAAACACTTGATAATGTTCATTTAATTAAATTAATCAATATGTATTTCATTTTTGCAATAATAATAGAGTCTGCACAGATTTCAAAATCCTCCACATAGCCAGTAAATAAAATAAACGTTTTAGAAAAGCAGGAAATAAATAAAATCATTCATCAGGTATTTTGCCGAACGAACAAATCGATAAGCAGCATTAATTTAACCTCAGCTATTGAACCGTAGGAGGATATTGTTTCAAGTTCAGATTATCCCATTCTCATATTATGCCTTCATTTGTGTTCTATTTAGTAACTTAATGAGCATGAGTTACATATGTATATGTATAGCTAATTGTGTTTTCTTGCATTTCTAAAAATAGGTGAATTCCGAAAATGAAGATGAAGACAAAAAAAATTTTCAATTTATATTTTAGAATAAATACAGTGTTGTTAAATTAAAAGGAATTGATGAACGTGCAATAGAGAAATTAATTGAGGCATGTGTGTTTTTTTTTGTATATTATACATTATTCAATATTTAACATTATTAAGAACACCCTGCTTTTATTTTATTACAAAAATTGTAAACACATTAAAAAAATTCTTGAACGAACAGCTTCCATCCATTCATTCATTCATTCATTTATTCCACGCCTATACGGTGATCTTTGCAGGCTTAATGAGGCGTTTAACACGCGCCCCCGGCACTCACACGATTTCATAAGGGTGCACACATTCCGCCCTTTAACGTCGTCATTTTATTTGCAACTCGGCGTTCTACTCTTTTTTATTCCATTTTTTTTTTTTTCGTTCGAACGTAACTTTACGGATTCACTGGGTCGAAACTTCCGTGTTTAATTATTTAGGGGCCCGAACGCTCGCTGCCGCCCTTCGTAAGTTACAATGCGCCGCTTAAGTGGTTTAGTTTCTACTTGTGCTCAACTATTAAGGCTATTTTGAATTCTTGTATATACAAGTACTTATGCATGCAAGTTTTGTACGAACGGTTGTGTTTTAAGGGAGTATAATTGTACGCTCGGGTGTAATGTTGTGACAAAGTGAAATTGGGGCGAAACGGTATATCTATTTTTATGATTTCAGTTGCGAAACACTTTAGGTAATAATATATTCAATATGCAATACATATTAAATATATTATTTTATAAAATAAATACAAGAAACGCAAACCCTCATTCAATTCATTGTATAATAAATATTGAAATTTATTCAAATATAATGCATTTGTTTACACATATAAATGTAAACAGGATAATATTCAAAATAAAATATATTATTTTTGCCTTTTCGTTGTTGTTTCAGTGAGTATGTTTTTAAAAAAATCGCTAAATTTAATTAATGATTAATTTTAGTAAAAAAAAAGACTACGTAAATCATTAATAGACATTAGTTAATAGGCTCTTGACTGGTACCAGATTAATTTGTTTATATTCTTATATAATTGTACAATCTAAACACATTTGTTTACCAAGAAAGATATTTGTAATTATCTATTTAATACAATTAGTCTTCATTCTTTTTCTACTGCAATTATCGACTCGCGAAGGAAGTTATATACGTTATAACTTATATCCCGTAGCAAAGAAGGAAATAATTGCTCTTTTAATTATTTTAGCAGCCATTTATTTTAAGTAACTAATAATATTTTTTAATAACATCATTATAAATTTACTCTAGAATCGTACCAATTTTGTAGAATAATACATTTTTCTTTCTATTAATTAAATTGATATTCCTTTTTAAATTTTATTTATATCTATGAATTAAAATATTTCAATGTACAACATTGAGATATCATTTAATTTAATTAAATATAAGTAGAAAAGAAACATCTCTCTATGTATCGTCTTTGGGCCCATCACGAATGTCAATATAAATTGAATATAAGTGAACTTGAAGCACTGAATGGAGATATGAAATCACATGTCTCTGTGATGTAGTTGGTAACGCACTCTAGAAACGCACGACTAGAAATCGGGGGACATGGGTTCAAATCCCTTTAGAAATGTTTCTTCCCCACTTATATTTAATTAATTTAAATTGTATCTCAATGTTGTACATTGAAATTTCCTCAATTCATAAACAGTTTTCCTTCTTGTAAATTAGCCTTACCGACATCGACCACTGTGGCCATTGCCCAAATAACTGAGACTTACATAATTAATAGTTTAAATATTTAAACATTGGTAGTTCATATTCTATAAAATAAATTCAATTAAATTCATTTATTTACGGTAAATCACCTTTATACAGAATAATAACAATATTCAAAATGTTTAGATAAATAGCATGACTGTAAATCACATATAAACAAAATAATACAATTTTACATATATAACATATTTTAATATCAGTAGCGGAAACTCTGGCGATGAAAAAAATAATTGAAATAAATATTAATAGATTATTAAAAATCAACCAATAAAACACATATTAGATTAAATAAATTTTAAATTTTAAATTCTCTTATGAATAGGTTAATAACCCGAATTAGGCGAGAATTTAAAGTTATTCAATCTAAGCTATGTGTTTTATTGGCTGATTTTTAATAATATATTCAGATTCTTACATGTCTCGTGTAATGTTCAAATCAAAGGTGTATTAAATATGAATTACAGTTAAGAATCATAATAAATGGAAAACGACGCAAGCGCCACCTTTTGTCTAATTTCATGTGGCATCGTCAATGATTTGGGTCTACAAGGTAGACGACCTAGAATCGCTGTTTCGTCCACGAAAAGAAAGTGATCTTGTCCTGTTTATAAGAACAGGAAACGAATGATAATAAATAATTAAGGATTTTACCCCTGAATAGGATTTCGATCCATCTGTATATAAATGATGTTATTCTTATAGTCTATATCTTTAATTGATGTTAATTGTTTTAATTAATAATTCGATTAGTTTAAATTAAATCCAATGGAATGTTTATAAAAAAAAGTTACCATGTTTTTTCTTGTGAGGTAAGATTCATTCAAACAATAATTGCTTGTAAATTAAATTCGTTACAATTGCAATTATCATTTTTTATTGATAATAAACATAACACACTGCATACATAATTAAAACAGAAGAAAACACTAAATAAACCCTTCCATCATTAAGTTTACTTCAAATATTAATCCGTACCGTTTTCCTTGAATTATTCAAGCGTATGCTTTTAGCCATAATAAATATTCAAATGAATATAATAATATATCAACGGTGCGTCCATTATCCTCTATTTGCTATAAAGGACTAATTAATCCAGACGCTGCCGGGCCGCAAGAAACAAAGTGCGGTCCGTTATTAAATTATTTGTTAACGTCGTTAGCAAGATTTGCATAGCGTCGGTATCTTAATGTCCCCTAGTTAATTCTATCAGCTCTGAACCTCGACACCTTATGTTGACACAAATGTACGCCCGACGTTTCATGAAGTGTTGGTTAGTCGTTAGTGAATTTTCCGAGCGGAGGGAAATTAGTTTTGCGCCGCGTCTATTTTCATAATATGAATGAAAAGCTGTTCGTGGATCGTTAAAATTTAATCATATAAATATAATTTTATACCTCTAAATAGGATATTATTTATAATTATTGATTATATGGTTTTGTATGTTGTATTCAATTTTACGATGCTCATATTTGGCACACAAATTTTAATTTGAAACCATTTGATTTATTGATTTTAATATACAATTATAATATGTAGAAGATATTGTTGAAAATACTTTCAATTCAAATTAATTCAAATGTACTTTATATCATTTAAATTTAATCTTTTTGACGTTTTTTTTAATCATTACTGATGCATCTAATAATAATACAAAAATCAAATGTATATAATGTTATGTATCGTATCCGGGCAATTCGGCGCAGGACAATTTGGCGCTGTTAACTCGTAGCGGTCAATTCGGTGCAAGACAATTTGGCGCTATTTTTATATTACAATGAAATTAAACAAGGAAAATTTCTGGCAATGATCAATAAAATTCGATCAAACCCTTTTTCCAACTGCAAAAAATACTTACACTGTAAGTTTTACAAACATCTATTGAAACAACTACTTCCCGAGCATTTACCCCGCCGGACATTGGATTACACAATAGATATTTGTTGTTGCATCGCAGCACTGCTGAGAAATTGCAACGGTTTGAGTCGAAATTATTTAATGAAAGGAAACAACAAATAATAGTTACAAGGCTATCTGTAGACACGTCTACAGCTATTTTTATAGTTAAACAATTCGGCACATAATTATCCTCACAAAAAATAATTTATTTTTGTTAACTTATTCAATTCCCAAACCAATCTAATGCAAGCTTTTATTATTTTTGTGAAAGGTGTAGTATGAGTTCAGATATAATTCTTGGTTAGGCAAAATTGGGTTTCATCAAGCTCGCGAAATGACATCATCGAAATGAATTGTTTAAATCTGTTAGGTTCGTAAAAAGGTTTGTGATGGAAACATTGCTGATGTAATTTTTCATACGCTTAGAAATATTTGTCATATCCTACATACGTCTAGATGAGCGCCAATGTAGGATGGATTTATCACATGAGCTATGCAAATTTAATTTACTTATGTGATGTAGGTGTAGATGAGTTAAAGGTAGTCAATCAGAAAATTACGAAAGGAATTATATATAAATTTGTTATAATATTAAATTTAAATAAATAAAAATTAATAGAATACAAAATTCAGAATTGTACATGTATTATTTATGTTAAGAAATATATGTTATGGCTAATGCCTTTCAAGTAATCGATTATTGTAATCTGTTACTATTGTATAAAGTCTTTGATCCAAATCTCTATATTTTCTTTTACTTAAGGGTGCGGTTTAGACGAAAGAGATAGCTATATAAATATTGGCAATTACTAATTCGAGTTAGATTGCTGTTGTGATCAACGAACAATATTGTATTATACATTAAAGTAATCTTAAAATAAGCAGGAATTTCATCACATGAATTAAAAATTATTTTAATGTTTAGTTTGTGTAAGAAACAATTATGAAAGATCAATGAAAATTGATCAAATTTATAGCAAATTTTAAAATTTATTTTTTGCTAATAAAAACTTGTGCAAATAGAAATTTCAAGCATTTCACTGAATTCTGCATTAAAACAACTTAGCAGTCATTACCTATTAATTTCAATATATTTTATAATTTTCTTTTCTAACTTGAACTAGTAACTAATAAATTGACGTAATATACGAAAATTAACGATTTATTTTTTATTTAGACTGATACTTTATACTTGGTAAATAAAAAAATGTAAATACGTATTCATATTATTAAATCCAAAAGAATGGCTCTTTTTTCAAACGATTATTTCCATTTTACTATACAGCTTTCTACTAAATCGCAACCTTAAAGGTGGAGCAAGAATACGTATTCTTGCTGGGAAGCTCTGCAAGTAAAAATTGCTTGATATTTTTGTTCCTTTTAATTTTTTTATAATTAATTTTGTTAATGTTGGGTGAGCTATCTGTAGTGACTTTCCAAATGCATTGTGCCAGCCTTCTACGGAATTATTATTTCGCGGATAATTTTTACCAACGGCTCCTTATTTCTCTGCCAATGAATGTTTCCGCAAAATATTGAAGTAAGTTATCTACATCTGGAAATTGTCTTTGTAAAATAAGGTCTTCGTATATTGACCATTTGTTTGAATTTGGAATATATGCTAATGCCACCAACAAACGTAAGTGCATCGCGAATTCTGAATCATTATTATATCTGCTTGCATACCTATACTCCTGAATTTTGCGCCAAATGCATTGTCCAAAATTAAATGTCATCTATTTCATTTTGGACAATGCATTTGGCATGTATTTTCATGTATTTTCGCCACGAAGATGTTTCTTAGCGATTTTTCAAAGTCATTTACAACAATTTCTGGTTTTAATGACGGTTCGATTTGTTTAAACTTTTTTAATGTTGTTTCATACGTGTTTTGTAATTTATCTTTAAATAAATAATAAACGCAGGGAATATTTACGTCAAATTGTAAACAATGAATTATATACAATATACATATTCAGGAGGACTGACTTTAAAAGTTTCATCAGCAAACCAAATTTTACATTCCGCAAGCTATTTTAAATTAGTATCAGATGCAAACAGTAATAAATCTTCTTCATGTCTCATAAAGTTTAAACTATCAATCGTGTTCTTCAGTTCCATAGGAATTGTATTATTATCCTTTTTAGAGTATTAAACGCAACGTAAGACGGTATCGACAGGTCTTATGTTACGTTTAATACTAAATCTTTAGAATCGTAGTTTGTGAAACCAGTTCCAGATTTGACGTAATAAATTGTGCTATCGTTCTTGTTTGTTCCTCAGATTCAGTGGTACGCCGTTTAATGGCTGATTGTATTTTGATTTTGTTCACGTTAGCTACAGAAGCTGCATGCGAATGTTCTAATGGCATTTTTATAAAATTGCAATTTGCTGTATGGCAACGACTATTGCAAGATCGATTCCTGCTTCTCCATATTTCTTTTAAATTTGAGGATCCCTCTTTTTGATACAGATATCCTTCAAATAATAGTGACCTCCGACCTTTTTTCAATAACGGTTGCTGTTTCGGAACATTTTTGACCAATGTAAAATTACCGACGGTTTTTCGGCCCAGCGCCTCCGCGATAGTGGATGCTCCAAACAATTCGTGGTTCATCCACGAATTTTAATTTCCATTTCTTTACATTAGCATATTAGTAGTAAGACCCCTACTAATATGCTAATGTAAATTTATATTTATTGTCATGTTATGAATTTCTGCCAGAATTTTTTATATGTAAAATGGCTCGAACGTAAAGAAAATTTAAAATTTGTAATGTTAACAATAATAGTATTTTGGGAGTTATGTACGAGGATCACCAGCGATGCTTTGCAACGTCTCGTTGGACAGGCTGGCGTTGTGCTGGTACGGATTGAAGTCTATGTCTTTTTGATCCGGTCCACGAGACTGCTTTTCTTCGTTGAAGTCAGTGGAAGTTGCAACGACGCACCCTTCAAGGGGCTGATTTTATTTGTTACTCGGAAAATGTAGTGAGCTTGCCGGGTTTGAGCTGTCTGTGGTGAGCCAGCCGGGTAAGTCCGTGATCGACTGTCGATCTTGCCCTTTTATACACTATTCAGGCTTTATGTTCTTCATGTTTGTTTCTGCACCATCTGTCGGTGCGAGTGATGTCACTCTGGCGTTATTATTCAAATTGATTCCCTTTTTCGATTGAGTCTAATGAATACATTACATCAACAAACATATATTATGTAAAATGATAATTAAATAATTAAAACAATTGATTTCGCTGGTGTTTATTTTATTTTTCCCACTAGTTTCGACTATAAGTCATGACCGAGGATAATACTAAGAGTTTTAATTACTAGTGTATACTTCATTATATTTCCCACACGCTAAGTGAGAAATTAAAGATCTATTGTGTAATCTGATGCCCGGTGAGTTATTTGCCCGGGAAGTAGTTTTTTTTCCAATAGATGTTTTCCAAAAACTTACGGTAAAGGTAATTTTCGCAGCGATGAAAAAAGAAATATTCCAATTTTATTCATTATTTTCAACATTTTTCCCTATTTAACTTTTATAATTAAATTTAATTAATGGTGAATGCGCCGGGAAAAGTAAATTCCCCAATGAAATTTCCCGTGTGCTACTTAATTACAAATGTTACATCAACACGTGTGTTTATTTTTTCTTTATCAAAAATGTAATAAAAACATTACGACCTTTTCGTACGCACGGAATTAATGTATTTTTAGTGTAATGGTTTTATATGGGCGAGCGGGTGTTGTTGGCTGTTTTCGAGTCGGATGTTCTCTTAAATATGTGTTATGCTGTGCAAAGGGGCGGAAAATGGGCGGAACACTCGAGCAGTTTTTCACAGCCGTAATTAGTGGAAGGTTGTTTACATGGGGAATTTCCTTTTTGGTTTTAATTTTAAGGCGAACTGTTGCTCGTGCATTCATTAAGAAACTATTGTTCAGAAATATAATGAATTATTTTAGCACTCTATATTTAACATATAATAAACTACATATATAATTTAGAAAATATATTTATAATTTCGTTTTGATCTATAAATTGGTTTTGAATTTATGTTTATCCGTCTTCTAAAATATAAAAATTGAATTGTATTTTTAATTAATGGTTGAAGCCATTACTGACTTACTGATACATTTTTAACAAACTTAAAAAGAAATATATTTAAAAATTAAACACTTTACTCGTATCACACACTAGTTTTAATTTCGTAACTATAGATTTATATAGTATAAGATTAAACCATTTGATAATGTCAAAACTATAGTTACAGAATAAAAACAAATGTATTATACGAGTTAAGTGTTCAATTTTCAAACATATTTCTTTTTAAATTAGTTAAAAATAAATCACAAAGTAATGGCTTCAACCATCAATTATATTGTATTTTTCTATATATATAACAAAGTAATAATAATAAATGAATACAATAAATAACTAACATAAAAATAAATTCTTCTGCCAATTGGCTATCGACCGTTGGTCTTTCCGCCAGATTTTTTAGGCGTCTGTCCTTGTCAGTTGCTGTGTCAAAAAGGTTTTGATCGCTAATGTCGTCCATTGTCTTGTAAATTGAATTTACTCGTCGTGATCACTAAAGTCATGAAATGATGAAATGAAATCATGAATGATGATGGTGGTATTTTTCTATATTTTAGAAGATAGAAAAATATTAATTCAAAATTAATTTATTAATATATTTTCTAAATTATATATTTAGTTCATTATATGAACTTATATAAGTTAGTTATACAAAATACCATGAAAATACGGCGTTAATTTATAAAATTATATATAAACGATTACGTTTTTCAGAAAATAAGTATTTATTTTAATTATTAGGAGAAGTATAAATACAAAATTATGTTTTGATAAAACCTATCGAAAAAATTAGTACTTCTAAAATAAAATGGGCAATTTTGAGCAAACCAAATATTCGTCTTTTTTACATAAAAGCAAAGAAATTCATTACAACGAAAAGAACAAATACTTGTATATATTTCATGATCAAATAAATGAATTGTAAATTTACTCCCGCGGATTCAGCCTTAGGTGTTAATTACATCTGCACAAATTTAATATCCGACATTACTCGGGACCATGAAATAAAGAGTGTTTTCAGTTCCGTTTTAATCTGCCACCTCGGGCCATTTCCGCCTCCTTCCTTCCTCCGGCCGTTATCAAAAATTATCTTAATTGGGCTTTGCTACCCGCGATTCCCGCCAGCCCTAATCCTCGATGAATATAAAATGAACGTTTCTCTTTTTTCATTCCCGCCGACGGCGCGAACCGCGACACCACTATTGCCGACATCCCACGGGCATAATGACGCCTCACCCTCGTTTTTAATAATGGTTTATTCAGCAGACGAAATGGATTATTTCGTATTAAAAATTATTTTTAACTTTGCTCATTTTTTTGTTTGAGAATTTGTGTGTACATAAAAATAATTATTTAAAATTAAAAATATAATATTTGAATATAAAAAATAACAATAATTGAAAAAAGGATTTATTATGGTAACATTTGTTTAAATAACACATAACATAAGTCAAAATGTCACAGAAGATAAAGAGGAAATAATTTATTAATTCATTATTTTCAAGTTATTTTTATTTCATTTATTAATAAATACCTTTTAATAATATAAAAAAAACATGTATTCACTTTGTCAAAGTTATTTAATTTAAATTAAAAATGATTAATATATACGTTTGAATAATTGTAATATAAAAAAGGTGCAGTGGCTAAAGGGAAAACATTTAATTAATTATTCGATTTTATAAATTAATAATTTTCAAATTCCATTTTATTTAATTTTAAAATAGTTTAAACTGTTGAGCGACGTCTTATATCACTAGAGCAATTCGTGATGTAATAATAAAAATAAAACAATAGTTATTATCTTCAATAAAAAAGATTTAAAAATAATTAATCAATTATTTTCACATTTAGCTCTGTGACTTTTGACTTACGTTACGTAAGTACGTTAAACAAATGCACATTAAAACAACTACTTCTCGGGCAAATACCCACGCCGGACATTGAATTACATAATGTACACCTGCCGTTGTGACCAAGTGGAATGAATAATACTCTTTTCTATTTATCTTATTTAAATAAAAATACTTGTCCTTTCTCCTACTTATTTTTTATTTTACTAGATATATTTCGGAAACTATGTTTCCATCTTCAGTAGTTGAAGTTTTATAAATATAAATATTATTTATCTTATTATCTTCGTCGGCGGAAGGTATAAGTTCTAGCACCAAAGATGTTGATTTTGTTTGTGCCAATATTTTAACTAAACTCTAGTCATTGTATGTTATTATTTTTACTAGAAAATGACTCTAACTTTATTTACTTCACTTTCAATGACTTAAAGTCAATTTATAGTAAAAATCATGACTGAAAGTAATTTTAGAAACATTTTCGGGTTCATATTCGTAACTTGTAATACAATTTATGACTTTAAAGTCACTAGACCTTACTATTTTTACTATAAATTTATTTTAGAATCATTGCATGTCACTAATTTTACCAGAAATTGACTTGAAAGTAACTGTATGTCGCTATTATTACCTAATTATAACTTTAAAATCACGTTTGTCTCCATGTTTACCATTAATTTACTTAAGGGTCATCTGTCATCTCTATTTTTTTCTGAAATTCAAATATTTTTGATTATACAGGGTGTCTCAAAAAAGAGTTACTGCATTATGGAATTTTTTTTTATTTCTTGATATACATTTTATTCATTATTTAGGTGCCTTTTATGATTACCTACATACCCCTAAAATTTTATCGAAATAGGTTCAATTATACCAACAAAAAATTGAGCTATCAAAGACAGGAGCTGTGGTGCAGAATCCTGCATATGTAATAAGTTAATAACCTAACAATCAATGTCAGTATAATTGATATTTGATATATTTTCCAGTCATTAGATCGATGTATTTGTTGGGAAATAAAGAGTTATCTATGGAAGGGTTAAATCTATTAATTAATTATTATTATTAAATACATCTAAATTTGCATTTTTGTCACATGTAATTGTTAATATAAGAGTAGACATTTTTTTTTCTCTTCTCAAATCCGTGACTGGAAAATCCGTCGGTTACATCACATCGATTTTAAATTTTCATATAACTTCAATAAACCATTTGCTAAAATTATTTCATCTAATTTTAGCTCCATTAATATAATTAAATTTGCATAATTAGGTAATTAGAAAATTTCATAATTTTATTCGTTGCACCAGCCAAGTTAATTTAATCAATTATTAAATTAAAATCAACAGGTTTGAACGCAACCAGAATGCTGTGAAAATTTGATCATTAATTTAATTAAATACATCTGAGCACAAATAAAATATTCCCTTAATTTAGATTGAAAACAAAAACAAAGGGTATTTTATTTAAAATTTATATTTAATAAGATTATTGAAGCATTTTACTTACAGATAATAATTCAATTGAGTAAATAATTATTTTCAAATTCGATTTATTTGAAGCACTGGATTTAAACTTGTTTTAAAAAAATTATAAAACACTTGGTTAATGTTTCATTATTTACTTTTTATTTAAAAAAAAAACTGACTAACTACCATTTTTAAAAGTTATTACAAGAATACGCCGGACGTTATACGTTCCAAGATCTTTCTTCCATTGAATTCTTAATGTAAAAAATGTGATTAAATAAAATAAAAAGAACCCAACATCCCAAAAATGACTAAACCTACTTTGTAGCAAACGAAACCCAAACATTCCTCCTAAATTTTAACATCCTAAATCCACAATATATTCATACATCTCATCACTCATCAATGACTGACGGCTGAAAGACCAATGGTCGATAGTCATTTAGTTCGTATTAAATTAAATATAGTATTATAGCTAAATTGTATCAAAGCCTCAATAAAGATGTTATATATATGTATATAT
The DNA here is from genome assembly GCA_963082785.1 of Philonthus spinipes. NCBI lineage: Eukaryota > Metazoa > Arthropoda > Insecta > Coleoptera > Staphylinidae > Philonthus > Philonthus spinipes. Next base: position 22,423,660 of record OY720303.1, read on the forward strand.
ATAAAATAAACAGACGAGTGCCACTTTTCCGTTCCTTCTAAATTCAAACTTTTGAAAATCATCAACAAATGTTAAAAGCTTAATTATTAACGTTTTACATTATTTTCAAAGGTTTGTATTTAGAAAGAACGAAGAAGTGATATTCGTCTTTTTATTTTATTTAACAAATATGAAAAGCGTAATTATTAGCTTTTTACATTTGTTGATGATTTTCAAAAGTTTGAATTTAGAAGGGACAAAAAAGTAGCACTCGTCTTTTTATATATAAACATCTTTATTCAGACAGAAGAATTACAATTCTTTGCAAATATTTATATTTACAATACATATTGATGGGTTAGCAGTCTGTCATGCACTATCGACGGGAGGTCTTTCCGCCCTCGTCTTTATTTAATTTTCAATTTAACTCTTTCGTTCAATAATGATGGATTAATGGATTCTATTCTATTGAGGAAAAATAAACTATTATACTATTATTATTTAAATTATATTTATGTATTAATTTTGTATCTTATCTACTAGACGGAATTAATAATGCAAAACGCCGAAATTCGTCATCAATCATATCCTGGGTCGATCGGCTTGCAGGGAAATTATTTATGGATGATTAGACAGAAATACAGAAGACGATGGATCCCTGACAAATTCTCTGAGCCGTCGGGTCTTGTATGCCCTTTAATGTGGATTGTAATTGGCAGGTGTTGTGCTTAAATATGGTTTCGCATAATGAGCTTTTGTGGGGTAATTAATTTTGGGAACGGGTAAACGGAGGGTCGGGTTTCAATATAGATGTTATACTATTGACGATTATTCCCCCCACGCCAAAATGTAATGTACTATTATTATTTTTGGTAATAAAATAACATTTACAACAACATAGTTATATTTATATATATATATATATATATATATATATATATATATGAAGATAGAAAATCAATTCATACATCGAGAAAAATGCACATAATATCATATAATTTATTTGTTATTCATTTGCAAGGCTTTTGAATTGCATTTCACTATATTTCAAATATGTTTAAATTTATCTCAATTATAATTCAATATTATGTCAATGGATTTCCCAATTTGTCAAATCTGTTTTAAGAGTCATCTATTTTATATTTCACATTTTAATGAAAATATTAATTGAAACCCGTTGCAATGCTCAGTAGTAATGGTATGCAACAAACAAATATCTATTGTGTAATACAATACCCGGAGGGGTATATGCTCGGGAATTAGTTGTTTCAATAGATTTTTATTAAAAACTTGTTGTGTAAATAATTTTTGCAGTCGGATAAAGGGATTTATCGAATTTTATTGATCATTACCAGAAATTTTCCTTAATTAATTTTACTGTAAAAAATAGTTGACAAACATAAGAAAAAGAAGTAATTATGTCGCCGCCAATAAAAATTGAATATTTCCACGTTTGTTTCTTTTTTACCCCATCCACTTCATACTTTCCTCAATGTTACAGTATCGTTGAAAATTATTTTAATGTTCATGCAAAATTATTTTATGAAAATTTCATTCACTCATTTTTGTTTTATATTAATTAAAATACAGATCATTTCATTTTCTTCGAATTACACAATACTTTGTTAGATAAAAAAATATCTAATTAATGATAAGCAATGTAAAACAAATTAAAAGCCTTCGTATTTCTTGAATTAATATTATTTATTCAACATCTACGTCTATTTCTTGTCGATTAATTAAAACACTAATTATAATTACAATTCGCAATCTCTTTATTAAAGAAGATAATTATCACATTATTAAAAGTGTGAATTCTATTGTAAATCAACGGCGCAAAAAAGGAGAACACTTTTTGCGTCATCCGTTCGCGCCCCATTACTTTCAGTCATCATAAATATTTTAGCACGGGTTGTAATCAAGATAGCATTAAAGGGCTACAAAAGGGAAAGGGATAATCCTTTCCTTCGAGTCTCGGGGCGTGAATTTAATTACGAAATGTATTAAGGAAACTTGCAATAATAAAAAAAACTTTATATATATGATGACTAAAAGAAATCACCTTGATAATACAATTTAATGTTTATGATAATGAATAAAAAAAAGTTGTAATAATTTAAAAATATTTAATACGTAGAATTTATAAAGTTGTATGAATTACGTTTTTCAATTAAGCTTAAAATAAACCTTTTTATTTAATTTTAGTAATGAATACAATAATCGTGTCTACTCCATACAATAATTATTTCTTAACTTCTAATTATAATAAGCGTACTTAATTATATATGTGAATAAATGCGGATGGTGCGGAGATAAAATGAAATACGCAGAAATTAATATAAACACTTATTCATTAAGAGATATGTAATTTATGGAAAGGATTTATGAACTATTTTGTTTATTAATAATCATTTTCGGCTAAAAAAAAAACCTTGGTCGATATTCGATTTATAGAAATTGTTTTATGTAATTACACATTAGAATATGTATTATACAAAGTGGCCAGAAAAGGTGTGATAATCTTCAGTTAAAGTGGTTCATTGATTAATTTCAATCAGAAAATTTAAGCAAAAAAATATTGTATTGTGGCTTATAACCTCTCACGGGTCAATTTAAAGAAATGTAAATTGGGCAGCAGTGGATCAAACAAGTGTTTAATTTAATAATAATCATAAATTTAACCAATCTATAAAAAAATCATATTTGAAGTATACATCAAAAATAAAAGATTAAAGTAAATGTTCGAATTGTTAATCATTCGTTTCTTAGCACATTGAATGGAAGTAAGATGAACTTACACAATTAATGAAATGTATTAACTTACACAAACTTACATAAAAAATTATGACAAGTATATGTCAAAGTGATGTTAAATTTAATAAGGGCACATATGAAAATTAATGGTTGTCAGATCTATTTTTATTAAAAAAGTATTTCTAAAGAAGTTATTAATTTGTTAAATTTTCCAATTTATTTATCATCTATGTCATTTAAGTTTTAAAAATGTGTAATTAAATGTATTAAATCTATTTTTCAATAATATTTTGAAAATAATACTAATTTCCAGAGACACATTTAATATTTTAACGGGCCGGTGAGATAATTTTTTTATTTAGTTTTTTTTATCTAAAATTAATCAACGAATGACACTACCTGACGATTATCATACATTTTCTGGCCACCTTGTATAAATTGTATAATTTATTAATTAATAATTTTTTTATTTAGTTTTTTTTATCCAAAATTAATCAACGAATGACACTACCTGAAGATTATCACACATTTTCTGGCCACCTTGTATAAATTGTATAATTTATTAATTAATTAAATATAAAATAAAAAATATAATAATAAGAAAGATTGGAGAAGGATTCTTTTAAAAAAGATGATTTAATATGAAAAGTACTTCACATCAAAGCCTCAAACGAATATAACCGGCTCAACATTCCATTTTCACTCCGACTACTCGGAAAACTGTTTAAACACTTAAACTCGCAATAACATTACCCGAAAACTAATCGCAACTTTTACAAAGAGCAGGACGTTATTAGATCTTAATTAATCAAAATACGGAGCAACCGAGCGGCCTCTTCCCGGGCTAAGTCAATTTAATATAATACCGAAGTTATCTATTAATTAATCTCGCTTTCTTAATGACTGCGGATTAAGTAATAACGTTTTGCCTCAAAAGGTGAATTATGAATTGCCACCGAGCCAGCTACAGGTGAATTTAATATCCTCTCCTAATAACCCTTTATGTAATACACCGTGAAATTTTAACAAGACAGTTAACGCAACATATCCAGTTTGTAATTAATAAGAAGTTTTAATGATCGATATTAACGGGGTTTTAATTAATTAGAGTTTTCTAAGGCAGGGTGAAAGTGATGATGTATGTCGAGGGGATAATTAATTTTATTTAATTATAGACGAAATATCTACAATTTTGTCACGTATAATATAAATAATGAAATACATTTTTTGTCACTATTTATGTTTTATGTGATTATAAAGAATTGCAATCTATTATATATTATCATCTAGAAACCGCAATTATTTGCTGTTGCTATTATTTCTTTATTTTTTTTCTACAATCCACTTTAGAGAAATATAGTTAATTATATTGTAGATTTGTGAAAAGATAAATCCGTTAAATAAATATTTCTTATCATAAATAGAAAAGAGTATTATTCATTCACTTGGTCACAGCTATTTAATGTATTTCTTATCAGTTTTTATAAACACAGTAAAATACCTGTTCAACTATCTTCATTGAGATACTCAATTGAGATTATTAGGACGAAAGTGATTTAATCCGCTCCATCCAGCGGTATTCAGCAGGAACCTTCTTAACGATTCAATTTGTTATTTTTCATCTGTGATGCAGTTAGAAATAAGCGAAACTCGAATACTATCGTATCTTCGCTGCTGCTAATAAATCTTTATCAACAAATCTGTCATATTCTGCACTTTTTCCCACATCGATACTGTTCTCAAATTGGCCTATTCAAATATGTCTAGTTCTGCATTGAACTGGCATCACTCCTAACACTAACAAACATTGGCAAGAATTCAATTAACAATAAAACAATAATTAGCGAGAGCATCCTATACTAATAGTAAATTGTATAATTAATAGAATTGTATAATTAGAAGAAAAAACGTATACTTTGACAACTTCGATGTCAGGCATATGCGGTGTAGACTATATTTAAAAGTAAATAATTTGAAATATATAAAAAATAAAAAATATAATATATAAAACAAATTGTTACACATATTGACAAAAATCCCGTGTTATTTTCTACAAAATAAGCGCAATAACTTCAGCTTTCAACACTTTACGCGTTCATATTATTTTTAGGAAATATTATTTCCGGAAACAAATAAATATAATAATTCTCTGGAAACATCTGTTGGTGGCAGACTCGCCGTGTTCACTATTGATAAGTGATGCATGTACTTGTGAATGTTGAATGCTCGTCAGTGCAGGACGGCTTTCGCGTAAAAAACCCACCCCAGCGATTTAGGTCCGTCGCTTTTTGCACAATCAATTTGTAATGGGATTTTTATCCGAAACTTTTTGCTGCGGTGATTTGCTGCCGGTTCTGCTCCGCGTCTCCATCGAAAGCCTAATTTATTTAACGCTTGCACACATTCAATAGACAGATCTTTTGTCGTGCGACATATTTTTTTACGAGGAAGGTGATTTCTCAAAATGAAAGCAGTGGCTTGAGATGGATGCTGTTTGTATAACTGAAAAAACAGTTACTTTTTCTAAGATGGTTATTAAAATTAATTGATTTTTGTTAAAATTTTAATAATTTACCTATATCTGATTTTTAAACACATCTCGTTTGTATATTTAATTTTCTTGTTATTTGTTGAGACTTCTACTTTGTTATTCATTGTAATACAATTTTAATAAAGGAATTTTTTTTTACTTCGTATAATTCCGAATTATACAAAGTAAAAAAGTGTTTTATTTATAAAAATATTTAATTTTGTTTAGTTTATTTGTCAATTTTATAAAAAAAACTATAGCTTTTAATTTACAAAGTAAAAAAATGTTTTATTTACTAAAATATTTAATTTTGTTTAGTTTATTTGTCAATTTTATAAAAAAAATTATAGCCTTTATTTTACAAAGTAAAAAAGTGTTTCATTTATTAAAATATTTAATTTTGTTTAGTTTATTTGCCAATTTTATAAAAAAAACTATAGCCTTTATTGCCCAACAGAATTTTCTAATAACAGGACAATTAAACAAGTACAATAAAGAATAAAAATATAAAAAATAAAAGTACAATACAATAATACAACTATATACTAAATACAATGCACATTGACACATTTGGCTTGTACTTCATGTTCTTGAAAAGCTTGGAGAGATTCTCTTTTTCCTTTTGGTGCATCATAATGTACACATGAGCGATACCTTTACCAACGACACGGATCTTCGATAATTTCGATTGTGCTCCATTGGTCACTTTGGCAACCCTTAAATTCGTGATTTCTTTCTTCAAGTCAATAAGCCATTTCTCAAGCTCTTTTTTGTCTTTAAGGCACAATTCGAAGCACTTTACCCAAATTGGTCGGAATTAAAAACCAGCCTAAGGAAAGTCGGTATTTCGATGAGTCTGTCTTTCTTGAGTTCGTGTGTTTGGATAGCGTATTGCATTTTGTTCTATTCTTGCAATTATTTATTAAGCAACCTTTTTTACTTTGTTTGTATAATTCGGATTGCTTTATTGTTGACTATAGTTTCGACAACTTTATCGTATCCGAAAATATACACACAAAGTAAAAAAAGTTTTGTTTATTAAAATTAATTGTTAAATGGCTACCGAAATACCATAGATATTTCTGACTGAATTTTCAATTAACTGTCTTTATCTTATTATGCGTAAAAACTAGGTATGATTGCTAATGTCGTTCTGTAAGACAGAATGAATGAATTATCATGATTGCTAATGTTATGGAAATATGTAATAAAATCATGAATTGAGTAAGAGGGATTTTTACGATAGGAAATTATGTTCTTATTACGGGGAATACAAAGTGGCTATAATAGGTCAAATTAATTAGATTTCGTGGCAAATATTGCAGCAAATTCGGAATTGGATTGGAATGACTTGAATTAGGTGCTATAATAGGAAGTTAGTCGGGTTGTGTGGTGGGTTTTAAGGGTGACGGATTTTATTTAGTACTCTTTCTGCTGTTAATAAATTACTTTCAGTTTTGAGGTATGGATTATGAAGAAAATATTGATGCGTATTGGAGCAAAGAACGAGAAATTATTTTATAAATATTTATAGCTGCTTGCGCGCTAATACATTTGTTTTTAAATGTTAAACTTCTAAAAAAATCTCCCTTTACTTGACTTTTGCTTTCAGAAACGCAAAATGTGCTTTAAATGTGAATTTGTGAACAATGCATATTATTTTATCGTTTTTCTCAATTATTTGTTTCATGGAACTAATCGATGTGTGCAATGAACGGTTCAATTTCCTGTCATAGCATTCAAAAATAAAAATAAATTACTCCATGTATTTTCATTTACACACATATTATGAAATATAGCAAATAAATGAAATAATAACAAAAATCAAGTAATATTAAAAAAATACGTTAATAAAATTACTTAAATCAAACCATAAAACAACTCTTCAATCCTAGAAGTATCCACAGTTATGCGTTGTAAATAAAACCCAGTGAAAATCTAGACGCCCGAAACGACACTAGCGGGGCCGTTTATCCGCAAATTTATAGAGTATTAATTTTGAGTGAAGGGTCGCTATTATCCCCCCAGGGCGGGATTTATCTTTTCCAGGATATTGGGTCGCGCGCATTTTTTGGCGACATGCCGACCATTCATTTTACGATATATTGATTGCATGTATTCGCCTGTACCATTCCGGTATTTTATTATATTCCGTCAGTTTCCAATTTTTTATTACACGCCAACTGTTATGTAAAAACCGTAAACGTTTCACGATAACATCCACCGAGGACTCTCAAGTTGCGGGGAATGTGGAAAATATAAACGTAAAAGAGAATCGACAGGAAATTGATCCTGTGATACGAATGGTGAAGTGAATAAAAATTTTTGGCAATCAATATATTGGTTTCATAATCAATCAGTGCAGGAAAGTATAAATAATGCATGAAAGGAAAAAATACATGTCAGGAAAGTAAAATATTCGTTATTGTTGTTTTAAACATTTTGTTTTATATTACTGAAATTATTTTGTACCAGGCCAGCTTCTTAATAAAAAAAAATAGATAAAAAAATATCTTTGATTACTGAGGTACTTTTTGAAAGTCCATGCTTATTTTAATAAATAGCAATAGTAAATGTTTTTATTAAATTGAATAAAAGAATTTAAAAATAATTAATTGATAAATTATTTTCTCTTTTGCTACTGTGACATAATGACTTATGTAGCATAAGTACTTTAACAAATGTCTAATAATAGACATTTGCTGTTGCATAACAATAACTTTAGTTTAAACATTACACAAAAATAAGTATTAAAAAATTTGTATAGTAGATTTTGCAAAGAAAATATTTCTGTACTAATTTTAATGTAATACTATTTTTTTTTAATATTTAGTAAACCTTTGCTTATAAAACTTATTCGAAAGAGTACACGTCCCAGACAGGATAAACCGGTAAACAGCCACCGCGCCCAAGACAATATTTATTATAAACATTATTCGGGAATAAAAGTAGAAACACAAATCCCGGGACGCATAACTCACACGGAAAGTTGCCGCGTCCCAGTTTACGGCATTATTCAGTCCCGGAGAATTGTTTGTAGAGGAATAAATCAGAGGGGCCCGATTCCTCGGAAGCAGGAACGAAAACTTATCCAGTTACATCACTGGGGCATGCATGTATACACAAACAGTCCGAGGGGATAATAACGTTCCGACCAGATGAGCATAATGCCCACGACATTGTGCAGAAAAGTGCCTCCTCCCGCAGAGGAAAGAGCTTTCGATCAATGAGAGGGATAAGAGGGAGATTTCATGGCCAGACGGCGCATGAATAGTTTAATAAATATTCGATGCCGGTGGATTTGTGCTTTTCAATTGCTTGCTCGTAAATGTACTTTTATTTATATATTTATAGAAACATCTATATTATTTTTTTCACTGCAATAATGTATGATACAAATATAATCATACTCAATTAATAAAACTGTACTTTATGAACAAATCCTTCTACCTACACTACAACGGCTTTAGATCCTACGAATTCTCACAGACTTCTGGGGACCTGCAAGGCAGTTTTTAACATTTTATTAATTAGCTGTCGGGAATTGTCACCTGTCCTGTGTTGGCATATGACGACGATCTCAAAATCTACAAGAGGATCCAATGCCACCATGATATTTCGATATTACATTCGAACCTCAACATCATCTCTGACTGGAGGTCTCATGATAATCTAAGCCTGATTTTTAAGTCTCATGTGGTAAAGTGTAGTCGCAGACACAATACTCTCCCAAGCAAGGAGAGAGTTTATATGGTGAGTAAATGTTAGTTTCGTATTAAAAATATTTCCCATATCTTTAAGGGAGTCCATCTCAGAAAGGTATTTGCCTAGGATTGTATTTAGGTGGACACCTTTCTGAAGTCGACTCCCTCAAACATATGGGAAATATTTTTGATGCGAAACTAACGTTTACTCCACATGCAGAAGCTATTCAATCCTCTGCATTAGTTAGTTTCGTAACAAAAATATTTCCCAGACCTTTGAAGGAGTCGACCTCAGAAAGGTGTTCGTCCTCACATGAATTTATGATGGCGTCAAAGAAAAAAATCTATGTTAGCTAGCTGAATGAATTCATGAATGGTGACGGGAAGATGTTTAAGAGGGATGGTAGGGTAACGGGGAATATATAATTTTATAAGAAGGGTAAGTTTTCAGGATTGCTTAAGGCTAATGTACGCTGGAATATGATTGTATTTTTTTGTACTTATATATATATATATATATATATATATATTTAATCAATTATTGATTATCATTTCGTCGATTAATTTTGTGATTACTATTTTCAAATTCTTTTTATTTAATTTATTTTAAATTCGCATATTTTTTTGAGCCGAGCGGACGAAGCAGATTATATTCAGAATTACGTTTAATTTATATTAAAGTATTTGTCGAGAAACGACTCCTATTTCTCCTAGAATAGTGGTAATAAATATAAAATAGAAGAAATAAAACAAAACAACAATAAATAAGAAATTTACGAGAGAGTGTCGGAGACACGCGAAAGGATAGGAAAGGTCTCCGCTTCGTATATATATTTTTTTGCCTTTCCATTCTCACCCTGTTACTCAAAATCGATTCGGTTTTTGCCAAGTTGCGGCCCCGAACGGAATACGAAATCGAGTTAGAAAGACGACCAGTGCCCCTCGGCCCCTTTTTACATTATAGGTCCCGTCGTAGACGCAAGTTTGCGCGAGTTCCTCCATCGGATTTATTGATTTCTAATGGAAATGCCGCCGCTGCGATCCGACACCCCTTCGCGGGGGAGGTGTATGTGTAATGACGGCGGGATTACGAATTTATGCTACGAGGGTAGCGGGGGGCCCTCGTCTTAGAATGGTTCGGCGAGGGAGGGGGGCGATAATTTTCCGAACGATCGGGTTTCCACGTCATTAAATTATCCCCGGAACGAAATGAGAGCTTTTTTTACGGATTATTGCTTGTTTTATATTTATCCGTGCTTTTTTGTTCTCTTCCTCGCTCGGGTTTCGATGGAGTGCCGAGGCGACGGGGAATGTACTTTCATAGTGATTAAATTACATTCTGATAACCGAATAACGATGGATTTATTTGAAAAAAAAAATAAACAACAATCTACACAATAATTAAAAAACAAGCGATATTAACCAATTACTGCTCATTTAAAATTTATAACACATTCATATTTGCGTAATAATTTTTACGATTACTAAAATACATCATAATGTTTTATTTTGTTGAAAAACAGCCACCTTTCGCTATTTTTTCCTTCCATATTTTCTTAAGCTATAAAAGTACTTTACACAAGGTAATATAATGAAAAATAACGATAATTGTTCATTTCAATGGCGTTCGTGCGAATCGTATTTCTCGAGCGATTACGTCTTTTATGGCTACTAAAAATAATTTGTATTCAACAGAGCTCGGCGTTTAGAATATTGATTTAGAAATTTCAATTACACATTCATTAAAATTCGAATACCTTTTCATTTAGCTTTTACTAGAAATATTGATAAAGTTTGTAACGAAATTAAAAAAAAACTTTCATAAATAATAAAAAAACAGTGTTTATATATTTTTTTAATTTAAACGGATCTAATCTTTTTACAATAATAATATAATTAATAGGAAACATTTTGATACCACATTTTTTTTGTAGCAAATAACAAGGAAAAAATGGCTAAAATTAAATACAAAGCAAACTAAAATGATACATGATAAAATTAATTTTAGCAAGAAGGTACAATCTATTTTTCCTTCTTGGAAAAAACTACATTTTCAAAAGCGTTCTGATCGTTGAACGCTTTTGAAAATGTAGTGTTATTATTCAAAGTCTTCCATTAATATTTATACCAATACTACCAATGTATTTAATATAAGGAGATAAATAGATTTGGTTCTGTGATATTCCTATCACAGAACCAAATCTATCTATCTATTGTGATTGAGTAATTGTTGATTTTGTCGTAGGGAATAAGGAGTTGTGATTTGTGGGGTTTAATTTTAATTCTTCATTTAGTGAACCATTGCTCTAGGGTATCAATGAGTTTTTGGAGGGTTTTGTAGGGCTTTGGGAAGAGTACGTTCATGGGTGATAAGTTTGGTATCAACGTCAAATTGAAAGATGTATTTTGTAGGATTGAAATATTTTGGATTAAGATGATGCATGTCTGAACTATATTATAGAGGAGAGGAGACAGAGATGAGAGTTGTGGAACCCCTTGTTAGGGGGTAAAGGAGAGATATAAATGGTGCTTAACTTTACTGTGAGGGATATGTTTGAGAGAAATTATTGTAAAATGAAGATAAGGTATGAATATTAAGTACGTGACATTTATTGAGGAGACCTTTCTTCCATACAGAATCAAAATATTTTTGGATGTCAAGGAATAAGGTTGCAGAGGATTTACCTTAGAGTTGGGATGTTTAAAAATTGGATGTGAGGATCAAAAGTGGTAGACTGGTAAAACGTTTGGGAAAAAATCCAAATTGGCAATCAGGAATGTGATTAGAAATTAATGAGAGGATATAATTTTTGAGAAAGGTTTCATATAATTTTCCAAGCACTGGAATGAGTTTAGCTAGGAATAAGGGATGGATTTTAGGTATGTTTGGGTATACATATTATGGTGCCTGTCTTCCATTCGGGGCGGAAATAACTTTGGTAATTGTAATTGAGGATAAGTATGTGTTTGTGGATATTTTGTGTTAAGGATACGTTTAAGTACGAGGTCATGTATCATTTTTTTTTTTTTTAATATATTTATATTCTTTTTTGCTAAATAGGTCCTTAGGTTTTGATAATTCCATACGTTTGAAATAGTCCTTGTGCCAATCTTCAACATGTTTGAAGAACATATGATGAAAGTTTATATCGTGTTTAATTTTATAAGTTTTGTTAAAATGGTCAGCAATTTTTTTAGCAATTGTATCGATGTCCATTATAGTCTCGTTGGTGTCGGGGTCTATTATTTGTCGGAGATCGTCAGTTTTTCTGTATTTTCACCTTCAGATTCATGTCTTTGCATGGATTTAACCACATGTCTGTCTTATATTGAAATATAAGTTGTTTAATGTCTTTATTGAATTGGTTAAATGTCCTTTATGTCTGTAAGTCTGATTTCACGATATATCTGTCGTTTGTGTTCTAATAGTTTAAGGATAAATTTAGGGAAAGCTTATTTATATGATGTTTTGGCAATCTTGGGGGTATATTGTTGTATAGACTTGGATATACTATTAATGTCTATACAACAATATACCCCCAAGATTGCCAAAACTATCTATTGTTGAATAACTATATGGATTTGAGATTTATATCGGAGTTACAAGTAATGATTTGGGTAATGTCTATCGAATCTTTGTTAATATCACAGTTTTTACTGTCAAAAATGATGTCAGAAATAGGCTGTGGTATGGGTTAGTTGGCTGTTATTTTGAAGATGAATGAACATATAATCGGAACATAGGTCTGGGGTAAGATTTACAGAGTGAATATTATCAGTATTGATTAGTAATTATTTAATTAAGAGTACCTCAAACAGAGAATTGTGCAAATAGAAAAAGGTTACTTTGGCTACGGCTAGGTGTAAATCAGATCAGAGATGAAGGAAGACATTAATGGGCGAAATGTATGGACGATGTGTATTTTGTGTAAACGGGAGGAACACATGGGATAATATTGCGGAGGGGTGTGAGGTGGTTTGTAAGGACTGGATGGGTGGGAAAAATAGTAAAATGGATGCAACAGACATAGAGGTATTATTAAAATTAAAGTTCGAAATATACATAAGATGATTTTTCTTAATTTAGTCAATATTACTACTATTAACAAAAAATATTTTTAAATCTCATATTTGTTCTTCTAAATATATAATTTTTATGCCAAAACATCTTTTTTATTAGTGGTAGTAATATTTACAAAGTTGTATTTTGCTGCCTTTATTGTGTTTAAACTCAGACAATTATCTTTCAAGAGACTATACAAATTTAAATATATTTTTATACTCTTATTTTATTATTTAATCTTACAAAAATTATTCACAGTATAATTATACCCTGTGTCAAATAAAAATAAGCATTCATTTTAATTCAACAACCCTTTAAGACTTTTACAACGGTGTTCATTATTTGCATTGAAAGCTTTTTTCATTTCTCAACAATGCAATGAAACCCTGTGCGTTGCCCATTTATTCCCAGCATTGTGAATGAATTGAAAACATGAAACGTCCATACACATCATTGTTCGTTCAACAGTATACGTAGGCGTATATTAAAAGCAAACACCAAAAAAATTCTCGCGTATTAGAATACTGAATAAAAAAAAAATATTCTACATATTTATATAAAAAGATTAAAATTAAAAAAAATATGCTATTATAATTATTATATATTTAATACAAATAATAATAAAATATATCTTTATACCATGTAAGTGAGAGAATTATTTTACTTTTATACATAAAACACGATTATCTTGTTCAATCTACATATTATACTAGTGCTAAATCAATATTGAATTAATTAATAAACTGTTATTCGAGGCTATTCCGTATAGAAAATTATTAATTAATTTCACATTTTATTAATTCATATATTCTTTAAACTGCTGCTTAAACTATGATAAAAACTAATGTACCCCAACACCAATTAGTAAAAGGGGACATCGATTATATATATATATATATAAAAACTAATGTATACGTTAAACTTAACATTTCATTTACAGAATAGCCCTGATTATTATTAAAAGTACAATAAATAAAAATGGTGAATGCGCCGGGCAACGAATATCCTCTGTTCTCTTTACGTATAGTAATTACCGAATAACGACGACGCAATCGAATAAATCCCCGCAGTTGAAGCGTCCGCATTTTGTAGCGTTTCTAAAATTCAAATAAGGCCCGATCCGCTTTTGCATAAGTCGCAAAAAGTAGGCGAGTCCGCTGGTCAAATATAATGAGGAAAAGTTACGACAGCCTTAATGAATAAAGATGGCAAAGGGGCAACAAGGCGGATGTCCGAAAAGAGGGGAGAGGGCGGTGTAAAGGGGGGTGGTGGAAGGAGGAAACGGAAAGGGCCTGGTCCCTGGCGGACCGAGCACACCTAGAAACCGGGGCATTTGCATAACCAGGATACCCACATTCTTCACACTCGCGGGGGCGAATGCTTGTCTGTGTGTGAAGATTTGAACCTGTGGGAAATAAAGCGTGGAATTGAGGCTTTGTTCAATTTCTTTACTGATTTTGTTCGAAAATAGTATTGATGTTTGTTTCTATAAATAAATACGTACAATTATTAAAATAAAAATGTGTGTTCTTTTTCATACATATTTTTTTATTAAACTAGATATATTTCGGAAACTATGTTGATCTTCTTCAGTAGTTTAATAAACAAAAAAATAGTAAAATAAATGACAACCATTTTTATTTTAAATAATTAAAGTCTCCACAGCCATAATAAAGAAGATTAAAAACATGAAAACTGATTGCTATAAAAATTTAAGCTTATTTTTAATAACTTTTTTATTATCACATGGCGAGACATTTTAGATAAACTGCAATATAAAATAACATAAATAAAGAACACCATTTTTTTCAGCTTAATTGCTATTGATATTTATATAATTATTTAATTAATTACTTGGTAAAACTGTAACCATTTTTTGTGCATTATTAATCTTTGAAAATGACCTAAGGTAGAAACCGGTCGGAAAAATAATAAATGATTAAATGTGAAACAAATGAAGTGTTTTTTTTTTATTACTTTTAAACCTATTTAGTTGAAAAATGTTTCACTACAGGTTAAATAAAAAGTTGATTAAGTATACAAGAAAGCACTTAATTAATTTCTTATGTCCAAAAAAATTATCTTTTGATTTTGTAATTTTTATTGTTAATATTTTATAAAGATAATTTCTTATGTCCAAAAAAAATTATCTATTGTTTTCATTACTCTGACATTAGAATTTCATAAATATTCATATCTTTTGATTTTGTAATTTGTATTGTTAATATTTTATAAATATGCAGTATTAATTACTCTGTAATTGAGCTTTGTTTTCTGTTGCATAATAAAGTTTATTATTATTATTTAAATCTAACTCTTATTTTTCAACAGTTAATTAATCATACAATATTCAGGGAAAACATAAATAACATTAGCATTTTTTTGTAATAAAATCAATTACGAAACAACTCTCTTATAATCTTCAATATACACAAACAGCAACAACACACATAAGGAATAATTCCACCGGGATTAATACGGTGCCGTGAAAATTCCGAAATTCCTCGCGGTGTTTACCCATTTTCGTTTCGGCAATGTAATCTGTGGGTGGCACATTTAAGCCCCCGCGTATCGGCGAGATAAAATTTAAATGAAGTCGATGCCGGTGTTATTATTATTGGAAAGTGAGGCGCCCGAGATATCAAGGGGGGATAACGTAAATATGATTTCATTTCGAGCCTTGTTATTTATACAATATTCCATTTAACCCCTTCATTCCGCCGAACGCTGAAGAGAAAGAGAGATACACCGACGGTGGGGGTGTTAAATATTCAATAATGGCCGTTTCATATAGAGAGTGGGATTAATTTTAAAGTAATATTGGCATTTTAATATTATTAATTATATTCTTTCCTTTTATAAATTTTAATATGTAATAAAAGGTATATTTTTGTATTATTGAACTTTATTGCATATATTCAATTTGTGTATTCAGTATAGCGATGTAAACGTCCGTGAGTGTCATTCTCTCGTGTCCGCGAGCATGTCAGGCAGAGCACATGCTCGTCACTCACCGCCATGCTCGAGCAGATGTCCGCGTGCTCTGACACGCTCGGAAACGACACGAGCACGTTCTGCCCGTTCTCCCGAAACTACCGAATACTTTTTTCTCTGTCGTGCACAATATTTGAAAACTAATAGTGTCTTCCTCGCTCGGTACAACAGATATTTAGTACTATAGTTTCGACAACATTAGCATTTAAAGAAATGTTCAGCCAATATTCATCTAGCGTATGGATAACTAGTGATGGCCATTTCGGTTTTTCGAACCTCATCAGACTAGTGTGTTCCATGTGAAATGCCTTGATGAAGGCATTATCTGTAATCACTAAATAAAGTATCAATTGTGCAAAAAAAGTTAAAGTGTTTTATTAATTTATAATAGACCATGTACAACTGAATGGAAGCCTTAGCAATTAGCAATATTTTTTTTTGTTTATTAATATTTCTGATATTTACACATTAGTAATTCATGATGTTATAATAAATATGAATAAAATATTTAAAAAATCCACTAATGATACATGTTTTTAATACTTACTTAATCTTTTATATATATTTATTGTTATTATGTATTTTTGAAGTTTACGTTTTCCTTATTTCGCAAATTTAATTGAGAAAATGAATATGTATAAAAAGAGTCATGTTATATAAATAAAAGCCAATAATACAAATGAAACTGTTCACAATACTTTCTAGAAGTCAATCAACAGTAAAAACAAAATTTAATCAAAACCAACAAAAAGATCCAATTTCCCCGATTACATATTCAACAGGGACTCATTCAATCCCCGCTCAGTAAAAGCCGAAAATTGTTCGGAAACACCTGAGGTGACCGCCGATCCGAATCCTTTGCTTAAAAATTTATGGCTGATGAGAATTTATCGGCGGACGAGATGGAAAGTGGTGAAATTAATTTCGAGCCATTGTCCTTTCTTTCTTTTTTCCTCTCTCCGTCCCCCCTTGTGTGTTTTTTTTTTCTTTTTTCCTTTTTTCCTCGCAGGACACACAGCCGTCGGGGCGGCCTATTGATCAGCCCCAGAGACGAGTTCGACCCAGTTTTCGGGGGGGGAGAGTGCGACGATGTGACATTTCGGGGCTGCCTCTCTCCTGGGGTGGATCAAGAGAGCCCCCATGCTGGGCGTCACCTTACAAGACTCAATATATCACTGCTATGGATATTCATTACAAACAGCCCCGGCGCACGCAAATTTTCCTTTGTTTGTCTTTTGCAAATTAAGCCGTTTAAAATACAGGAGGATGCGTTTTAGAATACTGAAATATTGGATTAAAATTAAATATTTGCATATACAGTGCGTCCACAATGAATGAAACAAATTCAATTAAACTACTCGTGATCAATTTCTAAAAAAAAAACGCTCCAATAGATTGATTAGTATTTTTAGTTGCGCACCATCCTTTGCAACAAAAATGTTATATACAAGGTCTCTCATAAAGAAATTCCGATACAAAGTTATATCAAAAATTAAACAAGGAAAAATATATATTTATAGGTGCTTGTCAAACACTTACAGTTGAACGATTGTCATCGATATATGTATTGATAAGAAAGACAATTTGTACCTAATGAAATTATAAAAAGGAAACTATTCTGCTTTCCACATTTTAACACTTTGGGTGAGTATAGCGAAATTTCTATACATAATTTTCAAACATATTTCTGAAGAAGAAGTTTTAGTATTAAGTTATTTAACTCGATATATTTTAAAGTTTTAATAATAATATACGTAATTATTTCATTAAAGTTAAAGTATTATTTACATTACATGATTTTCTTATTATACATTCAATATGATCTTGTTCTGGAATTGCTTATCAGCCAGAGATCCTTCTACCTTTACAGTATTTGTTTTCCTTACTAGTATTTTAGCCAGTTTAAACCTTAAGTAATTGCGGTGATGAATAATGAATTAGATATAGAACATAAATATATAATTAATCTTGTTCAATGTGTTTTTTAGCCGGTGTAAACCATAAGTATTTACCTAGGTGTAATCATGAATAATAAAATATATAGAGAACATTATATATTTAACTTTACTAAATGCGTTTTTTTATATAAAAAATGGTATAATTGATTGAAACTCGTTAAATTTGTTATTTAATGAAAATCATACAGTGCGGATGAATAAATAAAAAAAACCATGTTCAAAGGACCGGAACGTGTTTTCATAAAATATATCCAGCGGATACACAAAGAGAGACCATAAATAAACCATCTGAACACAAATACAAAAGACCGTCGAATCAGTGAGCGAAAAATCATCCCGGATTACTTCAGCCTCGTTACGCGCAATTAATTGAATTCCCCCGGTGTTCAATAATTGTATCCACATTTTATAAATTTACGGTGCTTTTTAAACCAATCACCCCGTGTACGCGTTCCGATAAATCGAGCATCATCCCTCGCTTATTGAATGCTGTCGCTTTCGATGGAGAATATATGGTAATGCACGTGTGCGGTTTAACGCTGTAATTTGCGATATTTACTGGGGATCAAAATTGCATTAGGCGATTAGATGCGGGACGTTTTCAATTTGTCCAAACATAAATTATGCCACTTACTTTCGACGAGTAATCAAATTACCAATCATTGGTCGAACTCGGACGGTGAATGGTGTTATCATTTTTGATGACTCTCGACAATTGTCCGTGCAGGGTTTCTCCCCTGCGTCGATTTGTTACATCGTAATTTGCGTTCGAATCCGAATCCAATTTCGCGTTCATGTAAAGTAATTTGTTAAATTTGCGTACGTGTATTAAGTTACAGCATATGGCTTTTAGGAAAATAACGACAATAAATATGAAATTACTGCAATCGTAAATTCAAACCAGGAAACAAATTTTAAACATTCGTTCTTAATATTTATATATATATATATATAATCGATGTCTTCTTTTACAAATTGGTGTCTTAATATTTAGTATTTTTAATACTTATAAATGAGAACACTTAATAAGTTTTAATGATATTTATTTTTTATATATTTATTTAATATCATAACATTTATACAGAGATATGTATTTATAAATCGATAAAATTATCATAAATATAAATTACTATAACATAAAATCGTGCCGGTTATTACACCTTCCGGATAACTAAGCAAAACCCTTAATAAACCCTACTCAATATTAAATCGTCCGTACGGCACATTCGCAGCATAAACCCCTTTCTGAGTGTATTAAACGATTATGTATTATTCATCATCGCGATTGTAAAGAGTAATTGATCGGAAACAATCTGGAGCCGTGAGTTCGCACCGAACAAAAAGTTGAAGTGTTGCAAAATTTTCGGGCGGAATAATTAAATTTCCATCAAGGCCCGGCCAAAAACACCATCAATCATAATTAAGCGCACTCTCCGTCCGAACAATGCGAGACCCTTCTGTTAATATTATTCCATCTCCCGATTTTTTTTTGTATTCCATTTCGAAAACACAATACCTCATTTAAGTTTTATTATGAAAATAAATTAAATTTCATGTGACCGCATTTTTTTTATTCAATTTATTATTTTCGTGCTTACACTTCTGTTCAATAAATTTAATCACACAAAATATGTCGAAAATTATTTAAAAATATGTATGAAAGAGGAGTGGGATCAGAAAATATGGTCAAAGAATAGCTCGAGAAGGGAGTAAATGTGACAGATGGGATGAGAGAGAAATGGATGGAGGTGGAAATGCAGGAGCGATTAGGATGGATTAAGAGGAGGACCAGCCATGGACCGAGAAGCAATAGTGGGTACAATCCACTGGCTAGATAGTAGAGGTATTCGAATCAGCCAGGATACATCACAAAGAGAGAATTGTGCACATGAAGAAAAATTACCTTGGCAAGAACTAGGTATTGATCATATGATAAAAGAAGAAAGACATGGATGGGCGAAATATATGGTAGATGTGTATTTTGTGTAAATGAGAGGAACACATGAGTTTATACTGTGGAGGGATATAAGTACTGAATGGGTGGAAAAAATAGTAGTGGATAAAGTAAAAAAAGAGGTCCTATTAAAATTAATATGTACAAGAACAATATGTTACTTTTGTTAAATTTGTTCTTATAACTATGTGGTTTATATGTCAATAACGGACTTGTTTATTTAAAATAGAATTGATGCGAAAATATTACAAAATTATAGTTTCAAGTTATGGCATTTCATAATATATTGAAGCTGCTGCTAAGCAATTCAAATAAGACTGTAATTAATCAATTCATTTATTTTGAAAATAACTATAGGACGTATGCTTAATTTGATTGCACAGAAGTGTAAATTTAAAATTAATTTAATTAAACTTATTCATAAATTCAATACAATCTCCATGAGTGAATTTTGTTTGTTTCCTTATTTTATAAACAGGACAAGTTCACCTTTTTTTAGTAGACCTAACAACGTTTGTTTAAGTTCCCTATCTTGTAGGTCCCATGTTACGTTTACGATGCCACTTAGATATTAAGCAACAATTGGCGCTCTTCACTATTATTCCAGTTTATTATTCATAAATTAACGAAAATTAAAATTAAGTTCTCTTTCAAATAAAATTCTATATAGACAGTAGTGTAAAAAATGCCATTATTTCTGAAAGTTTAATTTAAAATATTTAAGGGAAATGTCAGATCAGGTACCACACTCACTCAGGCGAAACCTTCCATTGTTATGGGATTTGAGATCTACCACTCTACCGACCTGGTAATATCCAGTATATCTTCATACGTCAGTCTCCAAACTACGAATCTAAGGCTTCTCTCTCACAATTGATGTCGCTGGACATTTGTAAAGAATATTCGATGTTATCTCTATTTCATCTTTTCAGTCTCTATAAAGGTTCAATCTTTTATTGTAATAAATGCTTACATTAATTTTCACATTTTTCATCTTCATAATTCACTATATGAAATCCTTCGTTATTGAGACTTCCTATCTATCCATTTTCTAGTAATGACCACAGAAGAGGTGACACACATCATCTAGTGACTTGTGCATGTATTTCAGTATCCGTCCCTCTGCCTACCATGTAAACGTGTTGTTGTTTATGTAGTGGTCAATACTTGAGTTGATTTTTACAAGAACGATGAGAAACAAGTTGAAATAAAAGATTTTGCATTACAATGTGTTAGATATTAACACAGAATATTATTACTCAACTATGATCAACTATGATTGCAGATAATTCAAATTTTCCGCTAAAAAATCTGGGATTTTATCGATCCAACTTCATGTAAAGGAAAAATGAATAATTTGACAGTAGCAGCGTCGTGCGTCGTATTTTGCCATTGTGTCCAATATTTATTATAATTCTTCTCTGACGATATTCATTTATTTTAAAAAAATTGCGATTTTTTAATTAAATACATACCCTAAACGAACTTAAAGCAGCAATTTAAAAAGAGAAAATAAATATAAGTCCGGAACAGCTTCAACGTATATTTTAAAATATAAAACGTAGTTAATATTTGCCTAGAAAATGAAGGGCATCATTTTCAATATTTATTATAAAATATCGCTAATTCTAAATTTATTATTTTAAAATATACAAAATCTTAACTTATTTCAATTACATTGTATATTTAATTTATTTTGTAAAAATAATATTTGCTACGCCAATAGCAATCTAGAAGATTTTCTTTTCATTTGATCAATTGTACTAACATCCATATTCGGTTGCCTACCTATCAATCTACAATCATTGTTGCTCACTCTGTAATTAGGAAATTCATATTGTTCAAATGAGTGTACAACCCATACTATAATTTGTTTTGATGTCATTTCCTCCACAGCATGGCGTTTTCTATTGTATCCTGTTTGATAACATCCATACAGTTCGATATTAACGTATGATTGCTTAAGTTTATGCTGTCTGGAAGATGTGTATGTATCTCCATACATTATTTAAAGAGTCCCTTTTTACACCAACTATATAAAGCAATAGTGCTAATATTAATAATAATAGATTTTTTTTTCAAACAATGCAGGTTGGATAATCCATTCCTTAGCTTGGCCATGCGTGTATATATTTTTGTTCGGTCTTATTTTTATTGCCACTTTATACCACTTATTCTTATATTATATCTTACATTATATGCAATAATTGTATATTTATTTTTAATCGTGCAATGTACACACATGTGATTCTACTTTATATAAAGAAGTTTTCCATAAATAAATAAATAAATAAATAAAGCATGGTTTATTTTGAACTAATTTCTCACTTAACCCGCGGTGAAACATATTTAATTAATAGACTTTGATTGTAGCTTCTCTATGCTTGTCTTTATCTTTTTCTTACTTCAATTTTATATTTCGGTAAGTATGTTTTATAGACGTTCTAATGTTTATTTGCTGATCTACTCATGGTTCTGTTAAATAACTTACTGGTTTCGCAATTTTTTTTTTTTCAGTTAGTATTTTACACCATTCCAATTCTTTAAATTTCGACTTTGTAGCGGACAACTTTAATAGTCTTTTGTTTTTAAAATATTTTTTGTCTTATTTTAGTTTTAGTTTATTTGTATCCAATGTTAGTTTATATTTATTTTAAATTATTATGTAAATATACATATTTTTCTCTTTGTAAGTGTAATTACATTTTAAATCAACCATTTTAATTAAAAATTCTAAAAACTATACAGTAAATTTTCGATTAGATTGAAACAATTAAATAAAGTTTCAACTTTGGAGAAACCAATCTAACACAATAAATACAATTATAACTGTCAATTATAAGGAAACTCAACATAATTACAGCGAAACACCAAGCATTAAAAATGAAAGTGTCGGGCAAGTTTCCACCTCCTGCATATTTCATGGACAAATGAATCGTTAATCGATAATCGACTTGCTTTTTCAATACATATATTTTTCCTGTTATGTTTCTTTTTATATTCTCTCCGGAGCGCACATACATCCACATTCCCCGTCGTTCGAAATGGTTGAATCGCTCGAAAAGGGCGGAGTCGATTATTTAAGGGAATTGACCGTTCGATTCACTAATGACGTGGTTATTGATTTAAAACCGGCGTGTGTATACGGGTCGGTAAGAAAAGGAAGTGCAATAAATATTTACGAAGTAATCACCTGCTTGATGCAGCGGGGTGTGAAAATTTAAAAGATTGTTTCTTTTTAAATGGCACGAATTGATTAGATTTTAAATTGGGGATGGTGTCGCTTGTTTTATTTCTATTTATTTAATTATGTTAAGAGAGGGATTAGGTGCACGATTGTCAATTCTGTGTTCCATTAGTTCTAATATAGGATTGAATATGAACAAATGGCCTACAGTCGCGAAAACGGTTTTTCGATATCTCTTAAAATAAAAAAAAAACAATAAGGAGCACCACCATGTATACTTTAGTTTATAATTAAATTGTCCGTGTAGCTCAATCAAATATTTTCATGTATATATACAATTTATTTTAATTACACAAAATTAGTAAATTTCATGAATAATTAATTAAATTATATTATAGTAGTGTAAACTATTATACATGTTTTCATTTAATTTACTATAAATTTACTAATAATAATTATTGAAACAATTATAATAATTATTAATTATACTCTATTTACAGAACACAAAATACGTAATAAACTGAATGTATGTATATGTTTCAGTTTTGTGACCGTTACTAATAATTAATTATGGAATAATTGTATATTACAAAACAAATAAAATAACTCGAGTATATTAATGTACTTGTTGTTTATTAAAAATTATTTATTTAACGGCATACACCTTTTCACAAAAACAAATTAAACAGCAAACACATATATTAAACATAGTGTACTATGTATCACTAACAAGACAAACAATTTCGCAACGCGGATAGGGTGTCGCCAAAATGATCAAAATCAATTGAATTTGCATTACGGAGCATCTATATTGTTACAGAATTTTAAGAATAATCTGTTCTACAAAACTTGTTAAAAAATAATAAATAAAAAAATGAAAAATACGTTTTCACAATAAATATTTACAATTCACTAACGCTAAACAATTACCTAATGCGTTTATGTGTTTTTTTTTTCTGTTTTCTTGTTAGTGTGGGGAAAATTTTATTGTGGATAATAATTCGGACGGTCGTGCAATTTTCTTCCGGAGCGTAAAACTATGGCTCGGCGCTGTTTTACGGTCCATTTATGTGCAGATTATAGTTTATGGTGGATATATGGCGTGTTTGGTCCAGGGGATTGTGCCCTAATATGGTTAATTAAAATTTTGATTGGACGCCCGACGTGGTTTTATTCCGTAATTTTTCGCATTTGTCAATTCGAGATTCGGCTTTATGCACGCATTGTGCTTTCATTAAATTAGCATACATCGTGTTTGTTGATTCCAAATTACATGGCTGTCTGTTTTTGCATTTTTTTATTGCGTGTGCACAAAATTATGAATGTATTCACAGATAATAAAATATTATTATTGTAGTCACATACATAAACTAAATAAATTTATTGTTTAATTTCTATACTCAGTACTAATTTAAAAAAAAAACATTTCATTTACAATACTTACAAATATTCAATTATTTAATTATTAAATTCATTTTATATTTAACCTAAATTATATAAAGTCCGTTTTTTTTTTAATGGAGGCAAATTTGGGTGTGCTTGTTCCATACAATTGGAGACTTGTATCAACAGAAGAACATCAGATATTTTTAAATGTTATCAATTAATTGTCAATAGTTAAATCAATTTAGAATTCTCTCAAAATTTCCCCACTGGAATAAGCAAGTCATGAAAAATTTTATAAGAAAGCTATGTTATTTAATTAAAGACTATAATAGAAATAACTGTTAATTGTATCGTGTCACAATTTCCATCACACAACCAACAAATTAATGTAAAGTAGGGCCCAACCAGAGACTAGTAAATACTAATACTAAATACAGGCCGGAATATTAAAGTGGGAAGTTCATAATCTCGGAGTCCACACTGGAGAATTCATTCGCCTACGAACTATCATGATGGAAACATATCCCGTTCACAATAATTTCTTTAGCTAATTTGGAATTGTATTTTCATAAAAATGAAGTAATTTTAATTAATAATCATAAATCATTATTTTTAAATAGAAAATATAAATATTTATCTACATGTAAAAATAATAGTTACAATTTAACCCGCTTGAATTAGAAGTGTGCGAGACGAGCAGGCAGACTTATGCATAGTGAAGTCCCCACTTCCACATTTTGGATTGTAAATTTAGTAAGCTCTGGCCCAACAGATATAAGATAGTTTAAGATGTGTAAATAGAAGAATTCATCGACTTCTTTCTTATTTTTCCTCCTCCTACTTTGTTTCCTTCCAGTAAGTTTTATAAAACATAAAAAGCAATAAATGTAGGAGGCCAACTAAGAAAAGGAAGTGAATAAATATACAGCAATATAAATATAAATTTTCTTGTTAAAAAAATAATTAATTACAACAGTTTTTTTAGTGTAAGCAGTATATAATCTTGTTTTCCTCAATCAGCTCAATGAAGATAAGAAAGCTTGTTAATTGTTGAGGCTTCTACTTTGTTATACATTGTAATTCAATTTTAATAAATGTTTAAAGCAATTATGTAATGTATTTAAATACATGGATTTGTAATTTTTAAAATACTTTTGTTTTGATAATGACACGTTAAGGTTGTCAAAACTATAGTCAACAATAAAACAATCCGAGTTATACAAACAAATATATAAAAATATGTTATTATAAATAGTAAAAAGATCTATATCTATAAAGAAATTAAAACCGCTGTTAAAATAATAATTTACTTTTATAATTAAGGTGAACATGATTAGATTTAATTAAATTGAAATAAGATAATTAATCAGTTAATAATTCTCTTTCAATTGTTCTGCTTATTAATCAATAAATAATAATTCGAATCGTGATGATTCGAATCAAAACTTGAAAATGATAATTTGAATTATCATGACGCGAATTAGCATTCGAATTCGAATTATACGATTCGAATAATAATCGATATTTTTTATCATTTAAGTGCAAAATTTCAGCTATTTATTATTTTATTAAATGTTTTGTTATTTACAAGTAAATATAAGACAGACTGTTTTCCAAGTGAGATTAGATCTTCTTTATTATTATTATTTTATACTTATTAAAGTAGACTATAATATAATGAAATATATAGTTAGCACAAACGAGGTAAGTAATGTAAGCACTATGTATCATGTTTGTGTGTATAAGGTTTCCCCTAACACATGCATGGCATTAGAAGGTTTCTCTATCATGTACAATTTATGTAATCATATTGATTTAGCTTATTACGAGATGATCTGTTGTTTATTATTAATTTCCTTTAAACAACTGTTAGATTTATGACATTTATTTCGGTTGTTCCCTCAAAGCACTGTGACTTGAAAATTATTGCGTTACTTAAGTCAAAAAATCAGAATAGCAAAAGATTAACTGATTGATTAATAATTAATTATTTACAAATTATTTTTATTTAATTTATTGAAAATTGTTAACAAAAAATCAAATTAATAATTTTTAAGTTATTATTATGATTGACAATGAATCTGAGGCGAAGAAGGTTTATCTACGGAAACATTTTAACAAAATATAGACATTTATAGTTGAAAAAAGGAGTATGTTAAAGGACTAAGGTTTGGAAATTAAAATACACCTTTTTTGTGATATAATCACACAAACTATGAGATCATTGTTAATCAAATAAGTACAATAAATTAAAAAAAAATCTTCTCACTTATAGGGATATCTTTACAGAATTACTAATCAATGCATTAAAAGTATAATTAAAAAAAAAAATAAATAAATAAAACGTTATTTTGTGGCAAATTTCAGCCGGATAATAAAGGCATCGTAACATTAACATACTTTGGAAAAAAATAGCTGTAACATTTAAAAAGTAATAGTAATTATTATTATTATTATTAGTTAAGTTAATTTCAACGACACAACTAAAATTTTGCGCTCCTTCGATCTCTAGTATGTTCAACGTTGATTTTGGTAATAAGGATTATGATAGTGGCAACGTGCCGAAACTAATCGAAAATAAACAAAAATTGCGTGTAAAACAAACCAAGTGAAACTTACTTAACAATTCCTAATATTACTAAAATGTTTTACCAAGTGATTAATGAGACTCAAATTGGAAGAAAATTTCACAGATTTATTGTAGAATCACAGCTGCTATAGGCTCCTTAAATAAATCGAAACATTCTTATCTAAACATATTTAGCAGAGTTTTCCACAATAAATCTGTGAAAAAAGGAAATAATTGAAAAAATCTACGGACAATATTTATTGACCTTGTAAATATTACTTACGATGTAGTTTTTTAAATAATCAGGATTTTAAAATGAACAAGTTTCTACAATAAATCGGTAAAACAAAAAACAAACAAGAAATACTTGCATATTAGAAGAACTGTTATATATTAGTAACTAATAAAGTATTATATTATTTATTAACTAATAAAGTATTATAAAAAATAACAGCAATTTTGAAAGCAATTGAGATTGTTACTCGTTCAAAATTCCCTTTAAATTTATTTTAAGTGAAACACTTTTTATATATTTATTTCATTAATTTCATTAAATTATTCTTGACAATAATTTTCTTATCGAATCAATTGTAGCAAGGTTTCTCCACAACAAATCTCTAAAACCTCGATTAGCTTATTCGATGAATCAACAGACAATATCTATAGGCAATGCAAATGTTAATTACGATGTAGTTTTTTTTAACAATCAGGATTTAAAATAAATGAAAAGTTTTCTACAGCAAATCGGTAAAACAAAAAAAGAAATACTTTGCATGTTAGACTATCAGCATAGACAATAATTTAGAAATCTTATTATTCATCAACTTATAAAAATATTTTTAGAAATAAAAGAAATTACGAAAGAAATTGAGGCTGCTAATTTTTGAAAATCCATTTAAACTTTTTATAAATAAAGCACTTATTGCTCTCAAGTTTCACAGATTTATTGTGAAATTGTGAAGCAGGTGTTATTAGATTCCTTACACTAATCCTGATAATTATGTTAAAAAGAAGAATTCTTAATTAAAAATATTATTGTTGTTATTATTAATAATTGTTGAGTTTTCTACTTTATTATACATTGTAATTCAATTTTAATAAATGAAACACATTTTATCTGTGTTTCATTTGTTAAACCTGACAATCATATTTGCTACAAAAAATTGGTAAAATTTAAAAACAAGAACTGATTAGCTCATTAGAAAAATCAACAAAAAAAACTACATTGTAATTAATATTTGATTAATTACAATGTAGTTTTTTTAACAATAAGGATTTTAAAAATGAAGAATTTTCCACAATAAATCGGTAAAGAAAAGAAATAATTTTGCATGTTAGAAGAATCAACATAAATATTACTTTCGAAATGTCATTGTTCATTAACAACAAAATATTTAAAAAAAAACAGGAGATAATTTGAAGAAAAAAAATAGGCTCTAACTTCTTGAAATTCCATTTAAACTTATTATAAGTCAAACACTTACTGATCCTAAGTTTCACAAATTTATTGCCAAGCACTTGATATTTCATTAAATTAATCTTGTAAATCATATTGATATCAAATTTATATCAGAAATTTAAACGATAAAAAATATTTTAATATAGCAGTTGATTCATTAAATTAATAATAATAATAATAATAATAATTCATTTATTTCCCAACAGACATACAGTAATCCTATTACAGGGAAAAATATACAAAAAAAAAAATCGAACTAACAAATTAGCAAAAGCGTGTGTACTTAAGATATAAATAAAATAAAACAAAAACAAACAAAATAAAAACAAAACAAAAATGTTTTCGAATAAGTTACGAGGTACAAAATAAATCCACAATATAATTGAAATAAATTTGAACTTAGTGGAGATTCGTGATTTGCTTAATAAAGCATTTGTAACTGCATTTGTAACTGCAGTTAATCCTGACATGATATTCTTATCGATTTATTTGATTTTCTACGATAAAAAATACTTTAAGAAACAATAGGAATTATGAAAAAAAATATATAAGGATGATAAAAATAACGGTTTGCTGAAATTAATAAAACTCAAAAACAAGAAATATCCAAAGAAATATTGATAAGTTAAAAAATATTAATTACAATGTAATTGTTATACAATAATTTAATAATAATATTTTTTTAATGTTTCCATTGTTTTTACTTTATCGACTTTCATCTATGATTTACAATCCATGAATAAGAAAGGTAATAAAAGTTTCATTAATAATGAATTAATTACCATTACCAATTCTATTGAAATTAAAAATGAGCAAAATTATCATTGTTTTCCTCTGGGAATTGCAATTGTCCTGGGATTCATGTAACCTACAATTACATAATCTTCTTTCTTAAAAATGTCAAAAGCTCGATTCTGTGTTGTAAGTGCAGGGTTATATAAAAGCTGAAGCAGCTGGTAAGCCAATTTGTAATTGCCGATATAGAATGATTTTTAGTTTCAAAGAATAGTAGAATTTATATAGGTTCATGATAAAATTTTTAGTGAGCGGTCAAAGTTAATCAATATAAAAACGAATTGATTCGAAAATTAATAAAAGAGAAGGTTTATTTTTTAAGTTTCAATTTAATACATGTATCCTTAATAGAGTTCAGCGTGTCTATTGAATTACAATAATTTGTAGGAGTTAATTATGCGATCAAAATGTCCACGTATAGAGTTTCGTGTGGCGATCAATTACGTTACCTACCCCCATGGCAAGAAGAGGTTACATAATTGTGTTGTGTCGGAACGTGCGGCTAATTATAGATAAGGGGGGATTCCGTATATTTCCCTTATCCTGTTTTTCGCAGTTTTCCGATGGCCAGTTGATCAATTGGAGTTCCGTGATTGAGGCGCGTTAAGATCTCGCATTGTTGTTTATTTTTTTTATTTTCTCGTAGTTTTGCTTTATTATTTTTATGTGGAGTTCGTGTGTGTTTATGGGTTTTGATGATTTGATCTGAGAAGTGTATAACGGTGTTACATAACATCAGCGCGCGCTCCCAGTGGCGCACGGGTTTCGAGTGTTTTCCGTGGGATAAAGTTCGGCGGTGCGCCAAGGGGGCGCGTGCCCCCCTTTTTAATTTTTTAGGGGGTGACTTACTGGTTGTGGAAGTGTTGCACATATCCACCGGGTCCTGACACCCGGCGATGGAGGCTCCTGACAGACATAGGTCTGGGCTCACTAGCATCGCCCCGCAGTCACCTTTTGCTCACTCCCGGACATAACGCGGGGGTTCTTGTTGCGACCCCGTTGCGCCGCTCACTGACTCGCGAGACGTCCTCATAGGGCCCGCGCATGCTCCCCTCTATCTTTATCAAATTAAGAGAACAGAGGATCCATCCAACACATCCAACCCTCTGTGCTCTCACTGTATCCGGATACAACACCAAACCATTCTCGTTCACAACATTCAAAACCACCCCCCATTCATTAATATTAATACATAACACAATGTGTTATCAATATTTACATTAAATAATAATACCACTATAAATTTATCCCAAAACACTTCTACAAAATTAACTTATTTTATACGTTAATATTTCTCGTAGTGGGTTTGTTAAAGTTACCAAATAATTATGAATATCCAACTTGAAAAAAATCATAAGATTTCCCTAATTTCATACGAAGCCCGTAAATGATATAACAAGTTTGTCTAATTTTTATTTTGTAAATGCTATTTTCAGCATGAAACTTTGTGGGACTCAACATTTTCGCTATTATATTTACAATTGATGGCCGAAAACAGTCCAAATATAAAATTTATGTCGGGTTTTACATTATTATTATTTATTATTTTTAAAATTAAATTATCGAATAAATCGCCCGCTGACAATAAAAATAAGGTCTTCAATGCGCTCACATTTGTCTTTATATACAAATTTACAATATTTAAGACTATATATTTACAATGATTAACTTAAACTTCTATATAAATTGGCCATCGACTGAAGGCCATTCCGCATAAATTCACCTATTTTCTTCAGTTAGTAACAAATAACTGTAGAATAAAACATAATTTATACGTTCATTTAATTTAAGGATAAGTAAATCCACGTATGATTCAGAAATCGTTGCATGTTTAAAAACTTTAGAAATACTTTTTTTCAAATATTTAAAGCTGGCTTTTTCAAAACGTATTTTTTCTATACGACTCTAGAAAAATCACAAACATTTATAAATATTTTTAATCATATTTTTTCATATAGAAAAAATAAAGATTCTCTACCGGGATTCGTGCTCGCATTTTTAAAAAATGTTTTTGTAACGATTTTTTTTTGTAAAAAAAAATATATATATTTTCAAAGCCATAATACTGATAATTTTAAAAAATATTTAAAAAATTAAACAACCAGGGTGTTGATTTTCCCAATCTTAGAGGAATTCTATCGGAAATTTGTTAATTTTGATGTTACCAGGAAGAATCATTACGGCCAGTAAAACCACTAATGTTCAGAGTATGAATTAAAAGTAATTAACAACAATCGAAAATATTTGTTGGTGAGTACGTGAAGTTTCTTGATATAATATAATAAATAAATAATAGGAATAAAATATTACTATATTATAAATAACAACAATATTAAATCCTTAAATACAAGTGTTTTTAGTTCAAAATTATTTTCCCATTTAAAAATTAATTTCCCTTTGTAAACTGAGGCGCGTATAAAAATTATCAATTTTTCAGCTCCCGAGAACTACGCTATCCCCTTTTGTTTAATCTGCATTTTCCATTTTGATGTAAAGAAAACATTTAAATTTATGTAGCTACTTTATAAAAGAATAAATAGTTAAGTATTTACATTACATCAAAATTAAAAATTGAAAATGTACCACGAAGTGAAGGTCTCCAAAATCCAAGAATTAATCTGTATTTCTTCTAAAATGATCAAAGAACCAAAACTAATTTTAACAAAAATATAACTGTAACGAGACCTACTAATAGAAGAAGGGAATATGAATAGTCTATATTTCTTTGTACATTTTCTAAATGTCAACTAATACCATGAAATACAATTTATTTCCTTTCCGCTATTCGACTTCAGATGGGAACAGCTAACCGCTGTGTATCATCCTCGGGCCCATCACTAATATCTGTATAAACTTAATATAAGAGGATTTGAAGCACTGAGTGGAGATTTGATATCTTGTTGGTAATGCACACGGCTATAAATCGAGAGACATGAGTTCAAATCCCGTCAGAGATGTTTCTTATCCACTTATATTTAATTAATTTAAAATATATCTCAATGTTATACATTGAAATTTCTTCTATTCATAGATATAAATATATTGTAAAAAGGAATTTAAATTTAATTAATTTATTTATTATATTATGACCGCGTTCAGCAGCTTTTAATCGTAGGTAATGTTCGTAAGAAATAACTATTAATGGAATTTTAAAAGTTGGAAGTCATTTGGTTTAAATATATTCGTTTGAAAAATAATGTTAATTTATTTCGTAGCTTGTATCGTCGACGTGATGGTTGGAAAATCTTGGTTGGTTAGCGAATTTTAGAGCAGGTAAAATACATATCAAATTTTCTTTAATTAGTTTGTTTCTTGCTACTAATATTTACCTCTGAAATATGAAACATTAAAATTAGAAAATTAATAATCCTAATTAACTTTTATTAACTTCTCTGCCTACAGAAACATTTCACAAACCTGACGCCAATTAATAACTCACTTCCCACCTAACCTCCAAATCGTTTATCCACAATTTTCCAAATGAGAGTAAATCCATGTGCGTCCATTCATCATT
Source organism: Philonthus spinipes (assembly GCA_963082785.1). Lineage (NCBI taxonomy): Eukaryota > Metazoa > Arthropoda > Insecta > Coleoptera > Staphylinidae > Philonthus > Philonthus spinipes. Next base: position 22,456,506 of record OY720303.1, read on the forward strand.
CGTGGTTAATTTGCGTGCTGATGGCAAATATCCCTCCCCTTTAGTCGGCGGTGTAACACTTAAGAGCCGCCACTCACGAATATACACGTAAATGTACACACAAAACACTCCCGCCAACACTTGACTTTACTAATTCATCAAACCAACGGATATGCCGGAAGCATGAAAAAAATCCTCGTCTGGAGAACCGCATTTGCGTTCATTCATAAATCCCGCCCTAATTACGCGAAAAAAGTGAGGCTGTGTATCTTTGCTGGATGTTTACGCGTTTCTGTGAAAGGCAACACCTGTCGGATTTCGTCGGCTTTGTTTTTTAATTGAAAATTTTAATGAGATTTTTATTCAGTAAATAAACAATTTTATGGCATATATTAAAAAATATATTTCTATATTTTATTTTGTATCAAAATATGGAAATCAATTTTCAAATAAATCACAAAATCAACAGAAACGCATTCCATTCAATAATCATATACAGTTTTCAGATTAAATTTACGTTAGGTTATGTTAGGTTAGATAATGTTAGGTTAGATTGGGTTCGTCTGAAGTAATGACAATGTCGAGTGCAATTCTAACGAAAAGATAGCGAAGGGTTTTAGCCGGTTTGTACCGCCACCTCACCAACCCGCTACTCCTTAGGTTAGTAGAGCAAAGAGCGAAGACAACAGATTTTCAATCTAAAAAAAAGTTAAGATTGAGATGAGTTTCGCTACCATGGTATAGTATTATTTACAGATTATATGCAAATAAGAACTACAGAGCCACCATATTTATGCTTCCTGCGATATCGCAGTAAAAATGGACTCTAAACAGACAAGGATGACGCCTAACGTCAACGGGCTCGGTAAAACACAGATGAGTTATCTTAGGTAAGTTTAGGTTAGATTAGATTAGGTTGAGTTGGGTTTTGCTACCATAGGACAATATTATCGTCGAACTGTTACCGAATAAGAACCTCAATTACCATATTGTATCTTTTTGTAGTAACGCATCAAAAATGGACATTAAACAGACGAGGATAATGTCTAACCTAAGCGGAGTCGGAAAAACGAAGATGCGTTAGATTGAGATAGGTTTTATTGAGTTTCTACCATGTATTTTCGATAAACTATATACAAGTTGGAATCACAACCACCATATTCAACCATCCTGCGGCACTTCAGCGATAATGGACACTAAACAGACAAGGATGGTGCCTCTCCTCAGCGGACTCGGAGAACCAAAGACACATCTTTTTCTTTCTGCGTCGCTCAGTGGACGGAAATGGTAAAAAAACCCGCAAATGGGACATTATTATGAATTCATGAAAAAAAATACACAGAAAAATATGGTTTCAAGGAGTTTTTGGGATAACTAAAAATGAATTTGACATCAGGTTAAAAAAAAATCAAATAGCAAACACGACATGGCGACAAAAAATGAATGGTTTATCAAATTATATATAATATATTTGCTCTTGACCTTAGATTAATGAAGATTTATAGAAAAGTGCTTGGAAATTTGGAAATGGATACTACAAAAACAGTTATTTTGATAATAAATTAAAAAATATTAAAACACATATTATTAATATATATATTTGTATGGAGTTTTCTCATCTAAAGGTGCACAAATCCGTATTTTCCCGTTGATTCATTAATTTACTTCCACCATTGAATATTTGTTGTGGATGCTCAAATGTTATTGGGATATGGGTGATGTCTCTAAGTTAGAATGGGGGTGGTGGAAGAGATGGTGTCCAGCGGAAACGACGAAGCGTATATTATCACTGTAGAGAGGAAAATGGAAGGGGAATGAAGGAAGGTGGGAAACAAAAGAAACTCTAATTTTCTCTCTTTAGGAAACATTTTCCTAAGCACCTTCATGGAGAAGGTCACCGCTGCATCCCACGCGTTTTCGTCTGATAAGATGGCCTCGATAAAAATTCTACCATCCGTAAGGGACTGTAGTTTCCTGTAATAAGATTCTCTTCAACGTCCTTGAGGGGCATGTGATAAGTGCGTAAGCTACTGAATCATCTGTGTCCCCTTGGTAGAAAACGCACACATTGGAGGCTATTTTTATTTTTTGTATACGATACAGATACTCCCCGAAGCGTAGGTGGGTTGTTAGGAATTGTAAGAGATAATACCCGCACTGCCCATGTTTCCTATTTATCCATTCTCAAATCCTGGTGATAATGCTGCGCGTTTATCCTTGGGCCGTTTGCTATCTCTTTTGTTAGTCCCATAAGGTAAGCGTTCGGTCAAGCACAAGCGTTGCCCCTGCCTAAAGTGTAATATTGAAAAAGCAAAATTAGATCGAACCCTCCGAAGATAAATCATAATTGAAGATTTACTTGACTCTACGCCCGAGTCCCAGGAAGTATGGGGGATGGCATTGAAATGTCTGCAGCTGATGAATTAGGTAAGAGCAAAATGAAGAAATGTTTTAGTGAGTAACGGCGTACGCGAAGTCCCACACCGATGGTATATAACACCCTGCCATGGTTAGTGCGTAACGGATTTTACAACCTATTAAAAAAAGAAAGGTTGCGTGACTGTGCATCGAATGCTGATTCGTGTACTCTTTTATTATACTACGACACCCGCTGTCCGTACTTCCACCTGGGGATTTCAACACTATTGTGTGATGCAGATTACCTGAGATTAATTGTGGCTCCGTCAAACTGTTTCTGAGTTCATGTAATTCTTCCTTAACTACGCTGTTTTTATATGTAAAATTAAATTAATATAATTTTTCTATTGTAAAAAATTATATTTTGTAATCTTAAATTAAATTTTAACTACCTATGGAACATTAACCAAGATCCAAACCAAATTTATTCCTCATATTTTTTCCAACAAGTAGAAAAATCAATAAGAGCAAGTATCACTAGGGAAGAGAGAACAGCAATTGCGTTTCAGGAAATTTTCCAATGAATCATCAAACATTTCCCGAACATGGAAATGTAAATAACTGATTCATGTTTAGCTTAAAACTTATTTCAGAAAATACTGTGCCAATTATTTTCAAAACACAATGTCATTGATATAAATTAATTTTTCTAATGTGTATGAAAACAATTGTAACAGTTAAAGAAATGTTCAGCCACCATTCATCTAGCGTATGGATAACTAGTGATGGCCATTTCGGTTTCCATACGCTAGATGAATGGTGGCTGAACATTTCTTTAAATGTGAATTTCGTTTTCCTTGTTTTTATAAGCAGTATAAGTTCGCAGACCCAAATCGTTGATGATGCCACTTGAAATTAGGCTAAAGGTGGCGCTTGCGTCGCCTTTAATTTATTAATTGTAACAGTATTTTCTACAATAAATTTATGATTTCACAATAAATCTTTCAGTTTCAATAAAGATTGTAAAGTAGTTAATTAGAGTTTCATGAAGTAACGGCTATGAAATATTCAAATTTTAATATATAGAAATCGATTATTATTATGTAACAGAAAACAAACATCTCTATTAAAATATATGTAATATAAAAAAATAAAATATTTTTAAAATAATCTTATAATTTAACATTATGTTTATCTATCTAAGCTACCAACTTTCATTCTGTCATTATTGTGTAATATTTTCCATCATACATTATTGATGATATACAATAACGACATACAAAAATGTAATACTTGTATAAGTATTACATGGGAAACGGAAATAGACAGGAACGTATTAATAATATAAAGACTACTGTTTTAAGGCTCAAAGATAAGGTCTATATATATATATATATATATATATTAACATTTATATAAGCAGAAAAATTCTAAAAGTTATGTTTGTTTTCAAATTTATAAAAAATCTGAATTTGCTTCTTGGTGATTTATTAATATTATTAGAGAGTGCTAAATTTAGTGTTTCTTGGCATTAATTAAAAAAGTAAAAAAAAAATCAAATAATAATAATTTTGCGTCATACATATGCATGATTTTTTGATAAATATTCAAACCATGGAAAAACGCATGCAATTTTTACATTCAGATCTTCATTGAATTAATTAGGCAAGGAAAATTTGCATCATTGTTGTAAGGTTATTAAAGGAAAATGCGATTTATGAATATTTATGCACTCGCAAGATATTAATCCAGAAATATACTTAATTAATAATATTGCACATAAATATTTTTTTATCAAATTTACTTTATATTTTATCTTAAATCATTTTATTTATATTTAGTAATTAAAATATAATTATAAGTAAATATATTTAGCAATTAAAATTAACTGTAATAATTTTCAATGGGATTTTATGTCCAATATTTATTTACAATTACATCGTTTATTTTCACACATTAATAATGAAAATATTAAAATTTTATATTAAACAAGAAATTTTCTTTGTATTCGTTACGAAGACTTTTATTTATTTTATAATAAAAATGACTGATTAAAAAAAAAATTTTAACAAGGCAGTAGCAACTTTAAACATTGTTTTCATAAATTAAATAAAAAGAATTTGAAAATAATTAATTAATAAATTATTTTCTCTTTTCATTAATTAATTATTTTCAACTTTTTTTTATTTAATTTATTTAAATAGCGATGACCAAGTGAACAAATCCTTTTTCTATTATTATTTTCATGTTAATGAGAAATTACTAAAATGTGTGCTTAGTGGGTTGTTTATTTTTTAAATTTTATTTGATTTATATTACATTAAATCGTACTAAAACTTCGACTCCAAAATTAAAAAAAAATAATTGCTTACATGTAACATATTTGCATCAATTAAATCTTATATTTTCGAAATATTGGTTTAAAAGGACAAAAACAACAAAAACTGTAAGATGAGATAATCATGTTTTTATTTATTTCCAGATATAGAATTAAAATTATAAAATAAAATACAAGTGGAAATATTTTTACGAGTCTTGATTTAGTAATTTTAGTAACAGTCAAATGAAATAAAGTCAAAATGAAAAGAAATCAATTCGATCAATTTTGTAATTTTAATGATTTCTGATTAATACATTTCAAAATTTTCTTATAAACTCGATTTTTCATCCTTTTGTTAGAAATGTAAATGTATTATGAAAAAAATATTTATATTATAATTCTAAAAAATGGTCATAATATGTTAATAATTTTGAAATTGATTTATTAGGATTTAGAGTAGTTACCGATGTTTGACTGTACAACTTCTATTCCAATCAAAATTATAAAACTCCGGCTCAAACATCACAATCCTGGTTTAAACCTAAGTAAAATCAATTATATTAAAATCAAAACACTAATTTCACAAAATATTTTTGTTTTATTTGTATTAATTTATCCATTATGCCTTTCTACCTTTATGGTTGTAAATATTTTTTATTTATATTTATTAATTCTAAAAGAATAATTTACTAATTAGTACAAAAAATATTATATAATGCATACTTGTGTAAAAAAGGCAAATACAAAAAATGTATACATATTAAATTAAAGACTATTCAATGACTCTAAATTGTAATTGTTAAGGAATATTCTGTTATAATATAATAATACTGCTTTCACTAAGACACATTTAAAGTTCTTTGCTAAATTGTTTATGAGTGAAGTAAATAGAAAGAATTTGAAAATAATTAATAAATTATTCCCCCATAAGCCAAAATGTCTAAAGAGGGAATAATTTAATAATTATTTTTAAATTATTTTTATTTAAATTACTAACCATGTGAATAAATCCTTTTTTCTATTATTGTTTTTGAATAATAAATGCTTATATTGCTTATATTACGTAACTTTTTTTTAAATTCTTTTATTTTTTTGTTTTGTTTTTTGCATTAAATATTTTCGATTCAAAAATTGTTGCATTATACAATTGTTATTGTTATGCAACAGCAAATGTCTATTATTGGACATTTGTGAAAGTACTTATATAAAGTAAGTCATAATGTCACGGTAGCAAAAGAGAAAGTGATTTGTTAATTAATTATTTTCAAATTCTTTTATTTGGCTTATATGATTGTATAAAAATATCTTAAATATTTCATCAACTGATTTATAAAGAATAATTTAAAAGGATTTATCTGTTTAAATGTTTGTATTAGTTATTTTTCTAAATTATGATACAAATTTAAAAACAGAACATATTTTAAACAACGTTTTTCTCATACCGTTTATGAAAAATATTTTATTTGTCTTTAATATTTTTATGTTGATATACGTCTTAAAAACGTGATATCAAGAACTATATCATTTCACGGAAAATCAAATTAAAGAGCTGTTGATATATTTTATTGCAACTGTCATGAACAAACAATAAAACATGCACCGTATAAAAACATATACCGTATTTATTATTTCAACAACCGTAATAAATCCACGCGGAAAAGCAAACACACCGGAAAATAACGCAGATAAAACCCATACACAACTTAATAAACTGAAACACATTAATCATCCCCATCAGCGAAATTAACCCCGTTTTATCAGCAATTTTTCCGTTTAAACAAAAAAACTGTATATGGACCAATCCATCATCAAAATGAAAACAGGCGGCTTAATTGAAACACAAAACATCATCGTACTATATATTTGGCACAAAAAGGTGCAAACAACAAATCTTTACATAAATCTATAAGTAACATCAAATATCGTACTATATCCATAATAAAAAGGAGGTATTTCGATAATAAAAACGCAATCTGAAAAAGGTCCAAATGCATCATATAAAAATACATGCAGCCCCTTATTGTTATATTATGGCACATTATTTATTTATCTTTGGTTTATATATATTAAATATTTTTTCTTATATATCTCTAAAGTAAAGCAGTAATCATTATACTTTTTTTAGATAATAATATACAAATCTTCATCCTGATCCTGCAACCATCAACTTCTTCGATTATTTTTTCCCGTTTTATTATTTCTTAATTGACTGGTACAACCGTTCAGATTAAAATCTCCTGATATGATACGGCTTCGTTCTACTACCCCAAATTTCTTTGGGGATCAAAAAAAAATTGTATCATTTCTCAAATCACCCCCTCCGTACATTTTCTTAAAGAATCGCGCAGAGTGTGAAGGAACAGCAGGCGAATTTTTTGTAGACGGTTTGCGGGGGCACCAGGTGCAAATCCTCCTCCTCGTCTTCGTCCCCTGATATGCTCATTTCCTCTATGCTAAATGTGTCAGTCAGTTCTTGGTGTACCCTGGATTCCTTCCGGGATAACGGGAAGAAGTTTACAATGTCCTCTTCGCTAAAACAAAAGTAAGATGCAATGAAAAAATGTATGAGAGGGAGATTATTATCGGGGATTGAAATTGGATATTATCTGCGCGAGGGTCGTAAACGGGCTGCTTTTATTATCCGATTATCTTGTAACAAGGATTGATGGGGATTTATTGAGTCGTTAAAGTTGTGTGTTTTTATTTTTCCTTCAGGATAAACAATATATGCTTATCAATGTTGTTTGATTAATCGATGTTTTCTTTATGAATATTTATTGTGATATTGATGTAACAAAAATAAAGGACATTATAATCAATTCTAAATTTAAATCCAATTTATAAAAGACGATCAATCAGAAAACATCTAGACTATTTGAAGGTATTAAATTGATTTTTTTAGATTGCGTATTAATATGATTATTACGTATCATAATAATACGCAACCTATTTTAATATCAGTTGATTATGAAAAAAAAATTTAATATATTTAATATTATTTTAAATTAAATATTAAATTTATTATATTTAATAATATAATAGAAATATAAAAAAAGTAAAAGAATTTAATAATTAATTAAATAATTATTCTCTTCCTAGTTAATCTTAATTGATATTCCTTTTAAATTATATTTATATCTATGAATTGTAAAAATTCCAATGTACGTACATTGAGGTAAAATTTATAATAATTAAATATAAAGTGGGGAAGAAACATCTCTGGCAGGATTTGAACCCATGTGCCCTAATTTCCGGTCGAGTGCGTTACCAATCTAATTAATTTAAATGATACCTCAATGTTGCACATTGATATAAATATAATATAAAATGAATATCAATATAATTAATTAAAAATGTAACATTTGCATTTCCATTCCATTATTTGACTTCAGATGGTAATAGGTTAGCGCTGTGTATTATTCTCGGGCCCATCACGAATGTCTGTATAAAATTGAATATAAGTGGACTTGAAGCACTGAATGGAGATTTGATATCACAGGTGTAGTTGGTAACGCACTCGACCGGAAATCGGGGGACATGGGTTCAAATCCCATCAGAGATGTATCTTTTCCACTTTATATTTAATTAAATTAAATTATACCTCAATGTTGTGCATTGAAATTTTTAGAACTCTTTCTAGTTGCTCTGCAATTAAATACTAACGAAGTAAGTATACAAAAATTACAAATTTCTATTGAAACAACTACTTTCCGGATAAATACCCACGCCGGACATTGAATTACATTAGAGATATTTGCCGTTGCATCTTAGCAAAGCTGATAAATTAAGGTTACAATGAAATTAAACAAGGAAAATTTCTGGCAATGATCAATAAAATTCGATCAATCCCTTTTTCCAACTGCAAAAAATACTTACACTGTAAGTTTAATTTCATTGTAATTTAAATAACTACAAATGTGTGAATCATCTTTGTTTCATTTTATTTAATTTGATAAATTAAGGGTTTTCGAATGAAGAATATTTTACATAAACAAAACTAAATATGTATAAAAGACCATCTCTATACACCTATTTCGAGATTTATTCCTCGTCTGTACAGCTTTGCTTTTTATACATATTTATAGTTGTTTGTATAAAATATTCTTGATTTGATAAACGTTGCTTTGTCAGTATTACTAAGATGCAACGGCAATTATCTCTTATGTAATTCAATGTCCGGCGTGGGTATTTACCCGAGAAGTAGTTGTTTCAATATATATTTGTAATTTTTATATACTTACTTCGTATTTAATTGCAAAGCAACTAGAATAAGGAATAATTACTGAATTAATTGTTATCTTATTCTTTGCCAAGTGTATTTTTCTAGCACAGTTTTTTTTTGCTTCTCTAAAAGAGATATAACTGTGATAGGAATATACACTGGGCACTGCCCGGTAAGGTATCACTTTCATAGGATGGGCGAGGCAGCGGAAATCACCTGCCGGTTATAGAAACCATTGAGCACATAACGTGTAAGTGTGCAGCATTAGCACGCAGTAGACTTGTAAGGTTCGGAGAGGCAATTCAAACTCCTCAGGAACTAAGAACCGAGTGTCTCAAGGACATCTTGGACTTCGCTAAAGAGGTAGGATTCCTTGCAGAATAAAGACAATAGATCTCATTGGTCGCGCTGCAGAAAGGCTGAACTACCTCGGACTTGAAAAAAAAAAATAGAAAGAAAATAATTAATTTATTATTTTCTTATTATTTTATTTTAATTCAATTAAAACTAAAACTGCAATGTGAAATATTTCAACCAACTTTATACCTTCTAATAGTTTACATAAAACAATAATACCGTTTACCTAATAAAGAATATCATATCAAACAAATTTTCCCAAAACTGAAACTTACAAAAAATACAGAAGATAAGAGAAAACGAAAAAGAAAAAATAATAATTGAACATGGAGAAAGTGTAATTGATTGGAATAATATGAAAGTATTATGTAATTTTAATGAAGCCAATAATATCTAAATAAATTCAACATTATGCATAGTTTGGTAATCATGACTAACTAGATACTAACTAAATTTGTTACAATGGAAAATCTAAGATATTTGTTGCTGAGTACGTGAATTCCTTATTCCTTTATTCACGTCTTTAAAGAAATAAATATTACTACAGTGGAAAGTTATAGGAAAAACTGAAAACTTACTAAACTAATATAGAAATATTTAGTAGCAATTAAGTAACTGCGATTTATAACAGTTAAGTTTATTTTTTTAATATGGAAGCACTTATTTCGTTACAGTTTAAATTTATTATTATTATTATTTTGTAATCAATATATATATATATATATATATATATATATATATATATATACAGAGAGGATTTTTAATCAGTATACATTAGGCGAACTGTATACCTGCAAAAAAACCAAGTCAAACGCATTGAGACGAATAATGTGTGTTGCCTATACACTCAACTAAACGTCAAACGCTAAACTTCAAAATGTGTGAAATATTTGATCGAAAATGTATACAAATGAAGAAAAAGTCGAATTTCAAGCGTGTATTACAATTCCAACAGTACTAGAGGAGGATAAGACATGTTTTCAATGAATCCAAAGTGATCGAATACCTCGGTTAGGATGATTCTAAAAATAATTAAACTAAAACATTTTCTTTGGAAAACGCAACGAAATAAATCATGACTAACACTGCATGCGTTACCGTCACAAGCAATTTCCTTTTTTATCAAAAATACGTCACTTATTATTATGGAGAAATTACAGGTAAAAAATATCAAGAGATTTTATTAAGACAATTTGATATTAACTCAAACGATAGTGAAAATTCTTCCACATTGTGCATTTTGATATTGTCATAAACAAAATAGAAAATTGTTAAATTGTTTTTTTAAATTATCCTAGTTGAAGGAATCGATTGTTCGGGTTGCGTATTATAGGCAACACATACATCAATGCGTTTGACTTGGGTATTTTACATGTATACATAAGGGATATGTATACTGTTAAAAAAACCTCTCTGTATATATATATATACACAGAGTGTCCACGGATTTAGTGCACATTAGGTGTAATACATTTTTTTTAGAGTTGGGTCTTAATATTCCACAGTTAGTGGGGTATATGGTTCAATAAGGTTAATTCAATCATTTCAATAAATAACGATTTTAAAAATCAAATCACACGAGTAATATGTCACTCTTCAACATTTTATTAATGAAACCATTGCTTAGGTAGATATATTATTCAATAAAACATCACTAAGTACTTTTGCTGTTTCCTTAAATAAAAGTTACAATTTATATTTTCAAAATATTATAAAATTTCGCCCCATATTATTTATAAAGTCTATTTCTTGCGATTTCTGTTTTATTTATTTCTGTTTAAAGATTATTGAAAAAATATTATTCATTTTATCGTTGTTCAAGCATTGGATTAAAACTATTTAATAATTATTAATTCTAATCAAACTGTATAGGCTTTCACGACCAGTGCAATTAGTAATAACATAAATCAAAATGTCACAGTAGCTAAAGAGGAAATAATTTATGAATTATTTACAAATTCTTTTTATTTAATTTGTTTAAATAACTGGGACCATCAAATAATTTTTTTCTATTATTAATAAAAAATAGTTTAAACTACTTAATTGATTAAATTTATCCGTTTCTAAATTAAATAATCTTATTCCCATTTCATTTCATAACATTATACGGACTTTGAGAATAACGTTAACGATCATGATTTGTAAGAGGACAGTAAGAAGAACAATAAAATATCGATATATATATAAATCAATAAATAATAATAATAAGAAATATCAATAAAGATTTGTATCTTTATTGATATTTTGATACGTATATGATGAAAATAACAACCTATCATCTGTATCCCACTGTACAAGTGGCTGTTGGTCCTTCGCTCCGGGAATTGATAATCTCTGTATGGGGATAAGGCCTGGTGTGTTGCTGTATTCCTGGTGGAGGCGCCGGGCGTGCTCTATCCTGGCCTCCAGCCGTTTTTGCAGTTGTCTCGACGTCGGGGCGCTCGCCGGCGCTCTGGGGGGTGATCTACCGCTGTCCGCACTCGAACTGTCACTGGTCTATAAAGATAAGCAACTTAATAGCACGGATCATTTATCATTGTTGCGCGACATTTCATAAAAGATGTGACCGTAATTCTACGTGGAAACGCTATTTATAAGATATATCACGAATGAAAAGGGAATGTAATTTAAGGGTGTAGCAGCGTTGAAAGTATTGAATAAATATCTTTTTTTTTTAATGAAATGTCACTTATGTTGAGTGGTTTTGAAAGAACTGAAAATATATGAATCTGCGGGCAGGAAGACCTCAGGTCGATAGCCAAGAACAGACAAACCTTTATTTTAGTGTATATACTCAATGTTTGGAAAAATGTAATTGTTTAAATAAAGCTATTTCTCTATATATAACTATGGAAAATTTAGAACTATTTTCTTATATTACTATTCGAGGGTATTTCATACGTAAAATATTAATTTTAACGTGTACGTTATTTTTTATCATCACAGTTTAAGCAGCTTTTGTAACATAACTCAACATTTGAAGTATAACATGCAGTAAAAATAAACAAACCATCTTAGGTGTTCAATATGACTTCCTACATAATCAGGACCGTGTTTCGAAAGCAAACGATTACAAATAATCATATACAATAAATTTATTAGCGATCAGAAACGAAATTAATATCAGTAAATATAAAACGTACAATACTATCTCTGAAATTATAGACCCAGTAACAAAATACAAACAAAGATATTTCATAAATATTTGAGGACAATTTCTAAAACGTATATAAAATGACATTTCCATATCAAGGTGCGGAAGAAGAGTATCCCCACCAAAAAAACAAACAAAACAAACGCAGTTCCACATCTAACCCTGGGCAGAAATACTTCTGATCGATAGCCCTTGTGAAAAGTAAACATTTTTATTGGTTCTGTTAATGAATGTATTAAGTTTATTTGTTGTATTCCTTTTTTCAATAAATATATTGTAGTAGCAGTAGTAATTCTCAAATTCTTTAAATTTAGAAAAATTAATACATTATTCAATACATATCTATTATAAATTATATAAAACGTCTATTAATTACCTTATTTTAAAATCTTAAATATTTACGTAATTTTAAGAAATTCAAATCGTGTAATAATGAACCGTTTTTTATTACTTGAAAATATGCCGTCAATCATACAAAATGTATCATTGCATTTCCGTTTCACGTCAATAATGCCGGGTTCGGGTATTTTATTCATCCTGATCATGACATCCATTTCATTACATAAATCATACGGTTGTCCCAGCTCCGTGCACGTACAGCACGTTCCCTTCCGTGTCCGCCCTTGGATCGTTTCAGGTCCCGTTTTTGGATTGGTGCTATTTGTGTAGGCGCTTTTCGTGAAGTTTATTAGTTCAGTTCGTTTTTTTTTTATTCTCTACCTCTCATTCCATCACGAAATATCATACTGAATAAATTATACGAAACTTACATTGCATTTAAAGCGTACACTTCAAGTTCACCGTGTCATAAATAATTCAATAATGAATTCAATAGTAAAGTATGATTTAAATTTTACTATTGGATTCATTCATCAATAATGAAATCCAATAGTAAAATATTACGTAAATTTTGCTGTTAGATTCATTATTAAATAATGTTTATAATATTTTTTGTATAACACATGATTTGTTTATTTTATATGCGTTCTTTTAGATTGTCTTAAATCTTATATATGCAGTTCGTTTTCGCCACATAAATTAGAGCCGTGGCCAAAACTCATGTACAGGTCAGACAAACAAAATTGAAAGTCGGGCAAAAATATTCTTATTTTTATGAAGGAACAGTCCGACTTGCCCGTCCTCTGGCTGCAGTCCTAACATTAACTGATTTTCTAAAGTTTTTTTTAAATCCATCTGTTGGCTTTGTATGAATAAATAAACCATTTGTATTCTTCGTTTTAATGTAAGAATTCCTAAATTAAAAATTATAGATAAAGCATATACTAAATTACAAATATAACGAAGAAGAATAAAATAACGAATATTTCTAATAACAGAAAGAAGTTTATTCGTGTATTGCTGTTATTTTAGGTCACTATTAACCGGGAAATTTATCCATCCAGAAAGTTATTTGATTCAAAATTAATAGTTGCAGCTTAATCCTTCAATTAAATTAATGTGAATCCCGAATTTATAATGAAAACGAATGACAATATTTATGTCAATTTTTAATATTTATTTTTCGCAATGAATACATGTGCGATGAAACTTCAAGAATTTTACTAAATTCTACATTAAAATAAATCCACATTTATTACATATAAATTTCATTATATGTTACAATTTTCTTATCTAACAAAAAATTCATAAAATGAAACGAACGTTGCAAATTGAAGTGAATTAATATAATAAATTATAATTAGCTATGTTATTTTTTATTTAAACTGATATATTTCTAGTTGGCCGATAAAGAATGTAAATACATATTCAAATTGTTAAATCCTAGAGACTAAATCTTTTATTAAACATTTATTTCCACTTTACAATACAGTTATCTCTTTTTACTAAACAGCAACTTCAATTCTTCAGAATATCCGCAACTTAGAGACAGCAACATTAATAAATAAAACTGTTGTGCATTTTAAAATATAATTTCCAACTACATTTTACGTGCATTCCCGTGCCAATTTCTTTTCACCCGAATAAATTCTGAAAACCGCCCTCGTTCCTCCAAAACCAGCGGCGATAACTTAACCGCAAAACGTTCCGGCAGTTGCAAGTATTAAAGAGAAGCTGCCCCTAGTCACGATATGGAGCACTACACATACAGGTCGCTGGGTATCGATTCATATGAAACTTTTATCCATTTATTTATTTATGTGGAACATGAAAAAAATATCAATAATGCCAAATGTTTGAGGACAAACGCAGCGCGCCCCCGGCGCATCTACCATAAATCCACCCCCGAAACCCACATATATTTTTACATAAAATCGCGGCTTCCACGACAGCTGACACATGGCATATAAAGATTTATCTTAGCATGCATTGCTGAACTGAAATAATCTTTAAGGCCTGGAATACATTCGGAAAATTTGCGTGCAATTCATGTATTTTCAACTAAATATAACCCTTATATAATAAAATCAAATCATTTTATGAATTGATGTAATGTAAAGGCGAAAGGTTAATTCTAATAACTCGGGCAATAATTATCGATTCAGTAATTTTAATTTAGAAAAGGGGGTCGAATGTTGGCAATTAGATCGTCGGGTTGGTTACGTAAGTCCGCCAATTTTCCACTGGCTGACGTATAAACAGGAATTAACCGGGGCAATTAATCACGACATGGTAGATTTTCTAATTTAGATTTCCCATTCAGCGGAATGAAATTAGTTTGTTTTTAATTTGATGAAATCAATGCGATGCTAAATTGAATGGGCGAAAATAGATATTTAATTAATTTTGCTGCATAAACATATATTGAATTTATTTGACTAATTCTACGTAGGCAGTTAATTAATTAACATGGCTTGTGAAAATTATTTCAAATTTTTCATTAAATAAATTGAATTGAATACAGTGTATTCATCTTTATAGCATAGTTTTTTTTTAAAGGGAGATTCTGTAATAAATATTTTATATTATCTGATTCAGAATTCTAAAGGCACGCTTTTGTTATAACAAGCGTTACTGCAAGTTTGCATTAATTCCTCCCCAAAATTATTATTATATTATTCCATACTGCATTAGTATGTATATATATATTACTATAGAAGAATATTTGGAGATATCAAGGTTGGCATATTTCTTAGACCATACAATTTTTCAGCTATTTTTTTACTAATAATCCATATGTCTTCCTTGAAATTTAATCAATTATCAACTGTTCCTCCAATTAATTTTGAATATTCAATTAATTTATATTGAGTGTCGTTTATTATTAAATAATCATCTATGTTATCACCACTAAATAATACAGCGTGTCTCACGAGGTAGTGGACAGCCGATATCTCCAAAACGGTTAGTAGTATGAAAATGAAATTTGGTGGCTTTAAATGGTTGGAAATGATGCCTGTTTTGAATATATAGAATTCATTTCCTTTTCTGCATTTCCGAAAAAATGACATCAATTTCAGAATTTAAAATGGGACAACATGTATATTTATAGATTTTTGGAAAGGACAAATACAGCAATACCATATTATTATTATTCAAGATCCAATTTCTCTCAAACTTCATTGGAATTTCGAAAAACCGTTTCAGGGGCATATTTTATAGACATCAAGATTTACGACAAGCAAAATAATGTTTTTTGTGTTTTTATGTCGATAATTACCGAAAAAAAACCTTTAAAGAATATTAATTATTTTTAAAAATGTCTGCATTTAATATAGAGTGTATTAATTAATTTTAATTGATAAAATATCAAAGTAAAATTTGTTAACAGCTTAGCATTATTTATGCATTTATATTCTTGCATTATTTACTACGTCACACATTCATAATACGTTGGGATTATTTGCGTCAGGGGTGATTTATCTAATATTTAAATTCTCGTCCGCATTTTGGGTGGAACATGTATGTTGTACACAAAGATGTAGCACACAAGGGAAATATAATAATGGTACGTGAGAATAATGAATACGCCGCTGTCGGAAGTGAGTTCACAGGGTGTATCAACGCTTTGATGAAAGATGTACGTTTTATGAGTTTTTTTAATATATCTAAATGGAGCTTCAATTTTGCACAGATCCTTTATTATGGCTCTTTGGGAAATATTTATTATTACTTTTTTTTTCATGAAAAGGTTGACGTTTCCATTACTGAATATATGTCGTGTTTTTCTAAACTTATTTTTATTAAAATAAACATTTTTTGTTATTTATAAAAGTACAATGCAAGATAAAGAAAGGTGCCTCCTTCTTTTTTAGTACTTTATTTTTACGTTCCTTCCTAAATAGAAAATCTTATATTCTTATATAGAAGAAATAAATGTATAAATAAAATATGTTACATTTATTTAAACAATTTAAAATATAATTAATATTTGTAATATTTAAATATTGGAAGTTCATATTATACTAAGATATCTGAATAAATTTTCAAAAATCTATAAATTAGACAAAATAAAAACAACAAATTGTATGAAAGACCGACGGTCGGTAGCCATTTAGTAAAAATATGACAGAGAGACCTTAGTCAATGCCTCAAACAGACTATGTAATTGTCTGAATAATGATGTTTTTTATATAATGCACGAAATCGATTTTTTTTTTAATTTATTTTAATCGGGACAAACGTAGCATCTGAAATGAAACAAGACCCATTATATAATAATAATACGAAATACGAGAATTTAAAGTTATTCAATTTATTTATTTATTTATTTATTGTTGGAATATTCTTTTACACAAATCTACAAAGTTTAATTACGCATATAGATGTAACAAAATATGCAATAAAATGGTAGAACAACCAAATAGTTATTAGCAACGCTGGATAGTATGACGGATAAATAAACATTATATACAGAACGGCTAGAATTGAAAATGAATGTATGAATGAATATAATTTAAACACGGAATTGAAAATATATTAATAAATAATAACATTACTCATTAGATTGAATAGAAAAAACATCAGACAAATAATAACTGGTTGAAAATTAAAATTATACAAACTATTAAAAATGACTAGATAATGTGCACTGTTATTTTATTGTAGATTTTTCATAGCTATTATTAAAATTACCATAGAAGGTTTCACTTTATTGAACATAGCCTTACATTTAATTTATTATTTTTCTAAACGCATCACCAATAATATTTAAAGCATAAATCAAAACAATTAGTTTGTTTCAGTATTATGTTGTAATTTACACTTTAAATATTATTACTTCAAAATATTTCATCAAGTGATAAGTGAGAATGTTATTCAAGAAACGTAATATCACTGTAAAGACAGTATCAGGGAGGAAAGTTTCTGAAATCGGAGCCCTACACAACCAACTTGAATATTACTTCAAGTAATTAGTGAAATTTTATTAATGAAACATTTATTTTTAGAAAAAATATTTTAATAATAAAATGTGCTTTATTTCTTATAATGGCAAGCAAAATTTTGCGAAAATTTCGTAGTGTTTTCATTAATATATTTAAACATGTATGATGATAATAATAATATTAACCACTATTTACTCAAATGATAACATACAATCATTATTTATTAGTGTCCTCGAAGTTCAATCAGGTCTAACTGTTACTTCTCTTCCACTTAACCTAAGTTTGGAATTTTTAGACAAAAAATAACTATTGGAATAGGTCATTCTTAAATTATAGTATGCGCGAGATATACATTAGGATATATGAGATTTCAAACGTAAGTCTGAGTAAATGACTAAACCGATATTACGTACTGTGTCGACGAACATTCAGAAGACTTTTTGCAGTCGTAACTTTGTATTTTTTATCCAAACAATATAGCACACTTCTTATTTGAATTAATAATCAGAGAATATTTCCGTGTCTGTGCGGAATTTAGCAGGTTTGATAGATTGTTATTAATTCTTTCATTGGCTTTATTTATATCATTAAAATTAAATGAAAAAGGTAGTTTGAGTATCATCAGCATATAAATTACAGGCTGAATTCTAAAATATCAAGTATAACGTAGTAGAACTTTCCACAATATAAAACAAGTTCTTTGTAAGTTTAAACTAATTAGATGAGTAATTTTTAACATTAATAATAATACACTAATTATTTGAATATGTTGAATTTGTCTGCAATGCATTGATATTGATTTCATTAAATTACTAATAAGTCTATATTTGGTGAAATCAAATCATCACTACATTTGATTGTATATCTTATCTTAAACTAATATAATTCGTTGCTAAATATATTCTTTTTTATTTATTTACACTCCTTCTTCACGAATTATTATAAACTTATAAATGTGAATTATAAATAAGTTAATACATGTTCTAAGGCAATGAAACGTTATCGTAAAATTTTAGATGCCGAAATTAGCATAGTTTCAGTTTAATGGCCCCCCATTTCTGTGGCGATGTCACCTGAGCTCTTAAATTGCAATTTAAAATTATACTGCCGAAGAAATTGCTCGCTTTTATTTTCACGATACGATAAAAATAGTTCAAAATATAATTATAAATATTTATTATTCGTTGTAAAAACTTTGTTGAAAAACTTTTATGAATTACGTGAAAATTAATATAAATATAAAAATACATTTTCTGTATCATTTCATTTTACTTTGTTTTGCGAATATCAAACAGATAATTCTGTCGCGAAGTGTTCATCATGAATGGATGATACATACAAATGCATGTGTCACTTCGTGATCGAAATGTACAGCTGCTGAATTTAAAACCGAGACACTGCCATTTCGCTAGTGTAAATGGAATTTTAAAGAAATATTTACATTTTGCTATTCGTTTATACGATCTTCTAACGCATATACAATCTCTCTGGTTCTTATTTACGTGCGAATATATATTTTTCAAATAATAAATGATTTTATTACGAAATATCCCTTTTACAAAAAATATACCATACGTATCGTTAATAACAGATGCTTCAACTTTATACATTTTGTTGATTATTGAGGCAATTAATTTTTGAAATTCCATAATTACATTATTTTTTCATGCAACTTATAAACCTCAACGTTTCAACGGTACATTATTTTCAATAAGATAAAGAAGACATTTATTATTTTTATTTATGAATAAAAATTACACAATCTTAATAACTCAGACAGATTTCATGTAATTTTCATTAAGACGCAGTCCGGATTCTCATTTCTCCGATAAACAAAACTCGGGCACAATTTAATCCATTACGTATATGAAACTTTAATGATTCAAGAACAAAACTTTCGGAGAGACAATTTAATCGGTTTGAAAGGATATCTCGCCGGCGATCCCACGGGGAATAAGGTGGCGTGATTTCGTCGTCGCGAAAAGTGATCCGCAAACTTCAATTTCCACTTCGGCCGCTCTTTCGCATTCAGATCTAATCATCGAATTCAAAATACGTCCTCGCTGAAAACTGCTCGAGTGTTTATGATAAACTTCGCGCATCAGTGGAATTGTCTTCAGAGCGCTGATATCTTGTTTACTTATATTCGGTACAATAAATACGAGCTAACAAATATTCGTGATTCGTAAAAAGTTGTTCTTATCGAAATTGAGAAAAAAAAATCACTCAATATTAATGTAATGAGAAGATATAAAAGAACAAAACAAATGCCTTTAATTCGATTTCAATATTACTTAAAATATTACATCAAATAATTAAGGGGATACAATGATTTTACAGCTCACGTATACCATGAATTTATAGTGCTCCATCATTTATTACTAGGTTTATACTTCGGTGGGAAAACATCCCAAAGGGAAAAATATATAACTCTTGAATTATTTTTTCACTTAACACTTGGTAAAACATGTTGAACTATTGGGTAAAAATTATACACGTGGTTCGTTTCACAATAAATGTAAAATAATATTTCGATTTCTATTTTTATATAATTTTCAAAGAATAATACAAAATGAAAGCCGACCACAATATATATACAAAGATCGGTTTAAATCAGGTAAGTCCAGATCTCTTCACTGTCATTTACGATATGTTTTCTCCTGGTTTGATTAATTTTTGGATTTCCAGGCCTTCGTAAAGATTTAGCATAAATCCGCTATTACTTGAATTCAATATTGCAAAGTTATTCGGGCCATAAAAAGAAAATATATAGTTAATTGAAAACTCGTTGAATTGTACGAAAAGTGTTATTAGCGTTATGACTTACGATTGATTGTGACTAAAATATTAAATATATTTATATTATATAGTTGCTATTCAAATAACCAAACTCAATTCTGGCGATGATATTTTTCTAAAAAATCGAAAAAAGAAATATAAATGTAGAAATTGATGTGAGAAAATAGATTATTTCACATATTTATATTTATTTTAAACCATTTGGAATTAAAAAAAAAAAGGAATGTAAATTCAATATTATTCTCTCCTACACAACATTTTCGTAATTGTGATGTTTTTTTAGCAGTAAAATCTTAAAGCACAACATACAAATTTAATTTAGAGTATTTTTTAATCGGATGGATTCCCCTTAATGATAAGCGTCCAGTCGTCGAAACTGACCTTAAAAACACCCGAATTAGCTGTAAGTTTGTATGTGTGTAAAGCACTAAACTTCTAATAAGATAAAAAGATGTTTACCACTCTTGCCCGGAGCTTCCGCCAAAATACACTTCTTTAGGAGGTAAAAACGGAAATGTATCGTCTATTATAAAACAGCCACTTACAATTATTTACTTGAATTACATTACGAGTAATTTTCAAATTGAATTAAAAACATCTGTTTGTAAGGAAAGACTGTGCAATAATTAGTATGCACTTTGGCTATAGGTATGTGTCTGCTATGTTATTTGTAATTAATTGAATTTGTATATTATCCTCAATATGGGTTAAAACTGTTGGACAATAAATTATTATTATAAGATATAAAATTATTTCATGTACAATTTTGAATAACTGAAATTTAATTAATAATATTTTTTGTTTTGTTCTTATTGATTAGACACGAATAACAAAAAATATCTTTAATTCAATTTCATTATTACTCAAAATGTTACATCAAGTAATTAATGAGAATCAAACTACCCATATCTTTATACAACTCGTAAAATGTGTATAGTTAATTATCATTATTTGCATTTTTCTTTTTGGTGGAGAGCTTTTATATAATCAATAACCTTGTGGTGCCTTCAAAAGAATTTGTTCACGAAATGACACGTCCTTGATGGATTTGTGCTTAATTTCACTCTGCCTTGGAGAGATTACAAGCCTATACAAACAGAATTCCCCTTCAATCCAATTTAATCGCCTTATAGATAAAGAAGTGAATCAAGTTGGCGACGATGGCTCCAAGTATTTGCATAAATTACTTGAAACTTTATTTACTTGCCACGGCTTAAATAAATTATATTTATACTTTCTGCATACAAATTGGGGATGTTATGAGCATATAAAAATCGATTATATAATCATTTATATATATATATATATATAAAGTTTGTCAATGACAGAAAAATACTGTATAAAACACAAAATTATTTAAATATCGCGCTAATAATTATTTCATGAGTATAGTAGACCTATTTTTTTTATCTCATTCCTATAACTAATACCATAACGAGCACATTCATAGTGATGGATTTTTTAAACCAGTTTACTAGCAATCTCAGCCGGAATAGTGGCTATTTCGCATTATATATTGTTTGCGAGATTCACTAAGGTTGTTGGCTTGTTGACATATGTTTATGCCGCTTATAAAAGGAAATTTAACAGCTTTAAATCGTATTAATGAACTGGTCATTCGACAGGACTATTTTTCGCGATTGACAATTTGTTCCGTTTTTAAGTACGTGCTCTGTAACACAGAAATATTTTAATACTGTTTTTAGTAAGTGAAATACGATTATATTACTGCGCCACAGCAGTAAAAGTAGATAACGCGATATATCAAGTTATATCAAGCGTTAGTGAATAGATTTTCCCCCAACAAATCAAATTGTATATTCAGGGAACATTAAACATATATCTTTAAAATAATTGTATAATTTTATGTATTGTTTTATAGAAATACAGTATTAGATAATCCATAAAAAAAATATTTAATCATAAAGTTCTTTATTATTTAAAATTAATATTTTTTGTAATAAAGATTTTTAGCATTTTTTTATAGTGGCGTAATTTATTAATTACAGATTGCATTATTTCAGTATATTCATTTATTGAAGAATTTTGTGTATGTATACTTCTAATATTTCTATGAACTAATCTTCCACAAGTTTTCAACGAGGTTTTAAATCTGGAAATCGTGATGGCCAGTCCATGAAATTGAGTTTTACATCATTGAATCAATCTTCTATAATTAAAAATAAAAATAAACTATAGTTTCCATTAAAAAAATGTTTGTTATATGCACATCTTTATTAAGAGCATACAGATAATTTTAACAATACAACATAAATAATTACAATACATGTAGTTATTAGTCTGTATGGGTTATCGACCACAGGTCTTTCTGATCAAAAATGTTTATTTTGTTAATATCTTGCAAACGCGATGCTATTTTGTTTTTCTGATTTCATAAGTGATGCGCAATTAATTTAGAACAACCTCTACATATTATCAAAAAAAAAAAAACCTTTATACCCTAAGAGTGTCGCGTTGCTTTAAAATATAGAGAAATAAATAATTAAATTACAATTTCTAAAATGTTTTTATATACATATCTATCTATTTTTTTAAATTTTAGGAAAACAACTCGAAAATAGCCTCACGTCAACATTGAATCTTTGTCATATTTAACCGTTGGTAAATTGGTGAAGTACTTTTTTATAGAATCACATACCAGAAGGACGACGTGCATTGCATATTCATTCACTTTAAATTAAATTAAGCTTAAATTAATCACTCAAGACGACTTTAGTTTTAGTTGTGTAATCCAATATCTGGCCGGATATATACTCGGGAAAACGTTGCTTCAATAGATATTTGTCAAAAACTTACAGTATAAGTAATTTTTGCAGTTAGAAAAAGGAAATGATCGAATGTTATTGATCATTGCCAGTAATTATTCCTTGTTTAATTTCGCAAGGATTTCGCTTCGACAATCTAGAGAAATAAGAGAAAACATAACATTTAACGTATCTGTTATGTTCATAATCACAGTCTAAGCAGATTTGAATTTATTATAATTTATAGAAAATCCACTAGAACTAGGATACTTCACGGATAACGATCATGTTACATTAAACATTATCCATACTGAATAGACCCGATTATGTTTGATATCTTTTAATAATCCTTTATTTAATCGATTTATTAGTCCTCTATTCTAAGCAGAAATTGTTTTTAAGAGATTTATGATTTCAAAATTAATTCAAGTTTACTATACAGTGCGAATTATAAATCAATTTATATTTATAATTCACATTGTATTGTAAAAACATGAATATTTCAATATATTTGCACGTTCATGAGTGGATGAGTTACAATATTTTTGTTAACCAAAAAATATATAAAATATATTAAATCGAATTTAATTTGCTATTTTGTAGCAAATGTAAAGAGGTACTGAATGATTGCATAAATAAAGTTGCAATATGAATTCAGCTCTTCTTTGATAAAATATCAAATTTTAGAAGTAGCTTAAAATCAAGTTAAGGTAGATTAGTAGTTTGTCTAATTTTTCTCACTGCTGTTTTCAGTATAAAACATTAAAAATATTGGTGTTTATCTTTTACTTCATTAAGATAAAATAAAAAAATATGAGGGTAATTACTTTCACATACCAGAGACGTTACAGTTAAATTAAGCAAACACAGAGACTTTAAAATTAATTAAAATACATATTAATAATTTCTTCCATTATATCCAATATTAGGCAATAAGGAAGACTATAAAGTCGAAATTAGACAATATCTAGTAACTTACAGTGTCTCATAATGTCAAAAATAAGTAACAAAATAGCTTTTAAAGTCAAAATTACAATATTGTATTACCACAATTCAGAACATAGAATAAATGGTGAAATGTTTTCTTTGTTTCACATGGATGCCGGAATCAATCCATCTAAATTTCCCAAAGCGAGCATTAACGCCTCTAAATTAATTGCCCGACCCCGTTTATTGTTCGTTTTTCCAACCCCTGACATTTCCACGCAAAAGGTTAAAGCAACTCAATAGGTTAGAAAACACGGGACGGAAATGCGTCACAAGAAAAAATATCACCACCAAGGAAAGCCCATGCATGTTTTGAAAATGAAAACATGTGACTTACCGGAAAACGCCGCTCGTTATTCTGCACCGGTTTCGGCACATGATCCCCGTTATGATCCCCGCTGTCAATACCACTATCTTCCATAACTCCTGCTGGAATCTCGGGTCCTTCTCGTTTATAAATTATAAGGGTTGATTTTTTTCTCCCTCAAATGCTTCCCATCTCCAGAGGAGGAGATCCCATCGCGTCTGTTATAAAAATAGCACACTCGACGTGTGCGGCGGATGTACGGGCCCGGCCATTTTGGCGCAGGAGGAAAATCGATACGCGCATCCGCTCTCCGGGCGCCGGTTTTCCCTCCAAACCGCTTCAAACTTTCAAGTTTTTCCATTTCCCGACGGACCGCTAATCCAGCAGGATGCAAAATGCCGTGCTTAGCGCCAAGCTCAAATTCAACGTCAAGGTGATAAAGGGATTGTTGTTAAATGTGAGGGTAGAAGTTAACAAAGCACATTTTAGTTATTTGTAGATGCAAACCAAAAAATTAAAAACTTTGAACGGAAGTCACACGCACGGAGGAGTTGTGTGTAGACGCACTTTGTATCCACAAATCGACACTCTTTAGATGCGAGAAATTTGGTCGATGGATTGTTGCCAGGGAGATCGTAATTTTTAGTACGTTCTGTCATAGACATGTCAGGTCTGATTTGTGTAGAATAGTTAAGATTTTTTAGCAAATGCCGCCCAAGCCTATTTCGAAGGTGTTTTTAAATTGTGCCGAGTGTTGCGGTGTGCTAATGTGCGTTTTATGATTTTAGAGAAAGAAAACCGGAAGCGTCCAGAATAAAAATGATGTTGATGACGATCTCGAGGAATGGAAGAGGTCCAAGCAATTGCTTAAGCCGAAGGATCAAGTGGAATTACAAGATGCCGTAAGTTCATAAAATATATTTAAATTAAAAAAAAATAGATATTTAGTTGTAAACACTGATTCTTCTTTAAATACTATTACAAGTATTTAATAAAATATTCACTGTTTATTATTTGAAACAGCAATACACTGTGGCTTCATTTAAAACAATTGTTACATTGTCAGCTAATAGTGCGTTGATCAGACATTATAGCTGAGAGTTTATTGCACGCTGTTACGAAATTGCCTGATAACCAGTCTGTTAAAAATAATCATGATTAGAAAAGGATATTCATATATCATTATTCAAACAATAGATAATACAAAACAATATAATATAAATAATTAAAATACTTGTAAGTGTTAGTCTTTCTGGGCTATCGACCAGAAGTCTTTCTGCCCTGTCATGAATTTATTATTAAGTCAAAGAAAAAAATCTATGCTAGCTAGCTGAACTGTACTGATGATTCGCACAATTGATGAATACTTATAGAAGAATGTTTGTATTTAGCAAGGATATTAGGGTTACGGGGAATACAAAATTTTGTACGATTAGGTAGGTTATCAGGATTTTTTGCTTAATGCTATGTTATATATTATTATACCAGATATGTTAAGAAAGATTACTGTAAGTACACTGTATACAATAATATTTATTGATTGACATATACACTTTTTCAAAGAACAAATTAGGTATAACAATGTATAAATGATATTATGGTTCATCTGTCAACCGGATATTGTCCAGTATCCAATTGCTACCAACAATTTGTGTTTGTAAAGCTTCGAAACACGCGTTTAATAATATTCGTATAAAATCAACAACCTTAAACAAATTTTTGAGTTTTGCGTAGAGGAAAATGAGGAAAAAAAAGTATTAGCCTAAAGCATAAAAAAATTACTAGAAACAAAGTCAATCAAAATGGCTAAAAAGTATCGTTTATCGGTAACAAAAATTCATTAATTTTAATTTCTCAAATGTCAAACCATCACTGACAAAGTAATCTGTATTGTAATCTTCTTCGATTGCGTGTATCTCAATTTCTTCGTGCAGTTCTTGTATTGCCGCCCATTTCTGTTCGTGAGTACCTTATAGTTGCCTAAGAACCTGATGAGACTGGTTATTATTCACCGCTTCAATAATCTGTAAAAGAAGTTTTGTAATTAATGCAATATTTTAATGATATTCTTTTAAATCGTAGTGATTGTTCGTCTTATTTTACATCCATGGTCCGTTCTTCCTTAGGTTGGGATGTAGCTGCAGATGTATGGCTTATTTGTGAAGTCATATTAATTATAATTCATAGAAGCTTGATTGTCAAATATAGTAGAGACTCTCTTAAAGAACTATTAAAGACAATCATAACAAACTATCATTCTTTTTTATTAATTGGGAGAAGAGAGATCATCCTTCAGGAGACCATAAAAAAAGCATTATTTTTAATACAGTAAAAATTAACAAATCTAGAAAACTTTTTAGGTTATTTCATTGTATTATTTTAATGTTAAAAATGTTTTTAAAGGAAAATAGTTAAGCGTCGCAATTGCGAGGTGTGCATAAAATAGCACACCTCGCAATTGCAGCTCACAATCGGTGGAAAAGATGAAGCTCGTTACTTTCGTCTGAAACAAAACAAAACAAAACAGAGAAATTTGTAATACTTGACTTGGATATTATCTTTCAGAATATATAAGAAAAAATACAAATAAATTTAATTTGTTTTTCGGGTGTGAAAATATGTTCTTTTTTAGTGTTTGATCCAAATACCTTATTGAAGATTCTGGCTACCTCCGCTGCCTTGTGTCCAAATTTAAAGGAAAAATATTCATTTTTCAGTTATATTTGTATATTTTTTACCCTATTCTACAACTTCAAAATCTAGAACTAAACTAATACACATGATAGCAGTATATCTATTACGAAAATCAACAATAATTTGTCGCTCTCGTGGAGATTTTTCACAATAAAATCGGACCAAAATTCACATTAAACTTTTCTCATGTGCAACAATATAATAATTAAGCAATTAAGAAATATTCATTGAAACTACTTTCCAGACGAAGCCGGATGTTGGATTACCCAATGGACATTAGCTGTTGCATGATAAATGATGCAACAATTATTAATTGGAAAATAGTTAATGTGGAGTAGAGTTATTTATCCCTAAATTGAAGAAATTGTAATATACAAAATTGAGATATAATTTAAATTAATTAAATATAAGTGGAAAGAAACATCTTTGATGGTATTTGAACCCACAGAGACATTTGATATCAAATTGGCTAGAAATCGAGAGACATAGGTTCATATCCCATCAGAGATGTTTCTTTTCCACTTATATTTAATTAATTCAAATTATAGCTCCATATTGTACATTAAAGTTTCTCAATTCACAGATAAAATATAATTTAAAAGAAATATAAATTTAGTTAACAATTATTTATTGTTGTGTGAGGTTTTTTGTTGCTCACATAACAATAAATAAGTGTTGTCCATATTAAGTATTTTCCAATTAAAAATTATTGCATGATTTGTTATGCGTAATATATAAAAAATAGGTAATTTTAGGAATTTTCTTTGGCAGTAAAAAAAAACAAGTGATAGCAAGTATTTTTATATAGTACTTGTTTTACGACTTTTTTAACCCAAATAGTTGCCTCATAGGAATGAAATGGCCGTTATTTATAACACCCATTATTCTTTATCAATTGTTCCAATATGTCATCAGTTGATATTTCCTTACTTTAGAGCCGTTTTACACACACAAGAATTCTCGCATAAATTCATAATATAATTATATATAGAAAAATATTATAAGTTTGCGCATGTGCATTACAGCGATTTTTATAATATTTTTCTTGCGAGAATTCTCGCGAGAAATATATTGAACATGTTCAAAATAATATAGAAAAGAATTATATAAAACAGTCTCCCAATAATGTTAAGCAATAGCATACTACATAATTGCGCGTCTGCTTGTATTGGACGACTGTAAAAACAATCTGCTCTGCTTATTTTCACAATAATTATTTGCTGTGTAAAACGGGAAAAATATTTTTATATATATAATTATAGCAAAACTTTTATATATAATTCTCGCACAACTTTCTGCGAGAATTCTTGTGTGTGTAAAACGGCCCTTATACATTAATATGTTAATGCCGAAAATAGAATGGCAAATTAAAATTTCCTTTATAATTATTTGGATGCCGTGCCGTACTTTAAAACTACTTTATATTTTGTCACGTTTTCAACAAAGTTGGATTGCTTAAATTCAACACAATTATCATATAATTTTCCACAAGAAAAATTATTAAGGAAATGAGAACATTTTTCCATTATTTGTTTTCATAACTAGTTTTGGCAGAAACACTGCTGATACCAACACACAAGGAAGGAGAAAAACAAATTTGATTTGATGGTTTCATCAATTCGCTCAATCAAATCTAACTAAAACATTATTTAAATTCATTTTTTTTAGGAATTGAAAGAGATAATTGGGAGAAACCTAGTTTTAACAAATCCGCAAATTCCCGATAGTATCGTCGAGTTTAATCATGCAGCCGGTACTTTCGTCTCAGTACCGGCCATTCAAACGTACGTGGTGGCCTTCCAAATGCGTGGCACCTTCGTCCATAAAGATAGCGAAGAAGGAAGAGCGATTTTATTGTCACAGGGAATTGACCGTAAAGTATTGATTTCATTATAATACAAAAAGATTATTACTATATATACAAACATCTTTATTCAGACAATATGACAACAAAAATTACAAAATTTATTATAACAATATGTACAATTTTGTTAATAGTCTGTCATAGGCTATCGACCATAGGTCTTTCTGCCTATTATTACTATTTCAATAAATAAAACACTTTTTTACTCTATAAATTGACAGTATTCATTCACTTGATCATAGTTATTTAAATATATTAAATAAAAATGATTTGAAAATAATTAATAAATTATTTCCACATTTAACTCATACAATGTCCGGCGTGGGTATTTGCCCGGGAAGTAGTTGTTTTAATGTGCATTTGTTTAACATACTTACGTAACGTAAGTTAAAATTGTCACAGAGATAAATGTGAAAATAATTTATTAATTATTTTCAAATCATTTTTATTTAATATACTTTTTTACTTTGTTTGTATATCGAAACTATAGTCAACAATAAATAATAAAAGTTATACAAAGTAAATTTATTAAAATTGAATTTCAATTAACAAGTATTTTTGTTATGTTTATATTCTTTGCTTAAATTAAAACATTTATTTCTTCCTTCACTATTTTATTTTTAAATTTTAACAGAATTCTCTTATTGAAAATGAGTACAGAGTAATCAACAATGAACAATGATCGCAGATTGATTGGTACACAACCAATACATACAAGTGATCATATGAAATGCAAATATCCTAGATTGCCATTGGCTTAGTAAATCTTTTTTTAATAATTTACAAATTTAATCAATAATTAATGTTTAATTAGTCAAAATTTCAAATTGTACCATCCCCTTAAATATTATTAAACAATATTGAAGGGGGTAGAACTTTTATTCTGAAATTTTTTACCGACTAATTTTAACTACAAACTAATCACTATTAAAAGCAGGAATCGTCAATCATTAATAAGACAACTATCAATTAATGTAATGTGTATTTTTTATATTTCTATTTACAGTTGATAAATATTATGAATTTATTTATTATTTCAATATTTGATAAATTGGTTATTAGCTGCAACTCTTGAAGTTGAACTGGAGGAAGAAGTTGAGGAAGGAGCGGAACTAGCTGTCGAAGAGCAACCAGTCGTCGAAGAAGTCGTTGCTGTAACTGATGCTGAGCAGCCTGCAGAGGAAGAAGGTGAAGAAGGAGCGCCATCCGAACCGGGCGCAGAGAAGGGGGATAAAGCTGAGGAAGGAGAAGAAGAAGCTCCGAGGCCAATAGCCGGCAAAAAATTAACCAATCAATTTAATTTCTGTGAAAGAGCTGCTTTGACTTACAACCTACCAACTAGAGTAAGATGATGATGTTAGCATATTATCATAGAAATATGTTTACTTATCAAAGCCTTAGTTTTACCACAATTAAAAAAAGGAAAATGAACGAAAAAATACTATGATCGATGCATCACATCTTTTTTATTATTAAGCCAAAAAATATTTGTAATGCTTCAAAATATTACGTTCGCGTTTCTTCAACACACAACTATTTCCCTTTTCTATTAAATTTCTTAGACGCAAGAAACTCAAACTGTCCCACCGCCGCAGAAGAACTGTTCCGCGCAAGTGTTGCAATGGATAATCTACGATGCATATCTAGTTGATTTCGCAGAACAAATGCTCGAGAAGGAAAAGGAACGGGAAAGGAGGGAGCGAGAAAAGGCTCCGATCTCGAAGACCGTGGTGGCTAAGAAGAAAAAACCCAAGAAGAAGGGCCTGAGCGAGGCGGTGCAAGCCAGAATTTTCGAATGTTGGAAGGTCTTGGAGAGGATGATCAACTTGAATACGTTCGATGACGTCGCAAAAGGTTTTTCTTAATGCACAATTGGAAGTCTTTAAAATACTAATGTATAAAAAATGATTTTGAAAATGCTTTTTTTAAATTTAATGGCCCCTACAAAATTGCTCTGATGGTCAATTCAACGTAGGTTGTTTTGTTTTAACAATTCAATAGGTTTAGAATAAAATAAAATATTTCCAGCTTGGAACTCTCAAAATATTTGATAATTTAGTATTTTTTTATTTTCCATGTTAGCTGTGCATTACGATAATTACAATTTAATAATATTTGTTAATTACATTTTGCTATGCTTAGCTCACAGGGTTGGGGAATCTCAGTATTTTTTAAAAAATAAAAATAACTTCAAATATTTTTTTAACCTTTGTTTATATATACAAAAGAGACTTTTTTATCTTTTTTTTCACTTTATACCTGATAATTTTAGTTACTGTTAAATATTGTTATTGTTGGGTGTATTTATTTAAAGTTTCATTCATATTTTGAAATGGTCTAAAAAAAGAGTGTTAAATAAAACAGTCTTTATTTTCTAAAATGTATAGATTTAATAAACATTTAATAAAAATGATTAAGATGATAACAAAAATATATTGAGGAAAAACTAAAGTAAAAGCTAAATACAAAAAAATACAAACAAATAATTTAATCAAGAAAGTTCGAACAATTCGTACTTGCTTAAACACCGAGCTAAGTTAATTATATTTGAGTTTAAACAAATTAATTTAAAATCCCAAGACTGTCGCAAAAAAATGTATCTATAATTGGATTTCCGTATTCATATTCAAAAATTGATTGCTTCTCCTTTATTCAGAAGAATAAGCAATTTTTGGAAAAAAAAGTATTTTTATAGATTACAGATATTGGGAAGATCCATCAGATGAATACAGAGATGAAGAAGGTACCCTTTTACCATTATGGAAATACACCTTTGATAAAACGAAAGAGCACACTGTAACTTACTTAATGTGGAATCCTTGGTATTACGACTTGTATGTTGCATGTTTTGGTTACCGTAAGTATTTTTTGTCGTCCAAAACACTTTCTAATTATAACGTATTAATGAAATTTAGAGGAATTTTTAAAACCAATTAAGGAAGGGTACATTTGTTTGTACACAATCAAGAATCCGTCGTATCCAGAGAGTGTATGTGTGACAGATTCAGCCGTGATGTGCGCGGATATTCATCCGAAATATCCGTACATGATGGTTTGCGGTTTGTACGATGGGAATATTGAGGTTTACAATATACAAGCGACAACCAAGAAACCAGCGTTTGTTACTAGGACTTATGAAGGGAAACATAGTGGAATTATTTGGTCTGTACGTAAATTATTTTAATAAAATAAGTTATATTTTGATTTATGATACGTAAATACTTCCAACTCGACACCCAATACGGGTAAAAGAGGATAAGATTAAGAAAGAAATACTTCCAAACAAATATTTATTAAAACAACTACTTCTCAGGCAAGTACCTCGCCAGATATTTCTTGTCCCAGAAGTAGTGCTTAAAAACAAATTCACATTAAAACAACTATTTGTAGTACCTCGCCACGCACATGGAGTTATAATAAAATAGTATAAAAAGATGTACAGGAAGAATCGAATGAAATCATATTTAATATTTACCATTAATTTAATGATTTGAAAACTGATTACATATTTATTTTAATATAATATCTATTAAACAATCATATATATTAATAATTTCTAGATTAAATGGGTACCCGATTTACCAGATGGTGAACTCAACTTCTATTCCGTAGCTAATGACGGCAAAGTCAATAATTACGTACTTATGCAAAATGAATTGTCCTGCACGACGATCATTAATCTATATTTGGATATGCCCGCATCGCCCGGACCTGACGGAACTTTTGTAAAAATGAAAGGTACTTAAAATTCCTACCCAAACTATTAAACAAAAAAAAAACTTTCTATCGATCGAACAGAATGAGCATAATTTATTTTATTTTAGCGTGCGCGACATACATCGTACTCCACCCGAAAAATCCTACAATTTATTTGGCCGGAACAGAAGAAGGAAATATATACAAATGCAGCATTAACTATATATCACAATATCTGTTGACCTATAAAGCGCACACAATGCCCGTTTATAAGATTGATTATAATAAATTTGATTCGGACATTTTTATATCAGCCAGCGGGGATTGGAGGATAAAAATCTGGGAGGATAATCGCTTGTACGTACATTAGTTTTCATTATGAGATAATTGGATGTTATATAAATATAACTCATTGTTATCTCCTCGTAAAAATCGGTGAAAGCTAATGAAAAATATAATTAAATGAAATGAGGATAATTCCCTGCTACAATGCACACATAACTACTTCAAGTAATTAAATACATTAAGGATTTTCTTTCATTGATGGTTATTTGAATATTCTTAGAATGTATTAACATATTTACAATAAGTATTTTATTCCATTGAACATAGTCTTTTGTACTGTTTAGGACGTCAATGACAATTCAATGGTTATTTGAATATAGTTAGAATGTATTGACATAGACACAGTGAGGATTTTATTTCATTGAACCTAGTATTTTGTATTCTTTATTACATTAATGATAATTCGATAGTTACTTGAATATACTTAGAATGTATTAAAATGAATTGTTTTCGATAGCCCATGACAGACTACTAACACAACTGAACATATTGTAATAATAAATTTTATAGATTTTTGTTATCATAATGTCTGAATTATTTTAAATTATACAAAAGATACACTGCTCAATATTTGAACACTTATACCATATGACTGAGAAATTTTCTTCTCTAAAGTACGTTCATTAAAAGAAAAATATATGTTGGCAATAAAAGTAACCACACGCTATATGTTATGTTATTGAATTGATAAGTAATGACATTATGACGTTTTTTGTTTTTTTTTTTTGTTCACTGGTGCCAACAAAATGTAAAATAAAGAAAATCAAAGCACTCTAGAGGAGAAAGGTTTTCGATCATATTGTATAATATGCAGTAAAAGTAATCAAACCAAATATTGTGGAATTCTTAGGTGTTTGGCATGACTTCCTAAATAAACAGAAAACTAATAGCTATCAAATAATAAATAAGCAAATAAATAAGCAAAAAAGTGTTGACCAAAAAGTAATAAATTGTCATTTTATATATGCTTTTGTAAGTGTACCAGGTCATATATTGAGTAGTGAGACATAGACGTATAGTATTTAAAATAATTTTAAAATCTTACAATACACACATTACTATTTCAATGAATGGATTATATAAAAATTCTTATTTAAAAATGATTTTTGTTTCTTCAAAGAATTTTTTTTTCGTTACAAAAAATGGACCATTAAAAGTAATTTCATCTTTTAAAACAATTGGGTTTATAATTTAAACTTAGCATATATAGAACTTGAAATATTGGTGGACTTAATTTATATTAATAATAATTAATAACAATTCTTCTATTTCATTCTCATTAACCACTTTATTTGAGGAAAATAAAATCATAATATTTCTAGAGATCCACTATTCGTATTTGATTTGGGATCAGCTATAATGGACGTAGCATGGGCGCCGTATTCTTCCACGATTTTTGCAGCTTCCACGGCAGAAGGGAAAGTTTACGTGTTCGATTTGAACGTCAATAAATACAAGGCAATATGTTCACAGGCGATTGTCTCTAAGAGGAGAAATCGGCTCACAACGATTGCGTTCAATAATAATTTGCCAATAATTATCGTCGGGGATGACAAGTAAGTTAAATTAATTATGAAGCAGTTTCAGGTAAGTTCTTATGATGATAATGGATGCTGCAATGAAACTCTGAAACTTTAGACACTGAATAATTAATAATTTAATATTATGTCCAATTTATAGTAATAGTTATAAAAAGACATTGGTTATTTTTATAAAAAAATATATTTTAGTACACTCTTTCTGTATATACCGAGTCTAGAGTTACATACATATCTTTACATTTGCATTTCATTTTTGATGGTTTACTAATATAATCCAGTAATAATAGAAAACAGTATTATTTATTATTGAATTAGATAATAACAGTTAAAGGGAAAATAATTATTTATTTATTTACTGAATCTTCATTTTACAATATGAAATGTATTCACAAAAAAAATACAAAATATGTAAATTCATAAATAAATATATTTGTATATATATATATATATATATATAGGCAATTGCCCAGTTATCCCAATTTCAACTGAAGATTGCGAACACAAGATAGTTGAAATTAATTGCTCGGTATTTATAGATATAAATGAAGATATTAAAAAAGGAATATTTATATTTTTAATACGCAATCAAAGTAGTTATGATAACAGTATAAATAATAACAATAATAAAGACTATATTAACTTTAAATTGTTTGCAGTATTTTGAACTCTTCCAATTAGTTCATCTTTAAATCTCAAAGCGCTCTCATCCTTGACCACGCCATGGTAAACGAAATTCAAGGGCCAGCCTTTTCTATAATGGTGCAAGAGCGCGTCCTCT
The DNA here is from genome assembly GCA_963082785.1 of Philonthus spinipes. Taxonomy (NCBI): domain Eukaryota; kingdom Metazoa; phylum Arthropoda; class Insecta; order Coleoptera; family Staphylinidae; genus Philonthus; species Philonthus spinipes. The sequence goes on from OY720303.1 coordinate 22,491,957, forward strand.
TCGCGAATCTCATAAACTGCACAAAAGTTTGAACCAATGCAAATAACCGGCCTGTGATTGTGAACAACAAAAATTGTATCACTGATAAAAAACGATTTACTATAATGGCCCACCGTGCTGAATTCCGAACTGCGATAAACATGTTGCAAAACATGCATGTATTCAGGAATATCTTTTCTGTATTCTTTCGTGAATTCATCCATAAAATAAACATTACTGGCTTGATAGTAAGTGAGATTTTTATCGCCAGCTTCTTCTTCAATTTTCCCAATTAAATCCACCCAATTTCCGCTGGTCGGGATTATAACTTCGTCAATATCCAAAATAAGGAAATATTTAAATTCGTGTTGGTGTTGATAGAAGCAATCGTTCAAAGGAATCATTTCGTGCCTCGCTTTTTGTACACGATTTTCATAAAGAAACTTCCGCCTTTTTTCATTATCGTTGGGTAAATCCGCAGGTAGTGTCAGCATTCTGAACTCCAGCAAATTTAAACCGGAGTAATAATTCAAAACTTTCATTACGTTCGCGTGCACGTGAAAAACATAAAAATAAATCCTTTCTGCTCCTAATAAAATCACCAACTCAATCCACTCTATTAACCTCAACGATATATCCTCCTCGAAATCCAAACCTTTCACGCAAACCGCAATTCCTTTCTTACGATCGATTTCCTGAGGTCGGATTTGTAAATAGTTTTGAGCATCGTTAATTTCAGCATCCTGACAGAATAAACTTAATCCTCCTGGTGGGTCGTTTTGATAATAAGGACATGAAATTAAATACGGCTTTAGATACTCTTGACTGTTTCCCCATGAGTCGAACCACATGTATGTAAATTTGTCGACTTTTGTTATCAATTCCGTTGTATTCCTCGCGTGGAAATTACAATAAATTTCAGCTGGATACTCGCCTTTTAGCATTCCTAAAATTTTCACGTTATTCTCACTCGGCCTTTTATCCAAATATGCTCCGAATATGTAGAAAATATTTCCATCACTTGAAAAAACTTGCCAGAAATTATCATTTTCCAAAATTGGATCTTGTTTATATTTCTCCTTAACACGTATTTCTTGAATTATTAAATAATTTACTGTGATTAGTATCCCAACAAGAAATAAGCGTACTAAACATCTTCTTAGTTGTTTCATGTATGTCGGTTAACTAGCAACAAATGTATTTCAGTACATTTTTTATATTAATTTCAAGGTTTATTTTTAACATAATTTAAATGTTAACTGTACTAAATTCATGCAAATGGTTATTGGAAATTGTTTGCTGAAAAATGCTTACACTGCTTTAACGAGTTGAAGGATATTAAAATTATCACTATATTATTTAAAAATAGTCTGTTATTTAACGGCAGCAATTGATTTGAACAGAAATAATATGCTAATTATTCCTCGCTCAAAATTCATTGGTAACATTTTTTACATATCACGCCTAAAATTCTTCGTATATATTAAAATAATATATGATAAGTGTTCAAGTTAAAAACAAAATTGAACTATTATCAGTCGTTTTTAAAAAAATAGTCTTCGCAAATTATGTGAAATGAATGTTAGGCATGTTTTATGGCAATTCAGGGGATACGATTTGAGCAAAGAGTTCATTGTTAACATTTTTCACATATATACTTTAATACGCTTTGAATTGAAAATGTATCAATACAATAAATAAAACACAGTCGAAAATCGAAAGTTATTCAATTTAATCTGTGTTTTATATATTTTATTGGTAGATTTTTAACATTACATTCATAATTATTATATATAATTTCAACTACTAATGTTTAAATATTAAAACTATTAATTATATTTCGTTTGTATTTTATTTTTGGATTGGACTTTTTGGCTACGCTGTAGCGGATAAAGAATATTATTAGGATTTTTTGTTTTTGTTGAATAAAGAACAAAATTATATTTATTCGAAATCATTGCTAACCCATAAATTTATTTACCTTACAATATATGAGTTTTGTGTTTATTATTTTAGGGGAATGGTGACCTCCTTAAAGCTTTCTCCGAATCTTAGAATTCCTTGTAAAGCGCCCAAGAAACAACAAAACCTCGATCAATTCACGATGCAGTGCATGAAGCTTGAAAAATTATTATCCCTGGTTAGAGAACCGTCAGTGCTGGAAGTTCGAATGGACGTGGGCAGCGTCCAATCATAAAGCCAAAAACACAAAAAATACATCAGTTTTACATGTTTATAAATATTTATGAAATACGTGTATATAACAACCAACAAACTATACAAGTTGGTATAACAATAAAAGCAACTGTTACAATCTTATATGTTAATCGGAGCTATTCTGTAAGAGAAATATTGAGTTTAATATTTACGTTCATTTTTATCATCACAGTTCAAGCAGCTTTTATGTATTTATATAAGGTGTACACGTTAAACTTAACATTTCTTATACAGAATAGCCCCGAATATTATGGTGTCACATTAAATTGTGATCAAACAATACAATAATCTTTAAGTATAAAAAAATTACCAATAAAATATCCTATAAAATTATTATTAATGAAAGTAATATTTACCTACTCACAAATTATGGACAAATTGTGCTGTAATTCTTCCCAATTTTATTTCGCAATCTCCGTCAGATTCATATTAAATTGATATACGGATTACTGTTGTTTTACTGTATAGATTCCTATAATTTTACTATACTGATGCCTGCAATGTTGCTATACAGATGTCTGTAATATTCCTATACAGATGTCTGCAATATTACTATACAGATATGTGTAATTTGCTTTACAGATGTCTACAATATTCTATACAAAAATCTGCTATATTGCTATATAGATGTCTGTAATATTGATATAGAGAAATCTATAAATTTTATTATTATTATACAGAAACTTGTAATGGTGCCCTAAAATCTGACCTGCATTTTTAATTATTTCTACATTTCAAAGATTGCAACAAAAGATTTTAAAGAAAAAAACAATTTGAAATTATAATCAAGCTTTATTACATATTTTAGTAATAATTAAATATCTCACATCCACTTTCCAGACATTAATGCTGCTTTCGCTGTTTTATGCAATTCCTTTGGGAGTTGAACTTAAAAATAAAGCAATAATTATTAACAAATAATTTATTTGAAACATCCTAATAATCCAAATCTATTAAATGATAGATAAAGAATTTGCTTCAATTTTTTATTTCAGAAAATGGTTAGGAGGTAAATAGACTAAAACTCCCCAACCCTGAGAGGTGACTTAAAGACTGGAGATGCTATTTTTACTTCCTTTATTATTACGCATGTGGCCAAAATATCAAAATATGTATAGAAATGAAAATTAAAGCAAATTAAATTTCCTATAAAAATGTTTCTATACGTAATTGTCAAATTACCAGTAGTTCAGAAAATAAACATTATCGAATCATTTTAAATTACTTACTAAGACTCCATGTAAATAGTTTTATTATATGATCATAACAATGAAATAAAGCTCTTACTATAAAAAAAATAACATTGTACGACACTTGCAATTACTTTATTTCGATAGTTAAAATGTAACACGTTACAACAATACTCATTTTGGAAGAGCATTGAAATTGGGCGTACTTGTTATAAATTATTATTTGTTTTACAGCAAAGATTGTGAAAGAGTAGGGGAAGTTAAGTCTGTATTATCTTTCATAAGAATATGTCTTACTCAATATTATCAAGTGTAAATACTTATTAAAAATGTATGATAATTTATTTAGTAGGTTAAATGGAAGAACAGTAACCACTTAATCTATTAAATAAACTATCATAAACTTTGAATGAGTATTTACAATTGATAATATTCAGTAAGACATATCCTTATGAAATCAGCGAGTTCTATTACTATATTTATTGTCTGAACTTTAATTAAATTAACACTATTTCATTTAAGGTATGTACTTACATATTTTATGTTGACCTTGCATTGGATAAAATATAGGCAAAACAACCGGTGAAGAACAAATGAAAACATACGGGCTTTCACTTTCCCCACCAGGATAAATTTCCCTGTACTCTTTCTGGCTCATACAATCATCAATTATTACACAACCCAAAAGGCATCCTGTTGGATATTTTTTAGGAAACTCCAGAGTGGGATCTGTAATAAATGGACATTAACAAAAAAATAAATTTAAATGTGCAAATGAGTTACCATTATATAAAATTCTATACATCTCTTCGCAAGCCAAAATTTCTTCATCCTCTGGCTCTTTGGCAGCTGCTGCTATCCACAATCTACCTCTGTGATCGGTTTTCCATGTACGACCCTCATGACTAACAAAATATATATATTTTTTATTATAGGTATTGAAAAGGAATATGGAAAATATAAGGACCTTCAGGATCTGGCTCATCACACTCAAGCGCTACAAACCACCACTTATCCACATCGAATTTCAAAGGTATTTAAACAAGAAATTTATAAATAAACAATACAATTACTCGTCTCATTATCAAAAAAAAAATTGCATGATCTTTAAAAAAAAAAGAGTATTTAAATAAAAAAAAATATGTTGGTCTTAGAGACTTTTAATTATTTAAATAAAAATGGTTATTCATTCTCCTACTTATTTTTGATTGTTTCCATCTTCAGTAGTTGAAAACGTAGTTTCCGAAATATATTTAGTTTAATAAAAAATAAGTAGTGGAAAGGACAACCAAGAAATTTATAAATTAACAGTACTATTTTTATATTATTTATAATTAATCAATTACTCTTTTCATTATAAAAAAAAATCATAATCATTGTTTTCTCAATCATTATATTTAATTGATAACTATTTCTTATAAGCTAAAATTTAGTAATAACATCAGGTATTTTCAATTAATCTAAAAATAATTATTTGAAACAACCTTGCGGATCGATTAATTGGATATTTGAAGGAAATTTAAAGTTCCATTTTTGTGAATTGAATTTAATGTTTTTTTAGAGCGCTTTGACTACATTGGCCATTTGCACCGCAAAAACATTAAAGATAAAAATATTTAAAAGAAACACACCAATTTCTGAAGATCCCAAAATATATTGTTCTTACATTTTAATCCCTGATATTAATAAACTCGCCCATGGTTGATGCATGCTCAAACACATTCCCTGATCTACTGATTCTAAGAAATCATTATTGGCAATTCGGTATTTTCGATTTGGTTCTTTATTTGTATTTAAATTAGTTTCTTTTTTCAGAGTTTTATTCGTATTCCCCATGCTAGTTTGTTCCATCTGAAATTAAATAAAAAAACGTAATTTGCCAAAAGTTCGGGAAGAAAGCAATAATATTTTTTTCACAAAATTTTTTGAGTTAGAAAATCTTAATTTTTGTTAATTAATACAATTATGAATGAATTCACGAAAGCTAAGGAGGATGCATTCAAAATCTGAATTTATTATGCACATATTAAACTATTTGATTATGTAATTTCTCACTTATCCTGTGGTGAATAATTTTTATGTAATAATTAGGATGTGTTTTAATCAAGACACTTGGTTATTCAAATAATCAAGTGTCATAATTAAAATACATCTTAATTTTCATTATGTTGTTATGTTGGTTGTTTTTTGTGGAGACTTTAATTATTTAAATAATTAATAAGAAAAATGGCAACTATTTTTATTTAATTAAAATACATTCCAATTATTTGATTAGAATCATCTTATCACAGTGTTTGACATAACTAATATTTGTGAATCTGAGAATCAATTTATAAAATCTATTAAAATTTATAGTAGTTTGTGCTGAAAATGTAGCAATAAAAACGATTAATAGGGCCACATCTTTCAAATGAGGTTTTTATGAACAAAAAAATTAAAAAGAATTATCGACAAGATAATATTCACATGAAAAATTGTAATGGTAAATAAACCACCCATCACAATTTTTTGGTTCTCATGCAAATTGTATTATTCATGGCTGAAAGTCGATTGTTTTTTGGGTTCAAAAAATGGATTTACAATTGTAGTATTTGTGAATGTTCCTTTTCCTCCCGTCTGTATGATATCTATGACTTTTTTTTTGTACATTTCGAGAATCTGATTATGTTTTTCTTTTTTAACAAAATTATATTATAGGAAGAACTACAATGGGCATACTTGTTGCCCTCCCACCCCTAGCTCCTTAAAAAAATTATATTACAAAGGAAAAATAATTTGCAACAATATTATAATTTTACCAATTTAACGATTTCTGTCATCAAGTCAGCCTTTTCTCCTTCGAACAAATTTTTGGGGAACCTGTTTTCCGTTTGATCAAGCAATTTATTAACACCTTTCATCAGTTGGTCTTTGTGCTTCTTGAACTCGTCCGATTCAACTGTCACTGTTCGGCTGGCGAAATCTAAAGCCAGCTTCAAATCACGCCTGTTCCTGTGCAACTGTTCATAAGCGGATCTCGCCCTACGTCTAACCACTGTTTTTTCCTCCAAGTTGTTCCACGTCGAATTGGAATCGAAGTAATCATTTTGATCATCGAAAACCTTATTTTTTGCAGAGCTACAAAAATATCGATTATGAAATTTCAATATCTTTTAAGAAAGTAATATTCAGACAATTCTTTTTTATATAAAAAGGAAGGATGATTGGTAGGATTTTAAGGTTAGGGGGGGATGAAATGAGAACTTTTTTGATGAAGAATGTATTTCCAATCGACCACTAACAAAATTTGTATTTCGAGTAATTCATCCATGATGATGAACACAAACATCCATGGACTTGGGACAAGTATATTTAATCAGAAATATCTCCTGCCACGGTGGGATTTGATCCCGAATTCCGCGACAGGTGAATTTTCAAGACCAATGACTTGACCACACCCACCGCACCCCCCAAACATTTCTTAATGCAACCACAAAAGCAAAAATTAATTACCCCAACTGGTCAGTCATGATAAGTCTATTTCTATTCTCGATAGCGCGTTTAAACTCTTTGCTCTTTTTCTGCTCCATTAGCTGGTTGTATAAGCGGCTGGACTCTTTACTTCCGGACTTCAGGATTTGCATCTCATCTCTCGTACAAACCTAAATAAATACTATCATTGAATCAATAAAATTATTTAATTGATCAGGAAATACCATTTCGTCACAGAAAAAACATGGACCAGAACCTTCCTGTTCGCAGATAATTCGACCGCAGCTGGTGCAATTATTTATCAATTCGTGTTTTGTTGCTTGACAATCACATGGATGTCGGCCTTTTAATAGATAAAAAAAGGAAAATTATCAAATAATAAATTATATTTGTTAGCAGTAAACTTTGGTGAAATTTAAAATTATATGTAATCAATTTTAATATATGTAAATTGAATAACAATAATTTGGAAAATGATTAATTAAAATTATATTCAAAACTAATTATAGTAACAGAAAAGAGTAATTCAATGTCTGGTGAGGTGTATGCCCGAGAAGTAGTTGTTATAATGTACATTTGTTTTAAACTATTTACATAACGTAAGTCAATATGTCACAATAGCTAAAGAGGAAATAATTTATTAATTATTTTTATTTGACTAAATCAACCCTACAGCCATATGGGTAGAAAGGGTCATTGAATGAATATAATTATATATATATTTGACTAATTATAGCGTTAAAAAATGCCCTAAAAGTAAAAGTGTTAAAGAATTACAGTTCTTTTAATTGACTAATCTCAGTATTCATTTACAATACTACTCAAAAGTTTTAACAAAAAGTTGCAATAAAATAACTTAAATAAGCCATGTGTTTTAACACAAAATTATCAGTACTGATTGTAATGTGATATAAATTAAAAGAACCATACTAGAAACCAAAATTATTTCAATATTTTAATTTTTATGTTAATAATTAAACATTTTACAAATCTTCAAAAAAAATTGCTTTATATTTACTAGACACTTACCTTTTCTCAAACCAACTTTATTATCCTGACTGTATAAATTAACATACTTAGTTTTTTTACCCTTCCCCTGTGTCCCACTAATATTAGAACCAGTTTGTTCCACATTTGCAAAATTATTTGAATTACTTTTATCAGGAGTGTAATTAATATTTGCATTATTTGTATTTTTCCTTTGATTCTGTTGTGTTGATTTCGACTTGGGTTTTTGGTTTTCCTCTACAATGAAGAAATTTATTAATCAATCAAGAGTTAAGGTAATCAATAATGTATTTGATTTCTTAAGCAATAAAAGATGGTTGACGAAATATGTTGTTTTATATTAATTAATTTATGGTAATCGTAGTAGTTTAGGTTTAAAAGGATTAACAGACTTGCTTCTCATTGGTCGTTCTAGGGTGCGCCCGATTGTGTTCGCTTTTGAGTCACAAACTGCATGGAGGCTCCTTTCTTGATATATATAGTTATTAAGTAACATCATAATGTATAGTTTAGACAAATTATTTAGTTAATCAGAAAATTATCTTTTGACAAGCATTTATTTATGCCTGCACTAATCGACAGGAATTAATCCAGAATTCAGTATTAATTCTAAGATAGCATTAAAATATATGAAATTTTGTACATAATCCTAAATTAATTATCAATATAATAATATTCACATGAAAAATTGTATCCATCACAATTTTTCGATTGCCATGCAAATTTTAATATTCGTGTATGTTACATTTTCCTCCCATTTGTATGATATTAATAATAGTTGCAAATCACAAATTTACCAAGATTGATTTAAGAATTAAACTGAGACTATTAAGTAGTGTTGGGCAAAATCGAATAATATTAGTAATCAAGTATTACCAAATATTTTAAGTCTTTAAAACGAAAAAATGATTTCAAATTTAAGTCTATTAATAAATGAGAAGTTATTCTTGACATTTGTATAATAAGTACCATTCATAAAATTACAATATACTTAATTTAGCATTAATAAAAGATCGATTACTATTAAGAGCCGATTCACAATCACCCAGGGACAGAAATGGATCGTATACTGACTTGTTCATAAATACAGCGAATTTATAGGCAAATATAAAATCAAAGATATTTTTTAGTAATTAATTTCTTCTGCGAAATTAATGGCCTTAGCTTCGACCAGTTTTGTAATTGATATACTTACTGAATAAAAGCAATTTTAAATGCTCAATATCTCTGGCGTTTTCAGCAGTCGCAACACTCTCCATGAATTCATTGAAATCATCTTCCTGCTTGATTCCCTTTATATACCTGCACATATTGAATTTTAGATAATTAGGGCGATATTTAATAATCACTTCAAAAACTTACTCGACAATATCCTCTGAAACATCTGAACCGATGATTTTATTGAGATAGCTCTTCACAGACATTTTCACCACTTAAAAACTGTTGAAATATTTTAAAATATTGGATATAAAAATGAAAAAATCCCAGTGAAACGAAATGATATGATTAACAGAGTAACAGCTGATTGTAAAAAAATGGTTATGTTTACGTTGACAGTTTTAATATTAAAATTTAATTTACGTTATAATTTATAACATTATATCAATAAATGATCAATATGGGATAAAATTAAACATGTATATTATCTAAATTTCAATATCTACTCAAAAATAATAATAAATCAATATAATAGATAAAGACTAAATTATATTGCACATAAAATTGCCTATGTAGCTGTATTTTGATATATGCAACTTACGATAGGAGATGATAAGAATTTTGGAGCAAAATACCCTAATTTTCATAGATTGAGTATATAAATTATTTTATACTACGTCTATGCTTATTTTCATAGATGTACTTATAGTACATCTATGCTTATTTAAAATTATTTATTGAGAAATAATTAATAAATTATATAACATATATTCATTTAGGTTATTATTATATTATAAATCTTCTATGTGCTAGTTGTGTGAAAGTTCTTAATTTGTAATAAAATTGTTATCCTTTCTCCTATTTTTTTTTTAATATCAGTAAATATATTTCTGAAGCGAAGTTAGCATCTTCAGTAGCATTGAAGTTTAATAAACAATCAGTATTTATATATAAACATATCTAATCTTTATTAACAGATATCTACTAAAAATATATACAAAATAAATAATAAAAATTATAGAATCAAAATTATAATTCATATCCATCGCTATCGACTCAATGATTAATCTTTACCGCCTTTAATATTTATAATAATAACATAACAAATTTAACAAATATAATTTGCTTTATTTCATTCAATTTTAATGTCGGAGATGGTTTTTCTCTGAATGAAAATTGATAAGTGAGAAGTTGATCTTTTCGATATTTTTAAATATATAATGCTTTTATTAATTCTACTTATTTTATTAATTATTAACTATTTCGTGTTTATTAATAAACTCAAATTTATTATTATTTATTAACTTTACCTACTTAAAAAAACTCTATATAAATTTCTGGATTTTGTGCAAGACTAAGAAAATATAAGAGAGATTTCAGTAGAAAATGATGAGAAATGCATTATTTTAATTTCTTATTATTAAATAACTTGAAAATGTTCAATCTTCTGTGAGATTCATGCCCTGGCTTTACAGCCCTCTCGATCAACCTTTGTATTCTGCTGCTACTATTTTTTATTATTATCCAATTCTTCTTGTGTTGGGTTTTATTTTTTTCTTGAGTTTAATTTTCTTTCTCCTATGTTTTTTTTTTTCACTTCTGTTTATATTTGTATTTTATTTCTTCTTACGTTTATTTAAATTTTGTTTGTATTCTAGAAATCTGGAGAGAATATTCTTCTCCAAAAACCAAATATAAATCAAAGATAAAAAAATAAATACGAAGAAGTGAGAAAGAAAATTTTATTAATGATAATAGAGGGCAGAAGCCTTCGTTATAAATTGTTTTTGTTAAAAAAAAGTAAAATTGAATTTTAAGATATTCAATTGAAGAAAAATCTAGTTGTTTAAGTTTTACTTTGACTTCCCGCAATTGACAAATACTGTGACAGTTTATATTTCTTTTTATAACTATTTTACACATGGTCTTATATTAATTATTAAAATGCAGGATATCATCGCAATTGATAAAGATTCAGCGTTGTGCGTGAAGAAGGAATCAAACACAATGGAAAAGAGTCTACAAAAGTCTATAATCGAAAGTTTGGAATACACAAATAATCATGAGGGAATTTATTTGAGCGGTATTTATTAATATTAAAAAACTATATATATATATATATATATATAATCCTTATTGACACACAACATCTACATCGGGAGTCCGACGTGGTCCGGGAAATCTTCCATGGAATGGTGAAGATCGATAGATAGAAAATGATGAATATAACATAAAATATTATAATGATGTATATTGCAAAAGTCTGCTAATTGGCTATCGGCCAATTGTCTTTCCGCCTAGAAAAACTATTATTTAAACAATTTAAAAAAAAACAGATTTCTACTAATTTATCTTCTAAATTAGATTAAATAAATAATGATTTTGTATAATTTAAAAAAATCTGTAATGAATCCTTTGCTTTTTAGGTGAGAATAAAACCACGAAGCATCAAATATTCGAACTGAATGAATTCTACATCGAAATGGTGGATAGATTAAAGAAATTGAGATTGGATTACGCAGATGAGGAGGAGGAAATTGATGAATGCGACTCGTGTGAAAGTGATAACGTCAGTCTTTTAACTGAAGTCGTGAATGCTATTAAGAGAAAACGCAACGATCCAGAGATTAAGAAACAAATTGAGACGATTTTGAATTTGGATATGGAAATCGCCGAATATGACAAAACTCTAAAGGTGGTTGTTTACTTAATTGAATTACAGCATTTGAAATAGTTCTTAAGTAAAATATGTGCGGATAAGTAGTAATTTAATGTGGATAAAGAGAACATTGTTTAAATTTTATTATTAATTACAGTTTTCCAATTGAAATTCATCATTCATCAAATGAGTTTCATTATTAATAGAACAAAAAATGTATTCGCAGTTATTTAAAAATAAATTATTTTTAATTCATTTATTTAAAATAATTTAAATGAAAAGTAATTATTTTTCGCTAATATTTATTTAATTTAAATTATAACCACCTCACACTGAGAAGTAGAGAGAAACATATAACGATGTTATATAAGACTAAATAAATAAAAATAAATTATAACACAATGCTGTACACTGAAATTTCTTCAATTTCATAGATGTAAATATAATTTAAAATGAATATCAATTTAATAAAACACAAAGTGTTATACAAATAAAGTTTAAAGTGTTTTATTTAAATGATAAACTATGTATAACAAAGTTGAAGCCTCAGTTATTAACAAATCAATTTAATTAATTAAATAAATTGAAATAAATAATTAATAATAAGCCTCAGTTATTAATAAATCAATTTAATTAATTAAATAAATTGAAATAAATAATTAATAATAAGCCTCAGTTATTAATAAATCAATTTAATTAATTAAATAAATTGAAATAAATAATTAATCATTTTCCCTTTAACTAGTTTCGCTATATATCATATATGAATCCCGTCCTCAAATATATATCAAATGATTTTCTTATACATTTAATTTTCAAATATATGAAATGAATTTCACTATGTATTAAATATGTTTTCCTTTATAATTTTTGTACGACTCATACCAGAATTCTTTCTCCGCATAATCGGGGCTATTATGTAAGGAAAATGTAAAGTTTAACGTGTACGTTATTTTTATCATCGCAGTCTAAGCAGCTTTTGTAATAGATATGTATTCATTCAATGTGAAATTAATTAATAACGTACACGTTAAACTTAACATTTTCTGTACGGAATAGCCCCGATTTAGTCCTCTGCATTTATTGCAAATATTAATATTTTTATGAACCACAGCAATTTCAATTAAACTGAGTTAAAATATTGATGATGTGTTATGTGAACTGTCATATAAGATAAATAAAAGATTCGTTTCTTAAGTAATTTTTTAAAGTGAAGGAAGAGTTCCACTCTTCCTTCACTTTAAAAAATTAAATTTAGTTTCTATTAAATTGAAGAATCGTGAAATAGTTTTAAAAAGGAAAATCTATTATAAGTCAATTTTTTGTTATGTAAGGGGAATGTAATTGAAATAAAGGGAAATAAATTTGAAATATGCAGAAATACAATTGATAAACTCTGTATAATTAATTTAGTGAATTAAATCATTTTCTCATTGCAGTTTGAAATGTCTGATCGACAGAGTTATCATAATGATATTTGTGCAGAACTGAATAATGAAGAAAATTTGGACAAGTATTCGGAGAAATTGTACGAATTATGTAAATTCGATTCGGAACCTAGACAAACGTTTTCAAGTAAGTTCAAAAAGATATCATAGAGAAAAAAATTATAAAACTAAATTATTCACATTTTCAATATTCATCTGTAAATATAATAATATTCTTTATGTTGATTGTGGAGACTTTTAATTAATATCAGTAGTAGAAGTTGAAGTTTCCGAAATATAAAATTAGTACGAGAAAGGACAACCATTTTTATTTAAATATAAATATATTGATTGAAAAAATTAAAGGTTTATAGGTTAATAAATTTACCTAATTATTGTTTTGAATATATTGTCAGTTAAACAAAATACATAAAACCACTTGAACATAGAAGATTTTAGGCGCAAAATCCAAAATGTGTTGCTAATTATACATATTTTCATAGTAACTATTTATAATCACATTCCTGAAATATTTAATGAAACATAGTTTGGTTTGCGAATGCACACCAACAGAAATCCCATTTATTTTTTATTATAATAGACCTGATATAATAATAATATTTTATTTTTCCATAACAGAACAAAAATATAGAAACGAAAATATTTATGACAATTATAAGCGATTCCTAAAAATGGTTCAAACAAATGTTAACTTTTCCATAAAAATATATACATTTACATTTTATTATATCTGGAAATTCGATATCGTTTTCTTTCAAATTCACAATTATGACATAAATTTATCACTATTACTGTTGAAGGTTTAAATTATTTAATTACTCTTGGGTTGTTTCACAAATTTTGTGTGTATTTACTCCTAGTTTCGCTTTTTAAGGTATTATCATGAGTAAGTTATAAAAGAAACTGACAATAACTTACTCTTGACAATGCCTTAAAACGGGTAACTAGGAACAAATAGACAAAATTTGTGAAGCAAACCAAATGAAATTAAATTTAAACCTTCAACATTAATGGTTCAAAATGTTTTACCAAGTGATAAGTGAGAAAATCGTTGAACAAATAAATCTATCACATTTATAATACCGATCGATTTATTATATTATTCTAAGACATTAAAGTAAAAAGCATTATCATGCATTATTTCTAAAAAATATATAATTGACCTAGATGAATTGAATTTTACTATAATATCATTTAATTTATTTATATTAATTAGTGAATGTTATAAACAATTTATACATTATTTGTAAATAAAACAACAGTTATAATAAATTAAAGACGGCGCAAGCGCCATCTTTTGCTTAAGTAAAATGTAAACAACTGTTGTTTAAGTTTCACAAAATGTATTGTAGAGATACTGCTACAATTGTTTCACCAACAAAGTGGTATCATTAGCAGTGCCTCTACAATAAATTGTGCTAATCTTAAACAACTCTTGTCTTATTTAAAAATAATGTATTATGGAGTTTCATCAAGTAAAAGCCTTAATTATTGATTATAAAAAATATATATTGTTTTACACGTCTTTTTTTTTAATTATATTAAAACATGTATAGCCCCTTCATTCATACATCTAATTAAATATAATTGAAATAAGTTTCAAATCAGTAACCATGCATTTAATTTATTTAATATTAGTTAGGTAAATTTTCATCTACGCTACCCATGACTTTATTACAAATTTATGTCGACAACTGTGACAATGTCACAAATGTTTAATTTTTTAAGAATCATCGATCTGTCCTAAGGAGAATAAAGCAGGAGGGACCAACTGCAAGAAAAGTGCAAAAAGCGAAGAGAACAAATTCATTCGGAGGAATATTGAGGTAAATACATTTTTATTGTTGTTGACGTTTAAGTGTGTTTATTACCAAAAATCGTAAGGTAGAAGGCATACGTGTATAAAAAGAATAGTAGTTGTTAGGAGGGAGACAAATTTATCGATCAAACGAAATTCTAAAAAATGTGCTGTGTTGAAGGTTTCGAAAAACCGATCAGTGTACATTTGTGTTTAATATTTAACGGTAATATAATTAAAGATAAATAATCCAAAATTGTTGTTTTGTTAAAAAAATCTATTTTGTTTTGAAATGTGTATGTTCGTGAGTTATGTGAAGATTATTATAATGGTAATAAAACGTAGTTAATTCTCTTTCTTCACTGTATTTATTTCAGCAGCACATGTATATTTCAAACACATTATTAATAGTTCTTTCTTAATCTTATCCTCTACAAAGGAGACGGCTTATTTATGCTGTCGAGTGATTAAAGGTAAGACTTCCTAATAAAATATTACAATAATAATGTTTACTCATATTTCTTAAATCTACCCGCTTTAAGGAAATGCCACAGTCTTATTAGCGCTAAATTAATGAGGGATTCAGTCCAGTAAAGGGCTACTTAGTGGACTTAATATCAATTGCTTCAACCATATTTAAATTGTAAGAGAATGATTGTTTTAAGAAATTTAGATTATTTATTGCCTAATAATCTCTTAAGTTTTGTACTTGAGTAATGTGCTGGGGTGAAATTGAAGATCATGAAAATTTTATTAATTTTTTGGCTAACCTGTGGTACGTGGATTATATTAATAAATGTTTTGTTATTTTGTGTGAAGTTTAAAAGTTTAATGTTTAATGTAATGTAATGTTATCGATTGGATTAAATGTTTTCTCATACGTTTATAAATAATTTTGTTGATGATCTTTAATAGTTAGTTAAGTATGTGACAATATTTCGTATGAGGGTGAACTCAGAGTTGGTGTACGGAGTTTGGAGGGATATTTGGATATCGGGGAATACAGAATTTTGTAAGAAGAGGTTGATTTTATAGAAGTTATTTAACAACGAGGTATTAAAACATACAAGGTGACGCAACGAGACTGTACCCTAAATGTTTATGGCCTTCCGATTAATTGAATGAAATGAATTTTATAAGGAGATATTGAAATTACTCTCATTTTTATTTTACCATTTCTTTTATTATATTCATTTTTAATTACATAAATAATACATTTTTGTAATAAATACATATTTTTGGGCGTGAATAAAAAATAATTTCTATAAATCGACTGGCTATCTACCTGGTTTATCTATTATTTTAATTGGAAATATAACGCAAGAGCTATATTTTGACTAATTTCAAGTAGCTTACGCTATCTTAATTATTATATTGTGTTGTATTTTATTTTTAGACTGTAATGACATGAGTATATGTATTTTAATAATTTAACTTTTAATATAAATTTTATTGTGTTTGTATGCCTATTCTCAAATAATACGACGTACTTACTTCATTTACTATCTATAAATACTATAGTTTTAGTAGTATTCTTATAATTGTATATCTAATTTGTATTTTACTCCAATTTAATTGATATTATTTCATTTAATTTTTATAGTGACATTAATAAACTATTGTTTTTCTAATTATATGATTCATATCAGATGTTGTAATCACGATTCAACTACTTTCATGAAGCCATTGCACATGGAACACACTGGTCTGATGTGGTCCGACAGCGGAATTACAATTCTTTACAAATATTTATGTTTACAATACATATTGATGGGTTAGTAGTCTGTCATGGGCTATCGACCGGAGGTCTTTCTGCCCTCCGGTTGAACATTTTATTAAATTTATTATTTTGTTTATATAACTCTAAAAATAGATTTAATTACAACAGTTTTAAAACATTAAATCATAATGAAACTATACTGACAAAATACAATTTTAAAATTATTTAAACTAAGTAATAAATAGTGTTGTAAATAATAATAATATCTTTATTTGCGGAATAGCTTTTACTATATTGTAAAAGCTATGCCGCTTATTTATCTATGTGTTATATTACACATAGATAAATAAGCTTGACACAATAAATAAAGTTAGCAATATTTAATGATGCGAAATTTTTCCTCATTAATGAATAAATGTATTTCTTTTTATTTAAGTTGGCTAAAAATTCTCAAGAAATGGGCAACTTGAGCCTCACAGACGAAGAAAAAATTAAGTTGGAAAATTTGTTGGTGGACGTCGGTGAGTTTCAATCTATGCTTTCAATTTGTTATTTTATTTAAATTTTAAACATGGATATTTAGCTAATATAAGTATTTCCAGTGTAAAAGTAAAACACTGATGTATATAATTTCTAAATTAATTATGAATGGAAATAAAACATTTCTGGGAGGATTTCAATTTGTATAGTTATTTTATATTTAAAATCCGTAAATTTACATCATAAATATTTAACGGTATTTAGCATGATTCTTGTCATAATTTTTAGATACAATTGCGGTTGATGGAAATACGACTGTGGTAGAGGATGATGACACTTCCCAAGATACAGGATACCACTTTGATGACGATGAAAGGAGTTTGTTGGATGCCCTCGATGAGAAATTGAAAGTGAGTTAGAATTTTATATTCACAGCGCATGTTTTTATATAAAATTCTACAATATTCTCTGTACATCTAAATAATTATTAATATAATTAATACTTTTAAATATTGGTAGTTCATATTGTCATAATAAATTTTAAAAAAATATCCTCTGTCGTCAAAAAACCTACTTACTTTTCGAACAACCTAATACAAAATAATTATTTTGTTTTGCTAAACTAACTTCACAATTTTATAAGTAATGTCTAAAAGATTTAAGAAAGTATCTACGTATACTGATTTTAATTAGATTAACACAGCCGTAAGTCCTAATGAATGGTAATGTAACACATAATGGGGATAATAGTAGAAATTATAGAAATTTATTAATTAGATCTTGTAAAAATAATATAATTGATAATTTTTCAATTTCAATTTCAATTTACTTTATTAAAGGAATCTCCATTTCCAAATTACAATTATAATTACATATTAAAAATTTTTATAAGAAAAGTGTGACGCTCTAAAAAGATTATAAAACATATGTATAAATATAATATTCTAAAAGAAACAAT
The DNA here is from genome assembly GCA_963082785.1 of Philonthus spinipes. Taxonomy (NCBI): domain Eukaryota; kingdom Metazoa; phylum Arthropoda; class Insecta; order Coleoptera; family Staphylinidae; genus Philonthus; species Philonthus spinipes. The sequence goes on from OY720303.1 coordinate 22,510,043, forward strand.
AAATATTAAATCAATAATACAATTTCCATGGTACAATTTTTAATATTCCAATTACTTAAATATAAAATTTAATATTTACAGGATTTTGGAAAGTATGCGAGCCTTGGTGAATCAGCAGACGGCGAGCAAGCCGAGAAATTTTGGAAGATCGAACAGCGTCTTAGGAACATCGAAGAGGAACTACTAAATTACCAAGCGGATAAAGATAAATTCTCAGAAAAAGAGGAAGAAAAGTTGGAAGTTGCGGATACTCTCCTCAAATGTCCACCAGAAATTGAACCCACGGACGACATGAAGGAGATGGCCATGAAATTGGTGGAAAGCTACGAGAAGGAATACGGCATCGAGCCGCGTAAATCGGCCGATGAAACCAGTGATTTTGAGGATGGTTCGGATGATACTGAGAATCGGTGTTTTTTCGAGGAGTATGATGAAGACGAGTTGGATATAATTAGAAGAGTCAGAGAGATCACAACTGCTGATGAATGAGTTTCTGAAATGAAGTCATTTGTGTTTTTATTAAATTGTTTTTATGATTTTAGTGTTTTTTTATAATTAATGATTTTAATATTTAGACATTGGTAGTTTATATTGTATGAAATAAATATAAGTATAATTATTTTAAATTTTCAAGAGAATTTAAAATTTTAAATGGGCTAATAACCCGAAACTAGTCCAGAATTTAAAGTTATTCAATCTAATCTATGTTTTATTGGTTGATTTTTAATAGTTTTTTTTTTTTTTAATTTAAAATACAAGAATATTTTTTTTTAGCTTGCCAACCAAACGAAAATAAAATTTCTGATGCCTAAAATTACGATCAACGACCAAATCTCATGTGTAACTGGCTGTAAGCTGAGTATAAATCAGTTAAATTTTATATTCAATAAAAATTATTTTCAAATCATTTTTATTTAATATATTTAAATAACTGTGACCAAGTGAATAAATACTCTTGTCTATTTACAGTTAAATTTTGATGTACTGGGTGTCTAAATAAGACCTACCAGGATATTGGAAAAACGTGCGCTAGCAAAAAAAAAACAATAATCGTAGCTACGTCCAGATATGGCTCATGTTCTTGAAGCACACTAAAAACTTCAAATTCAATTCGATACTCAAGCGTTCAGTATTTGAAATTAATCATTCGATATTGTAAATTGTATTAATTATGTATTATAAAACATTTGAATATTTCATCATTCAAATTTTTGTAGTTTTGAAAATAATAGCAATTCAACAATATGCGAGATAAAATCAAATTAGAGCTAAATGACATGGGAGTGAATTGTTTGGGGTGGGTTTGAGGGCGCGTTTCGTTCCGAGCGAACAAAGGAAAGTTAATTTGGTCCGCTCGGTTTCATAACAAGTGTATAAATACGGCCATAAATCAAATTATTATTCTCTATACCAGAAACCACCCTCCACCGAACGAACCCCCGTTCTATTGTCGTTAATTCTACGATCGTTAGCGTCGCGGCGCACAAGTAATCCTCAATATCCACCCCCTCATCATCCCCACCTCGTCGATATACGTATTTCAAATACCAAATCCGCCACACTCAATTAGTTGACTTCATACGATTTGTAATTTTTTTTTTCTTTCAATGATTTCGATGATTATAGAAGTGTTGCTTGAATTACTTTTTGCAGAGGATTATTAATAAAATAAAACGATATTGTCCCTCCATTGTATATAAATTTAAATTTGAAATAAATCATAACTTATTACAAAATAAAATAATAATTGTCAGAATGATGGTCAGAATTCTCGATCTGCATTTAACCTGCTTTATATTAAAATCTAAGCGAAATATTTTTTGTAGCCGTCATAATTGTTATTCGGTCGGTTATCATAACAATTCTTCACTATAAGAAAATTGAAAAAAAAATGATTTCGACTGATAGAAAAAAAGTCCTTCAGTCGAAAATTATTGAAAATTCAATTCTAAATAACTTTTACTTGAACAGTTTTTTGCAACTATTAAAATAAATGCGTTCTTATTTATGTTGATAGTTACAAAAAACTGTTCAAGTAAAAGTTGTTTAGAATTGAATTTTCAATAATAATAAATAAGAACGCAATTATTTTGATAGTTGCAAAAAACTGTTCAAGTAAAAGCTGTTTAGAATTGAATTTTCAATAATTTTCATTTTAAGAACTTTTCTCTATCAGTCGAAATCTTTTTTTTTTTTTTCAATTTACTTTGAGAAAAAAATCGAGAGTTAAGTTGGGTTAGGCTAGACACAGCTTGCTGAAATTAAATAACCTGAGGTAAAACAACATCGCAATTTCGTTTGCTTCGAAAAATCGAAATATTAGATTTATATTTATCGAATTATTTGACCATCCCGTGATTTTCTATACAAAATGTACACAATACACATATGTGCTAAATAATTAATTAATTTAGAAATTATAATGAAAAACTTTTCTTTGTGTAATTATAATATAAAAAAATTGAATAGTTTCGTGAAGTACAAAAAAAAAATGTAATTTTTTTTTTCATTGAGCACACATACGGTTGATTTCAGTAAGTTCTTCTAATATATGAATGGTGTGACATAATAATGTTTTTGTTGTGGAATCGAAAATTTTCAGTAGCTTCCAAACAATTTGCTCTCCGGCAAAGCATGAACGGCTAGCACGTCAAGAGATCCAGCGGATGACGATAGAACTTAGTCAATTTGGCGAGCGAGATCATAAACGCGCCGCCCTTTTTCCTTTTGTGCCCTGAAAAGCCCCCGGCCGCCGGATTATCAGCCCTTAACGTCACAATGCGGCTCCATTTCAGCGTGTGATCCTCCGCATCCATACACCCATTGTGTCCCCCGGCGGGTGACAACTTTACTGGAAAATCGATCGCTCGGAAGAATTAAAAGCCGCGGAATAAGCTACCACAACAAGTAAATAATATTCTCTCACGGATCCGTTCGATATTGATTCTTTGCATGTTTCGGGGGGCTCTGGTGGGGGTGGCGAGGGGTGTGCGTGCGAGGAACGAGGAGCATCCGGCGGTGACTTGGTGTTTCCGGATTCCTCCGACCCGGATTGCTAGTATTGAACGCGAACAAATCTTATTATTATCGAGAATGGGAGAGGAGTCAACATCGGTTTGACGTCCGGAAGCGCTGCCATGCTTAAATTAAATATTGCGGCACCGGAAACCTGCGCCCTCAAAAGGTTTGCCATTGCGTTCCAACAATATTCGAATATATGTATGCAGGAAATTTTAACTTATTGTTAAAATGCAGTTTGGGAATTACAATTGCAAAAATACAACAATAATAATAATCCTTTAGATATTAAAATATGACAAAATTTATATTCGAGGCTACAAAAATTGGGTATTCCACTATTTAAAAAAATATTACCTTAAGAACGAAAAAAACATTTTTGGCACTTTTTTTAAATTTAAATAAAGCTCGCTTGAATTAAATTTAAAGTTTATATTACTCATATAAACTTTAAATACAAACTACGCTTATAATGGATAGAACGTCCGCCATATCGCTCACTACGCAACTTGGCACTTAGCTGTTCTATTATTTACAATAAAGCTGGATGGAGATAAGCAAAGAGCAGAATAAAATGGTTGCAAAAACATTATTGACAATTGTTAATTGCTATCATTTGTGGAATAATAAAACTGCTGAGTGTCAAACTGCATTTATTATTTTATGGCGAAATGCACAAATGATTAAATGCAATTAACAACCATGGAACGACCCTATGAAAAAATAAATAAGTTCAACGTAATTCCGAGGGTTTATCCCTGAAAATTCTCTCATATATATTGCGGTCAAAGGTGAAGGATATTTCATCGTAAGTACTCTATCGGGGCTATTCGGTATATGAAATATTAAATTTAACCTATAAGTTATTTGTTGCTGTCATAATATAAAAATGAATATCAATTTTAAAACTGCGATATTAAAGAATAGCGAGTATATTAAATATAACATTTCACGTACATAATAGCCCCGACTATTATAATTTCAACATAATACATAATAGCCCCGACTAGGTAGCTTCAACCATCGATTATCTTTTTAGATAATAGATAATCTTTTTAGATATTCGATTATCTTTTTAGATAATCGATAGTTGAAGCTTTTACTTGATAAAACTCCGTAATGCACTATTTCTAACTAAAACAACGATTTTCTTTAAAATTTCACATAAAATAGTTGTAGAAGCACTGCTGCAAATGTTTTACACAGTAGCATCATCAGGCAGATGATTAATCGTGAGAAACTTTTATTTTGAATATTATATTTATATAAAATCAGGTCAAATAAATATGTTAGAATAGAAACAGTCTTTATCTATAGAACATATAAATTTACATATTTACACAACAGTCAATACATCATATTATCAGTGCAGTGCAGTAAATATAAATATGTTATTTAATGTTAAAAAAATTAAACGAAAATGAGTTATAATTTCTCATAATTACTATTTTTGTTGAAATTATCGAAAGTAGTTTTCGTTAAAAATCATAAATAAAATATTTTTAAAAGAAATAAACCTTGAAACAGCATTTTTTAAATTCATATGCAGGACTCTACGGCTTATCTCAGATCAATTAAAAAAAAACATTTTCGTGAAAAACTGAATAACTATAAAAATATTGACTGACATGTTGCGCTTACTCGTTCTTATTAATAATTAAATTAAAAAAGTAATTAATAATTGATACAGCTTACTTATCTTGACCTTAATTATAATTATGCAGTCTTGTTGGATGAATTTGAAATGCACTCCTTAGAATGTCACCAAAAGTCAAATTTAGTGACTACACTGTATAAAATACTCAATGGTCAAATTGATTGCCCTGAATTTTTGGAGCAACTAAATATATTAGTGCCCTGTAGTGTAAGATCCAAACATCTATTTCAGCTTCCAAAACCCAAAACTAACGTAATGGTTAAATCGCCGATATATTCTATGTGCTCCACATATAATCAGCTTATGAATGAACATCGGGATGTTGACATTTTTAATGTTAAATCTGTGAAGGCATTCTTGAACTTGATTGTTGAGTATCTTTCTTAATTTAATTTTATTTGCCTTGTAATTTGAATTTACTGTCTTCTTTTGGTTTTCTTGTCAATATTTTAATTATTGTCGATCATTGTGTTTATTATGGACTTTTTCACTTCAATCTGTAATTGAACCTAGTCCGTTGGTTGAATTAATAAAAAAAAAATACAAATATAACAGCACGATTTTCTAAAGCATTGATTCTCGTATGCCAAAGTGCGAACTTACATCACACAGCCGTTAGACACAACTCATATATTTCACGTAATTTAATATTGTTTCTAGATATGTTAAAAAAAGCTGTTTGTTGTATGTTTATTACATAATATAAACGTAATTACACGAGCAATGGTAATACGAAACTGATTATAACATAATAATTGGATGTTCAACAATTATTAAGTCATAATCAATTTCGGATTACTATAGATCGTGTAATGAAGTTTATAATTTCAAGTATCTGAGAATGGATGGTCAATCCTCACGCGTCCGTAAACTAACTTCCGACTCTTAAAGCTTGATATTGTAGGAAAAAAGGTGTTTCAGACATTTCTTCTACTCTGTTTTGATTAACAAAAATGACAGCATGTTTCATATCATGCTGTCATTTTTGTTAATCAAAACATATTTTTAAAAATTTTCCCAGCCTAATATTTGAACGATCTACAGTGGAAAATGAAAGTTGAAATGGAATATCACAGAAGTACAGTTACAGTTTTGTGAGAGGTGCGCATGTTGCGCAGGCACACATAGGCCTAAATGTAGGAAGTATTAAGGGCCTATGCATCCTCCTTTTAGGGTATCTTAGACCATGTATCAGGACAGCCAGCATACCTAATCAAAATAGGCTAGCAGTATCGAGGCAGGTAGATCCCTGATTTTCGCCATTTCTGTCATTCCTCGTCCAGTATGGCTTTTCTACTGGACTTTAGCCCTAGGAAATATCAAAGGATAGGCTCCGCGGTTTCGTTCTTTAAAAAGCACCCTCTACAGTCTACAATCCCCAATCTGTGGAGGTATACTCTAAGTTTGCAGTGTCCAGTCAGAATAGCCGTGATACGTTTTAAGTTTTCATCCGCAGGTATTGATTGGCTGATCTTTCATTTGGGCAAAGCCATAAACGTTAGGATGTTGCAAAAATGGCTTTATATGGGAATTTCTCTAATTTTCATCATTTTTTTTTTTTTAGATTTACGTATGACTAGATCAAATTTTTATAGAACCAGAATGCTGAATCATAAGCAATGGATATTAAGATATTGCCAAAATGGTTGTAGAAGGAAGATTCTTCCATTTCCATCATTTTTCTAGATCCAAGTATCATTACATCCAGCGTTTATAGGATAGTTATTAAATTTAGAACCTGGAATCTAAGAACGCTATTAATAGTGCTAACTTTAAAAAAAATCGTTTCCTTAGAAAGTCTGCAGCCTGTTATCTCTATGATTCATTAGGGAACCTAGAGGGAACGCATCAGTGTGTGTGAATAATCACAGCTTCAGCCAATGCATCAGCCCTCCTGTTCCTACAGAAATAATTAAAGTGGCAAGAAGATCAGTATAAGAAAATACAAAAATAAAATAATAAACGTATATCACTGTAGAAGACCCAAAAACAAACATATAAACTAGCAGGTGAGAAAATACTAAATTCTATATAATGTTATCTCCATTCCAAAAAATCATCAATTCTGAAGATTATAGAACACCTTTTAATATAATTTAGATTAAAAGAAGCCATTTGTTCTCTCTAAAATAAATAAATGACAATAAAGGCAATATTAAGAGGACTCCATTCTCTCTTCATTTTTTTTTTCTTGAACTTGGATGGTAAGGATCCTTAGAGCGGCATTGTAGATGGTGATCTCTTTTTATGTCATCAACTACAATGCCGCTCTAAGGATTCTCATCGCCCAGATTCAACACAAAAATACAAAAACAATGGTCGCGTTCAGGGAACTGTAGCGCTTAAGCGCTTTACGAAAGCGGTTTCGCTGAATGATACCGCTTTATGTGTGGCGCTGCAGCGCTTTATCAAGCGGTAAAGCGTATATTTTTTCCGCTTGATCGCTTTTCAAGCCGTGCAGCTGTAAACAAAACGGCCACATTTTAGTGAACGTCCTTAACATCGAAAGCGTGTTCAGGGAACACCAAGCGCTTTGCCTTTAGCGCTACATGTCTAAAAATTCCCTGAACGCGACCAATAATTGCTGGCCCCCTTTATCATGAAACACAAATTGTAACAATAGCATAAAGCGCCATCTATTGTTTAATTTCTACGTGGCATCGTTAACGAATGGGCTCTACAAGATATGGAACCAACTAAACGTTGTTTCGTCCACTAAAGGAAGGCTATATTAGTTTGTTCAACCACTAACTAATTTCCATATATGAATATATGGTTGAACGGATATTTTACTGTGCTTATAAACACAAAGAACATGCTGGTGTTTATAATTACCAGTAATCCAAACGAGATGAATGATGATTGAATTAATCATATTAAGGTTATAACATTTTACGTACAGAATAACCCCGATTAGGTACTTTTATTTTTAAATAATCGATGGTTGAAGCTTTTACTTGACAAAACTCCATAATACGATTAAACGATTTCCATTTTACGGTTATATTTTATCAAGATTGCTTTTGATATGCATGTATTTGTTGTAGGTAGATCAGTAAATATATTGTTATCAATAGTTGGATTATTATTAGTTTCTATTACCTAACTAAGAATTTATAAATACAAACCTACAAATTCGTCTATACGGATGTGGAAGAAGCCAGCAAAGCAGAGGGGGTGGCTTAAGGATGGAAACCGAACCGAACGCTTCGTGGGGTAATTCCCTACACGATGCATCGAGGATGTGAATGTGGATGTGTGGAGTGGAGGGGGTAGGGGGTTGAAAAGGGGGATGAGAGGGCCTGTAATGTTATTATTCGCCGGGAGTGATTTGTCAGTAAATCATGCAGTCACAATCTAAGCGAGTGGGATTATTGGATTTTCGGGACGGGATTCGAGCCACGCCTACGGTTGCCAGGGGTGACCAGGGGTTGAAAATGGCGGAGCAACCCCCTTTTCAGCGCTCCCGATCGACTGCGTTCATCACCTGTTTTACAATGCGTGCCCCAGCGTTTGTTTCAACGTTGAAAATCGTTAAAATAAATTGTGAGACGTTTGTTTGCTTTTGTGTTGAAATTATATTATCGTTATTTAATAAATTTGTTGAATACAGTATTGGATGAAGTTAAAAATATTAATAACAATCGAAATTTCAAAAGAAAAACCTTCAAATTAAATTAAAAAAATATTTTAGAAAGAATTAGTTAACAATAAATAGCAGATAGGACACACTCTTTTTATTTAAATAAAAAAATAATATAATTTAATAAGATTTTCCCTTTCTTTAGGTGGCTGCTAAAATATTAGTTTCATTATTACTAAACCACTACAATAACATACCATATCTTACCATTCTATAAGAAAAGTAACTAATAATTTACAAATTAAGCTTCTATTTATTTATTGAGTCTATTGTATTGTATCGCATTAAAACATTATAATATATTGTGTATGGTAGGAAAGGAAAGGGTTTGGCATATCTAAACACCGCAACCGTGTGACTTGTTGTACTTCCTCTTCTTTAATGGACAATCAAAAGGTTTAATTACTTTCACATTCTCTTAATCTTATTATCAGGGGATGTTGCTTTTCTCTCTCTTGTGCAGCAGTAAGTGAAGCGCATTCAATAGTGACTTATATATGCATCTTCGTTCTCTTCATTACACAGCCTGCATATGGGGTCTTCCAATAGCAGTCCCATTTTGTGCAGATGTTTCCTGAGTATACAGGGACCAGTTATTAGTTTTGTGACCTTACTCAAATTATTTTTTCTTAGTGTAATTGTCTCAACAGATAGTTTTTGACAGGGTTGTTTAAGCATTAGATTGATCTATAGAAAGCCTGGCATTCAGTGTATTTCTCTACAGTTCACTTATTGATGCATGGCATGACATTTTTTTGAGTTGTTTAAGATTTCCTCTGGTTACCAGATCCTATATTTGCTAATTTGTCTTCAATTTCATTGCTTTCATTCCTTGCATAACCTTGGGCTTCACCGCAATCTAACTGAATTATGATATACTTTGAACTGGTTTACAAACGGATCATGTCAACAGAACTGGAGCCATGGCATAATTTCCAAATACAAATTTATATGTTAAGATGAGTCAATCTTGATAAATACGCGTTTCAAATCATGTTGGAGGCCTCTATGTTTTTTTTGCAAAATGATTAACGAATAGCAAGCTGAAATATTTGCAAGTTTTTGTAGGTTTTGTAGACATTTTCAGATCTGCCTGGATTGAATCCAAAGCTTTAAGAGTTATTTTTCGTGTACAGAGAGGATTCAATCTAGGTAGATCTGGAAATGCCTTCAAAACCTGTGAAAATTATAATAAATATTTCAGCTTGCTATGCGTTAACAATTATGCTCAAAAATATATGGATGCCTCCAGCATGATTTAAAACGAGTATTTATCAAGATTGACTCAGCTTAACATAAATTCGTATTTGGATATTACGCCATGGCTCCAGTTCTGTTGACATATTCCATTTGTAAACCAGATCAAAGTTCCAACTGAGGGTCGGCACTTCCCTTTCATATATAATTACGAATGGCTTGACAAGGAGTATTCTGGAGTATTATTGCAACTATCCACCTGCAGGGATGGTTTCATTAGGAAATAAATGCATGTAGTCTATTTGCCTTGAATTTTTTTTTTTTTGTGAGCATGGATTTTACTATTGTGCTATGTTTCCAGTCATTTTTTGATATAGGACCCATATCTTTTCCATAGCATTTATTGTTGTCATTGGTGTTTTGATTGCGTTTATTTTTCCAGTTTTGAGCCTTTGACCACATTGGCGTGTTGCAAAGTGTACCCAAATTCTCGTATGCAATATTGAATGTCTCACAAACCTTTGTACTTCTTTGCAGTCCAGTATAGGAATGTAACTTTTAGTTTGACTGCATAATGTTAAGTTCCTCCACCTTTACTCTTATTTTTTAAAAGAGATCAATCCTTGTATTAATTTGGTTAGGATGCTGGGCATTGGCTCACTTGTCTTTTACCTATATCTGTCAATTTTCATTGTTTTTTTTATAGAGAGATAAATGCTTGTATTAATTTGGTTAGAATCCTGGGTATTGTCTCACTTGTCTTTTACCTATATCTGCCAATTTTCATTGTCATCGTTGTAAAGTCGGATCCAAAATTCGGGAGACAATAACTCTCCTCAAGACATATTCATATGCGATTTTTTTAAAACATGCTAACGGTGAAGGGGACAAAATATTAGATGCAGGAGGAATATATCCTTTGCAAATTTTGACAATCAACATCTTAATCAGAAACTCCTTCTGGATCTGTCTCTGCTTTATTAGTCTTTGATCTAATATAACTTTGTAATAAATCAGTGACAAATATGAAAAAAAGTCTTGACTTTATTACTATGAAGTATGGATAAAAACTTTCATAGATAGTTTAGTTTTCAATTTTTCTAATTATTTGTGGGGACACATACTTGAGATATGAGAAAATTATTTGAATAGAAATGAAATAAAATATAAATAAATGAGAAGACCTAATATATATATATATATATATATATATATATATAATTTAATGATAAAACATACCGGATTTTAAGTTTATGTAAAATATTACAATTTGTCAATCACACACTTCACACTAAAACAACAACAAAAAAAGAATTTAAAAAAAGAATTTATAACGATGAATAGTTAGATCTAGTATGTGCAAACGGGTCTATAATTTTAGAGGTAGTTTCATCATCAGACAGGAAAAATATTGGAATAAAAATGAAACAAAATGTGTAGAAATGCGAAGACCTGAAAAAATATTCTACTCAATGATTATTAAATATCGAGCGTATAACAAAAATCAACGACGAAGTTGGCATTGGAAATGTAAAGTCATGTCTGAACTAAAATCACACGCGCACGCGTAAAGTAGTGGTAAAGTATTTGTTATTTACCAGTGGAGTGAAATTGCACTAATTTCAAAAACAGTCAACCTGATCAAATACCGCATGATTTTAAATTCAAACTAATTTTGAATTTATTATTTTTTAAATAAAATAAATTGGAGATTATCGAAGCTTTGATAATAGTAGGAAAATTATTTTCGATTGAGATTGAGACGGGCCTATGATTTCTCCATCTACAGAAATGAGTCATCATAATAAGAAATCTAAGGAAGGTTGACCATCTAAAGACCCAACTGTTTTAAAGTCAAAAAGACATGAAATACGATTTTTTATTTGATTTTTAGATGTGTTCCTAAGAATTACAAAAAAACAGTTTCAATAATTTTTAAATTAAATGAATGACGTTTTTGTTTCGATAGTTTTTTTTTATTATAACACGATGCACTTGATATACATTAAAATGAATAATTAAACTGTTATGTTTATTATTGAATACATTTATACATATGTGCATAAATGATTTAGTAGTTTTGAGGGCGGCAAGTGGTCGAATATCAGGCAGCAAGTGGCGAGTTACGAGTGCTCGGCAGTGAGTGAGAGTATGGGCCCTCTGTTGAACCTGCTCTCGAAAGGGCGCTGCGAAAGGGGCGCAGCTGTTCGAGTGGATCAACTTTTTCAAACTACACGGCCGAAAGGGGATGCGATGGGGCCTCTTTTCCTCCATTATTCAAGGGGCCTTTTCTCCTTTCTCATTATGTGTTAGTGTGTGCCTGTGAGTGTGTGTGTGTAATTCAATCGTGAAAACTGCGCGCCCGATTGTTTAACTTGCATCAAGAACAAATAATTCACAACTACTCCGTTATATATTGTTTTATGAGTTTGTTTACGGGTTTTATGAGGAGGGTACAAATCTGATTTTTATTAGATTTTATCTCATGAATTCGCTAGTATATATATATATATATATTTCATTTCATAAATCATCATCAATTACCACATACAGAATAGAAACTCTTATTTTGTTTAGTACTCTTTACGAAATAAAATAACGTATTTATAAGGTATCAATAACTTTTAAAAGCGGAAAGACTACAGGTCGATAGCGAATTAACAGATATTAATTATATATTTCCCTTTATAACTTTCATTTTTTGTATTTATCTGTTAATGAAGATTATATATATATATATATATATATATATTATAAAATTAAAAGAAAAGAATTTGAACACAAATAATGAATAATTTATTCTCTTACAATTTCTCTTCAATTTATTTATTAGTTTTTGAAAGAGGATAATTAATTCATTAATTATAATAACAATAATATTTATTTTCCTTTCAGTACATAAATTTCACATTTATATAATAAGTAAAAAAAATTATTTAGTTCTCCGTGCAGAAAAGGAAAACAAGACATTTGTTTTACAATTTATTTTCTTTCAATTTAATTAAAATTGCAATGTGAAACATTTCAACCACCATAAAAAATATTGATCATAAATAAATATAGAGTGAGGATTTTATTTCACTAAATAGTGCTATATATGTAGTTTAATAAAATCCATAACAATTCCTTGCGATCATATCTTCCTACGTCAATAAAGTTATCTTATTATACTTAAGAGATGTTGAAATTCAATCAATTCCAATAATTAATGAATTAATCGATGGTTGAGGCGATTAAGAATTTAATAATAGAGTATTACTAGATTATATTCTATATGAATGGGTACAGACAGCCCCTCCATCGCGATCAAACGGTCCAGAATACTAAATTGCTAATAATAATAAAACAAATAAAAAACAATTGCAAGTTCATTATCTTTGGTTGCAACAAGACGGTGCAAAATATCATTTATTTACAAATATGAATCGTAAAAAGCTATCCATTGAATATAATAAATTTTCTCTTATTTGAGAGATTCATTTATAAAACTAAAAAATCCTGTTCGGTTCAATAATCTAAATTGATTTAGTGCACAATATCATTTATTTCGAAAAATAAATGCTCGAAAGCTATCCAATCCAAGATGCAACGCATCTATTTACAATCATCACCTGTATATTATGTGTATACAGCGTATCACAATATTCTTTCATGTCAATGTACGACGCATTATTTATGGGGATAATAGCAATAACGGTATGGTGATTTATTAAAATTGTCCACAAGGAAGTTAATAAAGCGTTTATGAAGCAAGGGCTGATTTCCAGCGTGGAGGCAATAAAACGGTAAGACCCCGGTACAAATAGATAATAATGGAGGGATTATCTGTTCCCGTTCAATAAATATTTCAAACCATTAAATTAATCCCCCGGGGTACGTGGAGAGAGAGAGAGGCGAAAAGTGTAGGGGGTGCTTAACGACCGAACATCTGTCTGTCTCCTCCTTGTCGCCGAACAATTTAATGAAATCCGCCAATTTATTTATTTGATTTAACATTCTTATTTATATTAGAAAATATAATTATTTCCCAAACACAAGATATTTTAATTCATTACATTCTTCCAAGACATAGATTGTTAAATTGAAATTGTCGATTTTAAAATATAGTTTGACAATGACGACCAACGACGAAATAATTTGCAAAAAAGGCAATGACAAAAAATTTAAAAGACAGGCAGAAAGACCAATGTTCGATAGCCAATTGACAAGTAACTTTTATATTTTTTATAATATTTTTAATAATAAATATACAGTAAAATATACAAAATAATGAAATTTACAAAGTTGGCTGTCGACATGTGGTTTTTCCCCCAAATATTTTTATTATTCTCATTAATGTCAACTCAAAAGAAAACTTGTCAATAAAACTAAATGTTATAATAATGATTTTAACTCTAGCAATATGTTATTTTTTCTTGTAACCATGACTTCATATCAGGACAGAAATACCAATGGTCGATAACAAATAATGTAATTAATTTTAAAATATTTGTTTTTAATTTATGATAGTATCAAATCGCATTAAAATGTAAAAAAATAGAATAGTCAACATTATCATGGATTATATTGTAAACAATCCTTGGATACACCAATAATATTCGCGAATTCGGAATTCATCAATCCAAGAATGATTCAAGCTGCGAGTATTAGTACAATCATTAGAGGACGTTGGTAATAATAACACGTAAACATAACAAAAACTAAAGAGACAGAGGAAATTAGATTGATTAATGATAATTTTCTGAAATAAAATGCTGTTCTGTAAAGATTATATTTTTATTACACATCGTCTATGTATAAACATAGATTTTATGTATATATATATATAAAACAATGGCGATGTGTCCATCGTAGTACTTTCCAGGTTAATTCGGCCATACAAGTTTTTGAATGAACATTTAATTGCAAATAAAAAACAACTAAATAAAAGAAAACAAGGAAAATTTCAGGCAATGAAGAGAAAAATCGATCAATCCCTTTTCCAACTGCAAAAATTACTTATACTGTAAGTTTTTGACAAACATCTATTTAAACAACTACTTCTCAAGCATATATCCGGCCGGTAATTTATGCAGTTGGAAAAAGGGATTGATTTATCGTAATTTAAATAACTGTGAATGTGTGAATCGTCTCTGTTTTATTTTATTACAAAAAATAGAGTTTTGACTTAAAGTTAAAGCCCAGTATTTAAAAGAATTTTACAATTTATATTGTTATTTATTCCGCCTCAAAACGTGTAGATCCGTTGATATTGTTGATTTAAAGTTATTCAATCTAATCTGTGTTTTACTGGTTGATTTTTAATCATTTATTCATATTTATTTCATACAATATGAACTACCAATGTCTAAATATTAAAACCATTAATTAAAAAAATAATCTGTTTTTTTTAATTATGTATTAAAAATATTTTCCTCATAACTACATCAAAAATATTCTTCGGCAAATTTAAACCTTCACGAACAATTAGTATAACACCCTCGGTTGCGAATGTGCGACAATCGAATTTCCTCGGTGTAGTTAAAATTTAATTACGGTCCCCTGCCGTCCCCTCCCGCTCCGTCCCGAGTTATTAAACAGTTGATGGGGGTGCGTGATGGTGAATAGCAACCGGCAAATTGTCGGGCGGATGGGAATTGGGGGTGCGCACGTCTGCAGTGTCATCAAGTTATCTGTTGCATTTAATTACGGGGGCGCACCGTCATGAAACTGATTACAATCTGCTACTTATGCACCAGGAATTTCATCTCGTGAAAGTCCCCACCGAAAGGGCGAGAATTATTCACCTCGGTTCACACTCTTGTTGAGCGCCTTATTCGCCCGGAATTTTCTCGAGATGAAAGGGAAATATTTTATTAAGGATTAAGATTTTTTGAATAAACTTACTTTTTTATATAAATAATAATAATAATCATTATTTAAATAAATAAAAATACTTGTCCTTTCTCCTACTTATTTTTTATTTCACTAGATATATTTCGGAAACTATGTTTCCATCTTCAGTAGTTTATATAAAACTTCAACTACTGAAGATGGAAACATAGTTTCCGAAATATATCTAGTGAAATAAAAAATAAGTAGGAGAAAGGACAAGTATTTTTATTTAAATAATTAAAGTCTCCACGACCAACAACCAACATAAAGAAGATTAATAATAATCACACTTATTTTTTAGTAAATAAATATTTCAATTGCATTTTCCTGTTAATAAAATAAGATTTACTATATTGTAGGCGCTATTTTTGAATTGCCCGCCTGCGCGCGCCATGTAACGCCGCAGAAAGGAATTGTATTTTATGTTAGCTAGACTTATGAGATTTTAGGGGAGCTATGTTCAGGTTGAAAAATCATTGAGATGATTATAAGATTAAGGTTACGTTATTTTATGTGAAATTATTGTTAGCGATTATTAAAGTTTTAAACAAACGCAGTCTAATTTCCAACCCCACGAAGAGACCATCCCCGACTACAATATCTCAAATATAATATCCAGTTGTTAAATATACAGTGTGTCCACGGATTGAGTGCACATAAGGTGTAAATGACATTTTTTTAGTTGAATCTTCATGTTCTGAGGATCAAAGAAGGCTGATTTGTATAAAAAATGAAAGTTTTCATAACTTTTAATTCTAAACAACTTTTTCTAATCCATTTTTGTTTTACTACTACTATTTTTTATTTTAGCAGTTTACTCTTGACTAATTTTTAGAATTCAGCCAAAAACCACGCTGTATTTTAATTGAATTGGCTCATTTTTTCAATATCTTCGTTTGAGACTAAGTAGAAGCGATCCTCAGAATACAAAGATCCAACTCTAAAAGAAATATCATTTACATCTTATGTGCACTCAATCCGTGGAAACACTATATGTCAATTAAGTACACATAGGGATTTTACATGTATATACAAGTTTATACAAATACCTGCTTCCCAGTTCATATTAGAAAAAAATGAAAGAATTTAAATATGTTAAGAATTTAAAATTTCATAAAAAACGATACTTCATTAATTTTTAAAATCGGTGTATTATTTATAAATACTTAATAAATATTAATTCTATTTTGCAAATTATTACGTGTTTATATTGCATTAGCCATGACTTATAAAAAAATCCATGTTAAATTGCAATCATAGAAATATGTCAAAAGTGACGTTAATTTTCATTAGTTCTTTTATATGAAAGTCATGGCTAATGCATTTTTTTTTTAATTTAATCACATTTATTTTTTATTTATTAATTATACATTAATTTAATTCTTTCAGATTTTCTTTAAAATTAAACGGGACGCTGGATTTTACAACAAAATGATTTTACATGTAAAAATCCCATGTATGTTATACCTGATCGCGTCAACACGCCGTATTTATAAAATTGTAATTGAATTTGAAATAAGAGTAAACTAATTTTATACATACGTTCCTGTAATAATTCATAATTTTTACATCTACTTGATTCTGTCAAAGCAATCATCTTCTTTCAATTCAGAACAGAAGTAATAAAGTAAAGTTTTATTAAGTTTGTGTAATCTTTATCCAGTATATCAAAAAATATCTGCTATACCCAGAATCTGACAGCGTAAGAAAGAGAATAAACACAACCATGGGGATACCAGCTCATTTTACCAGCAAATTTTTGCATATCATATTTAAAACAAACTATTATACTATCACATTTAGAAGAAAAAAAAATTGGTCATGAAGACTATTTAAATAACCAGCATTCATCGATGGAATTGGAAATACTTGCTCAAAAAATATTCATTATGAAGAAGATATTCTTTCAAATAAATGGGTTTTGAGTTCACGTGAAGTGTTAGTATCAATAATAACCCAAGAGTTTTTTCCTTACTTCACTTTTTACTTAACACGTTAGATGTACATTTCGACACACAAAGTAGTCATTATCAATAACAACTCAGAGTTGTAAAAAGCGAAGTAAGGAAAAAACTCTTGTGTTATTAAAGATATTCTTTGATGAACTATTTTACCAATGTATATGGTAGCAGGCATATATTGAAGACCCAATGAGATAATTCATAAACTATATTTATTTATCATAATGAGACTCTCACTATGATAAATTATTAACTACTCTTGGTAATGCGAGTTAAAGATGTTGAAAATAAAATTATGTAATAAATTAGCTGTAGCTATTTACCAAGACTTTTACTAATATTTATATTTTAATACTAACCATATCTACCTTGGTTTAAATGGTGTTTAATTCAAATTTGAACTTAAAATTATTCTGCAATTATTTTTTTTTAATTTTCGTACAATTTTGATGTAAAAAACTCTTGCGATCTTATTCAACTTTTTGATGCTCTTTCGCAATTGCTTAGAGCTTCATACCGTTTGTAAAACATTGATAATAATCGTCCTATTGCAATACTTCCACATACAGCAAAATTTGTTGAGCGATTGTTATTTAATAAAAAGTATACCCATATAAAGGCATTTATTTAGTTCATATGAACTTGCTGTATCCATCGATGCAATACACCAAATTGATGTTATTTATACTGAAATGTCAAAGGTTTTTGAAAAAGTTCCGTATTATATCCTTCTGTTAAAATTATATCGGTTTGACTTCTGTAACTCAGCTATGTCACTTTGCGCACTTGACTAATTCAATGAGATAATGAGTTTTGTTTAGTATAAGATTCATTATTATGAATGATAAAATTATATCGCTTTGGTTTCTGTAACTCAGCTATGTCACTTCGCCAACTTTACTGTGCTGACAAGACTCATTGTTATAGATGATAGAATTAGTCTAGTAGGCGAAGTGAAATATCTGAATTATAGAAGCTAAAGCGATATAATTTTAACTAGGCTCGGTTTGATCCTACCTTAGGAAATCTAATCTTTGCTATTGTACAGAATGTAAAGAGCATCTGTTTTCTTCCTAGCAGAATCTACATTTAGCTTCTGCTTCTAGGCCCATTTTATTCGCATATTTGTTGAATCTACAATGTCCTGTTAGTAGAAGTTGGACAGAGACTCAAGCTAATAACTAAACACTAGAACAGAGGCTGACAAACTGGTTCACAAAAAAAAAACAGCGCTAAAACTCACCACGGATCTTCTAATGCAAGGTCAGCTGCTATTACCCTGACCATATTCCAGTCTTGCATTAGAAGATCCGTGGTGAGTTTTAGCGCTGTTTTTTTTTTGTGAACCAGTTCGTCTGCCTCTGTCCTAGTGTTTTTGCTCACCAATTATTAGCTTGGGTCTCTGTTCAAGTTCTGATGCAATTCCGGCAAGAATTAGGCAATGCCACTAAAGGGTTCCCGGCCAGTGAATGTTATTATTATAACCTTGTTTGGCTAATTCGTCGGCTTTATCGTTGCATACATAACTCCTGTGCTCTGTTGCTCACACCAAAGACGCCCTTTTGGATTCTACTACTTCGATGAGGATTCCCAGACAAGTTTGGATTGTGTATTGCCTAGTGTCCTCAGAAGCGCTGGGCTGTTTGAGAAAATAGCTATTGCGCCCGAATCTTCAAGTCTTAATATTTTATTACCAGGCGCGTAGATAAATATAATATTTGGAAGGAGGGGCTGTTGCTAGGTTTATGACTTCTTACTGTTAATAATGTAAAACATATGAAATACAAAAAACAACTAAACAACCCATTGAGCACATATTTTAGTAATGTTTTGTTTACATGAAAATAGCGTTTAATGCTGTTGCAGCGTTGTTAAAACGTTATTATTATTATTTTTTTAATCAGTCTTTGAAATTTTGGGGGGGTGGAGGGTGATTGCCACTGGCTATTGCTTTGGTGTAATTGTGTAACGCAATCGCCTTCAGCTGAAACACTTTTGTTTATTTCGTGGGGCTTATTTGATTTCTTATTATGTATGACGACCTCTACCACTTTCTCGGTTTTTGAGCTTTCTGTATACGTTTGACTCCGTTCTAGTTGGACCATTTGACCATTCTTCCTTCGGCGAAATCAGCACTTGATATTTATTGTTGAAATTGTACCCCCCTACCATGGCGCCATTTGAAAATGTGATTGGATTTTCCTTCAGTTCCTCTCTTAACCTTTTGGTATACTTTTCCATGCAAACTGCGTATAGGGTCATGTCCTTGCATTAATCTATATACTCTCTTTCTCCCTGACTTCCCCTTGCACAAAGATGTGCAATGGCGGTAAACGTAAAATTGTCTATAGGCCGTTAATGTATATACATTTAACTGCCAATACCGGCAATTTTTATAATGCCTTGCATCATATACATAAATGCCAGCAGACATATTTTAGTCACAAAATGATGCTAGAAATATAGATAAAAAATAACAGAATCGTTAGTAATAAAAACAATAGTGTGTGAATAGTGTGTCTATTCAATTTTAAATACGTTTATTTAATAAGAAAAAAGCAATTACAAAATTCTTTGGACCCGTATTTATCTTGACACCATCGCGCACGTGCTGGCAGCGTGCGTTGCGTTTAACTGATCAAGTGGTCCACTTAACTGAAAATATTGCCAAATTAACTTTCCGTGTCGGCGAATCCATCGACGGGAAGGAAAAAAGGGGGAGAGGAAGTTGATAGTGAGGAGACAATAATCGCCGCATTCTTTACCCGTGACGGCGACACGTGCGCGTTTTTATTAGAGTATTAATATATCTGCGAGTGCGAAATTATGGGGATGTAGGTGGAAATGCGGGGGATGCTCTCATATCGTTGTCATAGCCGGACTACAAGGGTACACTTGTTCGGGGTGGATTAATGTTCGCGGCGTGATCACAGCTTGCCTGGTTCATCACAAGAATTCCTAATGCCTTTCGGGCATATAAACGGAATTATGTATTTTATAGGTTGAATTAATATATGTTGTAGAAATATTAGAAAGCATAATGTAATTCATACCTCACACTGAGAAGTAGAGAGGAACATATAACGATGTTATATAAGACTAAATAAATAAATAAAATAATGTCATTTAACCAATAAAAAGTATACTTCGTGTGTCATATATACAGAGAGATTTTTTTATAAGTATACATTAGGGGAAGTGTATACCCGCAAAAAACGCGAGCCAACCGTATTAAATAATTAATGTGTGTATGTTAAGCTGATTATTTGGCATATATGTGTTCAGTTGCGTGTTATAGGCAACTAAACACACATATATTAATGCATTTGACTCGCGTATTTTGCAGGTATACATAGGGGAAATGTATACTGATAAAAAAAGCTCTCTGTATATATGTATATACAAATATATTTATTTAGACAATTACATGCATTTCAACAAACATTAATATTCTCATTTCGTTTGTTGTTCCAATCAGGTTAATTGTTTCCACTTTTGTCTCTTTTTACCTGAACCACTTCGGACTTTCCTTCTTTTAAAATAAAACTTGTATGGAGTTGAAAAAATGGATTATTTATTTTTACTCATAATACTTGTTAAAGCACTAATGAAGTAATACAGTTGTGATCAACAATGATTGCAGATTACTACCAAATACGCATGTTAGTACAATTGATCATATGAAAAGAAAATCCCCTACATTGCCATTGCCGTAGCAAATATTTTTTTCTCAAAATAAATTTAATATTTAATCATAACTATATATTTAATTTTTATACGTTGAAGCTGCTCCGGACTTCTGTTACTTATCTCGTTTTTTTTATTACTACTTTAAGTTCGTTTAAGATAAGCATTTGATTATTTTAAAACGCAATGACAAAAAATCGTCGCACGACGCTGCTAGTGTCAAATATTGATATTCTTTTCATTTTTTTTAGCATGAACATGGAGCGATAAAACTCACCATATTTTTTTTATTTTTTTGGCGGGAAAATTTAACTTGTCTGCAATAATTGTTGATAATATAGTACTACTAGTAATATCTGTACTACTTAATTAAAGACTAATTTATTTAATACTATTTATTTTAGTTCTTCTCCGTTTTCACTGCTATTTGATGAATTGCATCAAGTAGCAGCCCTCTTTGTTTATCGCACAAAATTCTTGATCTGCCGTTTCGAGCTTCCTCATCTTTGCGACTTTTCCATTTTCGCGTGATTTCCTTCAATACAAAATATTTTTTTATTTTTAAATTAAAATGATTTCTCATTAAAAACATCTTAATTTCCATTTTAAAAATTGTGAATGTGTTTAAAGTTTACAAAGCTGAGTTCACTTAACAATTCAAAAACAGACGCATTAAAGTATCAAACTTATTCCGTGGGTAATTCAAAACTATTTAAATAAAACTCAGAAGAGGGTGTAAGTTGTGTCCGCGTGTGAAAAAAATAGTAGAGAGCGCACAAGGGGAACGGAACAAAAAGAGAGCCCCTCGTTCCTCCTCCTTCGATCACAGCCAGAGCGCCAGGGCAAATAGGAGACGGTAATTACACGAGTTGTCGCTTGTTTTCAGCAAACAAGCGATAATACCCGCGGGGACGCGAACACAAGGATCCATCCCCGGACATACGTTCCCGTTCCCGTTCCAAGGGATTTAATCGACGCAATCGGCGAGCCTCGGGGGACAAGGCACCGATCTGTTTGCTTACGGCCCCCGTCTCATTCCGGATAAGCTCTTGTTCAATTAGAACAACATTAAAATCTCGATTGGTCACACTTTTCGATCTCTCGGGATTTAAATTGTGAAAACAATTTAATATGAACATATATATCAAAATGTAGTCAAAATGATATTACTTATAAAAACTAAAAGTGTTTCAATGGCAAATGAAAAGTTTAGGATATATTGAAAAAGCACTATTCTTAAATACTAACATGTTATAACTAAGCAAATTAATTGACGTTGCAAGTATTCCGGAGTAACAGTCGGTTTATCGCTTCATATAGTGAAATGTCCTTAAACAAAAATAATTGAATATAATAAATTAAGTAATATTCTTTATGTTGGTTGTTGGTTGTGGAGACTTTAATTATTTAAATAAAAATACTTGTCCTTTCCCAAACTTATTTTTTATAGTTTCCGAAATATATCTAGTGAAATAAAAAATAAGTAGGAGAAAGGACAAGTACTTTCATTTAAATAATAAATTATGTAGTTTAAATTCCTTAATTTCAATATTTTAAAAAAAACTGCTTTTAATAATTTTCAACAGTATGGATTGAGCATCTTCTCACAGCACACACGCAATATATTTATCAAATAAAATACTCTCTGGTAGTATAATTTACTCTGTAAGTTTGATAATGTTGTTAAAATTATAGTAAGTGATAAAAAGTTCAGTTATACAAAAAAAGTGTCTCAAAAATTATATGTTGTCTATTTTTTTTTATTTTTATTTCAACAGGATGAATCAATTTGTCATATCACCTATGGAATAATTTAAAAAATCTATTATTTTTTTTGTCTGGCAATATATCCTAATATATCAAACAAATGTTAATATATACACATAAAGAACATTGTATTCTCTATCAATAAGATAGAAATGTATGTATAGTCTCCTTAATCTCTACGGCTCCCAACGTTCACAATCAAGCAATGTGTGCCTCGCCGTGTCTTCCTCCGCTCCGCACTGAATGCATCGGTTGCTGTCACTCTTTTCAATCCTATAGAGGTATTTCCTAAAACACCCATGCCCCGTTAGCATTTGGGTCAGGTGATGTGAGAGTTCCTCGTGCTTCCTCCGTAACCACGGCTCAACTTCTGGTATTAACGACCTTTTCTAGCTTGACGTAGATCGTCAAGCTAGACCAGACCTATCATTTATTGTCTCTTTGGAATATGACTTAAAAAATTAAGCGAAGTGTGAAATAAATGTTATTAATCCCTATGAAAATATTATTTATTTCCATTCTCTTATTAATCATTTAGAGAACTGTAGTTAACATCCAGAATAAGAACTACGGATTTCTATGGGTCAATCCATAAATGACGAATTACAA
Source organism: Philonthus spinipes (assembly GCA_963082785.1). Classification (NCBI taxonomy): domain Eukaryota; kingdom Metazoa; phylum Arthropoda; class Insecta; order Coleoptera; family Staphylinidae; genus Philonthus; species Philonthus spinipes. The sequence goes on from OY720303.1 coordinate 22,533,456, forward strand.
TGAAACAAATATTCCAATAAGCCATGATCCAAATTTAGCAAGAGGAATATCTATCGGCCATTAAAATTACCTAAAATGATCTTTATTGACATTTCGCATACGATTATATAACTAAACTCAAATTATAATGTATTCCCTTATCTTTTCCTTCTTTTTCTTCATTCCCAGTCTAATATTGAGTCCTCTCCGATCCATTCCGTTATATTCCTTTTCTCTTCCAATCATTCCTCAGTGACTCATTCCCACATAATACACATATCCCATACGCTTTACCCATCCATACTTTTCTTCCTTTGTATTTCAAGCCACATCTAGCGCTAGCCACGAACACCTTTTCATCCACCATCAACTTGGTTTCGCCTAGGAACCTTGACATTCCATCATGCACCTGACACCTTCCATACATTGAGTTGTATTTACTGCTTGGAATAGAACGCTGTCTCTCTTGCAACTCAATCTCTCTCGATTTATTCCTTATCCATTCCGCAACATTCATCCCCTTATAACAACTCATTAGCCTTAACACTCCTACCTTTTCATACATTTTTCGTCTGTCTCTTCTCTACTGACACTCTCACGTACATTTTCCATATTTCCCTTACCATCAGTTCATCTTCCATTTCACTCAAATTCACCTTTATTTTACTATTCTCGCTAACTCGCCAAGTATAATTCCTTTATTAGTCTCTTGAAACAGAATGTGTCTGGGACTCAAATTTTCCATCCCAACATCTGATTCAGGAACGCGATCTTTTCATAAATTCATACTATTTCATACCCAAAACTTCTACCATATACATCAAAATAGATTTAACGTACGCATCCAATAACTTGCACAATAATGTTAGATTTCTTTGAAACCACATTCTTAATCTCATTCTTAACCTCATCATACCTTCGCCTTGCTTATCATCCATTTGACATATTCTTCATAGGTTCTGAAATGTGAAACTTAGATACTTAAACATACTCACTCACTCAAGTAGAGAGGTGAAGTGGAAGATAGAATATATCTTCCACTTCACCTGTTCTACTCTTTTTTCTTCTATTCACAAACATCTCATTCATTTCTCCCAACTCTCTTGCTAATAACTTGTCCATTTCTTAACACACCATTTTACTAAATTAATTGAAAAGCAATTACCTAAAATTTCTGTTATCTTCAAAAGTAATGCAAAATCATGTAAATTTATAATCTATGATTGAGCCATTCAGTTACTCATCGTAATATGGATTACGATTTAACGGAGAAATAATTCCTGGTCTACAGCTAGCTAGCAATAATATTTGGCCGTTGATCGTAATTCTGGGCATAAATATCCTATATTACTATTTATTTGTATATTATTAGAATATGTGGAAATAAAAAGAAATGTTTTCACTGCACTCTTGATGAAAGGAAATTATAATATTATGTAATTTAAAATTAAAACACTTGTTTGGTTTAATGTTGTTATATTCAGTTTCCTGAATATAACCATTCTCAAAGAACAGTTATTTTATAATTCCTTTAAGAATTAAATAAAATGAAACAAAGATGATTCACACGTTTGCAGTTATTTAAATTACAATGAAATTAAAAAAGGAAAATTTCTGGCAGTGATCAATAAAATTCGAGTATTTGTCGTTTCCTTTCATTAAATAGTTTCGACTCAAACCGTTACAATTCGCAGTAGTACTGCTATGCAACAACAAATATCTATTGTGTAATCCAATGTCCGGCGGGGTAAATGCTCGGGAAGTAGTTGTTTCAATAGATGTTTGTAAAACTTACAGTGTAAGTATTTTTTTGCAGTTGGAAAAAGGGATTGATCGAATTTTATTGATCATTGCCAGAAATTTTCCTTGTTTAATTTCATTGTCCTTTAAGAATGATCATCATTGGGCGAAACACGTGTCAGGAAATTGAATATAAAAACATGAAACTAAAGAAGTGTTTTAATTTGAAATAACCTCATAAAAAGAAATGTGTTATATTAAATCAGTACGAATCTAAAGATAAAGAATTTAAGTTACCCTAGATTGGGTTCATTCAGTTTTAAGCTGGTGTATGCAGCTAAACTCCCGAGTGAAGCAAAATGGCGCCGCTCTGAAGAATTAATAATGCATAAAGTGGCCGAACCGTACACGTCGATGCGATCAATCCGGTGTCGCACTCTCTCAATACAGCGAAATCCACTATCGAGACAAGCGGGAGCGGCGGCGAACAGGGAAAATCACGCTCCCCTTCCCCCATCCATACACCGAAAACCGGAATTTTTGACGTATTAAAAGGACGGAACAAAACCCCCCGATTGATAATACCGTCCATTTCCTTTCTTCCGCCCCTCCGGTGTCCTCCGGTCAGTACCTGTCCACCCCCGATTTATCACCTAGCAAAAAGGAGCGTCCTCCAGATTAAATTCGGATTGCTCGTCCTTTCTTCTTGCGATGGGAACGATAAATAAGGAGGTGTCTCGCAAGCATGTGTAATAAAGGGATTAAAAAGGTTGATTATTATCCGGCGGGAGATCCAGAAAGGGGGGTGGCGAGAGGGTGCACGTGCGGCGGTCGCACGGCAATTTCGATGACAAGCCTCCGGGGCTATCAAGTGCAGATAATGTCACAATCGACGCTCATAAGCTCAACTGCAAACTTTTAGCCGTAATCAAATGCACCGTTTCGATCGAGGGACGGATTTACACAAAAAAAAAGATGAACTTATTTTTACATTGTAAAAGACTGTTAATTACTTTGTTGAAAAAAAATTCCCATGATATGGTATAATAAAGGTTGCTTTTTGTAAATTTTGTTACATTAGATATACTTGCACAGATTATGACTGGGCCCAACAATCTTACATTAATTCTATTAGTGGTTTAGTGTCACCTTAATTTTATAATTCCAATCGAAACAAAAATGCATATTTTTGTTTCATTTAATTTGTGTCATTTAATTCAAGAAGTATATCTACCAAATAACTAGTTAAAATGATATCAATGAGATAAAATTTGTATATTAATCAATTATAAGATAACTGAAAAAAGTTTCTGCTAGCCGACTTTTCACAGAACTATTGAAAAAAATCTATTATTTTTTGTATGAAATAAATATGAATAAATTATTAAAAATCAACCAATAAAACACAGATTAGTCGAAAATTTAAAGTTATTCAATCTAATCTGTGTTTTATTGGTTGATTTTTGATAATTTGTTCATATTTATTTCATACAATATGAACTACCAATGTCTAAATATTAAAACCATTAATTCTATTATTTTTTGTCACATAAGCTGCTTTCGCTGTGCGTTCCTGCACTGAGGTCTTCGTGGCCTATTTGTGCGGTATTTAATTTTTGAATTCTACCATATATTAAGAATATTACTACTTACTTTATGAGTCCACTTAAAGTTTTAGACATATGTCTAAGTCTAGCACGAAATTTTATTTGTATATTTACAGACTCTAAAATTAATATCAAGTTTTTTCCTTATGGAAACATTTATTGTTTAATTTATGTTGGATAATCTGTTGGTGATTTTATAGAATTATTGTAAAATTTTCTAAACAAAAGTTCAATATTCGTCATGGGACTTCACGTGACGCCTAATTTAATTTTTTATGTGTATTACAGGACGGAATTTAATATTTCAAGAAAATTGGATTTATTATTAAATTTAAATAAATGGATCTTACCTTATTTATAATTTAAAATAAGGGTTAGGGTAAGGTTGTATATTCAGAAAATGTTTTTAATCCTTCTTTACTTTACCAATTCAACATTTTCATATGATTCACATTTTCTATATATTACACAAAAGGTGGCGCTTGCGTCGTCTTTAATTTATTATGATTTTTATATGATAATTTTGTAATGGATTTTAAGTTTAGCTATTCTTAGAAAATTCTTATGATCGAACTTTTCTTCAATCATTTGGTATAGTAATAGTAGTATAGTTTTCTTCTGATTGTTTTGTGTTATTTTACATTTTGTTGGCACATAAAACGTCACATCTGTCATTATTTATCAAATCAGTAAAAATATTTACTACCGAACATAAAGTTTTCCTTGTCGAAAGCTACTTCCGAAACGAAACAATCAGGAAAAATAAAGAATAGAGGGCAGAAAGAACTCAGGTCGATAGCCCAGGACAGACTAACGCCTTCATGAATATTTGTAATTGTAATATATAGCTGTATAAAAAAATAATGTAATTGTCTGAATAAAGATATTTGTATATATAAAGAATGGTCGTATTCCTTCCCTTCCAAACATATATTGAAGAATTCCGCGCTGCATTTCTCGCCATTGCAGTTTCCTACGACGATTCTAAAATGTGTTTTAGAGATTCGGGAAACAGGAGCTGTACATAGAAGACCTGATGACGGCAGACCAACGAGACGGACGGCTGAAAATGTCGCAAATATGGAGGAATGAATAATTTCATTAGCCCAAAAAAAAATCCATCTGAAGGCTTTCACAGCAAGTAGACCTTGGGAAATCACAATATTTTTTAAAAAAAGATCTTCATAAATTTCCTTTCATGCTTCGTTACGTGCAAGGACTCCGAAATATTTGACAACATGTAACGGAGAGTGGCGATGTGTTTAAATACTGAAGAAGAACATTTCCTATAGATATTAAGCTCTCGTTACTGTAAATTGTAGTTGCTATTATAATTAAATTAATTATTGTTATTCTTCAATTTGTTACAATCACATAACCGATAGCGTATGGTTACTTCTATTGTCAACATCATTTTTTTAATAAAAATAAATTCAATGCACTTTAGAAGAGAAAGGTCACCGTACTATCGAAAACTTTTCTCTTATCGAGTGCACAGTTTTTTTTTAATAATAATTGCTATATAATTATAATGGCATAGTAAGTATATATAGTTTTTAGTGATTATAGCGAACTAAGAGAAATTTAATTTAAAATCTAAAATAGAATCGTCACTTAATCCTTATTTTCTCACATTGTGGGTAAATTTTAAATAATTTAAAATATCCGAACGGGCAAATAAGTGAAAATGAAATTTTAAATAATGCTAAAAATACTTTAAAGAATCATCTCATACTAGCTTCAGCCATTCGTATATTGTATTGTATCAGTGTATTTTACATGATTAATAAATTTAAGTAAAATTTGGGATTGATAAATAAATATTTTGATGCGTATTATTTTTATTTTGTATTTTGTCGAAATTGGTGATTGGTAATTTGCCTTTTTATATATATATGTGTTTTGTAATCTTTTTAGAGCGTCACACTTTTCTTATAAAATTTTTAATATGTAATTATAATTGTAATTTGGAAATGGAGATTCTGTTAATAAAGTAAATTGAAAAAATTAAAAAAATAATTTGCCAATTAGTCAAAAAAGTTGCTGTTCTAGTTAAGAATTTAAATTTGTATTTGAACTATCATTAGGATGCATGGCATGCCTTGCTATATTTTAAATATTGAAAATATGCTTTCAAAAAATCAAACGCCAATTAAGTCGATTATAATAGCACACGATTGACGCTATAAAGCCTCGCAAAAAAATGAGAAGGTAAATCCGTGTAATTTAAAAACGCGCGCACATTGGCACGTATAAACTGTATCGAATATCGGAACGATGGAAAGGCACAATTGTGCGTTGATGAAATTATAGCTTTCCACGTCGACAGCGTATCGATTTCGCAAATGTAATTGTCGGATCTGAATTGCGCGCGGGGGGCGAACACCTGATGACGGATTAATCCGCCGCCGCTGCTGCCGCCGCCGCGCCCGCTGCGGGGGGCGCAGATGCGCACAAGCACGGCCCGTATTAATTTCTGCACTTGATATTCATGACCCGGAATAATAAAGTCGGATTTCGAGTGACACTAAAGCCGCATTCGCGATTAGAGGGACGTGGAGTGGCGAAAAGGGGATGAAATTATCGCTTTCATTTCGCTTCGGCATATTTCGAGAGCACTTCTCCACACATATTAAGCCGATACAATGCATATGATAATTATTTTACAAATATCTAACATTATCGCACAACCATCCGCGCTACATACATTTTTACTCCGACTATTTCCACTTTAAGTGTGCAATAAAATGAGAACTTATCGAATACCAGTTAATATTTGCCGGAGTTTATTTGTTATGATCTTGTAGGAGGAGGACCGGACGTCATATTATGTTTACAAGACATTCCGGCGATGCCGAAGCTCCCGAAGGCTGGGAGGGTGGAAGCGCCGGGTTGGGAACCCCCTTTTCCAATATGCCGTGTGCGCATCATAAACTGCCCGCGCCGAGTCCTACATACCGGACAACGTACACACATACACACACATAAAATAGATATGTGAATGTAAACAATAAAGCAGGGAAGTCCTTTTTTTAATAGTGCCCATAAAACATTCCTCGTTAAATTGAGAGATTATTAAATACTGCTCAAAACAATGTTGCGCATTACATTAATAACTAGCTATTCTATCATTAGTCAAACTTTATGAATAATCTAATATAATCCAATGATGATTATTTTTTAATTAAAATATATTTACACACATCTTTCTTCAGACTATACAGATAATACAAAACAATATGATATAAAAAAATACAATACATATAGGTAGGCTATTTACCAGAGGTCTTTCCGCCCTGTCATGAATTTATGATGAAGTTAAGGAAAAATCTATGCTACCTGAAGTGTCCTGATAATTCGCACAAATTAATTGATGAATAGTAATGGTAGGATGTTTGTATTTAGGAAAGATATTAGGGTTACGTGGGATACAGAATTTTCTAAGGGGTAATTTCTTAATATTTATTAAAAAAAATCATTTTAATCATTTTACATGAAATTATTAGTCACGTTCCAGCTCTGTAGTTAATTAATTAATGGTAGATAATGTTTGGGCGGCCTCATGGCCTGTACCACCGCGACCTTTTCAGATCTATTGTGGATTCATCATAAATGGTAAGATGCTGCATTATATATAATCTTCGAGTGCATTATCAATCGTTAAAATATATCATATTTCCATTTCACTTAAGTAGTATAGTCCTTTCTAACGTATATAAATAAGTATAGTAACAAAAAATATTACCATTCAAAATGTGTTCAAAGCGTCATAAGTTCTTATCTCATTTAATAGCAGGTAACACTAATATTGTCACTAAACATTATTTATTTAGTTTTACTTTATATTTATATATACTATGAACCACTTGGGATCTGTATTAACATTTATATTTGTATTATCTGCTGTTTATTTATATACTTTTTGTTGGACGTAGTATGCGATTTTTTTACCATTATTTATACACACGATATAATATTGTAATATTATTTAATATGATATTTTTGATATACTTTTTATAACTATATTTTATCAAATAGTGAATTTCCTTTAATAAACTTTATTATTATTATTGACTTAACAAAATATTAAAGCTAAACATAATTTGAGTGTTAATATTTTTTTGTTACTATACTTATTTCTAAGCGTTACCTCATTTAATTGACTTGTACTAACATTTACAAGTTGTTGTAGCTAGTGGCGCAGATAATTTTAATGACTGATTAAAAAACAGTTTTAGCAACGCTGTGTTATTTATTTGTTGTTTTTTTTTTTCAAATTTATTTCATTTGTATATTTGTATATATAAAGAATGGTCGTATTCCTTCCCTTCCAAACATGTATTGAAGATTTCCGCGCTGCATTTCTCGCCATTGCAGTTTCCTACGACGATTCTAGAATGTGTTTTAAAGATTCGTGAAACAGGAGCTGTACATAGGCGGCAGACCAATGAGACGGACGGCTGAAAATGTCACAAATATGGAGGAATGAATAATTTCATTATCCCAAAAAATCCATCCGAAGGCTTTCGCAGCAAGTAGACCTTTCATATGGAAAATCATGGAAAAAAATATGACAGTATAAGTCATAAACTTTCTATGCGCCTTGTTGTAACAGTTCAAACCCAGGTATTATTCAAATTGAAAAATGTACACTTTATTTACATTGTGTTATAGTAGCAACCTATGAATTAATTACCTAAGTTCGTTGTTTGCGTTTATATGCATTATCGGTAGTTACAGTATTGTAATTTATTTCTGAAAAGGTGTAGACAGTAAATAAAACTCAAGAGGTGAGTTTAATAAACGCAGCATTTAAAATGGTAATTATTATTTTTAAATACATTAATAATTGCAAATCTATCACACTCCCATCCTTATAGTTTTAGGTCGACAGTACCCACTCATATTATTCGTAGCATACGCATCGAAATCATTAAAAAAACGAAAATAACCATCTCAGAGCTATGGATAATGAAATACAGATTATTCTTCCTCATTAAAACTCTCACCTTCAACTCTCATTCCATTTGAAATATATTTCACATTCAAGAACATGCATTTTAACATGTGAACACAAGAACATAGAATCATGTCTAAGAATTTAAAATCTTCCAATTTTATATACAGGGTGATCTATTTTAATTCATCCAGTGGAATATCTCGAAAAATATAAACAATGTTTGTGACAAAATTAAAATTTTAATGGTTTCGTGGGGGTCATTCGATGCTATACAAAAATTCACTCCCAACAAACCACCCATCAATCTAAATATTGATTGATGCCGCGGTATTTACAAAGTTAAATTCAAACAATTGGCGTAAAATATTTATTGCACACAAAAATATTTCGAACAAAAATTTATTGGTTCCGATCCTGTAAAAAAAAAATTGCTGGCGCATCTCGGGGGGCAAGAGAGGTGGTAAACTTTGAAAAATTAAATAGTAACCCATATTTTTTATTGCAGGTTCGTATACTACTCCAAAATTTTGTAGATTTTATGCGAATGTTTTATTTGAAAACATGATAGATGGCGTGGTAGTTGCAAAAATAAGAAAGGTTCAATTTAAACAAAAAGCGTCCAAAGAGTACGATTGCTACTTATGAAATTAAAAAAATGTAAAAACAGCTTACTTAGAAATTGTGCTTTTTTTATTTCTGACAGAAGGCGCTGAAATCGTCGATTTCTATTAGACTTTAGCGCTGGGCATATCCAAGAATATACTCCGGTTTTGTCCTCCAAATTAAGCATACAGTGAGTATGCTTATTTTACCTAATAAAATCTTTAAGCGTTTTTTTTTTCATCAAGAATATCAACAAAAGCATCATGGGATGACGTTTTAATAATTCTTAATGCTCTGTACAAAAAACTTGCAGTTTGCAGTCCCTACAAATTACTGTGATAAATCTTGCATTAATAAAATGAAAGTTAGTTATGTTATTTTCATTAAGGTTGCGGTTTAGTGGAAAGAGATAGCTATATAGTAAAATGAAAATAATCCTTTGAAAATAGAGCTATTCTTTTGGATTTCATAATATGAATGTGTATTTACATTTTTTATCTACCAAGTATAAAGTATCAGTCTAAATAAAAAATAAATCGTTAATTTTCGTGTATTATGTCAATTTACTAGTTTAAGTTAGAAAAGAAAATTGTAAGATATAATGAAATTAATAGGTCATGTCTGCTAAGTTATTTGAATGCAGAACTTAGTGAAATCCTTTAAATTTTCATTGCACAAGTTTTTATTAGCAAAAATTTAATTTAAAATTTGATATAAATTTGATCAATTTTCATTGTTTTTCATAATTATTTTTCATAGAAACTAAACATTAAAATAATTTTTAATTTATCTGATGAAATTCCTGCTTATTTTAAGATTATTTTAATGTATAATACAATATTGTTCATTGATCACAACAACAATCTAACTCAAATTAGTGATTGCCCATATTTGTATAGCTATCTCCTTCTTCTAAACCGCACCCTTAAAGGTGTAAGCGCGATAATAAATGGAAGGAACGTCAAAATTGTGTTCATTTATTTATCCTCAAATTACATTACATTGACGTTCCTATATTTTTATTTGATTCCGTAATGTTTCTTTAAAAAAATACAAAAATATTTCTATTATTACACCACCGTTTACATTCGAGCAGTTTTATCTAGACAGCGAGATTAAAACAATTTATTTTACTCTCCACTGAATTATGCATTTACAGTGTGTGTATATTAATTTAATACATAGTATACGTAATAGTGGGGATTAAAATTACAAAAAAAAAGAAAACGTAATCTCGCCAATTTCCAGATTTTATCTAAGAAGCAAACAAACAAAAAAACACTAAAATCAAATGTTAGTTTAGTTTTATACAGTCGACGAGTGTGTTTGTCGAGTATCCACTTAATTGCGAAACTAAATTTACACAAATTCATTAATTGATTTGTAATGATATGAATTAGATTTTGTTTTGATAATATAATTGAATGGACGTGTAATGAAGATAAGATATATTCTAAAAATGCGTATACAGTGTAAGCTGTTTTTTTTTTTACTAAAAACGAAAACATGATTTACAGAGAAGTGAAAATTGCTATTGAATTTATCATATTAAGGCCAAATTTTATTTATTTATTTATTTATTTATTTATTTTTCAAGTAACGTTACTCTTGATACTTTCATTCGATTGGCAGCACTGTTTTATTGATAATTAAATGGAGAGAATCATAGACATCAACTTTCATTCCGCGAATACCTTACTTGCGCCTTATTTGCGGATTATATAATTCAGTTATATTATTAATACATTTGATACAAATAAACACCCATTGAAGAAAAATTTAGTGTTTTATTTAATGAAATCATATTTACGTAACTCGCCTACAACTATTATGCTCTTTCTGTAATCGTTAAAAAATGATCATGTTCAAAGAAACAAAAATCAATCTCAATTTGAATCATAATTTGATTTTAGTATGCATATTTCTACAACTCACATTAAACTGTAATTTCCTCCCATTTACATATTACATAACATATTTCATATTTGTCAAATATTAGCAGAGCACAAACACCGCGTTGCTGAAACTTGAAGCGTAATTAAGCTAATCCGGTGTTTGCGCTGCCACGAAAATGGGGACTCATTGTTGAAAAAGAATAACATTTATTTACGGCTCTTATCACTAAAACAATTGTAAGTGTCGATGTGACTGTTGAGAAATAAACGCCTGATAAGGCCGAGTGATTTATTGGCCGCTGCCATTTTTATTCTCGGTTTACTGGCAACTTTGTAAAGTACTTCAATTCGCCGTACATTACATTTTGTAGCTTTTTTTAATGCAGTGAGATAATTTCAGTTTGATTTGTTTAATTAATTAGCCTTATCAACGGCGCGTAATTATTTAATTCGCACGTGTTTTAATTTGTAATCTAATCCTTTATTATTACATAAATAATTATCTGTAGTTGTAAATTTATTACTGGAATCAATACTGTACTTAATTTATTATTGATAGTCATTAATATTAAAAATAATGGTATTTAAAAAAAGACTACATTTCATTCATATAATTGATGGTTGAAGCCATTACTTTGCGATACATGTTTAACTAATGCAAAGTGATTATTTTTAATCCTAGCTTCTTTACATTAGATTTCATTCGTTTCGTTATTTTATCCTTATATACAGATTGTTCTAAATTAAGTGCGCACCATTGCTAACTTTGTTATTAGTTAAGCTAGAGAGTCGGTTAAATTAGTAAAGTAGTAGTAAATTTCCCCATGATTACAGCGGTGAAATAAAAAAGAGCCATAAATTCTATATACTCGTTACTCGCGTAAAAATCCAAGTAGGCTCTAAAATTCTATCTGTTTTCATAGACGTCCATGGGCTACATCTTTTTCATATAATTATGAAACGATTAACATATTTCCTCTATTATTTATTAGTGTGTTTGCAAATATTTAGTGATTGTAGTTTTGACATTCTAAATGCGCCATCATCAGTTTGCAATTGACGTGTTAATAATTTTGATACTAGAGTTATTAAATTCAATTTCGTAACAGCATTAACAATTAAAAAGTGTTTGTATACTTATATTATTTATTTATAAAAATCTACAATTTATAACTAATAAAACAAAATAAAATGTTGCAATATATATTTTATCATCTTAAAAGTAATGCAGATTATGATAATTTTATTATTTTGCAATAACAGATTTAAATTAGATTTTATTAAAAATCAGTAAATTTTTTTTGAGACATGTTGGACTGCCTGGCATTTCAAAAATGCAGGTTTGGAAAGGTGATTGCATTTTTGAAATGCCAGGCTGTCCAACATGTCCCAAAAAATCTAGTGTATCGTCAGTGGAAAATTGCTGTAAATTTATTTTGGAAGCAAAATAAAAAAATAATCTAAGTTTTCAATGCTTTTTGCATTGAAAACTTAGATTATCATAAACTGGGCGCTATAAAGTGTTTTGATAAGCTAGAAATATATGCCAATACAACAGTTACAGCCCCACTGATGACGTCTTTAACCATTAAACCGTTAGGTTTAGGCTGTAACAACATTAATGAAAACAATAGTTCTTTTGAACGTAGAATCAAAAATTATAATAGTATCCTTCCATCAAATGATTTGAGTTCATTTTGATATCGGCATCGTGATTTTTCTGGCATTAACCTAATACTCTTCAACATCTTGCCTTATTTTCTCAAGTAAACCCTTTTTTTGCTTATTGATGGCAGACGATTAAAGTAACAATCTTTAATCGTCATTGCCATGCAGTGATGAAATGAAGTGAAATAAAGATATTTTTTTATTTGAAAGCAAGGATTGAAAAGAATGCATACGATTTTGAAGAGGTCATAGTTAAAAGGCAAATTTCTCTAAAAGCTTGAGGAGATGGTTTTCTTTTGGGAAAATTCGTAAAGGGGAATGTTGAAGTAATTGTGGAGTAGATTTAGCGGATATCTTATTTTTGTTAACACTCTCAAGGCTGATTTTTCAATTACCTGCATGCTTTTAAGGAATTGTGTTTTAGGATCGTGAAATAGGATCGCGGCGTATAGAACAGAGGACGGCAAAGTCTATTTTACCTTTTATTTTTATTATATTTTCCTATTTTATTTATTCATTATATAAAAACCTTTCTTCACAAACTATTTTATTAAGCTAAGTGTACATTTCGTTCACAAAGTGAACATTATCAATGGAAATTAAATACTAAAATCAAACAAAATAATGCGACAAATATATGCCGACAATTTAGTTTATCGGATTAACTAATATTAAGAATAATTAGCGTGGTGAGCGAGAAATGAGAAAATACAAAAAAAAACATTCAATAAAAGCCGCTAATGTTAGTTAATTTTAGCCTAAGCTTTTATCAATCAAACATGCAGAAGATTTTACCAAATTGATATATCTGATAAAAACCCTCCATTACCAAATAAACCAACGATTTGTTAAAATCTTGTTAAAATTTTTTTACTTCATAAAAACTTATGGTAATGTTAAAAGTAAAAAAATCCGATGATATCACAATTATACTGCTTGCCGAAAACACATAAAGCAATAAATTTAAACCCATAGCATATTTGGTGTTAGATGTTCATCGACCTGTTTAATATATTATTTCCAAATGGCTTGTTTCATAATTTCAAACATTAAAAATAAATAATGACATAATTGTAATAAAATCTAATAGATCTGGCTAATCGTATTAAAGATATAGAACTTTCAGAAAATCACCGTTTAATATCCTTTGATGCAGAATCTTTTTTTTTTTCAAATACCCCAGTTAAAGAAACATTATTAATTCTCAGAGCCCTTTTAATCAGTAAAAATATTAGTTAATCCACCTACCTGTTTGTCGGTATATATTTGTCACATTATTTCGTTTGAGTTTAGTATTTAACGTCCATTGATAACATACATCTTGTGAACGAATTATACATCTGACTTAATAAAATAAATATGTGAAGAATATTTTTTTTAATATTAATATTTTTTTAATATATTCAATATTTATATATCATCACGTAATTCCACAAAATTTAAGTCATTATTTTCATAATTTACAAAAAGGATGGATAAAGAATAAAGAATTATTTAATATATTGTTTATTTTTTTATTATATTCACTCATTTTCAGTACGGACTAAATTACAATGCCTACTATTTACAATAATCTATATTACATGAGACAGTAGAAAAGTCATTTTTTATATATCACTAATTTGTTACATTTGTTTATTCCACATTCGACTATTTTACACAACATTCACACATATAAAAAGTGCACTTACAGAGATGAATTCATGAAAACTGTACCTACTACATAATATGTAATCATTGATTTAAAGTGTGTAGTTTTGAATAACGTTTTATTTTATAAAATAATTTAATTATTTCTATTAATGATTTTTACTTTTAGAAATACAAAAAAAATCTGAAACTTCACAATTTATTTTATATTTATATTTATCATTTCCCCGTGAAATCAACCAATTTGTAATTGAGATATAAGTTTTAAAAAATACAATAATCGTTATTGTAAATTGTATAATAAATAAACATAATTTTACAATATATGATTTTTTCAGTTCAAAAACCGATGGCCGATACCGATCTTAAATTGGTATACGGTTCCCAACCAGATTATTGCGCAATGAAAATAATTTTTATATATCATTTAAGGGTGCGGTTTAGAAGAAAGAGATAGCTATACAAAAATGGGCAATCACTAATTTGAGTTAGATTGTTGTTGTGATCAATGAACAATATTGTATTATACATTAAAATAATCTTAAAATAAGCAAGAATTTCATCAAATAAATTAAAAATTATTTTAATGTTTAGTTTCTGTGAAAAATAATTATGAAAAACAATGAAAATTTATCAAATTTATAGCAAATTTTAAATTAAATTTTTGCTAATAAAAACTTGCGTAATGAAAATTTAAAGGATTTCACTAAATTCTGCATTCAAATAACTTAGCAGACATGACCTATTAATTTCATTATATCTTACAATTTTCTTTTCTAACTTAAACTAGTAAATTGACGTAATACACGAAAATTAACGATTTATTTTTTATTTAGACTGATACTTTATACTTGGTAGATAAAAAATGTAAATACACATCCATATTATGAAATCCAAAAGAATAGCTCTATTTTCAAACGATTATTTCCATTTTACTATAATGCTATCTCTTTCCAGTAAACCGCAACCTTAAGAGAACTCGGCCTCTGTGAGTATTTTTCGACATGCAAATAATATAAATTTCGATATGTTCGCAGAAATAATACTCATCTTCTTAGATCAAAATTATGGAACTTGTGATTTATATTATATTTGCGTGACTTTTTGTATTTTTTGTTATTTATGTATATTCAATAAATAAATAAAATGGATTTCGGCCATCGATCTTTTTAGCTGAAAAAATGATATATTATAAAATTATGTATATTTATTCATTTACAATAAAGATGATTGTTTTTTCTTTATTTTATTTACTAAATTGGGTATCGGCTATCGAATCTTTTAGCTTATAAAAAATATTTGTTGATGTTAAATCTGTTACTAATAACATGTAGATAGTGTTGAACAAAATCGAATATTATTAATAATCGTGTATTTCAAAACAAATATATTATTAATAAACATGAAATTATTGTGTTTTGTTAATTAAATCACAATAAATTCGTGTTATTTAATAAATAAGGAACAGTTACTGGTGTTTATAGAAAAAGTTGCATTAATAAGATTGTCATGCATTTATTTTTTCTGTATGAAAAATTGATCGAAAGAACCGACTTTACCAATCTTAAAATTGTATTAGTATTTCTCATTGATGATTATTCTTTTAGTACAGTCAACTGAAATATGCTTTGAATCGTTATTGAAAATTGACAAATAAAAAAAAACTCAGATTGATCATCATGACTTGATGATGACTATCAAACGTCAAAACATTTGTCGTGAATTTATGTATTTATTTATGAATATATATAATAAAAATTGTGGTAAAAAACATAATATTTGTATTAAGTAATTATAACTCAGTTTAAATCAATTTTTAATTAAACTTTTTTAAAGTGTGAAAAAAACTGAAAACAATTAATTTTACATTCAAAACCGGATCAAAACTATAAAAATAATAATGTATATAGTTAATGTAGAGACTTCTACTTCATCATGCTTCCTAATTTTAGACATTTTTGTATGTATTTTGTACTTGGTATACATGTGCGTTCATTACATATTATCAGGCTACTATAAATTATAAATGCGGCCTAATTTGTAATATTGAAATCACTTTGTTTATATTTAAAATAAGCAATATTATTTTGATCACTCGATTTGAGAATACTTAAGTATTTAAAAAAAACGCACCCTTTATAATGAATTAGAAGCCTCTGCAGTACAAAAAAATATTGGTATAATTACTTAAATGAAATATATCCGTAATAAAACATCAAGTCATTTTACAGAAAACAAATCACGTTATCTTTATAAACAAGTATACGTACCAAAATTTCCATACATTCTATTTTGTGTAATGCAAATAAATATGACTAATTAAAATCCCCCTGCAATTCACTAAAATTAAATAATAATAAATTAAGCTTTCAAATGTTGTAAACATTTATATTAATTTAATACAAAAATGGAAAATATTTAAGGTATTGCTTATTTTCTTCTAATTGTTCTGCAGTTACGGGTTCACTAAGTCAGTACTGAAGGAAAATAAATATCATTTGAAACAACTACTACACTACTAGGGCAAATACCCATACCGAACATAATAGATATTAACCTTTATATTTGAGTATCAGTATCACTTAAATATAAAGCAAGGTTTTTTAAATAAAAACACTGATTCACATTGTTTGTATAATTTTATTTTAGTGACTTTAAGTTCGAACAATTTTAACTTTTAACTAAGACTCTTAATTTGGTAATGAAAAGTTAAAATTGTTGAAACTATTGTGACTCAAATAAAATTAACCAACTAATGCCAGTTTGCACCGATTTTACTTTAAGATCTTCTTATTATTTATAAAGAGATAGCTATACACCCAAAATAAATTATACATTTTAAAGAAAATTTGTTCATGTATTTAATAATATAAAATTGACAATTTTTTATCAGTCAAGTAGAAAAATGTCAGTATAAATTAAAAAAATATATAGTGGCTAATGATTGCGGTTTAATTCAATTAACTATTTTTTGTAAGAAAATAAAACTGTAAGGTATGGAATTAATAAGGAAATAATGTAAAGCAATTTTAATGTAGAATTTAGTGAAATCATTAAAAAAAATTATTAACAATAGAAAATAGTATTCATTTTAGGCAGAAAGACTGATGGTCGATAACCGTTTTCTAAGGACAACGTATAATAGTATAAGAATTATATTGTTACTTTATTGTATATAAAATTGTCTGCAAAAATAAAGATGTTATATATATAACATTATATAGTATTAATTCACTTGGTTATAGTTATATAAATAAAAATAAATATGAAGAAATTGAAAATAATTGATTACTAATCAATCATGTTCCCTTTCGCTACTGTTGCGTCTTGACATTTGTTTTTTTGTTATAAAAAATATTTTTTTTTTAATAAATATAAGTATCTCACATTTCCATTGTTTTTTATAATGCATTTTTTTTTTTCAGAATCATTAAAATGATTTTTAATTCATCTAATGAAATTTCTGCATGTTCAAGACTACTTCAACGTATAATACATTATTGTGAATAATTGAAAAAAGTATTTATTCACATGGTCACAGTTATTTATTATTTTTTTGTTTTTTGTTCTTTGCATGAAGTATTTTCGAATCAAAAAAATTGTTCATTATACAATAGATTATTATTATGCAACGGCAATTAGCTAAGATAGATATAAGATAGAATAGTTTAATAATTATTTTCAAATTCTTTTTATTTAATTTACAATAATGTCAATTGACCGAGGCATCAATATAACACGAATTGGTGGCTGCCTTTAATCTTATTCTGCTGACTATAAGATTTTAGGAAGTCGCTAATTTCTTCGATCTATCTATCTTATTTTAATAAACCGCAACCTTAAGCTTGGTTTAATTAATTATTTTCAAATGAAACAGAAATTATACCAGTAAATTATAAACAAAATAAAATGTATTAGTTGTATTCTTAAATATAGAAGTAAAATATTATTTCGGCTTGATTAAATTTACTAAATATTTTACCAGTTCTTTTTATATTAGCTTTAACTTCAATTTTGCTTAGATACGTCAAAGTCACTAAGGAATTATGTTCTTTGATGAGCCAATATACAGCCAATGATATATTAAATATGTTTGTTAATTGTTAAGACTTCCACTTGGTTGTACATGGTTTATATAAAAAAAAGTTAATGTGTTTTATTAATTCAAATATACTTGTTTGTAATTATGTTCTGAAAAAGTCTGAAAAAGCCCAAATATTTCTCAAATTATATTATTATTTCTAAAATTAAATTATTCCGAGGATGAGAAATTTAAAACAATTCTCTATATATACAAATTTTCTCTTATATAACGTTATTCTCATTGTTTATAAATTAATTGTGCACTCTGAATGGTTATTTTTCGTAGAATTTAGCCCTATGTATAATTGCAAAACAATTAAAAGAAATTATTAATTTATTAATTCAATGATTGGGCTGTCGCTCATTAATGTAATCTGCCTGGTGATGCAACTGTATTAGTGATATAGGTTTAGCAGTGTTTCTATGATAAAAAAACGTGAAAGTAAAAAACGGTAATGTTTTGTTTGAATTAATTAATTAATCCAAATAATAATTTAATAAATAATTTTCCTTTTTTAATTAAAATTGCAATAAAATCGTAACTAATATTTATTATTGCTAGATTTTTTTTTAATCAACACATTTTTTTTGAAAACTATTACTGAATAGTCACAAGTAAAAGGAATTTAAAATGGAATAAGTTAAAACAATTAAAAACTTCAACAATTAATTAAATGTGTGTTTCGTGAAGATTTCAAAAAAAAATTGTACACTTTTCTTCATTTATTTTATTAATTAACAGAGGTTAATAAATAAAATAATTGATAATTAAAAACTTTCAAATATTTATTGTAATCGCTATAATTGTTTTGCCACATGTGACATCTTCAGGTGAAGAAATAGTAAATATTTAGCGTGTCGAAATAATTGTAGCGATTATAATAAATATCTAAAAGTAATATTTATAATATCATTTATTAATCATTCATTCATTAATCACTTGGTGAAACATGATTAAAATAAAATTTGAAATAAAAACATTTTACTTTATTCCGATTAATTTCGGCTTCTACCCATCGAGATTTAAATAAAATTATTAAATTCCTTGTTAATGACTAGAAGACGAAATCTAGCCATTACTAAGGAATTTGTTTTAATCCTTGATAATGGCTGGAAGCCGAAATTAATCGGAATAAAGTAAAACATTAGTGAAACAACCCAAGTGTCTTTATTTCAAATTATATTTTAATCATGCTTCACCAATGAGAACATAGTGAATGACATAAATATTACTTTCAAATATTTATTACAATCGCTACAAATTTCATTTTTGTAATATTTATATATTATTGCTTTCTTCACATCTTGAAGACAGGAATATAATCGGAGCTATTTTGTAAGAGAAAACATAAAATTTAACACATCTTTTATGCGCATAATCACAGTCTAAGCAGATTTGTGTTTATCATAATTTATAGAACTTCAACTATGATACTTGACGGATAACGATCATGTTATGTTGAACGTTATCCATACAGAATAGCCCCGAATATAAATATTAATATCAAGAAAACTTCATGTGCCCACCAACAAATATCCTAAATATAAGAAAGTAGTTAATTGTTTTAATTTATTTTACTTGTCGATATTAATACCTGTGAATAGTAATAGTTTCAAAATGATCAATTGATTTTGTTAAGTGTTTTTCATACATCAATATTAAAAAATTAAAAGTTTTTAAGTATTCATCAAAGTTGACTTTAAACAAAGCATCATTAATAAGTAATTGAGGTTTCAATATTGTAAATTAATAATTTGTTATTGTAAATTAAAAACGTACGAAAATAATTTGTTTTCTTTTTCATATAACTTTAATCATTTTATATTTTAATTGAGTTATCGAATTGTTTTTTTTTTGCTTTCTACAAAACGATTTTTTTCTATTGAAAATGATTAATTTTAGTTGGATACTTAATTTTAAATATTTCCTAAATTAATTTTGTGAAGTTTTTTTTTTTTTTTCATCTGTGTAATTCACTTTACTTTCCACACGCACTCATTCAACTAAATAAAAATTCTAACAAGTTCGTCGGATTTGAACTAAATCCTTTTTCTCTCTCTCTCTCTTAATTTTTAAATAAGATCTATGCGTTCCTGTCCATTTTTTAATATTGCAGCGTCAAATCACAAAGTCCTTTGGCTTCGAAAACGAAAACAACAGAATGTTCACACCGCTAGAAAAATGCCTCACTATCACAACATTTAGGCAATCATTCGAAAATATTTCACCTGGCCCAATCGTCGGGCGTGGAAATCGGGGAGAACGCCGACATCTGGGTGTGCAGAGGTAGATGCGGCCTTTCTTCGTCCGTTTTGATTTTGACTTCCTGGATTTTTTGCTTGTTACCCATGATGGAGTCGATCGAGAAGCCGTTTTTGATGGTTTTCTTGTGGACTTCCGTCGAGGGGATGTAGTCTCCGTCGGAATCCGGCGTGACCGGCTGCATGGGCACCGGTTTGCAGATTGAGGACGTTTGGGGGATGATTCCCAGGTGGGTTAAGCCTAAGCGGGCTAGGTCGACCGGTGGGAGGATTGGAAGGGGGTTGTTCGGGAGACCGTGGAGGTAGCCATACGGGTGTGGAATTCCGGGATGGCTGAATATGCTATGCTGGTAGTTGTCTTGTTGGTTTAAAAGCGAAGCAACCATTGCCGAAGCGTGGTGATCTCTGTACATTAAATTAGGAGAAGGTCTCTTGTAGCGCTTCCGCCGGCGGAGAAAGCTTCCGTTATCAAACATATCTTCAGCAAGCGGATCTAAAGTCCAGTAATTTCCTTTACCCGGATTACCCGGTTCTCGGGGGATTTTAATAAAACAATCATTCAGAGATAAATTATGCCTAATTGAATTCTGCCAGGCGGGGAATTTATCTCGGTAATACTGAAATCTGGTCATGATGAAATCACAAATTCCACTAAGGGTGAGTTTCTTCTGGGGGGATTGCAGTATGGCCATCGTAATCAAGGCGATGTAGGAATACGGTGGTTTTATAAGCTGGTGGTTCGTTTTCTTACCCCCCTTATTATCTTCGGATTTCGCATCCTGGTTCTCCGAAGTCCCCCTCAAATCCAGAGGACTCTCCGTTTGCCGGTACCGCTGCTCCAACAGTTCTTCGTTGGCCGCTAGAAGCCGAACCGTGTCCTCCATCATTAACATTTGAAAATCACTTTTTCGTCACTCGGCTTTATCAACATTACACTCGCAGCGAGAACGAACGAGAGTTAGTCCGCACCGGGTTTATGATAAAAACTGTTTTTATTGCACAAAATAATATTGTGGGTATGTGTGCGCGCAGCTGACTGAATGTGCGATGTTCGCCTGCCGGTATCTGGATACCCTATACCAATATTTTGATGGCAAGAACAATGATGGTTCAAGCCACCGCACATTTCCGGGTAGGTTTGTGTGAAAACAAAGCGGCGGCAACAGGGGGAGGGATGGCCGGGGCACGCCCTTCGCTACGCCCCTTTTTCCTACCTAAAACCCACCCTTCGGCGCAGTCCCAGCGCAATTGATTTTACTTACCACCCTTGTTCGGGTATGTGTATGTGTGTGCACACAGAAATTTTCCCGACGCTTATTTTCACACTGGTTTGATTTATCTTGAAAAACTTCTTGTAATATCACTCAACCATTTGTTATGATAACATATATAATTTTTAATATATTTATTTAAAATTTAAAAAACTTTGTTTTACCCAAAAAAAACAACTTTTTTCTACAAGATTTATATAATATTTATTTTTTATAATAATCTCTTTTTTTCCAAACATTAAATATATTTACAATACATATACTTATATCTATAAAGGTGTTTGATTTCAAGTTCGAAAAATCGAAAAACGACTGTCCACCAGAAGTCTTTTCGGCTGTCCTTATCCAGTCTATGTCATTTTTTATTTAGATTTTTATTAAAATTGTCTTGAATATTTACTTAAAAATATTACTTTGAGTTTTTTATCAATTTCAAATATAGTTAATCTTATATTATCCTGTTTATAGTCAATAATTTTTATGGTTCATTAAAGTATTTACGAACAACAATATCTCGAAAAGTAGGCATTAGAAAATTTTGAAAATTTGGTAGAAAATACAAATGGATGGCACCATTTCAGCAGCAATACTTTCGAGATGAAAACACTACCGGTTATGCCGGAAGTAGATGTAAACACATTGGCTGTTAATCGGCCCGAAATATCCCTTGACACGCCCGAACTCCTCTTCGAAGATCATGTAGAACAACCTTGCATCGAACTTGGAGATACGAGTTGAAGTTGTTGTTACGTCCACAGTATTCTGCCCACCACCCAACACCACGTAATCGTGAAGAGATGGCCGCAGAATTTGCGGGCAGTTCAGTTTTGTAAGATTTAACGCGTGAATGGTTTTTATCGTCCAACATGTGTTATCGGCCTTAATAATACAGGGTTTTCTATCATCATCGACCCTCCCATGTTGTTTAGATGGCGTCTGTCAAATCTATTCTTTATTATTCAGTCACTTATTCTAAGTCACAATGGGAAGCTACAGGACTAAATAGCACGTCCAAAGGATACAACTCTATTATCTAAACAATTCTTCATTAGTGCAAACATTGCGCGCGAACGACCCATTTTATGGCTAACGCGGTGGTTCTTCAAGGTCGACTTTCCAACGTTTTACGGCCAAATTTGAAATAACTGGTTCGGTTAACAATCAGCCAAAACGAACGCCAGATGTATCGAGAACATCGCCGTTATCTGTGAAAGTATGCAGGAAAAAACTCGACCTTTGGCATACTTTAACTTGGCGAATTTTGCCCATACAAGATCCAACTGACCCAAAAGCTAAAAGTTAATGACCATAAACAACGCCGTTTGTTCGCTGACTGCATAGTGAAGCGTTTCGAAGAGGACCCCAATTTTAGATAAAAAATCATCTTGAACGGCGAAAATTTGTGCATTTTAATGGTTTTAACAGAGAAAACCTGTTTCCAGACTATTTGGATCACTTTAACAGAGAAAACATATTTCCAGACTAGATAGAAAAAAAAACACTAAGGTGTCAGGAGATCGATTTTTAAGAAACGTTTATTGGTAAAAACTGCATCGCAAAATCTTAAATGATTGTCAAGATACTGGGCGTTTTTCAATTTTCTATCATTTTTAAAAACCACTATAACCTTTTATTTATCAAAATAATGTATTTCTGTAAAAATATTCACTTTTTAAAGCAAATTCCAATTGTATACTCAGAATTTTTCTGGAAATCACGATCTTTTTTAAGAATAACATAAAATTATCTTTTTTTGTATGAACATACACAATATATATATACAATATACAGCATTGAAATTCAAAACATCATAGTTGGCTATGGAATGAACAAAATATTCATTCTTTGCCTGTTTACAAAAATATATAATTACGACTATTTATATTTGAAAATAATGGAGATACTGCGTTTTTAAAATTTCAACAAAGATAGCTGTGGAATGTAAATTCGAATCGTTATGATTCAAATACTGATGAATCATGTTGATGCGAACTAGATCAACGATAATTTTAATTGAATCATAACAATTCGAATCGACGTTCCACAGCTATCTTTGTTGAAATTAAAAAAAAACGCAGTATCTCCATTAATTCATCATGCATCAACATGATTCGAATACTTTTCCGTATCGAAAACATCGATTATTTTTCTAATTGAATCAAAAGCGATTATTTTTATACAATTAATTTCCATTGCCAATTATAATCCTAAAAGTTTTGCAATAACTTTTTCTGAGCTATTTAAAATATTCACTTTGTGGACAAAATGGTGAATGCGCCGGGAAAAAATAACATTTTTCAATATGTAGTTAAAAAAACATTAAAATATCATCACAATTAAAATTTTACTAACTTATTTGTATTGAAAACCAAATAATTTATATTTCAAAAATAATTAATTGAATTTTTAATTACAAAAGATACAGATTTAGCATTGTACTTTTTAAAATAATAAATAATCTTTGAACCGTTTGGGAATGCACTTACCTTACTTATTAATAGTTTAGGAATACTTACCTGATTATATACAAATATGTAAATTATTGTATAATGTAATCAATTATAATGGAGAATTCCGTAAAATAAAGTTAAAGTTAAATACCTAATCAAGGGAAACATATAAATTTCTATTAATAACAATTAGTAATAAATTTCAAAAATAATTTAATTTAAAAAACATAGTGTTCTTTATTATGCATAGTTAATAAATTTAACCAGTGCTTACTAAATTTACAGGCCGGAATATCACAGTGAGGAAATCGAAATCTCGGAATCTAGTCGAAGGCCCAAGTAAGAGAATTCATTCGTCTCTGAACTATCGTGATGGAAACATCTCCCGTTCAAAATCAAATTTTATCTATTTTGGACTTTTATTTTCATCTAAATAAAATAATTTTAATTAATGACCGTAAGTCATTATTTTCCTCGACACCCAATACGGGTAAAAGAGGATAAGATTAAGAAAGAAAGAAAGTCATTTTTTATTAGAAAATTGTAATATTTATCATTATAACTACATGCAAAAAATATAGTTACAATTTAACCGTGATAGTAAGGAATTTATATTTTGGGGTGAAAACGGTGTTTGCGAGATATACAAAGGTGTATAATTATTTATTTCAGGATTTGTGGCAAATTCTACATGTGTTTTATTTAACCTAAAATTTATACTTTAATAATTATATTTCATTATAAAAATTGCATGACATCAAATTAAAAGTGTTACACAAACAAACTTAAGAAAGAGTTATTTTTAATCTTCAAGTAGTAATGTAAGTCTTTTTATTGTAAAAAGTGCAATGACATTAAGTAAAAAGTGTTACACAAAGTACAAAATGTTTTTTGTTCAATTAGTTAGTATATACTTCATTGTTAAATGTAATCACCAGTGGTTCTAGCGGTTGTTAATAAAATTCTCCTCGACCAAAAAGAAAAAAAAACTCCAGTGAATGCAAAATGAAAATAAAACGTCATAATAACTAAAGTTAAACTGCGAACAAAAGCCAGCGACGCGCGCTCTGGGGTAAAAGAGAACGAAAGAAGAAGCAAAAAAACCAACCCCTAGCTAAGTCACATTCTAAACGCGGAAACATTCCCCCATCGCGCGATCCGTCACAATCTTAGGTATGCAAAGGTGTGTATACTGTGCGGAATATTATTTACCTAACGCACAAAGACGGACCCGGCTCCGCCCATTTCAGGCCACTGGCTAATGATAACTGTGTACGCTGAAAGCCACCCCCGCGGCGCGAGGAGTGGGGGCGACGCGCAACCACCCCCGCCTGTCCCCCGTTTCTGATCATCCCCCAGAGCTATGCGGAAGTGGCGAAGTCCGATGTCGGATGGCGTAATGCGAAACCGTAACGCTTCCTGAACGCGAAGGAGTGAGGAGGAGGGTGTGGGGCGGTTGGGGGCGCTTTCGTATTTCGCAAACTACAAAAGCAAATGATTACGTTGGTTTCAACTTTTTTTTTCACCCCCATTTTGCCACTAAAAAGGGATTCTTTTTGCGGGCGGATCGATATTTTTACGTCGACGCAAATAAATATGTTTTTACAGGAAACACAAAATTTAATGCAATAAGTAAATTTAATTAGTTTTAATACAATACTTTCTTTTAAGTAGCAAAAAAGTGTTTATTTTATATTTATTATCATCACAACGAAAATTAATATAAAATCTTCTAAATATACGTGTTCAATATATTTAGAAGATTATCGTTCATTGTGATGAAAATAAATATAAAATAGACATTTTTGCTACTCATTTTCTTCACCAGCATTTAAAAAATATGTATCAATTATACAATAAAATGTTCAACCACCATTCATCTAGCGTATGTATAACTAGTGATGACGTTGACGTTGCCACATGAAATTAGAAAAAAATGACACTTGCGTCGTCTTCCATTTATTATGATGTATCAATTAATCAATTTTGTTCGTTTATGATTATTTTCAAGATAATTGCAATATTTAAGTTTGAAGACGACAATCAAAAATTCTTTAAATTCATTATTCAATTTATTGATGGTCATAGATATATTTTTTATAATATATAAGATGTTTCCCTATTCTTATCTCCAACTTTTTAATTCAACTATCATATAAGAGAGCAATATTTTTATTAGAAGACTTATACAGAGTATTATAAACATATGTTTGTATAATATTACAATAAAGACAAAAGGGCTAAAATCCCTATGGTTTCATCCAAAGGGATTTTTGCCCTTTCGTTTTTATTGTTTTGAAAGGCAATTATATTAGAGGACTGTGTTTTATAGAGTAAGATAATAATATTGTTGAGAGGGCGAATTAGAATTTAAGAAGAATATTGGGGTTTCTGAGAATACACATTGTTTGAATATTTTTAAAAAAGTTTTAGTCGCTAGCATATACTACTACTACAATATCTTTATTCAAAGTTATTTGTTTTACATATGTTTACAATATA
Organism: Philonthus spinipes; assembly: GCA_963082785.1. NCBI lineage: Eukaryota > Metazoa > Arthropoda > Insecta > Coleoptera > Staphylinidae > Philonthus > Philonthus spinipes. The sequence goes on from OY720303.1 coordinate 22,560,126, forward strand.
TTATGGTATATTGGTTTCTTTCTTGCTTGCTTGAACAGGCTATGGCTAGCATATATTTTGCGAGAAACCACAATATCACTGATGGAAGTAATTTTACTGGTGTTGTACAGTAGGGTATTGGGGGGGATTGTGTGAAGGTTTTAGGGGATGACGAAGTTTGGTTTAGGGTCACAATGCAGGGCTTTCATCAACTTGAAGAGGTTTAAGCGTGGCCGGGGATGAATTGATATAAAGGATATAGCAGTATCCGACCATTAGGCGGCATATAATCTTGTATAATCTCATTTAATTAATCTTATTTCTATAAAAAAAGTTCAATTTTTATAGCTGACAACCAATTTAGTCTTCTAATATGTTTAATTAATCATAACTTATCACGGATCTAGTCCAAATTGGCCAATACTTGAAAATATAAGTGTGTAACCCGGCGCATTCACCACTTTCATAGCATAATGTTTACATGAAGATAAACGTCGATGTTATATGATTTTTACATTACCCGTGTTCAAGGTAAAGTAATGTGATCGTAAGAAAATTTTAAATGCTAATTTCAACGGATATGTCCGTTTTGAACTCCACTGAGTCCATTCCATCGATTTTTTTTAAATAACTGGGTGTGTCTGTGTGTTTCCGGGAAAAAACGCCTAAATGAATTTAATTCAAACGTTGTATCTAAGCTTTTTATAAAATTTGCGAGATCTAAATAAAGTTTAGGTAGAATTAAAATTCATTAATTGCAACTTTACTTCTAGCATTTATTAATTTTTTGCATTTTTTTGAAAATATTGATCGAATCGAAGAATATTTCAAATAAAAACTGTATATGTTGAAGAAATAAGTATTCTCTTTTATTAGCATTTTTGCTGTAGCATCTTTAGTTTTTGAGTTATACTCTAGCATACTGCATGCTGCAAACATCAATGTCAAAATTATTAAAATGTGACCTCAAAACGGTTGTCATATCTTGATAATAAATCTGCTGTTGAAATGCATAAAGTATTTATGAATACGTATTCCAAACGAAAATAAAAGAGAACATTTTGAATATTTTTCAAAACCATTGTAAAGTGAGAAATTGCAAATGTTCAATTTTATTTTTCGGAAATAATTAAAATGAGTTTATCGTGCCATAAAGAACTGCCTACACCCCCTGCGAAGAAATCGGGGAATAAATCCGAAACCAGAAACCAGAGAGCAACCACCATCTGTGCTACCTGCTTTTTCGTCGACGCCGTTCATCTGGATTTCCTGTTATTTTCACAACCGTGTTTTTTTAAACAATTGTTTATATTGTCTTCTTTATGTTGGTTGTTGGTCGTGGAGACTTTAATTATTTAAATAAGTAGGAGAAAGGACAAGTATTTTTATTTAAATAATTGTTTATAGGTTTTTTGTTCGTGTTTTGTGTGTGTAAGTATACATTTATTATTTGGACCAATTGTTTTGGGTTAGTGTAGTTCAAAGAAGTACCTTCCATCCTTTAACAACTTTAAAAGACAACAATCATTTTATTTTTTTTTAAGAATTGTTCATTTATTATTAAATTTATTTTAAAAATTTTTAAAAATTATTTAATCAAATTTACTTGGAAAAGTACTACGATCGGACTCTGCTCTATGGTAGATCTTTAGGCGGCATATAATTTTATATATTATCATTTAATTAATCTTATTTCCATAAACAAACAAAGCTAGATTTTTATATTTTTTTTAATTTATAAAATAATACGAATGATTGCGACATTCTTCTAATGAGTTTAATTAACAAAAATATAAAAATCTAGCTTTGTTTGTTTAATTAACCACAACTTATCTCGGAACTAATCCAAATTGGCTAATCCATGAAAATATAAGTATTCAACCCGGCGCATTCACCATTTCCTTAATGTAACGTTTACATAAAATTAATCATTTATCAAAAATTCTGTGACACCAAAATTATTGCATTTCCACTAAAAAAATAATTCAGAAACAATTTAACTCTAAAGTAATTGATGTGTTGTTGTGAGTTACGTGAAGAGATTCGAACAATTAAATATAAAACACTTTGTATTCCTTTCTTCACTAGTTTATTTGTACGCTATATGTATATTTCGGGCTAACACAGTACTTTGTTAGCTATTGATAATGGACACATAGTGCAAGAAATGTACATATAGCGTACAAATAAACAAGTGAAGAAAGGAATACAAAGTGTTTTATTTTTAATTGTCACAAAGTAATTGTCAAATTGAAACCTCAATAAAGAATTTTATGTGGTTTTATTTATATACAAACAACTTTTTTTCAGCTTAATGCCAAAAGGTCAATGAACTAACTAAGTAAAAGCAACATTGCTAAGAAATTATTAATAAAGTACAGGAGTAATATGCCTTCATCCACATCCAAAAAAATCTCCAAACTTCCCTATTTTCATTAGTTGTTTGAATTTTTAACGGACGATTGTCAAAATTTAAAAAAAACACGAAGATGTGAAGAGCGGCCTTTGTATGTTTCATTAGTGAGTATAAAAATTGTACTTTCATGTTCACCGAGAAATACTGGTTGAATACGCTACTGCTAAAGAAAAATAAATAAAACAATAATAGCTACGTGACGTTAATATTGTTATATTTATGCAGATTATAAAATTCAGTCCATTATATTTACCTGTTTTTTTTTAATAATACATCACATTTGTATATTAAATTTTGTTTACATGTTTATTTATTTGTCAATTTTACATTAAAATATTTAAAAAGAGCACGTTGTGCTTGAAATGTACATATAGTAATAAAAATAAAAAGGTGAAGAAAGGAATAAAATATTACTACATTATATACAGGGTGGCGCAAGATTCCGATGAAGTCCAATATCTCAGTTATTTAGAAATTTACAAAAAGATATTACTGACATAATTTGTAGCTACTGTAAAACTTCACATTTTAAAATTGGTTTTATATATACAGGGTGTCCAATAATCACGTGACGTATCAAACATATGATTTTTTAAATGGAATGCTATATTTTTTATGTCGATTTTAGATTCTACGCTTAAAATTAATCATTTTTGACATAAGGTTTATTAGGTCAGTTTTTAATATTTTAAAAGTTATAAACAATTTAAGGTTGAAATCAATGGAAGATTGGGGCCTTATTTTTCAAAAATGAAAAACGATGTAAACTTTCTGTTAACGCAATTTAATTGAAAAAATGCTTAATAACATAAGGAATAATCGTTTGTTACCATAAAGCAAATGTTGTGTACAATACGCAAAATGATTTTTTTATTTTTTTCACTTAAATGGAACACCCTATATTTTTTACACTATTTCGATAGAAAATTGATTGTTCTTTAATTTTTGTATAATAAACTATACCCCTATCTGTTACCATTTTTTTAACAATTTCAATTCAAAGTACAAAATTATAAGTTTCGCTTATAATCTATAATTTAAGTAGGCTATAATTAAAACAAATGCAATTCATAATCGTTTTCTGGTATTTAATAACATACTTACTCCCTAACCTAAAAGGATATTCAAAGGACAATCGATATTTAAAGGCGCATGCAAAATATAAAGAAAATAGTTGCTCAACGATTATTTAGCGAGTTATAATGGTTATTGGGACATATTTTTTAAGAAAAAAATTGTAAAATGTTTGAATGCTATTGAATTAAAAAAAATGTGAATGTGTGAAATAAATACATAAAAATGTTAACAAAATATAATGATATAAATATTTTATTATTTCACTTAGTATCTATTTTCGGTTTTTCAGTCAACATGAATTGTTTAAATAAATCAATTTAAGAAGCATATAGGAATATTTTAAATATTTTTCGAATAATAACCAAAAAATATAGTTGTTGTTAGTTTTCAATAATTAAATTAATCATTTATTGAAGAAGTATATTTAACTGCACCAGTGTTACAAAATATAACGTAAAATGTACTTTACTTACTAATTATAATATTAAGCGTAACTTTCACAACTAAATAAATTAGTTGTTCTTGATTATTCAAAAATATTTCACCGCGGGTTAAGTGATGAAAATGATTAAAAATTTACGAAAAAAATGTTTTCTTTGTTGCGAAATTAATTTATTGTTAAACATAATTTTTGCGATGTGGACGATTTAAAAGATTAGGAATCGCAAAACAAACTAGCAAATCTTCATTAATGAATTTAGAACTAATGTATACCTACTTTAGTCTTGCGAAAATCGCATTTGTTTATTGCAAAAGTAATTTATTGATAAATGCAATTTTGGAGAATAAATTGATGATAATAATAGGAATCGTAAAATCTGTTTAAAAATAAATTATATTAACATACCTTAATAGAAAAAATAACTTCCAACCCATTCCTGGTGAATCGAAAACCAACTCACCTCCACCACTCACTAATTACCACTTGTTCATAAACAAAAATAAATCGCGTTTTTAATTATTAATAATTTCTAACGTTAAAAATTAAACCGGAATAGTGAACACTGCGCGTTTTCGGACGACTGAACGAAATACAAGAGCGCAATTATCGCAAATCAGGAAGAAAAAAACGATCGATGTCTCACTCCGAGAACGCATTCCTGAGATAAGAAGATTCGTTGTACCTGGATCCTGGCGCACAGCCAAGAACATACCTATTTAAATTGTTGTATTTTCAATATTATCGTGTTTTAAAATAATTACAGCTTAATATTTATTTACTTTTTTTATTAAATTCTCATTTATCCCGTGGTAAAAAAATATGTGTGAATTATGATGTATTTTAAGTAATACACTTGATTATTCGTTTCACTAAATTATTTTATATTTGTTTTCGCGTAACTTTCACAACTAAATAAATTAGTTGTTCTGGCACGGCATACTTTGATTAAAAATTCTATACCAAATTTGTATTTGAGATTAAATATCTCAAAAACGGTAAACGGTAGCTATTTAATATGTTATATAAAAAATGAAGAGTGATTAATTTTCTATTAAAATAGCATAAAAAATATAGGGTGTCCGATTTAAGTAAAAAGAGAAAAAAATTATTTTGCGTATTGCTTCACCTTGTATATAAAAATTTGTTTTAAGAGAAAAAAAGAGTATTTCTTTTATTATTAAGTATTTTTTCATTTGTATGGCGTTGATTTTTTGTTTGTTTTTGTTTGGGGATTTTTAAAAGGAAAGCTTTATCCAGTGGACTAGCAAGGCGTTATTAACAGTATAAATGCTGCAGTGGTATTAATCAGTAAAAAATATGTTGCTCTAAGTAATTAATTCTTTTCTATAAACTTTTCAGATATGTCTGGAAACAAATCGTTTTTAATTCAGACATTTACAATAATTAAAAAAGGAGCATTTATTCACTTGGTCACAGTTATTCAAATTAAATTAAATAAAAATAATTAATTATGTTCCCTTTAGCTACCGCGACTTTACGTTACGTAAGTGCTGTTTTAAAACAAATATACATTAAAGCGACTACTTCTCGGGCATATATACCCTTGCAAACATTGAATTACATAATTGACAGTTTCTATTGCATAGCAATAACATATTGTATAATGCAACAACATTTTTCTTTCTATAATATTTAATGCAAAGAACAAAAAGCGTTACGTAATATAAGGCTATCTGCAGGATTCAGGATTTATATCTCGTTAGTACATCTCAGAAATTTTGTTTAATTTTTCTATTGTTGATGATTACTTCAAATATGATACGTACACTTGAAATTTGTTAGATTTGCGATTATTATTTACAATTGATTCACCGTTGAAGAAATTTTATTTTATTAAAATTAGCTATTTATAAACAACAATATAATGATGTTGTTATCTTAAGTTGTCTGCTAGAAATTAATCAATCACTCTAACTGAACATTATCACACCTTTTCTTACCACCTTTTATACACACCTTTAAGTTTTCTGAAAAATATCTAATTTTCACAATTCAAACTTAAGTATACGTATGGATAACTCTTATAAATTAATCGATTTATTATCTTAACAGTTCACCTAAAATAAGTAGATGAATATATGAGAATTCAGTATGTGGTGAAATCGCAGCTGCAATTAAGTGGAGTGTCGAAGTGTGTGTAATTGGATATAAAGCTGAGTGTAATTGCAATCCGTAGTACGGGAGGCCGTGGAAGGGGGGAGTCGGGGGGGCGGTCGTGTGTGGGGGCGGCTGTCGGCCGACACGCGCTCTCGTCGAGATTGACATTGGCAATGCAAATAGCAGCGGAACGTACAAAGGGAGATATTAGGGCCGCGGGCCGCAGCCATACACATATTACATTTCCACTAATCCTTTGTTCTTACTTACGACGTATATATATAGTGCGGAGTCACAATAGGATTGGTTCTATGTTTACTTTAGCATGGATTATATTGCTATCTTTATTTGGATAATAGTTGGATATAGAACAAAATTTAAGATCAAAAGAAATATATGTTTTCTTTATTAAAACTTATATCGCCGAAAATAAAATATAAAATCATTTATTTATTTTATTATTATAGTTTTCATTAAAAAATATTAAAAAACTATAATTTATAAAATAGAAAATTGGTAACTTTTTTTTACACTTTTCTGGACGACATTTTTAATTAAATTACCGTGAAGTTTCGACTACACTAGTCATAAAAAAGTGTAAAATGAAAATAGGATAAAAAAGTTACGTGTTTTCTATTTTATAAATTAAAGAATATACCATATAGTGAATTTCTTTTGTATACAAAATTTTAAACTACAAATTATGTATTAGTTTGTATTATAAGAATTTCCAAAAATACATAACCGAAAATTTTATGGATAAGTCTATATAAGTCTATATCAGATATAAGTTGTATGTCTTAGAGCAGGTGTTGTGTGTTGCTCGTGCATAATAGCATGTCAGGAATTAACGATTAACTCTGTGACATTGTAAAAGTGAGATCTGTATCTCTTGAATTAAATTCTCACTTCACACATGGTGAAATATATTTAAATATTTAGGTAAAAATTAAACACGTGGTTTTGTTTCACAATAAATTTAAAATAAATATCGAAACTAGTCAGAATAAAATATTAATTATTTTAAATGTATTGTGAAACAAAACTACGTGATTAATTTTTACCTAATTAGGATTTGTATGGTCATATCGATCACGATGACGTGGCTTTGGTATTTTTGATGGATGAGAAATGATGCAAATTTACCAGGAAGATGTGCTAGGTAAAAGAATAGAAAAGAGAGATTTTCCTGTTCGATATTTGCTTATAATGAAGTGATCGTCGCGCTCCCCTACATCGCACACTGTGGGTGGAGATTGTACAGAATGTTTAATACCTGAACCATACATAATTTAAAAAATATGGATAAATTTCAGAGAATTTAATAAGGTTCCTTATTAACAACCAACATATGGTTTAATAAGAAGTGCTACCGCGAATAATTAATACAAAAATTAAAATAAAGTTTATTCCAGCGATCTAGCATTCCTTAAAGGGGTTAAAAAATAATATTAGTTTTTTTGCATAAATATAAAATGATAACTACTCTGTGATAACAATAAGAATCAAATATGTCTGTGAGATACTGAATAGCTGAATACAAATAGATTTTTCTGCAATAATATCAATTTTATGGAAACAAAGGAATAAAATCAAATAACATTATCGGATAAAAGGAAATTCTGTATTGTCAGAGGCAGACGCACGTATTCAGACTATTGTAGATGGATCCTCGCACACACACACACACACACACACACATACATCCAATTCCACGGTTCAGTCGATCCCTTGTGCGCCGCGACGCTCGAAAACTCTCGAAACCAATATATCCATTCATCCGTCCACATTCTCCAACACACATATCATCTATCTGTTTGCATGCAGATGGAGAGCACAGAGGACGGATTGTGTATGTGTGTATCTGTGTGTGCTGTAGTCAAACAAGCTGCACACAAAACGAGCGAACGAGCGAAACTCAATCAAATCGCTCGGATACAATAAACGCACCACTCAAATTCGTCCTCCAACCAACAATTCCCGGCTTCGCATCCCAGATAGTGCGATTTTGTTCGATTTTCTCGGATTTCGTTCGGGGCGCTATATTTCTACGTCCCTTTAATTTCGCAGCAATTAAAAAACTTGTTTGTAACAAATGTGTTCTAACTCCATTTAAATTTATACTTTTTATATTCTATTAAAAAAAGAAAAAATGTAATTATGGTTGAAATGTTTTACATTGCAGTTTTAATTAAATTAAGAATTTGAAAATAATTAATGAATTAATTATATTCTTTCAATTGCTCTCTAATTTATTGGGTTACGAAAAGTATATAAGGTAAAGTTATACTGGTGAGGGATAAATCCTGAAACATGTCTACAGATGGCCTTTTATTTATATTTTCTAAAATATTATTCTTTTATGCGTTTATTTCGTTGAATTTCAAAAGCGTGCTTTATTATGAGTTACTAGAGCTGAATAAAACACTGCGGACTGCTATCAACAACAATTAACCTGCTTTTGTCAAGAATTGACAAAAAATCACCCATATATTAACAAAAGAGAACATCCAGTGAAATTGTTTCAATTAACCTGCTTGAATCAAGAATTGGAACAAATCACCCATATATTAGCAAAGGAGAACAACTATTGGAATTGTTTCAATGCAACACCAAGCGACACATTGCTTCCAATACAAAGTACTTCATAATGAGTCTTGGCTGGAAAATTTTTAAGAACCCGGCGTATTCACCAGATATTACTCCTTTGAATTATCGCTTGTTCCGGACATCACACTGAACCTAACTTGGCATTGGAATTCATTAGTAAAAGATAGATAAAAGATATAGAAACTTTGATTGGACAATTCAATTTACCTTCTATTAAAATAAACTATTGATGTAGATGATAATTTTGGATTATTTTGGAGCTAATAAATTAAACCTTAGGAACTTTTAGTTGCTTTAAATTATTTAGTCCACTCTTGGGTATGTTGTATATTAAAGATTTCGTTCATGATGTCCTTAAATTTAATGATGATGACCATGAAAATTCGATGTTGAAAGTGACTATACAAAAATTTGGGACTTGTCCAACTAAACTCCCTATTAAGTAGTTATTGTTTGTTTGCCTAGAGCAAATCAGCTTAATTTAAAGATCAGAGAGAATCTTACAGATTCAACAATGGAAATAATATTCTTTAGAGCAAATGGCATATTTATTGGTATATCGATAACCATCCTGTTTCCCCAGCGCCAGAATGTAATAAGCAAGTCTCGATATTTCAAGGCTCTTACGTATAAAAACGAGGGAATAAGCACAAAATATGCTGTTCACATTTGTATTTTTTCGACCCCTGTTTGAACATGGAGTTATCCTTCACCATCATTCGGCCGTTCTTAAGAAAATATAAGTTTCGGAAAGATCTACCCTGCTAGTGTTTACCAAACTTAGACACCCGAATAATCCTCTACACAATCCTTCTAACACTCCTGTAAAATCCCACCCATTAAAGAACTCCTTGAAATCCATCTCCTAAAATTTGCTACCAACTCCTTAATTCTCGATAGCATCAAGTGTCTTTTTATGCTCCACAACCTAACAGGAATAGTCAGATATAAAACTCCACAATCAACCATTTCAATTTCTATTCAATTCATCGTCTGAACAACGAGAATGACATTAGCGATCATGTCTTTTAAAGAAATGATATAGACTGGGCAGAAACAGCCTGAAAGACCACTGGCCAATTTGTGAAATTTATTATTTATAATGTAGCGTAATGGTTTTCTAATGTATTGTTTGTATATTGTCTGAATTTCACAAATAAAGAAGTTTATATATATTTAACCTGATAAATTCTTGAAGGTCCTCGGTATGCATTGCCTGTTTTTTTAACTGTTTTTTACTTGTACATATCGTACCCCATTCGTCATATATGACAAGCCGGGTGCGATACCACAACACCACAGAGACATGTGATATCAAATCTCTATTCAGTGCTTTAAGTTCACTTATATTCAATTTATATAGACAATAATTAAATGAAATAAAACAAAGTAAAAAAAGAGAGTGATCAATTTTTATTAATAAAAGCCAGAAATTTTCCTTGTTTAATTTCATTGTAAGTTAATAATTTATTCAATCATGATATATTCCTAAGAGTATCAATAAGCGCTCTTACCGCATCTATAGTAGATCTCCTAAACTAGAATTGAGAATCTGATAAAATTTGGTTGTTTAAAAAAAGTTAACAATTTATTCGATCAAGGGGTATTTCAAAAATATTAAGAAACTTGACGAATGCAGTTGTATCCGTAGGAAAAATGATTGGAATGTTGCTGGGATTGGTAAACGAGACCGAACTTTTCGATTAAGAACAGTTATGGGAGAAGAAGATGTACCATAAGCCACATGGTTGCTGTGCTAGGGCAGCAATAACCCGCACTTCCATTGCTTGTACAAAATAAAAGTACGACAACACCAATGCTTTTAACACAATATATTCTACAGACCTAAAATATGTTACATGTTGACAGGGTCATAATATCAATAGAGAAGAGTAATGACACTTGGTCACAGTTATTTATATAAATTAAATAAAAAGAATTTGAAAATAATTAATAAATTATTTCCTCTTCAGCTAGTTGTTCAAATCTACATTTGTTTCGAAGCACGTATGCAACGTAAGTCAAAGTGTCACAGTAGCTCAAGAGGAAATATTTTATTAATTATTTTCAAATTATTTTTATTTAAGTGTCATAAAATGTTCAATAATAATGTGACACAATAGTCGAATCAATTCCTGAAATTGCCAATAACAGAAAATTAATAAAAACAAATTTGTATAACCATATTGATTCCTTTTTATAGAATTAAATTAATGTTTCCATTTTTTTTCTGATAATAAATTTTATTGCCCAGCAGGAAAAAAGACATAATTACAGAATAATATAAATATGAATCTTAAATAGGCACTGGCAATACTAATAAAAAATTGAATATATATAAAAAATAATGTTTTAAAACATTTGAAAGAGATTAAATTATTTCGAATTACATTATTGAACCTACATAAATTTAACAAGTAGCGCAAAAATAAACACGCCGTAATTTAATTGCAAACTATTTACACAACGCAATGCAATATCGCAATTTGTTAATCGTTGATTGTTTGAATGAAATAAATCCGAAACGCCGGCACCGCAGGGTGTGGGGAAAATCGCGAATATTACGTTTTTGAAAGTCACCGAGCAGGAAGATCGCTGCAAACAACGGGATTTGTTTGTGCGGATCGCGATTTAATCTCGCCCTGCCTCAAAATCACCGCCACCCGCCCAATAATGAAGTGTTTTAGAACTCGACGCTTTCATCCCTCTCAGCCCGCGCTCGCAAATTAAATTCCTGGCCGACATTACGAAATACGGCGAGCAAAACATTTCGGCATTTCCCTACACACAACCCAAAATTAAATTTCATTGTAAACAATCGATCCGGGGGCGGCGAGGGAGGGGAAGGCGGCGGGCGGATGGAGGGCATGGATAAATCCCGAATTCCGAGGTGGGATGTAACAATGGTGGCTGCGGTAATCGCATCCGCACACAGAATTAGAATCCGGATCGTCCTCGCATTGCGGGGTATTGAATAGTGCGAGGATGGTTTATTATTGATGGGGGTGGTGAATGCGGGACGGATCCGAAATCGTGATTCCTAATCGGATTTCACGGACGTGGCTTTTTTTATTATTTTTATGCGCCCTTTAATTAAAACGTATTTATTTGAACAACTGGTCCGACCCTTCTGTCTGCCACGATCAATTGCTCACGATATGTGGTCCATTCTCGACAGATCACTGATTCATGATCTCGATGATTTGAACATGTGCATGATTTAATATTCTTTTAAATCCTATACACCTGCTTCTATTTTATATACAAATATGCTAAACATTTTCAAATACTCTTATAAATATACATTTGTAACTTCCTTAATTACAAATTAATTAATTTTTCTTTAGGAAAATAATTAGGAAATTTTGGGATTTTATATGCAGAAAATCTGACGTTTCTCAAATTCCTGGTCGTATTCGTGATTATATTGTGCCCAAAGATATTGTGAATGCATTTTCCAAAAAAAAATATTAATGTATTTTCACAAAATCAAGCTAATGATATTGTTACAATATGTATACATTCCAATACTACCACAATAGCCCTTTAAAGAATCAGACATATTAAATAGCTAAGGTAAATTAAAAAAAAATGAATAGTGGTGAAGATCAAATACCCAGTTTCCTCATTCATGATTGTCGATTTATATTTGTTCGACCCGTAGCTGTAATTATAAATCTTGCAATTAAAACGGGTACATTTCCAAAAATTCGGAAGTCTGCAAGGATTTGCCTAATATTTTAAAAAGGTAACAAACTCGAGATAAGTAATTATAGGCCATTTTCGTTATTCAATTTTTCTAAAGTTTTTGAACAGATCCTTTTTATTTACAAGTAAAATCTATAATTTCTGCACAACAGCATGGATTTATTTCAGGATTTCAGGAATATAAATCTCATTTATTAAGAAGCTGATAAATATTTTCATTCTAAATTTTAAACGTAATCTTAAAATTTGAATAAGTTTAAGTTATTCAAAGAAAATATCATAATAATTCTATAATGTGCATTACAATTTTTTTCCATTAAATTGTTATGGATTGATATTTGAATTGTCATTAAACAGTTAGCGGCAATGCACAACATTTTGAATTGTCAGTATTTGTTTAATGACACTGCAATTCCATTTGAATTATTATTACATATTTAATGTCAATGCAAATTAAAATGAATTGAATTTTCATTGACGTTACTTTCAAATAATTTGTTTAATAACAATTTGTTTTAATAACAAAGTAACTTCATTTAAATAATTTTAAAAATGAATTTTTAGCAAAAATTGTCGAAGTATATCTTAGCAAAATAAAAAATATTTTCAGTATTTATTTTTTATGACTAGATAATTTATATAATTCCAATTCATTTGAAATATCTGAATATTTTTTTTATAACGCTATTATCCGGTTTTCAATTGTGCTTTAGCTTAGGCTTAAGGGTGGTGGCATATAATTGACAATTACCCCATTTTTCGAGTTCCGAAACTCACAATGGCTATTCCCCAATGAACAATATTTTTTTTAAGTAGTTAATGACTAAATTTCACTATACAGTGTCACAATTAAAATAGTGGCTAATTTAACACAATGCAAAATTTAATTTTAATTTTACTTTAAATATTAAAACTAATCAGTTTTTATAAATGAAACTTTCTTTAAGAAAAGTATTTGATTTATTAAAATTGAATTGCAATGTGTAACAAAGGAGAAGCCTCAACAAGTAAAGATAAAAGTACTGTTTATTATTGCATTTGAAAATAATCAATAAACGAAAAGTGAAGCTTTATTAAACGAAGCTTAAGTCACAATTGAAATATAGGGCTTAAATGCAATGGAATTCTAAAAAATATTAATTCCAATAATATAGGCAACTCAGAAAACATATATGCAACCCAATTAACAAAATGTACAGCTTGCTTTATATTCAAGAAGAAAACTGTTTAATCAGGACTATTCTGTAAAGGAAATGTTAAGTTTAACATGTATGTTATTATTATCATCACAGTCTATGCAGTTTTTTTTAATATATGTATGTGCATAGAATGTGACCTTTTAATTACGATAACATTAAACTTTACATTATTCTGTACGGAATAGCCCCCAATATGTCTCTTTTTAAACACAGATGGCATCATAGTCGACGAATTCTGCAATAATCAATACTTTCATCACCATCTTTATAATTTGATTGAAATATTAACTATTATTTCTAGTTGTCAACAAAATATACTTATAAAACTAAAAATAAAAACAAAATATTTATATCCATTTTAATTTAAGATTTGTAATGGACGTAGACGTACTCTGTTAATTTATATACTAAATCTATGGTAATAGAAGTATTTAGACAACACAACATACACACAATTTTAAATTGAGTTTTTATTTTTAAAATTATAATTACACAAACTTAACAGAAAAGTGGAAATTATACAATGAAACATAATTGACTTGATCATCATATTTCAATGGTAATTTTTGAAAATATATTTGGGAAACTCCGAGTTGTGATTGCGACTCAGAATTATCTCTTTAAATCATTAAATCACTCCAAGTTCATTTATAGTCATTATAGATCATGGTTAATAGACGGGATCGACTTATTCAGAATCCAGACGAGGATATTCGGAGCTATTCTTTAATAAAATATTTTAAATTTAACATTTTACGTAAGAAATGCCCTAGAAGATTTTTTAGCCGCTATAAACTAACACTTTAGTTAAAATATTAACAACACATTTCAAAAATTTTCCGATCGAAAAATATATTTCAAAATAAGTACCTGTCATAGGCATCTCAATATGTATGTCAATAGATTCCATCTATTAATTACTTATCTATATTACTAAATTAAAAAATCGTTTAAAGTAGACTACTCGTTACACTCTTAGATCAATACATTTACTCTCAATTTGCAAGAAAGAAAAGTTTTGAAAAAATAAAATTCTCTCTTGTTCATTTCTTAAAAAAAATGGTTTCCTCAATATTTTCATTCTAGAGTTAAAATATTTATACTTAAACCATTTTGTCATTTATTTTCTGAGAATAAATTATTAATAAGGAAAATCATGAATTCGGAAGATTAAGTTATAACATAATTATAACATAATTTTTATTTCGATTTGAAACAGAAATAATTTTATTGTATTTTATTAATCACTGGAGACCACAATGTAAAATCTGTGTATTACAATAGTTATTGGATAAAATCTTTTTTATAAGTTACATTGTGATCTTTATTAATAAATATATAATATTCTTCATTAAGAGATATACAGAGAGCTTTTTTATCAGTATACATTTCCCCTATGTATACCTGCCAACTACGCGAGTCAAACGCATTGAACCGATTAATGTGTGTATGTTTAGTTGCCTATAACACGCAACTGAACACACATACTCTAAGTAATTAACTAAACATACACACATTAATCAGTTCAATGCGTTTGACTCGCGTTTTTTTTTACATGTATACTGATAAAATATCTCTCTGTATACAAAAATATACAAAATAATAAAAGTTACAATGTCAAATATATAATTAATATCTGTTAACTGGCTATCTACCTGTGATCTATCCGCTTGCTATTTCGTATTAATGTCCTTGTCGTGAAAAAAGTATAATAATAATTAATAAAATATAACAAAAGTGAAATTATTGCTCTTTATGTTGGATGTTGGTTGTGCAGGTTTTAATTATTTAAATAAAAATTATTGATTGTCCTTTCTCCTACAAGATTTTTTTAATTTAAATTAATGAAATTATTCTTGTATTAAAATGAAACCAAAATTATATTAATTTTCTACAAAATGTTTTCATTGCATTTAAAACATGAAGATTTTCATTTTCTATAATGTAAAATAATATAAATCAGATTAATTGCGATTATTTTTGGCAATCATTTTTAAAAATTCTAATTTTTTAAGGATATTTTATGAACAAAACTCACCAGCATTAATAATTCAAGAATGCAGCTCGGGACATATTTTCAGCAGTAATTCGAAAAAACGGCGAATAATTAATCAATCTTATTTCTTAAGAAAAGATTAGATATATCTGTATTGTGGAGCTCGAGACATATTAGCATGTAATTCAAAGAAAGGCCAATAATTAATCAACTCATTAAAAAAAAACACACATTGGCAGATATATGTTAGTATTGTGCAGCTCGGAACATATTTAGCTGCAATTCGAAGAAAGGTCAATAATTAATCAATCTTATTGATCACTCGCAAATATATGTCAGTATTCTTATTGTGTTATATTAAAGCGAGTAATATTTCTAAGAAAAGTGGATAGAGCCTGATTATTGCCTATAAATTCTTTGAATTACAACTAAAAATTTCACTATAAAATTGAAGAAATATTTCTATCAAAACATGTCTGAAGAATCAGACAATAAGATTTACCAAAGCTAGATAGTTTTTAGTAGGACCATTGCCCTAGCTGAAAGATGAGATATCTCAAAGCAGAAATGAGAGTTATATCATATTTCTGCTCTATCTCTCGTAATAGAAGAATAATGGTTGAAAGACCTTTGGTCGATTGTCAATTTTAAATTGTACATTAATTATGTATTATACAATTAAAATGTAAATACATTGCTGTAAATTCATAAATAAATATATTTGTATATATAGAAAACTACCGGCTACGATTATACAAAAAATGTTTGAATTTACATAAACCAAATGATTCATAATAATGTCATTAGAAGAACATTCATTCTCCCCAATTATTTGTTATCGTTTCTACTAATTGAATTCTTTCTATGATTGTTTATTAGTAAATAACAAAGAAATTGAGAACGTGTTTGTAGTGGTTCTCCTGGAATGAGAGCTGAATTAAATCAAGAAATAACGGAATTAATAAAGTATATGTTTTGGATAAATCTTTATTAGATCATCCTTACATTAATATACAACACTTAGAAAGATAAAATCACGATAATCTAAGTTATTATTACATAAATTAATAATTCGTTAATTCCTGAAGATCTACATTCCACTTATTTGATTGAAAGTGTATATTAATTTAATATACAAAAAAGTTGAAATTTCTGCTATTAAGCAAGAAACTTATGAAAAATTTTGATTTAATACGAAAACGATCCCTTCGACTTCTTTCCTTAATTTATGTAATAAATATTCTATACTATTCTACGTTTTTTGAATCAGCGGTTTTAGTTGCCTCCGCTGCTTTTGGAGCTTTGGTTTCCACCATCTCCACGCTGATTCATTGCCAGACGCTGCGGTCCAATCTTCTCATGGATCTCCCTTGCCGTTCTGATGAACGCCCTCTTGACATTGACAGCGGTTTTGGCGGAAGTTTCTATGAAAACGAGGCCGTGTTCCTTGGCGAAAGCCTCGCCCTCTTCTCTAGACACCTCTCGTTTGGCCTCCAAATCACTTTTGTTCCCCACGAGCATGATGACCATATTGGGATTGGAATACCGGCGAGCGTTTTCCACCCAAGGGGTCAGATTGCTGAAAGTTTCCCGCTTGGTGATGTCGTAGACGAGCATCGCTCCAGATGCTCCATTGTAGTACGACTTGGACATAGGGCCGATCGCTTCCTGCCCTTTGGTGTCCCGGATCTGCAGCTGGATTAGTTTCCCATTGTTAACGCTCACCATCTTCGCCTCGATACTTCAAGCGGATTGGTAACGATTAACGGAGAAATCCGGTACGGATGAGGTCAATGACCGTAAAAATTCGGTTGAATGCCCAAACCCGACCACGGTTGCTAAATAGCAGACGTCAATTCAAGTACCGGAATTTAGCTATAATATCTAGAAACTAGGGCACATCTAGTGGGTATTCTATGTAACTAGACGCGTAGCTATTTTTATATATTTATTCCACGTAAAGAATTTAATGTAAGATTTCTAACGCACTCCACCTTTTATGGAAATGAAGACGTATAAGCAGGGTTTTGTTAATTTATCCTACGCGCAATTAAAAAATATAAAGATGAACAATGTTAATTGTAAATATAAAAATCCCTATAATTTAGGGACATATTTACTGCATCCCGGGCAACACTGAATAGTGTGGGTTGAATTAACAATGTTCAGCTGACTTCAACGATGCGCTCTTTTTCTAAAACAATCCTCCTCTTCCTCAAAACTAAGTCTTTTAAAATACAGAAAACTCTAAAGGAATACATTCCAATTTAACTATAAATTCAGAATTGTATTTATTGAAAATGAACTTAGAAAAGGGGAAATATATTACAAAAAAACATTAAAAAATATCTTTGATTGCTCCAACATTTATTTTTAAATACATTAATGGTAGCAGATCAAACAAGGCAACAATAAATTTAGGTTTTAAAACTTGTTATATATAAATACAGAGTAAAATAGTATTGATTATCTGTTCAAAACCAAATTGCAATAGGATCAATACAATCATACTTCACAGGAAACTGTAATGTCGGAATTATAAAATCGAATTTAGTTGCAGTTATGTAATTCAGAAAGCGCTAGTCGGAAATATTATAAATATTTGGAACCTGAAATATACAGATTGATTACTACAAAGCTGTATATGCTTGCCGAATTTGTTTCCATTATAAGGCAATTTCCTTCACTTTTATAAGAACACCAGCGACAACTTGTCATTTTAGCTACTCTTCCCTGGTCTTTGTTTCCCAAATATACCTAATATTCTCATGTCCCTGTCACTCACACATATATATCAATTCATTGCTTTTAACTTACTCGTTCCAGGCACATCCACAAAACCACTCACCCAATGCTCCCAAATCCATAAAAAGTGTATATGATGTACTCTTTTCCCATCCATGCTTTCCTCCACTTCCACATCACTTCTTGAGTTAAGTGTGCAAAGTATCTTGAAAGTCCACTAAAAACCTGTAAGTATTTATAGCAAAAGTTATATTTGCTCCTGAAATTTCACATCACGGCTTCTCTCCCCATATTATTCTTTTACTTTCTCTCTCTGTCCTAATAAGAGGCTCGACCACCTATTTTTTATATAATTGCTCTCTTCCATTCATCCACCGTATTTCCTTCCATCTCAATCAATCGTTATAGCACATATATCACGTTTCTTTTACAAATCTATTCTATACATCTTCCATTCATATCTCACTGCTTTTTCCGCTGCCTACCACTCATCTTTCACTTTCTTGCAGTTCAATAACTCGATGTTGTTATCAGTGCCTTTCAATATAGCCTTCAAATATTACATGTGCGCCTTTTCAATCCTTTCATTCTTATATACACACTATATTTCCGAAAAATACATCGTAATCGCTTTAGCGTAAACATCAAAGCATAGCTGTTTTATACTAATATTCCGCTCCAACATGCTCTCACATATACTCCTTATCCTCCCCATTAATGCTCTAGTGTTTTTACACATACATTCAGCATGCTTACCTCCTCCACCATTTTCAGAAGACGAGCAATCCATTATTTGGATTCTTTTACACACTTCAGCTTCTTTCTCAATTACCTCAACTCTTCATTCGTCTTTCTTCTACTCGTATTTTACATATCGTTCATTTCGTTTTCTTAAATTCACACATTTATTTAAAGATATTCTTCAATTCACTTCTTCTTTGCTACAATAACTACTTCATCCGCATACGCCAGACTCCATATTTCCTTTTGTTGAATCTCTTACTCTTCAACCCATATGTGGCGGATATGGAAAATGTATTAAATTGAAACATTCGTGCGGAATCGTGGTGAAACAAAAATAAATGGAGTCTAGCGTATAAAAGGTATTAAAATTGAGACTGTGCGTAGGGTGGGACTATGGGATATAGTCTAATAGGGTCTGTAGGATGAGACTTAATCACGTAGTCTAGCCCTACATACAGATGGTCTCAAATTTAATACCTTGGGTGATACTATGCGATATAGTCTCTACACGCAGCCTTGATGGTTTCTGGTTCACACTCGCCCACTATAACCCTACACCAAATCTCATTGTGCACTTCAATTACCCAGTTCACTATCTCTTCTGATACACCAATGCCGTTCAAACAATCTTCTTCTTTCTTCTCTTCGCCGAATCATGCGCCGCTTTCAAATCTACGAACATTAAGTATACCATCTCTGTTTTCATCACCTTTCTTTCAATTATACAATTCAGAATAGCTATATAGTTCACGGTTGTACCTATTCGCACTCCTGGTAACCAGTTATTTTTATCCACTTCCCTTTCTAACCTCTACTTCACCAACGATATTATCAACTGACATATTATACAAATATGTCATCCAGCGTGATTCCCATGTAGTATTTTCGATCCGTTTCATCCCCTTCTTTATGTAACGACATAATTATACCCTCACATCATTTCTCCAGAAATTGCTCTTCTTTTCTCCAAATTTTATTTCAAATTTTTCTCATAGCTCCATTTCCCTTACCGCTACAGAATGTCCACACCTCTCACTGAATACTATCTGTATTCGTCGCTCTTCTCAATTTGATTCTTCCAATAGCTCCTTTCTGTTCCGCTGTACTAAAGATGACAGTCTCATCAAGGCCTACCTCTCACACCTTCTTCTGCCCCATTTCCTCTTATTAGTAGCTTCTCAAAATTGTTCTTGCTTTCTGTATGTACTACCTGAATCCGTCGCTCTTATCAGTTTGATCCTACCAATGGCTCCTCTCAGTTCCCCTTCACTAAAACCAGCAATCTTATTGAAGACCTTTCTCTAACACAGTTTTCGTCCTATTTCCTTCTATTAACAGCTCCACAAAAAAAGTTATTTCGGCACGCGATGAATATATTCGTTCTTCAGATCCTTCATGCTTTTAATGTGTTTCCGTAGCTTTCTTCTTCCTTCTTCTCACGCCTTTTGCTTTCTGCTCCATTTCGTCGTATTCGTAGCTCCTAAAAATAGTTATTTTTCTCTATGTATACCACCTGGATTCGTCATTTTTCTCCACCGTCCTCTTCACTAAAGTCAGCAATCTTATTAAAGACCTTTTTCACGCACCTTTCCCCTACCGCTCTATTTTCTCCTATTGGCAGTTCCTCAAACTATTTCTTTCGGCATTCGATGAATATATTGGTCATTCTGATCTTTTTTTAGAGTTCATCCTTTTAATGTGCTTTGATTCCTTTACTCTCTTCCTGCTTCTTTTTTCTTCATACCTTTTTTCTATTCTTACATATACATTCAACCCGATCTTTTCCTTCTCTCAAGGAGTATCTTGTCCTCTTTCCTTTTCTCCAGTTACTAGTTGCCATGTTTTATTTTTTTCTTCGGCTGATGGCAATATCTGTAAATCAATCTATCTTAGGTCCGATTACAATCGATACGAAAGATAACAGAAAATACTTGTCCTTGTCCCCATACGAAATCTGCTTACTACCTCCTCCCGTATTCTGTTTTCATTAATCTCCTAGAGTCCATTTCCAATTCAAATTATAATCCCTCTTTACACTACCTTTCATATAAACCCCTTTTATTCCATCACATTTCCATACAATTGCCTTGAACATTTGGGCATTATTTGCTTCACTACCTCCCAGTCGTCTATTTTCAGCCATGTTTGAGTAATTCTGTAGAACTTTACTAATTTTCCAATTCTTGATTCAACAAATTATTATACAATTTTTTTTAAGCGGGCAATTTCAAATTATTGAGGGGGGAGATTTCCTCCCCATTTACTTCAATAAATATTTTCTATGTTTTCCTCTATATTTTTTGATCAACATTTGTCGATTTTAGATATAATTGTCTCTCCATTCCTATACATTTCACAGTCACATTATTTTATGAAAATAATACTATTACTAAATCTTTATTAGCTTATAATAAATAAATATTTTCATAAAATATTCTCAAATAAGAGCTATCAACCAGACCTATGGTCTTTTTCTGTCTAAAAATAATACTAGGTTAAATATTTATAAATTAACAACAATACTTTATTCACGGATTAATTTTATAGAATATATTTAACTTTTAATTACTTCACTGTAATCCAACTATGTTAAAATCCTAATTATATTCCAATTAAAAATCGGTGAATATGGATGGTGTAACAGTTACACATTTATTTAGAGTGTTTCCTTTCTAAATTAATATATCACTGTTATTAAACTCCACCTTCTATATCCACCAGTTTTTAGTTGGAATATTCAAATTGGATTATTTATTAACAGTTTTGTTTATAAAACTTGGAATTCATGACTAAAGGATTCACAAAAGAAAAATTATAATTCAAATACTGGATTCGAATCCTGATTTTCGAAACACGAATACAAATCATTATTAATGTGATTACATTTTAAGTATAATTAAATTAGTAATGTAGTATTTAACTTTCTCCACCCATTTTGATGAATCATATTGTGTAGTTCGAATTCGTAATTCTAATCGCTTTTTAGGGTTCGGATATTAAACTGGTTATGCAGATAGATCAATAAATTCAATTGGCAACGCAAACAATTACCCACAATTCATAAAAATAAAAATGATACTTATTTTCTAAAATTATTCATGCGACATTTACATAAACACAGCGTGATATTTAAAAACAACTCCGTAACACTACAAAAATACTCGATTACTAAATTTTTCAAAATGTCAGGCCGTTTCCTCGCGGATAATTTCCCGACACCGTTACGAATTATGCAAATTTTCCACGCATCAAGCAATCACCCAGTAATAATCGGTTTTACATGGATTAATTTCAGAATCAACCACTTTTTCTCCTCTCCGTGTAATGGATCTTGTAATTACCAGTTAATAATAACTTTTACGCGTTTATACAAAATTTATAAAGAAAAAGCATTTCCCACTTTTTTCCCTCTTTTATTTAAGACATCGAATGGAAAACTTATTAAAGGGCAGATTTACATAATTAAAGAAAAGATTTACATAATAACCCGGACCGGGCGCGCAAACTAATTAACTTTAATAACGTCTGAAGTGAAACGCGGCGGAGACGAATTTAATGGATTCCACCCCGGAGCCGTAAAACTCGGGGCCTACTTAACCTTTCTTCTTCTTCTTGATTCTTCCCTAACTCTGCATTGCTTGATTCGTTTTTTTTTCCTTTGTGTGTGCGAGTGGGTTTTAATGGTCGCCATGTGCATCCACAAGTGTTCTTCCCATGCGTTTTTAATTGAAAGTAGTACTTAACACTTGGTGGAGAGTGTGCGATCAAGACAGAAGTCGTACTGTTTTGATGTCTTCTGGACTTCGTGTTTGGATTATTGTCGTTGTTTTTCCTGTTTGTGAATTGGATGTGTGAACATTGTTTTGATTTACATGTTGATGGGAATGTAGCGTGTGAAAATACGATATAAATTAGTTAGAGATTATTTCCATGTAGTTTTCAAAAAAAAAAATATTAATGATTTCAAAATTGCAATTATCTTAAAATATGAAAAAAATATAGATATATATATATATAAGCAGAGACAGTATTTTTTGTATGTTTCCTTCTTTATATCCTAAAGATAATTGCAAATTTGAAATGTCAGTGAAACCAGTCGAAAATTATTTCTATTCTATCATCAAACAAATACAAATCTAAAACAAATGTTGTTTTCATTTTTTTTCTTGAATGATTTTATCACTTATCACTTTGTCAAACATTTTGAAAAATAATAATTGATGGTTTGTTTCACTATTTGTTTTTATTTACCAAACTAGTTTCGCTTTTTACAGTATTATCAAGAGTGGATTAAAGAACAACCGACTATTTTATATATAATCAGGTAATAAGGGATTTCCAAATTGAGAAATTTCAAATCTCCTCGTTGTTATTATTTAGACTTTTTCCGCATTTTATTGCTTCATTTATATTTCTAAGCACTCTCTGAGATTTATTCCCTTATTACCTGAATATGAAATCTTAAAATTATTGCTACTCACTAAATTTATCATCGTAGGAAAGTATAGGGAAATAATTTAGTAGTGATTATTTAATCCCAATGTTTATGCATATGGCTCGTTGTATTTCAATTTTCAATTTCAATTTCACTTTATTAACGGAATCTCCATTTCCAAATTTATAAGTTTAATAATAATTTAACATAAAAAAAACAAATTCATAGTCATGATTTATCCATTACAGCAATATATTTACATATTAATTGTATAATACATAATTAATGCACTATTCAGAAATTGGCAATCGACCAAAGGTCTTTCAGCCATTTATCAATAATTTATGCATTTATTATTAAACCCAAACAATGTATAATTTTATTTTAATTTTCAAAGTATCCCCTCTAACAAATAAATTATCCTCGTTGTAACAATCCAATTTTCTTTAAATAGTTTTTTTCTTTTACAGAGCGTGCATTCAATTACCTTCCGATCCAATTATTCTAAATCCGACGCATTTTATGTGAAAGCAATCTCCTATAAAATTCGCGGTGACGGAATGACCTGAATACCTCCCTACCTGGAATTTTCGTCTATTTCATCACGAGCCCACACACCTTCCATCGATCTACCCTTTGTATATAAAGAATCTCATTTCCTTCATTCCGAATCGTACGCACAGACAAGGAGATCCACTTCCATTGTTGTTATTTTTAATGACAGCGCCATAAATTGTAATTAAAGGTTGGCGTGGAATTGGAAAGTTTTATGAATGGTTTTTGTAGTGGTAGAAAAAAATCTGCAGTTGCGGCGTCATTTAAATAATTAAATCTCGCGATGAAAAACGTAAATTATAATTAGTTGATTAATTTGAATAACTTAATAATTAACAATAATGAAATAAATAAAACATAGATTAAATTGAATAATTTCCGTAAATTAATATAAAAAAAATCCGTAAACAAATAAATATAATAATAATAACCTTAAATTCTAGACTAGTTTCGGGTTATCATTTTCAAGAGAAACCAGTCAAAAATTATTTCTATTCCATCATCAAACAAATACAAATCTAAAAAAGATGAAATACTGTTTTCATTTTTTTTCTTGAATAAAAAAATCTTGCGTGATTTGATTTTTTCTTTATTTTAAATTTTGTTGGAATAAAAACAAAACAACTTTGCATGTATTATCATTCATCACATCAAATTTTCAATTTGTAAGAATAACATAATCTATAGCGTGTGCTTACTTTTATTGCCAACATCAGATTTTTTTAGCAAACAATAATCAAAGCACTCTAAGGAAGAAAATTTCTGGGTCATATAGTATAATTACCAACATTATACTATACGATCCAGAAATTTTCTCTCTCCTTTAGAGTACTTTGATTTTTTTACGGACTTTCGATTTTCTAATTAATTATGTTCGACTGCAGATAAAATCCACAAAAATAAATAATGCCAGGTAGGATATATAAATTGAAAATGATGGGCAATTCTAGATCAGGAAGAAGGATTTTTTTAAACAAATAAGTTGAGTCTCAAGAGACGTATTATATTAAGTTTTAATGTGTTTCGTTCCTTATAGATAGGCTGATCAATTACTATTTCCTGTGCACTGAAAAATTATTGAAATTGATTTAATATAATGTCAGGTGGAATATATAAAATGCAAATGATATAAGCAGCTCTTTCGAAACTGCATTTACATAATAACGCGGCTTTAAAAAAAATAAAACAAAAAGAAAAGTTGAAGAAAATATGTTCATTTGCGCGCGCCGGATTTTCCACTCCTCTTGTTTATAATTTTGAAAGTATTTGTATATACAGGGTGAGTTTATTTCGATGTTCCCTATGGCGATCCCGGAAACTATTAGAGATAGAAAAACGGTTAAATGGTTAAGGAAGTGTAGTTTGAAAAGTCAAAAAAAAATGGCATTTTCATTTTTTTTAAAGTCAAGTGTAACTAGATATATTTTAAAAAGTAAAATGTGTCATTTTTGAATCAATTTATCTTTATTATTATGATACATAGAAAAAATAGTATGGGACAAAGTTATAGATAATTTTACACAGATTAAGAAAAAATCAGATCTTTTTTCGCTCTTATTTTCGAAGATATTGCACAAACTTTTTAAAATGGAAATAATAGTTGGAAAGATTTTTTTTCCCTTTAAACCTCTGCTATATAAATCTAAAGGGAAAAAAAATAATCTTTAATAAAGCTATTTGTAAAATCGAGTAAGTTACAGTCGTTTTTAATTTTACCATTAATAAAAAATAGTAGGCTATGAAAAAGACAGATGTAAAACAATTGCAGTTGTTTATAACAACAAAATCAATATTTTAAACAAAATAATAATAGGAGAAAATTTTGCAAAATTGCAGTACAAAAGTTGTTCAAAAAGTCAACCATTAATATTATAGTATAAATTTAATCTTTTTAAAATCAAATTTGTGGCTACAACTTTTTCCTCTACTGTTTTTTTTTCGATCTTTTATAATAATAATAAAGCTATATTGATTTAAAAAATTACACATTTTACTTTTTTCAATATATATATATATATATATATATATCATTTTATTAATCTTATAAAACTACACTTCTTTCCCCATTTAATCGTTTAACCGTTTTTCTATCTTTAATAGTTTCCGAGATCCTCATCGAAAAAACTGACTATATTGTATTAAATGATTATTTCAAAAATATCAATAAGAGAAATAAATAATTCCGAAAATAAAAATAGCTCTGCTTGAATACAATTAATGTAGTATTTTTGTCAAAACACTTATCTCTTTACTTAATTTTCTTAAGTGAAGTGAAATAAATTTCAATTTAGTTTATGGAAAACTAAGTATTTTATAAAAAAAGAAAATGAGTTTATTACCTTGTAATCTAACCAATACTTCAGGTTAAAGTACAAATTGTCTAGAATTTGATGGTTTTCGAAAGCGTATATTCATAGAAAGTTACGGTTTTCGTGAACCTTAGTTATTTTTTAAGAAATAATTGATTTTCAATTTCAAATTTTCATAGCTGACTTGATTTCTGAGCTGAGCAGTTTTTGGAGTCGCTGAATATAAATCTATAGTCAGATTTGAAAAATTCAATATGGTGCATCAAAACACTGTAGCAACGAAAATATTTGCCGGATCTTAATATCCTTTCACCCAGACTTTCTACACATATACAGCTTTCATTTTATGGTAGAAAAAAACGATTTTTCCAAAAAATTATACCGAAGTCCGCTCTTAAGCTTTCCAATCGTATATTGCACTAGCCCTAATTAATAATATATGTGAAAATTTTAATGTGTTTTGATAAGAATACCATGGAACTAACTGGATGAGTTCTCATCTTTTTCTGTCATTGTAGTTGTTTTTCCTTTATTTTACTTTTTTTATGCCAGTGAATAAAAATAAATATAACGTCACATGTATCATTACTTATTAAATCCTTGTCAAAAGCCTCAAAATGGGGCAAAGAGAGAAAATCAAGAATGGGCGTATTCCCCCCGACGGTGTATTGAAAATTTCCGCGCTTCATTTCTCCCCATTGCAATTTCCTGTTATTCAAGAATGTGTTCTAAAGTTTCGTGAAACAGGAGCTGTAAATAGAAGACCTGGCGGTGGCAGACTAACGAAACGGATGGCTGAAAATGTCGGAAACACAGAGGAACGAATAAATCATTCACCCAAAAAATCCATCCGAAGGCTTTCACAGCAAGTGGACTTTTCATATGGAACAAAAATAGTTTTATTGCCAATATATTTTTTTTAATAAAAAAATTCAAAGCACTCTAGAGGAGACAAGTTCACAAGCATATAGTATATATATATATATATATCAATGGGAAGGGAAGTCGAAGTGGTTCAGGTAAAAAGAGACAAAAGTGGAAACAATCAACCTGATTGGGACAACAAACAAAATGAGAATATCTTTCGGGATAGGAGTAAAAATATATCATTGTCAATTAAGTAATTAATATTTATTTATTTATTGATGTACAATAAGAAAAAAAAACATAAGATTGGTCAATCCTTAAAAAACAGTATAATTTATAAAAAACTACATACGCGTATGATTTTTAAAAAATTCTAAAGGGTGTCCCAAAATTAACGCAAGATTTGAATTTTCTGACATTTTTTCAGTAAATTGTTGGCAACCCTGTAAAAAGAACAATTTGACAGCTGAGAGTATAGGGTTAGTAGAAATGGAGTGTTATACAGCAACGTGTTATTGAACAATATTTCAAATATAATAAAATTTTGATGGTAGAAGTTAAAAATAAGGTCATAATAGTGTTTTAACCTCGTCAACTGTGAAAAATTCAGAAAGGCTGGATCATTTGGAGATGCTAAACACACTGGTCGTCCAAAAACATGCTGTTCAAATGTCCATATCGAAGCAGTGGCGAAATATCACAATTCGGCGTCGTGGACAAGAATTGTCAATTTTAAGAAGCTGTCTACAAAAGATCTCTGCCTCCATGCTTACAAAATTCAATTAACACATTGGGAACATTACGCTTCAATGATCATAAACAGCGAAGAGAATTCATTGAAGGGATTATTGAACATCAACATGCGGTTGCTGGTTTTTGAGCAAAATCAACCTAAGCGATGAAGCACTTTTTCACCTTAAGGGTGCGGTTTAGAAGAAAGAGATAGCTATACAAATATGGGCAATCACTAATTTGAGTTAGATTGTTGTTGTGATCAATGATCAATATTGTATTAAACATTAAAATAATCTTAAAATAAGCAGAAATTTCATCAGATAAATTAAAAATTATTTTAATGTTTAGTTTCTGTGAAAAATAATTATGAAAAACAATGAAAATTGATCAAATTTATAGCAAATTTTAAATTAAATTTTTGCTAATAAAAACTTGTGCAATGAAAATTTAAAGGATTTCACTAAATTCTGCATTCAAATAACTTAGCAGACATGACCTATTAATTTCATTATATCTTACAATTTTCTTTTCTAACTTAAACTAGTAAATTGACGTAATACACGAAAATTAACGATTTATTTTTTATTTAGACTGATACTTTATACTTGGTAGATAAAAAATGTAAATACACATTCATATTATGAAATCCAAAAGAATAGCTCTATTTTCAAACGATTATTTCCATTTTGCTATATAGCTATCTCTTTCTACTAAACCGCAACCTTACTGGCTTTGTTAATCGCCAAGTTGCCGAACAACAAATGCACCAATAATGTATCACTATTTGGTGCAAATTTTAGGCTGGAGGCATTATTGGATTATACTTTTTAGAAAATAAGACTGGTTAAGCTGTAACTGTTACCGGTGCTCAATATCGCGGCATGATAACACACAGTTCTTTATTTCTCCCGAAATTGGATACTATTGATATGGCCAATATGTGGTTTCAACTAGACGGTGTCACATGCCATTCAGCCAGTGAAACAATTCAATTACTGCATAAGACATTTTCTTATCATGTACACTCTAGCTTCGTTGATCATAATTGGCTTCCAAGATTGTGTAATTTAACATCATTAGATTTCTTCTTAAGGGATTAATTAAAGTAGAAGGTCTGCATCAACAAGACCACAACCACCTGTGCATTGCAAGAAGAAATTAAACGTTGCATCTACAAAATGCAGCCACAATTATACAGAAAGGTCAGAAAATTTTTTAAACAAGAGTGCGTTGTTAGGGTTAGGTTAGGTAGCAGTTGTAGTCGTAGGTTCACTTAGGCCATTGTGTTACACAAAAGAGTGCGTATGTGCCAGCAAAGTAGTGCCCGATGTGTTATTCCATAAATAATCCTATTCTATGTACTTTCTAATTCAAAGAAAAAAATAACAATATAAAAATTAAATTCTATTTAATTCAAACCCGGCCTTAAATTTGGATCACCTTGTATATTTTCCTGTTTTCAAAACATTAAAAAGACAAAAATGTTCCAAAATGATAATTTTTCAAAATTCCGTTTGCTTAAAAACCTAGCCAACTATGAACATTTCAAATATAGTATCTTCTTTTTTTTTCGAAAAAGTTTGTTAAAAGCAAAACCCTCTACAATTAACCGTTTTCAAGAAACACCTGAAAATCATCAAATTCTGGACATCATGTATAATTTTTATACACTTAGTACAAGTAAGGTTTAAGTCTACAAAAAATTTAGTTGAAATTGATTTTGCGACTTTTTACTTCAAATGAAATAAATATCATTTGATTTTTGTAAATATTAAAAGCGGACGGAAAAAAGTTAAATGGCTATCAACGAGACCTATCGTTTTTGTGTAATGTACTATACCAATTTTTATTAAGTTCTTGTAAACGTAAATTTTAATTAAGATTATTATACCATATGATCGAAAACTTTTCTCCTCTAGAGTGCTTTGATTTTTTTTAAATAAAAACATATGTTGGCAATAAAAGTAACCCCACTATATGTTATTTTAACAAATGAATATTTTGATTTGATAAATAATGACACATCTGACGTTTTATTTATTTTTATTCACTGGTGCCAACAACATTTAAAATAATGAAAAAAAAACTAAGCATGCATATATTATAAAGGCTCTTTTTTGTTAATATTACAGCTAATGAAATGTCGGTGTTGTTAACACATTGTACAAAATCATAAAACAAATGAATGAATTATGTATAGCTTTATTAGAATACAATGATGTTTGACATTGTCCTCGCAGATAGCTAGATAGGGGCGATGACGAATAACAGTAACGTGAGTAAAGGGGTTTTCTGTTGCGTAGGCGCTGCTCGTAACGATTAGTTAGGCGCTAACCCTCCATTCAGGGGTAGCTACGCAGAGCCCACACACGATCCCACGCGCGCGCTTTTCCCAGGTAAAGACAAACACACCTGCACTCTACATCAACGTGTACTGATGTTCAGTAAGAAAACAGAGTGCGCTCTGATACTGATTCCCCCACACTGCACACTAGCTAGCGCTAGCGCTCTCACCGTATTATATTTTAGTCCAGCAAAGAGCGTCGTGGCGTACGTTACGTACGCGCGCACGGAGCAAAATCGTGAGAACAGACGCGAATGCAAATGAATCCTTGAAATAACAGCACGTACTCGTACGAAAAAATTATGAACGAAACAGAGGTGAAGGAGATTAAACTGACGAGGATCCTCGGCGATATCCTCATCCTGATCGTCGGTGAGTTTATTGATTATTTTTTTTAGGTTAGAGTGCGAATAAAAGAAAGAGTGCGGACGCAATTAAAACCTTGGTTAATTTCTCTGATTAACTGCGGCTGAGAAGAGAAATCGATGCGGGCTTTTCTTGGCACAATTTCGCCGAAAACTCCCACAATAGAAACAGGCGACACAGTTTTGTTGTGACGGAACTTTGTGTATATTTTCGTGTGCGGCGGGATTTTTTTATATAAACAATTTTCTGCGCGTTGTTATTGATTTCGCATCCCACCTGACACATAACAAGTGGTTTTAAATCGAAGGCTTAACTGGGGTTTAATTGAATAATAAAATTTGTAATCTTATCTAATCGCAATATTTTTTATATATGACACTGACAGATGAATTTAAATAAATATTATAATTCAAATTTAGTATTAGTCTGAACAATAATATCCAAAATAATGAAAATACTTATACTATAACAAAATAGATTGAATTTGGTTCTGTAATTCATCAAAATTATTACGCTGAAAATTTTCAATGCAAAAATATTTAGATATAAAATTCAGAATAATGTTTAATTATTAAACTAATTGAAACATTTTTTTTAATTTTAAGTTTCATATTAGGGCATGTTATTGAAGTATTACGATTATAAATTATGCAAAAATTACATTAAAATAACTTTTTTAATTAACATTAATAATAAATGTGAATATATTATTAAAAATCTGCAAATTAAATCAATAAAAACACAAATTAAAATTAATAACCTAAAATTGAAATCTGTGTTTTTACTTATTTTATTGGTAGATTTTTTAATAAACTATTTCATAAAAAAAATAATTTGAATGTAATTTTTGCACAATTTATTATTTATATTCTTAATACTTACCTGTCTTTAAATATTAAAAGTATTAAAAGCATTTACATTTTATATTTCTATGATAGCCTATCTAAAGTTATAATTATTTTGAAAATATTGTTATTTTTGTAATAGATTGTCTAAATTTATAATTATTTTGAAAATAATGTTTTTATAACTTTTGTATTTTTATCCAAATCCGTTTTGTATGCTATACAGTGTGTTTTCAAGTCACGCAGTTGAGATCTCACTTAAGAGAATGAGTTAAAATGTAACACTTTTCGACAATTGCATGCTGACTAAAATCCCGTCAAGAAAACTGACCATTATGCTCAGTGGTATAATATATTTTTTAGAGATGGGCAAAGTCGATCGTTTCGATCTTTTTTTTGTCACTCCAAAATGAATTTTATGATAATTTTCTTAGTGTTATTTATAATAGTAATATTGGAAAGTTTTACCTATTGATTAATAAACTCAATTTTATTGTTATTTACTTAACTTTAGCTACTTAAAATTGGTTATTCAGAAATACTCGATTACTAAATTCACTCGATTTTGCCAAACACTAATATTTTTCTCAATATTAAGTTTGAATTAATGTTGATTTGTTTGACGTTTTTGTGTTGTATCACATTAGTGTTTTTATTTTAATGCACTTGTAAATAAAACATTTTAAATAGAAAAGAGTATTCATTCACTTGGTCACAGTTATTTAAATAAATTAAATAAAAAATATTTGAAAATAATTAATAAATTATTTCCACATTTAGCTCTGTTTTTTGACTTACGTTACGTAAGTAATTTAAACAATTTAACTTTGTTTAATCTTTGTATTTATAGAAACAAAGTTAAAAGTGTTTTATTTACAAGTTGATTTGTTTGTTTTATTTATTTATTTTGTAATCAATTAATTTTGAATTTTTGTTATTCTCAAGGTATCAATATAAATAAATTAGCATGCGAAGGAAGCCAAGTATCTTTAAATCAAATCTATTATTAGTTACAACATTCCGATGGCAATCAAATTAAATTTGTATTCTAAAACTCATATTGAATCCCATAAACCTTGACTCTCAATGAAATAACAATGAAATAAAATTTGTTTCTATTACAATTAGTTAAATAAATGTAATAAAAAGTAAAATAATTATTCTCTATTTGCTTCTGCAATTAATTCGCATACAAAAAAATACTAAAACAAATATTCTTTGATTAATTTATTTCGTAAAGTTAAAATAACCATTGAATGATTAATGGTGAGCATCATGAATTAACTTTATTAATCTTTGTAATTAATACACATATTTTTAAATTGCTATTTAAACAACACAAATATACAAGATTATTGATACATACTTCGTTATAAATTGTTTTAAGTTTTAATAAAAATTCTGATTCAATTTGTTTATATAACTTTAATTTTATTTTAGTGGCTATAGTTTTAACTTCTCATTATCAAACTAAGAAATCTTTGTTTTTATTAAAACTTATACATGGTTATTTAAATTTACCACAACACCTAAATCATATTATATAACCAATTAATTTAATTATATTCAAAGAAATGTTCAGCCACCATTAGACAAAAGGTGGCGCTTGCGTCGTCTTTAATTTATTATGAATAATTTAATTATATCTAGCAATTTTATTTTCTAACAATAATTAGTCAATTAGCGTAATAGGTAATATTTATAGATGTGTTTAAATTTAGACTGTATTTTTTTTCTATTTGGCACATAAAATTGTGAGTACATATAAATATTATAAGTCCTAATCACTAATTCTTAATAATAATAATATATTTTTATTTCATATAAGTAACCAAATTATATGATTTTCTTATTATACTTCTTCTATCAACCAGAAGTCGTTCCACCACACCAATTCTTATTTTAATCGATTATCGATAGAAAAGAGTAGAAATAAAATATCAATTATTTTCAAATCATTTTGTTTAATTTATTAATCGATTATTTCCACTTTTCTGTAGTGAGGAACCCATCAAAGTCCCCACTCAATTTTTGCCACCCAAAGTGCGGAACATTTAAACACATCAAAACAAACAGTTTACACCGAACTGGAACAGCTTTATGTCTTTAAAAAGTGGTCAGAAATAAAGTGGAACCAGATGTAGCTCATCATCGAAATCCTCACACTTAATAGTGTATAGCTATCTCTTTCTGCTAAACTGCAAACTTTATGTGATGCACCCTATATATTTATAAAATTAGAAACGGTTATATTCACTTAACTTCACAGGATTTATTATACACTAAATGTACATTCCGGATATTCCATTATCAATAGTACAACTTATGTACTGAAAATATACATTTAGTATATAATAATAATAAAACCTGTGAAGTAAAGTGAATACAGCTGTTTTTAATTTTCTGAATTGAAACACTTTACGTAACTCCATCTCGCCCTATATATAGCATTTTGATTCGAATTTCTCTAAATTACCTTTACAATAATATAACATTTTTTTTCTACTGATGAATAGCTGTTACAATAGAGAAAAAAAATGCTATTTATTTTTTCATGTAGAGTTCATATTCTACAGCTGCTTCTGAACTACTCATGCTAAGTAATGCTTGGAAAATCATGAGTCAATCTCGAACCAAACGATTTGGGTAATTATCCCGTCTCGAATACGAGAAACAGCCATGGTCCAAAAATCCATAGTTCATAATAAAAACTAATAGATTAAATAAAAATGATTTGAAAATAATTAATAAATTATTTCCACATTTAGCTCTGCGACACGGTACGTAAGTACTTTAAACAAATGCACATTTAAACAACTACTCTCGGGCAAATACCTCGCCAGATATTGATTTACATAATGTACACTTGCTGTTGCTATTATTAATATGCAACAGCAGGAATCTTATTTAATTAAAACAATTAAAACTAAATCTCGTTGAATCATTCCCACATGTATATGTAAAACAATCAATTGATTGGCCGTACAATAGCTAAATATATCGTATTATTTTTTTTGTGAAACTTAAATTATTATTTATAAATAGTGAACAAATAATGAATTTTATTACATTAAATTAAAATATTAAATAAGATTTGCTCGTTTAACAATAATGTCTTATTCGGAATAATACGTGTTGGTGAAACAATTGTCTCAAATTTGGAGAAACTTAAAGAAACCGTTGTTTTATTTAAAAATAGTGTATTATGGAGTTTTATCAAGTAAAAGCCTCAAACATCGATGATATTTGTTGTTGTAATTCCCTAAGCGAAAGATATAGATATTATTTAACAATGGGGCTCTCAGGTATTTACATTACCCTAAATATTGGTGCAGTAAATATAAAAAAATAAAATAAAAAACAATTAAAATTTATTTAAATATTCAGTATTAAATTCCAATTGCATCAATCAAATTATTAAGGTGTTATCATTTAGATCAATCTGTGGCAGAAATTCCCTACAATATCAACTGTGATTTTTTTATATCATTTGTATTTTATCAATTGCCCGCATCCGCCCAAAACAACAATTTGCGCATTCCACTACGCACTCGCAGCGAGATGAGGCAACAACAGAGAGTGTCAGTCATATTTCTATTATTTTTATTTTTTAGTAGGATTCGGTCTCATAGAAAAATAAAGCAACGCAAATTGGGTCAATCATGATTTTTGTTTTGTTTCTTTTTTAGTCGGAAAAATGTACAAAATTTCACTCACAAGTGAAATCGTAAAAAAACTAAATTTTAAATTTAATACATTTCAAAACTGTTCTAACCCTGTTACGCTAAAGCACTATTTGCTTAATTTGTTTACTTATTTATCATCAAGAGTGTATACGGATTCGAAAAGAAGAAGCTTACGTATTCATAAAAGATCTATAATTACACGTTAGGATAAATATTATATTCAGAACCCTTCATTTGTTTTCATTTTTTAATCAATTTTAAATTATTCTGTCTTCTATTATGAAGTTTTAGTTTAAGGTTTTACAATCTATAATTGGAATATATGTATATAATATACAGAGAGGTTTTTTAACAGTATACATATCCCCTATGTATACATGTAAAATACCCAAGTCAAACGCATTGATGTATATGTTTAGTTGCCGAACGATCAATTCTTTCAACTAGGATATTTCAAAAAAACAATTAAACAATTTTCTATTTCTGTTTATGACAATATCGAAATGCACAATGTGGAAGAATTTTCACGATCGTTTGAGTTAATATCTTGCAGTTTCTGGTGGTCATTTCTAGCATTTATTCTAATTATTTATTTCAAGTTTATTGTTCTTCACTGTTACTTTTCTTTCAAATTGTCTTAATAAAATCTCTTAATATTTTTTACCTGTAATTTCTCCATAATAATAACTGACGTATTTTTGATAAAAAAGGAAATTACTGGTGACGGTAACGCATGCAGTGTTAGTCATGATTTATTTCGTTGCGTTTTCCAAAGAAAATGTTTTAGTTTAATTATTTTTAGAATTATCCTAACTGAGGTATTCGGCCACTTTGGATTGATTTAAAACATGTCTTATCCTCCTCTGGTACTGTTGGAATTGCAATACACGCTTGAAATTCGACTTTTTCTTCATTTGTATACATTTTCGATCAAATATTTCACACATTTTGAAGTTTAGCGTTTGACGTTTAGTTGTGTGTTATAGGCAACACACATTAATCGGCTCAATACGTTTGACTTGTTTTTTTTGCAGGTATACAGTTCGCCTAATGTATACTTTTTAAAAAACCTCTCTATATATATACAAACATCTTTATTCAGACAATATGATAACAAAAATTTACAAAATTTATGATAACAATATGTACAGTTGTTTTAGTAGTCTGTCATGGGCTATCGACCATAGGTCTTTCTGCCATATAATATATATTTACATATACTTAAATATATAACGGTATATATTTAAGTAGGGAAGTCCGAAGTTGTTCAGGTAAAAAGAGACAAACGTGGAAACAATCAACCTGATTGGGACAACAAATAAAATGAGAATATATTTAAGTATATGTATTGCAAATGTATTTAATGATTGGAAATATATATTAATTCCATTTATAAACATCGAATTAAATACCATTATTTTACTCCATGTTTGCAAATCTGCTATCGATTATAGACGTTATAGTTTTTTCCGCCTCAATTATATTATTTCGATTGTTTGTAATAAATAAATTTTACTTAATTGAAAATAAAATTATGGAATATAATAAGATTTTCTATTCACCCAATATAATAAACAAATTGTTTGTCGTTGAAATCATCCTAATTGCATAAAATAATAATATTCAAATATATTGACAAAACACTGGGCCGAATTCCGAATGAGTCAATCCTGTGTTTTGCAACTAAAACCGAAGTTGGAGAGAATCCGAACCATGGTTAATTTAGAGAACTCCGAGTCGCTGTCGCAATACCGTCTCATTCAGAATCCGGGCCGTGATGAGATTATTAATTAGAATTTAATTTGTTTTGCGGTTTGCAAAACGGTTACGTGGAATGAATATCATTCGAGGGAGAAACGTTCGGACGGTCTATTGATTGAAATGAATTGAATTCCCAAAATTGCGTCTATTGGCTTATAATTTTATGCAATTTTATTTTATTAGTTGGTTTAAAATAGTTTTTCTAAAAAAATAATTTGTATTAAAATCGAGTAATTTTAGTAACTGATTTTTTTAAATAAGTTATTTTAAGTGGCCAACAGTTGACACCATTCAAATGCGGATTCGATATTTATTAATAAATTGAGACAAATCTACTTTTTTATGAACACAGACATTCCTTTTTGACCCATAAATTTGCATAAAATCCCGCAAACGTAAACTTGTTCAATTCCCTATGTATTCCACGTAATAAAAATGTAAACCCCAAACGTAAATTCCCTAGTACAACTCTTTATGAATTCATTGCGTCAATGGCTTCTGATATAGACAGTTAGATATCATCATACCTCTTTCGTGACAAGAACATAAACACGAAAAACAAGGTGGAAATACCACTGATCGATAGCCAATTAACAGATATAAAATATACATTTGATTTTATAATTTTTATTTTCTCAATTTATTAATAATAATCTTTATTAACAGATATATACAAAATATATTTTTAATATTGTTTTCAATTTATTTACGGAAATTTCAAATTTACAAAAACACAATGCAAATATATTACAAAAAATACAATAAAAACAAACCATAATGTGTGCATGTATAAACAAATATAGAAAATAAATTCTTCAGGTTAAGTAAAAGAACAGTTAATAGCCATTAGGCTAAATGAATTTCGCCTGCTACTTTTATTATACATAATGTAAAATATTTTTTTCTGAAATCAATATTATTATTGTTATTAATAATATAGCCATTTAGCCTAATGGCTATTAACTGTTCTTTTACTTAACCTGAAGAATTTATTTTCTATATTTGTTTATACATGCACACATTATGGTTTGTTTTTATAGTATTTTTTGTAATATATTTGCATTGTGTTTTTGTAAATTTGAGATTTCCGTAAATAAATTGAAAACAATATAAAAAATATATTTTGTATATATCTGTTAATAAAAATTATTATTAATAAATTGAGAATAGATTTTAATAACAAATTAAATAAAACACAATAGTTTTTAAGTTTCATAGTTTTGTTATTATAGAAACACTGCTACAATTGTTTCTCCAATACAGTGGAATCATCAGGCAGATAATTACGTAATAAATATAAAAAACACAGTGCATTCCTTTCTTCACTTGTATTTATATGATTTAATGATTTAAAAATATAATAGTTTTTAGTATTATTGACATTAATTAGTAACATTAATAAAAAAGATCGACTTTGTTGATCACTTAAATTAATGTATATCTACTTCAAATTGAATTTTCTTGTAACAGAAAGCAGTTTCATAGAATTTCACATAGAACCTCTAATTTGTTTTACATTTATGTTCTCTAATCAATAGATAGTTCGGGCCATTCTCTGAGGAAAATGTTATGTTTAACGTGTACGTTATTTTTTATCATCGCACTCTAAGCAGCTTTTTTAATAGATTTATATACATAAAATGTGAATTTAATTAATAACGTAAACATAAAACTTAACATTTTCCATGCGGAATAGCCCACAGTATTGTATAATACAATCTTAATACATGCTGGAACTTTGTCATAGGAGTAAAAATCTCACTGATTATTTTTTATCTACAAAGTAGACAAATATCAGACAATTTGAAAATTGGCTATTTTTTTCTAATTGACAGAGTTTACTGTGGATATTAAAAAAAGTTGATTATTGCGTATTACGCAAATTCTTAAGGGTACGGTTTAGACGTCAGAGATTGCTATATAAATATTGGCAATCACTAATTCGAATTGTGATTAATGAATAATATTGTATTATACATTAAAGTAATCTTAAAATAAGCAGGAATTTCATCAGATGAATTAAAAATTATTTTAATGTTTAGTTTGTGTGAAAAACAATGAAAATTGATGAAATTTATAGCAAATTTCAAATTATATTTTTACTAATAAAAATTTGTGCAATGAAAATTTAAAGGATTTCACTAAATTCTGCATTCAAATATCTTAGCAGACATTACCTATTAATTTCGTTATATCTTAAAATTTTCTTTTCTAACTTGAACTAGTAAATTGACGTAATACACGAAAATTAACGATTTATTTTTTATTTAGACTGATACTTTATACATGGTAGATGAAAAATACATATTTATGTTATTAAATCCAAAAGAATGGCTCTTTTTCAAACGATTTTTTTCCATTTCACTATATAGCCATCTCTTTCTACTAAACTACAACCTTAATTTCGTGTTAGAAATAAACTCGTATTTTTCTACTAAATTGCAACATTAAAATTTTAAGCAGAGTAAATGAATAAAACAACTTACATGTATTTTTCCTTTCAATTCCTGAGAATTACACAACATCTCATGGAATTACATTATCTGAGATGTCTTCTGTTTTCGCATGTCCGCGTGAAATTTCATCTGCTTTTAACAGACCGGCGCCGCCGACCGCTCCGAGATGAAGGACTTGTCGACGCGACAATAAAGCGACTCAAACAAAGCCATCAGTTAAAGACAACTCTTATTGATCCTAGAGCGACCCTTTTCTAGCTCAACACCTGCAGACAGGTAGCTGGGGCCCATTCAAACAACAACAAATGGAAAAGAAAAAAGAAACTTCCGCGTGGAATAGTTTTCTTGTGTGATTCTCCTTGCCGTTCCACGTATTCTTGGATAATAAGCGCAGAGCAAATATAAAAGATTTGTGGGAAAATTTGTTGAGGAATAGACGAAATGTATAATTTGTTAATTTATACAATTCCAGTAATAATTAGCATAGAGTTGAGTATAAACAGTATACGTGAAGAAAAATTTAATTTAATTTAATTATTTATTTATTTAACGGATTTACCTTTTTACAAATCTGCAATATAATTAATAATATTTATGTATAGTGGATTGTAGAACAATAATAATAACAACAACAAGAAAACAAATAATTGGCGCCGCTAGATGAAAATACTTTGCCTTGCTTAGATTGATGAAAGTCAGTCTTATGCTACCTAATATCCGCAGATAAATGAGCAAAAGCTTCGCATATATAAATGATTAAATGCTTAATTACACTCCCATTATCGTATTTGAGAAAAAAATTCAATTATATTCTAATCTTCAGATATTCAGCAGAGAAAGAGGCTAAGCAATTAACTCATGTAATAAGAAGTGTGAATAAGGAAACAACAGCAATATACAGAAATAATATCAGATATGTTCAAGACTTTTGATGGTTTACGGTGTTCTTAACCTTGTACATTTTCACCTGTTCATAGATCAAATAATAAAAGAATACCGACAAGATGTCAAAACAATAACAATAAGACATAAAAATCAATCAGTGAATGTACGTTTGCAGACGATATATTATCAATAAATTTAACTGCCTGGTCCCTAGTTCGATGAGACAGGTCGTAGTATGAATGGTATGACTGTTCCCCAATTTGATATTGTAACGAAAGTGAAAGAACACTCTGGAATGTTCCACCGAGCGCACAATGGTAAACGTGGCGTCACGGAAAGTTCTGGAAAATTCGAGAAACTACATAAGCGCGCGCTAGCGTCGAGGAGTCACGAACTGCCGAGTGCTCAACATCTAGTTATAAATAATATAAGTATGATGTTAATAAATATGTTAAGTGTACTGTAAATAAATAAATAGACATTGTGTTACTTATTTCCGAGTCTGATTATACCCGGTTTCGCAACAATATTAAATCATTGTAAAGGTTACTGGATGAAATGGTTACAATATGTCAAACTGATACCAATGTATGAGTGGAAAAAAAGTTACGTTTTTTTTTAATATAAAAAATAGAAAGCCTTAATCAATAGCATTTTAATAATCCCAGTCACATTTTATATTTAAATAGAACTCGTATTTTAAAATAGTAGAAGTATCAACTTTCACATAACTACTGATAATATACATTTTTATATTCACGATTAAAAAAAAACTTTAGAAAATTTTCAACCTGGCAGACCTTATATTCATTTTTTTGTTACTGTCTAATCTTATCATTTCGGGAATTACATTAAATACAACTTCCATTACAACAGCACACTTTTCGAAGGTCCCGTTCGCATCGCGACTTTGTTGTTCGGCCTCTGTTTCGCGCCACAGTTGCACAATAGACAACAAAACTAGATA
Organism: Philonthus spinipes; assembly: GCA_963082785.1. Lineage (NCBI taxonomy): Eukaryota > Metazoa > Arthropoda > Insecta > Coleoptera > Staphylinidae > Philonthus > Philonthus spinipes. The sequence continues at coordinate 22,601,371 of OY720303.1, forward strand.
AAACCGATGAAAAAAAGTTTCAACGCGCATTGTGCACATACACGCGATTGTTTACAGTCCTGCGAACCATTCACATGTCCGGAGTTCATAAACTTCAATGTTTCAAACATTTCAAAAAATGCTTTAATCTCCGCTGTTATTTGATAATGTCTCTGCGCTGTCGCTGACACGCGTTTTCGATAAGGATTTTTGCGCCATATGGTACATTTCAGTAATTGAGTAATTAGTTTGTTAAAGCTATTATGATAATTTTGTTTATTAATACAATATAATAAAAAAAAGTGTTGCTCGTTTAAGATAGTTTCAATGTATTGTTAGAAATAATTATGTACAAGTATTAAAAAAATGATAGCCCAGGACAGGCAAACCTGCAAAAGCTAGGATTTTCAGTTACTTTAAAATAATATTTTAAAATTTCCTGAAATACATTCCAATTATATACAGAGTTACTGTAGGAAATATTAATTTGTCTTTAAGTTTTTCAATAGTAGTTAGTAGAAAGAGATAAGCTATCTCTTATTAAACTAAATATTAATAGGAAATATTAATTTGTCTTCAAGAATTTTCAATAGAAAATTAAGAGTGGGGTTTAGTAGAAAGAGATAGCTCATCTGTTTCTACTAAACCCTTATTAAGAGTGGTGTTTAGTAGAAAGAAATAAGCTACTATTTCTACTAAACCCCACTCTTAATTTTCTATTAAAAATTCTTGAAGACAAATTAATATTTCCTATTAATATTTAGTTTAATAAGAGATAGCTTATCTCTTTCTACTAACTACTATTGAAAAACTTAAAGACAAATTAATATTTCCTACAATAACTCTGTATATAATTGGAATGTATTTCAGGACATTCTAAAATACCGAAAATCCTAGCTAATCTTTCAAAACTGGAAAAATGCACGCAATTAGAAGTGACGCGACGCTTTTGAGGTAATTAATTTTCCGGAAAGCACGCACGCACACGTGTGTGTGTGTGTTCGAACGTGCGTGCCGGGATCAGAAAAATAATTAGAAGATTAATGGTTAAGGACCCTTCTCACATTTTCCTAATGACTCACACTGACACACAATTTGTAGCAGCATTGTTATTATCGAAACGAACAGTCATTCTGCGCATAAATTCTCTGGAGAGATTAATCCTGCAATTCTGACCATTTCCCGGAAACGAACAAAAAAAAAATAACGACATCAAAAAAGCGCGAAAAATAATTTAATTATTAGCATTATTTAATCAGTAGTTTTAATTGACAATTAAGAGTGTGTAAGTGCTATTTTTAGATCGGAATTTGTAATACGTTTATTCTGTACAAATAATAAAACCAAACAGTTTTTCAGCCCTACTAATAATTATTTAATTAATATAAATAGTTTTGAGTTGAGTGAAGATTGAGTTAATTAAATATAGAAAACTTTCCTTCGCAAATATTTATTACTACTAAATACGTATTTCGACTACATCATTTTCAATAGTTTACAACTAAAACTTGTAAATGTAAACTATTAAAGATGAGTACATCGTAGTCGAAATACATATTTAGTGGTAATAAATATTTATGAACCTCGACACCCAATACGGGTAAAAGAGGATAAGATTAAGAAAGAAAGAAGAAATATTTATGAAAAAAAAATTACAAGTGTTTTTTTCTATATTTAATTATTTATTTATTGAATAAACGGCTACTTTTCACATAATATCTTAAAATGAAAATAAACCGTAATATCTAAATTAATAATAATAATACAGGCGGAAAGACCAACGGTCGATAGCCAATTGGCAGAAGAATTTATTTTTATGTTAGTTATTTATTGTATTCATTTATTATTATTACTTTGTTAAAAATAATCTGCCAATAAAGATTTATATATATATATATATAATAATAATAATAATACACAAACTAACACAAATTTAATATAATTATCAAGTTTCATAATTTTTACCTAAGAGAAAAGAATTTTCCTGCGAACATATCGAAATTATTGTAATTTTTCTCTTGTTAATCATTTTTTCAGTGCTTTATAAATATAAAAATTATTTAAATTTCCTTCACTCTAATTAATTAAAGAATTTTATGTATGTATCTACATAATCATCTATATTGAAATATTTACAGTTACTTTAAGCTTACAAAACATTTCACATTTATTTACAAGATGGTTATCAACCTTCCGGTGTTTCAGCCGGCAGTTCTTGTCTTTTATCTCGTTAATCATTTATGTGTGATGATATGTATTCAAGATTTGTGGATTAAGGATGTTTGAATTTTGTTTTTGATGGATCCGACACCTGAAATGGTATAAGGATTCATGAAAAATAAGAAGAATTTTTTATGAATGTTGGGATTTCTAGTAATGCTGAGATTTCTTTTTTTATTTAATCATAGTGAAAGATTATTTTATTATTTATTAATTTAACCAATTATTTTTTACGTTAGCAATTGCCACTGTCTTTATTCAACATAAAACTTATCAAGAATCATTCTTCCAGAAAAATTAATTCTAAAATAATATGCTATTAATTATTTTCGAAATTCTTTTTTTAAATTTAATTAAAGTGGAAGATTAGTTTATTATTTATTATATTAAATAAAAATGATTTGAAAATAATTAATAAATTATTTCCACATTTAGCTCTGTGACTATTGACTTACCTACGTAAGTACGTTAAACAAATGCACATTAAAACAACTACTTCCCGGGCAAATACCCACGCCGGACATTGAATTACATAATGTACACCTGCTGTTGCACATCAATAAAATATTGCATAATGCAACAAATTTTGATCCGAGAAAAATTTAATGTAAAAACAACAAAAGGAACGTTACATAATATAAGGCCATCTGCAGACACGTGTTTCGGGATCTATCCCTCGTCAGTACAGCTATGCCTTACATAATTTAAATAATTTATTAATTATTTTCAAATCATTTTTATTTAATATATTTAAATAACTGTGACCAAGTGAATGAATACTGTTTTCTATTTATATTATTTATTAATTTAAATATTGTTCTTTTCTTTAGTAGCTGCCACAGTCTTTATTCAGACTATACAGATAATAGAAAACAATATAGCATAAATAATTACATTACATATATGTGTTTGTTTGGGCTATCAACCAGAGGTCTTTCCGCCCTGTCATGAATTTATGATGAAGTTAAAGAAAAATCAATACCGGCTAGCTATTATTTTTTATTTAATCAGATTTAAATATAATTTTATTATTTATTAATTTAATTAATTCTTTCTTTACCAACTGACACTGCCTTTATTTAATTAGTTCAACATAAAACCATTATTAAGAATCCTTCTTCTATAAAAAGTATTTATTCATAATAGCTTTATTCCGATAATAGTTCAAATAATTATAATAGTATAAAAAAACAAACATCTGTAGATTGTCTTTCTACAAAAATGTATGCTATTAGAAGCTTTCCACGTAGTTTTTGCCACCCTTAAACACCTTAAAAGTACATTTACATCCAAATAGAAGAACAGATTTATGGCTTTTCAGAATAAAAATAGTTAATTTACAAAAAAGGGGATTTAGGTCGTTTTAATTATACAAAAAAACATAATTAATTAATTATTATTAATAGGGCTGAAATACACATCTATGGTCGATAGTCCAGACAAACACCAATATGTATTGTAATTATTTATTATATGTTATAATGTTTTGTATTATCTCTATGAAGGAAGTCCAAAGTGGTTCAGGTAAAAAGGGACAAAAGTGGAAATAATCAACCTGATTGGAACAACAAATAAAATGGGAATATCTTTCGGGATAGGAGTATTATCTGTATTGTTTCATTAAAGATGTGTATATATAAGATTAATAATTGACATACAAATTGTAGCAGCATTGCTATTATCGAAATAAACAGTCATTCTATGCATTAATTGTATAGATTAATCCAATTTCAATCACTCTTCCGTAAATTCACTGGTTTTTAATCATTTGTAATTTCACGGTTTCCAAATAACAGTTTTGAATTTTTGAGAATATTCGAAAGCTGTGATTGGAGATAATATTTTTATTAAAAAAATATTTTCCAAATGTTTAAATGCCACAAAAAGGCAAATTATACATTGTTAATTAAACATAGCTAATCACGTTTCAATGATTGTCAAAGTGTGCCCATGAATTATCTGGGGAGATTTTTTCTGTAATTCTAGCCATTGCCTGAAAATAATATCAAAAAATGTACCCTCTTTCAAGGTATGAAGCAGCTAGTATTTAGCATTGTGTTGGCCCACCATTATTGCGGCCCAATCCACTTTTTTGTTCTCAAAAGCCTTAACTGAGTTCCAGTTGGGTGTAAATTATTTGTTTTGAAGTGTTTACAAGAATCGCATTCCGGGTGGTAAAAACTGCGCAGAAGGTTTGTTGGGTTCCTTACTATAATCACCTGTTATGAGTCCTGATTTGCATTTACAAAACAAAATTGTGTTAAATAGGATTTGTTCCCAATATCATCCGAAAATATAAATTCCCTTCCGTTAGGATTTTTCACTTCATTTCATCAAATAATGCGCACTTCGACAATAACGATAGCGATCATGACAAGAACAAGACAAAGACAGGCCTCCGGTCAATGGCCATTTCGTAAAATTGTAACACCCACCCTGTGTCAAACGTTAACTAAAATGGAGATATCTTGAAAACTATTAGGTTTACGCCATGCTTTTATGGAACGCCCTGTATATTTGAAAATAATTTGGTCCTAATAGACCTACATATGCCTGCGAAAGCCGATTTTGAAAAAAAAATAAGCTATTTAGCCGTAAAGCTACTCGGCACGCACGCTGAGGCACCCTGTCTTAAATTTCACCAACTGTACACGTTTCGGGGTATACATCTCATCAAGACAACGTCGCACTGTGTTTTATTTGGAGCCGCGAAGGTTCAGGCGTGGTGGGGGTATGCAAAACTCAAATTGATATTAGACGAAAATTAAAAATATCAATTTGAGTTTTGCGGCTCCAAATAAAACACAGTGCGTCGCCTTAAAAATTCCCAATAACTTTTCATTTGCTTAAAAAAATAGTAACTACTTATTAATGTAAGTTGTTAAAAATTGTTCACAGAAAATATTAATAATTATCGTTACCTTAGTTATTATTATTTATTTACTACTAGGAGCATGAGGGTAATTATTACTTAAATGTATGCTTTTAAAATACTTAAGTGTGTTATTAGTAATAATTTGCAATGTGCATTTAAATAACTGAAAGTAATTAACGATTGCAATGTTTCATAATAATTTGTACTAAAAAAAACAACAATAAAATGAATATGAATACTCTAAAATGTACTAATAAAGTAAAAATAAAAACAAATTACATTAAAAAAATCTTAATAATAGTCTAATAACTCAAAACTAGTAGAGAATTTAAAGTTATTCAATTTATTGTAACTACTAAATCTTTATCTGAAAAAATAATACATTGCATATAATATAATAATATAATATAAAACAATAAATATATGTATATACAAACATCTTTATTCAGACAATACGACAACAAAATTTATTATAACAATATGTACAATTGTGTTAGTAGTCTGTCATTGGCTATAGACCATAGGTCTTTCTGCCCTGTATGAATTTATGGTGATTTGCAAATTAAAACTATGTCAAGTATGCATGAGTTAATGAATTGGTGGGTGACGACCGAAGGGTTGTTATGTTTTGGGGGAATATTAATGTTAAATAAATATGCGGGGTTTATTTGAAACTTTTTCTTGAACAGTTAGAACAGTCGAGAAAATACATAGTTTTGAAAATTTTAAAAGTTCCCTATTTTCTGCATTTTTCATAAAAAATGGAGTAAAAAAAAAACATTAATTCTTGAAATATTTTAGTGTATCAAGATACATGACTACCCTATATATATAATCATTTAGATCTCAGTAGCTACTCTTATGGGTGTTGAGTCCAACTAAAAATAAAATATATGAATCCTTCATTAAAATGCTAACTTTTATTTGTTTCAAAGAATCATTTTTAGCTTTCATAACAAACAACCAAAAATCCTTTGTTAAAACCCTGTAATCTTTTGATCTTCTCATAATTTCCAAGTCATTATTGTCGTCTTTCACGGTAAACAATCTCAATTACACTCTCCGGTTAATACGACAATGTAGGTTGCGGCCACTTCCTACCGAATTAAACAAAGCACGGGCCGTTTCTTCTCCCGACTCTTGCGGACAATTGGTGAGCCGAGGAGCAATTGGACTAAATTCCGTAAGTGATTGAGGAAGTCCGTTTTAGTCACGCGTTTACCGATGAAAGCCCGCGCTCGTTAATCATCATTACTCAAAAGGAAAAGAAGAGACCCTCCGGGGGATTCCAACCCCGTAATTGAGCAATAAATGCGGGGATTTGTCTTTGTGGATCTTGGGGGGTCGGCAGGAGCAGGTGGATCCTGGATAAATGGAGGGACGATTAAATGCGCGATTTGATGGATCGTTATTAAATTGGTGTGGGATCTAGGTAGTTTAGTTTTTTTTATACATATAGAGGGTCGTGTTTACATTCTTTTTAGGTAAATATAGTTTTCTTGTGAGTTTTGTTGGGAAAATAAGAATCAAGGCTGAAATACCTTTGATCGATAGCCAATTATTTATTTATTCAATATACGGCGGACCATTTACAAATTTGGTAACGGGAAAATAATTTATTAATTATTTTCAAATTCTTTTTATTTAATTAATTTACAATTTAGCTTAATACTAAACCAATAAAATATAAGATTATACATAATAAATAGTAAAAATTATAATTCACAATTAAGAAATACACAAAATGATAGCACATGTCATCACAATAAAATATTTTGGAAAAGAGAGAAAAAAAATGTAATTTTGTTCAACTACCATCATCTTGGATATTTCTTCAAAAGTAGGCAATATCTTCAACTGCCTTCACCAAAGCATTGTATTTGAAATAGACAGATGAGGTCCGAAAGACCGAAATGGCCTTCTCCAGTTATCCAAACGCTAAATGATGGTTGAACAAAATAAAATCCTTTTCTATTCTTTATTTTTCAGATTTTTCATTTATTTCGTACATTACAAAATGGTTAAATCTCATACAGTATATTTATAAATTTTAAATTAAACAAAATCAAATAAAGAAGATGCAAGGTAGAGTACGGTTTTTGATGTTATGCGAAATTCTTAATTTTTATGTGTAAAGAGCTACTTTCGTATATGGTCGCAGGAAATATAGCTTTTCATTAGTCTATTGAGTAATAGAGACAAAAAAATCAGCCTAAAAGTCTGTGCAACTGTATTCAATCTGGATACAAAAATATTCAGTCAAAATAAACAGTAGCTCTTCGTAGCAGTACCTACTAATTGCAGATCAAAAAAAATCTAAATTCACCAAATCTTTAAACCTCTTATGATTAGGAACTAATTTGAGACATCTGTTGTAAAATTCACACTTACTAATTCCCAGCTTACCCATTCCACATTCAAGCAAACTAATCCTATAAGACACCCGAGCATGAAAACCCAATCCGGCGTGAAAACGTCTCATTCAGGAGACCGACTAATAATCTTCGATTATTATCATCGCCATCGGAGATAAAGAAAAGAGATCCGTTGTGTGTGCGAGCGCGCGTATTAAAGAAGATTACAATATCCCGTCGCGTCGGGACGCAATAAAATTTAGTGGGATAATAAAGCTCAGGGGGATTTGACCCCTTCATCGGGAGAATTGGGGCCGGCGGCCTTAAGAAAATAAGAGCCCGTTTGTTGTTGGAGCGTCTGTCTGTTTGGACGTGAGACAGTCCGATTTGCCGCGCCCGGATCGTTAAGATTTTTCGACTAGATTCTGCAAACACAAACAAGCGGAACGTCGCGACGCGACAGTTAAATTGCGTAAGTGTAATTTTAGTAATAGCAGCATGGGGTAAGACAGTGTTTACACGAAGTGAAAAAAAAGAAGAGTGACATTTAACAGAGAAATTAAATTGTATTGATACGATTAAATAAAAATAATTTGAAAATAATTAATAATTAGCATTTTATAATTATACTTATATTGCAACCCTCCTTTATCTTTTAATGTATAGTTAGTATAAAGCAACATGTATTTAAATGGACTTACCGTTAATAAACAATAAAATAAACAATAAATTATTTTTTCTTTGGCTATTGTAACTATTTTGACTTACATTAAGTAAGTACTCGAAAACAAATATCAATTAAAGAAACATGTAAAATGTAATTCAATGTCTAGAGAGGTATAGGCCCGAGAAGTAGTTGTTTTAGTGGATTATTATTTTAAAGTACTTAAAAGACTTAAGTCAAAAAGTCACAGTAACTAAAGAGCAAATAATTTATTAATTATTTTTATTTAATTTATTTAAGTAATCAAGTTCAATAAATATGAATATTTATAATAAATTTTATTTATTAATGGAAATAAAAATAGAATTATCCATTTATAAGTAAAATTTAAATTAGTTTCATATCAATATTTGTATTTTAATAAACTTGATATAAATAAATACGTGAATATCAATAATCATATTATATAAATATCCACAGAGTGGAATCTCAAAGAGAATACAATTTAATTTCTCTTTGAAATTCCACTCTGTGGATGTTTATCTACAATAATGAAATTCTCGTATTTATTTATATCAAGTTCAATAAGAAGATATTTTAAGAAAATTCTACGAAAGTAGAAATAATATCTTTTATCAATGTTTAAAGAATTATTATATTATAATCTTTTATAAATATTAAATGAATTAATATTTATTGCAAAATCGATTTACCCAACAAAGAGATTAATTAACTCATCATTTATCGCAATAAATAATACGTAATTTACTTATATGATAAGAAGATTTATGCAATATGATTAAATTATTTCAAGAAATTCTCAAACGTGCAGATAATGAAATCAACTTGAAAACAAGAAAAATCTAAAGCTTTTTTTGTTACAATTTTGTATTTAAATGAAATATAGAATAATTCAATAACACTTGGTTTGTTTCACTAAAATATGTGTGTTTGCGCCGTCTAGTTTTGACTTTCGTCATGCTTAAAGAGTCGAGTGGAATTTTGGATTTTTTTTTAACATCTGCAGAATCTAATTTGGCTCACAGAATCACAATTTGGCAGAATATAATTTGGCTTATCTTTAGGGGTTATTTTTTGTGTTGCATTGCTAAGAAGAAAGTCTGAAGAGGATTCTAAACAATGAAGTTGTAGTGACATCTTAAAACAAACAAAACATAACACTTGAAAAATCGGACACAATTTTCAAAGTAAAAAATCGCTCTTTTAGTCCTACCTTTCGGGGTGGTTTCTGTTTTACACGTTCGTATTTGGGTATTTGACCGAGAAGTAGTTGTTTTAATGTACATTTATGTAAAGTACTTATTTGTAAGTTAAAATATCACAGAACTGAATGTGGAAATAATTCATTAATTGTTTTCAAATCATTTTTATTTAATTTATAATATTTGTTTTAAAATTCAAGTAATTTGCTATCACACCACAAAGTAAATACGGATGAATCAGAAATTTAATTTTGATTTTTTGTAACTGTATACAGCATGTGCAATTTAGGACTGGTTCGTCTTCTTATATTAGGCCAATGACCTTTATTTTCTGGATTCTTTTCACGTTATTTCCTTACAAACTGTTTCGCAAGCGATTCCATTTAATCTTATTGTTTCTGGTTGCTACCGTTTGCAGGTTTTTTCCATTATGGGCAAACATTACATCCTGATATATGCTAAATCTACCTTCTTCTTCGAAGTTTTTATTCTTATGTATATTTCTTAGAAAATTATACAATTGTACTTAATAATATAAAGAAATAATAACAACAACAAGAAAACAAATAATTGGCACAATTAGATGACAATAAATAACAGATTAAAATTATTTACAATCACATCATTTATAAGTATGTCTCACATTGCAATTTTAATTGGATTAAAAGAAAATAATAAATTAATTATTTTCTTTCTAGTTGCTCTGCTCTGCAACTTACGATACAAAAATACAAATATCTATTGAAACAACTACTTCCCGGGAAAATATGCAATTGATTTGGGTATTTTCCCGGGAAGTAGTTGTTTCAATAGATATTTGTATTTTTGTATTGTAAGTATTTAATTGCACATTATAATAAATAATTATATTTTTATAATAATACTAACTTTATTTCCCAACAGATTAAACCATTTACAGGACAAGCACTTTAATTAAATCATAAACAAAACATACTATTACATATTATTTCATAACAAAAAGTACAAAAAGAAAACTTAGAAAATTAATGATAACAACCTTGAACCGAAATTCACCTCTTGCAAGGACAGCTACAGAATAATATCTTCATATAATTTATTAGCATTTTTGCTCATTATGTATAATGGAGACTTCTGTATTATATTCTCGTCCTAGCAGTTGGGGCGTAAAAAGTTTAAATATGCCGTGACGCTGTTCTTTTATATTAAAAGATCAACCAGAGGTCTTTCCATCCAATAAATATTATTATAGACTTTGTTGCAAGTTTTTAATAATAATATTTATTGAATGAAAAGTCCTCTGGTTGATAGCTTAGACAGACAAGACCTACATATATTGTAGTCATTTATGTTGTATAGTTTTGTATTAGCTGTATAGTCTAATAAAGATATGAATAATATATATTTATAATATAATTGGTATTTATTTTAGTGCTAATAATGAAATGTCTACAAAATGAAGAAGATTTGCAAGTTATACACGGAATTTTCTTTATTTTTATTATTTTATTTAATTTTATTTTATTGCTTTTTTGTCATTTTATCATATGCTATTCATTTCTTTTTACTTTATATTATATTATTGCTATTATTTAGTTTTCAATATTTGCTTCAATATTTGTTTCAATATTTTTGTTACTTATACTGTTTCCTTAAAAGAGAATGTTTAGATGGAAGAACAGTATAAGTCCAATTTATAACTCAGACTGAATCTCACCTTATGATTTGTAATGTAAAAGAATTATATTATTTATTTTTTATATTATCTGTGGAATTACAAATAAAGCTATTTATTATTATTATTATTACATTTTGATGTTAGGTGATATTACAACTAAAGTCGGATTCCATTTAACCCCTTATAAAGTGATTATTCCCATCATTTTAAGAATAGTAGGAGTGGAAAGGCAATATCATAAATTGTCTTTGGTTATTTATTTAAATAAAAATGTTTGTTCTTTCTCTTACTTATTTAAAAGTCTCCACAACCAACATAAAGAAGATTGTTGTCTATGATTAATTTGTAATTATAATGAAATTTGAATATAAATCCATTTAATAGTGGATCATAATATTGCAAATGAGAACTTTTCTTGTCTCCCTGAAGATTAAACCTATACATAAATATTATTAATTATATTGTAGGTTTATAAAAAGGTAAATCCGTTAAATAAATAAATAAATACAATACGAGAAAATCACTCACTTTATTATGTAAAATTATTAAATTCTTGTCATAATAAATGGATTTTTTTTTTTTAATTTTTATTAATATTAATATTCTCTGAATACATTCTCAAAGGTAACAACAATATTAATAATAAAATTTCGATATTATCAGCAGAACGTGAGATTTACAAACATACCAACTGGTGTATATAAACAGTGGTCTTGTATAAACATGAACGGTGCACGTAATGAATGATATGCTTTCTTCTTATTCGTGAACGAATGCCCGCAATGGAGAGCTTAATGACATCTCTGGAACGTGCACGTATTGCAAATATAAATTCACGATGCGATTCGGCTTTTGCTTCAAATAACTAGTGCGTGAAAACTCAACTACTAACCCATTTATAACGCGTTAGCGAATATAGTAAGCCTTTTCAGAATTCATTGAATGAGTGTTGGGAAAATATTCTTTGTGAATAATAAACTGTAGTTAAATTAAGTTGTTATTCCTTTTAAATTATACTTTATACCTATGAATTGTAGAAATTTTCAGTGTACAACATTGTGGTATAATTTTTCCCATCAGATATGTTTCTCTTCCACTTTATATTTAATTAAATTTAAATTATATTTGTATGTTGTACATTGAAAATTTCTACAATTCATAGATAAGCTGTAGTTATTGCTTTAAAAAATGAAATTTATAATAATTTGTTTTACATATTAGAAAACGTATTTTTTGTTAAAAATATCTATGAATTATTTTTAAATAATAAATAAAAAAATAACATTTTCTCCTATGTGAAAAAAATATTATAAAATTAAGTTTCAATTATATGTAGGTAAATATTATGCAAGTTGAATTGATTTATTAATTTGATATAATGAATCTCTCATATAACCTAAATAAAATGAGAATATATAATTTATTTATTTATTTAACGGAATATACCATTTTTACAAATATAAGACATACATGTGAAATGCAATAAATTTATATGTATTACTAACTAATTTTAAATACAATAGTAAACACTTTGAACGCAAATATAAACACAAAAAGAAAAAAAAATAACTTAAAAATATAAACTATACATGGCCAAGTAAAAGCATCAATCATTAAGGAAATAAGGCGATTGCAACTTGTATTGCACATAAATTCATGAAATCATTATTTTTAATATGGCCAAACAGACTTAAAGTAATTTGGTAAAATATTTTATGTATGTTTAATATGACCAAACAGAGTCATTTGTAGTATATTCCAAGAACATTTTTTAAATTAAATTTTGCGAAGAATAAAACCACATTTCCTGGAAAATATTAATCTATATTGCTATGAACGTTTATAATATTCTAATTACACTTTCCCAGTATTTTTTTAACAACCCCAATTCTCTTTTATTTTGTTTCCTTTCATTCGCATGTTGTATACGTTTTATTACGTGCTCGCTTTATGCTCTGATAAAAATTGTGATCCTCAATTAATCTGTTTGCTCGAGATTAATCGGCACCGATAAGGAACTAATCAGGCCGCGCCAAACGATCAAGATAAATAAACATTTACGCTTTGACATCATGATTAGACAAAAAATCTGCTATTTTATTGAACCATAAGAAGCAAGGATCAAAGGAATTAATAATGAAATAAAAGTGAAATGGGATCGTAATTTAAAATTAAGCATGATTTGTAAACAAAAAAAAACGATTTTGAAACAATTAATTATTTATTTATTTTAGTCCTATATAACATCATTATATGTTCCTCTCTACTTCTCAGTGTGAGGTTTGAAACAATTAACTAAATAAAATACTATGAATGGTAGGTAATATAAAAATAAATTAGATAATTAGATGGGCTGGTCTGAAGACTTTATTTCGTCAGGATAATAAAATTTCTTATTATATTGAAAATTGTGCTATTTAATTTAATTATTTTCTATCTCTTTTGTAATGCATTTTTTGACAATTTTTATCTTTAAGGAAAATATCATATATACTATTAATATTAAGGTAAAAAAATAGTAAAACACCTTGCTTGTATCTAGTAACTAGTAAATAGTTTATACTTATTATCCTTGATACTCTGTATTAATATTTAAATAACTGCAATAATATTGAATAAAAAACATTAATAATTATTTAAATTGTTATTAGTATTAATATTTGAATAACTGTAATAATATTGAATAAAAAAACATTAAGAATGATTAAAATTGAACGTAAACATTTCATCATTTTGTATATAAATGATTTTGTTTTAAAATATTTACAAATATATTTCTTTTATTAATACGAAACTCAGACACATATAGACTTGTTTTATTTATAAATAACCTTACATAAGTGAATGTGTCATCCCCCCTGGGAAAATGCGCGTGTTTCTAGGGAAATAATCAATAAAGTCGCGGATTCCATTTCGTGCATTTTCACCCTGAAAAGAATTGGATTTACACATTTCAAAACGACTACAGTATATATCTAGTTGTAAATAAATTCAAAATAATAATTATAATAAAAAATAACAAATACAATAGTAAATCTATATACAAATATCTTTATTGAGAAATTACATTTTTTGCAAACATATTTATATACATTAAAATAAAGGTTTATCTGTCCTGCGCTATCGATAATAAATTTATTATTATATTGCTCAAATTAATAGAAAAAATTGCATTAATATGATTTCCAGATACTACTAGAATAAATTGCTTTAATACAATTTTCAAATACTTAATTTTACAGTGACAAAAAAATCGAAAAGATCTATAGCTAATCTAAACCAGTGATGGGCAAAGTAGATTCATTTTCAAAGTACACAAATGTTAGTTACGTTAAACTTTATGAGTGGTTGCCAAAAAACGGTAGAGACAAATTTCTAAAATTTAATTTTTTGATAGAATGTAGCTTTTTTAAAAAATACATGAATCTAATATTCAAAATTAAAGATTTTTTTTCAATTTAAATAAAATTAAATATAAAGAATTTGAAAATAATTAATAAATTATTCCCTATTTAGCTATTATTTTTTCAATTCATTCCGGAAGCCAAATAATTACAAACATTTAAATCAATTTTAGACCTAATTGGCTTCTAAAATAAATTGGGGACAAATATTCTTCAGTGGCAGAAAGACCGATGGTCGGTAGCCGTTTTCTAAGGACAACGTATAACATAGTATAAAAATTATATTGTTAATTTATTGTATATAAAATTGTCTACAGAAATAAAGATGTTATATATATATTCTTCAGTTTTAACTCAACCATAACCTAAGCTGTTGAAACAAAGATTAACCCAACCTAAAACATATGCTATTTATTTAATAAATATATAAATAAATATTTATTGCCCGACAGGAAAACATTTTATAATTATAATTATTATTTTATTTATTTCACCAATGAAAAAGTTTTTTTTAATAATATCGAATCGCTGACGATGCGAAAGATGGCGCTTGCGTCGTCTATGATGTATTATGATTAATGTAAAAGTTGTTCATTTTATGAATGAAGATTGTATTTATTTCTCTCTTTCTTTCTCATAATCCTAGTTGCAATGTCAATAAAATATTAAAATTAAATAATGGATCAATTATTAATACAAAGCGTTTGTTTCGTCTATATAATGATTTTTAGAGATGGGTAAAGTCGATCTTTTTTGTCACTACAAAATGATAATTTTCTTAATGTTATTTATATTATTAATTTTGGGAAGTGTCAACTATTTATTAATAAACTCTAATTTATTGTTGTTTATTAACTTTAGCTACTTAAAATTGGTTATTCAGAAATACTAAATTCACTCGATTTTGCCCAACACTAATAATTTTATTTTCTTCGTCACATATTCGATTTTAGTGATATACAGAAAATATGAAAATAAATGTCAATTCAAATAGTCATGATTTAGTGCTGGGCAAAATCGAATAATATTGCTGATCTAGTATTAATAAATGTGCCATTTTAAGTTATTACAATGACAAAGTGATTTCAAATTTAAAATTATTAATAAATGGGAAGTTATTCTTGATATTTTTATTATAACTAACATTCATAAAATTATAATATACTTAATTTAACAGAAATAAAAGATCGACTCTGCCCATCACTAATTTAAATATATGACAAAATATCAAATTGAATTTTTATATGTTAACAAATGAAAATGTTTGTTCGTGATGATTGGAATAGTGATTTAAATTTAAATAATTCGAAGCGTCATTTATTCAAATGGTTTTGACTCTATTAGAATTATTTTTATTTATCGAAAAATTCAATTATATACATTCGAATATCCATTAATTTAAACTATACACACAATTTAATGTGCAGTAAAAAATCGATTAAATTCATTAGAATTAGTGATGTTTGAATTACTTATATAAACTATAAACACAATTAAAAGTGCAGTAATACAAATAAATTTGAATAGTTTCTTTACTGTAAAGTTTATAAAAACAAATATTGTCGCACAATAACCAGGTATTAATACGAACATATAGTAGGAACAAGTTATTATGTCATTCGACCTTGTGGGAGTTATTTACTAAACCACGCATTCGACTTAAAAAAAGAACTAATTAGATCACGAATGCGGCTTCTAAACAACGAAAACCTGACTGTTCTTTTTTTCATCGTCTTCATGTCATTAGCGGCATTCACAAATAGACACCGGCTTGTATATAAATAGAAGATGTCGGTTAAAAATAAACGGAAAATCCGCGGTTATTGTTTGCATATGCCACTGTTGAATGTTTATTTGTATGCGTGTGCATATATTATACAGTGAATCGTACGAACGTGTCTAGACTGGCGAAATCAACGAAATTATTAGTTATGGTTGTGTTGAAGGAAGTGAAATATGTTTGACCGCACGGGAATGCAACAGCTGTAAATATTCTAATTGTTTTAGCGTTGATTAGCGTAATTGTGTTTCTAAATTACTTTTCTTGGGAATTTCAAACTAATGAAGGAATTTATTTCTTACTCCATGCCAGTGGAACATAAAAATGACTACCATACTGCAATATAATCGAGAACTTTTCTCCTCTAGAATACTTTGATATGTTTTTTTTACATTTTGTTGGCACCAGTGAATAAAAACAAATAAAACCACATGTATCATTTTATCAAATCAAATTCTTCCAGTATAGCTGTATTTCACATTATTGTCTTTTACTTTTTAACTAAAGATGATATAGTAGACAATATAGTAGATTTTTATAATCTAGATCACATTTAGTTCATTTTTTTGTTGATAATAACTTGATTAAAACACTTTCATGATTTTACTTGAACAACGCACAAACCTTTCGTGACTTCTAAGTGTTTTAATCAACCTTTAGTTAAAAATGCTACAGACTGAAATGTGCAATTTTCAGTTACTTTGACTCTATATTTGCTGTATTTTCGTTTCGTTTTTTTTTTTTCATTTTTGGATTCATTAATTCCAATCGATTGATTGATTCATGAACAAACGATATTTGCTATGTTTTTTTAGATACTTAACTTGTAATACCTTTTTTCTGAATATTTTGTATTGCTTGGAAGTAACAAATAAAAATACTGATATTTCTTACTTCACAATTTATTTAATGAGCACATTGTGTCTCGAAATGTACATCTAACATAAAAATATTGTTTTATTTGTGATTAAACACTTCACGTAACTTAAAAACTATATAGCATGGAAGTAAACTTAAAAAAACTGTTTTATTATTGAAACTAGGGGTTTAATAATTACAGTAAAAGTGTTTGAGAGCCACTGCTCTAGTGAGACATTTATTACAGAATAAAAAAAAATAGACATTTTAAATTTCGATAAATAAAGTAAAGAGTAAACATTTCTAAACGTATTGTTATTTTTAAAAATTATTGTATTTCATACGACGAAACGATTTGTTTACTTTTATTGTAAAACTCACTTGTTTCTAAATTTACTCAATGTGTTCCAATTATCCAATTTTTTATGTAAACGAGGTTGACGTGAAAAGATAACATATTAAAATGTATGCTATCTAAGGTAATTATTTACTATTGTTCACTAATCTGTGAACTATTTTATACGAATTGGATTTCTTTTAGAATTAATCATTTGTTTATATAAATACACAAAACTGAGAAAATGAAATAAATCTGAGTAATTTAATGAATATATAGAGTAATACATTTCACCTACCGTCTTCGATAGCTTAGTTATTTATTAAGTTAGAAATTTGTTAATTATGTTAAAATTAGAAGAATAAAAAAGTACTTTCATAAGTATA
Source organism: Philonthus spinipes (assembly GCA_963082785.1). Classification (NCBI taxonomy): domain Eukaryota; kingdom Metazoa; phylum Arthropoda; class Insecta; order Coleoptera; family Staphylinidae; genus Philonthus; species Philonthus spinipes. Next base: position 22,619,108 of record OY720303.1, read on the forward strand.
TAAAAATATAAATATCCATTGAATCAATTACTTCCAAATATTTATTGTATAATTCAATGTCCGGCATGGATATTTGCCTGGGAAGTAGTTGTTTCAATGGATATTTGTATTTTTGTATACTTACTTTGTAAGTACTTAATTGCAGAAAGAAAGTGATTAAGTAATTAATTATTTTCTTTTTTATTCTTTTAATTTCATTAAACTGCAATGTAAAACATTACCACCATCTTTATAATTGTTAATTATGTTTGAAAATATTTAACGCAAAGAACTAAAAATGTGACGTTATATTCGGCCATATCCTGACACGTGTCTACCTTATACATTTTCAATGTTGTTAAATTAGATTAATTAAACAAATCGTACTCTTTTTTCTGTAAATATTGTATTTAATTTAGATTTACAAAATAACTCATTTAATTGCGACCAGGTTAATAAACTCATTTCAATTGTTAGATTTTAAATTCATTTATTAAAGAGTTTTTGTTCTTAAGTCTCACAGATCAATTGTATCATCATCTAATGATACTTTGTATCAAAACAATTGTAGCAGTGTTTTCTACAACAAATATGTGAAAGTTAAAAACAAAAACCCTGTGTTTTACTTGTATAATCAGTTATAATGTAGTTTCATCAAGTAACAGCGTCAACCACAGAATTATTAAAATTATACTGAATTCTATCAATATAATTTCACGAAACATTCAAGCCTTAATACAAAAAAATAACAATTTCCGTTTGGAAAATCACGAAAAATATTTAATCGGCGTGGCAAATTCCCGGCCCCAATTCGTTTTGCGTGTATGTTTATTCTGTCGGAAATCGTCCACCTTTCAAAATCAACCCCCGTACGGATTCAATTTTATTTCACGGGCTATAAATTATCACTGAAAAGATACACACACACACACACGTGTGTGTGTGCATGTAAGTCCTTTTGCAACAACAACAAAATAATGGAGCAAACCCCCCTAGGGGTGTTAAAAGGGACAACGTAATGAATCGTATCTGGGGTTTTGTGACAGACCGAATTCTCCCCCTATTTAAATTATATGCGGCAAAGCACGGTAATGCGAGCGTGTGAAAACAATATTCAAATTGATTTTTTCCCAACGGTAATTGTTTGTTATCTAAAGGCAAATTAATTTGCATAACAATATTGCATTAATGAAAATCTCAAATATATTAAACAAACGAAATAATTTAATATAAATTGTAAAAACAAGTGCAAAGAATTAATTAAGTTATTATTATAATTAAATTCCATTTCTGCAACTGTGGAACACCATTAACTATAACACAGCATTCGTTTAAGTAAAGTTGTATATTCATTATTTAAATAAAAATAGTTATGTTTATAGTTTCCGAAATATATCTAGATTAATAAAAAAAATAAGTATGAGAAAGGACAACTATTTTTATTTAAATAATTAAAGTCTCCACAACCAACATAAAGAGAATTAGTATATTCATTATTAACAATTTATTTATATAATTTTTTTCTTGGATTTTCAGAAGGAGTACCAATCCTATTTTTGTTCCTATGCGGCGCAGCCTATGAAAGAGGTTTTTACTGTGATGACGAAAGCATCCGACATCCATACAAAGACTCTACGGTGCCCAGCTATTACCTTTACATTTTCGGACTTGGACTTAATGTTATTGTGGTAAGTAAATTTAGTTTAAGTTATACAAATTGACGTAACCAATAATTAATATAATAGACAGAGAGGTTTATACAGGGAGGGTGTCCCACCGCGACCGCACATTACAATTAAACGTGCAGTTGAAACTAGTCACTACAAATAACGTTTAAAGTGGTATAAAAAAAGGAAAGTGTTTTCTTAATATCGAAATGCCTTTAAAATCCAAGAATAAATTTAATGAATTATTATTCGAAAGTTTTTAAAAAATATATTAAATAATTAAATACAATTAATTTTAAAAAATTGTAATGAAAGCGAATTATAATGTTAATTGTTGTAATTATAATTATCATATTTTAAAAATAACTGATTATAAATAATTAAATGCCTTGATTAATTATAAGAAATCCAGTTTTTATGAATAAACTAGCAATGGACTTATTATTAAAAAAATAACGGTATTCAAAATAGATATAAACTTTGAAAAGATGACATCATGTTTATTTCCAAAAAGCATTAACTCAACTTATTTATTTCGGGAGTTGGTGTAAGCGCACAGTTTATACATCTGAAATAAGGTGTGAGTGTGACACACATGCCGTTACCTCTCATTGTAAGAACCGTCGGAGGTAGTGCCCATAATGTATTTTTTGTGTCCTTTTTTCTTCTTCCTCTTATGGTTTCACTTAGAAGAAAGAAATAAAACGGGAGGAAGAACAGGTCGAGGACGGCCCCGAATGCACGTTTTCATGACCTGTTCTCTACACCCGGAGATAAAAGACTCTTTCTGTTTTGGTGCAGCGCGAGCGTTCACCACTTATGTCATTTCCAATTTTGAGCGTGATCGAAAGCTGCTTTCACCTACGTAAATATCGATGAGTAATCTAAGGTTTTATTACGAATAGCTAATTAACCGGTGCGAGGTAATCGAATTTAATCGGGTGCATGCCGTTTAGGGAGTGATTTAAAGAAGTAATAATTTTTGTAAATGACAGTGCTTATAGAGGCGTTCACTGAATGAATGATGCATTAATGCAATTTAACGACTTGTTCCTTTAATTTGGTTGTTAATTACGATGTAGTTATGCACGTTATCTCTCCGTTTGATAGTTTTAGATGGGCTTATAATTATAAAGAAAGTTAAGTGAAACTAAAATAATGTCAAGGTTGATGTTTAAAATATCGAATCTAATTGACAATTTCAATAAACCATTTATAGAAAATGAAAAATGTTGATAAATATCTTTCAAAAAAAAAACTAATTACATAGATTATTATGTCTCGAAATGATATTCATAATCGAATAAGACAGCACAAGTTATTACAGCCGAAATTGTTACAATTACTCGACCGATTTTAATCCTCATATACAGGGTGAGTCATCGAAGTACCCGTCTTCGACATCTCCCTTATTATTGGAAATTCAGCATTTATTAAATATTATTAATAAAACTTGCTTGACTTCTGAAGATTTATAATGTAAAATTATACCCAAACGAGTGACAGTTATTAATTGAAATCTCGAATTATATATTAACAGCCGTATTGCTTCGCAATGGCAATAAAAAAACATCTTTACCAATTGGCCATGCTGTGAATACTAAATAGTCATATGACAATGTTTATTCTAATTAAACTGATAAAATATGAACAGTGTAACTAGAAACATATGGAGAACTAAAGGTGATTGGCTTGTTATTGGTTTTACAAGACGGATATACCAAATATGCCAATTTTCGGTATTTATGGTACAGTCATCACTACGTAGGTTATCACTACATTCCGATGAAAGTTGAATAATAAGTATTTCCTTTAGAAAATATATCACGAAATGAACGCCTCAATGATTCAAGTAAATGACAAAAACCGTACACCCGAAAAAAAAAATAGAAAGGAAAGAAAAATTAAATAGATATTTTTGAATTCTATTGTTTTAAAAAATGCTGTCCCATTAAAGTAAACGTGTAAATCATTTTGAAACATAAAGATATTATTATTATCATGAAAAATGTCTTGCTTTAAAAACATGTTAAGATTTTCATAAATTACTGTTTCTGACAGCAAGACACACAATTTATTTCTAAATTAAGAAAATAAATCCACAAACAATTAAACATGTTTAAAAAAACGTCCAATCCAACCACCATGTACTTTCTAAAAATAATCTTAAACGCCCCAATAACTAACCGTTTAAAACGCATGAACGTCACGTCAGCCGGTTTATTGGTATGAATAACGAGGTGAATAACTGCGGGTTCTCAAACGCAAATAAATCCGTCAGAGGGTTGAAAGCGGAAATTCGCGTCTTTATTAATAGCACCGTCTCCGCGGTGTCTCATCCCTTTTTTTTGCTGCTACTATCACGAATGGGATTATTCCAGCAATTTTACGGCGGACGTAAATAAACCGGACTTTAATGATGCTGACTGTGAGAGATGATCCGTGCATTTTGGCCAATGTACAAATTGCAGCGACTATAAAACTAGCGATTCCAAAAAGAGGATCGGGAATGAATGAAATGGAATGGAATGGGGACGACGAGGGGTTTATTGCGTTCGCTCGTCGAAACACGAGGATTATTTTGTTAAAGTTGACGCTCGGAGATGTGTATATTATCAGTGCACATAAAATTTCATGTGTAAAGTTTGCATTAAATTATAACTTTGTTATCATTGGTAATATAAATTTTAAGGTTTAGTTACGTTATAATTTATATCCATAATAAAATTGAAACTTATATAAACTTATTATCATCCTTATTATCCTTAAATCTCAAACAAATTAAATTTAATTAATAGCATGCATTTAGTATTTACGGCATATTTGCAATCAGTTAAACACTATTAACTAAAATTTAAAGCTAATGGAAAAATTTTAAAGCACCCTTTATAGAAAGTGATAAAATTTTCTTTGATATAAACACGATATCATTTAAATAAGTTTAATATACAAGGATATTCAATTTACATAGATAATAGGATAATTATACGATTTTTTCTTTCTACCCTGTTTATTATATTATGTTAGATTATTCTAATACGATTATTTTTTTATTTATTTATTTAGCAGAAGACATGTACAATTTTCACAATTATTGCATATGTCATATAAAATTATAAACTATAAAAAACATAGAGATAAAAATAGAAGTAAAAATAATAATTATAAAAAAAATACATTAGAATACAAGAAAAAACTCATTTTATTTCTCATATTGTAATATGTAGAACAATAAATCAATTAAACAGTGTCTGCAGAAATTCCGCGAACGAATAATCCGCTTCCTCAGTAAGCAATTCATTTAGCTTACACTTGAATAGTTTCGTATTTGTAATATCTTTTATTATTTTTGGTAATTTATTGTACAGAGAGAGACACATATAATATGGGCTTTACTTAAACAATGTTGTGTGATGTACAGGCACGGATATATTATCTAGCTGTCTAATAGCGCATGATATATTAAAGACTCTTTAAAAAAAAACGTACTTTTATGTTGATACACATAAAAACAGCAGCAATATATGTACAACGAGTAAAATGTTAAGATTTTCAGATTTTAAAAAGGCAGCGACAGTGTCTTTTCGAATAAGAAAAGGATAACTTTTTCTTATTCCAAATTAGTTGCTTTTGAAATCTGAAAAGTCGTATTGTTTCAGAAGAAGAATTAAATCAATTTTGCTTTAAAAACTACGTAAACGAATTTAATGTTACTCTTTTAAAACGTTTTAATGATTATAAGCACAATTTAACTCGATATTCCAAGTAAATTCATGAATAAATTTATGTTTGCATAAATGGTGAAGGCGCCGGGCCAACAACTAACAAAATTGATGTAATAGAAAAAAATCATTTCTTAGTCACACTTATTTAAATAAATTAAATAAAAATTATTTGAAAATGATTAATAAATCATTCCCTATTTATCTTTTTATTTAAAATTCATGTATTTGATGCTAATAATAAGTATTCCATGGAATGATTATATATATAAAATCTTTATTCGTGTCAATTTGCAAAACTAAATATTATTTACAATACATATATTTTAATTTTACGAAACAACTATCAACCAGAGGTCTTTGTCTTGTACTTGTCGTTGTCTACTTACTCGTCGAAATGATTATTTTTTGGGGAATTGGGGATTTATTGGGAAATTCTCAAGGTAATAATTTAATGTTGTGTTGTTAAGTTTTATCAGAGATATATGAATTATCTATAAAAACAAAATAATCGTACATTCTGTATCGAATTCCATCCATTATCTTATATTAGATGTTCTTTGTTTTAAATCGAATTATGCTCATTATATTTATCAGGAAATGACGTAGTAATATTATGGAATGATTCAATATTTTTTTTATTGATGACTGAAACCAAGGAAAACCGTAGGGTTGGTCATTTCTGTATGTATTCAGTATTTTGTATTCAATATAATTATAATAATAACGTTTATTGTCTAACAGGAGAACATTCCCAATTACAAGACAATTACATAAATCATGTACATGTATCCATGAGCAAAATGGGCATAAAATGTCGCATAAATGTTATATTAACGTTTGATGCTGTTTTTAATGTTGATGCGACTCTATTTGTAAACATTTTGTTCAATGGGTGTATATTTTCACCAAGAATTGACTATTTTGACTGATAAAAAGGGTCACAAATAAAGTTGCAGAAGCATTGAAGTTTTTGAGATTAAGTTTTTTAATTGAGTGAAATACTTGAAGATGCAAAAGGTTTTTAAGTGTTTTACTCAAGAGATTAAGTTAGCTATTATGTTGTAATATTACTTACAAAGAAAGAAAAAAGAAGAAAAAGAACGAGACATTGCATTATAATGGATTAATCTCAACACTTTGATCAAAATATCACCATTGAATAGGGCGTCGATATTTTTAAATGTAGGGATATCCGAGAGGGTGTTGTTTGTAAATTCGTTAATGTTTCTGCAATAAAACCCACCGAGCAAAACGGATATAAAATAATAATAATAATATTTAATAATATTTTTTTAATATCATTTACATTTAACGGAATGAAATAGTGCCAGAATAATGATACACGTACAATTTTGTTTCAGTGTTGATGCAATTTTATTTGTGAGCATTTTAATCTGTCATAAATATAATCAAAACTTAATGGCAATATTACCAAGTTTTGATGATTCAAAGAACTGTTTTTTATTATTGTTAGAGATCTCACTGAAAAAAAAATTACTTCAACATTAAACGTTAATGTAAGATTGATGCAATATTTTTATGTTCGTTTTGTTCAGTGGGATGATATAATTCATATTTATTACAGTAATTTAAATTGTTTTAAATAAAAAAGTAATTATTTCTTTTTATAGGGTAGATAACATCTTTATCTTAAGTAACCTTTATTTGAAAAGTATTAAAAAATATTTATCAATAATCCCAAAATCGATAATTTTGGATTATTTTTTGAGTATATTCTGCGTGATTTTATTATCTCAAAGACTTTACAATTAAATTATACCCCTCACACAAGAATGCGTGAGTGTTAGAAAACTGAACAGCACGAAGAAGGAAATAATAGGCGGGGAACGCAGAAGACGTGTTTTTCATTTTTCTTCTTTCTCGTTCAATCCTCTCGCGGGCACATCGGATCCTGTATAATCCTGCCGAGGAGCGTTGCACTTAATTAATTTCGCCGCTCTTTCGAAATACACGGAATTTGCGGTGCACGAAGCGGAGAGATAATTATATGAGACGCTCCTTGCACTAGACTTCTTATTCGCGGCGCGCATAAATATTTTCACAGCCGAGTCGTGTGCTCTGGATGCGTGTAAATGTTTTCTTTGTGCAATCGAGGGCTAAAACGAAAATATATTACGTGGGCGTCGATTTTAATTTACCACGACTGTCCGCAAGTTGGTTATCTTGCTCGTTGTTTATTGCGCTCGGCGGAATCGCAAAGTTCGAATCTATCTGCATGTTAATTTCGCAAGAATATAAATTTCATCGAGGATTTATTGTCTTGTTTCAGATGTTGATTAATGAGTATTGGAGGTACAGGAACAACAACAAGCACTCGAAAATTCGGATATTCGGTTTCACGCTGGATTCCTGGGTATGGGAGTTCTACATGGCCTTCATGGTGTTCTGCTTCGGTGCACTCTGCTCGCAGCTGATTACAGATTCGTTCAAGTATTGCATAGGTAGGCTGAGGCCGCACTTTTTCACCGTTTGCATGCCCAAGATCGAGGGCAAGTACACCTGCGAAAACTACCCCCATAAATATAAATACATACAGAATTACGAGTGCAGCAATCCTGAATTGACGAAAGACCATAGAAAACTTAAAGAAATGAGGTAATTTACTTTTTTTATCTATTGGTTAATTTAACATATTATGTTATACAAAAAAAGTAAAAAAAAATGCGTCTCCTTTCTTCACAAAATTTATTAGAAGCAGATATACATTTCGGTCACGATATGACTATTATCCATGTTAAACTAAAAAACAAATATAAATTTTAATAATATTGTTTCAGGTATTTTATTAAATTGAAATTATATGTATAACGAAATAGAAACCTCCACTGTTCATAATTCATTTTTACATGATTAATATTTTTTGTTATCTTGTACACTTTATTGTATTTGTTTAATTTGTTTACATTTAATCAAACTAATTAATCCTATATAAATGCATTGTACAGTTGTATGCTTAAATATATAATCTAACAATCTAATTTCTTAGAAATACCCACACTATTATTAAAAAAATAAGACAATATTTACTTTCCGTCTCTTATATTATTTTTCTTTCCATTTTCACAATAGTTCTATAATTAATTTCTTTATTTTCAGATTGTCATTTCCTTCTGGACATTCCTCCTTCTCAATGTATACAATGCTTTATTTAGCAGTAAGTACCAATTCCATACCTTAAAATTCATAATTATTATTATAATACAATATCCAATTTATATGTTCTTTAATCTTTGTTTTCATATAATATGGAAAAAAAATCTCTTTTAATTACTTTATGTAGAAATCATCCATTTTGCCCAAAACCATACTGCGTGGTTTCTACATAAAGAAATTAAAATAAATGTGCTTTCCATATTTAATGAAAGCAAAGATTCAAGAAGATATAACTTGGATATTTTATAAAATAGATGTTTTTCTTAATATAACTTGGATATTTTATAAAATAGATATTTTTTTAATATAACTCTAAAAGCAGAGACTTATAATGTTTTACCTTTCTTCTAAAATGTCTTCTTTTTGTTCAGATTTACATTCAAGCGAGAGTGAGACTGTTCCACAAGCAGCTAAAACACATGATCCAATACGGGGTAGTATTGGCAGCACTCCTGGTAGCGATGTCGAGGATATCGGACTACAAACACCACTGGAGCGACGTTCTGGCAGGACTGTCGATAGGAGCCCTGACCGCGATCGTTGTAGTGAGTATTTCTACGGAATTCATGCATAGGACAATATTTCGCTCCTGAGGGAAACCGTCCAGTTGTGGTTTTTTTACTTTACAGTCGATTGCTATCGCGAAGCTTTTCGAGGAAGAAGAGAGCCAGTACGTGGCCATCCACTAAATACTCACGCACACTTTAGCCAATATAGGTACATACATTTTTAATCTTATCGTTTCTGAAAAGTTATGCCATTCTTCTTTTCAGTGCGCGATAAGCTGCCAAATATTTCAACTTTTGCGAACTATTCCATGACTACATTTCAATAACCAAAATACGATATTATAATAAATTTAAAATGCATGTACACTGATGCAATTAATTTTAATTAATAATTATAAATTGCACCATTCTATGATTACAGTATTACATACATCGATGAAGTTTATCTTTTTATAGTATTGTTTGTAATTCCCACACTTTAATGCACCCTCTGTCTGAAAATAGGAATCACATTATTTTTATTACAATGATCATATTGATTTTTATGACTATTTTTGCTACAATTCAGTTTGATGGCCATTGGAGGATGTATTATTACGATTGTGATCAATCACAAATTCAAATTTATCTAACTCCAGAATTTCTCCCTAGTATATAGTTAAATTTACATATAATACATATAATAATATAAGCCATACTCAATTACTAAAATCACTCTAATTTACCCATCACTACAACCATACTCAAATAAAAAATCTGCTATTAACCAGAAGTCTTTTCGCCCCTAGTTGTCCACTCTATGTCATTGTTTAAATATCACGATCTCCTTGACTTATTTAATGATTATTTTCTCTTGCTATGATAAACAAAGGTAGACATAACGTTTTCCTTTTATTTCAATGGAAACAATTGAAATTTAAAACAGAATATTATAATAACGAAATAAAAACGTTACAAACAATGATAACAAAAAAAAAACAGGAAAGATAAAAGGTGTTTGTATTTTTATCAAAAAATATTCTGAACTTGCAGCAAGGTCATTATCATTGAACAAGTGTAAAATGCTTTTATTGTCATGGTTGAGAAACTTCTTTTTGTGTTATTGTAGATGAGCACATGATAATAATTTAAAAAATTCTCTTAAAATACAAACATTCTTTATATTAAATTAAATTTGTTTAAAAAAAATAATAAATTATTTCCTCTTTAGCAACTGCAACTTTTTTTTAAATTACGTTTTGTAAAACAAATATTAATTAAAACAACTACTTCTCAGGCTTATACCCCTCCAGACATTGACATAATGGAAATTTGCCAATTTATTTATTATTTTTAAATTATTTTTATTTAATTTAAATAACTATGGCCAAGTTAATATTTTTTTCTATTCCTTCTCTGTCTTTTCCCGATATTTAAAAATATTCAAAAAGTAAACACCTCCACAATTAAGTATTCACAATTTTCCACCTAAAAGGACTCTTATTTTCAAACAGAGAATGTTTAATTTGATCTAGAGCTGTATTCCTAAAATTGATCGTAAGTTTTGGACATACGATATATGTCATTTAAACAGGAATTTACATGTAAATTTGACAATTGTGTATGAGCGAAACATGCAATCCATTTCAGGAATAATGGCCCTGGTATATAATTAAGAATTGGCAAGTACTTTTAGCCTATATCTATTCAGCACTTACACAATCAACCATTACTTAAAGGATAAAAAGTGTTTACATTGACTTTTACAATTTATTTCAAAGGAATTGTATTTAACTTTTTATGCTTCAACTACCCACTGTTTCTAAAATTAAAGAATCTGTATTCCTTTCTAAACTTATTTAGGGCTATTCCATAAGAAAAATGTTAAGTTTAACATGATCGTTATTAAATAAATTACATATATACGCTTATTAAAAAAGCAGCTTAGACTGTGATGTTGCAAAATAATGTACACGTTAAACTTAACATTTCTCTTGCAGAATACCCCATATACTTTTTTATGAAAACAACTAAAAACTATCATTTCATTACAGTCTAGATTCGTTTCCAATTTATTCAAGAGGAACCCGTACAAGAAACTGGATAACCTAACTGAACTGAACGCCATGAACAACGGGAACAACACTACCCTGAGCGCTTGAAGACCACCCAAATACTGAATGAATTGTTATAACTCGAATTTCATCCAACGTAATTTAACACGTTTTCCATATACAGGGAACTATTATAACACTTCATTCACACGACGTAGACAACGTATATTCAACGTCAATTGGAAATTTTTATTAATGTCTTGCCAATCAACTCTTATGCGCGTGCTGTGTATAAAGAAAACGGCCTAAAAAACCTGGTGGTTTTATATAGATGTAAAGTATATAAAATCACAGCCCCCCTTCTTCCCGACAATTACTCTACTTCAGTATTATACTTAAATGTGGCAGCTGAATATTGGAGGTGCTCCAAAACTGTGGAACGTACTATTTTTTTTTTTAATTTAGGTTATTTATTTGATATTTTGTTCTTAACTGAAATGATAATGTTATTATTAGTTGGGCGGTCTAATTGGGTTGAGGAGACAACAATGTTTTTTTTATTATGTGATATTTGTATATTTAAGGAAGCAATCACCGCAATAATAATTTCGCGATTATCCGTCGAACGGAGTCGGTTAATTTATTTGATAGTGAAATACTTTTATATGGAATATATTTCTGTAAATTTAAATTATTTAAAAATGAACTTAAATAAATATAAATGTTTAATATGCTATATTTATTTTTATTTTCCTCTAAGATTTTTAGTCCATTTTTATTTATTTTTTTGCAAAATGATATAAAATAAATTTTACCTCTTTGTCTTGTTATAAATTGGAAAAAAGGATAATTGGGCTTTGTAGTATTGATGTAGATAGTGGAGATATAGAATTTATAAAACATATTTATTGTTATTCCATAAAAAAATAACATTTTTTTAATTCACAGGAAACAAAAGGAATCACAAAATCTCTATTCTTTCATATTAACAAATAAAGATGGAATTGAAAGCAAGCCAAGCTAATCAAGTTGTGTTCCCATCGGATTTTGTTAAGATAATTTTTCATAAATTATCATAACCTTCATTTTTCACATTTATCATTATGCATTAATCATCTTCACTTTCTTCCTCTTCTTCATCATCATCTTCATCACTGTTTTCTTCATCATTTTCATTATCATCATCACTTTCATCATTAATCCACTCAATTTTATTCAAATCGTCCTCAATCAATACTTTCCACTCCTCCAACTTTTTCAAGTCCAATGCATAGAAATCCCCCAAAGTCAGATCCTTATCTCCATCCTCCACCATGCCACCAAAGATGTAAATAGTGTTATTTTTCACTGCCACTCCCGCATTCATCCTGGAAGTCGGCCAGAAAATATTAACTGGCTTCTCCGTAAAGTGAGTTAAATTAGTTTCTTCTACTTTAGCCGGGCCTACAGTCACTTTAAAAATACCGTCATCAGCTAGAGTCTTAATTTCTGGTTCAGGCGGTTCTAATGAGGAAGGTTTTTCGCTTGACGAGGATGATTCGTCATCAGAATCATCATTTTCATCTAAAAAAATTTGTAAACACAAGTATGGAATAAATATCAAGAATTATAATTTAAAATTGAATTAAGATAGATATATTACATCAAAAATTATAAATATTTTATCGTTTAAAAACTAAAAATGTTTCAAAAAAACGGCTATCGACTACCCTGTTTTTTGAATATTTTATGACAATATTTGTTTATCCCTTATTTCAAACAAAAAATATTTCTTTATAATTTGTATTTATTAATACGTACCACCTTTTTCCCCATCAGGTTTCTTTCTTCTGGATTTTGTCGAATCCCTTTTTCCCGTAATTTTGACATCTCTCCAGACCAATTTCTCTAAATCCAAGTTGAACAAGTCGTTGTAAAAAGTGCTGGAAATTTCTTCTTCATTTTCATCCACATCAAAAACCCCTCCAAACGTATAAGCTGTGTTTCTGTTGGTCGTTAAAGTCATCCCGCATCTCAGTGGAAAATGAATGCCTCCCAATTTCGTACTCACCCATTTATATTTTAAACCAGTTGTATCATTCTCTATAGAAAACAAAACATATTTATTTAAATTTAATTACAAAATTACTTTGGTTTAAAATGGTAAATAAAACATATAATTGCAGCAGTATAACACACTCACAGAATAAATAAAATATCTTTATTGGCATGCCATAATCTATAAATCTTTCCTTAAATAAACTAAATACATACACACAATGAATAAATATTTGCAATTTAATTTATTCGCTGAAGCTTTGGCTTCAGTGGGCCTAAACTAACCCCAAGATACTTAATACAATGTTTTCTTAGTTAATATTAGTTTTATTTATTTAGTCTTATATAACATCACTATATGTTCCTCTTTACTTCTCAGTGTGAGGTGGATATTAGTTTTAAAGTAACTAAATATATTTATTCATGTAAATAAACAAATGCACAGGATTTCTTTCTCATTAATCACTTGGTTTACTTATATACATAAATAAAACTAAAACAGGTGAATTTAATTTATAAGTTTAATTTAAACAATTGCTCATTTACAAAATTATATTCTAAATTTCAAATATAAATCGGCCAATATTAGTTTAAATAAGTTAAATACACTTATTCACTGATTTAGTGAAACAAAAACCAAGTTCTGTTATTTTAACTAATATTACTTAAAAATGTGTAAGCATGGGATACGTGAGAAATTAAATATAAATCGGCTGTCGATCAATTTTTTTTTTTTATTTATACTAAAACTTACTTTCAGGTGTGAGTAAATAAGCATCTCCAAAAATCTTCCCCTTGTCCACATCCTTCTTGAGCTTTTCCTTGCTGTACCCCCCAGTCACCAAAATTCTCCCATCACCAAGTGCAGCCATACAACAACCTGACCTAGGAGCGGGTGGAGTACCCTTAATCTCCAAATTAACCCATTTATATGTCTCCAAGTCAAAACAACTCATATCATTGAAATACTTATAATCCCTTAAATTATCATGAAAACCACCAAAAATAAATATCTTTTTCTTGCTCAAGACCATCCGGTGACCACTGCGGCCACTAGGACCATTTGATGCTTGGATTTTCTCCCATTTTTTGTCCTTCAGGTGGAACACCCACAAATCACGATAGTGATAGAATTGGGACTGTGTAGGACTTGCGTATTCTCCTCCGAATAACCACAGCTGGCCTTTATTAGAAGAGGTAGTCACCATTTGATGGCCACAGCGTGGCGGGGGTCCTCCAGGAGTTTTCAGTAAGCTCCATGAATTTGTGGATATATTGTAGAAAAATAAATCGTTGTACACAAAAGTCTTAAATGAAAAAAAATTAAAGTAATTAGAAAAACACAATTATATGTTGAAGTGTGTAAAAGATTTTCAATTTTGAGTGATTACAGATGAACACTTATTTAAGTTTGTGTTATCATACACAAATATTTTATTTCATTTTTTGAATATTAAATTATATATTTTGTAATTTGTTATTCTGTTGGGCAATAAAGTATATTATCACTTATATTGAATTATTTAAAATTAAATCATAAAAATCAAATAGATGAATTCGATGTTTCATAATAATAATTCCATATGAGTGGGTACATTCCGCCCCTCCACCGTGACCAGACAGAGTCTATTGTAAATAATAATGTTATATATTCCATAAAATTAATTTCTGCATTATTAATTTAATAATATAAACACACCTTTTGTCCATTAAAAAATTCACCTCCAAACATAATCAACTCATCTTTGTCTGGATGTGAGACAAAGGAAAAATTAAGTCTCCTGCTTGGTGGACCAACAACATGCTCTGTTACTTTTGACCTCTTGGCATCCTCAAGTTCAATGCTTTGAATAATCTTTTCAATATCATCCTAAAAGAAAAGTGGTTATTATTAAAAGACCATGCAATATTCGGAGCTATTCCGTAAGAAAAATTATAAGTTTAACATGTAATGTAATCTTTATCATCAAAGTCTAAGCAGTTTTTCTAATAGATATGTATTCATAGAATTTGAAATTAATTAATAATCGGGGCTACCATACGAGAACTGTTAAGCTTAACATGTATATTAAGTTTTATTATCACAGTCGAAGCTGCTTTTGTAATAGATATATATATCGTAGAATGTGAAATTACGTACACGTTAAACTTAACATTTCCTGAATATAATATCCCAAATTAACTTTAATTTAAAATTATAAAATCAATACTTTACCTCTCCAATTGCCCGTAACTCTTTCTTCTGTTTAACAGCCAATTTTTTCTCGGTTTTCAAAGCTGTTCTCTCGGCAGCATTTCCCTTTTTCTTGTCTTTCTTTTTCCCCATTTCTCAAATCGAACAGAATGCTATATAATATAGTTTCAATTAAATTGATGTTACATAAATAAAAAGATATATTTTTGCAAAGTATTAGTTTTATTGCACAAAACCTAATCGTACTCACCCAATTTAGCTTTAAAATAATTAAATCAAATTTGTTCCAACTGTATGTTATTTTTGTAGGTTAGGATTTATGATTAACACATGTATAAAGACAACTTTTGTATGGCTAATAAATATTTATAAAAATATTTTAACTATAATCAAGGCAACAATTAAATTTATGTAAAATGCGTTTTAAATTAAATATCGTAATAATAAAACGAACTGAATTTAATTCTATTAAAATTACAGTTCGCTGTATTTTTAGAAATCTGTAAATAAGATTATAGGAAACTATAAGTAAAGCTATATAAATCTGTAATTTAAATTATAAAAACCTGTAATTTAAAATATAGAAATCTGTAATTTAAGTTACAGAAACCTATAATTTAAATTATAGTAATCTATAATTAAAATTACAGAAACCTTTAATTTAGATTATAGAAATTAATATAAATTATAACCTATAATTAAATTAAATGTATATACTTAAAATTTTACATGAAATAATGATTAAGGCAAAGTCTAAGGATTTAATTTATTTATTACTCAAACATTTTATACAAATTTAAAATAATCCTATTACGAAAATAAAACAATTATAATAAACACAACAATAACAATAAGTTACAATACATAATCAGTTACAATAAAAAAAAACAGTAGGAAAATTATTTACACAATAAATACAAAAATTATGTTTAAGTATTTGTTTGGAATCCTCTTATAATTTTTTATCATCATTTCTATTGCTACATTTTAATCTTTGATTGATTCCAAATAATACTCGAGTTCCTGTGCAATTTCTTAGGATCAATGTTTTCAAAAATCTCCTGCAAATCCAAAATGATGGGAGCAGGACAAAACAGTTTATTAGTAATCTCTTCATCAACCATTAGCATTGTTTTAAGTGTACCCAAAAATGCCTCACCTAAGAAAAGGTTAAAATAAATTAATATATAACATGTATTTTTCATTGAATAAAAAAGTGTAACTAATCGTTTATTGTAGTAAATATGAGAATTATAAATGCTCTTTAAATGCATACCCCTTTCCCAATCTTGTCGTTTTTTAAATCGAAATTCAATTTTGTGCTCTGGATCATCACTATCATAACAGTCATAAGTCGGTAATAGTGGGGCTTTTTCTGTCATATAAATGGGTAACTCCTTCACATTTTCACGTTTTTGTTCTTCTGCTTCCTCTCTTCGCTTTTTGCTTTTTTCTTTTGCCAGCTGCAACCTTTTTTCAGCATCCTCCTTTTGTTTCTCTAATAATTGCTTTTCTCTAATTTTCTGCAAGCATTCTGCACTTTCTCCATCCTTGCACAGCTGCTATAAAATATCACTTGTCTCAGTTAAATTATGTATAATAAAATTTAATGAAAATAAATATTTTGTTTATGCAAAAGCAGTTTAAGATAAATTAAGTTGATATCCAGGTAGTACCTTTTTTTCTTTCACCACATTATTTGGAATACAAATCTTAGGAGTGGCTTGTACAGTATTGTCAATAAAAGTAACATTATTTCCTTTGGATATAGGAGTACAAGGAATTACATCATCAATGTGGATGTTCGCCATGTTAATTCCTTTAATTACAGTTGACTCAAAAGTGGGATTAAAGGACTCGACATTGTCTAAGAATATACTGTCATTATTATTGACGGACTCTTCAATGGGATTCTGAAATTATAAATGGTTAAAAACAGTCAATTAACATAGATTTAATTAAAGACAAATTAATTTTCCTAACAATAATCACAATTGTATGAAATTTTATCTATAATATGAAATAATTTCTCAGATACAAAATTATTTTGAGTAATAGTTATTACACCATAGTGTGATAGGCTAAATCGACCATTTAAATAATCGATTTATTTGAAAATTATGATAGATAATGAAAGTTTAGTTTGGAAATGGCTAAAGTAGTTTGTAAAAATCATACTTATAATATTAAATTTTAAGTTTTGAATAATGCATTTCATAGAAACGATTAAATCATAATATTATTATTGAAAGTAATCGATTATTTCATATCTGATTAGAGAAATAATCAATTTTGCCCATCATTACACCATAGCCAGGCAAAAAGTAAATTTAAATTCATAATCACAGAGGAACGGACCAGGAATGAGAACGGAAATAGATCATAAGGCTCCTTCCCAGGTGATTGTGAATCGATATACACAAAAATCCTATGAATCCTCTTTCCCGTTTCCGTTCTTGTTCCCGGGCAATTATGAATCGGCCCTATATGTAGTAATTTAATGCCATATTTTTAATTAAATAAATTTAACAATAATAAGCTTCTTAATCACAACTTAATTAAATAATGAAAATAGTTATTATAAATAATTAACTAACCTTTTCCTCTTCCACCAAAGCATCGAATATCCTTCTATTTTTCGTTCTAGTATTTCTATGGACAGGTGTTTTGGTAATGTTCATATTTTGCTTTATTTTATTCACAACACCTTTATTTACGAAATTTGTATTATCCTTCATAATCGTCTTATCCTTATTTAGTGTTGCTTTTTTCTTCTCAATAGTTTCATCCGCTAATGTTATATTTTTCACATCTTGCATAGATTTATTTTGCACTGCTATTTCCTCAGGATTCTCATTTTTCACCACTGCTTCCTCAATACATTTCAATTTATTATGATTAATATATTTTAACAGAATATCTTTATCCAATGGTTTTAATTTAACAATTAGGTTTTTAGTAATTAACATCTTTGAATTTGAAATTATCTCTTCTTTATTATTGTTTTTCAAATCTTTCTTATTTTCATCCTTATCTTTTTGTACCCGCTTTATTTTATTCTGTGTAGGCGCATTGTCTGATGGGCTTCTCTTCCTTTTTGTAGTTTGCTGTCTGCTTTTATTTTTTTCAGTTTTCACTTCTATTTGTTCCTTGCTACTTGAAGTTAAATTGTTAGGCTTTGTATTGTTTTTTCTCTTATTGTGTTCTGAATCACTGGATAAGATATTTTGTGTATTATTTTGTTTGTACGTTTGTGCTCTAGTTACACGGCCCATTTTTAAAGCAAGTTCTTTATTACTATCATTAATATTCTGTTGGTTGGTTTTTAATTTATTTTCCTTCATAGAATCAATATCGTAATTTATGATACATATTCCATCTACATCGAAAAAAGTTTTATTTTAATAAAAATATAATTTAAAACCTATTTATTATTACTAATTAATATAATAACAATTACATACACAGCCTTTAAAATATTTTCTCACCACATATTAGCTGTCTTTTTTTTTTTTTTTTTTCATGACAAAAATAATTTATTAGAACCAGATTTAACTACATTAAAAGCTTAATGGTTAGACTTTGGTTTGCCAGTAAACAAACGAAAACACTGAGCTAAGAAAGAGATACTATATTAACAAAATTAATTAATAAACTATTTACAATTGATACAATTAATAGATGATTGTTTAAATTACCTTTGATCAATAAATCATTCAAATCTTCAGACAATTTTTTTAACACCTTTGCTTTGTTATTATTTTTATTTTTCTTTATATTGGCACGTGCTGTTTCAATTAATTTCATTCTCTACAAAAAAAAATTTGAAAATTTAACAGCATCACTATTTTAATTTTTTTATAAGACACCCCTTTATTACTCCTTATAAACTTGACATTTCAATCATTTACAAATAAATCTAAAAAGCATATTATAACTTTGAATGATTATTTCTTAATATCATATATATATATATATATATATATTAAAAAAAACCTTTATACCCTTAAAAATGTCGGGTATTATTTCTTAATATTATATTTAATACTTTGATGTAAGTATAAATGAACCTCAAATTAATTTATGAAATAAATCGAGGCAGATCTAAATAGCTTGAAGGCAGTTACAATGCCTATACAAATTGAAAATTCGTAACAGTCAGTATAAATGTAAAATTATTCAGAGGCAGATTTCCAGTGTTGGTCACCCTATGCCTCAAACTACGTAGTAAGTACCAGCCGCCCCTTTCTCAGCAGGCAAGCCAATGAAAAAGTTCTATCGATACTTTGACACTGCATTACGTTTTACTAATCCATATTTTAAAGTGATTTATGAAGATTATTGTTAAAATATGCTATGCAGTGCAACCAGCATTGTGCAAAACTATTTATGTAGGTATTTTTTGTCACGATTGGCCGCCTCTAATATCTGGCTGCCCTAGGCCTACTACGCCTTAGGGCAAATCCGTCCTTTAGATTATTGATATACGTGGCTATTCCATACAAGAAATGTTAAATTTAACAAATATGTTATTATTAATCTTCACAATCTAAGTATATGTATCAAAAATAACATTTAACATTTCATGTATAGAATTGTTTCGATGGTTTTAACATACCTCATTAATTCTTTTAGATAACACACAGGTTGCTTCTTCAAACAGAATGGTGATTTTCTCATCTACGTTTTGAAATTGCTCCATTCTTGTGCCTAAAAACAAACATGTATATTTGTGCAAGCAATGAAAATTTAAACGAGAGTGTGTTTTTAATCGCAATGGATTTGTTAAACGAAACATGAATTGTCAAATTAGTTTATTCGTAAATTTAAATTTCTATCCTAATTGTGTTTGTAACTGTTGACAATATTATTACTTCTTAAAAATTTCCTTCTTCATATAAATCCCACAAATATCACGTTCGTTTCTGAAACTTATAATTTTTTAGGATCACAAATTGATCAGTAAAGTTTTGTTTAAACGTATATTTTAATCATAAAGAATGGATTAATTACATTATGCCTAATTTGAATTTCAAGTTCAGGAAATTAAATATTTACACCTAACCTCTTGATTGTCACAATGCAACATTCTTTGATGTAAACAACAACAAACAAATTTAAAATGCAATTAAATGTTGTGAATTAATCAGATTAGTTCTGATTTATTTAAATGCAGGTAATGATTAGATACGTAGTTCTAATTTATTAAAACATAAGTAAGGCTTGAATAACAATATAAGTTGAATTAAGCTTTGATTTAAAATACTTACCACTTATTGAATATCGTAAAGAAGCGTGTAAATTCGTAGATAAGATTTGAATACCACAGACCTTGTTGAGTACCACAAAATTATGTGTTTTTTGTATCTTTCTTCCTAAAAACGATCATGCAGTTATGTTTTTTGTGTTTATAAAGAAAAAGTGCATTGCGCCATCTAATATTTATATTATCAACTGGTAAATAACAGGTTTCTGTTAACCTAAGCAATTATAAAGATATGTGTTTTAATAGCAAACTGTATTTTTTTGGGGTTATTGAAAACTGTAGTAAATACAGATTTAGTTAAAAGACCTTTGGACGAAAGCTATTTTGTAATAAAATTATATGAATAAAGATGTCTATATATATATATATATATTGAACTGAAATTACAGGTTTCTGTTAACCTTAGCAAGTTTTAATAGAAAACTGTTTTTTAAGTCATTGAAAACTATAATAAATACAAATTTACCTAAAAAAAAAACCTCTGGTGGGTAACCATTTCGCAATATAGATGTATTCAGGGTTATTGTGTAAGGGAAATATTAAGTTTAACTGCACTTTATTAAATTCTTCACATTCTATGAATATCTATTACAAAAGCTGCTTAGACTGTGATGATTCAAATAATATACACGTTAAACTCATTATTTCTCATAGAGAATAACCCCGATTGTACTATGTAAAATTACACGATTAAAGATGTATATGTATATACATTTTTGTATTCGCTGAAATATTACAGAAATCTGTAACTAAATAAAGTATAAACATTAGATGTCGCTATTTATTTGATAACATTTTATAAAATTGAAATAAATGTTTATCGTGTTGATAATGGTTTGAATATTTCGAAAAAAAAAAAAAAAACTTGTAAACGGCAGGAATTTATCAAAAATGCCAAACAGTTAATTTTATTACTTCAATTATGCACACAATTTTTGCTAAACTTAATATATAATAATTGTTTTTATTTTCTTCCAAACCGTTTTGCAGATAAAAACTAATAATAAATAAAAATAATTGAGCGTTGTTTAATTATAAACAATTGATATTGTTTAATATCAAATAACCCTAAATTTAAGAAAACAGGTTAAGTTGGCGTCCAGTTTTTTTCTGAACCGGTTCATTTTACAAGAGTTATTGCCCGCTGAATTTGAGTTGTTTTATCAGTAGGGTTATCAATCACTCGAAAAAATAACGTGCTTGAAAATTGCCGACTTTACATAAAATAGGTAATTTTTGTGTTATCTTCAGTTTTCGAGTGTTTTTTTTTTTCAACAAAAATCCAGCCACGTCCTACATAACCTAAATTATTCACATACACAAAAAGTAAAATTATCATTATTTAAATTTTTTACAATAATTATAGCATGTTTGTTTTTATTAGGATGAAGAGGTGTCTGCTGTTCATTTTCGCCCTCTTTGTGGGGGCTGGTTTTGCTGTGGATGATGAGTCTTGTCATAGTTACGCAGGGGGCTCAGTTTACCCATTGGGTTCAGAAAAGACCGATCATAAGTTGCAGTACACGAAAGCAGTCAGTAAGTAAAGATGAATACTTTTTTATATTTCTTAACTAAATAAACATCTTTAATCTAATGTGTATATGTATGTACAATGTATAAAATTAGAATTATATTTGGCAGATGAATCGCTATCGACTCGAGGTCTTTCAGCCTATATTTCTTATTTAACTTCTTTATTTAAAAAAATCACCTCACACTGAGAAGAGAGAGGAACGATGTTATATAAGACTAAATAAAATAAATTTAAAAAAATATTGAAAAATTGTAAGTAGTACTTAAAATATATATATACAGTTTTTGAAATAAAATATATATGTTATCAAAAAAACATTTATAAATTTAAATAAAGTAAAGAATTTAAAATAATTTACACATCAACTTAATATACCTATAAATCAGGGCTATTCTATAAGGAAAATGTTAATTTTAACATATTCGTTATTTTTATCATCACAGTCTAAGCAACTTTTATAAAACACAAATGAATAAAAATAAAAGTATTTTAGTTTCACTACTTTTTTTTTAATACTAAAACACTTACAATTGTTTCACCAACACAGTAACATCATAAATAAAAAAATATGTTTTTAATTATTTGTGAATATGCAGTTTCATTAAGTCACAGCCTCAAACATTAAACTTTTGTAATAGATGTATATACACAGAATTATGAATTTAATTAATAAAGTACACTTTAAACATAACATTTCCTATTGGGAATAACTCTATTATCTTTAAAGTAAAAATAAAATTTGATATTCCTTAAGGATATGCTCTCACCATTATAAATATTTGTATTAATTTTGTAAATATGATAATATAAAAATAAAGCCCAAACTTTTCTAATTACAATATTATATTGCTGTATATTTTGTCTTAGTATCAAAACAAGCACCATATTGGGAAAGCACAGCTGTAATCAACGGTGAATTTGTCCAATTAAAATCGACCGATTACCTGGGGAAATATTTAGTTTTCTTTTTTTACCCCTTAGATTTGTAAGTATAAAAATTTCTTGAAAATATTTTTGTATATTAATATTTTTTATTTTTAGTACTTTTGTTTGTCCAACTGAAATTCTGGCATTCAGTGACCGTGTTGAAGAATTTAAAAAAATCAACACAGAAGTCGTTGCTTGTTCTGTCGACTCACATTTCACACATTTAGCATGGATCAACACACCAAGGAAAGAGGGTGGCTTAGGGAAAGTCAACATCCCACTTTTGTCTGATTTGAATCATAGCATTTCAAAGGATTATGGAGTGTTTTTGGATGATGTCGGGCATACCCTCAGGTATAAAATTTCTAGTAGAAATGTTACTTAATATGCCAAATACTTTATTGAATGCTGATTTTTGTGTTATTATTAACTTAATAAATAAAAAACTACACAATGGCATGCAGTGTGGAATTACAACTTTAGTAAAATTAATAATATGTGATTTAAAATTAAGTCATTCTACTAAGACTTAATTTTACCTTAAATAAGACTTTCAAAAAGATGAGTTACCTGTAATTACTACAAATATTTGTAAAATTAATAATAATTTTATTAACATATTTAACTATTGCACAGTGATCACTTTCAAAACATTAATTTAATAATGACATGTATATATGTCGAAACAATAGTCACTAAAATGTGAATACAGGACCTATCTGAGGCCCCATAATCGGAAGGAGTACACCTAAAATCCTTTAACAAGGATTAATTGAAGGGTAAATGTGGTGCCAGCAGCTGTAGTAACTGCAGCTCTAATAGAATATTAAAGCGATTAAAAAGTTTGTAGTCGAATTTAAAAGTTTTCTTGTCAAAATTAAAAAAGTTCTATTCAATAGTTTTTGAATGAATTTAAGTAATTAAATTCCATTTGATATATTATTTATATTTGATTATTATTGCATTACATAAAATAACAGGAAGAATATATTTTGTTATATTTTTTTATAGGGGATTATTTATTATTGATCCTAAAGGTACACTTAGACAAATAACGATGAATGATTTACCAGTAGGCAGGAGTGTTGATGAAACTTTGAGATTAGTTCAAGCGTTCCAATACACAGATAAGCACGGTGAAGTTTGCCCAGCTGGATGGAAACCGGGACAAGATACTGTGAGTTAATATTTCACTTGAATTTTAAAAATTGTAACCAAATTTCAACAGAAATTATTTTAGATTTTATTTACTCAGTAATTTTTTTTTTTTTTTTGATAATATTAAACTACTAATTTTTTCAATAAAAAAATTACAAAACATCAGCTAAGGGATTCTGAATGAGATAGTAATGCAACAGCGAATCAGAAATCTCCATGAACCATGATTATGTGTCGCTCCAACTTCATTTTATTTGCAATAGACTGATCGATTCATTTGGAATCCCACTGCAGATTAAATTGAAAACAATTGAAATAATAGCAATTAAAATTAATGTATATATTATCAAAAAAACCTTTACACCCTTACGAGTGTCTGGTTCTAATTTAATTAACAGAGAATATATAATGATTATTAACAATTTAAACATTAATTAACTTGTAACTTCATTAATTTTAACAGATAATCCCAAATCCAATTGAGAAGAGGAAATATTTTGAAAGGCATTAAAGGTGGAGTATTGATAATAAAACAATCGAATGAAAAGAAAAAAAAGGAGCATCACAGGATTCAACAAAAATATTCCTTTAAAAATTTACAATTTTTGGATAATAAATTTAAAAAATAATTATTTAATTTTATACTGATTGCTTTTTTTCTGATTACACCTTAAATATTTAAAATCCAATAATTTATACACTTATTATCACATTCATACATAAACAATTAAAAAAAACTTAAATATTTTTGAACTTAGGTGTCAACTGCCTTTTTTTTACTCTTCGGACTCGCTAATGTGATCAACGGCACCCTCCGAGGCAACTTCGTCTTCTCCAACTTGACCTCATTCTCTTTTGAATCACTCCCCACAACTTTATTCTCTTTAACATTCTCGAATTCATTTATTTTATCCTCTTTTTCTGTTTTGTTTTCAGCCTTACTTACTCCTTTACTTTTATCATCCTCTAACCTATTCTTTTCACTTTC